>OX336347.1:17735347-19130347 GCA_946902875.1 Nematopogon swammerdamellus
TTATTTTAAATACCTACCTACGATTAAAATTATGATAAAAAAAGTTTTAACCATTAATATTATTTTTATTTTATTTTAATAACAAAAGTAGTCAAGCTGGGATGACTTCTCTAAAATAATGGCAATACTTTGACTCCAGTACTTTATACTTCAGATATCTACGATCAGTCTTCACACTATTATCAAATGCTTGGCCTGCCATGGTATGGATGGCATAAGTCAATGAATCGTTAAGTCTTGCTTAATTATTTCTGTAGGTAATCAGCTCAACATTTGTACAACTTTGTACACCAAATATTAATTAAGAATCTGGAAACTGGATTATGGTTTACAAGCCTTTTAGATGACAAGTTAATGTGTGCATCCAATTGCCACCATAGGAAGATGGAGAGAAATAAACACAATTAACTGTGTCTGGTACTACAACAGGAAAACGGGGGCTGACTTCAGTAAAATGAGCAAGCGCCGGTAATCGCCCGACCAAATAGAGTCGGATGTTTCTCTTTGATTGCGCTCGGACCGACGCGTGGTGAACTCTTCCATCGTGCGCCGCGAGGCCCTGTTCATTTTGGGGATTAGAATCGCTCGATGTGATGCATTAACTCAATCGCCGCTCTTATTCTAACGATAGGGCATATGGTTCACTTAATTGAGGTCATAATTCGATTCTATGTATTCCATAATATTATATTCAATGTATGAGTGGGTCTGTGTCCCTGGAATTTGGATCTATATATACGAGCAGAAGTTACCCACAAACGAGAAAAAAAAAATGATGCCAGAGGTCCATGTTTGAATCCTGGTCGGCACATATTTTTTCTCTTCTCAATGAAGGAACAAAGAATAAAATTCACCAACTTGAATTTTTCCTCAAGTTAATTGCACACACAGAAAGTGAACCGTTTGCCCGCGACAGATGTAACGTAATAAAGTTGAGCGATTGCGTTTCACTCCGTCTGACCGAGCTCCACAAAGCGAAACATCGTAGAATGAGAAGAGGAATATGCGTACGACGCGGCGCAAACGGCTCGTCGCTCACATACAGACTTCTCTGTAGACTTTAGAATTAAACTATCCTTAATTCTCAGCGAAGGACCGTCGGTGAAACTACACCCGTTCTATACATCCGCACTCTTAGGTTATAGGTATTCAAGGTTTTTTGAAAGAAAGTCATTGATATAATTTGGTCAAGTAATTCAATCATTTGAGTTGATGTATTAGAAAGAGAGACCGTACGATAGTTTTTCGAATACATATCTACCAGAAAGAGGTACGTTTGAATTAGGTATAGGTGGTTCAGAATGACGGCAGGTGCGGTGGTGGTGTGGTTTCACTGGACGCGTGACATCCTGAGATGGTGGGAGGAGACGGGTGGTGCGTTCCGACTTTCTTTTGTGAGGTGAAAATCTTCCATTCACATTTCTGTCTGCAAGTCGAAATTTTACAGCTCAAAAAGTCTTACAATATTGTCTCAACCGCGCAAGCATTACTTGTACTTTGAGATGAACAATTTAGTTTTATCAAAAGCTACAAAGCTGGCCTTGCAACAGCTTGTGTTTGTTGAACACGACAATTTTCAAAATAATGAATAAATATCCCAATCCATTGCGTAGGATATGAATATCCCAAATGCCTTTTATTAATTACTGCGTCGCCTTTAATGTGAGGAAGATTTTCGGTGTGTATGTGTCATGTAGGACAGATATTTTTACAGGGAATATTTTGTAATTCATATAATTTTGATAACTCTTATCTGTTTAGAGTTTATAGTGTAGTTTTTGGCGTTACAGTTCGGCAAACTGGCTTCCCTAGCGAGAGGTTAAACTTTTAGAGACTCGAATCCGATCAGTGAGTCCCAATGAAATTTCTCTGATTAAAAAAAAAATTTGCATACCTTCACCAGCTGGCATGGTGTTTGGATGCCATGTAAAACTGTAGGTTGACTGGAGGAAATTTCCTAATTCAATTAATCCTCTCTTGCCACACATTTAGTTAAATAAAGTATAGTATTCATAATCATCATCATCATCATCATCAGTCTGTATCGGTCCACTGCTGGACGTAGGCCTCTCCCAAGTGTAGTATTATAAAACAAAAATGCATGTGGAGACCATAATGCCCACAGCAGATTTTAATTTGTGTTTTTCGTGACATGGCGAGGAAAAAACTAATAGCAGGAGAAATGAAGCAACACTTTAAGACGCATATTGATATAAGATGAGTGGAATTCTCGTGCGTGATGGATGACTGTTGAGTGAATGCTAGTCAGTGAGTTAGCGGAATGCTTGTCAGTGAGTGGAAGTTGGTTCGCGCCACCCAGCTGACGCGGTGCGTTTGTCGGTGCTCGCGCAGCTGGGACAATCGAACGTGGGCACTCCCACTCGCAGCACCCGCTCCTCCACCGCCGCCGCTTCCGCGACCCCTGACTACGCCAGCATGGTAAGTTCAGCGCATCCATATAAAGCAGGTGATGAACTTCCTTGGCCATTTCAAATGGGAGAAAGTCTCAACCGAGCACGTGAGTAGTGAGTGTGGTCACTCTTGCTCTCTTGCAGTGCGCCAGACGTTTCGTCTCGTGCGAAGCCCTCGTCTGCTAGTCTGCTTGCCTAGCAAGGAACACAACTACAGTAGAGCCTCAATAATCCGTACTCAGGCTAATCCGAACGCCTCTATAATCTGAACAGTGCCAAGTCACCCCCACTCGCTGACAAATCTTTTATTGACAATTCTCCTACTCCAAATGTCAAGAAAATACCCCACTCGCAAGCCATATCAGCACGTAACACTTGCTTGAACTGGGCTGACGAAAATGACCTGTAGTTATCTGAAAACATGATGCTACGTAATTTGAGGGACAAGGCTATTATTTGTCAATAAATAGAACCCGCTAGACTAAAATAGACCAGTTTATAACTAAGTAACTGTTTTTTGTGTATTTTATGATTCAGAAGGTCACTAAATATATTTTTTTCAAAGTATACAACTGTTTTATTGAATTTGTCTATCTAACATACTATAATCCGAACGCTTTGTTAGTCCGAACAGGGTTCGTTTTTTGGTAGTTGAGATTATCAAGGCTCTACTGTAGTCCCATACTCGACCTCCCTTTCTCTACCGATTCAAATTCTATATGATACATTCAGCGCGGCCCGCTGTGTGCATGCTTTTATCTGATCTAGGCGAGCCTGAAGGTGTTACACAATGGGGTACACTAATTTTGTTGTTGTTTGAATAAATGCGATTTTGATCCTCAGTATAAATACCCCAAAATTTTTATTGAAGAAAGCATTCTTTAATTTATCGCTTCTGCTACCGGACTGAATAATTTGTTGTAATTTTTTATTTTATTTTGACTATGTATTTTATTTGATTATTGTATATGAACATTGTGTAATAATAATTATTGTGCACATACTAAATGACGATTTCTATAGCGTACAGATACCATGTATCCGAATTTATTCTCGCTGAAATAAAAATTTTTGACTTTGACTTTGACATTGAAAGAACAAGAAAGCAGAAAAGAAAATATTGTTTTATTCCTCGGTAAGTATTTCACATTCAATTAGGTACTCCATAGAATGTGATGGCATCCAACTTTGGGTCCCACCATATCACTTTTGGCTGCAGCGTGTTTTAACTAATCTGCTTTGTTGACAGTATCCGGTTGGCTCCAACCCGCCCCCGCAACCAATCACGCCCCAAGCCGTTGCTCACCAGTTCGAAAAGGTACTATCATGGACGCCGCTCGGAGGGACTTGCATCCCTTACTCCTTGCCATCCGATTTATCTCCGCAGCACTCCTCGCAGAGAACCTGAACACCCTCTTGTTGTTGACATTAGACTTTTGAAGACCCATTCTCAGACATTTCTCAAAATTGTTTCTCTGTCGCAATGCTAGGGTGGTTCATCCGCGCGGGCAGAACGAGGCTCGGGCGCACAAAGCGGTAGTTTAAAGCGCGCAGCGCTCTCGGCAGCGTGGGAATTTTTTGGTCACGCGACTCGGCCCGACACCATGGTGACGGGAGGTGACAAAAGCTGGACCCCCCGCCCCACTAAAAGCATCACATTACTTATAGACGCTCCCTAGGAACACACCCAACTGTGGCCAATTCCACACAATTGTCCACAGGTGGGTCTGTTTCTCGATACTTTCAACTTGGGGAGACTTCAAACGTTTTATTAACAAGATGGATAGCGCATACTATAGTCCGCAAATCTGCTGGTGAGGTGGACTTAGCTGCTTTGGGTATCTATGGTCCCTCGGCACAGCGACCCACACCAATGTATATGCTATGTCAAGTTGTATGTAGCTTCGACACTAAGAAACTCGCTTTACTGCCAGCCTACTCAGATGCAACCCACCCAGCAGCAGCAACCGGCACCGCAGCCGCAGCAGCAGCTGCAGAGCTTCGGCGCCGATGCGGTGGTGGAAACGAAGCAGGAGACGATGGACGTGGAAGGGTCGGAGGCAGGCGACGGCGAGCGCCGCCACAGCTGGATGAAGGGGAAGGGAAGTGAGTGCTGCTTTTGTTTATTATTTACGCAACTGCCGTGAAGACTTATGATTTTGGCAGATGTGGTACAATGTGGAACAATACACCATGCAATGCAAGAATTTGCCGTACACATTGCTGCAATGCAAGGTAACAACACTTTGTAACAAGTTCCCATAGTCTCAATGTGCACATGTGTAGAATGTTACATTTCACCATTCTGTACTCAAAATTATGTACAGTATACTTCGACCTGAAGTTTGAGTGCCAACACGATGGGTCTAGCACCAGTGGTTCTCGAGTTATGACCAAAACAAAAGTTCACGTGACAGATGGATAGATCTCACCGAGACCTGAAGTTTGAGTACTAACACGATGGGTCTAGCACCAGTGGTTCTCGAGTTATGACCAAAACAAAAGTTCATGTGACAGATGGATAGATCTCATCGAGACCTGAAGTTTGAGTACCAACACGATGGGTCTAGCACCAGTGGTTCTCGAGTTGTGACCAAAACAAAAGTTCACATGACAGATGGATAGATCTCACTGAGAATGCAAAACAATTTTATTATTATAACGCCTAGGAAAGGCTACTGATTGTAATGCGTCGACTGACCGGCCGACTGCACCTGGCTGCCTGAAACCTTCTCAGAATAAAAACGCAACACTAAGTCCAGGCGCAGCGGCGCACGCGCCGTTATGGTTTTGAGATGCATTTCGCATACACCTATGACTCACAAACACAACCTTGTGTGCTGTGTAAAGAAGAGTAATAACCGTTGCGAGACCGAGAAACCGTTCGGCATTAGTTGCTAGGATGAACGGAGTATAGGTACCCGGCAACCTGGCAGTAAATAATGTACATTGAGCTCTAAATAAACTATTGGCACTTATAGCCAATGAAATTACCTACAATGCTATGTAAAATAAGTGAGGAATCACTTATTTAGAACCACAGATGGTTTAACAAAACACTCTCGACATTTTCTTCTAAATTTTTTAACCTAAAATTCCCCCATACAAATGGTATATCAATTTGTAGGTAAAGAAACAAACTCTTCAAATAATGCATTTAAAATAAAGTAAGGCTAGAAACCAGTTTAGCATGTGCCGGAAATAATGTAGGATGAAATTGACAGCCGTTAGATTCATTAAATTCTTTGTGATTGCGACGTGTTGCTGCAGTTTGTATTATTATACGCTAGAATTTTAATGATAAATTGCTGATTCTAGCGCGTTTCATTAAACCAATTCATTGAAGTAGCTATTAGCTATATTTTCAATGCCCGCCCATCGCGTCCCCCGCGGGGGACCAAGGGAGCAAGCGGGCGTAAAAAGGTTGTTTCTCAAGCTGGGACCGTCAGAACGCAACAGGTTAAGAAAACACTGGGTACATTTGTACACCATCAAATTGAGTGTAAAAGAAAATAAGTATCCATACAAACATTGTGTAAATTGTCACAGTCAAGAAGATCAGCAACAAGGAGCGGCGTCGCCGACAGAACGAGCACCTGCGGCGCCTGCTCACGCCCAAGAACGCGCTCATGGTGCTCAACGAGATGATGCCGGGAGAGCAGCTGAACAACGTACGTCGCGCCTCCTTACGTTTGCTACATTCCTGGTACTTCGGAAAATCCGTCATCAAAATCAATCTCGTTGACTGGAAAAAATCCATCGTAGCAATAAATCCGCCTTTACTTTCTGTACGTCGTCGTTCGTTCTGATGTATTTGCTTTTATATTTTATAAAATTAGTGTGGCAATCAAGATTACATATAACTCTCACATTAACCACCCGGTGAAGTATCAGTTTTGCTGGACAGATCAATTAAATAAATAAATCATATATTAATAATACATTCTGAATATAATATATAAAATCACACTCTGCAGAGTGTGATGGAAGGAGCTTCAAGGAGCCCTTCCAGTCAACCTTTGGATGTTTGATTGTTTTTTTGTGATGTGATTATTTTTATATGATATCAGATTTATCTGGCTCTAACTAAATGAGGAAAAAAAAAGAATAAAACTACAATTTAACAAATTTTAAAACATTTTAATGTCTAAATAAATTTATAAAGTGACTATGTAAATAAAAACTTCAGTTATACTATAACTGAAGGTCAGAAGGAGCCAGACTTACGGCCATTTTCACCATCTCCAGTCAGGTGTCGTCCAACAGTTATTTGTCAGTTACAGTGACTGTTCTCACACAGTTTAGGCGTAGGTGACTAAATCGGCCATTGTCACATGAGCCCAGATGCTCTAAAATAAAGTAAATAAATAGCAATGTGTATTGATGTGGCAGAATTTCACGGTTGAGCCGGCGCCGGCGAACACCCCGTACTTCCGGCAGGACCCCGTCCACAAGTTCTGCGCCGGCCTCTCCGTCGAGGGGAACGTCTATAAGGGCTTTGGTGAGTCACGGCGTGTGGCTGTTTGGCACCGTTGCATTGGAGTTGGTTATAATATTGAAAAGTACACATAGAAGCCAGCCCCGATAGCTCAGTGGTGCAGACAGTCAACTGTCGCTATTGAATGTTAAGCTGGGTGCGGTCAGTACTTGGATGGGTGACCGCTGACCGTTGAAGGCTGACCGAGGTTTGGATTCCTCGTAAAACTGTAGGTCCCTTCCCTCCTAATCTTACTTGGTGATAGGGTTTAACCCGCCCGGGTTGGTACCACCGCACTGAATTAAACGTCGGTCGAAACGGCTATGTAAATAGTTTGTGTTTTCCGACTAGTTCAGTGTAGCCGACACGATCAAAGGGGGAAGCACTGACATGGCACCTAGTTCACCCGGTGTTATGGGCTGACATCACGGACGTTGTAGGTGATACAGCCAACCGTGTCAGTTTCCAAAAAAAAAAAAAGCAATAACATTGCAAAGTTTTCTTTAAAAAAAATTGTCCTGACATTTTTTTAACAGGTGACAACAAGCTGACAGCGCGGAACCAAGCAGCGGAGCAAGCCATCCGCGACCTCGTCATCAAGCGCATGAACAAGGCGATCACGGCGACACCCTCGGCCGCCGCCGACACCGATATGAACGGAGACGGTAATAAGTATTTATTTCTACGGGCGGCTGAGCCAGGAGACCAAAAGGGCTCGACACATCAAAAAACCACGCTCAGCGAGGCACCGTACCTGCTGATTTGCTCTCTTGCTGGAACCGACCAACTGAACCTGGGGATCAAACATACAGTACCTACGCTCAATGATATTTTAGGAAAGATAGGTTATCTATATGACATTCAGTGCTCACACATGGCACGTCCTTGAAAGTTGAGAGGAAGAACTATAAAGTGATGCGCGGACTCGAATAGTCTTATTCCAATTATTAGAATTAGTGCAGAATCTCATTACACACGACGGCATTCTCGATGTGTCAGCGGCTCGTGGTTAGCGATCCGAACGCGTGCGTAGTTGGTGGGCGACTGACTTCAGACAGGACTGTTGTCTTGTATTTAATGTGCCGCTTGGGAGCTCAGATAACCTATCTACCTCCTTTTAACTTATAATATCATTGAGTACGCTTCTCTTTACGAAGCTCTTTATTGTCAGCATCGGTAGCTCAGTCGTGCGATCGGTCGATTGTCGTTTCGTGATCACAAGCACACCTGGGCCAGAACTTGTATGGGGTTGTTGTTGGAGGTTGACCGTGGTTCAGAATCCACGTAAAACTGTAGGTCCCTTCCCTTCTCACCTTGCTAGGTGGCAGGGTTGAAACCGATTGGTACATTCGCACTGAATGAAAGGTCGGTCGAAACGGTGATGTAAATAGTTTTAAGTTGTAAGTAATCTTCTAAACAGTTCAGTGTAGCCGGCATGACCGAAGGGAAGCACTGACATGGCACCTAGTTCACCGAGGTAGCTGACATCACGGACGGATGTTGTAGGTGATGAAGCCAACCGTGTCAGTTTCCATTTAAAAAAATCTGTTAAGTGCGAGTTTTACTCGCGCACGGAGGTTTCCGTATCTATCTGCTTATCTTTTGTCTTTCAGCAATGCAATATGTAAAAGCCTGTGGCGCCATCTATTATTCAGTAGTGTGACTAATAGATTTTTCCGTACGTTTGTCGTATGGGAGCCCCCCTTAATTTTTAAATTTTCTTTTTTTTATTTGTTATATCCGCCATAGTAACACATATTCAGTGAAAATTTCAACGGGCTACCTATTACGGATCAAGAGATACAGCCCTCGGACAGACGGACGGACGGACGGCGGAGGCTCAGTAATAGGCTTCCGTACGGGATACGGAAACCTAAAAACAACAATGTATTTTGACAGCGGGAGCAGCTGCAGGGGAGGAGGACGCGGAGCCGCTGCCGATGATCCAGCTGGCGTCGTACGCGCTGCACAAGCTGTTCTCCGAGTGGCAGTACGAGGGCTTCCAGGTGCCGCTGCTGCAGCTGCAGCGCACCGCGGCGAACGCGCCCGTCACCGTAAGCAGGCCTCACGCACTCTATGTACTTGCACGCGCTAACTACCTACCGCCCGGCGGGCCGCTGGCAGTCTAGTTCAATGGAAATTCGTCAGACGCGCGAAGCATACCTACACGCTCGCCCACGCAACTGCGCGCAGCAGCTTCAAAGCAATAATCACTTTACACATTAGGTACATTTTCGCACGCAGCGATTGGCGACGTGAAATAGTAGGCTATTAAAGCCGAAGGTATGGAACTTTTTCTATGGAGTGATTTATCTGTTACGAAGTAACTATTAAGTAATCTGTGCCGTAAGCCTCATCTCTGCGCTTTTTACAATATAATAGCAAGTGAAACTAGGTGATTAGGTGACAGGACAAGTGGTAGTTAAATGGAGTGATTAATTTACATAAAAAAATATTATAATATATATGGGTTTTTAAATTACCGTGGTTTTTAAATTAACGAGCTATGTGGACACGCGGTCTTCAGCTCTTTTCATCCAACCACTCTGGGCTACCTTTTTGTAGGTCTGTCTGTCCACCTAGGCGGGCGGCGTCCCAAGCTACGTCTGAAGAGTAAATTCTTTAATTTTGTCTATGGCAGGGCATGCTGTCGCTATGTTCGGTGAAGTCGAAAAAGGTGAATGAGCTACCGGAGGCCGCACCGGAGATGCTGATCATCGAAATCGAAATTATAAGCAGAATATATGAATAAAATACACAAAAAACTAAGCAAAAAATAAAATCACCTGGTGATTACTTGACAACACAATCACTTTAGTGATTTATTTGACATAACATTAATTTCGGGATAACCCGACATCTCGCCGTATAATGGTCTATTTTGGTCTTATTATGGAGAAATTGATTTGCAACATGACAATCTCTTGGTGATTGCCTAAAATGGCAATACCTTCGCGTTTATAGTATACAAGACATGACAGGAAAGACTCTAATAAACCTACAGTATTATTATTTTGTGAAAAAAAATATTTTCAAGTGTTTTTTTTAACGTTTCGGCAGGATGCGGACGTGCTGTCGGCGGCTACACCGAAGCAAAAGAAGGTGAAGGAGCTGCCGGCGGACGCAGCGACGATGCACCCGTGCATGCTGCTCACCATCATGCGCCAGGGGCTGGTGTACCACGAGCTGGGCAGCGAGGGCGACCGCCCCCAGAACATGCTCTTCACTATGGGCGTCACCGTCGACGGCAGCACTTACATCGGCAAGGGTATGTTCACTTACAGCCCTACCAATTTCTCTTGCCTTCACTTCCTCTCTACCTCCTCCTCTATTCACTTCTCTCCCTACTCCCGACTTCCTCTCTCCAACCTCACTTTCTCCTCCCTCCTTTCACTCCTACACTTTCCTCCCTCCCACTCCTTCACTTTCCTCCCATCTCTTTAAACAGTCCACACTACTCCTTTGTCCGACCCCCTCTTCTGTTTCCCTATTTGTGGTGTCTTAATAGCACCTACGGAGTGTTTTCATAGCACCTACACAGTGTCTGTCTTCATGGCACCTACTCAGTGTCTTCATAGCAGACCAGCTTTGACATTTATACCATAAAAAATAAAAAAAATTTTTTTTTTATTTAGTGTCCCTGCAACGGTGCTTGCACCTCTAGCAGGTTCGGTGATGTTATCGTTTAATGGCATGTAGGGTGGGTCATTCCTTGAGTATTCCCCCCTTTACTGAAGATGGCTATTTTTGTAACCATTGCTCAGGTCTGCTATTGTTTGTCGTTTCAGTCTCCTTATGTCATGTTCGGTGTCGGTCAAAGCGACAGCAAATGTGTTTACATGATTGATTAATCGTGAGTGATACTTTTTGCAGTAGTTTTATGCTTCTTCTTTCACTGTTGCCATCTCGAAGTTCGCCATGGTTCGCTCGTAACGCAGAAATCCACGAATGGATTTCTGCATTACGAGCGAACCATAGTGCGCCTGATACCGTGCGCATCAAAATAAATGCCTCATTCGTTTGTCCCGGCAGCGTCCAACAAGAAGGAGGCTCGGAAGCAAGCGGCTCGCAGCGCGTGCCAGTCCATCTTCAAGGTACAGTTCGCAGATCCCGTCGCCACCGCCGCTCACTAAGCGCCACCTCTCCGCACCGACGTAACCGTACACGCGAACCTGTCATCTTGAGCCGTGTTCATTTGGTCACACAGTCTTGGTCTACCAACGCCTTGGCCGTACGCAGGTTAATTTTCACGATAGTCTTTGTAATGGAGATTTAGCGAGTTCACTTTAAATCTATAAGGAAACCAACCGCGCCCGCGGTAAAGTCAATGTAATATAAAAACAGATTTCAGTCGTAAATCATGGCATTTTCTCCAACTGTGTTCGCTTTCGGCCCCACTGATCAGCCCATATGAACAACGGCGTGATGCTATATAGCCCGTAACCTGGCGGAGATATGTCGCATTGCACAGGTGAAAACCGCAAGTTAAAAAGTTGAGCTGTACTTCGACTTTTATGCGTACGTACATACGTACAGACGGTTAATAGATGTTCGATTTAATGTAGAGATAAGAATTAACACAACATTTTTCTCAAAACATATTTATATATTATGTTAAATATTATTTACATATATATAATCAACTTTGCAGTGGCAAAATAATGTGAAATGATATGACGAGAGGTCTAGAATGTATGTTTATTTCAATATTATGACATTTTAGTGATTAAATGAAGTATTTGTAGAAATAATGTTTTGTTTTATTACATTGGTCTCAATCAAAAATACATTTTGCAGTTTAATTTCACAACCCAGTAACTGCTTGTTTATTTATGTACTGCCAATTTTAGGTGTGGGAAAATGCAAGAGAGCAACTCGAAACGACCAGACATATAAAATAATGTGATGTCGGCAGGAAGTCTCTTTTTTTTTATTGAGTTCTGAGAGTTTTTTTGTATTGTCTAACGGCACCCATGCACATTCGGTCGTATGCGGGGGGGTTGCAAATGCCATGCCGGCCTGACAGGTGCCCATTCACGCCCCTCTTGAAGGACCCGAGACTGTGCTTAGGGGGAAATATATGAGCAGGGAGAGCGTTCCAGAGTTTACCAGTTCTGTAGAGGAAAGATCTGCAGAATCGATTGGTACGCATCCACTGAGTCCAACGTATAGCGATGCAATCCCTGCCCAGTGAGCGTGGTGCGGAGGTGGAAAGGGGACGGTGGGATTTCTGATTTTGTTTTGAGGTGTCACTGACACGGTTAGCAACATCACCTCCGTATAGTAAATGCGAAATGTCAGCTTAGTAATAGGCTTCCGTACGGAGTACGAATCCTAAAAATGGTTTGCGGTCCAACCGCATGCAAACAAGAGTCTGCTCCCGCATACAAGTCAAACAAAAAACGCTATAACTGTCGAAACGACTAAAAGGGAACAACGTTCTGATGAAGATGTCAGGTTTCATAAAATATTTTTATTCTTTGTTCCATTAGCGTAGGATTGCCATAAAGGTGCAGGTACTGACCGGGACACTATATCAAAAACCTAAGAAAAGTTGGTTGTCTTTGAGCGGGGAAATGCAGCCACCGGTTCTATGAATATTAAATTAAATTTTAGATGATACATAAAACTATGAGTTAATTGGGTAGGCAATGGTTTTAAATGTCCATAGCCAATATATTATAGGCCCCAGAAAAGTGTCCGATTCAGAACGATCCACGCAGCTCTGTAAGCTCACAGATAGTTAGCCAAAAGTCTCCACTGAATGTTCGTTGTCTATGTATACACATGAATGACACCTGCGGACTCATGATGTCTGAAACGCTCTGTAAGGAGTGTTAGAAAATAAAAAAAAAAAACTAAATACTACCTTTAAAGTTTTTTTTTCATAATATTAGTATGGATAAAACTAACCTGGCTTTTGGTTCCCGACCGGGGCACATTTGGTGGTCAGGCGGGACGACCGGGACTGAGATTCTAAACCGGTGACAAGTCCCGGTGTACCGGGACGAATGGCAGCCCTACATTAGCGACATCTATTTCACAAGGTAGACATGGCGACATAGGTATGTATGGCATTTGAAAACTGCATTGCAGCTTGGAAAGGACAAAGTTCCATCTGCTGCTCATAAAATAGCATCGCAAGTTATTTCATGCGCGCTGAGGAATATCTGATAAATAGAAATAACTCATTTCATTACAAAATTCCATGCAAGCTTATTGTGAAACATAATTATACATACATACATACCACACGCTGTATCCTGACAATCGGGGTAAGCAGAATAATCGGTGTTGCGCTCTTGTAAATTACAGCACAACACAACCACCACATTTAGCAATGCATTAGGACAAGTTAACTATCAAGCAGCAAGTAAGGCATGAAGATCCACCTCCTGCATGAACGTGGAAGGACCGTGCCAAGGTGATAGGTGTCTACCCTGTCGCCCATTAATTTTACAATTATTTAGATACTATAAGTTCATGTAGGATGGACTATGATGGAAGTAACTTCTGACCAGGAAATTAAAATCACATAAGTTAGCAGATAGATAGCGTGACAAGTGCGACTACTTTTTTAAAAAAATTTTTTATGTATTACCTGTTACAATTCGTGTGTAAATGCTTACTGACTTTCTTATCGATTTATTGTTGCTGATATTCTATAGACTAGCGGTTCTCAAACTTTTTTGGTGACGGAACCCTTTAGGAAAGCGAAATATTTGACGGAGCCCTAAAATAAACAAAAATTACTTTTTGTGCATTCTTTATTAATAATCATATTGCAATGTAATAGTTACTTACATAATATTATAATAAAAGAAAAAACAATAATTAAATATCTAATGGAAGGTATGAAACTGTTCCTTATTTTTCATCAATTGGTTGATATCAGGTTTGATAGAAGAGAGTTGAGTTGAGTTCGTCTGCGCAGCCGAGCTGAATCGAGCCAGAGAGGAGAGGTGTATTTTTTTTTTCTCGTATTCTCGCGGAGCCCCTACAGAGGCTCCGCGGAGCGCTAGGGCTCCGCTGAGCATACTTTGAGTATGGCTGCTATAGACTATAAACTTTATATAGGAACACATATTTAGTGTATTAGGGTTTCGATTTTCGAAGGACACGTAGTGTACAAACTCATTAAATGCTAAAGACAATTAACACTATTAGCACTAGTTTAATAAAGAAAGGTTGGGTTTGGGTATGGTGGGTGATGTATGTTACAATATTTTGTCAGCATGCGAGGAAATTATCTTATCTATCATTCAACATTTCGCCAATTTTGTTTAAAAAAAAACATAAAAATCTTTATTCAGGCATTTGGTCCCATACAATTAATCATAAATCGTACATGCAAAAACATACACAAAAAAACAAACATAATATTATATATTCAAATAAAATCTATACGGTACATACAACCTAGCAAAAACATTGACATTTTCTTTCATATTAGATTCCGAAAACAGCAAATTACGATATTCAATATGTTACTAAGTAAGCATTAATTGTAATTTCCTTATATTTTTTCCTCTTCATCGGGGGGCAAATACACTCATTACGAGATATCAAAATTATTAGTTTTCACCACGGAATAAGGAGAAGCTGGAAGGGCCATGGACCGGGCGTACTATCAAACTTGTAATGAATAAAACACAATGAACATTTTACTTACGACATTTTAGTCTGAGCTACGATAAAATTAGTCGCCTCAGACATGTTTTTTTTATGTTATCCGGTACGGGTGGCTGAGTCGGAGGGGCCAAAGCGCATGCTCCGACCAGCCAATATCACCTCCGAGAAGGTATCCTTACCGGTGACGTCCCTGGATTGCTGACTATATTGGACTAGAGGAGAACACACAACCGAGGCTGCTATGCGGCCATCTTACATCCAGTACGGTGGTATCAACCCAGTCGGCTACAATTAGAGCCTACCACCCAGTAAGGTGCAAGGGAAGGGACCTACAGTTTTACACCTAGAGTGGCTGAATGTCTGCTTGCATGCGATCACGTCCTTATTATGGAGCATTGATTTTATAGGGGGAGTCCCGACAGGGTTATAAAATCAATGTTATGGAGTAAGTCAACCGGAACTTGTCACTTGAGGCGCGTCGACCATGCCTCCATTTTCCCTCTAATCATCTCAAATGCTCAGTGGTTTGCGCACCATGACATTCAAGACTCGGCGCGTTGCTTGTGTAGAGCATGCTAGTAAATAGCAACAAGAGCCTCAAAGCTATAGGGGCCTGCAGTTGCCAAGAGGACTAATGGACAAGCACTATGGCCGCTGCTGCTCTGATGAACTCCCTCCTCTTGTTCACGTTCGCCAGACCCGTCATACACTAGCTAGAGGACACGATTTTCTAAATATATTGCTCTACGCTCAATCGTTCTTGTTTGGCACTGCAAATGCGTGGAACGGGCTTCCGGGGAATATCTTCCCTTTCTCCTTCAACCCACGGATCTTTACTCCTCGAGGGTGAAATTGGCTGTGCCTAACAGCCACCCACTTCGGTTGCAATAAATATTAAGCGACTTTCGCCCACGTACCATTAAAAAAATTCACAGATTTCGTGCCTTACACGACTATCGAGCACATTGAAAATGAATCGACGGAATTCGAAAAAATATTGTCGCTGAGCGACACGAGAAAGTCGGGATAAGGAAAAGGTTAGTTGGGTTCTGATGATGGAGCCGGAAGGAAGCCATAGGAACTCCTAAACTACACATGATAAATCCATCATATTTGGGCTCGTTGGATATAGGAATATAGGAATATAGGATAGGTTAGAAGATGCGTCGCTACGCGATGCATCTTCTAACCTAACCTATATTCTTATCTTCTATATCCTTAATTTTCGAAAAAAGTTTTCGAATTATTTCGAAAATTTTATACCATCTTAAAGCCCGCGTCTTTTGAGTCCTAATAGATCCTCGTATCTCAAACCCGCGAAGTTCCACGGGGCTGTGACGCCTGAGTGACCGCGCGCCGACGCGCCGACGCGCCGCTAAGGGACCTCCCACCTCCCCCCCGTATCACTCCCACGTGACAAAGTGTCAAAAATCGTGTTTTTTTTTTCGAGTTTTTTTTTCAATTTTCGAAAAAAGGTTTCCACTTTTCCAAAAAAATATTATACCAATTATTATCCTCGTATCATAAACTTGCGAAGTTCCACAGGGCTGTCGCACTTTCAGCGAAAATGGGGCCCTACTGGAGCGAACGAAAAAACATTTTCAAAGGAAGGGAAACCTCTTCTTTTTCACTTCCAGAGCCATTCCCGGAAATATTCGCTTCCCTTCTTCGCCGGCTGATGTAGAAAGAAGCGGACGGGAATCCGGATTTGGGCAATTTCTTGAAAGGCGTATTGCAGTCTCGCACCTTTCTCCACACGCGACGGATGCCCGCGGACAGACATGGTATTGACCCACTAATGCGATTTCCCTCGCGACATGATGGACGAGCCGGGGCTGGTAGCCGCGCGCCGCGTGCGGTCTCGCGGTCAGTCGGCAGTCCGTCGAGCAAGCGCGCTGCAAGCACGCGTGTCTCGGTCGAGCGCGGGACCATAGACCGAAGATAGCGCGCCAAAACATTTTGACAGAACCGACGACAATTGAAGCCCGCCAAATTTGACACTAAATTTATTGGTGCAGTATTTGCCGCTGAGGTAATAGATCGAATTGGAAACAGAAAATGGTCCCGCGGCCGACGAGTTTTCCCGTGTAGAGTGCAGTGGTCTGGAAGAGTGACAGCAGAAGGATGTGGTCTGTGCGGGTGCGCGTGGCGGCGGCGGCGCGGGCGCTCGCCTCGTGCGCGCTGCGGCCACGCTCAGGACTCGCGGCTGGCGTGCTCAAATCTCTGGTGCCGGTGGCGGTCGTTCTGCTGTTCAGCGCGGCATCATCACCGCCGAGCGCGTGCGCGAAGCCGTTCACGTTTCGTTTCCCTTCCGGATTCTCGTTGTCGAGCTTCGTCGGGACGTCCAGCTTCGGCGGCGGAGGCGGCGGTCGATCGGACATGGATAGGCGAGACTCGGGAAGCGGCGGCGCGGGACTGAAGCCGTACAGCGGCCGGAGAGTGAGCAATGAGTCGTTGCTTATGATCTACTGGCACGACCAGGCTGTGGCCGTGGCCGAGCTCGGCGAAGAGAAGCTGCTACTCAACTGCGAGCTCATCGAAGTCTAGTGAGTACCTACTCCATGACAGTTGAGGAGAGTGTCAAAAGGAACTAGGTATTTCCATTTCGACGAGTTGCGCGTTTTTTGACGGATTCTCAGTCTTTGTATTCAAATACATCTCCCTGTAAAATTTGAATGGTCAAAACGAACTATTTCCTATATAAAATTACGATTGAAAACAACAATGTTGTTCAAAAGGCCTATTTCCAATATCCTAAGTTCAATTAGCTATCAGTTTTTTGGCTCTACTGAAAATTCTGTTACAACGGAAATAGTTAGTTCCTTTTGAACAGACTCTCCTCAGTTTATCTCAACAGTTTAGTTTAACTTAAACTGTCCCAGGAAGTTCTAAAAACAGACAATTTAGGCAGCTACCATACAAACAGGAAATACCAACACATCTAAAGTTTTCCTCATTAATTTCGGCGTTTCAGTGATGTGGACAAGAAATCCACGAGTACCTATATCTTTTCATCGTTTAGCTGATAGTATTTCCACACTATGTTTTCCGGGTCACTGCAGCACCGGCGCGTAAAACTTGGCTTGCTCCAACATATTTTCTTATATTTATCGGAATGGATGGCTCATGGCTGGACTCGAGGGCGTAGTCTCAGTTACGTACGGCCAATTGCACTCCCGAGGAGACGGCACTCAAATCAAATCAAATAAAAAAAACTTTTATTGCACTTAAAAACGTATATACTTAAGTTAGTTCTTAATGCCTCTATTACGATTGTAGATGGTCTGAACTCTAAAGTGACTGCGGAAAGGACATTGAACACCCGCGACTTGAAGATGTCTGGATTGTAGGAGACGGAAAGAAATTCGCCGGAAGCCCATTCAACACATTGAAAAACGATTATAAAATCTCCGAAGAACTCTGTCGACTACAAAAAAGGAGTGTTCCGTGACAGTATGGCGATTGGCGTGTTTGACGAATGGGAATCTTCCTTCATCAGACCTTCATTAGTCACATGAACATTAGTCAGATTTCTGCAAAAAACATCTTACCCAAATATATATTGATTCTAGGTAGGAGGGAGACTCGGGGGCACGGCGAATTTCACTACTAAGGTGCTATCCCTTTTGTACCTAGTTAGGTAGACAGAGTTGATCAATTTTCTTTGATCAGATCTGAAAGGCACGCCCGTGGTGTGCGTCTACCTAGAAAGAAGATCGCGGACTTAAAATCACGTGCCAATTGCAGCACTCACTCACTCGTCTAGATGGTTACGCCTATGCGGAGTCTCCGACCGAGAGGATTCTCAAGACAATGAGCTTCTCCGCGTGTGTGAAGTGAAACCCGCTTTTCTTTCCGCAGAAAACGCCTAACGATCGTTGTTTTCCATTCACACAATTGTTTCTACACCTTGACTTGTGTCGTTAAGAGCATAAAATATATTATGCTTTACACTTCTACTTC
This sequence comes from Nematopogon swammerdamellus, assembly GCA_946902875.1. Classification (NCBI taxonomy): domain Eukaryota; kingdom Metazoa; phylum Arthropoda; class Insecta; order Lepidoptera; family Adelidae; genus Nematopogon; species Nematopogon swammerdamellus. Next base: position 17,753,831 of record OX336347.1, read on the forward strand.
TTTCTACGGACGAAAAGCCGGCTTCCATACTTATTTTTTTATTGAGGGCGCGACATGTGGCGTCGAGCAATCCATGAGGTTTATAACGACGCCCATAGACATTCGGTCGTATGCGGGGGTTGCGAATGCCATGCCGGCCTTATAGGTGCCTAGCTACTATACTAGATACTAGGTAATCGCACGATCACTTCAAGACCATATTGGCGTAGGGTGAGAGTTTCAATTTGCATCAACTTTTCCACTCAAGATATGTGCCTGACTTTAGATTTACCAGTACTGTGTAGGGCCGGTCCGGTAGGTACTGAAAAAAGAGCCCCACTGCATCTCTCCCCGTGCATGTCGTAAAAGGCGACTAAAGGATAAGGACAACATACCGTGCTAAATGGCGACAGGATAGCCATCTTTCACTTGGGCATGGTCTTTCCACCATGTCATGCTGCAGGTGGGTCTTCACGTCTTACTTGCTTCCTGATAGCTATCTTGTCCGAGTAGGTACTTTGCTAAACGTGGTGGTCGGTGTTGTGCTGTAATTGACCATAGTACTTGCAGCACAACACCGATTGCTCTGCTTACCCCGATTGTCGGGATACAGCGTATGGTGTGTGTATATGTCAGTCAGTCAGCGTGTAAGCGTCCACTGCTGGACATACGCCTCTCCAATTTTCCTCCAGTTCTCCCGGCCTTCAGCGGTACGGAACCACTACTTCCGCCTTCCGCCGACGTACTTGATGTATATGTAGTATGTATGTAGTAGTGTGTATATGTAGGTATGAAGATTTACCACATTCTACATGTAAATATTTCATAGCTCACAAAAAAGAAGGGACAATGCAGGGAACCGGGAACAGTCAAATGATAATAATAATGGGCTTATTGCCTTAGGAAATGTCCTCCAGTCAACCCGGTGGACCTATATACATTTTTACATGGAATCCGAACCACGGAGCAGTGGGTGAAGGTATGCACATATATATATTTTTTTAATAAAAAAAAATAATTGGTGCACGTCGGTTGGATTCGAACCTCGGACCCCTCGCATGAGAAGCCGAAAACGCCCAGACCACTCGGCCACCCGCCGCCAAGCGATGAAGCGTAAGTAATGTTGCACACTCGCTGCACTTTATCGGTGTTGGTTTAGTCATCCAACATCATTGAACAAGTTAGGTGGGTAATTAATAAGAATGCTTGGCATCTAATGTTTTATTTATTGATCTACTAGCTTTTTTCCGCGCCTTCGCTCGCGTGAAAATCGTATTTAAAAAGAACTAGCTGTGCCCGCGGCTCCGCCCGCTCTCATATTTCACTTCACTGCTAACCTCATAAGCCATTTAGCGTGATAGTAAGTAGCCTATAGTTGATGGGAAGAATCAAGCTATCTGTAGAATTTTGTTTTATTAAAATCGGATCAGTGGTTCTCGAGTTATAAGCGGACAGACAGACATACACTCAGACACTCAGACAGAAAGCAAACGTTGGATTTTATTAAAGGTAAGGTTCAGACAATCTGAAGACACTCAGACGCTCAGACAGAAAGCACACGTTGATTTTATTATAGGTAAGGAAGAGGTAAGTAAGCCCGCTACCATACCATTATTTCGGCGCGCTAAAACAATTCGAGATCGGCTAAGAGAGTCACATCTTAGGGTACCCGGAACATAATTTTATTTGTTTATCCTGTGTCACGTCTCACGTATAGTTAAATATGCTTGTACCAAGTTTCATCAAATTCGGATGATCGGTTTAAGAGTTATGGAGGAAATGTATGTTTCTCCTACAGAAAAAAATTCAAAAAATCGTCAATTTAGTTTTAGTATCATGCATAGACGCAGTATCTCATAAAACAAAGTAACTTACTCTATGACCATACCCCTTACAGATTTATTATTAGTATTTATGTACATTTCTAGGTAATCGAACATAATACCTAATAGGTGCGTAAACAAAGTCCTATATAGATAATGGCATTCTAATGTAAATTACTATTGTACAAATACCAACTGAATAAGATAAAATAATATATGTAGCATGTTTAAAATGTTTAAAACATTTAAATACAAAACTATAGAATCATGCTCAGGAAAAAATTAAAATGAAGGATAAAGGGAAAAGCAAAATCAAACATTGAGATCTGATGAGATTGAGAAAAAAAGAGAAAATGTTTGTGTTCAAAGTACCTTCCTATTCTCCTCTGGTGGAAGTAGTACCGGTGGTGGTACCTAACAACCATGACACGCAATTAGACAAGGCTAGCAATATAATAATTTGATTATATCGATTCGATGCCATTAAGCTGTAAAATTAGCTGTTTATAAGGTGCCAAGATTATGTAATTACTAATTAATTAGGTAACCGCATGGCGCTTAACGTTAACTTACCCTAATTGCTTTACCCAGAGGCGGCATTAGTCCGCGCGGGGGGGGGGGGGGGGGGCTGGACGAAAGTATTCACCATTTTATAGGGTGTAAGGGGGGGAGGAGGGGGGGGGGGGCAAACTTATATTTGCAAAATTACTTCCCTCACTCCGTCATTTTATTTAATTTAAGTAATAATGAAGGAGTACACTCCAATATTATATCCAACTTTTGTGGGTTGGAAGATTTATTAGTTAAAAGCTAGAAAAAAAAAGTTAAAGGCTTACGTACAAGTTATTAGCAAGATTGTGTTTGTACACAATCTTGCTTGTTAATGAAAACGATACAATTCTACCCTGAAATTCACCTCAACCAACAAACACAACCTTGCTTGTTCATAGCGTCGAAGGCGCCCGCATAAATTATGAAAACAACACAACTCAAAAATGAAATATCTAAAACCACAGTATTGCTTGTTCTTGGTGCTAAAGGCGCCAGATAAATTATGAATAAAATGAATAAATTGTAAATTATGGACAAATCCGGACTAATGGTAACCGTACATTCTTGTGACATTAGTGGCAGAGGCGCGAGGCCCCCTGTGCGCTCCACCCCCCCCCCCCCCCCCCCCCCCCCCCGGACGCTCGCCCGGTTCGTCCGCCCCTAACTAAGGCCGCCCCTGGCTTTACCTTGTCCACCTCTGCACATTACGAAATGAATGATGTTGATGAGACGTTTTCTTGATGGATGGGCGGACGCTCGGCCTTCAGCCTTGTGAATAAAACGTATAATTTTCGTCAGTCACATACACTTACTGACAGGATTTCCTAACATCCGTCGTACCTTCCGCGCTTCGCTGATGCATTGAAATATTTGAATATTTCCATGTTTTCGACATCTCCAATAAGCCTGTGACAAACAGTCAGACGCACATAAAGACGCCAAGTTAGCAAGGGTAAACTTTTTAGAGAAGGTCAGTCAGTTGGTAAGCGTGTATGCGTCTACTGCTGGACATAGCCTCTCCAATTTTACTCCAGTCCTCCCGGCCTTCAGCGGTACGGAACCACTGCTTTCCGCTTACGTACTTGATGTTGTCGTTGCACCTCGCGGGTGGTCTTCCCACACTCCTTTTTCCTGTCCACGGCCGCCAGTGTAGGATACGGTTAGTCCAACGGTCGTGTGTCATTCTTGAGATTGGACGTATTCAGTTGATTCCACTGGCAGTTTTTAAATCTTAAAATTTTATAAAACCTGTGACCAAACATTAAAGTTAGATGCATAAGAAACATAAATTTCGATTAGGCACCAAATTCTAACGTATGTATGCAAAGATATTTGATATGAAAATTTCGTGTCCAGGGGAATCAATACAGAGTGACAAGGGAATCAAAAAAAGTTAATTTTAATTGTTTGGCTTTTATTTTTAGCAAATAATCGCCTCCAACAAATCTTTTCGAACATGTTAAACACAATTCAAATATTCAATAATGCACTTAAACGCTGATTCTCACTCACTAGTAATAATTACCTACTTGTAGGTTGATTAAAACAATAATTACCTGTCTTCTCCTCATTTTATTTTTTTATGCGCATTGCTATAACAACATTAACATTAAATAATTTAAAAAGAAATTAAAGAATTATTAAAAACGACACACTCTCATAACAATCACGTAGAGACGCCCAGCTATTCCTTTTTTTAAACGGTTTTATTTAGCTTGACTCCGTATATTTGTTTGTATTGTATATAGATTTTTTTTTTTTTTTTTTATGGAAACTGACACGGTTGGCTATATCACCTACAACATCCGTGATGTCAGCCCATAACACCGGGTGAACTTGGTGCCACGTCAGCCTTCCCTTCGGTCGTGCCGGCTACACTGAACTGGACGGAAAACACAAACTATTTACATAGCCGTTTCGACCGACCTTTCATTCAGTGCGGTGGTACCAACCCGGGCGGGTTAAACCCTACCACCTAGTAATATAAGAAGGGAGTCATATCCCTTAGTCGCCTTTTACGACATACACGGGGAGAGATGCAGTGGGGCTATTCTTTTAAAGTACCGGCCCCACACGGTACAAATAGATCGTTTAATTGATTTTGGAACAAGCCACTATAAATAAAATTCAGCCAGAGTAATCAACGATGTACCAGAACCAAGCCAGTGGAATCAATTTCTTACCTTCGTATTTCGGGAACGCAGCGAGGAGTCGCTCAACCACTCCCCGCAGCTTGAAACACGACTGACGTTGTTCGGCAAAGGGTCGATCACGCGTCTTTTAACCGTTCCGCTAGTGATGTACGCGCGATTTTGTGATGCGCCAGTGAAATCATTGTTAGGTCTCGGACAAAATTTTAAAAGTAAATCAAATAAAATACGCTTTATAAAACCTTTTTTAGGAAATTAACAACTAATCACCTTGCACGGTAAATAATATCATATCAGTTAATTGCACAGAAAAAAAAATATAGATGGTTTTGTGTAACAATCTGGGCCGTGGACGCGCCAGTGAGATCAATTTTTGGGGGTTTGATAATTTTTTTGCGTTATTTAATTTTATATTTTACGCTATTTCAGTATTTGCCCAGTTAGTTTATAGTTAAAATTTCAAGGAAAAAAATACTTCATGTGCAAATTTTTGTAATAAGTAGCAATTTTGCTTCAGGACAGTGAAAATCGGGGGCTCAAGAATGACCCTCGTCTCTCTTCGGCTAACGTGCCCAGCCCACCGCCACTCGAGCTTAACCACCCGGTGTCCAATATCGACTACTTAGGTGCGTCGGCGGATTGCCCCGTTACGCACCATATCAAGTAGCGATATTCCCAGCAGCGCTCCATTGCGCTCCGTTGTGATCTTTCATTGAGAAAACATATTTAAAAATATTTTTTTATAAAACCCGACTACGAAAACGAAGAAAATAACAAAGAAAGTTAATCAAGAGCGTTAGAAAATGATGTAGTGTAAAATAATTCGAATAGACAGGGAGGGAGCCCGCCTGTCTATGCGAATTCTTCTACACGCCCGACTACACACCTCCAAGCTCCGTATCCACTCTAGAGGCAGACTCGGGGCGAGGCAGCCGCTCGACCCGAGGCCACACAAGTGGAGACGCTCTGCCTCAACCTGAGGCACGCCGCGCCATGAGACAAATTCGTCGCCTCGGGCCGAGCCATATTTTGTCGGTTTTTTGCCGCGCTCAAAGGACCCTCAGTCCGAGGCGTGCACTTGGTCCACGCGTCACCTTGATCCGCAACGTGCCTCGAGTCGAGACTATGTCTCAGAGTGAGCAGCCTCAGTTTGCTTCAAGTCGAGGCTGCTCGGCCTGAGGCTGCTCTAATGGCTACGCAGCTCTAGACATGTTGTCATTATGCCCTCGATTATGCCAGCAAACCAGCTACCGGTTTTGGTGTTGTTAAGTACCACACATACATGGTCGGTGACCACACCGCACGAGACACCGGCAATGGCGGGCAACCGTAGTTAGATCTGTCACCGAGCATCGTTCTATTATGCCAAATGAATGGCCATAGAAAACCGAGCCCGTATATAGCACAAGTATGCAAGCAAGCGCTGGCTAGGGTACGGCTGTGTGCTTGCGGCATGTTTTCATAGATTTTCTGGGTGAGGTTTGTTGAACGTTGTGGGGCCGGTACTTTAAAAGAATAGCCCCACTGCATCTCTCCCCGTACATGTCGTAAAAGGCGACTAAGGGATATGACTCCCTTCTTATATTTCTAGGTGGTAGGGTTTAACCCGCCCGGGTTGGTACCACCGCACTGAATGAAAGGTCGGTCGAAACGGCTATGTAAATAGTTGGTGTTTTCCGTCCATTTCAGTGTAGCCGGCACGACCGAAGTGAAGCACTGACGTGGCACCAAGTTCACCCGGTGTTATGGGCTGACATCACGGATGTTGTAGGTGATGTAGCAAACCGTGTCAGTTTCCATAAAAAAAAAACCTTGATGAAAGATATTTTTGCACGCTTTTTCGCCGACCACCATAACGCTGTATTTCGAAAATCGGGGTTAGCAGAGTAATCAGTGGTATGCTGCAAGAACTCCGGTATATTACAGCACAGCACTGACCACCACGTCGAGCGAAATAGAGAAATATATTATTGAGAGAGATATTAGGGCAATACTGCATCCTCAAACCGCAAGTAATGAATGATTAGTAATGAAAATGCATAACTGTGGAAGGAACGTGCCAAGGTGAGAGGTGGCTAGCCTATCGTACGGCACCATGTCCTTAGTTGTATTTTACGACATGCATGGGGAGAGATGCAGTGGGCCTATTATTTTCAAGTCAGTCAGTCAGTCAGCGTGTAAGCGTCCACTGCTGGACATACGCCTCTCCAATTTTCCTCCAGTCCTCCCGGCCTTCAGCGATACGAAACCACTGATTTCCGCCGGCGTACTTGATGTCGTCGTCCCAACTGGCGGGTGGTCTTCCCACACTCCGTTTTCCTGTCCACGGCCGCCAGTGTAGGACACGGTTACTCCAACGGTCATCGTCTCTTCGGCTAACGTGCCCAGCCCACTGCCACTTGAGCTTAGCCACCCGGTGTCCAATATCGACTACTTTGGTGCGTCGGCGGATTGACTCGTTGCGCACCATATCACGTAGCGATATTCCCAGCATGGCTCGCTCCATTGCTCGCTGGGCAACTTTCAACCTTCGGACAACAGCGACCGTCAGAGTCCACGTTTCACACCCGTACGTCATACATAACCGGGAGGACACACTGGTCATATGTACGGGTCTTTAAATTTTGCGGGAGGTCAGACTTCAGGACGAATTTTAGTTTTCCAAAGGCAGCCCAACCCAGTTGAATTCGTCTCTCTACCTCCTTCCTTGTCTACCAAGCCGCAGAATTTGACCGAGGTATACGTACTCTTCAAACTGTTCGATCACTTCTCCGCCAATAACAATTTGTCCTCCCGTCATAACCTCGGTCGCCATGACCTTGGTTTTGTCCCGGTTCATCTTCAGACCAACCTTCATCGACGCTGTATAAAGGTCTTCTAGCATGATCTGAAGCTGATCTCGGGAATTTGGCAGAAGAACAATGTCATCGACGAAACGCAGATGACTGAGAAGATCTCCATCTCCATCTTTTCAAGTACCTACCTCTTCTCAATTTGGCCAATAGATATTTTATAGCTTCTGGACAACTGCTGGGGTAGGCGGGTCCTCGAATGGTGGCCGGCCACGTACTGAAGCAGTTTGTACCTCTTTCTATTTCAATATGTGCGTTGGGATCGGTTTCATCTTGATGTGTTGTATGGAATTCTAGAAGCGGCAGAGCATTATGTCAGTGCACAAACAACTTCATGAGAATTGCCTACTTCGATTCAATTGTTCAATTTATATTCATCATTTTATTCTGGTCAGGCGGTATCCACCCATCTGCGATTGTCCATTACTGTTACAGTTACCAAGAAACATTTTGTAGCGTTTTTACCCGACTTCGCGAAGCAAAAAAGACGGTTTTTCCCGTGTATATCTATTTCTATGTCACGCTCTGTAGCCTAAATTGTCGAATGTCTAAATTAATCTGCAAGGGAAAACGGCTTGATGGCCATTCGATATTTGAGTCTCCAACCTTGAGATCAGCCACCCAATCCGGTTTTATTTTTACCCGACTACGGCGAAGCCAACAAGAGGGTAATGCCATAATGGGCTTTTATTAAAAACTAGCTTTTGCCCGCGGCTTCGCTCGCGTGAAATTTATATTTAAAAAGAAGATAGTAAGTAAGCCCGCTACCTTACCTTTATTTCGGCACGCGGAACAATTCGGTTTGTTAGAGAGCCACATCTTAGCGTAACCGGACCGGAACTGAATTTTATTTATTGAATTTTATTAGCCTATCCTGTGTCCCGTATAATTAAATGAGCTTGTACTAAGTTTAATCAAATTCGGATGATCGGTTTAAGAGTTATGGAGGAACATACATACAGAAAATATTTCTATAAATCGTCAATTTAGTTTTAGTGTCATACATAGAGTCTACAAACGCAATATCAAAGAGTTTGTACGTAATACAAACTCTTTGCGCAATATCTCATAAAACAAAGTAACTTACTCCACGACCATCCCTTACAGATTTATTTCATACAGATCAGATTGCAATCTATCTACAAAACATATGTTTTACCCATAAGCTGTTTGCAATAATTGCTACCTCCACTTTAACATTGCCATATTATGTCTGGCGGTATTTTTCTACCATCCGTGTCAGGCAGTCAATTAAAAAATCACGGAAGCAGTTCTGCTGTGCGATGTGCACGCTGTTAGATGTTACAAATCTCTCAATGATAACTACATACTTACTACTGATTACGGTGTCACACGAGAATCATGTACCCAACCTATTGTCGATCGCTTTCATGATTAGTTGCTGTGGTTTGGATACCTACCGACAATGCGCAATTGTGCTATGTCGAGCCACGAACACTCCACGTGAAGATGGCCGACTTATTATTTACGCTGATTGAGACATATTGTCAACATGACACGTCCGGCAGATTGAGTTTGGTTCGAAATTTGATTGCATCGTTTGCATTTATTATGTGTTTTTATTTCGTCATTTTATTTTTGCATGCACGTTCTTTTATTCAGAAAAATCTACTTTCATCCATAATTTCAACGAGTCTTACGCTTTTTCGATCAGGCTACGGATCTGACGCGAGCTTAACATTTTTTACCCATCTAAAAAAAGTGCCAAGCGCCGCTAAAGAAGTTTCGAATCTTACGCTTTTTCGATCAGGCTACGGATCTGACGCGAGTTCTGACGCGAGTTTAACATTTTTACCCATCTACAAAAAGCGCCGCTAAAGAAGTTTTCACTTCAAAAATTCAAGGGAAAGCATTCAGTGGCGGGGCGTGAACTTAATTTGATGTGGGCAAGGTAAATTTTGGGAGGCCCTCTCAATTTTGCCAATACTCAATACATTCACCAACATCATCAATTCGGAATAATACAGCCACTATACTGTATTATTTCAATATTCACTGCCTCTCTCCTGCTTTCCCATCTTGTGTCGGATAAAGGCTTTATAGTAAGGTTTGTTTGCCTTTGATTAAGTCTAAACATGTTTACTCAGGTTCTCTTTTTATAGATCTAGCTGAATATTTTTCATGATTCAAAGCTGCATGAACTTTCGAGGCGCGAGGCCCCTCGGGCCGCGAGGCCGTGGGCGGTCGCCCACGTCGCCCACGCCTTGCGCCGCCTCTGGAAGCATTGCACTGATGCGCTGAACATCACGGGCGCGTAGTGTGTGGAATTGTCTACCGGCGAGTGTGTTTCCCGATACTTTCAATCTAGGAACTTTCAATTTACGTCTTCACACGCCGTATTAACAATAGCTTAAAGCGCTTCAATTCAATAGTCCCCTTTGGATGTTTTGACCCCCCCTCCCCCTTGATGAGATTTCGTGAGATTTATAGGAACCCCCCCCCCCCCCCCCCCCCCCCCTCAAATCTCACGTGAGATTTCCTCTATGTGTAAGTTACGTCAAAATCTGCACATTTAAAGTGTGTATATACAGACTTTAAAATGCCAAATTCAAGTATTTAAATATCAACTGAATGTACACTGAATGATCTGGAGTGTGGAAGTGGCAAGAAAATGACGCAGCGTTTCAGGTGCACTTAGAATACTATTATTCACGCCATGGGCATTCATTAGCCTCTTCAATCGTTATGATAGGACACAAGATGTCCATATCCATTGAAGCAATAGTGTCTCTAGCTCCAGCTCAAGCTTTAAGTGTTTAAAATAAATAAATAATAGAAAAATAAAAAACTCTCCAATCCATCCTCCATACTGGAACTGTTTGTTCCACAGACCATTAGGATTTTCCTTTCGCTGTGGCTACGCGCCCGTCTAGACGAGCATTTCTACGTCTACATAAATGTATGTAAAACAAGGAAAGTGGTTTGGGCAGTGGCGGTTCCCCAGGTGAAGCAAGTGAGGCGCCGCCTCACTTAATTATCTTGAAGGTAAAGAAAAAAAATCTACATGGATGTTTATTTATTGCTAGACTTTGGGCATGAACTGTCCTCGACATTAATAAAATGCTATTATGTAGGTGGATTTTTAGGCGCCTCACTAAAATTCATTGGCCAGAGCCGCCACTGGGTTTGGGTGAATGTTTTGGTGGTTTAAAAAAAATTTACCCTAACCTAATGTTGAGGCGGCACATGTCGTTTTTGTATAAAACAGGAGTAACAAGAGACTACCCCGTCTTGGACTGCCTCTTTTAGTGTGGTGCGCTCCGTCCGACACGCCTATCCTTTCCAGAAATTTTGCACCTATTCAAGTGGATGGACGGGCACCGAAGAAACACACGTCTAGAGTGTAGACGGGCGCGTAGCCACAGCGTTTTCCTTTACCTTACTACGCATTGACCACATTACAAGCCCCGAGAGCATAGATATTATAACGACTAGGATTCACTGCTGGGATTATAATATTATTGCCCTAGTAGGGCGCAGGTAACTTCTGTCACCGACAGACAACCGGTGGTGCAGCGAATGGAAGGTTAGCGGCTGGTTTCTAATTGTTTGAACAGCGATGTGGGTTACCGGGCCGGACGACAGCGGACGTAAGCATATTGTCGTCTGGTCTAGCCACGTTAGGAAAAATCTACTCTCATCTCATCTTCACATATGGACACTTCGAGAAGAATGCGAACGGACATAATAACGGCATTGAAAATTATTAACCATTGACATTTGGAGTTATCACTCGTGATGAAACTAAACAGCTGAATGCTTGCTCTACATGTTAGCTAGATACAAATATATAAAAAAGCAACCCGCCGAATGCGCTCTTCGAAATTCAAACAATTCGAAATCTGACATTCGAAAATGAGCCGAATTATAAAATCCGTTTCAAGGCTACTTAAGGCAAGGTAATATTTCGCTCATTCTGAGAGAATTATTTACTTTCTATAGAAAAAAAAATCATGAATTATCTCTGAATTTACTGAAAACATATTGGACGCACGAAACGTGACCAAAGTAGGGTCTTAAAAAAATATTTGTTGATATATCAATGTCGACACCTTTTTCCTTCTTTATTTTTTTTTATTCGTCCTTTTTTGTTCCAATTCGTAGTTTTGCAATAAAAAAAGCAAAACAGAATGTTCGCTTACGCTACAAATTTCTGTGCGATCACGGCCGGATCTAGGACCCGCAAAGCCCGGGGGAGCCCAGATCCCTAGGGGCCGAGAAACTGCCCCCCCCCCCCCCCCCCCCCCCCCCCAGCCCACTAGCAGCGCAGGCCTAGCGGCCTGGAGACAGTTCGGCATGGGCAGCCCATGTGCCCAACAAAGCGTAAGGCCTCAAGTTTAGGCCTCGAGGTGAACATATAATAAATTGATAACAGAAGTTATTTTAGTCCCGGTGCGTCACGCACGGTCGCTTACAAAACTTTTATCGAAACGTTTATGACAATGAAAGACAAACTTACTTAACGTTTATACATACTTATTTACACTGCTTAACATCAGATCAGCCAATTATTCAAGAACGGAAAATAAAACAAGGTTCTCTGAAGATAATACAATTGCATCTAGCTACCCAGAAGTTGTTACTGCTTTAACATTGTTAACCTTACCTGTTTCTGTCGCATCAGCTGAAAGATCATTCTCGGCTTTGAAGGGGATCAAATCTTACTTAAGGTCTTCTATGGGACAGGACAGGGTCTGCGATCTAGGAATATTGGCTATCAACCATTTGGAAGCTTCAGCCTTAAAATATTCACAAAAACTTATATGTAATTTTGCAACAATGAAAACGAGGAAGCAGAAATTCTTACCTACTATAGGATTTGTTTTAAAATTACAAATTAAAATTGATCATAATAAAAAAAATATTTTAACTCAAGGGGGCCTTTTATTTTTTCTTGCGGGGGGGGGGGGGGGGGGGCGTAAATTTATAGATCCGGCACTGTGTGCGATGTAGTAATTTTCCAAGGGGACTAGCGGAAAAGCAACAAACGCCGACTCCCCAAAATAAGAAGAAGGAGAAGAAATTAATACACGATGGCCTGTATTCTTTATTCTACCAAGAGTTCTCGATTTTTCCCGATTGCTCAGACCTGTTCCACCAGCTGTTCCAAGCGTCATGTCATGCATGACTATAGGTACACACTTAGCCAGGTAGATATGCCGACGAAGCAGCGGGCACTCGCAGATTGGACAATTGACATCAGGCGAGCTCCGCACAAAATGCTCCGTGTGTATTATGCAAGAGATGCCAACATCTAAAGAATATGCCAAATCTTAATTTGCGAAACCAGTTGGACGACATATTCTATTACTTATTTATCGTAAGGTTGCCCAGTTTAACAATACATATAAGAGATGGTTGATAGTATTGACTAAAATGTCATCGATCTATAGGTAAAATTAATTATTGTTGCCGTGATAGATCAGTGCCAGCACTTTTAAAATGACGTACAGCTCCCGGCAACAGATAATGCGTGTCGAGCTTTAGAAAGAGACAATCCGGTTGTAGAGCGACGTCCTTGTCGCATAAAGACGTGCGAGTACGTGCGATAAGGACGACGCTTTACAACAACCGAATATTCACTTTCTAAAGCTCGACACACATTATTTGATGCCGGGAACGGTAAGTAGGTACTAAATCGATTAAATTAATTATTTCTAGCTAGTTCGTCCATGTTTCTACTGGAGCGATTCGAATTTGGAACGTACCGATGAAACGTTTTTCAATTTGAAACCAGTGATTATATACATAAGTCAATGGTGTAAAACAGAAAAGCACAGCTTTAGTTTGTCGCTAGAACTCGTTGAAGTTGTCCTGGTGAAAAGTGCAAAAAGTGGAAATGTTAGGTTTTCTTCGATTGGTGCATTCTTCATGACACCGTCCGGCCGTGATTGCGCTCGGGTTCGCATCGCAACACTGAATTGAGCTATTGTCGAGTCGCGAATCACACAGGCCAGGAGGCGGAGGACACACGTGTCGTGAGCCTGAACACACGACACGCTTCGTACAACTACTGTTCGAACTTGGAATGAAGAGTAATTTTGCAGTTTCGTTAGGTATATTAATTTGATTTTGTTTCTCGCGTGGTCAACAGTTTATAATTTGCTTATTTTTGTATGAAATAATTTGTATTGTAAGAAATTAAACATTAATTTGCTGTAAGTTGTATGTGTCCGTCTATTTGATGCTCGTGATTTGATGTGTCGAGACTCGAGAGTCGAGGTACCTATATCAAAAAGTTATACGAGTATGTTTCATCCATCAGACTTAGATGTACAATTTTATGTAGAGTTTCTCTGCTATGTATTTTGTTTTCGCGATGAACTCTGGAACCGTTGAACCGATTTGGAATTGTTTTTTTTATGTAATCCGGTATAGGTAGCTGAGTCAGAGGGGACAAATCACAAATCACACGCTGCGATATTACATCCAAGGCGGTGCCATACCGGAGACTCAATTCCCTTTGAATTGCTAGCTATACTGGACTAGAGAAGAACACAGCCGAGGCCATCTTCAATCCGGTACAGTGGTATCAATCCAGCCGGCTACAATTTGAGCCTACCGCACCTACCTATAGTAAGGGGCAAGGGACGGGCGGGACAGTTTTACACCGGTTCCGAACGGTGAAGCAACAGGTGTGGTGCAGGTGAAGTGTTTTTGTGCATTGGAATTGGTGCAAAATAAAGACTAGATATATTTTTTTTTTATGTAATCCGTTATGAATGGCTGAGTCGGAGGGGCCAAAGCGCATGCTCCGACCAGCCAATATCACCTCCGAGAAGGTAGGTGCCATACCGGAGACTTCCCTGGATTGCTGTCTATACTGGACTAGGGGAGAACACAGCCGAGGCTGCTATGCGGCCATCTTACATCCAGTACGGTGTTGCCAACCCATTCGGCTACAATTTGAGCCTACCACATAGTAAGGGGCAAGGGAAGGGACCTACAGTTTTACACCGGTTCCGAACGGTGAAGCAGCAGGTGTAGGTATGCACGTAAATTTTTTCGTCAGAAAAAACTCATTGGTACACGCCGACGGGATTCGAACCGCGGACCTCTCGCATGAGAAGCCGGTGCCCAAACCACTCGGCCACCTGCCGCTTTGTGTCATTGTTACACAGTTCCCCCCAGTGTATCAATAAAACACTAACACACATTTCGTTCGAAACCAGTTCCATGTTCTCCTTCTTCGTCGCCCACCCCACATTCTTACATTTTATGAGGTATAGTATAGGTACGAGCATATTACTGCACTAATAGACGTCTTTTTATTTTTCAATTAATTACTCTCAAATGTTATTAATTAATTTCATTGTGCCTGTGTTTTAATACATAATATATAGCGAAAGGAACTTCCCATAACATGTTCTTGGGAACTTCGTTCCAACAGGATGTGTCACGCACGACATCACTCGTCTTTTAAATAAACATTTTTAATTTAAGTACCAGCTTCTCACTTTAAAAACAGCAAAACGAAAATCAATAAAATGTCATTCTCTATTAAACTATTATTAGGTACCTACCTAGGTATACCCGTAGTTTTATTTCGACTACTATATTCTTTCGCTATTACCACTCACTGGAATGAATTAGTACTCAATACTTTCATACGGAAAGTGCACAACACATGTCACCAACTTTCGATCACATCACAATTACGATCACATATCCATTCACGACAAATTACTATTCCGGTCTTGAACAAAAGTGCATTGTAATTTTCGCACCACAAGTCTCGCTCAGGTGAAATCGGTCGGCGGGAACCCAACGCGCACGCGCCACGCGGGCTCGGCCAATCAGAGCTCGGCCTCTACACGTGCGCGGAATAGCCGGCCGCGTCCATTGGCTCCTTTCTTCGAACGATTTGGGTAAATTTGAAATTGGAATGGAGGGTTCCTTACACCCTCTGTATAAGCATTCATACTTCAATTAAGCTGTCTTGGCCATGAAGAGCCGGCCAATGGCCATGCTGAATCGTTTGGCATGCGTACTAATCGGTTCTTCAGATATTTCCTCCACAGAACTGGTAAACTCTGGAACGCTCTCCCTGCCAACATATTTCCCCCCCAAGTACAGTCTCATGTCCTTCAAGAGAGGCGTGCATAGGCACCTGTCAGGTCGGAATGGCATTCCCAGCGTGCAACGGAATGTCCATCGGCATCGTTAGACACCTTATGGGTGGCTCGGCGACTCATGCCGCGGGGTTTTATATAAAAAAGTCAGGTAGATTGTGATATATAAGTTTTCTTTCAAAAGTTCTTTTTTTAAAAATTCCTGGTTTCAGTATATTTCCTTCCAGGATTGTTCAAAATGTTTTATGCAAAGAGAAATGGCTGTAAAATATAACGTTTTTACAATTTATTCAATTATATAATTAATTATAGTTTTTAAATGTGTTTTTATTTTACTGAAAGTATCAAACGCCTCTTCAAAGTTAAAATTTTTTTCCCCTTATTTTTCAATCTAACTAAAGTATTGCCAAATTTGTCAGTCTAGCCTGGCTCACAGTTGACTTCAGGTAACTTTTTATACATTTTAATTTGGAAAACGTTCTTCAAAAGAAGCAACTGGCATACAGATTGTTAGGAAAAATCTTATACTTACTCAGAGATAGATTCGGACGAGTCGGTTCATTGTCGTAAATTTGTATACGTTCTTCTCTGATTCCAGTCAATTTGTCACCCCGTGGCTACTTGTTGTTGTTGTTGTTTGGTTTGGGGTTGGCTCTAGGCCTGCAAACTAATCCCGCTTGGTTGGGGACCTTCGTGCAAAACCCCGCAATCTCCAGCTACCCCAGCCAGCCTATGTCTTCCATGAAAGCCACAAGTCGACCGGGGTGTCTGCAGACCGCCGCCCTTAGTCGCCTTTTACGACATACACGGGGAGAGATGCAGTGGGGCTATTCTTTCAGAGTACCGGACCCACCACACGGTATACGTGGCTACTTGCCACCCCATTTCTTTTTATTAGGAAGCTGGTTTAATCGGGATTGTTCTTAGCTATGTTTGTAATCAAGTAATCAAATAATTAAATTATCTTAAAAAGTGGACCGATTTGCATGCGGTTTTTTGTTTAAAAACCTTGAAATAAAAGTTAAATTACAAATTTAAAAAACCTTCTGCCCTTAAAAAGTCAAAAATTATTTCCGCTTACTTACTTAAAGGAGTCGGGGAACCGCTAAGTAAATTAAATATAAAAATTCTGAGCCGCGCGGGAATTTACTTAGCGGTCACCGACTCCCCCAAAATTATTTTAAACTTTTTAAGGGTCGGGGTTTTTTTAATTTTTTTTTACTCTACCTACTGGATGTAAAATGACCTCATCCTCGGCTGTGCTCTCCTCGAGTCCAGTAGTATAGCCAGTAATCCAAAGGGAAGTCTCCGTTATGGCACCTTCTTTCTTGCAGATGATATTCACAGAACCCCAGAGACTATCAGGCAATCAGTCCAATGAGTCAGCGTGTAAGCGTTTACTGCTGGACATACCCTCTTCAATTTTCCTCCACTCCTCCCGGCCTTCTCAGCGGTATGGAACCACTGCTTTCCGCCGACGTACTTGATGTCGTCGTCCCAACTGGCGGGTGATCTTCCCACACTTCGTTTTCCTGTCCACGGTCGCCAATGTAGGATACTGATCTGATCAGAGGTTGATCAATAGCTTTCCATTCGGCCTTACGCTGTCGAGTGTGTTCGCAGTCTCATGAAATCGGATATGCTCTGCCTCGGCTATGCTTGAGAAGATACGTCTCTCCGCCTGTCTGTCAATCTGTGTGCATGTCTGTGGCTAGGTTGGCGACAGTTCATTCTTTGTCAAATATCAAATCAAATCAAATCAAATAATTAATTATCTTAAAAAGTGGGCCGATTTGCATGCAGTTTTTTTTTAAAAGCTTGAAATTAAAGTTTAATTACAAAGGAGACGGGGATGTTTGGGCCCGATTGTAATAAAATGAGGTATGGTTAAAAAAATGGTTATATTTTTCTTTATCAAACTGTAAAATATCAACCCAATTCTTAATGTAGAAAATGAGAAATCTTAAAAAAAAGTGTAAAAAAAAACGATTACGATTAAACTAAATATCTATTAATGTAGATACATGATTTTCAACATTTAAAAATAAAAACGCTAGCACCAAATGAATAACTCAATTAAATTAATTAAATCCATTACAATTATTAATTTTACTATTAAAAAAAATTAAACATTCACAATAATAAAAGGACGCTAGTATCCATATAAAATATGGTCTGTGATAAAAGGAAATAAGTTATAAAGAAGAAGAGCTGTCATAGCTGTCAGTTGTATTTTCATTTCATAATCTTTACAAAACATAAATAACTAGAATTCTGAAAAAGTTTCGATATTATATTGCATTATTTTATTATTTTGAAGCAAACATCAACAGAAAACATAGAAGTGAATTTTGAGTGGGTATAAGCGGTGGGTCTGGTGGCTGCGCCTATGTTATGTCTATAATAGTTAACCTAACTTTTACTAAATCTCTTAAAACTCTGCTCTCAGTTTTCCAAAATCTGCTGAATTTTCAGTGAACATTTAATGATATTTAGGCTATTAATTGACACTATTTTCATCTTTTTACAATCGGGCCCAAGATTATATGAAAGCGTATCCGTCTCCTTTAAAAAACTTTCGACCATTAAAAAGTCAAAAATAATTTCCGCTTACTTACATAAAGAAGTCGGGGAACCGCTAAGTAAATTAAATATAAAAATTCTGAGCCGCGCGGGAATTGACTTAGCGGTCACCGACTCCTCCGAAATTATTTTAAACTTTTTAAGGGTCGGGGTTTTTTAATTTTTATTTACTCTACCTACTGGATGTAAAATGACCGCATCCTCGGCTGTGCTCTCCTCGAGTCCAGTAGTATAGCCAGTAATCCAAAGGGAAGTCTCCGTTATGGCAACTTCTTTCTCGGAGGTGATATTGGCCGGTCGGAGCATGTTCGCTGGCCCCTCTGACTTAACCACCCATACCGGATTACATAAATAAGAAGAACAATAAGTACAACAACGCGGTGGGGAGATGGTATGTCCTTCTACACACCTATCTTCATCCTGGTGGTGG
Organism: Nematopogon swammerdamellus; assembly: GCA_946902875.1. NCBI lineage: Eukaryota > Metazoa > Arthropoda > Insecta > Lepidoptera > Adelidae > Nematopogon > Nematopogon swammerdamellus. The sequence goes on from OX336347.1 coordinate 17,772,293, forward strand.
TAAACTCCGCGCTGTTCGGTGTCACCGCGCACAGCATCTTGCGCATACGCCGCGAGCCCGCCATCTTGAAGGTCAAATGTGCATTTTCCATTTATGGTCCGTGCGCATTTTCCAAAAACGGGAGTGCTTAACGGTACAGAAGACACATTCTCCTTTGAAAGTACTTAGATGAGTCATTCGTAGGCAGATATTTAAATATATTGTAAACTAGCTGTTGCCCGCGGCTTCGCTCGCCTGAAATTCGTATTTCAAAAGAAGAAAGAAAGTAATGAAGGGCCGGCCGAAGGCCGAGCTGCGTACAGGTAAACGATAAACTTTCTCAAATAAAATAAAATAACTAACGGCGAGGTCGAAGCTGCATTCTGGAAGACATTTAAACCTTCTCGAAGGAAGTAAGTAAAGTAATAAGGCGAGGCCGAAGACCGAGATGCGTTCAGGAAGACGATAAAGCTTCTCGAATAAAACAAGTAACTAAGGGCGAGGGCGAAGGCTGAGCTGCGTTCAGGTAAACGATAAGCCTTCTTCTGTCCTTTTCTTCGATAGATAATACAATTTACGCGAACGAAGCTTGGCGTGGCTCGGCTTTCGGCCTCGCCCTTAGTTACTTACTATCTTCGAGAAGGTTTATTGTTTTCTTCTAGAATATTTATTGTTTAGTGAGATATATTTTCCTTAAGTAAATAAATTTCTACATTTTGAAAGAAAAACACCTAATAAACCACTCCAGAAAATATAGAGTGTCAAGCACAACATTTAGTTATATATAGTTAAATGGTAAAAGTCTGAAAGTCTGAAAGGTTAAATGTGTTTCTTCGTGGACAATATTCTTCATTATTATTTTAAGAACGAAGTAACTATACGAAGCAAGGCCAAATACGAACGAATAACCTGTAATTTACATACTTAAGTGCGCGGCTACGCGGCCAGTTATCTCTGCACGTATCTAAGTACCAGTATTCTTTATTCTTTTGGACTTACATTCAATTCGTGAAGGATTTGTGACTGGCTGACCTTTTGGTTAACTCTTCCAATTCAGTGGTTACCTCGTACATGAATAACCAGGAAATAAGTAAGTAAATATATTTCTCTAAAAACTAAAATAATAAATTCAAGCGAATAGGTTCTATTACCGGTTATTATTCGTATTATTGGCCTAAGATCCTTCCTAAGGAGGTTATAGAGGTGCTATCCTAATAAAGCGAAGTTTCTACGGGGCGGCCGATTAATATCCATAGAACTCGAGAACCACTCTATCTATTTACATACGTTTTTCACTCTTACATTTCATCACTTCTCGTCTCAATATGGGTTTCGGCTATAAATCGGAACGCTACGTCATCGGCGCCCTGATCTGGAAAAAAAAATCACGCTAAATGTGGTGGTCGATGTTGTGTTGCAATTTTCCAGAGTTCTTGCAGCACAACACCGCTTACTCTGCTTACCCTGATTGTCGGGATACAGCGTGTGTGGTATGTATGTATGTAATCAATTGTTCATGTGTAGCCTGTTGGTTGATGTGCCTTTTTATAAAATAAAAATATAATACATTAATAAATAATATAAAGATTGCTGAAAAATAATAGCTAAAGTAAGATTCAGAGGAAAACTGAAAAAAAGAGACATTGTGTAAAAAAATATTTTTACTTATTAGGTAGTAATTCGGTTTACCCATCTATTGATTGATGGCAAAATTAATATGTAGGTACAAAACTGTGTAGGTACTCAGGACTCAGGGATGAAAATAAAAACGCCATTAGCTAGGTTAATACATAATTAAAAATATTGCTAATGACGAATAACGAATGAATAATTACGCATGATGCAATAGACAGATGTTCTTGGTGTTGCACATTTTGAGAGATTGTTTGACCTCGACAAACTACTGCCAAATCAAGTTGCAGCAGCGGTTTGTCTCTTAGAAATAGATTCATTGAAATGCACCAATTCATAAAGTACCACCGCGGAAAGAGTGGTTCCGTACCGCTGAAGGCCAGAGGCACTGCAGGAAAATTGGAGAGCAGTGGCCGCACACTTTGAAATGATTTAGGACTGGTAAAAGAAACCGGTCAATGCGAGTCGGACTCGCGCACCGAGGTTTCCGTACCACCACGTAATTGGCCGATTTTTATTAGGTATTTGTCGTTATACTTTTAGTTAGAGTTTGCACTACAATCACAGAAGGAAAGCTTTATCAGATCCGGCTCGAAGGACCAAAACCAAAGTAGGTATGCGCCGCACAGAGGGGTATTTGTCTATTTTAACTGGCCAAAATTAGTTTTGTGTGATTATGGATTCAAAATAATGAGTTTCATGTATTTAAAGTCTAAACTAATGAAATTACATATTAAGTAGTGTACAAATCTTTATTACGTAAAAAAAAATCAACAATTTATTTGCGATCCCATAATATCGTACATCTCTGCGAATTTTGATAGACATGACATGCATTTGTTACGGAACCCTACATTCATTTTGAAATAAATGTTAAATTTAGTAGAACGGACAGACATGCATTTGTTACGGAACCCTAAATTCATTTTGCAGAACTTAGTAGAAGGACAGACATAAACGTGTTACGGAACCCTCCTTTTATTATAAAATAACCGTCCGAGGACCTTGGTTGAAAATTGTAAAATTTAGTAGAACGGACAGACATGCATTTGTTACGGAACCCTACATTCATTTTGAAATAAATGTTAAATTTAGTAGAACGGACAGACACGTATTTGTTACGGAACCCTACATTCATTTTGCAGTACTTAGTAGAATGGACAGACATAAACGTGTTACGGAACCCTACTTAACAGTTGCACTTCGGAAGTGCCGGCAGATCCCGTGCCACTCGTAACTTGACCCTTAATGCAATGACTTAAGGTTACATTTCGCTTTTCGAGATCTAACAATGACGCGATGACGCGAACAGAATTGATCCCGTGCCACTGTAACTTAACCCTTAATGCAATGAATTAAGGTTACATTTCGCTTTTCGAGATCTGACGAGGACGCGATGACGCCAGTTTAAATTTTTTTACCCAAGCGCCGCTAAAGAAGTTTTCACTTCAAAAATATAAATGAAACATTAACTTTATCTGTGAATTATCACGAGTACGACTTTAAAGTTTTAAATTATATAATTATATTACTTCCGCAAAAATCGCACTCCGGTTTTTAGGTATTTAACAAGGGTAATAGTACTACTTTTTATTGATATATGAATAGACACCCAGAAGTACCCAGAAGTATAACAAAAACCTTAGAATTCCTTTTAAATAAATGAAAATTTAACACAATAAACCTTCTGTAATCATTGTACTGCCAATTTTTTTTAATGTATTGCTATTTAATTAAAAATAACTAATACACATTCGTAAATACCTGCTTTGCAACTGTCCATCTTTATGTTTTTTTTCCACACTCAACAAACTAAAATAGGCCCATTAAACTCTTAACACTCTGTTAGCAAAACGATAAACATTACGTGCGCAAATTATGTTCATTTGTGTTCACTGATGCAAATGTAACACTGTTTTATAGTTCAATAACTTTTTAAATAATATCTTGATAATTAAATGAAGATTAAATACTAATTTACACACCTATTTGATGGCTGTGATTTATTTGTCGGCGATGCTTGCTCGACACATTTGAGCCTTCGCGAAGTTGGCAATAGACTGAAGCTCCTGGCTGCAGCTTCGGGGCAGGTACTGATGGAAGACCCTTTCAAGTGGTCCGTCTCTGGAATGCGGCGACGAGCCAGCCACTTGACGTAGATACGTAACACCTCCCCCATCAGAACGAAGTCCCTTTTTTACCTCTTCTTTGGTGAAAAGGGACTGACAGTCTATGTTGTTCAAAGCCAGATAAGGCATATGAGGACTATGGAGTCTTCCGGCGTAGGAGAAGTGATAAAATGATAATAGGGACAGGCAGGAATGTCTGTAAAATATTGTTGCCATCATAATTGCAAATAAACTGAACTACCTTTGCTAAATTTCTCTGTTAACCTAATTGTTATTATCTATTCCTTAATTAATTTTACGTAGTACATATTATTTAATTCCATTTATCATTAATCAAAATCTAAACATAACCTAAATAATTTTTAATACTTGTATGCTATGTACTTACGTAATACAAACACTATTTCATTATTCTAAGCATATATCTATAATTTAGAGAGAAATTTTAACTTAATTTTGTTCATGTAAAGGTGAATCGTATTCCTGTGATAACAGTTGCTGATATTTTAAAGGTTTTCTAACGTTTCTTTTGTGTAGGAGCTGCCCCTTATTATCTAATATTTTAATACCTAAATTGTTTTTGTTATGCCTAGTAATAAATCTAGGTTGCACCTTATGTCTAACAGCTAAGGGATTTTTATAATAGGCTGCAGCGTTCTCTGCGTAGGCCGCAGGGGGTTCGCGGTCTGCATTGTGTCTGGTCATAGTCGTCAATTGTTCCTTTAATAGCCTCTCATTAATATCTGAATAGAGAGCAGTGGTAAGGGTTTTGTGCTTGTCTATGTAATTTTGAAAGTATTTATGCGTTACATTCAAATCAAAAGGGTCTCGTGTGTCCATGTGACCATTTATAATTTCTATCGGCTTTTTCTTCGTAAGCGAGTGTATGGAATTATTATAGCCTAGAATAGCATAAGCCATGAGTTGAACTATTGGAGTTTGCGACTGTTGCAATGTGAGAATGCGAATATGTTCTAGGATCGTGGAATGGAATCTTTCGATAGCTCCGTTCGACGCTGGATTATTTACACTAATAAAATGCAATTCCACCTTGTGAAGTTCAGTAAATTCCTTGAATAGATGATTTTTAAAGTCGGATCCTTGATCAGCTGTTAAGGAGAGGGGAAGGCCGTGATGAGTCATAAAGCCGAGGAGTGCGTTGATAACACAAACACCTGTGGCGCTGTCTATGGGATATGCTTGAGCGTATTTAGAAAAGGTGTCTATTATTGTTAGAAATTTTTGACCTTTGACCGTAAATGTATCAAGGTGACAAACCTCGAATGGTTTGTTTGGTATTGGCACTATTTGGAATTGTTGTTTGTTCGGCGTTCTTTCATATTTACTGGTTTGGCAGATTTCACAATTATTTATATATTCGGTTATGCTCTTTATTATGTTTGGCCAATAAAAACGTCTTTTTATCTGGTGTTCGGTTTCTTGGATACCTCGATGATTTGTTTTTCCTATATGGTAAGAATTGATGATCTTCATCTGTTGTTCGGGTTCGAAGACATCCTCTAGTTTTAATTTACATAATGTAATGTTATAAGCAGAGTTTTTGAACGTCAGCTGCAGTATGCTAGTAATTTCGGGTATGTAATGTTGGTTAGACAGCCATATACCTATTTGTGAATTTGGTTTCAAATATTCTTTAAATAATTGTATGATCTCGTTTTTCATATTTGAAGTACTTATCTGACACATGATTCTTGTTTTATTTTTAAATATCTCTTTTGATTTAATGTTTGCAGGCGAATGGTGAACGAACTCTATGAAAACTTGAGTGTTAAATGTGTTTACCGATTTCTCTGATATTGGAATGTTCAGAATAGGATGTTCGAGGCTTGTGTGTACAGTACCTAATGAGTTCTGTTCCAGTTCGTCCAAATCTGTTAGTAGTGGAAAATCTGTTGCGTTTCCAATCAACGACAGATTGTCTTCGCCCACTTCCTCGTCGGAGGAATCAAGAAGCGGCTGAACGCTATTGTTGTGCAATTCTATGGGGATTCTGGACAGAGCGTCGGCATTGGTATTGTTTTTGCCCTTTTTGTGAAATATTTTATATTCGAACTCTTCTAGTTTCAGTCTCCATCTGGTGAGGCGTGAGTTTGGTTCTTTTAATGAAAATATCCATTGCAAGGGTTTGTGATCGGTTATAATGTTAAATTGTCTGCCAAAAAGATACGGTCTGAAATATTTCGTTGCCCAAACGATGGCCAGTAGTTCTTTTTCTATTGTGCTATAGTTTATTTCGCTTTCGTTTAGTGTACGGGAGGCGTACGCAATCGGTTTATCAGACCCTATAGGACCCTGTGATAAAATTCCAGAGATAGCAAAATTTGAGGCGTCACATGTGAGATTAAATTCTTTATCAAATTGAGGATACTGCAAAATGGGGTCGTTCATTAAAATATCTTTACATAAATTGAAGCTTTCTAAATATTGAGGCGTTATTTCGAATTTAGCTTTCTTTTTCAAACATGAAGTTAAAGGTTTACTGATTCTGGCAAAGTCTGCGATAAACTTTCTATAGTAACCTACGAGTCCTAGGAACGATTTAATTTCTTTTTGAGTTTTCGGAACAGGGAAGTTTTTTATGCATTCAATTTTATCCGGATTAGGTTTTATGCCGTCGGGTGTTACAATATGACCTAGGTATGATGTTTCTTTTTTTAGGAATTCTGATTTATCAAGCTGTATCTTAAAGTTGGCTTCTCTTAGGCGCTTAAATACCTTTTCTAAGTTAGTAATATGTTCTTGAAGAGATGTCGAGAAAACAATAATGTCATCCATATATACTACGCAAACTGAGTCTATTAAGCCTCTTAAAACGTTATCTACAACTCTTTGGAACGTTGATGGGGCGTTGCGTAAGCCCATTGGCATACGGAGGTACTCGAAATGACCATTTTCAACTGTAAATGCTGTTTTCTGTACAGAGTCAGGATCCATTTCAATTTGATGGAAACCTGTCGCCAAGTCTAGAACAGTGAAATATTGACATCTGCCTAACTTATCTAGCACGTCGTTGATATTAGGGATCGGATACTTATCGCTTATAGTTTTTTCGTTTACTTTGCGATAGTCGACAACGAGTCGCCACTTTGGTTTCCCGGACGCATCTGTTTTTTTTGGTACGATCCAAATTGGTGACGACCATGGTGAATCGGAGGGTTGTATAATTTTTTGCTTCAGCATGTTGGATATTTGTTTTTGTACCTCTTCTTTGTGAACAAACGGGTAGCGATATGACTTGGTATGCACGGGTATTTCATCTAGAGTTTTAATATGATGTTTAATTCGGTTTGTGAAAGATAACGGTGTTTCTTCGCGGTAAAATATGTCGCTGTATTTGTTACACAGGTTAATAAGATTAACTTTCTCCTCTGAATTTAAATGGTCGGTTCTAATAAGAGACTCGAGAGTGTCATATTTTTGTGAGCTGAAAGGATTTTCGAAATCTATGCAATTGTAGCATTCGAGTTGAGTAGCTTCTACGGAAGCAGGGAAGCTGACACTAAGGTCGTGTTCGGTGGGGTTGTACATTTCTACATATGCATATCTCCTTGCTGCATTTGTGATTGTATCCGGAATGTAAGATTGTCCTATATATGTTTTTGGTATATAAATTTCGCCTTTTTGAATGGATACTGGAATTTTTATTTGTTTGCATGAATTACTTTTCACGACTGTTTCAAAAAGATTTCGTCGGCCTGTTTCGTATTTCATTAGAGGAATTGTGATTTTAGGTGTATGCAGAATGTCATTTTCTAAATCTACGTGGGCTTTAAGGTTTTTCAACATGTCATAACCAATTAATCCGTCAAAGTATTTGTGAAAATTGAAGATGGAAAAGGTTGAAAATCCATCTTCATGGAACTCATCAAAAGTAGGAATTTCAAGGGAATACAAATGCTGAGTTGTCTTATGTACGCTGGTTATGGTGAACGGGTCATAATTTACCCTATACTGTGAGAAGTAATTTTGAATGACATCTGGCGATAGAAAGGACATGTTAGCGCCAGTATCAATGAGTAATTTCAAAGGGGGGTTCTTTATTTGAATATATGGCAGGGCTCTTTGTGTGTAGGTATTTATTTCTATCAAGCGGTCTGGTTTATATGGGTATCTGTGTGAAAATTCTGTTCGCTATTGTCTTCCCCCATTTTTGCGGTTTCGTAGTCTACGCCATGAGTCTCGTACGAGTTTTGCGTCTCAGCTTCGCTGCAGTACAGCTGATTTCGAGGTAAGGTGGAAGAGTAGGAGATGCCACTCATGGGCGTCGGCTTCGGGTAGTTTTTGTTGTGCTGCCTAAACACATTGTGTTGCTGCGAACTCGGGGTTTGAGGTCGGTAATTATTGTTTTGTTGTTGCTGTGGAACGATCGTGCTCTGCGGGCGGTAATTGTTATGACTGTAAGAATGCGGTAGCGGGTGGTTTTGTTGGGAGACAGATGGCTTTTGAAAAGGGTTATTGTTCTTGTTGTTTTGGGATTGCGGAAAGTGATTCCTTGCCGGTTGACCTACAGTCCGTGTTTGTAGGTATCGAATGTTTTGCTCTTCCTTGATGTATTGGAGAGCCGTCGGCAGAGTGGTTGGACGCATTGCCCTGATCGTTGAGCCTAGGGGCTCTTTTAGTCCTGCTAAGAAAGTTCTTAGTGCCTGCGCGGTGTAGAATTGTCTTTTCTGTGACCTTATTCCTACGTCGGTATTGTGTAGATTTGTGTAGTTAATTATTATATTTAGTATGTGCATGCACCGGTCGTAAAATGACTGAGGGTCCTCATTTTCCTGCTGCAGGTTTACAAGATCTCTGTTTAATGAATTCTCGTCTCTCTGGTCACCAAAATGCAAGACCAGAGTTTCTTTTACTTGCTGCCACGAGTCACACCCGTGAATGTTAATTGTCTCCTGCGCCTTTCCTTCCAGCTTACTTACTATGCCATTTATTAATATTTTATTAGTGAATGCTGTGGGATTTGTGTGGTCATAAAATTCTGTTAAAATGTCTTCGCTGGTTGAGATGAAACGGTACAGGAGGTCGCTATTTCCATTATATGTTGGTACAGTTTTTAGAGCTAAACTATACATTTGGTGGTTCTGCATGGTTACTATTATTATGTTTTATTTTACTGAATTTTATTAAGAGCTATATCCTTCTCTAAATTAACTAAATCTATGCCTAAAAACTATGTATGTTCCTACCTTATTACAACTTTCTATGAATTATTAACAATATTATCGAATTTAACAATATATAATATCTAGTATAGAAAATGCAACAATATGTGTACAGACAGGCACAAATATAATTAGGTGAGGATATGTAGGGAAGGAATCTGGACTTTGACTTACTGGTACGCCGAAGAATCTCTTGGAGAGGTTGTCCAGGTGATTCTCGTAGTAGGTATTTGTAGAATAGTTCGCGATGCACCGATCAATTGTTAAAACAAACAACAATCACTGATTTTTAAGTCACTGTTGTCGGTACATCCTACCGACTGCGCCAATTATGTTCATTTGTGTTCACTGATGCAAATGTAACACTGTTTTATAGTTCAATAACTTTTTAAATAATATCTTGATAATTAAATGAAGATTAAATACTAATTTACACACCTATTTGATGGCTGTGATTTATTTGTCGGCGATGCTTGCTCGACACATTTGAGCCTTCGCGAAGTTGGCAATAGACTGAAGCTCCTGGCTGCAGCTTCGGGGCAGGTACTGATGGAAGACCCTTTCAAGTGGTCCGTCTCTGGAATGCGGCGACGAGCCAGCCACTTGACGTAGATACGTAACACGCAGGCACCGACATCAATATTGCACACTAAGTGGCGGCCGGGATAAGAGGTGCAGGGTGGCGGTAAGTGTCAAATGTCGTTGTTTGGTTTGTGGAGAATAGGTTATGTCTGAATAGGAACAGTTTGATGAAATTGAATATTGGCCAGTTAAAAAGACAAATACCCGTATGTGCGCCGTCGCCGCCGCTTTTGACAGAATTGTTCTAATATGTCGGCTAACAAATAATAAAAAAAAAGAAAAAAATTAAAAATTAAGGTGAGTCGCCCCCATACAAGAAACTTTTTTTGTTTTTTTTCAATGTTTTTTTTTGTGATGCCGAAGGAAACTTGGCCGGTTTTTAAGTGTATTTTTTTTTATGAATACGCGATTCCCTTTGCGCCGTGTCGTCGTCCTCAGCGTGGATTGTTGAGCCGGTGACGCCCAAAAGCAATATTCTTGTAGGTAATGTTATTTTATTTTATTATCAAACGAATTATACCATACATACAATGACAACAACCACACGACTGCCCACCACCCCACAAACAAATTTTGATAAGTAGTTCCTACCACGAGTAAGGAACACTGACTGCCTGCCTGTACTTACTATGTACCTCGAGTAAGTAGGTAAAGCAATACCTAATTGTGCTGAACGAGTGTAGGCTCAGATAAATAATTTATGTAAGACATCCATCACGCACCGCTCACGCAACCAATCAATTGGTTCTTCTCGACCACGCTCTTCGATTCTTCTTTAATTGACTGAACGAGCTTGCTTGAACATCAAATCTAGGCTTCCGTCGTCTCCATCAAGAAAATCGTAAAGTACTAATAGTAGAGTTCCGCACGATATTCATCGTTTACTGATTTTTAGACGTACCTAGAAAGAATACGTCTTAGCTTAGATTCCGGGTAGCTAAGTTCAAGTGGCAGTGGGTTGGGCAAGGCAGTAGGTAGTAGAGACGCCGACCGTTGGAGTAACCGTGTCCTACACTGGCGGCCGTGGACAGGAAAATAGAGTGTGGGACGGCCACCCTTCGGGTGGGGAGGACAACATCAAGTACGTCGAGGGAAAGCGTGGTTCCGTACCGCCGCCGAAGGCCCGGAAGACTGGAGGGAAATTGAAGAGGCTTATGTCCAGCAGTCGACACATACGCGCTGACTGACGGACTTGGTAGCTTTAAGGTCGCATTAAGGCTTGTACGTCCATGGGCGAAAAGAAGTTCCAAAGAAGTTTATTAGCTGTGGTCGCAAATTAGGAGGGCATGTTCGAAATTACTCGGCGTGCCGTACTCCGTGTACCCGGAATGTGTGCCGCGGAATTTACGCAAACAAAATCCGGCCACGCGGCGGAGGCCTAGGGATTAGATAGGATAGCTCGACGTATTCGCGCGTGGCAGTGCTTAATAGTCCGTCGGATGACCATCAGGCACAGCTAATAACACCGCTCCTCGCAAAACCACGCCAAGTAAGCTACGTGTCTATCAGGCGGTTGAAAATGTTGAAGGATGTTCTGGATGCATGTTCAACGTTTTACAGTCGCAGCGGCGTAATACAAACTCTTTGGTAAATACCAACAAGAAATTCTTGAAGGTTATACGTGAGTAAGGTCCAACCAATGCTCTGGCGTAAAAATTAAACTAATCGCTAGGAACTCTACACTAACATTAATTAACATGGTATTAATCTCCTAATTGCATATGAATTGGTTAATATCAGATTATAATATAGTTAGGAAATAACATGATGATTCAGCAATAACTTCAAAAATTTTAAGACTACCTAATTCTGGAACTCAAATTAATAATTTTGCTTATGTAAGGTTTTCAAAATCTAAATGCTCGTGAAAATGAATAATTTTTTTTTATTTTGAAAAAAAAAACAAAGACAAAAATCTAAGTGCTTCATATGAACTCCACATAGTCATTTCTACCTACCTAATAATAATTTTAATTGTCCCTCCGTGATCTTTTCATTCCAAATGTGTACCTATTCATTGAGAACACGGATAGAGAATAAAAGCGTTCTTCCGGCGAGCATTATTGTAGAAAAGTGCTAAATAATTGCAGCGCGTTGATAATTGTTAAGTAGGTATGTATAGTATAGATAGACAATTAGGTACGCATTTGTTCCGCACGTCATCCATTGGAAGCTCGTCGATTGGAAGTGCCCCGCTAACGGAAAAGCAAATTTGCAATATTGATTTATTCAGCTAATATGTAGATTCGTATTTAATTGCAATACTTATTTCCTTGTAAGTAGATAATTTAGAATTTAGATGGTCTTTCTTACGCGGTAGTATCTAGAGCTTTCATAAATTCATAATAACATTTTATTTTTTTCCTTCTCGGTAGGATGTGACTGATCTTACAGAAATTTTCAGTGCATTTTTAAATCAGTTTTTAAGTACTCCTTCTCAAAGTAAGAACATTACAGGAAAATTTTTGTTTCAAAATGTTGATAATATTTGTATCGATGCCGTCAAAAAAATTTATCATTTCCGATAAGAAAAACATTACCTTTAGACTTAATTCTAGCAGCGTGCGTTGTATTGTAGCATACGAGAGTACAAAGGATACACTAGCGAAAGAGAAAAAAAAACCTTTGATACGAATGTATTGCAAGCTTGACCCCTTTTTCGAGATTAAACCACTGGTCTATAGAATCAGAATAAAGAATAAATTCAAGGTATTGAGTATCCGTTGGCGTCCTTGGACTCAATATACAGCGCCGAGTTGTCCGTCTTGTTGGGGACACGTTGGTTGGAGACTCAAAACTCACTGATGGTCTGGAGTCTCTTGAGCCACAGACGAGGCCACAGACGATTGGAAGGGTCACTCAGTCTCTTCTAAATGTAGATACTATCATGGACGCTGCTTAGAGGAAACGCTTGTTCCTTGCCATCCAACGTAACTTCAGGTCAGGACCCATCGTTTCTCAAAATAGTTTCTCTGTCGCACTGCTGCTAGAGTGTGGAATTATTGTTTACCGGCGAGCGTTTCCCGGTCCTTTCAACCTAGGTGTGTCAAAATGTCGTATTAACCATCGTATTAACAAGGTGAATAGCGCTAATAGTCCGAAAATCTGCTGGTATTGTGTCTCACTGAGCGTGTTTTCCTGAGGTGAGGTGGAGTTTCGGGTACCTATGGTCTTCGGCACAGCCAGCAATACTGATTTTCTTAAAAAATAAAGGTAGGTATGGTGTATCTGTCGTGGATCCCATTCCGCGTTTACACAAACACACAGCCTGGTGGAAGGAGATATATTCTAGGTTCGGTCTTGCTTGCATGACTTGGACCCCGTTCAGCTTTTTACCCGACTATGGCGAAGCCAAAAGGAAGGGTTATGATTTTAGCAGTATATGTATGTATGTATGTGGGTTTTATGTATGTAGGTACCACCGTAGCGCCTAAACTGCTCAACTCATCCGATTTTGATGAATGTGGTGTCAATCATCGATGTCGTCAATCGATTCGTTATTATGGCCCGGGTTACATACTACATACCTAGGGTACCACATTTCTTCCACCACAAGAATTCAAAATGGCGGCCGTGGGGCGCCATATTGTCATACTTTGAAAATATATTTTTCCGTCCAGTAGATTCGGAGAAAATAAGCTTTGACAGACAGACAGACAGACTGACGGACACAAGAGTGATCCTATATGGGTTCCGTTTTTTCCCCCTTTTTTATGTACGGAACCGTAAAAATATGTAAATTTGTTAGCGACTTTGACTAAGCTATCCACATAATAGGTTAGATACCTGTAATGGCAAGTCATGTGCATGCCGCGTGACAAGATATAAGTGTATTAAGTTATAAGCACCTAGAAAAGTGAAAAGATCACGGCCGGCTAGTTACGGCGGCGGGCGGCGGCGGCGGTGGTGGTGGGGCGACCAGATGCATACAAGTTATGGCACTTTCACTCGCTGTGGATCTTCTCTCGTAACCGCTGTCCGCTACACCGGGCGGCATTGAACCTCGCCGGATCCACTCGGCGCAGGTGAGTGTTACGTTGCGTAACATTTTGTCTTAAACATCGAGGTCGTCAGACGGTTACGACAGTGAAATTGAATGTTGACTCATCTTAGCGGGATTATGTCAGGCTATTGAGATGAATTTTTGAAACCCCCGACACAAAAGGCGTGTTATAATTTTGACGCCTCCGTCTGTCTGTGGTATCGTAGCCTCCAAACAGATGGGATGCGTTTTTTTTTTATTAGAAAGCTGGATTCATTCTATGGCCAGTGATTTATTAAGTCAATGTCCATGGCTGGATTAACCGGAATGGTTCTTAACTATGTTTGATAAAGATCAGGTCAGCTGATTCGAAGATATCGGCACTTTTCCTAATTGGTAAAGGGATATCTGCTGTAAAATAGAAATTTAGGTATTGAACGTTCACAAAAAAATATTACATAATTATTTTATGTACTTGTAACCTAACCTAATAATCTAACAAAATTATTACAAATTCTTATAGGTGTTTTAAAAAGGTGGACATAAAAATTAAATTACACATTTTAGAAACCCTTGACACATCAACAAACCTTAAAAAGTACAAAATAGTTACCGCTTATTTAATTAAAGGCGCCGAGGGGCCGCTAAAAATAATTAAACTCGGTCACCCGACGCCTTTAATTAACAAAGCTGAAATTATTTTTTAGTTTTTAAGGGTTGTTGATGTGGAAGACTAGCTAAGACTATGGTACCTACCTTCTAGGAAATTACTTTCTAACGCCTACAAAGTATAAACACTTTTATCGATAAGCTGAGCTTGTAAATAAAACTAAGCATACACTGAAGAAGATAATTAAATAAATAAATATAATTATCATACATTAATTATTTATTTGCATGTATATTCAAGGCACCTGCAATTTAAGCACGAAATGGTGTATAGATAGGCAAGACTAGGGTTACCAGATGGAAAATTGAAAAGTCCTGAAAAAAAGCCTAATTTCATTTTGATGCATTTTGATGCAAACGTTAATTAACTTTCAAATATTTGTTTATGCTTTAGCGGGGGGTCAGGCAGGACTCACTGGTTGAACTCCATTTCAACTCAATTTTCAAACTTCATTTCATTTCAACCACCCAAAGATGGTAAAAATCTATATGTTACCTTGCAAATAAACGTTTCATTTCATTTCAAGTTTATTTAATTTGCCTAATATTACCAAAGTTGTTGGTAAAGATGATTATGTTTCTATTTAAGTTTATTGTGCTGTGTAATTTACTCTAATTATTAATTAATTACATACCGCTTGTATAAATTTCGAATAATAAAAAAAAATTATAAAAAATCTGCTGTACTTCATTGAAAAATCGAAAAATCCTGACAGTTCCAAAATCAGGCCGCAATCCTGAAAAAGCCTAAAAATCCTGACGTGTCAGGACAAATCCTGACTTATGGTTACCCTACGCAAGACTCTAATTTACGTTGATAAATGTACCGTGTTGTAATGAATGGTTTTATAAAATGCATTTTTAGTAGCAATCGGCACGAACGAACCTTGACCGAGTTTACAGTTTTCAACAAAATTGATTCGTTTAGTGGGATTGCTGACGGGCTGCTTTTTTTGATGAATGTTTTAATGATTTTAAATGACTTATTTGCTCTTCGGTTCGGGAGCTCTCCGAGCACTTACCCACATCCTGCTAAGGGGGGGGGGGGGGGGGGGCGTCCCCCCCCCCCCCCCCTGACTGTACCTGGCTAGTGGCTACGCCGCCCTTGGATAAGTAACTCCAGCAATTCGCAAGACTCGGCCATACTTGACCGCTTTATTCGTAGTCGTAGATTATACGGCTTCGCTCGTAAGGCCTATGCGCAGGATTGCGTAACCTGCCCGACCGTGCCAAATTGCATCAAGACAAGGACACCGCGAGGTCAACGTACTAATTGCGAACTATTTTAACTGCACATTAATGAATGTACATGACCTAGCGTCAATTGCTCGATCGTGATCATATCGACTGACATACAATGACATATTGGCGTTATACTTAAATGTATATCGAATGCTGTAAACCTGGGTGAACTAAAAATCGGTAAAGTGCGAGTCGGACTCTCGCACCGAGGTTACCGTACCACCACGTAAATGATCGGATTTTACGGTTTGTTATTTTACTTTAGAGTCGCACTTGCAAGTCGCACGTATCTCGCATATCACGCCATCTATCGGTGACCGTTCATATTTTTGTTCTTAAAATGTTTGGATAATTCGGTAGATGGCGCTGCGCTGAAATTATGATATTTGTATGAGGGGCCCATATTATGATATTTGTATGGGACCCCCTTTATTTTTTACTTTTTTTTAAATAATTTGTCATATCCGTCATAATAACCAGATATTCTGTGTAAATTTCAACCGGCTACCTATTGCGGTTCCAAAGATACGGCCGTCGCGTCGGACGGACTGACAGACAGACAGACAGGCGTAGGCTTCCGTACGGGGTACGGAAACCTAAAAACGACCGAACGGTCGCAATTAGTAGGTACTTAGGTATTGATTTCTAAATTGACTCGTACTCGGGACAGGTTGGTTGGGTCAGTTATTTTGGTAATGACGGATGCTCCGTCCGAATACTAGATTTTTCACGAAGTTCCATGTACTCTTATTGACATCCTCCCTCCCTAAATATTATACTAGCTTTTACCCGCGGCTTCGCTCGCGGTAGACTCGATTTAATAGCAAATCCGATTTAAACGCAAAATGGTAATAAACGATCGCTTCTTTTTATATTCTCTCACCCTCAGTGTCCCGTCCATACTATACTTTCTTTGATACTGCTCAGTCCTAAGGCTCTTTAGCGTGATCGTATATATATCGCATTTAGTGAGTCTCAAGAACTACTGTTCCCATTGGTGCAAACCGCAAATCTGTGTTTAGTGGTTCCGAAGTTTACCTCAAACATACACACAAACACGTTCCCTTTTATTTATAAGAAGTAGAGATAGAGAAGAGTAAAGAAGAGTTCAACGTCTGTCGTCTGTGTGTGTGTATGTATAGTATATTATGTAGTATGTAAGTATGTATAAAAAAATTTGGAAAAATCTTACATAATATGTAAGATTTACATATTATGAAGAAGGCTCACACATCACGCCATTAATTATATAAGCTGAGCAGTGGCGTTGAACGTGAACGAAGTCGGAAAAAATCTACCAATTCGGTTAGCTTTCATGTGATTTACTGGAAAAATACTCAACCGATTTACATAGAGCTCCTACCCTACCCTATCCTACCCTCGGCAACGTGTTCACGATGGCTTTCTGTTGTTCACAGCGACGACGATGACCGGAAAAAGCTGCTAAAGCAGCTGTCAGTGATCAACCGACCTCTGAAGATAACATTTCCACAGATGGTGAAGCTGATGTCGCAGTGCCAACAGGTATGCCGCTCAATAAATTCCGAGGTTATCTGTTTTATGTACCTAATCCGGTATGACTGGCTGAGTCAGAGGGGCCAAAGCACATGCTCCGACAAGCCAATATCACCTCCGAGAAGGTTAGCGGAGACTTTAACCTTTAGACGTTAACCTTAGCGGAGACTTCAGTAAGACTTCAGTATAGCATGAATTGCTGGCTATACTGGACTAGAGAACATAGCCGAGGCTGGCTATGCGGCCATCTTACATGCAGTACGGTGTTATCAACCCAGTCGGCCACACTTTGTGTCATGTCAGTGCTTTCCTTGGGTCGTGCCGGCTACACTGGACTGCGCGGTAAACACGTACTATTTACGTATCCGTTTCTACCGATCTTTCATACAGCGCGGTGGTACCAACCTGGGCGGGTTAAACCCTACCACCTATACAGGATGTTAAGGATAGGCTTTAGCTATGTTTCAGGATAGGCTTGATAAACTTCAGGAATAGAAAGTACTCATTATTAGAAGACAAAAATCCTTATCGCTCAAATCGAAATTACGTATTTTTTGAAGTGAAGACTTCTTTAGCGGCGCTTGGCACTTTTTTTAGATGGGTAAAAAATGTTAAACTCGCGTCAGATCCGTAGCCTGATCGAAAAATCGTAAGATTCGGTGAAATTGTGGATGAAAGTTGATTTTACTGAGAAATAAACTTTTTGACGTAAAATAATTATAATAGTTCTTTAGTGTTTAATTTTTTATGTAATATGAATTGTCATGATTGTCTACGATAGCGCAATAAATGAATATTGTATTTTACCACATAAATGATAGTACTTTTATACAGATAAATAAAACAATTCGTGCGAAATTATTCCCTAACCATTCCAAAATATTCAAAAATGCACAACGTTGATGTTTAAGTTTTCACTTCTGCCGGCACTCCCGGAGTACAACCCCTCCGTTTTTTTTCTTACAAAAATTTTAAATTATAATAAAACCTGGATAGACAGTGAGTATGGGAAAATTTGGTAACCGTGCTGTCTAGGTCAGGGAGTGCAATGACCATAATATGTCTATGGCAATCACCTATTCAAGTCCCATTTTTCTTTTGATATTATTGAAATTTAAGTGTTTGGAATTTACCTACACACACACACACACACTTACTGTACCTACACTACACAGGTGTTTGTTACACAATGCCATGAAAGTAACACTCTGTATTCTCAAAACACCATACATCATTCATTCAGCCCATGAAAGTAACACTATGTATTCTTAAAACACCATACATCATTCATTCAACCCTTAATTAGGTCTCACCGCGACCTCGGCATTGACATTTGGAGGGGTTGCATGTTCGTGCGTGTCTGCACATCGATTTATACATTAACAATCAGCTGGCGGCCGGCCGTGTCGATCGGAAAAGTATAGTTCGTCGGTGGTAACATCGCACGCAACCTGAAGCCTGAATCGCACGATATTCCGCGAACACGATTCGCCGCCATTGTCTCCGAGCAACGATAATTTGCGCGGCAGCAGTGACAATGGTCTTTATTTATATGATCAACTGCACTTTGCACGCCTATCGCCGGTATTTCACCTTGATGCCACTTTTTGGATTACTTACCTCTGCCGATTATGATTAGAACGAATTGTTCAAGGTCCCTTTAGTGCGTGAAGTTTGTGTGTCTGGATAAAAAGTTGTAAAAATAAATTTAATGAAAATCCGGCTCGAAGGACCAATATTTCCAACTAAAGCCTGACCAGGAATATATAAGGGGCCGCCATATTGCGGGATTTCGTCGGAACTAATTTCTTACACCTAGCCACAAATTATATTATTGATTCTTGACAATCTGCTGTCAATGTCACATTTTCATAATCTCATGATATTAAGTTTTTGCGCTAAACTATAAAATAACACCATAAAATGCCAAAAACTATTCATAGTAGAGAACGGAATACTGTGTACAATGTTTTCAAGTGTTTGCAAGACAAAAAATGTGCAGAATGTGATAGCATGACTCTAAACTAAATTATGTAGTAAAGTTGGCTTCTGAACTGACTGGTCGGTAAAATGGTATGTTATTGTAGTGAGATTATCATGAATTGGCCGCCGTAATGTACAAACTTGAAACTAAAAATAGCTTACGTTAGGTTTTACAACTAGAATTTTTATTTGGAAGTTTAGTATTTCAGCAAGGTCGATTTATTATTTTTCTAATAATTTGTACACGTTGCTTCAGGACATACCTGCAGATACACGGAAAAAGTGTTGTGAACATGTGAAAATAACTACTGGGAATCAGATCACATAATTGACCCAGAAATTGAAAAGTTCATTATTGAAGTGGGGTCTGATTCTGATAGCGTCACTGATCTCTTTGGATTAGGTACACTGTCTGAGATGAACGACGACAGTATAGATGAAATAGAGCCATTATCAATGGATGAAGAATACCTAGATTCTGATTTTGATTATTGAGAATTTAAAATTAAATTAAGTATATTTTAACCAATCTTAGTTCATTTTGACCTGCGTAATTTAAATGTACTCTATGGACATAATTTTTTGCCAAAAAACATGGCTCTGTCGGTAGAAATGTAAATGCCAAGGCAAGGCTAGTTCTTTTGACATTGACATCAACATAAATATAAAAGATTCATTAAATTAAAATAAACGTATATTTTATTGTGTATTTCAGTGCAAAAGTATATTTTGAACAAAAACAACGGCCAATTCAATATGTGCGTACCTACCTACTATACTGAATGTTGCTATATAAATCACAAAAGTGGCTCCATCTTGACAGCTCTCTGAGATTCCTGGTCAGGCCTGGTCACATTATTATCTCAATCTGGTTCGCCTTGTTTTGTTACATACAATTATATGTAAGTATAGTGTTTGTCCTCGACATCCAGCCAAAGGCCATACTTATAAGAATGCAATCTATTCTCTCACTCAAGGAGAAATTCTCTCTCTCACTCATAGGAACTCAAGTGTACCTATGGTACCTAAGACGGAAATGAATAAATGAAATGAAATATTGTTTTGTTATCTGTTATAATATCTGTAACAGTATAAGTTAATGCTTTTACGGCTTTTGGCTGGATTTCGAGGACGAACACTATACTTAAAGAAAGTACACAAGTAATTTTGTCACTTCTACATGGTTATATATAACACACCACGTGTGAGCTGTCAAGTTTCTGAGTTATATAAAATAAAATAGTTCCCACTCTGGTCATGTCGTGTCTCATTACTAAGCATGGTGTCAGAAGTGGGATATTCGACAAAGCGCACGCATCTACATGGCAAATAAATTTACAGGTGGAAGGAGTAGAAGGGTTGGAGGGTGGCGGCGGTGCGGCGTGGGGCGCGGAGGGTGAGGGTGCAGCGGCGACGGAAGCGCAGGCGCGCGCGCGGCTCGACGCCGGTGGCGCGCGCGCAGGTCTGCTCGGTGGCAGTCCACTATCGCTGCTCCAGGGCATCATACCTGGTGAGAACATTCGACGTTACAATGTTCTCCGATATCGAGCAGACAATTTCCTCCCAAGCACCGCCTCGGGCCCTTCAAAAGGGGCGTGAATGGGCACCTGTCAGTTAGGCCGGCATGGCATTCGCAACCCCCGCATGCGACCGAATGTCAATGGGCGTCGTTATACACCTTGTCTCGGCGCCACATGTCGCGCTTTCTATAAAAACAGAGACAAAAGGGTCCCAGAATAATTGAACGGTGGGAACCGCAGTGGAATTTCTCATTATACATAAATGCCTTTCATAATACAACTCAAAAGTTTCAATACTTTTTTTTTACTAGCAGCCGACTTCATCGTCTTGCGCTAAAATGAAGCGGTTACTCCTGTCAAATACATGAGAAATGTCATTTTAACCGACAATTAACTTTTGGACGATACTCAACCGTAGGTGGTGAACACGGCCTTAGATGATATCTTCCACCTGATTTAATTGAATCTGCATAATTTCAGTTTTGTGGTGCAGCCATTAGTTGGATCTGTTATAGATTATGGCAGTTCATCATATAACTGTTCACTAATAATGGCGCTCTATTAGAATTTGAAGGGTTTCAAACCTAGTTGGGTGGGAGTGAACTTTGTAAACTATTTTGCTCTGTGCTATGATCTAAGATGACCTAACTAAAGCAGCGGTTCCCAAATAGTGGTAAGTACGCGTTCCCAGGGGTACGCAGGCTCTTAGGTACAACTATAACTATCCTGGTCACGGCACCACTGTAACGTTTCATCCTGGTCACGGATATTAAGGCCGTGACAAACGCCAACGACCTTGAGCATTCGGGAATTCTACATAATGTACCATGCGACTGCTAATTTCGCTTCGCACGTTCAAGTCACATTTAGCGTAGTTTGTCGCTATCAGCCTAAAGAGTTGATGGTTCGGGGTTCCAATCCCACTTTCGTATGTTTTTTTTTTTTTGCTTTTTTATTATTTTAATTATTAAAATGATTGTGGCTTATGTAACTGATGCGTGATTCTAATTTTTTATTTTTTATTATTTTACCTAAATAACATTTTATTGTAATTTCTTCCAAATTATTTTAGTTCATGTACTTACCACTTTTTATAAACCTCTAAATAGACTATCGATGAAAACTAAAATAAAAATAGGTAGGTAGGTAATAGGTAGATAGGCATTTAGGTATGTATGGCAAATATCATAGCAACATAGGTACCGGCATTCGGGAATTCTACATAATGTACCATGCGACTGCTAATTTCGCTACGCACGTTCAAGTCACATTTAGCGTAGTTTGTCGCTATCAGCCTAAAGAGTTGATGGTTCGGGGTTCGAATCCCACTTTCGTATGTTTTTTTTTTTTTGCTTTTTTATTATTTTAATTATTAAAATGATTGTGGCTTATGTAACTGATGCGTGATTCTAATTTTTGATTTTTTATTATTTTACCTAAATAACATTTTATTGTAATTTCTTCCAAATTATTTTAGTTCATGTACTTACCACTTTTTATAAACCTCTAAATAGACTATCGATGAAAACTAAAATAAAAATAGGTAGGTAGGTAATAGGTAGATAGGCATTTAGGTATGTATGGCAAATATCATAGCAACATAGGTACCGGCCGGCGCGCGCGGCGCGCGCGGCGGCAGCATGGCACGGTGCGGTGGGGTGCGGTGCGGTGCGGTATCTCAGTAGCAGCGTGCGGTGCGGAGGCGGCACGGCGGCGGCGGCGGCGGAGGCGGCGGCGGCGGCGGCGCGGTGGAGGCGCGGGAGGCGCAGACAGCGTTATACCACAGTACCTATTAGTTATTCTGTGGTTATACCAACGAAAGCCATGCGTATAACGCCCCGTCAAGTTACGTACCGGAGCGTATACTGATAGATACCACAGAAGAGAGATATTACTGATACGGTCGTACTGTATACTGGTACGGAAAATGACACGGTGGCAACATCACCTACAATACAACATCCGAGATGTCAGCTCGTAACAACTGGTGAAGTAGGTGCTATATCAGTGCTTTTCTTCGGTCGTACCGGCTTCACTGAACTGGACGGAAAAAAAGAAGGGAGTCATATCCCGAAATAGTTTGTATTTTCCGTCCAGTTTAGTGTAGCCGGCACGACCAAAGGGAAGCACTGACATGGCACCAAAGTTCACCCGGTGTTATGGGCTGACATCACGGATGTTATAGGTGATATAGCAAACTGTGTCAGTTTACATAAAAAAATCCCTCAGTCGCCTTTTACGACATGCACGGGGAGAGATGCAGTGGGGCTATTATTTTAAATTACCATCCCACACGGTACAAATATACCTAACTTTTCTCCATTCGATCTTTCTTCCATTCGATCCAAACACAGAAGACAGAAATGACGACCGACACGCGGGCGCAGCAGGGCAGGAGCGAGCAAGCGAGCCCGGAACTAAAATTGTATCTAGTATTGAAGTGCCTGCTAAATTGACGAAGGCAAAAATTTTACCCTTCCGACTGAAGAATTACGTCAATAATTTCATGTAGGCGTTTTTTGTTTTTTATTTTTATCTCCTTTCGTGGATAAAATAATAAAAAAAATTGAATAGAGTTTTCTCAGAGCTTTGTGACCTTTGAATCGGTGGTATTGTAAAATTGTAATAATACACACATACTCAGATTTTCAAAAATTCATGCTTTTTTTATATATTTTTAATTTTATGTTTATTACTTACTTTTACTCATTATTAAAAAAACCAGCAATGCACTTTGTTGGTAAGGAACCAAAATATAGGTTGGTATTTTTTTAATTTTCTGAATGTGTGTCAATTGGTCAGTTTTGGACCTTCTTTGTCGCACTTTTTGCATGTTTTGCGTATTTGGCGTTTGTCACCGCCTTAATGTCACAATGGGTACGTGGGCGCACATAATGGCCACGTTTACCTACCTCTAACATTTTAAGTAAAGAGACAGGTCCCACCCACTTGTGAAAATTATCTCCACTGATGAGTAGTTGATTGGGAACTATTTCTTATATTGTGAATACTAAGTAGATATTACAGCCTAATAAATTATTGATACGACGAATAAACAACATTATTATTACAAATGTAAAAATAACAATCATCATATTAACATTGTTTTATTTAAACATTTTACTTAGGGGTACTTGGGTATCAGAAAATTTGGATTAAAATATAATTGAGAACCGCTGATCTAAAGTAACAGCAGCGTGACAGCGTGATGAATGAGTCATGCATGCATGAAACATCGGAATCCGCGGAGCTCGAATATACGACCTTGCTAGGAATTGACCAAGACGATCAATAAACAATCGATACTGTTGTCGATACTCATATTTTTTATCTCTATTTGTTGTCTATATTTGGCAAGTAATTCAAAAAATAAATAGAGATTCCGATTCTGTTTCTGATTACAAAATGTATACACAAAGGTTGGAATTGTTGTGAAATGTCGGATGTTTTCGAATAATGTCTATAATTCAAACTATTTCTGTAGAAAATAAAACGTAGACGTGCGAGTACGAACGAAGTAAGTAAAGAAAACAAACAACCTGTTTTGTTTATAGATAGATAGATGGAAAATTCTTTATTGCTCCAGTAAACATTAAACAGTAACAAATACATTAGAAATTTTACATAAGGTGCAAAGGCGGACTTATATCCCTTACAGAGATTTCTTGCAGTCAATGTATTTTCTATAGAAATAACTGTATTTTAATTGTCTACATTATTCCATATTATTCCAAAATATCGATACATTGTCGATTTTTGTGAATTAATTGTCCCACCACTAAACGTCCTTCAAGCACCCCTTCAAGCATTCGTGCTCCGCGGATTCCGATGTATTCGACTACACCATTGTTCTTTGGTATATTGGTTTACATTAAACAAATTAAGGTGATACTAATGTTCCAACTGGCCGCAGGTACAAAATGGTGCGGAACCGGCGACATAGCGGCCGACTACCACGACCTGGGGCTGGACCGGCGCATGGACCGCTGCTGCCGCACCCACGACCTCTGCCCGATCAAAGTGCGAGCCTTCTCCAAGCGATACAACCTCACGAACAACTCCCTGTACAGCAAGTCCCACTGCAGATGCGACGATATGCTTTTCGACTGCCTCAAGGCGACGAACACATCGGCCGCTCAGGTCATGGGCAACATATACTTCAACCTCGTCCAAGTGCCTTGCCTCGAGGAGTCCGCGTCCGGGAGGATGTTCCGTGATGCCAAACACGGCTTCTGAGCGTTTAGCATTAGTTAGGTGACAAATTAATCAATTCGACCGGTGTGGCCGCATGGCCGTTAGTGTGAGGGGGGGAGCGAAAAGAGACAAGACCAAATATTTTCTTTACCGTGCCTTACCGGGCTTTTGCTTAGGAGATGCAACGCGGCGGTGCAAAATTTTAGCTGTGCAGAGAAGGTCTTGGCCCGCAGAGCCGGCGCAAGGCGTGGGCGACGTGGGCGACCACCCACGGCCTCGCGGCCCATGGGGGCCTCGCGCCTCGAAAGTTCATGTAGCGGAAGTCCATTTCGACAGTGAAAATCCATAAAATCCATCCTCTAGTGCCACCAGAGGGCCTCGCAAAATGTATTTTGCCCACATCAAATTTAGGTCTTGCGCCGCCACTGTTGGCCCGTACCGCGGTGCCTACCCGGTTCCAGGAGGTTACTATTGTTAGGTAATGTGCATTAAATGCTATCGAACGATATGCCGCCATGAAGTTCTGGTCAAGGTTCATGCAAACTGCACCAGTCTATCGTTTTTCTTCCATCTTGCCCTTCTATCTCCACTCATCATCATCATCATCATCATCATCATCATCAGCCCATATCGGTCCACTGCTGGACATAGGCCTCTCCCAAGGCACGCCTCCACGCGCGGTCTTCCGCTCTTCTCATCCATCCACTCCCGGCTACCTTTTTTTAGATCGCTGAGACCATAAAGTATATTATTGGGTGGATGTCAAATTAAGAGCCCTAAAATACCTGATTCTCTTCACATGAGTGTGCCTACACCTTCACTGGCGGCCGTGTGGACAAGAAAATTGAGTGTGGGAAGACCACCCGCCAGTTGGGACGACGACGTAAAGTACGTCGGCGGAAAGCTTTGCGCCCGTACCGCCGAAGGCCGGGAGGACTGGAGGAAAACAGGAGAGGCTTATGTCCAGCAGTGGACGCTGACTGACTGAGTGTGAACTATGCGCAACCATTCGCCCACCACCCTCACAAGACCCATCAAAGCCAGCGACATGAAGATTAGCCAACTTTGTATGTTGTCAAGCGCGCACGCTCTTTGTCTCCTCTCGAACTGCACTTGAATCTGAAATATTGGTACTGCGACGATTTCAGCCGAATTTCACACCGGTAAAGCTCCCATCAAAACCTACTATTTAATGTAATTCAAACACCAGTGATTTCCGTATAGGACATAAAAAAAAGTTCCTCAATTTTAGAAGAAAATTATGTTTTTATATCAATACCGGCGACAGACATTATAATACGAATTCGTGAATTTATTCATTTTATGTTTAGCACGCCATCATTTATATATAATACATATACTGTATACATTTTGACTGTTCATATTATGTAGGTACCTACCTACATACATAAATATAATAAAAAAACTATGGATAAAATTAATGCTCTAAGTCTAAGGGACCAAGCTGTGACATTTCTTAACGTAAGTATTACATTAAATCACGCATTTAAAAATTCTCTTTGATTTTTATTTTATATATAAGTACCTGCAACAAGTGTAAATCAAATGTTTATTGTTTATTGTTTATTGTATAATTTCATCCATAGGTAGGTAACCTACGCTTGGACATGTCGAAAATTCCGCCAGTTCTAAATTCAATGCGAAGAAGAACTGACAAACAAACTTCGCAAGTCACAATGTTTTGTTAGTACCTTATAAGTATTATATTATAGTAACTTATAAATAATTAACCCATACTACCGCTCACAAGAGCATTAATATTTACAGCATAAACATGAATACTGAAGAATTTGACCACACTGCCTATTTAAATTACCTATATCTGGTGTATAGTGCCATCGTCAATTTTGATACTTTATATTATATCAAGTCAAAAAATAAATAAAAATTAGTTTACATTTATTACAAAAAGATGTAATAAGTCATATAAAAAAAAAAATATGATACAAAGTGTATAATTAAATGTGTGCCGGGGTTTGATTATGCACACAATCGTTAAAATTTATACAAATATATATACATACATACGTACATACCGTCACGCCTGTTTCCCGGTGGGGTAGGCAGAGACAACGGATCTCCACGTGCCACGATCCTGACACACCTCTGCCACCGAATCTGCCACCTCTTCCACTCTCATAATGTATTATTGTAAAATATATTTATATAGGTAATAAATAGGAGAATGGATGGGCTTATTGTTCTACTGAAAATTAATTTATCTAGTATAGTTATCTATATTATAAGTAAATGAGTCGTATAGTTCCAGAACCCGCCAACTCCGTTTCGGACGATTTTACAGTAAGACGAAAAAACTAGACCTCGATAAATAGCCGCGCATACAAACTACAAGGGAGCTGGAAAAAATGTTAATTTTTCTTTGCGATTCACTCTGGATTGGACCGTGTTAGGAACATAACGTCTTCCTTTCCTTACCTTTAATAAAATCCAACGTCTGCTTTCTGTCTGTCTGTCTGTCTGTCCGCTTATAACTCGAGAACCACCGAACTGATTTTAATAAAAAAAAAAAATCTACGGATAGCTTGATTCTTCCCATCAACTATAGGCTACTTACTATCACGCTAAATGGCTTATGAGGTTAGCAGAGAAGTCAAATATGAGAGCGGGCGGAGCAGCGAGCACAGCTAGTTACATATAAGTGACAAATTTAATACTTTATTCAAAACTGTTTATAACTACTTCTTTTAGAGAAATGGATTTGGCGGGTTCTGGAACTATACGACTCAAATATAATATTATGTATCAAATATAATTTTTTTTTTTTTGTGAAAACTGACTCGGTTGGGTACATCACTTAAAACATTCCTGATGTCGGACCATAACACCGGGTGAAATAGGTGCCATGTCAGTGCTTCCCTTCATTTCACGTCGGCTCAACTGAACTGGACACTGGACGTAAAACACGAACTATTTACCTACATAGCCTTTTCGACCGACGACGTTTCATTCAGTGCGGTAGTATTAACCCGGGCTGGATAAACCCTAACACCTAGTAAGGTAAGAAGGGAAGGGACCTACAGTTTTAAGTGGAATCCGAACCACGGTCCGCCTCCACCAACGGTCGAGCGGTCACCCATCCCAGTACTGGACCGCGCTCAGTCGACCGACTGCACCACTGAGCTACCGAGGCTGACAAAAGTTACGATATAAGCAAGTAAATGATATTATTTTACATTATTTAAAAAAAATCCGGTTTACTCAGGTCAAAGTTATCTGCCAACTGTCGCACCAGGCAGAGCGCTCATGGGCCATACGTTTGGCTCGAAACGTCGAGGCCACATAGCTCGGAGACGGTCGTGAGTAAAGCCGGATTTTTTTTTTGTAATAATGTTTCACAACCATGGTAATTGAAAAACCCTATTTTACTTCATCTGGCAGGTATGATTATGATCTTTACGTACGCAACATCTGTTTAGTACAAAACCCAAAAATACTTGTAATTTTGTTTAAAACTGTATTTTATGAATGCACTTTATAGTCCCATAAAGGGAAATAAATTACTGGGAAATAGTGGAATCAAATTTTCTAACAGCCTTAGGTAGGTAAATACTCCATTATCCATATCTCACAACTTCTTCGTTGTGCATTTATGTAGAGAGCATGTAGAGAGAGTTTATCCCCATCCCACAAATTATGCCTAATAAAATAATTTCTATACATTACATATTTATTATACAAGGACTAAATTAATATCCGCATATTATAGTAGAAGTCAAAGCCAAAGTCAAATCATTTATTTCCAATAGAGTAGTTTCGTACAATTTTACAATTTCATATAAAATTATTCTACTTCAAGAAAAGTCAAAAATAATAAAA
Source organism: Nematopogon swammerdamellus (assembly GCA_946902875.1). Taxonomy (NCBI): domain Eukaryota; kingdom Metazoa; phylum Arthropoda; class Insecta; order Lepidoptera; family Adelidae; genus Nematopogon; species Nematopogon swammerdamellus. The sequence goes on from OX336347.1 coordinate 17,800,761, forward strand.
TTATTAATAATACAAATAAAATTAATATAACAAAAAGTCAAAACACATAATAAATTATCATATTTTAATAATTATATTATATTATTATAATTGTAATTTTATAATATTAATATATAAGTACAATCCGCCGCCAGTTCTCGAGAACGGTCATGTCACACTCTACTGGGACCGGTCCATTATTACAGATAGGACTATTCTCGCGAATAGTCCTGATATTGTGATAGTGGACCGGGAGGCGAGGCGCGCAACGCTCGTCGATATCGCCGTGCCGCACGATGGTAACCTCGTCAGTAAGGAAGCAGAGAAGATGCTGAAGTATCTGGATCTGCAGCACGAGATTACCAAAATGTGGCCCGTCGACTCGACGATCGTTGTGCCCATAGTCGTGTCAGCGCATGGGCTGATAGCGAAGAGCCTCGATGACCACCTTAAGAGGCTCTCGCTGAGTGATTGGGTCAAGGGCCAGATCCAGAAGGTAGCCCTGCTCGACACTGCACGCATCGTCCGGAGGTTCCTCTCTTTGTGACCCGACCATCGGTAGCCTGGGCTCGCCCCGCCGCGCCGCCGGTGGTGGAAACTCCGTTTATATTTTTTATATTAATTTTAGGTATATATTTGTATTTTTATACTTTGTATATGTGAAATTAATGTAAATATTGTAAATGTGTTAATAAATTAATATATAAAAATTAATTGAACAAATATTTTGTAAATAAAAATAATTTATTATTGATAATAAATTATCATAATAAATTTTTTTCAAATAAAATTTAACCTAACCTAGCCTATTATAAAATTCCCAGTAGTCAAGAAACAAAATCAGATGTAGTACAAAAGTACAGTCAAAATATACATAACTATGTCAAACATATTCCAAATTAAATTTATTTTAACACACTAAATGCAAAAAAATTAAAAAAATTATTCAATTTTAACAAAATTAAAACACTAAGTTAAGATGCAGACAACCAACCAACCAACACCTCTAATGTTAAGTCCTATATACTGACTCCGATATCACCTCCAGCCCTCCAACTCACCTATGACTTCATTAAAGGCCATACAAATTAAAAATTAAAAAAACCCACGACACATCAACAACCTTTAAAAAAACCGGCCAAGAGCGAGTCTAACTCGCGCACCGAGGGTTCCTTATCGCCATGTCATGGTTAGCGCCACTCACGCCATCTATGGCGTGTTATGAAATGCTTCATATTAGTTAAATGTCATGCATGATTGTCATGTCAATGTATGATATTTAAACCAGGGGAGTGATGGGCGCCCAGATTCCAAATGTAAGATGTTTCCCACGTTCTGAGTTCTATTTCCTTAATGGGTGGGGTGAAAGACCTGATGATTCGGACTCTGAAACATTCGTTGAATTTAGTTTGGTGGTGACGACAGTGTGTGGGTATGGGCAGAGTTAAATTTATGGAATTTGCTGTGCATCTATGTTGGTTAATTCTTATGTGAAGAGGGTTGATGGTGGATCCGATGTAGTAGGATGTGCAAGTATGTATATGCAAGAGAATGTTTTGCAGTTAGAATATGGCTGAGAATGATATGATTGAGTTGAGTTTTGTGGATGAATTGAGTTGTCAGATTTAATAATTGGGCAGTTTTTGCATCTTTTATGGTTACAGGGGCTGGTTCCAGATGATGAAGTCGATGGGCTATTATTTTCATGATGTGGTTTGTTTTTTGATAGTATTGTGCGGAGGTTTGGTTTTTGTTTAAATACTAAGGCTGGTGCTGTACGTAGTAGTATCATATCACGAAAATAATAGCCCATCGACTCTGTCATCTGATGTCATCTGGAACCAGCCCCTGTAACTATAAAAGATGCAAAATTCTGTGATACACGGGGATTGCGAATGCCATGCCGGCCTGACAGGAGCCTTTTACGCCCCTTTTGAAAAACCCCGGCTGTACTTGGGAGTGCGTTACACATTTTCTCGGTGCTGTGAATAAAAGACCTACAGAACCGGTCGGTGCGCATCCGTGGTAGGTCGATTGAATAGGGGTGCATCCCTGCCCAGTACGCGTAGTGCAGAGGTGGAATGGGAACGGTAAAAACGGTAGATAGAGAATATAGGTAGGTACCTATACAAGCGTCAAACTTGGTGTGATTATAATGCTGCGCGTACTCTAAAGTAAAACAGCAAATAATAAAACCGGCCAATTACGTGCTGGTACGGAACCCTCAGTACGCGAGTCCGACTCGCACTTGGCCGGTTTTATATTTAACTTTTTTTCCGCGGGACGCGCGGCGCGGATGCTTGTGAAGCTGCCAACCCAACTATAGTTAATTAACCCGCAGCTTTGTCAACGTAATTAGTTTGCATTTGCCGGCCCTAAAATTACGATATGCAAATCATCAATGCTAAGAAAGTACGGTCGGCTGATTTTGAGTAATCGATCCGCAACTAGCTTCACACCGCACGAAACGTCATCCATCCGTCCGTGAAAGAAATTAATAATCTCACTACTTGGTTTTGTCTTGATCGTTCGATTCGTTTTCAGTTTTTCATCCTAAATTGAAATTTAGTGGCAGCTTTCCTGCATAGTTACAAAGCCGGACGGACGGGTTGTGGTGTGCAGTGAACCCGCGTGTTTTTCGGTCATGCGATAGAGTTAAAGTGCAAGATGGAACAGTCGTTTGACATCGATAAGACCAGTCCGGAGATGGTCAACAAAGCTATGAATGAAGGTATATATAGGCTCATCCGAAGTCTGTTCCTACATTTTTGATCGCTGCCAACCTGAACAACTGCTGCAATCTTAGGTATATCGCTTCAATGAGTGGCAATGCACTTCAGCTGAAAGTGAGAAAAGAAGGCACTTACCACACCCAATGACATTCCTGTAAACAAACCCTGAGCGACAGCTACTAGCTTCTAAGCTAAATCTGCAGTTTAACCATTGTTAATATAATAAAGCTGACATCTCTTGACTTCCAGGCGTTTTCGCCGCGCCGCGGCCTCGAGCGCCGACCTTGACATAAACTCAAGTGTTTCGTAAAATTATAAAGTCAATAAAGAATAAACTGTAAATGTAAAATCAATAAACTGTATTTGCACTAATAGTCAATTAAATTATCCCCTAAAAAATGTAAAACAAGTGAGGATTCAATTAATTAAAAGTACAGACAAATTTTTGGAACTCCAGGAAAAATAAAACACGCCCAATTTTTTTTCCGAATTTTTATAACCTAAAAATGCCAATTTTCCCCTACAAATAATTTATCAATGTGTAGGTGAAGTATGCTGCCTCTAAAAAGCGGTAAAACATGTGTACGTGGGACTTGAATCCAATCCACAAATAAATAATGAAAATCAAGGAACCTTCAGTAAAACCTAGCCGGCCGACATGGTATTCGCAGCCCCCGTAAATATCCGAATGCCCGTGGGGGCCGTCGGACTACACCTCTGTGTTAGTCGACCATGTCGTGCTAACCAGAAAAAAAAAATTGACAGCATGTCAGAATTTTTTTTTCTGTTTGAGTGCAGAATTGGTTGTGTGTTGGATGGCAATAGAAATATTTTTAATCATCCATCTAAAGTGTTCTCTCCAACAATTTATTGAAATAACAATAGATGTGAACTTACACCTGGTCCGCGCAAACCAGATAGGTCGGCCGCGCGGCCATCTTGGAATTCAATGGGGTAAAGGATTTATTTATTTATTTTAGACAGGCAGCCTAGGCTGATATGTCTAAATCCAGTTAAAATTTGTTGTTTTTGTCATTATCTTAGATGCTAAAAGATGTTAGGTCCGCGCGGATGCACTGGGAGCTAAGGGTCAAATATATCAAATTGTTGGAATGTGGTAAGTGTGAGTTGAGAACTGCACTCACATTCACTCCGTATACGTCTTTCGTTAGTCTCCTACTATTTCTTCAACATGAACAGCCGTAGTTATGGAACAATGGGTGGAAAATGTTCAAATATATTCATTCCGCTTATATTCACCGCTACACGGCCGGTTGCCGTTGCTTGCGTTGCACTTTAAGACGTAGGTGTGTGCTTGGTTCAGTGGGGGTGAGCGACGCGGGGGGCGGGGCCGGGGAGGAGCCCCTCGCGCACAATGACAAGCACCTCCGGATGGCAGAGGAGTTCAACGTACAGAGAGCCAAGATGAAAGAGCTCTTTCTGCAAAAAGAAGGTTTGTATTTGCACTTTTATAGGTATATTAGAATGTTGATTATATTAGTGCTGTTTTAATTTTGAAAAAATAACCCCTCCTCAGCAAACCACTTGGTTTATGGACGCTCCCTAAGGCGAGAAGTGTATGTGGGACCGTATTGAAACACTCTCCCACATCCACCCCTCGTGAACATGATTATTATCTGTTTTTTAACACACATTCTGCGAAACTAGCCACCCTCTTCCATATTGTGGCCCAGTATCCATCCACACCGGTTAACTCTGGAAGGTTCTCCCTGCCCATATATTTCCCCCCAAGTACAGTAACGGGTTCTTGAAGAGGGGCGTGAATGGGCACTTGTTAGGCCGGCATGGCATTCGCAACCCCCAATTTTTTTTATTCTTGAAGGTGTGGATCTAAGCTTGCGATGGCTTCACCGAACATATCCGGGCCCATCGGCAGTAGAGGAGGGTATTAATCGAGGCCGGGACTAGCGAGTGGCCACTCTAAATTTCCCGCGCATGCTTCACGTTTCGGCTCGCTTCAAGCCCTCGTCAGCTAGTCTGCGTTGACTAGGACGCGGGGAAACCACCAGTCCCGCTCTCGACCTCCCTCTCTCTACCTATCCATATTCTGTAGGATGCTTCCAGTGACGTTTTCGAAGCTCTCTCCATATATGAGCTTAGCGTCGATCTTGGGAGCCCTAGATTCTTGAAGAGACTGTAGAGCGACTTCGCTGGTAGTCCTCTTGCTCCGACTTCCACAGCGAAGAGATCAGTCTTGAATCCGTTTCTCACAATCCGGTCTACTAAGTTGCAGTACTTGTTAAGTTTGATGTTGTGGTCCTTCGGTATGTTACTTTCCCATGGAACTGTAAGTTCAACAAGTACTACATGCTTTGTCGCTTTTGAGAAAATGAGTATATCCGGTCTTAATGCTGTGGTACAGATTTCCGAAGGCATTTGGTAATGCTTCTCATGTGTGTCCATCAACAATTCCCAATCCCTTGCTGCTCCCAAAATTGAAGAAGGTTTAGTCCTATCTTTGGGCAGCTTTTTTTTTTTTTTTTTTTTATGGAACCTGACACGGTTGGCTACATCACCTACAACATCCATGATGTCAGCCCATAACACAGGATGAACTAGGTGCCATGTCAGTGCTTCCCTTCATTTCATGTCGGCTACACTAAACTGGACAGCTTATTGGCTCCAGGTTTCACAAAGTTGACCTTCTGGAAGCCGCTACTGGTTTGCCCTTTCCTGGTCCGTGCAATTGACAGGTTGATGGCCTCTCTGATGATTTGGAGGACTTTATCATGACGGTAGGAATACTGGCCTCGCTCAAGTAGTATTTTGCATCCGCATAACAAATGTTTGGCCGTGCCTACGAACTCCTTACATGACGGGCATAGTCTATTTGTAGATTTCCCCCATCTAACTAGGTTACTCGGGTCGGGGAGAGTAAGCTGGAATGCATTTAAGTAGAACTTAAGCAGCTCAGGGGACCAGTTGTATATTATGGATTTCCACTTCAATGCAGGAGGGATGCAGAAGTCACCCACTGTTAGCCAATCATTCTGCATTTCTAGGTTTAAGGCGTGAAGTTTGAAGCCTTGTTCCATGTCCTCCTGAGCAAAACCTTTCAGTATTTCTTTATCAGACTTTGCTGTTTCTATGCCCAATCCAGATCTATTGGTGCGTGTACCAACTTGGAATGATTTGTAGAAGTCGAGTCTCGATTCCAGTTCATCTGATAGTGATGTGTTGGGTAAGGCTTGAATAGCGCTATCATTGGAGTCTTTGAGTATACATCGTTTGGCTATTCTCGCCTTTTGATAAAATATCGACGGTTTCTTAATGTTCAGTCCAAAGTTATTGTGAGATCTGTATAGCGTTGACGAGTGAGCCGGGTGAGCCAGTCCAAACCATGATTTCAGGAATCTGGTCACATACGAGTCTAATTTAGTCAGGTTTTGCTTTGTGAAGTCGTAGACGAGAAATGGCCATGAAAGTTTTGATGTCAGGTAGTTATCGTAAATCCATGCCTTTTGTGTACCCAGGAGGGGAAGATTGTCAGTTTGGCGGAGGCTCTCTTCGAAAAGTTGGACAATATCATCAGTAGGATGCTCCTTTCCTCTGCTGGTGATCCTTTTGCCCAAGAATTTAAAAGGAGCTTCATCAGCCACGGTTGCGATTGGTTTTCCGGCTACTGTCAGATCTGGATTGCTCGAGGTAAACTTTGAACCTTTCCTGGTTAAGCTCAAACAGTAGCACTTCGCTGGTTTTATCTTCATCCCTTTGGTCCATTCACAATAGTCATCCACCACCTTAAGAAGCGCCTGATTTTGTTTTGGATTGCGGGTTAACAGCGTAATATCATCCGCAAATGCCAGAATGGCCGCCATATATGTGTCTCCATATTTGAACCTGTATCCCCATTTGTTTTCTTTTACGACAAGCGTATCAATTAGAATGTTGATAACAATGTTAAATGTGACAGGAGAGAGGCAGCAACCCATGAAAAGTCCTATGCCGTAACGAATTTCCGGTGTCTTCTCCGTTTCGCCTTTTACTTGTATTACAAAGGAAAGTTTTTTGTAGTAGGAGGCTATTATATTACAGATCAGAGGTGGCACATTATACCACTCTAGCGCCTTTAATAGTAACTCATGGCGCACCGAACCGAAGGCGTTTTCAAAGTCTAACCACGTGGCAGTTAATTGTCTCTCATTCTTCCTTGCATCTCTAAGACATTCAGTCAGCAAAGAATTATGTTCGAGGCACCCTGCAACTCTTGGGAGAAAACCTTTCTGGTACTTCTTCGGTAAGTAGTCGTTGGTACACATGTGTTTGAGTAGTCTGGCCTGTATAATGGAGAAGAATATTTTCGAAATTGTGTTCGTAAGGGCTATAGGTCTAATATCCTTGGGATTAGTAACTTCTTTCTTTTTTGGTAGAAGAACAAACACGGCTTTACCAAGACAGTCTGGCACTTCTCTGTTCGTCCAAATTCTTTTGTAGATGTTCAACATGTGTTTCCGCACTGATGGACATTTTTTGTATATGATGTATGGTATGCCATCGGGTCCCGGGGCGGAACTATTTGGTTTCCTTTTTATGTGGTATTCCAGCTCTTCCATCGTCGGTGAATCAGCATCAAATGCTAGAGTTATGCTAGAGTTTAAGTTCGGATCTGTAGCCGTATTCGGTTAAGTCAACCCCATGGCGACTTCAAGATGAAAGATTTAAAAAAATAACCATGAATAGATCCTTCAATGTGTTGTTTGAAGTTTTAAAGAATTTTATAGCCTCTTGACAGTTCATTATGGGTAGCATAAAAAAAATCTGGTAAGTGCAAGTTTTACTCGCGCACAGAGTTTTCCATATCTATCTGCTATTATCCGCCTATCTTTTGTCTTTCAACAATGCAATGTATAAAAGTCTGTGGCCCCCTTAATTTTAAACATTTTCTTATTTTTCTTATTTGTTGTTATATCCTCCATAGTAACACATATTCTGTGAAAATTTCAACGGGCTACCTATTACGGTTCAAGAGATGCAGCCCTCAGACAGACGGACGGACGGCGGAGGCTTAGTAATAGGCTTCCGTACGGGATACGGAAACCTAAAAAGCAACATGATGTAGGAATTTCGAAATTAAAATGTAATTTAGAAAGTTCGTAGTTAGGTCTGCAGTTGAAGATGTTCTTTTCACGTGCCGGTTGTACTCGGGCTCCGCAGACGAGGTGAAGCGGGTGCTGCAGGAGAAGCAGCAGCTGGAGGGCGAGCTGGCCGGCGTGAGGCAACAGCTGCAGCAGCTGGAGACCTTCAGTCAGAACCAGAGCAGCGAGATTCAGTCACTACAGTTTTTAGTCAACGGTGAGTGATATGATAAGGGATTACCGTGCGGGGCTCATTCTAAAAAATTATAGTCCCACTGTATCTCTCCCTGTGCAGGGGTCCTGTAAAGGGGTCCTTATCCATTAGTCGTAAAGGGCGACTAAGGGATAAGGACAAGATGCCGGAATGACTACATCCTAATAAATAAAGCGAAGTTTCTACGGGCGGGTGACCGTGTAACGTACGTCAATATATAAAATATCCTTTTAACTCGAGAACCACTTTGTCGATTTAAATACGGTTTTCACTGCTAAATGTTATATAAACCCTCTGCTTATAATTAGCTTTAAGTAGTTGGCCTCCAAACTAATGGACTGGGCCCAGTAGAGTGTGACATGACCGTTCTCGAGAACATATTATCTCATTATAGAAACGGTGGAGGCGTCGAGCAGCGACAGCAGCGAGGTGCGCCAGCTGCAGAGCCGCTGCCGGGAGCTCGAGCAGCAGCTCAACGTGCTGAGCAAGCAGCAGGCGCAGGTACCTACTCGCGGGGCAATGCTCCTACAGTTGCCAGAAGACATTACAGAGACGGTGGAGGCGTCGAGCAGCGACAGCAGCGAGGTGCGCCAGCTGCAGAGCCGCTGCCGGGAGCTCGAGCAGCAGCTCTACGTGCTGAGCAAGCAGCAGGCGCAGGTACCTACTCGCGGGGCAATGCTCCTACAGTTGCCAGAAGACATTACAGAGACGGTGGAGGCGTCGAGCAGCGACAGCAGCGAGGTGCGCCAGCTGCAGAGCCGCTGCCGGGAGCTCGAGCAGCAGCTCTACGTGCTGAGCAAGCAGCAGGCGCAGGTACCTACTCGCGGGGCAATGCTGAGCTACTATTGCCAGGAGACATCGGAAGGATTCTCCCACTGTGCAGGGGTTTTAGGGTTCCGTACGGGAACGGGCTATTACTAAGCTTACGCCGACTGTGCGTCCGTCTGTCCTGCATTTGAGGGGCCGTATCTTTTCAAGCTTAATGGGGAGCCGGTTAAAGTTTTCACAAAATATGTGTTATTATTGCGGATATCCTCACAAATATTTAAAAAAAAAGTAGAAAATTAACCCTTCCAGTTTGGGAGGGAGTATTAACCAAAACAATCCTTCACCTACACCAGGTGGCGCCCGCGCACATGGTGTAGTTGAAGGTGCTAGAAAAAAAATCATTTTGGAAGATTTTTCCATGAAACTTTATGAACTAACGAATGGATTGTATTTACAGATAAATATTCTAGCTATAAATGATATTTTTTTATATATATTACATATTCTAGGTGACAAAATTATTTTGTAAAGTTGTTCTATGTGAAAATCACGACCTCTCTCCGATTTTTTATTTATATAAATTTATCACAACTGCAAATCGGTCAAATAGTATTTTTATTATAAAACGTAATACATCTAAAATCTAACAAACCTTTCTGGTGTATCAGCAGCCGCGGTGTCGCACACAATAAAATCTTGAATTCGCACAAAATTCTGGTCAAAAACAACATTTTCGCACTCACAATCCATTCCAACATTTTGGCGAATTTTATTACGTAAATATGTGAGTTAGGTATATGGAAAGCACATAGTTGGATAGATAATTTTATCTACTTATCTTGAGACACTTTCTACACTCCAAAACACGAATTTTAGCAAAACCTAGAAATAAATTACGACACTGAGTGGAAAATATTCGAGGTTATGTAAAATGCTAATATCTTGATCATTTATACGTTTAGTGCAAAGAAAACACTATGTTTCGCTTCGGATAGAACTAAACTTTCATATTTGAGCCCATTTTTATCCATATATTATCAAATTAGCTTTGAAATTGCAAAAACAAAAGACGACTCGCACATACAACACGCAGTGACAAAAGACGAAAGACTAAGAAATTTTTTCCTTATCTGTCGTCTCGGGACATATCAAGTTAGTGGTACCGATGTATAGCTAAATAATTCTACTTTATACTTTGTCTCTATCAAATAAACACTCCTAAATGAGATAGAACGAAAAAAAATCTTTTGTTCGGCCCATGCAGCGGTTTGGAGCTCGCTGACAACGCGGCGGTCGATATCGACCACTCCATAGTTGACGGTACATAGTGCTCTAGCTGTCGATTTCGACCGCTCCACAGTCAACGGGGTTTTTTTTGTTTGTTTTTGTTTTATTTTAAAAACGGTAATACATACAAGCGTCAAACTTGGTGTGATTATAGTGCAAACTCTAAAGTAAAACAGCAGATAATAAAAGCGGGTCAAAGATGATTGTACGGAACCCTCGATGCGCGAGTCGGACCTCTCGCATGAGAAGCCGACGCCCAAACCACTCGGCCACCCACCGCTTAAGGTTATAGTTAGTAGTACACACTCACCGGAAGACAATTCCATATTTTCGCCGCACAACACAGGAACAATTTCAAAAAGCGATATGTTCTCAGAAGAGAGAAGTACTGTGTGGGGTCGGTACTTAATAAGAATAGTCCCACTGCATCTCTTCTCTCTCTACGTGCATGTCGTAAAAGGCGACTAAGGGATAAGCGGCCTGCAGACACCCCGGGCGACTTGTGGCTTTCATGGAAGACATAGCCTGGCTGGGGTAGCTGGAGACTGCGGGGTTTTGCACGAAGGTCCCCAACCAAGCAGGATTAGTTTGCAGGCCTAGAGCCAACCCCAAACCAAAACAACAACAACAACAACATGTTCTCAGAAGTCACAACATATAGATGTTCCGAACGAGTCAGTCACCTATTTTATATTAAAATATTTATATTTAGGTAGGTATATTAAAAACTTACATATTATTATCTTACTTAGGTGTTTTGTACAAACGATTCTTCGTCAAAAATGTTTCTGTGTTAACCAATTTGCTTAACAAAAACTAATACAAAGTGTCTCCATCAATATTGCCTTCCCACAAGCTATTGTACTTGCGAATGAAGTTCTTCAGTGTCGGTATTATCTTTATGCATAACGGAACGGTTTCTTTTCTTATCGCACTTCCTTCGTATTTGCATATCTCACTAAGTGTTACACACGAAGTGAGTCCACCGTGGCATTTTCAATGTTGAGTTCATTACTGTGTGGATGGAGCCGGTACTTCAAAAGAATAACTCCACTGCATCTCTCTCCGTGCGTGTCGTAAAAAACGACTAAGGGATAAGGACAAGATCCCGTTCTAAAGGGCGACAGGCAGGCCACCTCTCACCTTGGCACGGTCCTTCCGACGAGTCATGCAGCAGGTGGGTCTTCGTGCCTCACTTGCTGCTTGATAGTTATCTTGTCCGAATACTTTGCTAAACGTGGTGGTCGGTGTTGTTCTGTAATTTACAAGACTCTTTGCAGCACAACACCGATTACTCTGCTCAACCCGATCGCTGGGTAACAGTGTGTGGTATGTAAGTAATTAGTTCATTACTTGTGTGGTTTCCATAACACAATTTTTTTAATAAATCTTATAATCATTCGAAAAAATTTTGTCTTGTTGTCTTTGGCATCTCGACACAGCCACCCATTTCGGTTTTAATAAAAAACTTAACCAGACAGCGAATTTTCGAACTTATCAAGTAAGCAAAAAATTTTACAATAGCGAAGCCACAAGCAAACATTTCGTAACAAAACTCATATTGACGCTATTCGCAAACTGCATTGAGGCCATCTTTCAAATGTTTTTAAATTTAGAACTTCGATTCCCCATATACCAAGGTGGAATATCTTGATACTTAACTGAACACGAAGACTGACTGGGGACAGCGATATTGAGTATTGAATTTATTCATTGAAGACTGTCTTTTAGGCAGTGCGCAGACGAGCGACAAAGATGTCGGCCGACTCTAGCCGTTTAGGATATGCTTTATTTTCATAGTTGTAGAAGGAGGCGTTGAACCACAGATTACTTAATAGTTACTTCGTAACAGATAAATCACTCCATAAAAAATGTTCCTACCTTCGGGCTTTAATAGCCTACTGTTTCACTTCGCCAATCGCTGCGTGCGAAAATGTACCTTAACGATCGAGTGTAAAGTGTTTATTGCTTTGCAGCTGCGCGCAGTTGCGTGGGCGAGCGTCTATGTATACTTCGCGCGGCTGACGAATTTGTACTGAAAAAGACCGCCGGCGGCCCGTCGGGCGATAGGTAGTTAGCGCGCGCAAGTACATAGAGTGCGTGAGGCCTGGTTGAACTAAGTTTTCGATGGCTTCACGGAACATATCCGGGCCTATTTGCAGTAGAGGAGGGTGTTAATCGAGGTCGGGACTAGCGAGCGGCCACTCTGTGTAGTTCTCCAGCATGCGTTACGTTTCGGCTCGCGGCAAGCCCTCGTTGGCTAGTCTGTGATGACTAGGACGCAGAGAACCACCAGTCCAGCTCTCGACCTCCCTCTCTCTACCTATCCATATTCTGTACTGTAGGTGATGATGCCTCCAGTTACAGTATCGAAGTTAAGCGTCGATCTTGGCATAGACCTAGATTCTTGAAGAAACTGTAGACAACTTTATTGGTTTATTGATTGAATTATTTATTATTCATTTTGCTCTTGAATTTGTCATTTTTTTTTTTTATGGAAACTGACACAATTGGCTTACATCACCTACAAAATCCATGATGTCAGCCCATAACACCAGGTGAACTTGGTGCCACGTCAGTGCCTCCCCTCGGTCGTGCCGGCTACACTGAACTGGACGGAAAACACAAACTATTTACATAGCCGTTTCGACCGACCTTTCATTCAGTGCGGTGGTACCAACCCGGGCGGGTTAAACCCTACCACCTAGTAATATAAGAAGGCATATCCCTTGTCATCTTACTTTCCTAATACTGCAACTATAGTATAGGAACAACAACGACTTAACAAACAATGAAAAACAATTAAAAATTATGACAAACAATTATAAGAGCTGTACAGAACCAAGAGAAAAGGCAAAAATAATTAAACTGTCTTATGCTTATAGATTTATTTACCTAATAAATACTACTGCTATCTATTTAATTTAGCGTTAATTATTCAATGGTTCGCTGGTTGTCCTTTCGGTCCGATTTCCACAGCGAAGAGATCTTTAATCCGTTTCTCACTCTAAGTTACATGGGGATAATAGGGTTAATAGCACTATATTCAATCTACGGTACAGATGCGATATTGTGAAAATTCTAGAATTTCCGGACAGTTTTGTCGCTAGTGTGCACGTATACATTACGTGCACACGCATTACGGCACTGCCTTAATTACTTACCTTTGTGTATAACATAGAATGTTAATGTCAGTATTACAATGCTACGTGCTAGTGTTAATGTGAAGGGAGGACGAACCGATACGACAGAATGCTGAATATATGGCGCATGTCAAAGGTTACACATTTTTACATTTACTTTATACATCGTCACGCCGGTTTCGAAATGGGGTTGGCGGAGACAGCGGATCTCCACGCGCCACGATACACCACGCTCTGGTAAATTACAGCACAACATCGACCGCCACCTTTAGCAAAGTATTGGGACATTATGAAGCAGCAAGTAAGGCGGACCCACCTGCTTACATGACTCTGGAAGGACCGCGCCAAGGTGGCTAGCCTGTCATCCTTTAGCACGTCATCTTGTCCTTATCCCTTAGTCGCCTTTTACGACATGCACGGGGAAAGATTCAGTGGGCCTATTCTTTTTAAGCACCTTCCCCACACGGTAAATAACATGTTGTTTTTAGGTTTCCGTACAAACCTATTACTAAGCCTACGTTGTCTGTCTGTCTGTCTGTCTGTCTGTCCTACTGCTGTACTGTACTAATAATTAGCCGGTTGAAAATTTCGCAAAATATGACTTATTATGGCGAATATAACAAGAAATAATAAAAAACAGAAAAAGCAACATCTTTATAGTATTACAACCCCATACAAGAAATGTAATTTTTTTTTTTTATTGAAAGCGCGACCTATGACGCCTAGCCACCCATAAGGTGTCTAACGACGCCCATGGACATTCGGTCGTATGCGGGGGTTGCGAATGCCATGCCGGCCTGACAGGTCCCCATTCACGCCCCTCTTGAAGGACCCGAGACTGTACTTGGGGGGAAATATATGGGCAGGGAGAACGTTCCAGAGTTTACCGGTTCTGTAGAGGAAAGATCTGCAGAATCGATTTGTACGCATCCGCGGTAAATCCAGCGTGTAGGGATGCAATCCCTGCCCAGTGCGCGTGGTGCGGAGGTGGAAAGGGGACGGCGGGATCGCATTAAACAGCTCCTCCGAGCTCTCCCCATGGAATAAGCGATAGAACACACTTAGGGAGCCGACATCCCTACGGTATTGCAGTGGTTCTAAATTGCAGGACACTTCGGGGTCACCCACTAGTCGCACGGCTCGACGCTACTTTGACGTAACTTTTTAAAACGTGTGCGTGCAGGAGGTGTCGCTGGCGCCGTCGGTGCTGGTGCAGGCTGTGACGAAGAGCATCGCGCGCAAGCTGGGCGCCGACCCAGACAAGCCGGACACACTCGACGACAGCATGAAGAAGGTAAACAAGTATGTTAGTATGCACACGCTTATTATCTACGTATGCCTCTATCTGTCTGTCTGTCCGTCCCGCTCAAGCAGCGGGTGGCTGAGTGGGCTGGGCGTCGGCTTCTCTTGCGAGAGGTCCGAGATTCGAATCCGGTCAGCGTGTACCAATAAGTTTTTTCTGATGTAAAAATTAACTTGCACCTGCTGCTTCCAACTATTGGAAACCGATGTAAAACTGTAGGTATAGTGCCACCAGGAAGTTATGATGCGTGGGAAATATGCGAAACTCTGCATTCCTAAGAAGGGACGTGAACTTTCGATCGAAAGTTTGTCGATAATTTGTGTTATTAAGTCAAACAATTTATCGACAAACTTTCGACCTTTCACGTCCCTTCTTAGGAATGCAGACAGTTCCGCATATTTCCCACGCATCATGACTTCCTGGTGGTACTATACCTTCCCTTGAGTGATATTGGCTGGTTGTAGGATGTGCTTTGGCCCCTCTGACTCTGCCACCCATACCGGAGTACATAAAGAAATTATTTTGTTTTGCATATTGTTTTATTATTATTTATTTGCGTGACAAAATAAAGTATAGGTAGTTGGTTTAATAGATTACTACAGTTGGTTTATCTGACGAAGGCGGGTCGGTTTTAGTTGTGTGAGGACATTGTTATTGTGTGTGTAAGCTCGAAAGCTCTGAGTACAGTATCGCGCGAGCCGCGCGCCGCACACACACAAGCGCGCTCGTCACAACTACTAGTGCAGCTCGCCCGCCTTTGTGAGTTGAAACATCTGTAGTTAAAACGTCTGCGAAGAAATAGCTTCTGCCAACAAAGCTTATAAGCAAAGGCTCATAAAACACCGCAATCAGCTGGCGGGACAACTTACTACACTCCCGTATGAGAAAACGGTCAAGAGACTAGACATGCTGGAGTTGTTACAAGAAGTCCAATATTCCACCTGTATAATCGAAGCATCTTTGATGGAGGGTGCACTCACCAAGCCTTAACTAAACCACACACCTGCTTATAGTCTGAAGATTGATCACAGATAGTTAATATATTAAAAAATGATAATAATGATATAAATTATCATTTGGTTAAATTGTTTAGAGATTTTTTTTTTGAAAGCGCGACTTATTGCTTTCAGCCACCCATGAGGTGTCTAACAACGCATTCGGTCATATGCAGAGGTTGCGAATGCCATGCCGGCCTAACAGGTGTCACGTAGGTCCCTTAGGTAGGCCCCTAACTGTAGGTCCCTTCCCTCCTAATATTACTTGGTGGTAGGGTTTAACCCGCCCGGGTTGGTACCACCGCACTGAATGAAACGTCGGTTAAAACGGCTATGTAAATAGTTTGTGTTTTCAGACCAGTTCAGTGTAGCCGGCACGATCAAAGGGGGAAGCACTGACATGGCACCTAGTTCACCCGGTGTTATGGGCTGACATCACGGACGTTGTAGGTGATGTAGCCAAATGTGTCAGTTTCCATAAAAAAAAAAAAAAAGGCAGGGAGAGCGTTCCAGAGTTTTTGACGATTCCGGTTTATGACCAATCACAATAATTTCTTTCTTTCTTTCTATTGTGACGTGTGTTGGCGCTACGTTGGGTGCAGGCGCAGGAG
The DNA here is from genome assembly GCA_946902875.1 of Nematopogon swammerdamellus. Taxonomy (NCBI): domain Eukaryota; kingdom Metazoa; phylum Arthropoda; class Insecta; order Lepidoptera; family Adelidae; genus Nematopogon; species Nematopogon swammerdamellus. The sequence continues at coordinate 17,816,889 of OX336347.1, forward strand.
GATACGGAGCTGCTGAGGTCGCTGGTGGTGCCGCTGGAGGAGGAGATCAGGGTGCTGAAGGACAAGCTGCGCGACACCGACACACAGCTGCAGCAGACCCTGCAGGTCCCCACACCCCCTTGTGTGTGCTTAATTTAGCTATACGTGTCGCGTAGACGGAACACTAGCGCTGCAACTGGGTATTACCTTAAGTACTGTTTCAGTATTTTTGTCTTACTAGAACGAGAGAGCACTTCACATAGATGATTAAAAGACTTTTCCGAAGAATCCCACACTCAAACAGAAAAATATATATTCTGACACCTCTTTTTAAGGTTCCGTATCCGGTACGGGACCCTATTACTAAGCCTACGCCGTCTGTCTGTCTGTCTGTCCGTCTGTCTGTCCGAGGGCTGTATCTCTTGAACCGTAATTGGTAGCCCATTGAAATTTTCACAGAATATGTGTTGTTATGGCTGATATAACAACAAATAATAAAAATAAGCAAAAGTAAAAAATTCATGGGGGATCCCATAGAAGAAACCAAAAAGTGTATCGGCCATCTACCGAATAGAGTATGAAACGTTTTAACTAATCATGAATTTTAACTAATATGAACCATTTCATAACACGCCATAGATGGCGTGAGTGGCGCTGACAATGACAAGGCGATACGGAACCCTCGGTGCGCGAGTTCGACTCACACTTGGCCGGTTTTTTTTTATTTGTCCTTGTTTTTCATTATTTTTTATTTATTTTTGTGAATAAGATTCAATGGCCTGGTACGTACGTTCTTTGGAGCTTTAGTAGTTGCGTTCTTAACCTACATTTTGCTATATGACATGTAAAGGGGAATTGTCCATTTTAAGTTAGAAAAAATTAGGAACAAATGTCCGGTGTGTTTTGTTTTTCCTGGAGTTCAAAAAATCTGTCTGTGCTTCTAAATATGTAAAATCTCACTTGTTTGACATATAGTCGTGGATAATTTCATTCGCTATGAGTGGAAATAGAGTTTTTTTTATCTAACTTCATTATTTTACGAAATATTTGAGCTTAGTTAGGCGTAGGTTAACTTTCGATGTACGCACGTCTCGAAATTTCTTTATTTAGGCTATTTATAAGGGAAAAGTCTGCCTTTTCATCACATGTTAGTGCTGTGCTGACTCTATATCCCTTTTTAAATGTTCGTGGAGCAATAAAGAATTGCTATCTATCTGAGCTGACTCCCTTTTCTGCGTAGTTCTGTTATGTTGTGTATGTATTGTAAAAAATCTACATTGAAATCGAATTCAGTCGTTTTTGAGAAAAATGGTAACGTACATTCACACACACAACCTCTAAGGTTAAACGCACGTACCATCTCCGTTACGTCGTGGGTAAAAAGGGAAAATAAATGCTATTCTATACTTGATGCTTTCCTGGTCACTCGTACATGGGGCAATGCTCAAATTCAGATTTAACTAAAGTTACAAAAATTATTAATCTTCAATAATTCATAATTTACTTATAGAAATGTTAATTTTGTTTTCCTTTTCAGGACAGAAAATCAAAAGTTGGAGAAAGTAAAGGTGAGTACAAAGTTATTTAAAGTGTTTTGTTTATTACTCTGGCTGGGCCCATCTGAAAAACAGCGCTATAGGTCGCCTTGTGCACCTATAGCACATGCTGACATGGTTCCATATTGTCATTACTTGTTTTATAAAATTAGATTTTACTTTTAGTTTTTATAATTTCATGTTTTTTTGTAATGTTTTCTTTTTTTTTTGTATGTAGGTATGACAATTAATAATATTTTTCTTTTCTTTCTTTTAAGTTATATGTTGAAATCGCTGGATATGTTCACGGAACGTATCCGGGCCCATTGGCAGTAGAGGAGGGTGTCAATTGAAGTCGGAACTAGCGAGCGGCCGCTCTGTGTAGTCCTCCAGCATGTTTCGGCTCGCATCAAGCCCTCGTCAGCTAGTCTGCGGTGACTAGGACGCGGAGAACCATCAGTCCCGCTCTCGACCTATCCATGTTCTGTAGGATGCCTCCAGTGACTGTTTCGAAGCTCTCTCCGTCGCGATCCGAAGCGTCGATCTTGGCAGGCCTAGATTTTTGAAGAGACTGTAGAGATGAAACATCGGTCGAAACGGCTATTTAAATAGTTTCTGTTTTCCGTCCAGTTCAGTGCCGGTGTGCTGTGTCCAGAGCCGGCACGACCGAAGGGAAGCACTGACATGGCACTTAGTTCACCCGGTGCTATGGGCTGACATCACGGATGTTGTAGGTGATGTAGCCAACAGTGTAAGTTTCCATAAAAAAAAAACAAAAGAGCGACTTCGACTTCTTGTGCACTGTATAAATACCGCTCCGTACAATTGGGCGAACGTCACCGCGGATGCGTTGTTGCGCAGGAGGTGAGGGGAAGTGCGACATGTGCGTGAACTACGAGGCTCAGCTGGTGGCCGAGCAGGCCAAGTGCGAGAAGGAGACCGCGCGGGCGCAGCAGGCCTTCCTCACGCTCAACCTGGTATGAAACATTGTCGCCACTTCTGTCTGTACTGATGTCATCAATTATAGTCGCAATGCATCTCTGCCCGTGCATATCGTATAATGGGAGTTAAGGGATAAGAACAAGTCAGTCAGCCAGTCAGTGTGTAAGCGTCCACTGCTGGACATACGAATCTTCAATTTTCCTCCAGTCCTCCCGGAATAAGAATAAGATGCCGTGCTAAATGGAGGCAGGCTAGCCAGCTCTTACCTTGGCACGGTCCTTTCACCGAGTCATGCAGCAGGTGGGTCTTCGTGCCTTCGCTTGTTCAGCGTTTTAGTGGTAGCTTTCTTCACCTACAATTTGGTATACGACATGTAAAGGGGAATTGTCAATTTTCGGATAGAAAAAATAAGGAAAAAATTTTGGGCGGGTTTTGTTTTTCCTGGGATTAAAAAAATCCGTATATGTGCTTCTAAATAAATAAATCATCAATTGTTTGACATTTATTTGTTGATATTTCATAAGTGCAAATAGAGTTTATTGATCTGACATCACTATTAAATAAAATAAAGTTCTCGCAGGTACGAATACGAGGAATATTTTGTACGCTTACGAAATATTTGAGTTTATGTGTGGCAAATTTCGCGCGGCGAAAGTGGCCCAGGATTCAGGGCGAGTATATTTTTATAACCTGTGGGAGCCAACACCGGCACCTTGACAGCTGTCATCTAATCGTCCTGCACTTTACAAACTGACTATAAAGTTTAGACATTGATGTCTTCTCGCCAGGCGAAAGACGAACTCGAGCAAGCTGCATCCCTTCACGCGGAAACGGTGACCGCTTGGAAGACGGAGCGCGCGGCGTCCGAGGAGCAGGTGTCGGGTCTGCGCGCGCGCGTGGAGAGCGCGGAGCGCGCGCTGGCGGCCACGCGGGCGGCCGTCGCAGCCGCAGACCAGCAGACACTACAGCGGCTCACCGAGCTCACGGTGCACAGGGAGACGTTGCAGGTGAGCGTTGTCTACAGGAGGACTGGACAATTTGCACCCTGGCAACTTTTTTTATCTGAAACTACATACCCATCCGCACAATCCATGGTTGCTGGTTCAAATCCGGCTCGAAGGACCAAATTTATGGAGAATACAAGTCGATGCGGAGAGATTATATGATTAAAACTTTTAATTTTGAAATTTTTTATTTCATCAGGCAGCCGCCATGACCGGTAAGGAGAGAGCATGGGAAAAAACGAACTAAGAAAAAAGTTGCCAGGGTGGAAATTGTCCAAGGACATTGCAGGTTGGTGATGTTTACAGGTGGGTATTGCAGGTCAGTTTTGTTCCTACGAACAATATGACCTGCAAACATCCACCATCCTGAACATTCCTACGGAGATGTTGCAGGTTGACAATGTTCACAGGGAGACGTTTTAGATTGGTGATGTTCACAGGGGGTGTTGTAAGTTGATGATGTTCACAGAGGGGTGCTGCAAGTTGGTGGTGTGCACAGGAGGTGTTGCAAGTTGGTGATGTTCACAGGGGGTGTTGCAAGTTGGTGATGTTCACAGGGGGTGTTGCAAGTTGGTGATGTTCACAGGGGTGTTGCAAGTTGGTGGTGTTCACAGAGGGGTGTTGCAAGTTGGTGATGTTCACAGGGGGTGTTGCAAGTTGGTGATGTTCACAGGGGGTGTTGCAAGTTAGTGATGTTCACAGGGGGTGTTGCAAGTTGGTGATGTTCACAGGGAGTGTTGCAAGTTGGTGATGTTCACAGGGGGTGTTGCAAGTTGGTGATGTTCACAGGGGGTGTTGCAAGTTGGTGATGTTCACAGGGGGTGTTGCAAGTTAGTGATGTTCACAGGGGGTGTTGCAAGTTGGTGATGTTCACAGGGGGTGTTGCAAGTTTGTGATGTTCACAGGGGGTGTTGCAAGTTGGTGATGTTCACAGGGGGTGTTGCAAGTTGGTGGTGTTCACATGTGGGTGTTGCAAGTTGGTGATGTTCACACAGGGGTGTTGCAAGTTAGTGATGTTCACAGGGGGTGTTGCAAGTTGGTGATGTTCACAGGGGGTGTTGCAAGTTGGTGATGTTCACAGGGGTTGTTGCAAGTTGGTGGTGTTAACATGTGGGTGTTGCAAGTTGGTGATGTTCACAGAGGGGTGTTGCAAGTTAGTGATGTTCACAGGGGGTGTTGCAAGTTGGTGATGTTCACAGGGGGTGTTGCAAGTTGCTGATGTTCACAGGAGGTGTTGCAAGTTGGTGGTGTTCACATGTGGGTGTTGCAAGTTGGTGATGTTCACAGGGGGTGTTGCAAGTTGGTGATGTTCACAGGGGGTGTTGCAAGTTAGTGATGTTCACAGGGGGTGTTGCAAGTTGGTGATGTTCACAGGGAGTGTTGCAAGTTGGTGATGTTCACAGGGGGTGTTGCAAGTTGGTGATGTTCACAGGGGGTGTTGCAAGTTAGTGATGTTCACAGGGGGTGTTGCAAGTTTGTGATGTTCACAGGGGGTGTTGCAAGTTGGTGATGTTCACAGGGGGTGTTGCAAGTTGGTGGTGTTCACATGTGGGTGTTGCAAGTTGGTGATGTTCACACAGGGGTGTTGCAAGTTAGTGATGTTCACAGGGGGTGTTGCAAGTTGGTGATGTTCACAGGGGGTGTTGCAAGTTGGTGATGTTCACAGGGGGTGTTGCAAGTTGGTGGTGTTAACATGTGGGTGTTGCAAGTTGGTGATGTTCACAGAGGGGTGTTGCAAGTTAGTGATGTTCACAGGGGGTGTTGCAAGTTGGTGATGTTCACAGGGGGTGTTGCAAGTTGCTGATGTTCACAGGAGGTGTTGCAAGTTGGTGATGTTCACAGGGGTTGTTGCAAGTTGGTGGTGTTCACAGGGCGTGTTGCAAGTTGGTGGTGTTCACAGAGGGGTGTTGCAAGTTTCTGATGTTCACAGGGGGTGTTGCAAGTTTCTAATATTCACAGGGGGTGTTGCAAGTTGGTGACGTTCACAGGGGGTGTTGCATGTTGGTGGTGTTGCAAGTTGGTGGTGTTCACAGAAGAGGGCTGTTGCAAGTTGGTGGTGTTCACAGAAGAGGGCTGTTGCAAGTTGGTGGTGTTCACAGAGGGGTGTTGCAAGTTGGTGGTGTTCATAGAGGGGTTTTGCAAGTTGGTGATGTTCACAGGGGGTGTTGCAAGTTGGTGATGTTCACAGGGGGTGTTGCAAGTTAGTGATGTTCACAGGGGGTGTTGCAAGTTAGTGATGTTCACAGGGGGTGTTGCAAGTTGGTGATGTTCACAGGGAGTGTTGCAAGTTGGTGATGTTCATAGGGGGTGTTGCAAGTTGGTGATGTTCACAGGGGGTGTTGCAAGTTAGTGATGTTCACAGGGGGTGTTGCAAGTTGGTGATGTTCACAGGGGGTGTTGCAAGTTTGTGATGTTTACAGGGGGTGTTGCAAGTTGGTGGTCTTCACAGGGGGTGTTGCAAGTTGGTGGTGTTCACATGTGGGTGTTGCAAGTTGGTGATGTTCACACAGGGGTGTTGCAAGTTGGTGATGTTCACAGGGGGTGTTGCAAGTTGGTGATGTTCACAGGGGGTGTTGCAAGTTGGTGATGTTCACAGGGGGTGTTGCAAGTTGGTGATGTTCACAGGGGGTGTTGCAAGTTGGTGGTGTTAACATGTGGGTGTTGCAAGTTGGTGATGTTCACAGAGGGGTGTTGCAAGTTAGTGATGTTCACAGGGGGTGTTGCAAGTTGGTGATGTTCACAGGGGGTGTTGCAAGTTGCTGATGTTCACAGGAGGTGTTGCAAGTTGGTGATGTTCACAGGGGTTGTTGCAAGTTGGTGGTGTTCACAGGGCGTGTTGCAAGTTGGTGGTGTTCACAGAGGGGTGTTGCAAGTTTCTGATGTTCACGGGGGGTGTTGCAAGTTTCTAATATTCACAGGGGGTGTTGCAAGTTGGTGACGTTCACAGGGGGTGTTGCATGTTGGTGGTGTTGCATGTTGGTGGTGTTGCAAGTTGGTGGTGTTCACAGAAGAGGGCTGTTGCAAGTTGGTGGTGTTCACAGAAGAGGGCTGTTGCAAGTTGGTGGTGTTCACAGAGGGGTGTTGCAAGTTGGTGGTGTTCATAGAGGGGTGTTGCAAGTTGGTGGTGTTCACAGAGGGGTGTTGCAAGTTGGTGGTGTTCACAGAAGAGGGCTGTTGCAAGTTGGTGGTGTTCACAGAGGGGTGTTGCAAGTTGATTATGTTCACAGGGGTGGTCGCAAGTTGGGGGTGTTGCTAGTTGATGTTGTTCACAGAGAGTGATGCAGTTTCACAGGGGGCTGTTGCGGGTTGGGGGTGTTCACAGGGAGTTGTTGCAAGTTGGTGGTGTTTACATTCCTGTAAAAATTATGATGTTCACAGACGGTTGTCGCAGGTTGCTAATGTTCAGAGTTTTAGTTTCGTACCACTGAATATTGATAGCGTATGTTGTTGACCTGAAAACGCTGACTCCTAACTTACTGACTGTTGTTCGCAAAGATACGCTGCAAGTTGATCTTGTTCGCAGGAAGTTGCAGGTTAGTGTTGCTCACATTATTGTTGTTATTGGACACCGGGTGGCTAAGCTCAAGTGGCAGTATGCTGGGCACGTTAGCCGAAGAGACGACTACCGTTGGAGTAACCGTGTCCTACACCGGCAGCCGTGGACAGGAAAACGGAGTGTGGGAAGACCACATCAAGTACGTCGGTGGAAAGCAGTGGTTCCGTACCGCTGAAGGCCGGGAGGACTGGAGGAAAATTGGAGAGGCGTATGTCCAGCATTGGACGCTTACACGCTGACTGATGACTGACTGATTGACTGTTGTTCACAGGGAGATGTTGCAGGTTGACACTATAAACATTAGGCTTTCGTCGAGACACCCCTAAACTAAGCTAATGCCTCACGATGCTATGCGATGCTAGTTAGCACTCATTCCTTCGCACCGAGCTAATAGAATATGCGGATAAACAATTATGATTTGTCCAAGTGTAATACCAGTTTAAGATCAAAAAGTTAAATAAAAAATAAAAAAAAAACCCCGAATTTTAAAATTTAAAAGTCAAAAATAATTTCCGTTTACTTACTTAAAGGAGAGGAGTCGGGGGACTGCTAAGTAAATACCTGCGCAGCTCTGAGTTTTTATATTTTATTTACTTAGCGGTCCCCCGACTCCTCTATGTAAGTAAACGGAAATTATTTATGACATTTTAAGGGTTGGGGGTTTTTTGAATTTTGAATTTAACTTTTATTTCATGCTTTTTAAGATAATAATCGATCCACTTTTTAAGATAATATTTTTGTATTATTACTTAATTACTTGATTACAAACATAGCTTGTTTGTAACCATCCCGATTAAACCAGCTTTCTATTAAAAAAAACGCATCCAAATTGGTCCATCCGTTTGGGAGCTACGATGCGACAGGCAGACACATACGCCCATACACACGTTAAACTTGAAATACCCCTCTTTTTTTTCATCGGCGGTTAAAAAAGAAACTGAAAATGTCAATAGTTCACCTCTCACTGCGTCCGGCACAGAAGCGGCACGACTGGTCCCGCCGCGTGGACGCTAAACAACTCGCATGGACTAACCGCAGCGCGCCATCTCAGGAGCGGCTCGACTGCCTGGAGCGCGAGAACGAGACACTCTCGGGGAAGTACTCGCGGAGGGCGCGCGAGATGCAGTCGGAGGACATCAGCCTGCCCGACAGCCTGGAGGACCTGCAGCTCTACGCGCTGCGGCTGCGGGAGGAGCTGATCACGGCGTGCGTCGGGAGGGAGGTGGCGGCGGCGGCCGAGGAGGGGCTCCGCGCGGAGCTGCTGATGCAGGGCGGGCTGATGCGGGAGCAGATACAGCGGTGTCAGGAGCTGGCGAAGGAGAAACAGCGGCTCGGGTATATATATATATATATATATATATATATTTATGGAAACTGACACGGTTGGCTACATCACCTACAACATCCGTGGTGTCAGCCCATAACACCGGGTGAACTAGGTGCCATGTCAGTGCTTCCCTTCGGTCGTGCCGGCTACACTGAACTGGACGAAAAACACAAACTATTTACATAGCCGTTTCGACCGACGTTTCATTCAGTGCTGTGGTAACAACCCGGGCGGGTTGAACCCTACCACCAAGTAAGGTAAGAAGGGAAGGGACCTACAGTTTTACGTGGAATCCGAACCACGGTCAGCCTCCAACGGTCGAGTGGTCACCCATCCAAGTACTGACCGCGCCCAGCGTTGCTTAACCATCAATAGCGACAGTCGACTGTCTGCACCACTGAGCTATCGAGGCTGACAAATAATAGTTTTTTTTGCTTTTATACATTTTTTGTGGAATCTGCAATTGTTAGCACATTATTTTTTTAGCACTCGTAATTTTGTTTTTTAATGTTGGTATGGGTGGCTGAGTCGGAGCGACCAAAGCACACGCTCCGGACTAGCCAATATCAAATCCAAGAAGGTAGGTGCCATAGCGGAGACTTCCCTTTGGATTGCTGGCTATACTGGACGGTGGTACCAACCTAGTCGACTACAGTTTGAGGCACAGGGAAGGGAGTTGAAACATCTGTACGGTGGATTCATATTTCTTTTTAAGATGAGACGGAAGTTAACTTTCTCCATGCAAAGTCATTTTTCGGCATTTATGTTTTCGAGCCCACAAAGTTTTATCCGATTTTTACATTGTTTTTTTTTTTGCTTGTCTTAAGGACAGTCCTATCTACGTTCCTGCCTTTTTTTTTTTTTTTAGATGAAATGCGCCTACAACACGGAAGCTAAAAATTTGTATTTAGACCGAAAAAAGTTGATTTTTAAATTTTTTTATGTCATGAAATTCATAAAGCTTTATTGTGTCATCATTTTAGATAATATTCAAAAAATAAAAAGACATAAATGTAGATTCGACTGTCCTTGTTACAACAACAAAAAGAATTGTAAGGCCGCTGCCCCCCTCTAGCAGGATGTGGTTAAGTGCTCGGAGTGATACGGTTCAAGAGATACAGCCCTTGGTCAGACAGAAGGACAGACAGACAGACAGACGGTGTAGGCTTAGTAATGGGGTCCCGTACCGGATACGGAACCATAAAAATCACAAAGTTTCTGCCAATACTACCATTTAGAATTCTCCGTTTATGGAGCCGAACAATGGTATAAACCACAGAGCATGAAATGCGCGCGCCCGCCCCTACTAGAGGCGCCGTGAGCGCGATTTCTCTACAACGCCGTTGAAGCCTGTGGGCGTGGCCTATGACTTACATATGTGTGTTGTTCCTTGGAGTGTGCAGCTCCTTCCAGAAGTCCTGCAGGCGTCCGACGTCCTTGCAGGCCTCTTGGAGTGTCCTCGGGTTTTTGAGGATGATTGCCCGCTCATTATTTATTTATTTATTTTTTTTTTTTATTGTTTCCGAACTAGCTGGCTGTGTCCGAGGTCGAAGCCTCAGGCGCAGCCAATATCACCCCCGAGGAGGTGCCAGTCCGGCTTGGAGGTGGACTAATGTCGCTGGGGAAAGGCTATTTACCCGCGATTTGAAGATCCGTGGATTGTAGGAGTGGGGAAAGATATTCCCCGGAAGCCCGTTCCACACCTTTGCAGTGCGGCACAAGAACGATTTAGAGAATCGTGCCGTTCGAAGTACTCGTCTGTCCACTACAAAGGGGTGTTCCGCGAGAGTATGGCGGGTTTGGCGAAGGCGAACAGGAGGAGGAGGGATAAGGGAAGCAATTTCGTCAGAGCAGCGGCCATAGTAGTACCGATAAAACAGGCTCAATGACCCAACGATACGTCTGTGTTTTAGAGGTTGAAGGTCCTTTGTGAGTACAGAGTCGCCAATGAGGCGAATGGCTCGTCGTTGGATAGAATCCAAGGCTGAAAGAAGGTACTCAGGGGAACCCTCCCAAAGATGACTGCAATATTCCATCACCGGTCTTACTTGTGCTTTATAGAGTGTAAGCAATTGGACCGGTGTGAAAAATCGCCGACATCGGTAGAGTATCCCTAATTTTCGAGATGCTAGTTTCGCCTTGGATTCTATGAACGATCGAAATCCAACGTCCCTGGACACCTCTATACCCAGGACGCCCAGACTACCATCATTGGGGACTTGGCTGCCCTGGAAAGTTGCTTGGAGTGGAAACGGATCAGCCTTAGTAGAGAAGGCACAGGCTTGCGTCTTAGCTACGTTGAAGTTGACCAAGTTCTCCTTCCCCCATGAGGATACTTTATCGAGAACCAGGTCAACCCGAGCAACAGTTTCGCGTCTCGCGTTTGCTGCTGACGCCTCTCTACCCTTCCAGTCTTTGATGAACCCTTCGTGCACCGTGCTGTCGTCCGCGTAGCAATGTATTTCGCCGAGCGAGAGCATGTCGTTAATAAATAATAGAAACAGCGTAGGCGACAGCACGGATCCTTGTGGAACACCAGCATTGATTGAGTAATCGGCCGAGCATGCACCATCAAGGGTGACAAAGATCGACCGATTGCTCAAAAAGCTGGAGATCCAAGTGCACAGTTTTGTAGGGACACCGTAGGCCGGAAGCTTGCTTAGGAGTCCCCGGTGCCAGACGCGATCGAATGCTTTGGATATATCCAAAGCGACCGCCAGCGATTCCCCAAAACCATCGAGTCTTTCAGCCCACAAGTGCGTGACGTACGCTAGAAGATCTCCAGTCGACCTTTGCTTGCGGAAGCCGTATTGCTTATCGTCTAGGAGTTTATAGTCTTCTAGGTACGTCAGGAGCGCTGAGTTGACAATACGCTCCATAACCTTACTCAAGAGTGAGGTTATCGCAATAGGGCGATAGTTCGATGGGTTCGCTGGGTCCCCCTTCTTGGGGACCGGCTGGACCGAAGCTCTTTTCCAGTAAGAAGGCATTGAACCGGAGGAATAGGAGCGTTTGAATAGGCGAGTAAGGACTGGCGCCAATTCCAGAGCACAATTTTTCAAGACAACCGCCGGGACGCCGTCAGGCCCGCTACTCTTCGAAATATCCAACTCACGTAGCGTTTTATAGACGACTCTGGGATGGAACCTAATATTATCCATCATACGCCCGCAATGGGGCAATGAAGGGGGGTTGGCGCCCAGGTCGTCCATGTTTGAGTTGGATGCGAAAAGGCGTGCAAAGATATTCGCCTTTTCCTTCGCGAGTATAGCGAGCGAGCCATCCGGACGTTCCAGCGGAGGTGTAGCAGGACGGCAGAAATTCCGACCGATGGATTTGGCGAGAGACCAGAAGGCGCGGCTACCCGAAGGGCTACGCGCAAGTTTCGCGCCAATTCCACGGTCGTGCCTGAACTTGGCCAAGTTTTGCGTTCGTTTGCAGGACCTAGCAGCGACGTTGAGCTCTCGCCTGTTCTCGACAGACCTATTCTGCAGCCATTTCCTGTAAGCCTGGTTCTTTGCGTCAATAGCCAGCCTGCATTGACGATCAAACCAAGGCTTATGGCGGCCGCCGATGGGAACGGCGGAGGTAGGGATGAAGAAATTCATACCCTGTGCGATCACATCGACGACCGATTGGCCACACAGGGATGGGTCTGGAGAAGAGAAGCAAACGTCGTGCCAAGGGTATGCTCCCAAGAAGGAACGGAAGTCATCCCATTGTGCTGACCGGTAGTGCCAAACTGTTCGCGTACTACATTCACGTGCTTCCGCGAGGTGTACAGTTGGCACAGTTGAGCGTACAAGGCAATGGTCGGAGTTACCGAGGGGAGCTTCAACCCTCACCTTGTAACCATTTGGCTCGCTAGTCAGCACAAGGTCCAGCAAACTAGGTCGATGAGCAGGGTTATCAGGTATCCGAGTGGTTCCGGACACCAACTGCGTCAACCCGTGTGCAATGGCCAAGTTGTAAGTCTCCCTGCCGGCATGGTCAGTGATGGGGGAGCCCAACCAGTCTTGGTGTTTAGCATTGAAATCACCCAGCATCACTAACTCCGCCGTAGGGAACTCGAAAAGCAGTTTGTCTGCCGTACTGCTGAGATGCTCGCAAAATGCCTCTGTTCTTGACGCACTGAGGTTAGGGGATCTGTACGCACCCGCGTAAACTCTCACCACATGGGGAAGATTCACGCGGATCCATAGCACAGGGAAAGCAAGATCCTCAAATCGGGTGAGCCGGGTATAGGAGACACCAGATCCAACGTACAAGCAGACACCACCCTTCGCCATGAAACGTTCCTGAAGATTGTAACCAGGAACGTCCAGGTAGGATGTGTCCGCAGGACGCCCGATCTGGGTCTCCGTAAGAAAGAGGAGGTGAGGCCTCGCCGTCTGCAGATGGCAGGCGACGGAGGAGAAATTCGTATGTAGACCTCTTATATTTGCGAGGTCTACTTTAAATTTTGAGGGAGAACGGGCCGCTGAAGGTTTACAAACTTTTCTATTTTTGGTTCGGCTCATTGATTTGGATGGGTTTGATTCATGGAGCGTATCAGAATGTGTCCAGGGCGCGGTGATGCCTTGTGCAACTCGAATAGACTCAACTAACTGACAGTCGCAGAGAGCGAGAGGACCCCCGGGCCCCCCCTCCCAGGAAAACATGTGGTCTCCCATGGTCACCAGCCCCACAATGCTCTCTGACAGGGATTTTCGCGTGTTGATAGGGCAGCCAACACACGGGTTGGTGAGGACCGTATGCCGGGCCCCTGTACTACCACGCAGGCAGGCAGCGGTCACCTGTTTCCACCGGCTCTCCCTGACCCCTGCGGCTGTCAGTCGGTTAATAGGAGTCTGGAGTGCAAGCGACACTAGCATCCACAACCCAGTACACCCCCGATACACTCAAGTCCACCGACCGGCTAGTCGCAGGCTGACCTCCAAGTGCAGCAGAGCCACATCAGGAGTTTTTCGCCTGCGACCTGCCACCTTTTTTGCCACCCCCTCGCACTGTAGCAGCACGTGGGATGACGTTTCTTCAGCCCCCATGCAACCCCTGCACAGAGGGCTATCTGTTTTACCTATAATGAATAAGTGCTTATTTAGTGGATAGTGTCCTGTTAAGATTCCCACCACCAATCTGATTTTACCTTTGTTTAGCTGTAGTATACCCTTTGTGAGCTTCCTGTTGATGGTTGGCACCGCCGCTCTTGTCTGCTTGCAGTCGTTTATTTGTGACCATATCTGTTGGTGTTGGTCTTTTGCGTGTCCTCTGATCCATGATCTTAGTTGATTAAACGGGAGGGGCACTATCGGCTCAGGTCCATCGACCACCCACCCTGCTCCCCTCTCCTTGCCAGTTCGTCTGCTGCGTCGTTGCCTAAACATCCACTGTGTCCTTTTATCCATTGAAGGGTGACTCTGTTGTGTTTGGCGATAATCTCTAGTGCTTGGTGGCATTCCAAAATGAGGCTTGATTTAATGGTGTTGCTGGTTAAGGCTTGGAGTACCGAAGCGCTGTCGGATAGTATGCGTATGCCATACTCCTTGATCTTTTTGTTTGCTATGCTGTATGCTGCTCGTGTTATTGCAACACATTCGGCTTGGAATATGCTGTTGTACTTGCCCAGTGGCATGGCTGACCTAATGTTTAGGTCCATTGAGAATATGCCGGCTCCTGTTCCATTTGCTGTTTTGGATCCATCCGTGTAGACGTCTATTTCGCGTGTGGAATTCTTCTGCTCTTCGTAGAGTTGTATGTTGTATCCCTTAACAAAGATATGTGTGGCCGGTATTCTGTCACATATAGCTGTTAGCATTGGTTTTTGTTTAATTGCGTCTGTTAGGCTGGTACCGTGCCTGCCTGGGTTATTACCCCAGGTACCAGATAGTTTTAGTCTGAAAGCTGCTGCCGTTGCCTCCTGTTGTACGAAGATGTGCAGCGGTAGTATTCCCAGTAGCACCTCCAGTGCCGCCGTTGGGGTTGTTCTTATGCAGCCAGTTGTTGATACACACGCTAGCCTTTGTAGGCTTTGAAGCTTCTGTTGTGCGGTTGTAAGTTTGGTCCTTGACCACCACACAATCGCGCCATATGTTAGCATCGGTCTGATGACTATTGTATACAGCCATTGTATTATATGTGGTTGTAGTCCCCATGTTTTACCCAACATTCTTCTACATTGCCAGAATGTGATTTTAGCTTTGTTTATCTTGTTGGTCAGGTGTTTATCCCAGTTTAGTTTGCTATCCAGAATCACACCTAGGTATTTTACCTCAGGTGATAGTTTGAGAGGTTCCCCAAATAGTTTGGGCATTGGTAGGTCTGGTGCGAGTTTTCTCTTATTGGTGAACAGAACCAGCTCTGTTTTCGCCGGATTTATGGCTAGTTCATTGTCTGTACACCATCTTTCTGTTGTTTGCAGTGCGCTCTGCATGAGTTCACATATGATCTTCTCATTGCTGCCGTTGATGATTATGACTATGTCGTCTGCGTAGCCTACCGTGTAATAGCCGATTTCGTTCAGCCTACTTATCAGACTGTCCACGACCATGTCCCACAGTAGTGGGGAGAGCACACCCCCTTGTGGGCACACCTTTGCTACTATCGCTCTGGTTGTGTTGTTGATTGTTATTTGTACTGCCCGTGTGCTTAGCATATTGTTGATCCATTGCGTTAACGTATGTGGGACGCCAAACATTACCAGACTATTGTTTATACATTTGAAGGATGTCCGGTCGAAAGCTCCTTCAATGTCAATGAATGTGCCAATACTAGAATGTTTGTTGCTTAGTGCATTGTCTATCTTCGATACAACGCTGTGCAGTGCTGATTCTGTAGATCTACCTGCGCAGTACGCGTGCTGGTTGACATTGAGCGGCTTAATTTTTAGAGGCCCATCTCTTATGAATCTGTCGCAAAGTCTTTCTAAGGTTTTTAGTAGGAATGAAGTCAGACTTATTGGTCTGTATGATTTCGCCAGTGTGTAGTCGCTTCTCCCTGGCTTCGGGATGAAGATGGCTTTCACTTCCCTCCATGCAGTTGGCACGTGTTTATGTGCTATACAGGCTCTGTATATTTCTACCAGCGTGTACGAGATCTGTCTGTCTCCCCACTGTAGGAGAGCGGGAAAGATCCCATCCAGTCCTGGCGATTTGAATGGACGGAAGGTGTTTATGGCCCAATGGACTTTTTCGTGTGTTATAATCTCGCTGGCTATTCTCCAGTCCTCCGGATTCGGTTTGCTGTTGTTGTCAGGAGCTACTGCCCATGATGTTGCCTCCTTTATTTCGCACCCTGGAAAGTGTGTCTCCAGTAGTATTGCTCTTATGTCTGACTCCGATCTAGCGTAAGTCCCATCCGGTTTTTTCAGTGAACCCATCTCACAGTGTTTGTCTTTTGCTAGTATTTTCCTCACTTTAGAGGCTTCGTTGTTGCTTGCTATGTTTCCACAGAAGCGTCTCCATGATTGTCTTTTGTGGAATTGTATTCTCTGCTTGTAGTGGGTCCTGGCTTGCGTGTATGCCTCCCAGTCCGCTTCTGTCCTAGTGTTCATGGCCCTATTGAAGAGCTTTCCCACTTTTTTCTTTATCTTTTCCAGCTCCGGGTTCCACCACCTACCCTTTTTGTCGCTGTTTGCTTCTATTTCTGGGCATGTCTTCTTGAAGATATCTGCGATGCTGTTTGTTAGGTTGTTCACGTTAATTTCTATGTTCTTTGTCGTGGAATCCATCGGAAGTAGTGGTATTCTTCTGATGTCCCTGTCTATCTGTTCTTTGTATGCTGTGACATTGGTTTTGCGCGGATTGCGCCATTTGTCTATTGTCTTGTCTGTTGTCCATTTGATGTTGAAGTAGATGTAGCGGTGGTCTGAGCATGATACATCTGTTGATACATGCCAGTCAGATGTTAGTGCCGCCGCTCCTGTGGAGGCTAAGGTTAAGTCGATTATGGTTTGGTACCTTGAGGAAACAAACGTCGGTTCAGCCCCTCTGTTCAGAAGTTCCAGATTAGATGTGAAGAAAAATTCAATCAGATCCTCACCTCTTTTGTTGTTGTCTGGACTCCCCCAGAGTGTGTGGTGTGCATTGGAGTCCGTGGCTATGATGATGTCGATCTTCTGTGCTTCGCAGTGTCGTACCAACTCTTGTAGTTCGGCCGGCGGTAGTTCCTCGTCTAGAGGCATATATGCCGACACCAGTACGACCGGCTTAGATAGTGTTGTGTCACCTTTGTGTTGTAAGGTGACTGCTGTTAAATTTCTGGAACAGAATTCGGTTAGTAATAATGCTGACATGTGTTTAGGTATGTAAATGCATGTTCGTGGATTGCTGACAGTGGGATTTATAAAAATCTTACCTCCGTTTCCAAGTCCGCAAATTGCGCTTTTTCGTATCCACGGCTCTTGGATAAGCGCGATTGTGCTATCGTGTACCTCCAGCTGTCTGCGTAGTGTAGCCGTCGCAGATTGGCTGTGCTGGAGGTTACACTGTATTACCTTAGTTGTGGTCAGGGGAGTGAAGGATGCGATCTTCCTCTTCCCTGTCCACAACGTCTTCTGATGCTGTTGATGATTGCGTCGATTCCTCCATATCCTCTACCCTTGTCCCCCAGCTTGGCTGGGGTTGGGGAGGTATATAGGGGACCGACGCCTGCTTACCTACGGTATCCGGTGTGGTAGTGTCCATTGGCACTGCTGCCGTTGGGTCCGTTGGAGCTATCGCCGTGGTCTTCAGCTCCGGGTCAGTCGGAGGATAGTCGCTCAGGCCATCGTTCGTGAAGAACCGCAGGTAAATTGCTCCTGACCGGAAGCTTACCTGCCTCCCCCTCTCCATGACCTTTTTGACCTCATCCCTGGGTACACCCAGGGTGAGGAACATGCCTGGGGAGCGTTCTTCAGGTCCGTAGGCTGTTACATTGTACAGGGACCAGCGATCGATCCTGTACCACTTTGCATTGCACGCAGTGAGGAGAGCGTGGGCCCTGATTGCTGGCTTATCAAAGTCAGGAAGGAAAAGACCGGCTTTGAATTTTGCTTGTAGTTCCGATTGCCCCACCAAGGTGAGGGTGTGGCCTGGTCGTGGTGACGTCATTGTCAAGATGGTCCGCTTCATCCAGCCGACACTGCGTTCATCTACAAACGCCATTTTTATGGCACCGTCGCACAGGAACATTTTGCCCTGGAACGACGGTGTCTCTGGGTTTTCAAAATCGACGTTTGAGATGTCCAAGCAAGTGTCGTCTATCTTATCGTGGATGGTGTCCTTTATTGATTTGAACTCGTCCTCCGTGATGTCAGCAGAGGGCGAGAGGGTGATTGCCACGGCTAGCTCGACGCCTGTCGTAGCTTCCGCGTAGCTTATGGTTGTTTTAGTGCGCGATGACTGGTCTACCAGATTCGACCGCTTCACCTCTTTTGGTGATGGGGTCGAAACTGGGCGATCTCTTTTTTGTCGCGTTGTCTGCTGTCGCGGCGGTGGTTTGGCTCCCGATTTGGTCCGTTCTTGATTCTGCCGTTTCTGGGTTTTGCTGGTCTCGGCTGTCGTCGGCTTCGCAGCCCCCACCCGTGAGGGCTCTTCCACTGAGGGTCCCTCGTGTGGTGGGGGGCGCTTGGCCTCCGACCGCTTCTTTTCTCGTTGCCTCTGCTTTTTTGATGGCCTTGCCACCAAGGTCCAGCTGCTGCTACTAGGTGCCCCCGCTCCTGGTGATTGAGCTATCACCATTTGCGAGTCCCTCTGCTGCTGTGGACCCTTTGGCGCATGCTGCGGCTCAAAGGGCGTCCACCCGGTCCCCGACCTCGTCGCTGTCATGTGCCCCTGAGAAGGTGCGACAGTCGGCAACGAAGGTGGGGCCCGAAATTCGGTCCCAGTTCCCGCCACGATCCTCTGACCCTGTGTGGGTGCGTCAGACCGCGACAGAGAAAGGGCCCGGTGTTTCAGGAGAGGGTTGGGGGGGTTTATGTTAGATGTTGCTAATGCTGATTGCTCTTGGAGAAGCCGCGCCAAAGCAGCAGGCTCCCCCACCGTCAGTCGTGCCAAAGCGGCAGACTGACTCACGTCTCCTTCATCACCCGAGGGTGTACGGCGTGTTGGTTTATTTATTTGGTCCATAATTGTTTTTTGTTTGCTTCGCCCGCTAGCATCCCCACCCGCCACGGAGTCCTAAGTAGGGAGGACCAGACGCGCTGCTGCCCACCGAGCATTGCGCCTGACCTCAGGGTTAACTAGCGGGTATAGTCACCCGCGACCAGAAAGACACGAGCAGGGAAGGGTGGGACACGCCGTGCGTCCTCCCACCCCGCTGCGTCCCCCGTTTGGCCGCGAGATCCTAACCGATTCTAGCCGTTGAGGACGGGCTAGTTTCCGCCGGTTGACCGTGTTCGGCTGTACACGGCCTCCCGTTTCGGGTGAGCGGCGTGATGCCAAAGCAGGAGTGTTGGGGCTTCCTCATCCTGCCAGACACCACAGCCCATCCTTACGGGTCGTACACACGTGCACGGCGCACGGCGGTACACACGTGGGTGGACAATAGCACCGCCATCCAGCATATCTTAGCGATGGCGGGGGCGCAGCGACTTGTCCACAGCATCGCATGCGTCAGGAGAGGGCAAGATGGGATGGGTAAGATAGGTGGCCGGTGAGGGTTGGGTACTGGGGAATGAGGATGGGCTGGATTTAGACCGCGGCTTTGTTGCCCGTCACAATGCTCGCAGGAGAAGCTCTTGGTAGAGTCCGGCTACGTCATCCACCCACGAGCCAGTCACCGGTCCTGGTCGTGCGTGGTTGATAAACACGACACTCGCAAGCCACCACGCCCCGACAAGGCGCCTTCTCTTCGTGATGGTGCATTTGTTTTGTGCGTGTGCCTAACTTGCTCCTCTTTGTGTGTAGTGTCGATACTAGCACACACACACACATACGAAGCGCTAGCAGCTCAGCGTACGGTTATTGGGTTTCAAATATCATCGCTTAGGGCGCCTCTAGTAGGGGGCGCGGGCGGTAGGTATTTGATGCTCTGTGGTATAAACTATGGAATGACAAGAGAATACCTCGATCTACGAAGATTACTGATTGTGTGTGATACTGATACTGAACATTGATTGCGTACTTCATAAAATAAATATTTGTTTCCATTAAGTAATAAACTTATTTACCTATTAGTTTTCCCTTGTCTGCCCCCCTCTGAACAAAATCCTGGCTACACCCTTTTCTGGCACGCAGCATTTGAGCAGCCGGTGATGTAGCTGAATGGATTGGTCCGGACACTGCGACTGTGAGTGTGTGCGCGTTGTGCAGGGAGCTACTGCAGCAGGCGGAGGTCGAGCGAGAGGAGACGAGAACGCTGAGCGAGCAGCTCCGCGCCGCAGACAAGCGGCTGCAGGACGCGCAGGCTGAGAATGTGAGTCGACGTCTATCAATACTAATAGATAGGAAGAAGGTGTGGATCTAAGCTTGCGATGGCTTCACCGAACATATCCGGGCCCATCGGCAGTAGAGGAGGGTATTAATCGAGGCCGGGACTAGCGAGTGGCCACTCTAAATTTCCCGCGCATGCTTCACGTTTTGGCTCGCTTCAAGCCCTCGTCAGCTAGTCTGCGTTGACTAGGACGCGGGGAAACCACCAGTTCCGCTCTCGACCTCCCTCTCTCTACCTATCCATATTCTGTAGGATGCTTCCAGTGACGTTTTCGAAGCTCTCTCCATATATGAGCTTAGCGTCGATCTTGGGAGCCCTAGATTCTTGAAGAGACTGTAGAGCGACTTCGCAGGTAGTCCTCTTGCTCCGACTTCCACAGCGAAGAGATCAGTCTTGAATCCGTTTCTCACAATCCGGTCTACTAAGTTGCAGTACTTGTTAAGTTTGAGATAGCTCTCCGTGCATGCCGTAAAAGGCGACTAAGGGATAAGTACAAGATGCCGTGCTAAAGGGCGACCGGATAGCCACCTCTCACCTTGGCGCGGTCCTTCCGCCGAGTCGTGCAGTAAGTGGGTCTTCGTGCCTTACAAATAAATAAAATCTGTAGATGAAATCATTTGGTAGAGGGAGAGAGAGAGAGAGATATAGAGCTAGATTGGCCACTCGCTGATGTGACCCTCGATTGAAACCTTCTCCCAATTGCAATAGGCCCCGATATGTTCGGTGAAGCCATTAGCCGCGTACTGACTGAGCGCGGCATACAGGGACGCTGCTTCGGCCGTATGCTGCGCGACGATCTGCCGCGCGAGGCTGCCTCGCTACAAAACCAATTGTGGCGAGGCTGCCTCGCGAGGAAAAGCCGAGCCATATTCCGCCCGGTCACCGTCCCATATAGCTGAATAAGTTTTAAGCACAGCTCCTTATTCATGTCGCAAACGAGCGAGGCGAGCGAGGCACACAACGTCCGTCTTGAGTGCGCGCGGCAAATGGACTGAGGCTCCTTTGAGCGCGACAAAAAACCGACAGTGGGCGGATCGGCCGAGGCAACGCTCGCCCGAGGCCGCGCGTGCACTTGCCTCGGGCGAGGCGCGTACTGGCTGACCGAGGCATGCGAACCGAGGCTGCCTCGCGCGGCAGCCGCGCTCAGTCAGTACGCAGCTATTGAAGTACGTAAATTAACTAAAGTCAGATAGAATGTGGTCCCGGTTTACTGACGTCTAAAATATGTGTGTGTGTGTGTGTGTGTGTGTGTGTGTGCAGAGCAAGCTGTCGGAGCAAGTGTTGGAACTGCGCACGCGAGTCTCTTCGCTGCAGACGGACCTCGACAACAGTGAGAAAGTGCAGCAGGACTTCGTGCGCCTCTCACAGTCGCTGCAGGTTCGTTTCTACCATTCATACGCTGATTGCTTGTTTTTGTCTTCAACGTCCATTAATGAACTCAGCTCGAATTCTAATTTCGACAGCGTCATTGGTCTCTCGGCGCAGCCTTTATTTGGGACGGGTACATACATACCACAAGCTGTATTCCAACAATCGAGGTGAGGCAGTGACTCGACTGCCTCACCTCGATTGTGAGTGCTGTGCTGTGGTGCAAGTATTATCATATACGGGGATATCACTCCCTTCTTATATTACTAGGTGGTAGGGTTTAACCCGCCTGGATTGGTACCACCGCACTGTGTTTTCCGTCCAGTTCAGTGTAGCCGGCACGACCGAAGGGAAGGCTGACGTGGCACCAAGTTCACCCGGTGTTATGGGCTGACATCACGGATGTTGTAGGTGATGTAGCCAACCGTGTCAGTTTCCATAAAAAAAAAAAAAAATCTTGTAAATTACAGCACAACACCGACTGCCAAGTTTAGCAAAGTATTCGGACAAGATAACTAAGCGGCAAGTGAGGTACGAAGACCCACATCCTGCATGACCTGATGGAAGGACTGTGCCATGGTGAGAGGCGGCTCCCCTATAGCCCTTTAGCATGGCGTCTTTTTTTTTTTTATGGAAACTGACACGATTGGCTACATCACCTACAACATCCGTGATGTCAGCCCATAACACCTCGGGTGAACTAGGTGCCATGTCAGTGTTTCCCTTCGGTCGTGCCGGCTACACTGAACTGGACGGAAAACTCAAACTATTTACATAGCCGTTTCGACCGACGTTTCATTCAGTGCGGTGGTACCAACCCGGTCGGGATAAACCCTACCACCTAGTAAGGTAAGAAGGGAAGGGGCCTACAGTTTAATTTGGACCACCTTCAGCCTCCAACGGTCGAGCGGTCACCCATCCAAGCACCGACCGCGCTTAGCGTTGCGTAACAGCAGTAGACTGACCGCACCACTGAGCTGTTGTCCATAAGAGTAAATAAATGAATACAAACGCAGGTGCAGCTGGAGCGGATCCGCGAGGCGGACACGGAGGTGCGGTGGCAGCACGACGAGGACGTCGCCGAGTGCCCCTCCTGCCGCCAGCACCTGCCGCCCAACAAGAGGAAGGTAACCTCTCGCCTCGCACCCTCCCGCTCCTCCTCTCTCTCGCACCACGTCACATTTGCAACCGCCGCGTATCCACCGACAACATTGTGTTGTTGACAACCACAACTCTGGTTTAGCTACAGCAAAAGAGCATACGACGGACTAAGGGTACAATACAATAACTTTTATGTGCGTCTGCCTCGCTTCTGTAGCGCGTCAACAATGTTTGTCGAGGCGAGGGTAGACGATTTCTACGCTATTATGAGAATGCGATCACATCATTCCGGCAGAGGCTATCGAGGTATAAATAGGTGCTACTTACTAAATTAAAATTAAAAATAGAATTATTTGAAATGTTTTGGTTGTTTCTTAGGGTTCCGTATCCGGTACGGGACCCTATTACTAAGCCTACGCCGTCTGTCTGTCTGTCTGTCCGAGAGCTGCCAACACGCCATAGATGACGTGAGTGGCGCTGACCATGACATGGCGATACGGAACCCTCGGTGCGCGAGTTCAACGCGTGCGTGGCCGGTTTTTTTTTTTATGGATCTCTTGTCTGAAGAAATAAATATATTTGATTTTGATTTGATTAGTCACTTACAAGTAAACCGGTGCACTGGCCACATGTTCCACTTTCTATAAAAGAACACTTTGATGTTGACATAGTCCCAGAAAGTAGATTCAAAAAAAGAACGATTGGGCGATTCGTAAGCAACAAATTGCGTTCATTATACATTTTAAGGTTAGGTATTTTTAAAATATTTGGAGAAATAATTCAAATTTTGCCATCATTACTTTTTGGAATCCACTTCGTTTTTACACAGATTAACCAGCTGAAAGGGCCGGCATGGTCAAAAAATCACTCTGTATATATTGTTGTTTTGATCGAAATTTACGACATAATTCGCTAGAATTCAACACACTTCAACTTCAAATATGGGAGACACAGAGGAGGATTTTAATCCAAACAAGAAGAGGGTAATGGGGTCAATGGACCTCACCCCAGTTACAGCCAGATCGCAGCGAGAGAAGCAAACAGCATCGCTGCTTATTGCGGCCACGGCAGTAGAGTGCAGTGGAATCGTGAAAAAAAAAACAAATGTACAAAATTCTGTGGCCCTACCCTTACAAAACTCTAAAAGCAAGCATTATAATACTATGGGTTTTTTTATGGATAGCGCGACATGTGGCATCGTTTCACCTACGAGTAGGTCTAGTATCTAACGATGCCCATGGACATTCTGTGATGTACGGGGATTGCGAATGCCATGCCGGCCTGACAGGAGCCTTTTCACGCCCCTTTTGAAAAACCCCCCAGGCTGTACTTGGGAGGAAATATATGGACAGGGATTGCGTTCCACATTTGATGGGAGTTTTTTAGCTCTACCGTGCTCTACACAATCAAACGTATGTATTTCTGTACTTTATACAAATGTAAACTGTTTCAGATCCACTGTAGGCACTGCGGGCGGATATTCTGCGCGGCGTGTCTGTCTCGCACGGTGCTGTCGGGGCCGCGCAAGGTGCCGTCCCACGTCTGCACGGTGTGTCACACACTCCTCGAGCGCAACACCAGGCCCTACTTCAGCACGGAGGCGCCGCACACTCCCGACTAGCCGATCGCCCAACAAAACCGGTCATAGAAAATTGTCATAATGTCTTCATCAACTACACGAGTCATCTATTTTCAGTCGTCAATGGTTTATTCTCCGTAAAGACTTGTTACAATGTTTCAATTGATGCAAATGCACATTCAGCACGGTTCGTCATCGAGAGTTCTCATACTGTCTTCGTCAACTGGAAGGAGTTTGTCGAGAGTTCTTTTCTAGATGCAGTTCTCTAGGTGCAAGAGTTCGAGATTAAAGAGTTCTCTTTAATCTAAATAAAGACAGTTAATAATAAAACACACTGTAACTTTTCATCTTCGTTTCTGATATAAACAGTGATCCACTTTTACACCCTTAGGGCCAATCGCGGAAAGGTAGATTACCCGCCGAGAGCAGATATTTCCATGCCGACCGTCGTCACTGACCTTGGCACAGTCGGTTGTGCCCTCGACTTTTCGACGAGATTACGGTTGTGCCCTCGAAGTTTCGAGGAGTTTGAGCTTGTGCCCTCGACGCTTGAGGGGTTAAGAGTAGCGGACTCAGAGGATAATCCTGCTACGCGCAATTGGGCTTTAGGGCTAAAGTCATGTAATTCCAAAAAGTTAATTTCTGGGAAAACCCAAAGACACAATTATGACATTAGACTTTTTATATTTTTAATGTGTAATGTGCAATAATGAGTCTCCGTGTGTGTTGACCCACGAATCTAAACTTGCAACACGGCTTTGAATGAAAGTGTACTTTTAGATTTTGTTTTTTAAATTTAAGGCTGAGCTGAATAATGTTGTTTTATATGGAAAATACATAGTATTGTTTTGTAGCTGAGGAATATTATTCAACAATCTATTTTTGATGCATCGATGTTCAGGGAACATGAAAAAACCACAAAGCTTGCACTAAATCTAGTTGAGCATTTTTCAATAATTTGAAGTTTTTTTTAATGTTCATGTACGCATGCAACCGATGCAAAGCGCCACATTTCTGTTATAGTTAATGTAGCCAAACGTGTCAGTTTCCATAAAAAAAAAACAAGTTGGAACCAAATCTTAAATAGCTAGGCGTGCTCTTAGGTCTTCATATAAAATGTGTGTTGAATATAGTTTTTCACATCGTTTCATATGTAGCTCCATATGAAAATTTGGATTTTATATACAGGGTGTTGTAACAACCAGTACATTAATTTCATGTACATAAGTAAGTAGATAATCCTCATGTTTTTCCGTAAAAAAAAAGTAAATAAAGTTTTTCTCTGAAGTGTCTAAGTTTACGAGATACAAATTTTTGAAATTTATGTTTTCGTCTAGTGTAATTTGACGCGCGCGGGAACGGCCAGGGTCGAAAAATTCATGCCGCGCCGTCGCCGCGCATATCCTCTCTCTGCGCACTCGTCCTTGCTCGCTCACTCACCGCGCGCCTTTCATTCCCACGTTCGTGCAGAACATTAGATCCTTTTTACACTAAATAAATCAATTAGTTTGTATGAAAACTGTAACTTTTTATTTAAAGGGAATTCAGAAAAAAGTTATTTGACTTTTTTGTTGCTATTGATCCCATTAATCATTTCCTAAATTTAATGTCGTGGCCGTTACAACACCCTGTATACATTTAGTTCCCTGCAACGCTGGTAGTATTTGAATAGATATGATTGCTCAATAACATTATCATTTAATCATCATTTGATTTGAATTGTGTTGATAGAGGATCTTACCCATTTCTCAAAGTTTTGAAATATAACTCTTGTTATAAATGAAATAAAAAATGGCTGTGCCGTTTAGAACTGTAGACATAGTGTAATGCCCTGTACGTCTCAACACTTTAGTATATACTTCAAGTGTTTTTTTTTTCACATCAAAGTTGTTTGAACCCTCTTGGTGGAAGTCAGCCTTTATTAGCGGCGGGTGGTCGGCGCCATCTTGGCTCGAACTCTTAATCTCAAGATCCGAGGTTCGAATCCGATCCACATGCACCGAAGAGTTTCTTTCTGATGGAAACATGTATGTGCTGCATTGCTACCTACACCTGCTGCTTCGCCGTTCGGAACCGGTGTTAAACTGTAGGTCCCTTCCCTTGCCCCTTTCCTTTCTCCCCTCTCTAGTCCAGTATATCCAGCAATCCAAAGGGAAATCTCCGGTATGACACCTTCTCGTAGGTGATATTGGCTGGTCGGAACATGTACTCTGACCCCTCTGACTCATCCACCCGGAATACATAAAAAAGAAATACAGACGAAGAGGTTATTTTAACATTTTCTTTGGATAATCATGTTTGATTTGTAGAAATTATTGCAAAAATACATAAAAAGTTGACGGCAAGTTGAGACAAAAGTGTAGAGACGTATAGAAGGCCTTTGTTTTTTGGAACTTTGAATATAATGTATAGTTGAGCCACCGAGCTCGCGTAGAGAGAGATGTGTAACATTGAATCCATTGCGACGAATCATTGAAGGCATTAAAGCCGGTATTTATTTTCGAATAATCCCTCCCAGTAGAGTGAAATGAAATCATCGGATGCTACGAAGGTGCCCTGCCCAGGCGCAGTGCTCTAAGCCCTGTAGTTAATTCACAGTATGAGCTTACTACGTCGACTATTCTAAACAATAATTGACCGCTAGACGGAGGGGTAATGCTGATTACCCACTAGATGGAGGGATAAAGCTGATTACCCATTAGCTAGATGGAGGGGTAATACTAATTAATTACCCACTAGACAGAGGGGTGACGCCGATTACCCACTGGAAGGAGGTGTAAAGCTAACTGATTACCCACTGGACCCCTCTGGTAATATTAACGTTTCACTTGTAAGGTTGGATTTTTTTTTGTTGATGAATATGAAGCAACCCGAAAAATATCTAAATAGGTCGCTATAAGGAGGTTCTGAATACATAATTCAACTATGTACCTATACTGTATATTCAACCCATATAATCGATGACATTTATTTTTTTTTAAACTGGTTTTAATTTTTTCTACTATTCTCTACCAGCCTGTACATATTTAAAAAAAGGCAATAAACCTGGGACATTGTTATATTTGTGTTCATTGCTTCACTATTCTAATCTGCTTTCTATCGAATCCTCACCCTTGCCCCTCACAGACAGACAGACAGTTCTGCGATAGTGTTTAAAGTGCCGCGAGAACGCAGCTCAATTTAGAGAGGATGTTCAAGAAGTTTTCGTCATTGTCGGCTAATTATGTCAATCGAGTACAAATATCTGATATTTGGTGTCGTATTAGAGAGCTCATACTGTGTGTAGAATAAGACAAATCTTTATTGTAAATAAAGACCTATGAAATTATGAATTGTTTTACTGAATTAATAATAATACTTCATAAATTCTGACAACAAATTGTACTGGGCTGCAGCCACGTACGAAAGTGACATGGAATATGACATACTCTAACCTCCCCTATATAATTTTTTTCCTCGAAGCCCTACTTAAAAAAAATGGGATATGATTTGGATTGGGACAATAGTTTACAGGACACATCATTCTGGTGAAATAAAATAATTAAAAGTTTTATAATAAAAACATTTTTATTTTCATATGTTATATATTATAAAATACATTTTCGATCAGATGTGGGCAATTTTTACATTCATGCTTTTGAAAATTGCAGAAAGCCAAAACAAACTACGAAAATAAATAATGTTAATTTATATTTATGTAATTTTATCTCTGTCAAATTAATTTTATATTTAAGAGAACTGAACCTAACCGTGCATCCGTCTGTTACAGGGTAACTTCTAAATGGAAATAAATAATAGAATGCCAAATTATTTTTTTCAAATTTCAGAGGTAGTTCTGGTTCAAATGCCAAATTCAAAAATATGTGTGACGCTATACCAGATTCATACTTTCCAAATCAAAATTATAGTAAAATTACGTAGAGAACAAAACATTGATTGTAAGCTTAAAGAAACAAAAATAAACTAATGTAATTATTTAAAAAAAAAATTTTTTCAAACAAGTTTGGCATGGGCTTCAAGTACTTAAAAAGAATGGTCCCACTGCATATCTCCCTGTGCATGTCGTAAATAAGCTATGAGGACAAGAAGCACTGCTAAACGGCTACAGGCTAGCCACTTCTCACCTCGGTACCGTCCTTCCACCGAGTCATGCAGTTGGTAAACTGTCTTCATGTCTCACTTGCAGCTTGATAGTAATCTTGTCCTTAATACCTTGCTGAAGATGGTGTTCGCTGTTGTGCGGTGTAATTCACCGCCGCATTTCTTGCAGTGCAACACCGATTACCCTGCTTTCCCTGATTTCAGGATAAGCGTGATAGCATTTATGTATACATTCAAAACTAACTGTCGAATGATTTAATAATACCCCCAGGGATAAGCCTGGTGGCATTTATGTATACATTTGAAACGAACTGTTAAATTATTTCCAAGCAATTAGTTGTAAGGCTTAGCGTTTAATCCTCGTAGCTCTCGAGACTGATGGTGAGCACGTCCGACACGAGGCAGTCCGCCGGCTGCAGACACACAAACAAACAGTCATACATTACTTAACACGTATAGCCGCTGCACCTTAAGGCGGGTCCAGACGAGTGTAATGTAACGCGAATTCTGCGTTTGGACGGCACTGCGAGCATTACATGTAACGCTCGGGTCGGCGCTCGTGCTGATCCATCGGCTGTAGGTTTTTGCGCGAACACAAAGGCGCTCGCAGTGTTCGTTTGGACGGCGTTCGCAACGGCTGTGTCGTGTGGACGTTCATGATGTGGACTGACGAACAATCTCTTGAACTTATTAGTTTATATCAAGAAATTTTTTTTATTTGGAATGCATAATGCAATCATTGTTTGTTAACAAATTATCAAAATCAGTAGGTGACATTCGGGTAAAGTTTTTATATTGGCCACTTATTTGCTGACATTTTAGCTCCAAAAGTTATGCAGATCTTCTTTTATTTGTATAAACCTGTTTTCCACCATCGACGCTTTGACGGTTTTTCCAGTCTTCAGTTACTAAATACATATAAATAAAAGCAGCACCAGCCGCAACGGCGACCTTTCTATTCGACATGTTCGTGGCAATTGAGTGGATCAACTCGAACACAAAGGATTCGCATTGAGTTCGTGTTTCGTCCACACTATTCGCGTTACATTACACGATACATTACATGTTACATTACACTCGTCTGGACCCGCCTTTAGATGTGAACGTTCAAGATACGACACCAAATTCGT
The DNA here is from genome assembly GCA_946902875.1 of Nematopogon swammerdamellus. Taxonomy (NCBI): domain Eukaryota; kingdom Metazoa; phylum Arthropoda; class Insecta; order Lepidoptera; family Adelidae; genus Nematopogon; species Nematopogon swammerdamellus. The sequence goes on from OX336347.1 coordinate 17,845,920, forward strand.
CCATACAAAGTCCAACTAACTTTTTGGAAATAACTCTTGTGGTGATAGTATCCAAACGAAAGTTACATCTAGCGTGAGCAGCAGTATGAAACGTGCTCCGATTAAAACGAATGCGTTGTGGAGTGGGGTTGTGTCATCTTAGAAGGGGCTGAACACCCCGATATACGTACTGTCATATCACATTTTTTATATTGAACGTCGACGGACGTATGTTACATCAGCTGGACTTGTTCAAACAAAAACATTCTTCACCACAATAGAATAAGCATGAGGGCATCTGCTTTCTATATTAGACTGACAGCTAGCTACACGGTGGTTCTTATTTCTTCTTATTAACTTTAAAATATCTGAGGGAAAAAAAGTTATTTTTCAGGACCATAAAACAGGATTGTGAAACATATACATATTTTAAACCCAATTTTATTGTATTTTTATAAGACAGATGCAAAGCCGAAAATAAAGAGAAAAACCAACACCAAATGGCATAATGGCATAATTGGTCCGGTGATATGTTTAGTACTAACATAAAAAAAAAATTATTTGAAAAATGAAAGAAAAAAAAGGTGTGTACTTGTGTACTTACATATTATGTATACACGTTAGAAGTTCTACTTCTTCGCAACCCCCCCCCCCCCCCCCCCCTCCCCTATCCGTGCTTATCTATCCGTTTTTATATGACGTTTTTTCTCCGTTTACTCCCCCATTTAATGCGCCTAAAAAGTATGACTTCAAAAACATGTTTCCAACAGACCGAAGGAACTAAGCTTGCGATGGCTTCACCGAACATATCCAAGCCCATCGGCAATAGAGGAGGGTGTTAATCGAGGTCGGGACTAGCGAGTGGCCACTATAATTTCCCGCGCATGCTTCACGTTTCGGCTCGCATCAAGCCCTCGTCAGCTAGTCTGCGTGTTATTTTTGTGCAACTTCCGCACTCTCACCTCGGAGCAGATGCCGACGAGCGCGTCCGCAGTGCCGTAGAACTCCTCCTTGAGTGAGATGACGATGGTCTGCAGGTTGGACTTCTTGCCGCGGATGTAGGAGGCCACCTTGCCTATGTTGGTGTTGTCCAGCGCCGCGTCGATCTCGTCCAGCAGGAAGAACGGCGCCGGCTGGTAGCTACGCACGCACGCACGCACAGAGCATTGTCACAACGTCTCAAAGTCAGTCACTCAGTGGCTCATTTTAAGTTTCCGGATTAACAGTAGGTAGAGTGTTTTAATTTTACGAAGGCACGAGGGGTATGAGGTAGGCAGTGGTGTGAGACCGCGCGCGCGGAGCTCAGTAGGGAACGACTCGGTTCGACGGAGCGAGGCGGAGACGTGTAGAACGTGTATACCGACCGGGCACCGAGTTCGTTCTCTACTGAGCTCCGCGCGGTCGCCCCACGCACCACTTCCTACCTCGTACCTCTCGTGTCTTCGTAAAATGAAAACACTCCACTGAAGACTTACATAAGTCGACGTTTCGCCCGCTAAACTTAAAAACATTAGTCAGTGGCTGCTTGAGCCAGCTTAACATTCCACAGTTTTATGATCATTTTAATTGATTATTATGACCATTGTATGATTGTTTTCAGTTTCTCTGGGGATGAAGTAAGGCTTGTTATTGATTATAACTATATTTTGTCAGTAAATTGGGCTTGACTTTTGTTTACCTATCATGAATGCTGATTAAAAAAGAATTCCAAATCACATGTACAGTTTTAATGCACAAACAAAAATATGAATAGCTATAGCTATATAAACGAGACAGACACGGATGCGACAATACACGCAGCAGCAAATGCATCACATGCATTGACCCATAGGTACATTATTAAAACTTCTGAAATAGGCTGAAATGTAGAGATACCTGAGAGAACCCCAATATCACGATTTTGTAAGGCCTTTGACAGTTCTCTGGACCTCATGAGACAGTGCCAACTAGTGGCCAACAAATAGGCATCATTGGACAAACAACAATAGATAAAACAATAAAAAAAACATAGTCAGTCCTGTCGCGTTTGGTATCTTTCTGACAGATCCCAGAGTCATAATTGAGCTACCCTTTGCAACTTTTGCCGATGACACTAAATTCTTCGGAGATTTTGCCATCAATTAATTCAGGACAATTGGCTTCTTACACTAAACGCAGCGAAATGCATCGTACTGCATATAGATCCCAAGAATCCGCGCCACTAATACACGATTGAGGGAACCTTTATACAGCCAGTTACCGCACAGAAAGATCTCAGAGTAACTTTGTAACAGGACCTCAAATGGGAAACACATATAGCCTAGGCCTTCCCTGTTCCCACTAGGCCTAGATTTTTGGAGAGACTGTAGATGTAAATCTGTACCTGTAAGAGACTGTAGATGTAAATCTGTACCTGTAAGAGACTGTAGATGTAAATCTGTACCTGTAAGAGACTGTAGATGTAAATCTGTACCTGTAAGAGACTGTAGATGTAAATCTGTACCTGTAAGAGACTGTAGGTGCAAATACCTGTGTATAGCGAAGAGCAGTGCGAGGGCGGCGACGGTCTTCTCTCCACCGGACAAGTTGGACATGGGCTGGAAGCGCTTGCCCGGCGCCACGCAGTTGTAGTTCACACCGTCCAGGTATGGCTCCTCCGGGTTCTCGGGGCCGAGGAACGCCTGCGCCGACTGGTTCATCGCCAGCGCCTGGACGCACAAAAGTTAATGTTGAAAAATTACGGCTTAGCTATTGGTTGACATCACGGAAGTTGTAGAGAGCGTTCCAACCAAAAGTTCCCTTCACCGTTATGTTGGCTCCACTGTCAGTGTCACTGTCAGTGCTTAAATTCGTGCTTGATTCGTGCCAGTTTTTTTTTTTTTTTCCAGGTTTAATCTGCGATCAGTCGTCAACTATGAGCAGATGGGTGGAGTGTTGGTTTGTCGCTCGGAGCTGATGATGCCGTGAGCATCTCTCCTCTTGAATGATGCTAGGGATATTTTTAATTCCCTAGTTCCATTATGTCGCGCCTTTTTAGACGTCTGACATAGTCCGGCATGGTCAGTTGGACAGCAAGCTGGTTCGGGTGGTGTTCCAATCGGGATCTGTACTTCGTCGCCATCGATTTGATCTCTTCCTTTATTGTAGGCACATTGAGTAGGCTATGCACCTCTTCATTTTTAATGAACCAGGGTGCATTGGAGATTTGCTTCAGTATGTAGTTTTGTACCCTTTGTATGCAGCAGATATTTGACTCGCTAGCAGAGCCCCACAGCTGTATGCCATACGTCCATATCGGCTTGAGCACTGTGTTGTAAACTAGTAACTTATTGTCAGTAGACAATCTGGAGTTCCTTCCCAGCAGCCAGTAGAGACTTCTGTACTTGATGTTTATTGCATCTCTCTTTGTTTGAATGTGCTTCTTCCAGGTCAGTCTACGGTCTATATGCATTCCTAGATATTTCACTGTATCGCTGTGGGTTAGTACGCAATCACCTAGTTTCACTGGAGGACAATTTTCTTTTCTCAGTGAGAAGGTTACGTGGACAGACTTTGTGGCGCTCGCTTTTATTCTCCATCTTCGAAGCCATGCATCTATTTTGTCGAGTCCATGCTGTAATGAAGCAGATGCTTTTTCTGGATCTTTGTTGGATGCCATGGCTGCTGTGTCATCTGCATATGTTGCAATTGTTACCTCGGGACACTGTGGGAGGTCAGACGTGAAAATTGTGTACAAGACAGGTCCCAAAACTGATCCCTGAGGGACTCCTGCTTGTATATTGTGAAAGTGTGAGGTACAATCTCCTTCTTTAACCTGAAACAATCTCGCCGACAGGTATGATTCCAGTATTCCATAGAAGGAGTGTGGCAGAAGTGTTTTTATTTTATACAGCAGGCCTTTGTGCCAGACCCTATCGAAAGCCTGCTGCACGTCTAGAAAGGCTGATGAGCAATATTCTTTATTTTCAAGGGATTTCCTTATCACACTGCATACTCTGTGAACTTGCTCTACTGTCGCATGTTTTTGTCTAAATCCAAACTGGTGTTGAGGTATTACTGCTTCTTCAGCCATAGCGCTTGACAATCGTTTCAATAGGATCTTCTCAAACAGTTTGGATATGATTGGCAGGAGGCTGATAGGTCTGTAGGATGTGACCTCGTTTTCTGGTTTACCCTGTTTATGTATCATGATGATTTGAGATACCTTCCACAGAGCTGGGAAGTATTCAACTCTCAACATTGCATTGAAAAGGGCGGTTAAGAATGAGATGCCCTTTTTTGGGAGTTCGTCCAGTACCTTCTTGGTTATGAGGTCAAATCCAGGTGCCTTTTTGTCTTCTAAGGTTTTGATAGTTTGGATGAGCTCTTGAGAACTGACGGCTCTGAAAGGTACGTCCAATTGGAAATCTTGCTGTAGCACTGCGTCTATATCAGTTTCGTCTGCCCCTTCGGTAGCTTCATTCGGAGTAAACACTGTGGCCAAATGCCTGGCAAACACATTAGCTTTTTCTTGTTTCGTCCTTGCCCAAGTATTATTAGGAAGCTTTATTGGTGGTTTGATATTTTGAGGCTGGTTGAAGTTTTTGGTCATTCTCCAGAGGGAGTAGTTAGTCGCTTTAGTGGCTGTAAGAGATTCCAATTGGGCCTGTAGGGACTCATTTTTTGCACTCTGTAGAGTAGTCTTCAGTTTGCGAGTCGCTTTATTAAGTGCTGATTTGTCATGTGGGTTTCTACTAGAGTGCCAAATACGACGCAGTCTTCTTTTCTCTAGTATTTGTTGCTTTATAGCCCACGGTACTTCGTTGTGTCTTCCGGTAGATGTCCCCTCGGGTGTGCATTCCCAACAAGCTGCTTGTATTATCTTACTGAATTCTTCTATAGCGTCCTCTATGTCTTCACTAGTATTTATTGGCATGTGCAGGTCTAGCCTATCATTTACTAGTTTGCGGAATAAGACCCAGTCAGTTAGTTTATTATGGAGTTGTGGCCGCCTCTCATTCTGTAGTAGTTGCACTTGCTGTCATTATGACGGGGATATGATTTGAGGAGCCATCTAGGCAGGGATGAATCGAAAAGAATAGGCGAGACAAGCCTTTTATTATAAAAAAGTCCAGTAAATCTGGCAGTTTATTTGGATCGGTAGGCCAGTGTGTGGGTTCAGCAGTTGCCATTGGAGACAGATGGTTTTTTTTAAGCTCCCTTCCTCTTGTAGTTATCAATCTTGACCCCCAGTGTGTGTGTTTGGAGTTCCAATCGCCTCCTGTTATAAAACGTGTTCCAAGAGACATAAAGTATTCAGAGAACAGAGGTTCAGTTATCTTGTGTTTTGGGGGACAATAGACTGAGGACACATTAAAGTTCCCATTCTTCTCTTCTACCCTTACGGTTGTCGCTTGAATGTGCTCTGTTTTAAACTGTGGAAGTTCATGGTGTTTAATGGAAGATCTTATTACAACTGCTGTTCCGCCATGCGCTGTTCCATCTGGGTGATTAGTGCTGTAGACATTGTAGTTTGGTATTTTAATTATACTCCTGTTTGTAAAATGTGTTTCTGAGATGAGAAAGATGTCCAGCTTGTGGAGCAGAAGTAATGCCTCAACTTCATTTTGATTTGGCGCTAGGCCATTGATATTCCAGGTACCGATATTTAGAGAAGCTATTTCGTTATTCTGTCCACCAGCGTTATAATAAGCCCCATCAGGGTGCTAATTTGTTGGAGCAGGGTATCCATTTTTTCTGATTGTTTTATCAGTAAGTCTTGAATGACTTGGGTTGGCTCAACATTTGAATTATGTTGTGGTATTTCTTTAGTCACTTCCGAGTATGTTCTCCTATTGTCTCTAAGTTTTCCAAATGTAGTCCTTTCTTCAAACGTTGAATTTTTTCTATTGTCATCAGTGGGTGGAGCGTCTGATTTCTTGGCATTGAACCTAGTGTTATTTCTGTTACTTCTTCTTGCCTTTATTTCTTGATACACTTCGCACCCTTTGAAATTGGCAGGGTGACTGCCCAGGCATAGTGCGCACTTCGCGGGTTCTGTACGATCCTTTTTTGGGCACTCTGATGTGTTGTGTGCACCAGCACATTTGACGCACCGATGCGGTCTTAGGCAGTTATTTTTTGTGTGCCCATACTGCTGGCATCTGGTGCATTGTACAATGTTTTCGCGCTTTCTAGGGTCTTCAATGGTAACCACGGTGTTGTATATGTATTTGATGTCCTTCACAGTTTTATTGTTGACGCTGGGTTCAATATTAACAAAGAATGTTGAGGAGGGTATCTTTTCTGCCCCAAAGCGGGCATTTATAATCTCTCCTCTCACCTTATTGCCAGTCTTTTCTATTTCTTCTATGATGGCATCGTGTGGGGTTGTGTGATGAAGACCCTTTATGACTATGCGATGGCATTTTTCTTCCTTCCTTGTAAAGGTGTGACCAATTAGACCCATTCTGCGTACTAGGGACATCAGGTTCTTATAGGACTCTGTTGACATACTGCTGACTCTCATTTGATTTTTTGTTATAATTTTGAGTGTATAATCTTTTTTTGAGAGCACAGTTTCAATTGCTTTGATGAGTGCATTGACGTCTTGTATCCCATAGAGTATAAGTGGAGGTGGCCTGGTTTCCTTTTGCGGTTTCGCCATGTTGTTGCCATTATCATCAGTAGGCAGTATGGAGAACCTATTTCCGCCTTGAGTGCGTTCCAACCAAAAGTTCCCTTCACCGTTATGTTGGCTCCACTGTCAGTGTCACTGTCAGTGCTTAAATTCGTGTTTGATTCGTGCCAGATTGTGAAGATAATATTACCTAATAATGTAATCGGTATTTACCGTACAAAAAATACGGTTAATACCGATAATTACGGGTAAATCTGTACACATAGCAACCCTCAACGCTGTTTTGACAGATAGACAGTGGAGCCAACATAACGGCGAAGGGAACTTTTAGTTGGAACGCTCTTTAGGTAATGTAGCCAACCGTGTCAGTCAGTCAGTCAGCGTGTATGTCTCTTTGTAAAGCCCGATGCGCATTATTTACCGTCGCGTGCTGTACATATGTATTACCTTGTAAATAGCATCAATCTCGTTGGCGACGTGCTCGAAGCAGTTGGTGAACTTGTTGTGTCGCTCTTTCTTCACCTACACACATAAAGTCACATTTATTTATTTATTTCTGCCAACTAAGAAACTATAAACATACCTATTAAATAAACTATAAACATACCTACCAAATAAGAAACTATAAACATACCTATTAAATAAACTATAAACATACCTACCAAATAAGAAACTATAAACATACCTATTAAATAAACTATAAACATACCTACCAAATAAGAAACTATAAACATACCTATTAAATAAACTACAAACATACCTACCAAATAAGAAACTATAAACATACCTATTAAATGTCTTAACACAACAATTAAAATTACTTCTTCTCCACTTTTGTTTGTAAGGAACAAAACAACACACACGCACGCACGCACATCCACATACTCCAGATACAGAAGTTTAAATATTACCACGCGCACTGGGCAGGGATTGCATCCCTATACGCCGGGCCTACCATGGATGCGTACCAATCGGTTTTGCAGATCTTTCCTCTGCAGAACTGGTAAACTCTGGAATGCTCTCACTGCCCACATATTTCCCCCCAAGTACTGTCTCGGGTCCTTCAAGGGAGGTGTGAATAGGCACATGTCAGGCCGGCGTGGCATTCGCAACTTCCGCGTACGACCGAATGTCCATGGGCGTCGTTAGACACATTATGGGTGGCTCGGCGCCATATGTCGCGCTTTCTATAAAATAAAAATATTACTTTGCGCAAATGTTCACCTTCTCGAATGCGATCTTGGCTTTCTGCGCCCGCTTGCGCGCCGCCATGAACGCCTCGTTCGTCGCGTTCACCTTCTCTCGCACCTCGTTCAGTTTCTGCATCGCCTGCGCAAATACATATATGTACTTAATATTTATTTTAAAAAAAAAATTTTTTTATGGAAACTGGCTCTGTTGGCTACATCACCTACTACATCCGTGATGTCAGCCCATAACGCCTTGGTGAACTGGGTGTTTCCCTTCGGTTGTGCCGGCTACGCTGAACTGGACGTATAACAAACTATTTAAATAGCCGTTTCAACCGACCTTTCATTCTGTGCGGTGGGACCAACCCGGGCCATGGGTTAAACCAATATCAGCCCCATAGTATACATTTTCTCCGAGATAGTGAATGCTCCACGAAATCCGACACAATTACTAAATATCACTCACTTCGGCTCGTCAACTCTTATTAATAATTTAATAACTGAGGCAAAGCACCCTGTCAAGAGAAGCATCCCCCCAGAACAATATTATAAGCTATGGGTACAATTCAGTGCACGTAAATCTTGCACTAAACAATTCAGTGCACGTTGGCCGGATGTGAACCTGGGACAGTCAAAAGTCTCAGCCACTGCCGCACCGACCCATCCCCAGGTTAAGTGGTGTATAGAGAGTAGAGAGAGTATTTAGTAATGGCGCAACAGACGCACCCTCATGTTGGGCGCCTGTATCTTGTCGACGGTGTTCTGCAGGTTGTTGATTGTCTTCTGCAGCTTGTCCGCCCGCTTCTTGATGTCGTCCGGCTCGTCCAGCTCCGTCAGCGCGTCCGACAGCGAGCCGTAGTCGATGCGGATTCTGCACAACAAACGTACACTATACTTTCATACGAATGAACCAAAACATGAACTGGAAAAAAAAATTATGGCAACTGACACGGTTGGCTACATCACCTGCAACATTTGTGATGTCAGCCGATAACGCCTTGGTGAACTAGGTGCTATATTCGTGCTTCCCATTGGTCGTGCCGGCTGCACTGAACTGGGCGGAAAATGTGAACTATTTACATAGATAGACGTTTCAACCGGCCTATCATTCGCAGTGAGACATTCGAGACCGGGTAGACAGGCAGCAATGAAAATTCAAAGTAAGTACTTAATTCAAAAACAAGTTGAATTGTATTCCTCTTTACCCTTCTATTATGAGTTGAGAGGCAACTTCCCTTGCCTCACTCAAAACCAAGGTTAACAAATATTTGTATGAAAATGGTCGCAGTAAAACAAAAGAATTGTTTTATAATATTTATAGATAGATGTGGAATACATAATTATACACTTATACAACAAATCTATGTATATATTATAATACTAACACTGCATGCCATATATCTTAATTTATGTATACAGTGGTGGCCATATAATTAAGAACGATATTTAGTTAGAGGAAATTTTTAATAAAGCATGTTGTAATTTTTTGTGTTTCTTCTCAGAAGTAATTTGTTGTTCTATGAAATGGTTATGTGGATAAAGCAAACTGAATTATGAATACAGATATAAAATAAAACGTTGGATTTTTTTCTAAAGTACATTTATTTTAAACACTAACAAATTTACGTACAAATGAGCTGGACAAATTTCAAACTTCACGCCTTAAACCTAGAAATGCAGAATGATTGGCTAACAGTGGGTGACTTCTGCATCCCTCCTGCATTGAAGTGGAAATCCATAATATACAACTGGTCCCCTGAGCTGCTTAAGTTCTACTTAAATGCATTCCAGCTTACTCTCCCCGACCCGAGTAACCTAGTTAGATGGGGGAAATCTACAAATAGACTATGCCCGTCATGTAAGGAGTTCGTAGGCACGGCCAAACATTTGTTATGCGGATGCAAAATACTACTTGAGCGAGGCCAGTATTCCTACCGTCATGATAAAGTCCTCCAAATCATCAGAGAGGCCATCAACCTGTCAATTGCACGGACCAGGAAAGGGCAAACCAGTAGCGGCTTCCAGAAGGTCAACTTTGTGAAACCTGGAGCCAATAAGCTGCCCAAAGATAGGACTAAACCTTCTTCAATTTTGGGAGCAGCAAAGGATTGGGAATTGTTGATGGACACACATGAGAAGCATTACCAAATGCCTTCGGAAATCTGTACCACAGCATTAAGGCCGGATATACTCATATTCTCAAAAGCGACAAAGCATGTAGTACTTGTTGAACTTACAGTTCCATGGGAAAGTAACATACCGAAGGACCACAACATCAAGCTTAACAAGTACTGCAACTTAGTAGACCGGATTGTGAGAAACGGATTCAAGACTGATCTCTTCGCTGTGGAAGTCGGAGCAAGAGGACTACCAGCGAAGTCGCTCTACAGTCTCTTCAAGAATCTAGGGCTCCCAAGATCGACGCTAAGCTCATATATGGAGAGAGCTTCGAAAACGTCACTGGAAGCATCCTACAGAATATGGATAGGTAGAGAGAGGGAGGTCGAGAGCGGGACTGGTGGTTTCCCCGCGTCCTAGTCAACGCAGACTAGCTGACGAGGGCTTGACGCGAGCCGAAACGTGAAGCATGCGCGGGAAACTTAGAGTGGCCACTCGCTAGTCCCGGCCTCGATTAATACCCTCCTCTACTGCCGATGGGCCCGGATATGTTCGGTGAAGCCATCGTAAGCTTAGATCCACACCTTCGAAACAAGACAGCCCGGAGAGACGGGATGACGCTGGAAAGACAGCTGGCGACCGGGAAAGACCGTTGACGAATGGGAAAGTCCATTTGACGACCGGGAAAGACTGGTGACGCTGGAGAGACAGACGGGCGTTAGGCCTAGCAAGCCGCGCCAGGAAATAAAAGCTACGACAGTCAAAAGAGTAAATACCCTCAGAGCGGTCCGAGAGGGAGGGAGGATGAACCGCTCACCGATCGATATCTCTGACAACCTTGGCATGAATATGGACTTGAAATGCTCGAAGTGTGGGAAACAATATAAGCGAAAAATCTGGCTAGAAAAGCACGTGAAGGAGAAACATAGCGACAGTGAAGCAGGGCAGAAAGCGCCTGTAAGTTCTCCACCTGACACTATTGACAGAGTACAACCTCACACGTCACAAAGTGTTGCGCAACCTTCCTCTCACCATGAAGCATTTTCGCCCAGAGACCGACTAAGCTTACCGAGCATATCCGAGACCACTTGGAAGCAACATGATCGATGCCTAGCCGAAAGACTTGACCTCCCAGGCTGCAGGCAGAGTCCCGAAGATCAGCTGTATGACTTCCAGGGAACAATTTACAATTACTTCTCCGAATTGTACCCTGTTCGCTATCACCACAACCCAATGGAAAGAGAAAACACTTTCAAAGCAAAGCTTAGGAGAAGGAAGAGAGAGTTGATAAAGCAGCTAAGGAAGGCTAAAGCCTCAGGAGACAGAAATCTATGCCACCAATTAGCCAGAGCGATGAGATCTATCCTAAAACTCATCCAGAAAGTATCTGAGCAAATTACGGTTGCTGGCAATGAATTTCGAAAGGCTCAGAATATAGCAGCTTTCGAGAAGAACCCCTTTTACTTCGCCAAAAAAGCTTTTAAGGAACAGCAGGGTACAATTAGGTTAAGTACGGACGAGATGTTCAACTACTTTAAATCCACATATACCACCCCGGAGGCAGATATAACTTACAGGGATCCACCAGCTCCAAAACCCAAAGAACCTGCTCTAGCATTTGATGCTGATTCACCGACGATGGAAGAGCTGGAATACCACATAAAAAGGAAACCAAATAGTTCCGCCCCGGGACCCGATGGCATACCATACATCATATACAAAAAATGTCCATCAGTGCGGAAACACATGTTGAACATCTACAAAAGAATTTGGACGAACAGAGAAGTGCCAGACTGTCTTGGTAAAGCCGTGTTTGTTCTTCTACCAAAAAAGAAAGAAGTTACTGATCCCAAGGATATTAGACCTATAGCTCTTACGAACACAATTTCGAAAATATTCTTCTCCATTATACAGGCCAGACTACTCAAACACATGTGTACCAACGACTACTTACCGAAGAAGTACCAGAAAGGTTTTCTCCCAAGAGTTGCAGGATGTCTCGAACATAATTCTTTGCTGACTGAATGTCTTAGAGATGCAAGGAAGAATGAGAGACAATTAACTGCCACGTGGTTAGACTTTGAAAACGCCTTCGGTTCGGTGCGCCATGAGTTACTATTAAAGGCGCTAGAGTGGTATAATGTGCCACCTCTGATCTGTAATATAATAGCCTCCTACTACAAAAAACTTTCCTTTGTAATACAAGTAAAAGGCGAAACGGAGAAGATACCGGAAATTCGTTACGGCATAGGACTTTTCCAGGGTTGCTGCCTCTCTCCTGTTACATTTAACATTGTTATCAACATTCTAATTGATACGCTTGTCGTAAAAGAAAACAAATGGGGATACAGGTTCAAATATGGAGACACATATATGGCGGCCATCCTGGCATTTGCGGATGATATTACGCTGTTAACCCGCAATCCAAAACAAAATCAGGCGCTTCTTAAGGTGGTAGATGACTATTGTGAATGGACTAAAGGGATGAAGATAAAACCAGCGAAGTGCTACTGTTTGAGCTTAACCAGGAAAGGTTCAAAGTTTACCTCGAGCAATCCAGGTCTGACAGTAGCCGGAAAACCAATCGCAACCGTGGCTGATGAAGCTCCTTTTAAATTCTTGGGAAAAAGGATCACCAGCAGAGGAAAGGAGCATCCTACTGATGATATTGTCCAACTTTTCGAAGAGAGCCTCCGCCAAACTGACAATCTTCCCCTCCTGGGTACACAAAAGGCATGGATTTACGATAACTACCTGACATCAAAACTTTCATGGCCATTTCTCGTCTACGACTTCACAAAGCAAAACCTGACTAAATTAGACTCGTATGTGACCAGATTCCTGAAATCATGGTTTGGACTGGCTCACCCGGCTGACTCGTCAACGCTATACAGATCTCACAATAACTTTGGACTGAACATTAAGAAACCGTCGATATTTTATCAAAAGGCGAGAATAGCCAAACGATGTATACTCAAAGACTCCAATGATAGCGCTATTCAAGCCTTACCCAACACATCACTATCAGATGAACTGGAATCGAGACTCGACTTCTACAAATCATTCCAAGTTGGTACACGCACCAATAGATCTGGATTGGGCATAGAAACAGCAAAGTCTGATAAAGAAATACTGAAAGGTTTTGCTCAGGAGGACATGGAACAAGGTTTCAAACTTCACGCCTTAAACCTAGAAATGCAGAATGATTGGCTAACAGTGGGTGACTTCTGCATCCCTCCTGCATTGAAGTGGAAATCCATAATATACAACTGGTCCCCTGAGCTGCTTAAGTTCTACTTAAATGCATTCCAGCTTACTCTCCCCGACCCGAGTAACCTAGTTAGATGGGGGAAATCTACAAATAGACTATGCCCGTCATGTAAGGAGTTCGTAGGCACGGCCAAACATTTGTTATGCGGATGCAAAATACTACTTGAGCGAGGCCAGTATTCCTACCGTCATGATAAAGTCCTCCAAATCATCAGAGAGGCCATCAACCTGTCAATTGCACGGACCAGGAAAGGGCAAACCAGTAGCGGCTTCCAGAAGGTCAACTTTGTGAAACCTGGAGCCAATAAGCTGCCCAAAGATAGGACTAAACCTTCTTCAATTTTGGGAGCAGCAAAGGATTGGGAATTGTTGATGGACACACATGAGAAGCATTACCAAATGCCTTCGGAAATCTGTACCACAGCATTAAGGCCGGATATACTCATATTCTCAAAAGCGACAAAGCATGTAGTACTTGTTGAACTTACAGTTCCATGGGAAAGTAACATACCGAAGGACCACAACATCAAGCTTAACAAGTACTGCAACTTAGTAGACCGGATTGTGAGAAACGGATTCAAGACTGATCTCTTCGCTGTGGAAGTCGGAGCAAGAGGACTACCAGCGAAGTCGCTCTACAGTCTCTTCAAGAATCTAGGGCTCCCAAGATCGACGCTAAGCTCATATATGGAGAGAGCTTCGAAAACGTCACTGGAAGCATCCTACAGAATATGGATAGGTAGAGAGAGGGAGGTCGAGAGCGGGACTGGTGGTTTCCCCGCGTCCTAGTCAACGCAGACTAGCTGACGAGGGCTTGACGCGAGCCGAAACGTGAAGCATGCGCGGGAAACTTAGAGTGGCCACTCGCTAGTCCCAGCCTCGATTAATACCCTCCTCTACTGCCGATGGGCCCGGATATGTTCGGTGAAGCCATCGTAAGCTTAGATCCACACCTTCTAAGAACGATAAGTAAACTGTTAAAAAAATTTATCAGGTTGAACTTGAAGTCAATAAATTTATATTAGAGTAAGATAATTTACATTGTAGAAGAGAAGATACTACTTCTTTGATACAACTTAATACTTAGTGGCATGTCCACGGCTCTTAATTACAGCCTTACACCGGCGAGGCATTGATTCTATCAATTTTTGACATGTTTCAAGAGAAAGAGCGTTCCATTCTTCCAAAAAAACGGTGTACAGTTCTCTTAAATTGCCACATTGTCTATTTGATACCTTTTTCTTGACTTCGCACCAAAGATGTTCTATAGGATTTAAATCCGGGCTGTTAGCTGGCCAATCTAAAACAGAAACAGCCTGTGAGTCGAGGAATTCCTTCACCGACCGTGCAGTATGCTTTGGATCGTTGTCGTGCTGGAATGTCCAAGTGACCGGAAGTACATCTTCAGCATAGGGTAACATTGTTTCCTCCAGTACCTCCAGCCCTCCAGTATATCTTTGTATTGATACTAATCCATGTTGCCTTCTATGAGCCTAGCAGGCCCGACTCCATGACCAGAAAAGCACCCCCAAATTTTCAAGTTTCCACCGCCATGCTTTAATGTCACTTTTGTGAACTTGGGGTCGAATGCTTTATTCGCAGGGCGTCGTACGTATTGTCTTCCATCAGAGGACATCCTGTTTATTTTAGTTTCATCAGAAAAAAGAACATTTTTTTATTTTTCCACTGTCTAACTGTCCAGTTTTCATATCTTCTTGCAAATGCGATACGGACTTGCCTATGGCGCAGTGTCAACATGGGTACCTTCCGTGCTATCCTTCCGAATAACTTCTCTTCTACTAAACGCCTTCGGATAGGGCGTGCCGAGATTGCTGAGGGATTGTTTTCGCCAAAAACATAATTTTTTATTTCATTGGACCCTTTAAATGGAAATTTTTTAGCCAAACGAACGATGTTTCTATCGTCTCGACGAGATGTCTTCCTCTGTTTAGGCGCGCGCGGTATATTTGAAGTAGTTTGATATGTATTGAAATGCTTCACAGCGTGGAACACCATGGTTTTTGAATATTTCACATGGTCTGCTATCTTTTTATACGACCAGTTGTTCTCGCGAAGTCTTATTATAACTTCTCTCAAAGGTTGATCACAACTTTTATTTTTTCCACATTGTTTTAAATGAAATAAACACGTCTTAGTATTTTTACAGCAACAAATGGTGCCAAAATTATACAAAAAGTGACATAGCACAAAGTGTTCTAAATTCAAATTATTATAAAAAATAAATTTAGTCTGCGTTCTTAATTATGTGACCAGCCTGTAAGTATAGTACTATGGGTTCAGATGTTAGGTTTACGTATTGTATTACAATTTCATAGTTTCTTTTTTTAATGGTGGTGTATAATGAATGTACAAATAGTATGGAAGTATTTTGCCATACCACAAAAAATAAAAGAAAATTTATCCAATATGTTATGCAACTTTGTTCGAAAAAAATATGTCCTTAAAATAATCGTTCTTAATTATATGGCCACCACTGTATATGTATTTATTAAAATTTATGTTGTACCCATCGTTTGGGTACATGCATCTATTTTCATTCGCACAGACTAAATCTGTGAATTAAAATTGCCAACCCTAGCACAGGCTTAGCCTAGTTGGGTGGTAACGTCGCGCTAATTCAGAAATAAAACAAAAACTGTTCCACATATTTACAATAATTTGTATACTGTACCTACTGTATTAGCATGTAACTATTCATTCTGTGTGCAATAAAATTCATTTCATTTCATTTCATTTCATTTCATTATGAGCCTGGTTTTCACCTCTCACATCTTTATGTTCATTTGGTGCGGTGGTACTAAACCGGACGGGTTAAACCGGTTTATAGCACAACATAAAAAGTTGACAAGCGGCGGGCTCAATGCCTAATGGAATTATATTAATTATATTAGCTTAAAGCTGCTAGTGTATACTACAACAATATATAAGCTTGGGTTCGCCCCGCCGCCGCTGGTGGAAACTCCATTTGTTTTTATACCAATTTTAGATTTTAATTTTTACTTTATAAAAAAATTTAAAATTGTTTTAAAAAGAAAATGTGTTAATAAAGATATAATAATAACATAATTGATTGTGGGTAAAGTTGATGGGTGGTGCAAAATTAACAGAGATAAAGCGTTTAGAGTGAGTGGTGCTCTAGTAAAACAATATCCCGTCCGGGAGTGGTGTGCAGAGAGAGCAATCAACTTCAAATGTGAATTAAGTGTGTACATTTTATAAGTTATCTCAGATTTTTATTTTAAAAAAAAATGCTTTACGAGAATGCCGGCTGAGAAACTCGAGCTGTTCCAACGCTTGTTGTGTGCACAGAGATACCGGCAGATACCTGGACTCCCTCTGGATCTGCATGGAGGAGGAGAAGGAGGGATCGGACTCGCTCTCCGCCGCCGTGTCGTCCAGGCTCCCCTCCAGCAGCGGCACGAGGATATCTTCCATCTGCATCGCACAAAACATTTCTCAATTCACACGCAGGTATGACAATATATGGTTTCTTCAAGAAACTAGGCTTGCCTAGACCGGCGACTCCGCGGGCAGAACTGGAAGCATCATACAGAATTTGGAAAGTGGGAGTGTTGTTTTTTTTTTATGGAAACTGACACGGTTGGCTACATACATCACCTACAACATCCATGTCAGCCTATAACACCGGGTGAACTTGGTGCCACGTCAGTGCTTCCTTTCGGTCGTGCCGGCTACACTGAACTGGACGGAAAACACAAACTATTTTCATTCAGTGCGGTGTTACCAACCCGGACGGGTTAAACCCTCTCTACCGTCTACCGGCAGAACTACAAATTATAAAAAAAATATTTCTTAACATATTACGTAAAATTCGGTAAAATCGTATCACACTTGAGAATAGCAGCTCACCTTGCACTGCTTCAAAATGTTATGTCGCTCGTTCTTCTTGCTCGCGATGCGCGCCTCGATGCCCGAGATCGCTTTCTGCACCGACTGGATGTCCTTCGCGATGCTCGCTACGTCCTTACGCGCCTGCACGTTGAAATAAAAACAAAATTCAGTATATGTAAAACATTTATTTTCATAAAATTTAAAAAAGTAATACTAATAATTATAGATTAAAACCTAGAGAGCGTTCCAACTAAAAGTTCCCTTCGCTGTTATGTTGGCTCCACTGTCTATCTGTCAAAACAGCGTTGAGGGTTGCTATGTGTACAGATTTACCAGTAATTATCAGTATTTACCGTATTTTTTGTACGGTAAATACCGATTACATTATTAGGTACCTAATATAATCTTCACAATGTGGCAGCACGAATTTAAGCACTGAAAGTGACACTGACAGTGGAGCCAACATAACGGCGAAGGGAACTTTTAGTTGGAACTCTATACCTAATAAACATTAAAATAACTATCATCAAAAGGGGCGTTTTCAAATGTTCCTAGAACCCTTGCGGCATTACCCCGCTGGAAGGCAAGGCTTACCCTTTGAATGAAGTAGGCCCATGATTGCAGGACGCCAGTTGCGTCCACCAGCAGAGGCCCAAGCCTCTTCAAGAAGATTTTGGCTTCACTGCTCCACGGACCGAGGGTTTCAACCGCAAACGCAACAAATTCGAAATCTTGAATTATATTTAAATATTTATTGCATTCGAGGCTCTCCACCCCGGCCGCGGCCGCGCCAGCCGCTCTTGAAGAGGCCCAAACGTGACTTGGAGCCATTGCGTAGACACAAGTGGCGTCCCACATCAATGACCTACCCTTAGCCCGTGGCACTAGGGTGATACCATCATATGTATTATTAGGGTATGTTATAAGAAGAATTTAAACTGAATGATAATGTCAGTGGGGCATCGGGGAAGATGCAGACTTAAGAAGTCCTTCCTTCAAGAAATAAGGTGTGTGTCACTGGGGACGCATATTGAGCACAACTCACACATTCACAAACCCTAGAACGATAAAAAAGGTATGTACGGACTGTCAAATGCTTGTATGAGAACTAGCATCGCCAATTTGCGGGGAGCGGAGTGTACTTACCGATGATAAGATATTCCACTATTGTGCACACTAAACTTGGCTGTAGTGTTTTTACACGTAAATACAGATCATGCGGGCATTTTAAACAGGTTTTTGCGTACGCAGCCGATGACAGACTGACGGACCAGCGCGCGACCGTCCAATGAAACAAGTATGTTTTTACTTATATCGTGTTACGCTGGCGAGGATAGGGTTCGGGGTCCATACCTTTTTTATCGTTCTAGCACAAACCATTACTGAATACCCTTGAGAGGGACGAAGCGTGGGCAGTGTGTGAGTAGCAAAAGACTTGAGTGTGGAAATATAAAATATAATATAAGGAATATAACTATGACAAACTATAATATACTACATAATATAATACAAGAGTGTGGTTTAAAAAAATACTTTTAGGGAAAAGATCTTCCCGGTGTATGGTACCTTGGTCATCTCGTCCTCGAAGGCGTCGACGCGCGCCTTGGCTGCGTTGCGCTCCCCCTTCAGCTTCTCCACGTTGCGCAGCTCGTTGTCGATGTCGGAGCGCTGCTTCAGCTCCGCCTGCCTGCCCGCCTCCAGCTCGTCCTCGCCGTCCTGCACCGTGCGCTCCCACCGCGTCACGTTCTCTGTTCACCCGGTACGCACGTTGCTATATTGCTTTTGTTAACATTTTGGTGGCCTCTGCGACCTGCCACACTATCAATCAATCAATCAAAAAGTCAGTAAGGAAGCAGAGAAGATGCTGAAGTATCTGGATCTGCAGCATTACCAAAATGTGGTCCGTCGACTCGACGATCGTTCTGCCCATAGTCGTATAAGCGCATGGGCTGATAGCGAAGAGCCCTGCTCGACACTGCACGCATCGTCCAGAGGTTTCTCTCCCTAGGGCCCGACCATAGGAAGCTTGGGTTCGCCCCGCCGCCGGTGGTGAAACTCCATTTTCTTAAGATTAATTTTGTATATGTTTGTAATGTTGGGTTTTTAATATGTAGTTAGGTTTTTAATGTGTACAAAATTAGTTTTAAGCAAATGTGTAAATAAAGAAATAATAATAATAAACTTTTGAGAGATCACAATAGATCTTCCTAGGTCGCAGTGACAACAGGGTTCAGGGGCCCTAACTCTCACACTTTTCATAATCATCATACATACATACATATAATGCGCGGGGCGGATCTCGGCGTGTCGCCGCCGCAGCGGCTCGTCAGTGTTCTCCCTCGCACCCGCACCGTACTTGTATAGTGTATTCGCGTGGCGGGTCGCCCGCTGCGGCGGCGACACGCCGAGATCTGTCCCGCGCATTATACCACATGCTGTATTCCGACAATCGAGGTGAGGCAGACGAGTAAGTGTTGTGCTGCAGGTACTATTGTAAATTACAGCACAACACCGACCGCCACGTTTAGCAAAGTATTCGGACAAGATAACTATCAAGCGTAAAGTAATGAAGGGTTGCAAGGCTGAGTATAACGCTAAATCAAATCTAGGGGCTTCAGTGTTTATGGACATATTTTAGAATATGGAAAATATAATACTGATTAATTCTGAATATTGGCTTGATACGAGCCGAAATGTAACGCACTCTGGAGAACTACACAGAGCGGCCGCTCGCTAGTCCCGACCTCCATTGACACCCCCCTCACTGCTAATAGGCCCGGATATGTTCGGTGAAGCCATCGCAAGCTCATTGCGACACCTGCCTTCAATTACAACAATATATCTAGTTGCAGGGCGCTCGTTGATATAATAACTGAAGAGACTCACTCTGGGTGTCGCGCGAGCGCTCGAACTCGAGGTTGGAGGAGATGCGGTCGATCTGGTCGTCGAACTCCATGCGCTTCTTGGCGCGCTCCTGCTGCGCGCGCAGCTCCCGCTCCTCGTACTGTCTGCAACGCGCAACAACCGCAAATAGACAGCGGTAATACGCGAGAGCTCAATTGTGCGACTTTTTTTTTTATGTAAACCAGCATGGGTGGCTGTGCCGAGAGATTAACAGTGTGCAGTGTGCAGTGTGCAGTCGACAGAGACAAAATCACCTCTCCTCGCGAAACCACGCTCAGTTAGGTGCCATGCCAGCAGATTTGCGGACTGTTGCTAGGCTGTCTAGTCCGTTAATACGACGCTTGAAGACACCCAGGTTAAAGAATTCAGGAAATACACTCGCCGGAAGACAGTTCCACACCCTAGCGGTGCGACAAAGAAACGATTTAGACAACCGATGGGTTCTCGCGTAGCAGGAATATCCTTTCCACTTATCTTAGGATGATCTCACGAATACAGAACAAGAGATTATACATTCATGTAACAAATAATTTGATAAAGGCTAAGAAGCTGATGGCAGATGGAAAATTGAGAAAAAAAGGAGCGTGCACTTATGTGGCGCGCGTTCGAAGTTAAACTTCTACAGTGCACCCCTCCCGCTCTCTCCGCTTATCAATAGTACACAATATCTAGGTACAACTAATCTGTATGTCGTGATGATGAGGTTTCTTTCTAAGCTTACCCTCCATTTTCATATATTATCATATTGTTTATTAATCCATTCATATTGCAGTAAAACTGCACTCGAGCTTGTCACAATTTGTTCTATCCGGTTCGATTGCATCCACCAAGAAGAGCCGGCAAGAAGCTTCGCAGGGTATTTTTTTTTCTCATAAATATTAATGACAAGTATTTTAGTGACTAGCCACATAATAACATCGCCTATAGTCTATCGAAAACGCAGCTTGAGAGCAAGATTAACAATTTTACTGAGATTTCTGACTTATTATTAATTAAGGATATCAGGTGTAATCACATTTTCATAATAACATAACATGCGTAAAAACAAGTATAACCTTCAAGAATAATAACGAAATTATCAAGATTTTCTAAGATGGGATGCGGAATGAGTACGTACCGGATGTTAGCGACGCCGATGTCTCTACAGAAACGCTTGAAGACGACGTCCTCGACGTTGTTCATGTTCTCCTTCACCTCCTGTATGTGCTCCTCACGCTGACGCATCGTGCGCTCCACCTCGCCTATCGTCGGCTGAACCAAACGTCGCAACACACGAACACACAGATCAGTTATGTAAAGCTGGCATGTACAAATTTGTCAGCCTCTATAGCGCAGTCGTGCAGTCAGTCAACTGTCGCTATTGAATGTTAAGCAACGCTGGGTGCGGTCAGTACTTAAGATAGGTGACCGCTGACCGTTGGAGGCTGACCGAGGTTCGGATTCCTCGTAAAACTGTAGGTCCCTTCCCTCCTAACCTTACTTGGTGGTAGGGTTTAAACCGCCCGGGTTGGTACCACCGCACTGAATGAAACGTCGGTCGAAACGGCTATGTAAATAGTTTGTGTTTTCCGACCAGTTCAGTGTAGCCGGCACGATCAAAGGGGGAAGCACTGACATGGCACCTAGTTCACCCGGTGTTATGGGCTGACATCACGGACATTGTAGGTGATGTAGCCAACCGTGTCAGGTTCCATAAAAAATAATAATAATAATAATTTCACATATTGCGCTTGTGCAGTATCTGCGAATAAGCGCACGGGGTGACTCCGCACTGCATACGCGTCACGATAAACCGATCTGTCTCTCTGACAGACATTGTTATTTATTTTTATTAGAAAAATGCAAAGCGAAAATCATTGGAAAAAATACATCCCGGCCAGGATTCCAACCTGGGTCTCTGGTTTGAGCACGGTTCAACGTTGAACCTTGCAAGTAGACTGTTCGCAAAAATTATGCGACATCATGAGTAGTGGACTCTTGGAACAAGCTACCACAAGAAGTGATAAGTGCTATATCAGTGAATGGTTTTAAAAATCAACTTGACAAACATTTGTTATAAATATAAACAAAAAATAAAAACAAACACATATAGTATTAAAAAAATACATCAAATAAAATAAAATAAATATATATATAAATAAGATCTATCATAAAACAGTGCACTCAACACGTGAAGTACACGCATGCAAGCTGCTAGTGTATATAAATAAATAATAATAATAATATTAATCGGGGCTCCGTGCTCTGACTACAGCCCCCGCTACCGGCGTGGCGGTACGGTGCGCAACGGCGGCGCACGCACGAGGATCAAGATCCATGAAAGGACTGCGTGTCGTCGCCCCGCAGCCGGTGGATACGGAGCTCTCCGAGATGGGGGTGGTGGTGGCCTACGTGTCTAGTACCACCACCTACCGCTCGAAGCTTAGTCTCGCGTCGTCTCGGAGAGCTCCGTAGCCACAGCCTGCCCCCGCCGGCGTGCTTGGAGGTCCGCCTCCCGCCGCCGGCGAGTATACCGTTTTTTGTTTTTCTCTGTTTGTGTAAATTTTGTTATAGATATTTTATTTTATAATTATATAAAATTAATATAAATATGTACTTGTACAAAAAACGTGAAATAAAGAAGTAATAATATATTAATAAATCATGAAGGTGCGAAAATTTTGAGATAATATGTAACGGTCCGGTGGCACAGTTGGTTATAATATGTAACGGTCCGGTGGCACAGTTGGTTATAATATGTAACGGTCCGGTGGCACAGTTGGTTATAATATGTAACGGTCCGGTGGCACAGTTGGTTATAATATGTAACGGTCCGGTGGCACAGTTGGTTATAATATGTAACGGTCCGGTGGCACAGTTGGTTATAATATGTAACGGTCCGGTGGCACAGTTGGTTATAATATGTAACGGTCCGGTGGCACAGTTGGTTATAATATGTAACGGTCCGGTGGCACAGTTGGTTATAATATGTAACGGTCCGGTGGCACAGTTGGTTATCGCGTTGGCGGCTTAGTAATAGGCTTCCGTATGGGGTATAGGAACATAAAAAAAATTGGATAAGCCCCCGATACCCATCAGAAAACCATTCCATATTTTTTTTTATAGAAAGCGTTACATGTGGCGCCGAGCCACCCATAAGGTACCTAACGACGCCCATGAACATTCGGTCGCATGCGGGGGTTGCGAATGCGACCGGATGTCCCGCGTGGACGCATACACGCTAACCGACTGGGATGATAAATACTCACCCCAAATAGCTCCATCTTCCGCTCCAAATCTGCAAGCTCCGCCTCCAGAGTCTTGATTTGCTTCAGCTGAAAAGAAACAAAAGTAAAAACTATAATTAGACGGACAAACTTGACAGCTAAATGTTGCCAGTTTTGAAACATTCTAAGCCCTCAAGAGTCGGTATCCACAGTGAGGACAGACACCTGCACATTCGCCGAAACGTCGGCATCCTGATACCAGTAGGGTTGCAATCACTGCCCAGTGCGCGTTGTGCGGAGGAGGAAAAGGAACGGCAGGATTGCATCAAACAGCTCCTCCGAGTACTCCCCATGGAATAAGCGAAAGAACACACTTAATCAATCAATCAAAATATGTTTATTGCCTTTTAAAATTTTGCAAAAGGTACAACTTAACGCCATAGGCGTTCTCTTCCAGCCAACCTTTGGGTTATCATGAATGAGTGTGGAGTGGCAGAGAACAAAATAAGAATGATGTAGATAATTTCAACAAATTATACAACATAAATATAATACATACATACATACATAACACACGCTGTATCCCGACAATCAGGGTAAGCAGAGTAATCGGTGTTGTGCTATAAGGACTCTGGTAAATTACAGCACAACACCGACCACCACGTTTAGCACAGTATACGGACAAGACAACTATCAAGCAGCAAGTAAGGCACGAAGAACCCACCTGCTGCATGACTCGGTGGAAGGACTGCGCCAAGGTGAGAAGTGGCTAGCCTGTCGCCCTTTAGCGCAGTATCTTGTCCTTATCCCTTAGTCGCCTCTTACGACATGCACGGGGAGAGATGCAGTGGGGCTATTCTTTTTAAGTACCGGCCCCACACGGTATAAATAAATAAATAGATAAAAATATATAAATACAGGACTTACACTTACACTTAGGGCGCCGACATCCCTTCTAAGTTGCAGTGCTATATAGTACTAAAAAGTGTAAATAAAACCAATACTAAGGCAAAGTGAAACGTACAGTGGTGTCCCTGTCGGTCATGGAGTACTTGAGCCGGGACTCGAGGCCTCGGATCTGCGAGTCCACCGTCGTCAGCTCCGACTCCTTGCGCGACTTCTTCATGGACTCGCGCAGCTCCTCCGTCAGTTTCTCCTGCAGATAGAGAGGGACAGGCTGAGTCTTTATTTTATATTATTATTGAATAGCTTTTGCCGGCGGCTTCGCTCGCATAGCCTATGTCCATCCTGAAGGTCCTTTCTAAATATTGGTCAAAGAATTTTAGTACTTTCGGAGATTACCTCCTACATTAAAACTTACAAACTTGACCTATTTATAATAATATTAGTGTAGATAGACCTTAACGTGTTACATGTTGTGTTACGTGTTAAGATACGCAATCAAATTGGTGTCCTATTTTTGTTGCTATTATTATTAATAATTGTATTTAGTTTTTATCATTTGAAATCGTAACAAATTCCTAAAAGAAACCTATTTACATTTAAGTTATAAAGATTTTGTCTAATAATAAAGGTGACCCTATGAATTTTTAATGTACATAATATGTACAAGTAAGATCATTTCATATTGGCACCAAATGTTTGAGATTGATCCAAGGTACAGCAGTAGGACAGACAGACAGACGGCGTAGGCTTATAGTAAGGCTAGTAGTAAGTAATAGGCTTCCATACTTAGGATATAGTGTGTACTGAAAAGAAAAAAAAATTGGTAAAAAAACTTTTAAGTTAAACGGTTTTATTTAAAAAAAAACTAGAAAAAAACAGCTGTACAAAAAACTAGAAAATAATAAGGACACAAGCCTGGGCCTTCTTAAGATTTTACGTCTGGGTAAGAAATCGTGCAATACTAGCGTGCTGTCTTCTCATGTCGGATGCCAAAGGGCACTTTGTGTCGCTGCGTCAGCGGATTAATTAACAGACTAATATAAAAACGTGGGGCGCATGTTATTTATTACGCATATTATACGCCCCACGTTTTTATATTACTCTGTTAAAAGTCTCAATTTATTACTTAATCCGCTGACGCAGCGACACAAAGTGCCCTTTGGCATCCGACATGAGAAGACAGCACGCTAGTATTGCACGATTTCTTACCCAGACGTAAAATCTTAAGAAGGCCCAGGCTTGTGTCCTTATTATTTTCTAGTTTTTTGTACAGCTGTTTTTTTCTAGTTTTTTTTTAAATAAAACCGTTTAACTTAAAAGTTTTTTTACCAATTTTTTTATTTACTCGTTTTTAGTTTGATTTTTGGCTCGTATCATTCATTCATTACGCAAACTCGTCATCCTTTCCAACTCTCTCATTGCATCTTTGTTACTCGGTTTCTTACCTGTCAATTTCTCACAATCAAGCTCCTCAATACATAGCCCTTCTAAAGACTTTACGCGACTCAATGCAACATACGCTTGACCCTCCTCAAATAGTCTGAAGCCCAAATACACGACAGCATGGTCAACAGTACTGCCCTGCATTTTATGGACAGTGGAGGCCCATGACAAAATTATCGGTAACATCCGTCTCTCAGCTGTTCCATAATTAAACTTTGCTGGAAACTGTATGGCTTAAGGATGGATAAGGTGTCCGCCGTCCCTTTCAAAATCAATTTAAACAGATGGTATGTCTGTTTCATACATTTGCGTTCGACAAGTATGGGACGCTCGTCCAAACAAACCAAATGAGCCCAAACTCGAGGGTGTTACTAGTAACGGTTGAAGAGTACCACTGTACACCTTCTGACTCCATCATCAGACCCTCGTCACCAAGTGTGTTGGTAGAAGTATGCGACACTCGTCCAAGCCAACCATATGAGCCCAAACTCGAGGGGGTTACTAGTAATGGTTGAAGAGTTCCACTGTACACCTCCTGACTCCATCATCAGACCCTCGTCACCAAGTGTATTGGTAGAAGTATGGGACACTCGTTCAAACAAACTAAATGAGCGCAAACTCGAGGGGGTTACTAGTAAAGGTTGAAGAGTTCCACTGTACACCTCCTGACTCCATCATCAGACCCTCGTCACCAAGTGTATTGGTAGAAGTATGGGACACTCGTTCAAACTAACCATATGAGCCCAAACTCGAGGGGGTTAATAGTAACGGTTGAAGAGTTCCACTGTACACCTCCTGACTCCATCATCAGACCCTCGTCACCAAGTGTATTGGTAGAAGTATGGGACACTCGTCCAAACCAACCAAATCAGCCCAAACTCGAGGGGGTTACTAGTAACGGTTGAAGAGTTCCACTGTACACCTCCTGACTCCATCATCAGACCCTCGTCACCAAGTGTATTGGTAGAAGTATGGGACACTCGTCCAGACCAACCAAATGAGCCCAAATTCGAGGGGGTTACTAGTAACGGTTGAAGAGTTCCACTGTACACCTCCTGACTCCATCATCAGACCCTCGTCACCAAGTGTATTGGTAGAAGTATAGGACACTCGTCCAAACAAACCATTGAGTTCAAACTCGAGGGGGTTACTAGTAACGGTTGAAGAGTTACACTGTACACCTCCTGACTCCATCATCAGACCCTCGTCACCAAGTGTATTGGTAGAAGTATGGGACACTCGTCCAGACCAACCAAATGAGCCCAAATTCGAGGGGATTACTAGTAACGGTTGAAGAGTTCCACTGTACACCTCCTGACTCCATCATCAGACTCTCGTCACCAAGTGTATTGGTAGAAGTATGGGACACTCGTTCAAACCAACCATATGAGCCCAAAGTCGAGGGGATTAATAGTAACGGTTGAAGAGTTCCACTGTACACCTCCTGACTCCATCATCAGACCCTCGTCACCAAGTGTATTGGTAGAAGTATAGGACACTCGTCCAAACAAACCATTGAGCCCAAACTCGAGGGGGTTACTAGTAACGGTTGAAGAGTTCCACTGTACACCTCTTGACTCCATCATCAGACCCTCGTCACCAAGTGTATTGGTAGAAGTATGGGACACTCGTCCAAACCAACCAAATGAGCCCAAACTCGAGGGGGTTACTAGTAACGGTTGAAGAGTTCCACTGTACACCTCCTGACTCCATCATCAGACCCTCGTCACCAAGTGTATTGGTAAAAGTATGGGACACTCGTTCAAACCAACCAAATGAGCCCAAACTCGAGGGGGTTACTAGTAACGGTTGAAGAGTTCCACTGTACACCTCCTGACTCCATCATCAGACCCTCGTCACCAAGTGTATTGGTAGAAGTATGGGACACTCGTCCAAACCAAGCAAATGAGCCCAAACTCGAGGGGGTTACTAGTAACGGTTGAAGAGTTCCACTGTTCACCTCCTGACTCCATCATCAGACCCTCGTCACCAAGTGTATTGGTAGAAGTATAGGACACTCGTCCAAACAAACCATTGAGCCCAAACTCGAGGGGGTTACTAGTAACGGTTGAAGAGTTCCACTGTCCACCTCCTGACTCCATCATCAGACCCTCGTTACCAAGTTGAAATTATCATAATATTGTATTGTCACGAGAACTCAATGTGTGTGCAAAGTTTCATAAAAATCGGTTCAGTAGAAGTAGTTGAAAAAGTTGTCGCAAGATTTGAAACAAAGATAGTAACAAACAAACAAACAAATATACGGAGTCAAGCTAAATAAAACCGTTTAAAAACCGGCCAAGTGCGAGTCGAACTCGCGCACCGAGGGTTTCGTATCGCCATGTCATGGTCAGCGCCGCTCACGCCATCTATGGCGTGTTTATGAAATGATTCATATTATTTAAAATTCATGATTAGTTAAAATGCTTCATACTCTTTTCGTTAGATGGGGCGCATACACTTTTTAGTTTCTTCTATGGGAACCCCGCAATTTTTTTATTTTTTCTTATATTATTGTTATATCGGCCATAACAACACATAATAATTATTCTGTGAAAATTTAAACGGGCTACCTATTACAGTTCAAGAGATACAGCCCTCGGACAGACAGACAGACAGAAGGCGTAGGCTTAGTAATAGGCTTGCGTATGGGATACGGAAACCTAAAAAGAAGTGTTTCACGGGACTTTGCTAACTTTCGAATCCCACATACACACGGCAGTAACATTACCTTCTTGGCCTTCAGCTGGGACATGTGCTTCTCGTCCCAGCGCTTGGCCTTGCGCGCCAGGTCCAGCGAGCCGCCAGAGATGATCCCAGACTTCTGGTAGAACGTTCCGTCCAGCGCCAAAGCCTGTCCGTTACAAAACAATATTTTAGAGTAAGTTTTTTTATTTTTTTATTTTGTGAATGATTTCTATATAAATAAAACATAAGTTTGGGTGCCTCTGCTTTAAATGTTTATTTAGACTGTTATTGTATGAGTTTGCAGTGCGTTTTACATCATGGCTTCCATATTGACTGGGAAAAAACTCTGGGAAAAAGTGATAAGGTCACTCTTCGACCTTCGACGAAGGTTCGTCTTCTGTATTTTTTTATTTCAAGCATTTCTTTATACTTACGTCATTACTTACCAAATTTAAAAGAAATACCCTACCCTTAGAGGACACAGCTTAAAGCTAAACCGCTCAGCATTTAATTCTAACCCAAGGAAACACTTCTTGGTGAACAGAGTTGTGGACTCTTGGAACGAACTACTGCAGGAGGTCATAAGTGCTAAAAGTGTAAACGGATTTAAAAACCCGTTAGATAAACACCTAAAAGGAAAAATAAATAAAGTGAAATGCATGCATGAGCTTCAAGCTGTTAGGGCTATAATAAAGAAGGAAGGAAGGTGTGGAACTAAGCTTGCGATGGATTCACCGAACATATCCGGGCCCATCGGCAGTAGAGGAGGGTGTTAATCAAGGTCGGGACTAGCGAGTGGCCACTCTAAATTTCCCGCGCATGCTTCACGTTTCGGCTCGCTTCAAGCCCTCGTCAGCTAGTCTGCGTTGACTAGGACGCGGGGAAACCACCAGTCGCGCTCTCGACCTCCCTCTCTCTACCTATCCATATTCTGTAGGATGCTTCCAGTGATGTTTTCGTTCTGTATTAGCACAGTAGGATAGGTACGTACGTCGTATCTGCCGTTGCGGTTGGTGCGGTCGAGGTCGTACGCGACGCGCGACGCGTCCTCGGGCGTCTCGCACACGAGCGCGTTGTTGGTGACGAACAGCACCGCGCGGTGGATCGCCGGCGGCTCGAACCTCAGCACGTCGAACAGCAGCTTCACGTTCTTCGGCTCGCGGATGTCCCTGTCACATTTTTATTTACTCTAAAGTGGCAGTCTTTTTATGTTTAGGGTTCCGTATCAGGTACGGGACTCTAGTACTAAGCCTAAGGCGTCTGTCTGTCTGTCTGTCTGTCCGTCTGTCTGTCTGTCCGTCCGTCCGTTTGTCCGAGGGCTGTATCTCTTGAACCGTAATAGGTAGCCTGTTGAAATTTTCACAAAAAATTTATTTTATGGCCGATATAACAATTAAGAAAAAGTAAAAAATTCACGGGGGTTTCCATAGAAGAAGCCAAAAAGTGTATGCGCGCGCGCCATCTACCGAATAGATTATGAAGCATGACATTAACTAATATTTATTTATTTATTTATTTATTTATTTATTTTAAACACTGACAGCTAACAGCTGGTGCGTGTATTCTGTTTATTAATTTATGAGTGCACTTGTATTGTTTTTAAGTATTTTTGTTTGTTTGTTTTTGGTTTTGTTTTTTTTTTGTCTAATCGGTTTTTTAAAGAATTAACCGAGGGGGCGCTGACGGTGTCCTCAGATAATTTGTTCCAGGCCCTTACGACCCGGTGCGTCAGTAAATGCTTCCTGGCGTTGGTTCTATGTGTGGGCCATTTTAGTTTTAATGAGTGACCGCGAAGACGTTCTTCAGTGCTCCTTTCGTACATTGACTGTAGACTTGGTACATCGTAGCATTCTTTTAGGATTTTATAGGTTTCTATAATGTCTCCTCGTTGTCTCCTTTCCTCAAGAGTTGTTAATCCCAGTGCCTGTAAGCGATCTTCATATGTTTTATTTTTAATTGATGATACCATCTTTGTTGCTCGTCGCTGTACTCTCTCTAGTAGCTCAATATCTTTTTTAAAATATGGACTCCAAATTTGGTAGCCATATTCAAGTAGTGGTCTTATATATGTCTTGTAGAGTTTCAGAAACAGTTCTGCGGTGATGGAGGAGAAGGCTTTCCTTATTGTATAGAGAAGTGAATTTGCTCTCTTCACTAGCTCAATTATGTGCGCTTCCCATTTTAGATCTTCTGATATCACGACTCCTAAATCCTTTTGCGACTTAACTGGTTGTATTTGGTTTCCACCAATGTTGTATGAGAGCTTTGGGTTTTTAGACCCTATGTGGAGTACTGTACATTTACTGCTGTTGAGTGAAAGTAGCCATTCTTTTGTCCAATGTAGAATTTGGTCAAGGGTGTCTTGTATGGTCTGATGGCTTATAAGAGGGTCTGCAAAAAATTTTGTATCATCGGCAAAGAGCGAGAAGCTGAGTTTCATGATGGCTGGTAGGTCTGTGAGAAATATCCCAAATAAGATTGGTGCGACGATCGATCCTTGCGGTACTCCGCTGAGTACTGGTTGAGGTTCAGATAGTTGTTCGCCAACTCTCACTCGGAACTTTCTATTTGTTAGAAGATCTTTCAGCCACAGTAGTAGTTTTCCACGGAGTCCAAAGTGGTCCAATTTGTGAATAAGTCGGTTTATCGGGACACGGTCGAAAGCTTTTTCATAATCTAAGTATATTATCATAATCTAAGTATATTATCTTAATAATATGCTGTAATAATATGAAGCATTTCATAACACGCCATCTAGATGGCGTGAGTGGCGCTAGCCGTGACATGGTGATACGGGAACCTCGGTGCGCGAGTTCGACTCGCACTGGGCCGGTTTTTTTTGGAAACTGACATGGTCGGCTACATCACCTACAAACATCCGTGATGTCAACCCATAACACCGGGCGAGCTAGGTGCCATGTCAGTGCGTCCCTTCATTTCATGTCGGCTACACTGAGCTGGACGGAAAACACGAACTATTTACATGGCTGTTTCGACCGACGTTTCATTCAGTGCGGATGCACCAATCCGGGCGGGTTGAACCCTAGTAAGGTAAGAAGGGAAGGGACCTATAGTTTTACGTGGAATCCGAACCACGGTCAGCCTCCAACGATCTAGCGGTCACCCATCCAAGGACTGACCGCGCCCAGCGTTGCTTAACCATCAATAGCGACAGTTGACTGTTTGCACCACTGAGCTATCAAGGTTGACATTTACTTTAAAGTGGCAGTCTCGACTGATACTTTCAAATTCAGGTTATACTTGAGCTGGCAGAGTGCTCACGAGGATGGGCAATACGTTTGGCCTGACACGTTGAGCCACATAGCTTGAAGAACGACCGTGCGTAAAAAAAAATGTATAATGTATATCAACCAAGATTCCTTTGTCACACCACTGGAACTGCCCTCCGTGTGAAACCCATTACAAAAATGGGGAAAGTTACGCTGAGACCAGTTGTCAGTCAAGTTGTCAGCATCGATAGCTCAGTGGTGCAGATTGATTGTTAAGCAACGCTGGGCGCGGTTAGTACTTGGATGGGTGATCGCTCGACCGTTGGAGGATGACCGTGGTTCGGATTCCACGTAAAACTGTAGATGGGAAAGAAGGGAAGGGCTTCTTACCTTAGTAGGTGGTAGGGTTCAACCCGCCCGGGTTGGTACCACAGCACTGAATGAAATGTCGGTCGAAACGGCTATGTAAATAGTTTGTGTTTTCCGTCCAGTTTAGTGTAGCCGGCACGACCGAAGGGAAACACTGACACCTAGTTCACCCGGTGTTATGGGCTGACATCACGGATGTTGTAGGTGATGTAGTCAACCGTGTCAGTTTCCATAAAAAAAAATAAAAAAAAATATTCATTCTTAGGGAGAACATACATAGTTAAGGCGCCTAGTAACGCCAGGGGTGTCCGACTCCGCTGTACCTACCGATTTATTAGCCTACTCGGCGCGACAGCCTCAGGATGCCAAACTCGCAGGGGCGCGCGGGCGATCGAGCCGGCCGGCGCGCGGGGCGGCCGGTCAGTCAGTTAGTTTGTCAGACGCATACAGTCGCCCGACCGCATAGTAAGTGTACGCCAGTACTATTAATTAGGTATTCTGTGCTAGTACGAAGAAAGGTAATTGTTTTGTTTAGTAGAATTTTGATTTATTTCTAGTAATTTATTTATTCATATTAGTAGGAGGCAGTGGCGGCTGGCCCTTAAGTGCGTTCGTGCGCCGCACTACCACAAAACATAACGCCTTCACCCGAAAGAAAGAAATAAATTAAAATATTAAACATTCTCCATGAAACCGATCGAAGTAAAAATATCAAACTGAATTCGATCCTATTTCCTAGACAACAAGGCACGATTTTGCTGTACGTAATACGTACTACATACTACGTATAGCCGCCGAGCTCGCCGCGCCGAGTGCAGCACAAAACACCGCGAACGTTTACTATGAGAAAATGTCAAACGCCGCTGCCCCGCCGCGTGAAACAAAACACTATTCATACGATTATGTGTGGCCTTCTGCGTGTGACACACGACGGAAAAAGAAGGACAGTATATTGTGGATAGACGCGCGTGCGACACGTCGCGACCGAGCCAGCCGACGATGAGCCGAAGTAAGCCGAGATCGTAAACCCGACCGAAGGCACGCGCGGGCGGGGGGCGCGGGCGCGCGGGCGCGGCGGGGGCGATCCAAACTCTGGGTCGAAGTCACACACACACACACACAAGCGCTAAGTACCTACACATACGCTGTAGCACGAACCGACAGGCGAGTCCATTTTTGGAATATGGGTGTTTCTTATATTTATATAACAGATCGAGTTTGCAATTGAATAATTTGAATTATTCGAATATCGATTTGATACATATTCGAATGGTAATTTATAAAATATATGGAATCACCCAAAGACCTAGGCGTTGTTGGTTGCGCGATCATCCGATCGATCGCTCGCCGCGCCGCGCCGCGCGCGCCGCGCCATCTCAGTTCGGGGCGAGACCCGTCGTCGTCGCGTCGACCGATGATGGCCGCTCCGCGCCGCCGCGCCGCCACCGCTTAGATGAAATATTGTACGTAATATATCTTTGCCGCGCCGGGATGTTTTGCAAATCAGTTTTTTAGCAGTTTGAACGACTTTTCGTCAGTTAACAGCACATTGTGAAGTTTTCTTCATTGCCCGGCGCGGCAAGGCTGGCCGACGGGCGCGGGCGCGCGCGCCCCGGCCACGCCTCGCGCGCGGAGGCGCCCCGGCGACCGCGGCTCGGTGCTCGGTGGCCACTGCGCAGTTAAGTGTCGCTTTGGTTCTTCGAGCAATTAGGACTCCGGTTGTGTTTCTAGTGCGTTATAAAAATGAGTGGATTCAGTGTTGACTATATTAAAAACGAAATAAATAGAACAATATTAGACCTACCCAATCAAACTGTAGTGTGTGTGTGTGACTGATTTCTTCATAATTTTCATAAATTCGCTGGCGTGTTCTTCAAAACACCATACCTAGATATTTCAATATAAAAGTGAGTACATTTTTATTACTTACATTTTAATAATTTTATCACTTTTATCCTTACCTTATTTTGTCTTTCAACTATGTATCTGTTGAGTGAGAATACTTTTACATAATTTGGGCAATTAACTCAGACATGAAAATAAAATAAAAAATCACGTCTCGGTATCCATTAGATTCACGTTTGGGTTTAGTACTACGAGTAAGTTAGCGCACACTGTGCGCTAGGTACCTATGGGACTGGGTGTGCTGTGCGCACACCCAGTCCCATAGGTCACCAGCCGCCACTGGTAGGAGGTCATAGATTTAAAATATTATCATATTGCCAATAACATAGTTAGATGACGCCAAACAGTGTGGTGTGTATGACCTAATTCGTATAAAGATAATAAGTAGGTACATTGTAGATGATCATAAAATTTATTGATCAAACAAAACTATCACTGGAAGGTTGCACGCTTCCATGTGAGAAACTAATTGTGATGCTAACGCATGCATGAATTTGTTCGCATGTATTTGCCGTAGCTAAATATCGTATCGTTGTTGGTAGGTATCATCTTCATTTTATTCTTCACAATAAGACAGCCCAAAGAGCCCTTACACCCGCTGAACGACGCGCTTTCGAGATAGAGTTACGCGACAGAAAGAGAAGCGAAATGTAGGTGTTTATCGTGGTTAGGCATGCAGCTCTGTGCGAGTCAATTTGTACTTTATCGCGTCGTCGCAGAGTAGCTATTTCTTTGTGAGTGTTTGTACAGAGCAGCTTCTGTACGCCAGTACTCTTTTCTATTCTGTGGTAACGCCAATGGCGTAGTGCGTAATAGTTTTCATAAGGGATTTTTTCATAAATTGCAATTCTTCACATTAGAACTGCGGTGGTGCCAACCCGGGCGGGTTAAACCCTACCACCTAGTAATACAAGAAGGGAGTCATAATCCCTTAGTCGCCTTTTACGACATACACGGGGAGAGATGCAGTGGGGCTATTCTAAGTACCGGCCCCACACGGTACTAATAAATAACAAATAAATAAAAAATAAATAAACCTGAGCCTCTCCTTGAGCGGCTTGGCCTGTATGTAGTCGAGCGGGAGGAAGGTCTCCGGCTCGAGCATGCGCTCCTTCAGTATCTGTATGCACTTGCGGGCCGTCTTCTCAGTGTCCACAACGATCGCCTCCATGTACTTGCCGAGCACCTTGGTGATGGCGACGTTGTACCGCTTGTGCGTCGGCTGGCACATGTTGATCATCCGGTCGTACTGCAACAAATTGCGCCGTATGAACCTGTGTGCATGTCTTAAGTCGTACTGCTGGTACGCTATACATGGTGTTGCAGTTGCCCCCGTAATATTTTTAACTGACATAAGGGGGTTATTCTATATGTGAAACTACACAACTTCTATGAAAAAAAAAATTTTAAATACCTATTCTCAAAATGTAAGGAGAAAAAAATTTTTTTTTCTTCAAATAAAAAAGTCGCTATTTCACGTACAGAATCACCCCCTTTCGGGTTTTACGGTTGGGGTTGCAACACCGTGTATATTTAAGTATAAAGACTGATTTTTTTTTTATTGAAAACCTGTGTTGGCAGCCCATAACACCTTAATGAACTGGTTGCCATGTAAGTGCCTTCCTTTGATCGTGCCGGCTACACTGAACTTTGCGGAAAACATGAACTGTTTACATAGCCGCTTCGTCCCAACCTTTCATTCAGTGCGGTGGTACCAACGCGGGCAGGTTAAACTCTACCACTAGGTGATAATAAGGGAAGGGTCCTACAGTGTTATATGGAATCCGCACCACGATCAGCCTCAATGGTCCAACAGCCACCCATCCAAGTTCTAGGTACACACCACTGAGCTACTGATGACGTATGGAACAAAGGCCAAACACAAATACAACAAATCAAGGCACACATCAGCTTCAAGCTGTTAGTGCTATGAATACTAATAATATTGAGAATAGAATATAAATAGTGGCTGAAAGATCTTCTAACAAATAGAAAGTTCCGAGTGAGAGTTGGCGAACAACTATCTGAACCTCAACCAGTACTCAGCGGAGTACCGCAAGCCGTATGACTGCGGCTCCGTGATTACTTCTCTTCCTTGCTTCACTCCCTGTACTCACCACGCCGGCGGCGCGCATCCTCGTGCTTGTCGACGCGCACGTCGCCGAGCTGCGAGGCGACCTCCTCGAGCGCGGACTGCAGCTCCGCGCACCGGCCGCGGCTCTGGCCCACGTCCGACTGCAGCTCCGTGCGGAGGCGACGCTGCTGTCAATATTACTTCTCTCCCTACACTCACCACGCCCGGTATCTCCCGCTTGAAGTTCTCCACGATCTCCCGCTTCTTCTTGCGGCGCGCGTCCTCGTGCTTGTCCACGCGCGCGTCGCCGAGCTGCGAGGCGAACTCCACGAGCGCGGACTGCAGCTGCGCGCACCGGCCGCGGCTCTGGCCCACGTCCGACTGCAGCTCCGTGCGGAGGCGACGCTGCTGTCGATATTACTTCTCTCCCTACACTCACCACGCCCGGTATCTCCCGCTTGAAGTTCTCCACGATCTCCCGCTTCTTCTTGCGGCGCGCGTCCTCGTGCTTGTCCACGCGCGCGTCGCCGAGCTGCGAGGCGACCTCCTCGAGCGCGGACTGCAGCTCCGCGCACCGGCCGCGGCTCTGGCCCACGTCCGAATGCAGCTCCGTGCGGAGGCGACGCTGCTGACGATATTACTTCTCTCCCTACACTCACCACGCCCGGTATCTCCCGCTTGAAGTTCTCCACGATCTCCTGCTTCTTCCTGCGGCGCGCGTCCTCGTGCTTGTCCACGCGCGCGTCGCCGAGCTGCGAGGCGACCTCCTCGAGCGCGGACTGCAGCTCCGCACACCGGCCGCGGCTCTGGCCCACGTCCGACTGCAGCTCCGTGCGGAGGCGACGCTGCTCCTCCAGCGCCTGCTCCGAACTCCTGCAGCACAAATTATATCATTACTTTGGTTTAGTTCTTTGTTCTGGACTTGTTTGTGCTGGACTTGCTGTTGTTGTAGGCGGTCCGTTGTACGTTGTCGCCCAGGTGGTGTCATTGCCACTGAATCTTGCAGTTGTTCCCTCATCGCAGCCCACATGAGACTGGATTTGAACCACACATACACCCACCCTCATCATCACACAGTTGTGGGCTAAGTTAGTAAGTAAGTTTTGTATTGTGCAATAAACTATATTTTCTTTTGATTTCAATACTCACAAAGAGGCTGGCTTACTCCAATGTCGGCTAAGGCCCTCTAGGCCGGCTCCCTTCAAGGAGGACATAGGTCGGCTGGGGTGGCTGGAGATCGCGGGGTTTTGCACGACCAAGAGGGACTATGGGGCCATCCATATATTACGTCATTTGAAATTAGGGGGGCCCCCCTTGCCAAAACTGGCGTCATTCTTGTAAATTACGGATGACCCCAAAATATTGCATATGCAATATTTTATGGTCATGACTCATGAGTGGACCGCGGATGCCGAGGAAGCCAATGTGGAGGAGCCGAGTCCCGAAAAAACCAGAAGGCGATTCTGTAACTGTGATTCAGGATTTGAATGAATGGGTTGAAAGCCCATGGGAAGTTAGTAAGGAAAAATAAACAGATACTTACAGATACAGTAAATTTTTCTAAAAATTCCTATATGTTTTTCTAACCAAAACTCCTTGTTTTTCAGCTAAAAAAACAATTCTAATTTTGCCATACAGTTAATGAAAATGACGTAATTTTTTTCGAGAGGGGGGGGGTCATCAGATTAATGACGATAGGATGATAATAGGGGGGGGGGGGGGGTCGAAAATCGGGAAAAATCAATGACGTAATATATGGACGGCCCATATGTAGTTTGTAGGCTCAGAGCCAACCCCTAATACAACGACAACCCACCTTATGTGCTCGTTGAGCTTCTCAATACGCTTCAACGCTTCGTTCCTCTCGTGGCCCTTCTGCCGGTGTTTGTTCTCGAACTCGGATTTGCGGCGCAGTTCGTTGTCGAGCCGGTCCTGCTCGGCCTTCTGCTCCCGGTTCACAGAGTCGAGTTCCTGGAGGTAGCGCGCCGCCTGCCGCGACGCCTCCATCTTCAGCTCCTCGTACTCCTTGATCTGCGGAGGCAGAATTGCGCCATTGTTACATTAATTTTCTTAACATCAAACTTAACAAGTACTGCAACTTAGTAGACCGGATTGTGAGAAACGGATTCAGGACTGATCTCTTCGCTGTGGAAGTCGGAGCAAGAGGACTACCAGCGAAGTCGCTCTACAGTCTCTTCAAGAATCTAGGGCTGCCAAGATCGACGCTAAGCTCATACATGGAGAGAGCTTCGAAAACGTCACTGGAAGCATCCTACAGAATATGGATAGGTAGAGAGAGGGAGGTCGAGAGCAGGACTGGTAGTTTCCCCGCATCCTAGTCAACGCAGACTAGCTGACGAGGGCTTGATGCGAGCCGAAACGTGAAGCATGCGCGGGAAATTTAGAGTGGCCACTCGCTAGTCCCGACCTCGAGTAACACCCTCCTCTACTGCCGATGGGCCCGGATATGTTCGGTGAAGCCATCGCAAGCTTAGTTCCACACCTTCCTTCAATCTGCACACATAGCAACCTTCAACGCTGTTTTTTTTTTTTTAAATCTTTATTTTGTTTAGGGCTTTAGCCATTCCTGGCAAGCTCAGTTCCACACCTTCCTTACATTTATTTATTTTTTATGAAAACTGACACTATATGTGACCCACAATATATGTGATGTCAGCCCGTATCGTCTTGGTGAACTAGGTGCCATGTCAGTCTTCCATTTCGACGTTTCGGTTATACTGAACTGGACGAAAAACACAAACTATTTACATAGCTGTTTCGGGTGATGTAGCCTACCGTGTCAGTTTAAAAAAAATATTTTTGTCAAGTTTTCAGTTAAAAAAAACATTTCCCAAAGTACAGTCACAATCCTTCAAGTGGGGCTTAAATAAACCTGTCAGGCCAGAATGTCATCACAACCATCGAATACGAACGAATGTCCATGGGCGACGTTAGACACCTTACGGGTGGCTCGGCGCCACATGACGAGCTTTGAAGAAAAAAATGTAACGCCAAGCGGCCCCAACAGACCTGCGCCTCCTCTAGATGAACGTCGCGGCCGGTCGTCTGGCTGTGGCCCACGACGGACGTCTCCCACGTGGCCTTCTGCTCCTCCACCTGCCGCAGCTCCTCCTCCAGCTTGCTGATGTCCGCCTGGTGCGCCTCGTGAGCCTTGCGCGCCTGCTCGAGCGTCTTCATCGCGCTCTCCAGCTTCTTCTGCGTGTGCGTCACGCGCTCCTTCGCCTTGATGAACGTCGGACGCTTCTTGGTGATCTCCACTTCCTGCGCGAGTATTTCATTGATCAGACATTGACAAAGGAACAAGAGACCACTTCACTACACTTCGTTCAGTAAAGCATTAGGACCAGATAAAGGAACGTTCCCATACCACGTGACAGATTGGGAGGGGGGTTTATCAAAGTACCATGCAGGGTCACAGGGGGGAGGGGAGGGGGTGGTATTCACCCTATCACATGGTGATAAACAAATATGGTGATAAGAAAATAACATTTCAATATTCATTTTGTTGTTTTGTTTCATTCTCGCAAATTTTCCCCAAGAACTCGACAGGCACTGTTCAATTGTTTATTGTATAATTTCATCCATAGTAGGTAGAGAACCTACGCTTGGACATGTCGAAAATTCCGCCAGTTCTAAATTCAATGCGAAGAAGAACTGACAAACAAACTTCGCAAGTCACAATGTTTTGTTAGTACCTTATATATAAGTATTATAATTCAAGTAATTTACAATAATTAACGCATACTACCGCTCACAAGAACATTAATATTTACAGCATAAACATGAACACTCAAGAATCTGACCACTCTGCCTATTTACATTACCTATATCTGGTGTATAGTGCCATCGTCAATTTTGATACTTCATATATCAAGTCAAATAAAAACAATTAGTTTACGTTTATTACAAAGAAATGCAATAAGTCATATTAAAAATCTAATGATACAAAGTGTATCCAATTGTCAAAGTTGTTAGTGGGAAAAACAGTAGTCAGACTCTTATATAAAATTACGGTCAGTTAACGCATCCTTAACAGTATAATAACTCTTTTCAATTAACATTAGTTTAATCGGTCCTTTAAAATTATTGTCATCTAATTGTTTTATGTTAGAAGACAGTTTATTATAAAATCTAACACTATTACAGATAAAGCTTTTTGACGTTTTGGATAATCTATGTCTTATTAATTGTACATTATTCTTACAGCGTGTGTCATAGTTATGATTGTCGGAGTTAAGAGAGGAATCATGAATATATTTTCTGGCATAGCATATGTTCTGGTAAACATATGAACTTGGTAAAGTCATGATTCCTATCTCTCCGAATGCTGTCCTACAAGTATCTCTGGTTTTCATATTTAAGATGTACCGCAAGGCTCTCTTCTGTAATATCAATAACAAGAAAAAGTATTCGCCTGGTCCCATTCAAACATACAACCATTGAAATAATATTAAAATACACAATTGTTGTAGGGTAAATTGTACAACCGTAATATTATGACATAAATACATTGAAAAACTGCAAGTTTTGAAATACCACGTGAAAATTGGGTCCAAAAGTGGCCTAAAATCGGTCACGTGGTATGGGAACGTTCACTAACTATCAAGCAGCAAGTAAGGCGGGAACCGCCGGCACTCACCACTTCACGTATCTGCTGCTCGATCTTGGCGAACTCGCGCTGCACGGCACCCGCCTCCTTCTTCTTGTCCTTCAAGGCGTCCTCGGCCTTCTGCTTGCGCCGCTCCACCTTGGCCAGCTCGCTCTGCTTGTGCTGCAGCTCCTCCTCGCAGTTGCGCGTGTCCTGCTCGTTGTGGTACAGGTTGAACAGCTGCAGCTCCACTTTCGCGTCCACCTGCGAGGGAGAGCATTGTGAGGAAACCTGAACGCTAACAAAGACTAGCAACCAAGTTAAGCGGTGGGTGGCCGAGTGGTTTGGGCATCGGCTTCTCATGCGAGAGGTCCTCGGTTCGAATCCGGTCGGCGTGTACAAATGAGTTTTTTCTGACGAAAAAGTTTACGTGCATACCTGCTGCTTCACCGTTCGGAACCGGTGTAAAACTGTAGGTCCCTTCCCTTGCCCCTTACTAGGTGGTAGGCTCAAATTGTAGCCGACTGAGTTGATACCACCGTACTGGATGTAAGATGGCCGCATAGCAGCCGCGGTTGTATTCTTCTCTAGTCCAGTATAGCCAGCAATTAAGGGAAGTCTCCGGTATGGCACCTACCTTCTCGGAGGTGATATTGGCTGGTCGGAGCATGCGCTTTGGCCCCTCCAACTCAGCCACCCATACCGGATTACATAAAAAAAAACGATGGTCTGGAATCAATTGATTTTTTGTCTACAATTGGCTTCAGTCTTCTTAGAAATGTATTTTTATATATTGATATTAATAATAAAATGTACACAATTAAATACAATAATAAAATCAAATATTTCGACCTTTTTGTCGTCTTTAGTGAAAATATACAATATTATATATAACATATTAGAGGTTGATATGGTGATTTTTCTTTTGTCTTCTTAGAAACTAACTTTCCAGAATTTTAGATGGAATTGGTAGCAGGTTAATAGGATGATATGAGTTGGCATCTTCGGGGCGATTCCCTGGCCTAGGAATGGAATTGGATTTTGTGAAATTTTCCAACTCAATCTACGTGCTACTAAAATCATAACTGCACCAAAAAACCTTCCAAGTAAAAGTTAATCAAAATCAACATCACCAACAATCAACATTTTCAACAACAAAAACAACAACATACCAGCTCCTGCTTGAGCCGCGTGTACTTCTCGGCCTCCTCCTTCTCGAACTTGGCCTCCTTGCGCTCGGCGGCGACGCCCTTCTTCTTCTGGTACGAGTACTGAGCCTCCTCGTCCGCGCGGTTCACCTCCAGCCGACAGCGCTCGTACTCGTCCTTCAGTGCGCCCGACCTGAGGACACAATTCCCAAACATTGAGACATCAACTCATATCATTATAAATAATATATAAATTGTACAGATTACCACTTTACCACTGGCCATCAGTACAATCGAATCAAGAAAAAGAATTTAATATTTTTAAAAAATCCTTCTAAAACAGAAAGCGGTTTGTTTTTCCTGTGTTCGTTCGCGCACTGGCTGTTGTGAACTCTGCATCGGGATGGAGGCAGAGCTGGGGTTCCGTAAAACCCGTGATCCATATCTAGATGATGATCTATATATACCATATATATCATATCCATATCCATAAATAAATATTAGCTACCTGACCACCTTCGCACTGTCCAATAAAAAGTCGGCAAGTGCGAGTTGGGCTCGCGCACCGAGGGTTCCGTATCATCAGCATCACTCAATATAATATTTGTATTATGTAGGTATGTACAAAAACAATTGTTTTGGAAAATCACGAACGCCTAAATAAACACTACAGCAATGGTTTGACTGTGCGGCATTCGTGAAGTTATACAAAAATATATTTCCTTTATTATGACATAACGACATAATATCTACAATTTTCGGATTTTTTCTTTACTTGTGATGTGAGTTGCTTCTTGCCAAATTTCATTACTCCAGGTCAACGGTAAGTACCCTATGCTATAGGGCCTATAGGGTTTGATTTCATTTGAGTGAGTTTGCAAGTATTAAAATTTGCCATAAATAGGCGTATCTTTTGATATATTGATTTAGAAGCTTTCATTTTATATAACTCGAAGGGATCGCAGACGATAGTATTCCATAATAATTTCAATTTGATATCTTGACTCGTTACTGAGAAAAAGGGTCTTGACTTGACACACAAAACAATCAAATTTTTTTTAATATCATAACTACAAGTTTACAATTTTAGGATTTTTTCCTTTACGTGTGCTACGAGACCTTGCTTCTTACCAAATTTTATGATTCTAGGTTGACGGGAAATACCCTATAGGTTTTGATTTGTTTGGAGTGAGTTTGCGAGAATGAAATCTGACATAGATGGCCGTATCTTTTGATTGCGTTGATTTACAAGCTTTAATATTCTACACCTTAAAGAGATCGTAGATCTTAGTATTTCGTATTAATTTCAATTTGTTATCTTGATCCGTTTCTGAGAAAAAGGGACCTTGACATACAAAACAAACCAAATTTTTTTTTAATGTCACATAACTATAAATTTACAATTTTAGATTTTTTCCATTACTTGTGCTGTGAGACCTTGCTTCTTACCAAATTTCATTATTCTAGGTTAAGGGGAAGTACTCTATAGGTTTTGATTTGATTTGCCGGTAGCGAAATATGTGACTTAAATGGGCGTATCTAGTGATTGCGTTGATTTAGAAGCTTGCATTTTCTACATCTCAAAGGGTTCGGAGACCTTAGTATTTGATATTAATTTCAACTTGGTACGTCTACCCGTTCCTGAGAAAAAAGGTCTTGACAGACAGACAGACAGACGGACAACAAAGTGATCCTATAAGTTTTTTCCTCCTTTGAGGTACGGAACCCTAAAAATGGGTGCATGCACTTATGAAAGCGTGTTAGAAGTTATATTTTTTAATTTGGAAAAACAAAGAGGAATTTAAAGCTAGAACAACAAAGTAAACTGAATATGTAAAGACCCAGCACCGTTTTTCATAGAAACATAAAATACTGAAGCGACACCACTGCTTTGGAGGTGGAAAGCAATCACCTAAAGAGGTCACAGCTTGAAACTCATTGTAACAAGTTTTTCAACCGAAGCAAGAACACACTTCCTGACTAAGAGAATCGTGAACAGCTGGGATAAACCTCCCGAGGAAGTTATCGAAAAATAGGCTTGAAAAGTATTTAAACAACAAAAACATAATATAACAAATAGCAACACCAGTGATCATCACAGACATGAACCACATTAAGCTGCTAGTTCATCAAGAAATTAGTTGTAATGTAATAAAAACTCAAAGCGCTAAAGCTGCCCT
The DNA here is from genome assembly GCA_946902875.1 of Nematopogon swammerdamellus. Taxonomy (NCBI): domain Eukaryota; kingdom Metazoa; phylum Arthropoda; class Insecta; order Lepidoptera; family Adelidae; genus Nematopogon; species Nematopogon swammerdamellus. The sequence continues at coordinate 17,889,610 of OX336347.1, forward strand.
CCCTGGAAGCTCGACACCAGAGAGGGGATCTAATAGAGGTGTACAAAATTCTGACGTGTAAATACGATTGCCTTGAGCTGATCCAAATGTTCACATTGAACCAGAAGGTTCATCTTCGAGGCCACAGCATGAAACTAAGTCGAACAATCTTTAACAGCAATACTCGCAATCATTTCATAACAAACAGAGTGTCGGAAGACTGGAACCAACTTCCAGAGGATGTAATAAGCGCACTTAGTACCAACCAATTAAAAAATAGACTAGATAAATATGTAACAAATAAAACATAATCTCAAAAAGAGTGCTCAAGAACGATAATAAAAAAAAATTATAAAAAATCTACGAAAAACAACAAATTTTAACTGGATTTAGACGTATCAGCCTAGGCTGCCTGTCTAAAATAAATAAATAATCATTTTTGCACCGAGTTCTAAATTACGGGTGATGAGATCCCTCACCCGCTGATCTCCTCAAAGAGCAGAGTCCGTTCCTTGGGATTCTTCATGGCGATGCTCTCGACGGCGCCCTGGAATACGAGGAAGTTCTTCGCCTTCACGTTGATTCCCAGCTTCTCCAGCTCTGTCAGATATTGCTGAGCTGTCACCGCCTGCAAGCAAAGTAGGTACTTACTGTATCGTGCCGAGATAATCGGACGCCGACCGGTGCCGGGGTGCAGCTATTATTGAAACCGAGCCTGGCAATATAATCCATAAACCAAGGAGAGTTTTTTTTTAAATAAATTTTTGGCTTGGATGCCAGGTCCTTCTGCCAACCAAGGAGAGTGCTCTTACGTGTTTTCATTGGTCGGGTTAAACTGCGCGCCTGCACCGCTCGCTCCCCATTAGCTGAGTAATGCCATTGGTTGTGTTGAATACTTCCGCTGTAATATATGTAATCTCTGTCTGTTCTCATTTTGTATAGAGAGTGTTTCAACTAAAAGTTCCCTTCGCCGTTATGTTGGCTCTACTGTCAGTGTCACTGTCAGTGCTTAAATTCGTATTGCCAGATTGTGAAGATTATATTACCTAATAATGCAATCAGTATTTACCGTATAATAAATACGGTAAATACCAATAATTACGGGTAAATCTGCACACATAGCAACCCTCAACGCTGTTTTGACAGATAGACAGTGGAGCCAACATAACGGCGAAGGGAACTTTTAGTTGAAACGCTCTCTACTGAATAAACATCGTGTTTTCCAAGTTCCTTCTACAATTTATTTCTACATCACCAGCACCTATTTCGAAGCTACAACGGGGCTCTGCGCGCTCCACTTACTTTACACTTGTTTCCCTATGGTGTAGGCAGAGACAACGGCTCAACACGTGCTCCGGTCTGACACACCATTCCTTATTTTAGCGTTCCACAAGAATAATAATAATAAAGAGACTCAAGCCTCATCATCACATTGTTAGAAATTAGCTTTTCCAAGTAGGTAGATAGGTCCCTTCCCGTATTACCTTACTGGGTGGTAGGGTTTATCCCGCCCGGGCTAGTACCACCGCACTGAATGAAACGTCGGTCGAAACAGCTATTTAAATAGTTCGTGTTTTCCGTCTAGTTCAGTGTAGCCGACATGAAATGTAGGGAAGCACTGACATGGCACTTAGTTCGCCCGGTGTAACGGGCTGACATCGCGGATGTTGTAGGTGATGTAGAAAACCGTGTCAGTTTCCATAAAAACAAAAAAAGTAGAACAAAATGCAAGTGCAAAGTATACGAGTGTGGTAGCTATCCAGGAGCTCTGCAATTCCACGTGGAAGGAATTGAAGGAGAAACACAAGGGTCCGGCGCAATCTAAAGCATAGCAGAAAATAATATTTCATAAAATAATGTCTTGTTACTTGAGGGGGTTCGGCTTTTGTCAAATTTCAAAGTGTTGATTGTACCTTTTCATCGATCTTATGGTCAGAGGACTGGCCGTGCACGGCACGCTGGAAGCGTATCTCCGACATGTCCTCTAGAAGGAATATCGCCGTCACGGACGCGCTGCAAGTACAATAACATCGTGAAAAAATCACACATTCAAAAAAGTGCTTGACAAACACCGAAGGGGCATACTTCATACTCCATCTTCCGTTGCGGCAGTCTCCAGAAGCCCCCGTCGCGTTTTGGCCTTGATGGAGGACATAGGCTGGCTGGGCCAGCTGGAGATCGCGGGGTTTTGCGCGAAGGTCCCCAACCAAGCGGGACTAGTTTGCAGGCCCAGAGCCAACCCCAAACCAAGGCTACAACAACAACAACAACAACAAACCTATTGCTCTATCGTAGCTCTTATTCTAGCGACATCGCAGCCTTAACGGTTTCTGGTTCACCTCAAATCATTCTGAGCTTCTTACGGAACGTGAAGTGAGTGCGAAATTTTAAAGAGAAAATTCATAATAGATTTCAAAAGGTCACCGTGAAACCCTAAGAGTGATAGCACAAAAAATGCTCGCCTGCGCGACACGGGCTTGTTGATGGAAGCGCCGTGGATGAGATCGCTGAGTCGCTTCACTCGCAGGCTCGATGTCTTCTCGCCCATCACGAAGCTCACGGCGTCCATGAAGTTTGATTTTCCTGCGCAGTTTCACAAATAAATTCTTAGTTGTCTCGCGTGGCATCGCAACGACATACCGTAGGTAGAGCATCAAGCTTACTCTATAGAAGACATTTTTCAAACTGACACCGTCGGCTACATCGCCTACAACATTCGTGATGTCAGCCCTTGGTGAACTAGGTGCCGTGTCAGTGCTTTCCTTCGGTTGTGCCGGCTAAAATGAAACTGGACGGAAAACATTTACTGAAACTGAACATTTAAGAAACTATTTACATAGCCGTTTCGACCGACCTCTCATTCAATCCGGTGGTACTCGTATTAACCCGGGCGGGTTAAATTCCGTACCACTTAGGATAAGTAGGGTGGTAGCTTCCCATGCTCTTTCTATATTGATAGACAGACAACAGAAGGTGTGGCTTTGCCAGTGCATTTGTAGCCATTCAAGGGGATGGAACAGGCAAGGGATGAATGTTGATGCTATGTTTACATAGGGCGGGAAGGTTGCTATGTTGTGTCAAGGTCAAACGAGTGATAAATTGAAGGATGGTAGTTGATACCTGAACCGTTCGGTCCGATGACGGCTGTGAAGGACTTCAGCGGCCCGATGCGATGGCGACCGCGGTAGGACTTGAAGTTCTCCATGTCAATATACTTGAGGAACGCCGGCATCTTGGCTGCGGCGCTCTCCGGCGCGGGACGCACAGTGTTAACACTCTATAATAGAGCTGGTTGCTCACCGCACAATAATAACACAGCCCAGCCTCTCAACAAACGAAGAGAAAACAGGCGTTAGGCGCGCGCGCAAACGTCAACAAAACGAAATGTCAGTCATTCATACATACCGTGTGTGGTGTCAGCAATCGGCTGCTCTATGGTATTTCTGTGCCATTTTTTTTTTAACTTTAACTAAGTGCCACCAGGCAGGACCAGGAAGTTATGATGATGCGTGGGAAATATGCGAAACTGTCTGCATTCTTTAGAAGGGACGTGAACTTTCGATCGAAAGTTTGTCGATAATTTAGGTTAGGTCATACAATTTATCGACAAACTTTCGACCAAAAGTTCACATCCTTTCCTAAGAATGCAGACAGTTTCGCATATTTCCCACGCATCATAACTTCCTGGTGGCACTATATAATAGCTTAACCGCCATCCATAGTGAAGTATCAAGTGAACATGTATGAAGTGCGTGAACCTTCCATTTGGAACTTAGGACATAAATTTGGATATTTCGTTTTTAAACTAATTTCAAAGCGGTAAGTACGAATAAAGTGTGCAAAATTATTATTAAAATTTATTCAATTATTAAAAAAATATTATTACTAAGGTACTCACTGGTACGCTCTGGTTGCTCTGGCAGTGATCGTGCATGGCATGACCAAAACATATGCTTCGAAATAATGCAATATACTTCAACTAAAATTCCACAGAAAAATTGTGAAAATATCTAAACAAAATAAAAAAGAGATTTATTATTCATTTTGTAAATCACTGGAAGCGTGTAAACAGGGCATTCGAACATGTCTATATTGTCCATGGTCACTTCCGGTGGATTGTCAAAAATATTGCTTGAATTGAATGCAGCTTGACTGTTCGCTCGCTTGCTTCTTTCAAAGAAAATAAAAAAAATCCACTACGTTTGTTTGTTTGTTGTCGGTTTCGTTTCAGAAAATAAACCCACAAAGGAAGTCTGTGTATTTATATAAAAATTGAAGAACTTGTTGGCTGAGTAAAAATTATGAGTAGTATCAGCGAACGGTAAATAAGAGTTTAAAACTACGACCGGAATACCATGTCCCAGGCGAGCCCCATCGCGAGCACGAGCATTAGCAACAAGTCTGAGTCTGTGGAGTGCGGGGAGACGATGTCGGTCGACCACGAGCGCTGTCGGTATCCCTACTGTATAGTGTGGACACCGATACCCTTCCTCACGTAAGTGTTCGCTTACATTGTCGCAATCCTCAGCTGATACTGCCGAGACGTAAACATGCATACTCCTTTCAACTCGCATTGTGTTGTAGCCATCAAAGAGGCTATTTGATTATGATGTCCATTAAATTCTTAAAATTTCTCTCACATTGAGCGATGTTAAAGTAATTTTTTGAAATCTCTCATCTTAAAGTCACCATGGGGGAATATGGCTAAAGCCCTAAACTTTAAATAAAATTGAATAAAAAATAATAATAATGTCGTTGGAAAGCTATTTTTTCATGTCATTTGTTACTATAGCTCAAATCATGTGTCAGTGAAAAACCTGTGGCAATGTACCTGAAAAATAGTTTATTTATAACAGTGAAACATCGTTAATACGACTGGTATTGCAGAAAAATTGTGAATAGAAATAGGTTTTGGAACTTTTTCCCCAAAATTATTTGAGTCTGACCGCCATAGTAATAAATGACAGTCACGAAAAGAGCTTTCCAACGACATAATATTATGTACGGTCGTTATTGATCTGTAGGGACGTGCTTTAGGTTATTTCTATGGCGGGGACATTTTGTCACATCCTCTTTTGTACAAACAAATTGTTTTAATGTGTCATCCGTCTCATTGTTTTTCACTGTGGTTTCAATTTAAACTTAGTCTTGAAGGATAACAACTACTAACTAAAAGATTTGTTGTGATCTACCTTTTTTAAAGATGGATATTTCCGTTCATCGGGCATATGGGGATTTGTACATCGACGGGAGTGATCCGAGACTTCGCCGGCCCGTACTTCGTGTCGGAGGATCTGATGGCCTTCGGCAACCCCACCAAGTACTGGAGGCTCTCGCCCAAGAAGGCCCACAACGGCCAGGCGGGATGGGACGCAGCTGTGGCGGAGGCTTCGGAGATTTATAAAAAGCGAATGGTACATCAAAATTTGACAAACACTCTTTATACTTGATAGACTTTAATGAGCCTTTGTAGTTAGAACCCTCAGTAATATTTTTTTTTTTTTCTTTTCTCTTCTACCTGCAATCAGCCTTTATAAGCCTTTATCAGGTTTGATGGTATTGTTTAAGTGACGTGGGGAAGCTGCCATCCATTGACAACAGCCTCCATGTTCCTTCCATCTTCCTATTTAAACAGGAGTAGGTTGTTCCTTTTGAGTCGGGCGATGTCGTCTCTTGTATTTAGGAGCTGTAATGCCAGCGGGTTCACGTGGTGCTGCAGACGCAATTTGTAACTTTCCAGCCGATTTTTCACTTCCTCCTTCACTGTTACCATTTCCAGGTACTCGTGGACTTCACTATTTTTGGTGAACCATGTGGCACCGCAAATTCCGCGTAGAACCTTGTTCTGGAATCGTTGCAGAATTTCCACGTTTGATGTGCTGGCAGATCCCCATAGTTCGATGCCATACGTCCACACCGGCTTGAGGATTGTTTTGTACACAAGGAGTTTATTAGTGAGCGAAAGTTTGGACTGTCTATCCAGGAGCCAGTGGAGATTTCTATATTTGTGGTTTAGTTCCTCTTTCTTCGCTGTGATGTGGTTCTTCCAGGTCAGTCGTCGGTCCAAGTGACAAGTCATCAGTAATATGGTAAATCTTTCACGGTCATCACGTTCCGCATACCCATTTAATTGTTTTACAATATCGAATATCGATACCCACATACCTACTTCACTTTCACTTCTTTTTTATGGAAAATGACACGGTTGGCTACATCGCCTACTACATCCGTGATGTCAGCCCACCACACCTCGGTGAACTAGGTGCCATGTCAGTGCTTCCCTTCATTTCATGTCGGCTACACTGAACGTTTTTTTTTTTTTTTTCTGATATAGCCATCTGCCATCGGAACTCTACCATAAGCAGATTATTTGTTGTTTGGGGTATGGCGTTTGAGGTGGGCCATCCATTGACGGCTCTCCCTTTTGGTTGTTAGTGTCGAACATCCACAACACTTGGTGTCGTTTCAGCCTTCCAGGGCCGGTGTGGCTACACTGAACTGGACGGAAAACATTAACTATTTACATAGCCGTTTCGACCAACGTTTCGCTCAGTGCGGTGGTACCAAACCGGCCGGGATAAACCCTACCACCTAGTAAGGTAAGAAGGGAAGGGACCTACAGTTTAACGTGGAATCCGAACCACGGTCAGCCCCCAACGGTCAGTGGTCACCCATCCAAGTACCGACCGCGCTCAGCGTTGCTTAACAACAGTCGACCGACCGCACCACTGAGCGGCTGACAAAAATCATATCATAACATAATATGCATTTAAATTTTATTCCCTCTGCAGATGTCCCTCGCTACTGCTACATGTCTAAGGACATTGTATTGTATTGTTTTGTATTGTTTATTGATCATTCATATGGCAGTTAGACTGCTCTCGAACTTATTTGTTCTATCCGGTTCGATTACACCCACGAAGAAGAACCGACAAGAAACTTTGCAGGGTATTTTTTTAAACATATTTTTACAAGTATTTAGTGACTAGCCACATAATAACACCGCCCATAGTCTATCTAAAACACAGCTTGAGAGCAAGATTAACAATTTTGCTGAGAGTTCTGACTGCAAAGACTTATTAATTAGGCAGTGCAATTTTCATAACGCAATATTATATTGTTTGCAGCACATAATATTCTACGACAACTGCCACTCGCACGTGGCCAAGGCGTTGAACCTGATGGGCTACGACGGCTCCGAACGGTGGAACATGCTCAAATTGGCTTGCTACATGATCCTCTACTCCAAATACGTCAGGTAAATCTTTGCAAGAAACAAAGACTCACCTCTGCGTTTTTCGCCCTTCTGTCGCCTCAAATAAACTGAATTTTTTTGTGTTTTTAGTCATTAAAGCCCGGCCGCTGAGAGAATGCGTTCCTGACGTCTGTCAGTTGGTAACAGTAATGTCAGTCTGGATTACCTAAAAAGTGTGACAAGCTTGTCAAAATAGTATGAAACCGTATAAACAATAGAAAAATGGTCATAATTAGCTTAGTTCTAACGTGCAGTTGCAGGAGTGAGTAATTAAAAGTTGTAAAATTAATGATGAAATGACCAACTGACAGACGTCAGGAATGCATTCTCTCAGCGGCCGGACTATAGTTTGTTGTGCTTGTGCATAAATTCGAAAGAATACAACATTTATGAAGTGAATGTGTTGTTATTGGAGATTTTGATCCATTTGCGAGTGTTTGAAATCGAAAAAAAACTTCCTCATTATATATTATGTAACGTGCAATATTCGTGCATTGTTCAACTCACAATTTGGAATCAAAACAAAATCGGGACGCACGTACCTGGAACAGATCGGGTGTGTCAGGATCGTGGCACGTGGAGATCCGTTGTGCTTACCCCACCGGGAAACAGGTTGACCGGGTGACGCTATGTATGTATGTATGCAACAAATGTGAGTGTACTGTTAGGTATAGTTAAGTTTGTAGGAAATTTTGTAACGATTACAACCATGTTAAATTTGCTAAAAGTTCATGTTTTTTTTTCTAAAATTTTGTTTTTCTTCCTTGCCTAACAAATTACGTCTGCAAAAAAATCACGACGCAGTCGGAAGTCGCGCTGCGTCCGAGGCCTGTGCAGTTAAGATTAAGAGCATGCTGCACGCACATCAAGGCTTCCCAAACAATCACTTCAAAACCATTTGGCATTGTGTAAAAACGTCACTTTTCTACTTGATCTTTTTACGTAACGTTATATTGATAAAATTGTTCCTACATAGACACAGATCTTGGGTTGAAATTGATATAAGTAACATTTTTACCCTATGCCAAACAGTTTTGAAGTAATGTCCGATTACATTAATATGGGAACCGAAGCCCACATTACGCATTTAACCTCTTCATTGATAATCAATGTTAATTCATTCTATTTTTTTAATTTAAATTATTTTATTTGTTTCAGTTTCGGAGGGTTCCTAAAGACAATGCTCCCGTTCTTAATATTTGTGACCATCATCTGTCTACTCGCCGCTTTCTTGTAAACATAATTTGTAAAGTTATAACTGTTGTTTAGTTCACCAGATAGGCAAGTATGTCATTATGGTTGCCCGCCCAACTCCTTGGACAAAATGTTTTGTGTTTTATATGAGTGTTCGTCTGTTTGTGATTATTTTAATATATCTGTACGCATAGAAGGGCCATCAATCTATAAAAACATATCTACATCACGTCAGCCAACTCACTTCCACGCGCGTGTGTGTGCGTCCATACTCCACGGGGCTCTGGGACGTAGTGGAATTGCACCGTGCGATACCGACCGACCGTTGATTATGATTTAAAGTGTGAGAATTAGGGCACCTGAGCCCTATTATCCCTTTCGGCGCCAGTCGTACATATTTGTGTGCACCTATAGTCATTTTGTGAGGCCAGGCGCACACATATGTGATTTAGAAAAAGTGCTTTCATATAAATAGGTGGCGCCAGTCACACATATTTTTGCGCGCCTATAGTCATTTTGTGAGGCCAGGCGCACACATGTGATTTCGAAAAGTGCTTTCAAAAATAGGTTTAATTGTAGTAGTAGTACGGTGGAAGTTTCGTAAAGCCTTGGCCTGGGCGCATGACTGGGCCCTAGCGGTCCCGGCGACGAAAGGGTTATCTGCGACCTAGGATGATCTATTGTAATCTCTCAAAAGTGTAGAGCTCGAGGTTCGGATTCCTCGTAAAACTGTAGGTCCCTTCCCTCCTAATCTTACTTGGTGGTAGGGTTTAAAACCAACCAACCCGCCCGGGTTGGTACCACCGCACTGAATGAAACGTCGGTCTAAACGGCTATGTAAATAGTTTGTGTTTTCCGACCAGTTCAGTGTAGCCGGCACGATCAAAGGGGGAAGCACTGACATGGCACCTAGTTCACCCGGTGTTATGGGCTGACATCACGGACGTTGTAGGTGATGTAGCCAACCGTGTCAGTATCCAAAAAAAAATAATCACTCACCCCCAAGTCCGATTTACGATATGAACTAAGTTATATTCTTGGGGCTGAGTGCCTGTATTTGGCATAGGTTAAAAATATAACCCCCAAGAATACGGCTTCTATTGTGAATGAGCATCTCACACAAAGGATGTATACGGGCGTTTCATCCTCTTTTATGCAGAACCGCACACCGGTGTCCCTAAGGCCCATTCGGTGTAGGTGTTTGCTTAGTCTGCAGTGTCCTGTTAAGGTCCTTATTAGGACTCTTATTGTCGTTCCGGTTTAGGTTTTAGCACCTCGGAAGTGAATTTACCCGAGTACCCAGAAAGTAGTGTCTTCGTGACCGTTGAGCTGAACAATTACTTCCAGACGACGATGATGACAAGAGACGACGAAGCAGTGGCGGTGGGGCACGCTCTCCATCGTCTGTCGGAAGAATGTGGCGTGCCAAAATGGAGAAAAAAAAATTGCACTGAGGGTGTGCAAGGGAAGCATGCACGGGGGGCAGTTGAACTAAACAAAAGCTGGGTGACCAGGTGAACTCGTACAATTAGGTGTTTATGGACCTATGAATAGAAATATGTGGGAGGACTTCGTCTATTTTTTTGTTTTTTCTCTTTTTTATGTAAACCAACTGAATTGAATTGAATTAACCGAAAGATCATCTAATTTATTAACACACCTTTTGAAGATTATTCTTATCGAATTTTGCTGATTATTCAATACAGTTGGTGGTTTATTCCTGCACTTTATCTTATATTATTTCGTAACATACTATTTTTGTGTTTTTAACATGTAAAAAGTATTAAATATTGACTGAGTGAGATTTCCAGTGTAGTTTGCACTATTTTCCATAGCTGTAAGTTGTAATAAATAAAATTATATAAAATTACTCATCACATTTATTTATAAAATGTATAACCAATTTCCATGTTTAGGCAGCAGTTTCACCACAGACAAGCATTGATGAATCATTGTGATATTTTGTCTCTCGACACTCTTACCAGCTCATCGTCAGCAGTGAAATTGCAACCTTATAAATTCAACATCAGTATCAATATAATAATTCACGAGCGAGGTAATAGAATATACTATGATACGATTCACACAATATTTGCATCAATATTGAATACTGACATAATCAGGACCTCTCAGGTGTTGCCGGGATGAAATTGTCCGGACGGCGCGGCCGAGTTTTGGCATTGAAATACAAGCTCTTTGATAATGGGGATAAGGCTCATTATACTTCAAAATTAACTGATTTTTCGTTGATTTCGAGACTTGATGGAAGCAATTTTTGCACGCAAACTCGGCAAACCTCATGGCCTCCTCAGTAAAAAATATTATTTGGTGTTTTTAATCAGTAGTTATGTTTGTGTATAAATTCGGATAAATACATTTATTAAGTGAATGTGTTATTATTGGAGGCTTTTATCCATTCGCGAGTTTGTGAAATCGAAAAAAAAACCTTCACTATATTTGTAGAGTTTTGATTCAAAACAAAGGTCAGTGCACTGTAAGGTATATTATGTATATTTGTAGGAAATATCGTAACTATTACAAACTTGCAAAATTTGCTATAGGTGTTCATATATGCAGGGTGTTGTAACGGCCAGTACATTAATTTCGCCAGCGCAATCCTCATGTTTTTCTGAGAAAAAAAATCTTTTCCCTTCAGGTGTCGGCGCGCCGGCGCCGACACCTGAAGGGATAAGATATAATGATGAAAATATTGACCGTAAACCTGCGTCACACCAATGGCATTGGAGATATAAATAAACATGAAATAAACTTCACACTATTGTACTTGACGCTTGTCAGGTGGCTCATCGGACCCTAGATTGAATGATGAATCGTGTAAATATTATTATTCGGCAACAAATATAAATTTGTTCTGTTCACAGAAATATGGAAATTTACCAAATAAATATTTATTAAAAGTATATAATTCAGGAAACGATCTGTTATTTTCACATTTCATCACATTTAGCAACACCACTTGGGCCATTTTAACCAGCATTCACAACCAAAGATTCACAAATCTGTCGATGAAAATGCTCTTGAGATGTCATTCTTGCAGACATTTTGTTGATGTAAATAGTTCGTGTTTTCCATCCAGTTCGGTGTAGCCAGCACCACCAAAGGGAAGCACTGACATGACACCTAGATCATCAAGGTGTTATGGGCTGACATCATGGATGCTGTAGATGTAGACCAGCGGTTCTTTATTAATAATCTTATTACAATGTATCCGTTACTTACATAATATTATAATAAAAGAGAAAATAATTAAATATCTAATGGATCGAGCTGAATCGAGTCAGAGAGGAGAGGTGTATTTTTGATTTTATTTTTTTCGTATTCTCGCGGAGCCCCCACAGAGGCTCCGCGGAGCACACTTTGAGTATGGCTGATGTAGACAATTGTGTCAGTTTCCGTAAAAAAAAAATTATATGGACAAATTGTTGGGCTGATACATTGAAACTGATGAGCAAAGTTGTAATACATACATAACATAATTATATTTTGACACTTGCGACATATTATCCTAAAATTTTTCGTCAATGAAAAGTTTTATTTTTATGAAAATAAATTTGATCTCATTACAACATAAGAAACCATGCCCCCATTTTTATTTTAGACGGTCAAGCTGTAAGAACAGTCGCTATCAGTATCACGGATGACACTTCAATATTGCTAGTCCAGCATGAAATCAATCCTGATCTTCACCAATCACACTTTCTCATACCTTATTATCCCTTTCGGCGCCAGTCGCACATATTTGTGTGCACCTATAGTCATTTTGTGAGGCCAGGCGCACACATATGTGATTTCGAAAAGTGCTTTCAAAAATAGATTTAATTGTAGTAGTAGTACGGTGGAAGTTTCGTAAAGCCTTGGCCTGGGCGCATGACTGGGCCCTAGCGGTCCAGGCGACGAAAGGGTTATCATCATCTCCATTAAAAATATCAAGTAACGAATACATAGGATTTTGTTGTGATAAACAATAAACATTTCTAGTACTTTTACTGGTAATTATTCAATTAAAAAAGCATTTTTACAACTTCAACAGCTTGGCTGATGGTTTCCTGATTAATTTTATTCCATTGATAGGCACCTAGGTATATACACTCTACACTCTTAAACCGGGTCTCCTGTGACTGTTTTTTTGAAAACAATACACAAAAACATCGAGAAATCGGGGCGGAGCCATACACAATGTTTTTGTTTTCCGAGGCAGATGGGAAACATTCCCCGCACGGGTGGAGATGGGAAGGGTTTGTTTCATTTTTTTAGGTTTCCGTATCCCGTACGGAAGCCTATTACTAAGCCTCTGCTGTCTGTCTGTCCGTTCGTCTGTCCGAGGGCTGTATCTCTTGAACCGTAATAGGTAGCCCGTTGAAATTTTCACAGAATATGTGTTACTATGGCGGATATAACAAGAAATAATAAAAAAAAGAAAATGTTTTTAAAATTAAGGGGGGCTCCCATACAACAAACGTGCGAAAAATCAATTAGACACGCTACTGAATAATAGATGGCGCCACAGGCTTTTATACATTGCATTGTTGAAAGACAAAAGATAGTCGGATATTATTGATAGCAGATAGATACGGAAACCTCCGTGCGCGAGTAAAACTCGCACTTCGACAGATTTTTTACAACCACCCCGCTGCGCACCTCCACGATCACATGGTCTGTATCGCACAGCTAACAACGCTTCTACACAAAATGTTTTGTTTAACCACATTTGCTTATCAGGAGACAACTTGTGCATGAAAACAAATGTTTTTGTAACATATTTTTTGTATGTTTCAAAAAAACACGCACAGGAGACACCTTTACTCTAAGCACGTACCTACGTACAAAGGGCGCTAGAACTAGGAACCGGTGGAGCCGTCAAACTCGCGGAGAACGCTCCGTTCCGCACTGAAGTCGTAATCTACGTTGTCTAGCTGCAACTTGCGAGCGGTGAAAGCCAGTATGTCGCCGATCTGCACTGCGAACGCTTCTTTGTTGGAGCACATCTGCAGCTCTTTGGAGAGGTTGAACGGTACGCCCTGGAGATAGTGAAAGGGCGGTTGGGGCGCCGGGCGGTGCGCGGGGATCGGCGGCGGCACAGCGCCGGGAGAGAAGCTAGGGTAGAGACCGCCCGAGCCCCCCTGCCGCGGCTCCACCAGCACAAACTCGTCGTCGGGCCGCGCGGCCGGTATCGGCGGATTGTCGAGATGCTCGTCCGATACCGCCTTCCGTCTGCTCCCGAATATTGATGAAAACATCGCGGAAACTACACAACGCAAGCAGCGTTCTGCCCGAAGACTACAGTTCTGGTTCTGTCTGACTGAAGTAATAAATAATGTAACTTTCTAACGATTGTAGATCGGCTTTCAGTTTGGTTTGTGTGGCTGATTGACTATCACTATCACTTAGTAGTGCAATCAAAACGAAACAAAGCGGTGAGTGAGAATGAATAATCATCAAATCAATCACAATGCGAAATGCGTCACCCACCAGTCACCACCAGTCCGTCCGTCCAGTCACCAGCACCACCACGACCAAAGATGAAAGAATATAATCACGACTCACACACGACACGTCAAACATTGCGTCAAACACAATTCAAAATAATTAATGCTGCCAACATCTTTCGCTTGATCTCCCTAATATATATATATATATATATATACAGGCTGTTCGGCACATCGACTGACAAATTTTTTTTGTAGTTAAATGACAAGAGTACTTGCGAAGACAAATCCAACGCGCCCAAACACGATGGGTTTATCATGTGTAGTTTAGGAGTTCCATGGCTTTCTTCCGGCTCCATCATCAGAACCCAACTAACAAACTAACAAAGTCACCCGAGGACCTGCAGAGCCGTGATTTGATTTTTCACAATTTATTTCATACATTTGGATATTCCTCCTCGCTCTCTACGCTGTTGCACTTCCAAAGTCGATTTCACAATTCACACTCTCAGCGAAAATGGGAAAAATTTGAGAGCCACCTACATAAAGCATGAACCGTCATCGATAGACGGTGATAGACCAATGCTTTTTTTTTAATGTAGCCCAAAGTCCAAATCTAAACATTTTTTGACGTGATGACGTCACGTCTTATAAATTGATGAACACCAGCTGCACACACGAAAAAGTAAAAATATAAGAGAATTATAAGAATTGAAATATAAGAGATTTAGTTCGAAAAAAAAATATTTTTTTTTCACATTTTCGCATTTAAAAGCCAAAACCGATGCACGTCTCCACACAATACCTATGGAGACGTGCCGGCGCGCAGACTGCGGGGTGAAAGAAAATGTGTGACGAAGACGACTTACTCGTCGGCAAAGCCGCGCAAAAGATGCACTCGGCAAAGATGCACGAGGCATCGGCACCACCGTGCCGACTGCTGAACGATCCGGACCGGCCTCGGTCGGTTTCGAATCGGCAGGCCGTGCGGCCCCGTTTGCCGCGTAGGTGCAACCCGCGCGCATCGGCGGTATCGGCGGATACGCATCTTTTGGGCCCTCAACCACTCGCGTAGCCCCAAAACTCGCGACACCAGGACGATTTCACACTCTCAGCGAAAATGAGGGGCTATGCTGAAGCGATGGAAAAAATATTTTCAATGTTAAAACGTCACTGGAATTTTATTCAATGTGCACTTAGGCTACTTTACAAAAATGTTTGCCACTACCTAAATATGCATGTGCTATCACTTACCATCTCTAATTATCACTCATCAGTCATCATCTAATTTAAGGCTAAGAGTTAAAAAAAATATTCCTTATTCATTAAGATATTCACCAAAAATCGCCTCCTGTAAAAGTATGCTTTAGTGATAACTCATGTTTCTTCCCTGTAGCCTTCACGTATTCTTCAAATTTTCCAGCGGCCGCATTTCGTCTAGGCTGGAATAAGAAATTATTTCAATAGGTAGATACTTGTAGGTAATTTGTTTGTATTTGATGCTATACTAAATCATCTAAATTTCCCAAAAAATTTTGAAAATCTGTTGAGCTGGCAACCGTGTTGAAATGTTTCCCAGGGTCATATTTAAGCCGCCGGTACTTTGATTAACAACAAAAGCACATAGTATTTATGACTAAACTGATATTGTATAGTGTGAAGATGTGTAAACGTTAGCAATTAAATATTTTCATTTATTTGCATTTTACCTAACATAAAGTAGTTTAGTCTATTTTTAGGTGGCTGGCTGGCGCGGCGGCTATAAGCTCAGACGATGATTATTAAGCCAGCTACTAAATTATTAGTAGATAGAAATTGTAGTCATTGAAATGCAATTTGTATAGTTTGACAGCTTGTGGAGTGTTGCCGCTACATCTACTTTATGCAAGTTTCGTTCATTACTTTCCCGTGTTTTCTAGTTTGACTTTAGAGATTTCCCTTTACAAAAATATGTCAGCATTGCCACAGGCATTGCTTTGGCTTGACTTCCTGGATAATTACAGTAAATTACATCTTCAAACGTCGTATTAACAGGCTAGACAGCCTAGCAACAGTCCGCAAATCTGCTGGCATGGCACCTAACTGAGCGTGGTTTAGCGAAGAGAGGTGTTTTTGGCTCTGTCGAATACACCATTGATCTCTCGGCACAGACACCCATGTTTGTTTACATAAAAAAAATAATGTGTACAGGGAGAGCAGGTAAGGGCTATACAGTTTATTAATGCAGAGTAGAGATAGCAATACTTTCTTTGTCGATCGACTCACAGCTGTCAAGTGTCGTTTTTTATTTATTGCTTAATTTGCGAAGCAGTGACGGCAACACTGTCCGCTTGTCATCGTCGCTTTCGTGTCGGGTTTTCGCCTATTTATTGCGCTGTGTGAAGAAGTAATTATGCCCATAAACCAAAAATATAACAAAATCTAAAAATACTCTCGCGTTACACACAAGTTGCAACACACGTATGCTGTTGTGTGGTGCGGTGGGTCGGTGGCGGTGAACCGAACGGACGGTTCATTGGTGTTTGTTCTGTTTGCTCCCGAGAACGTATTAACGTCAAATAAAATAAACAATAATAGTGATCGCATCACCTGTCTCATCGTCATCGTAACATACAGTGGACTCTGCGGTCTGTGAACGGTGCCAGTGTATGAATAGTGAGGTGCTCCGCCTCTATGTACGCTGGCGGAGGTCTGCGGGGCCACAGAGCTGCTGCTAATAAACCAGGTACGTACACATTTTATTCTCGACACCAATTTCTTAGCATATCTTCGAAGTCCTACCAGTTTCGGTTTCTTCTTGTTCCAGTTGGTAATGATGCGCTTGGATAACAAGGCCATTTATTTGTTTATATCTTTATATGAGCTGAAAAGCCACAATCAGCTCATATTGTTGTTGTTGTTGTTGTTGTTACAACAACAACAACAACAACAACAACAACAACAATATGAGCTGATTGTGGCTTTTCATCCAGAAAACTCAACACAATCATATCATTCTCAGCCTCTAACTGCACAACATTCTCATGCATATACATACTAGAATGCCGCCATTGCACATCCTACTACCAATCCACCATCAACCATCAACCCTCTTCACATGAGGATCAACCAACATAGATGCACAGCAAATTCCATAAATTCACCTCTGCCCATACCCACACACTGCCGTCACCACCCAACTAAATTCAACGAATGTTTCAGAGTCCGCATCGTCAGGTCTTTCACGCCAACCATTAAGGAAACAGAACTCAGAACGTGAGAAACATTGTACATTTGGAATCTGGGCGCCCATCACTCCCCTGGTTTAAATATCATACATTAATCCTCTACACAAAGCCATTTATTATCATAATAATCATAATAAACATTGCATATCAACCACCATCCATCACCAAAAATATCTAATACTAATATCTATGATCTATATTATAAATCTAATCAACGTGACGACGGCCCATAAAGAGCCCAAATATATTGTGTTTTTTGTTCATTATTGTAGTATAAATTAAATAAAAAACCACAAAATTGGTAACAAAAATATAATTTATTTTTATACCGTAGGTACCGTACCGTATTAACCCCTTGGATTTCCACAAACCCTTTAACTCCCATACTTTGAAAATAGTGAAAAGTGTACTGCTATTAGTCTCGCTACTAGAGTTCCAGGTGTGTCACAGGTGGTGCGGGGCCATGAGCGCCGAACTTGACAAAAATATTTAGTGAAATAATGAAGTCAGATCAATACAATACTCTATTGGCACATATAGCAAATAAAATTACCCACAAAACGATGTAAAACAAGTGAGGATTCACTTATTTAGAAGCAAAGATTGGAAAAACAAAAGAAGCTCGACATTTTTTTTTTCAGAATTTTCCTGACCGAAATTTGACAATTTCCTCTTACAATCATATATCGATTTGTAGGTAAAGAATCAAATTCTTCCTTTAAAGCATTTGAAATAAAGTAAGGAGTAAAGTAAGTTTACCATCTGCTGGAAATGACGTAGGTGGGATGAAATTGACTGCCGCCAGATTCATTTAATTCTGTGTCACGGCAAAGTGTTGGCGCAGTGTGTTTTATGAAAGACTCGCTGAAATCGCTATTAGCGATATTTTCGATACCATCGGAGCGAGAGAATTTAGTAATAAGGCAATATATGGGTTGAATTTGATGCTGTGCCGAAGTTTTAGCATCTAGCAGAGATTCATCGTGTAGCTTTTGGTGTAAGGAACACACCGATGTATAAAATAATCGTGAGGAAATATACATTAATGGAGAAATTTATTATTTAATGGAGCAAATTGATGTTAAAATATAGAAATGGACAATACAGAGTTGACAGGAAAAAATTGCCTCAGGCATTAAGGTCACCGTTTCCACTCATTAAGTAGCATAAAGTGTAATAATTATTAATAGAAATATCATTACAAAGATGAAAAAGCAAAATTTTCGAGTTAGGCTGTAATGCTTGTTGCAAATACCATAATTTAACTTTGACCTTAAACAGCGGTGTGTACAAAATCAGGAAAAAGGATAATTTGAGCATCTGCATTTGGGAAATACCGACAACATATTTACAATCCTAGAATGAGTCATTCTGATTATAATAATATAAAATGCAACAGTGCCTAAAATAGTTTGTTTTAATGTCGCCGCTCTTAAGGGGGGTACTAGGCAAACATCACATCGTATTATTCTAACCATAGCCAGATTTCAAGTGATTTAACTATAATTTATATGCTTATAGTTAGGTAAAGATTCAAGGTATAATGTGATACATTATTGTAATGTAATTATCTTCTAAATTCTCTGAAAAATAAGTGGGTGAAAAGTGGTGAAAAACGTTTGAAAATGCCTTTGCTATTAAAATCTACAAGGAAGGAAGGTGTGGAACTAAGTTTGTGATGGCTTCACCGAACATATCCGGGCTCATCGGCAGTAGAGGAGGATGTTAATCGAGGTCGTGACTAGCGAGTGGCCGCTCTAAATTTCCCGCGCATGCTTCACGTTTCGGCTCGCATCAAGCCCTCATCAGCTAGTCTGCGTTGACTAGGACGCGGGGAAACCACCAGTCCCGCTCTCGACCTCCCTCTCTCTACCTATCCATATTCTGTAGGATGCTTCCAGTGACGTTTTCGAAGCTCTCTCCATGTATGAGCTTAGCGTCGACAAATACGTCTAATACGAAAAATGCTCCGTTGAGCTTAGAGTCAATAAGATTAAGAATCATCTAAATAAATTCAAACTCTTACAGAGTAATTGGTTTTTCACTGAACTATCTTTGAACTTTCTGAATTTTGGGCCGTTGCTGTGCGTGCGCGAGCGTTTCAATATATTTTTCTATGGCAGCGCGCGGCCGAACACGGCTTGCGCTGCGGCCGCGCATTTTCGAACGTTTTTACCACTTTTCACCCACTTATTTTTCAGAGAATTTAGAAGATTACATTACAATAATGTATTCACATTATACCTTGAATCTTTATCTAACTATACCTAAGCATATAAATTATACTTAAATCAGTTGAAATATGACTATGGTTAGGATAATACGATGTGATGTTTGCTTAGTAAGCCCCTTAAGGCTTTATAAAAGGTAAAATTCAGCTCTTTTTGAGAGATGTATTTTTTTTTATTTAGTGTCCACTATGTGACGGTGCTTGCACACCTAGCAGCTGTTCGGTGATGTTATCGTATAGTGGCATGTAGGGTGGGTCATCCCTTAAGTATTCACCCCTTTACTGAAGATGGCTTTTGTTGTAACCATTATCTGGAGGTCTGCTATTGTTTGACGATTCAGTCGTGAGTGGTACGTTTTGCGGTAGGTAGTTTTGTGCTTCTTCTTTCACTGTTGCCATTTCGAGGTATTCATGGATTTAATATAATATAATGGAACTGTTTCGACCAATGTTTCATTCAGTGCGGTGGTATCAACCCGGTCAGGTTAAACCCTACCCCCTAGTAAGGTATGAAGGGAAGGGACCTACAGTTTTATGTGGAATTCGAACCACAGTCAGCCTCCACCGGTCGAGCGGTCACCCATCCAAGTACCCAGGTGTGGCTATAACAGTCGACCAACCGCATCACTGAGCTACCGTGCTTGATTACCTTGTATGGGGCCTTAACAAGTGGATAAAAGAAGGCTAACAATCAACAATCTGAAATCTCAATCAAAATATATTTAAAGAACTTTTTGTCAGCCTCGATAGCTCAGTGGTGCAGACAGTCAACTGTCGCTATTGAATGTTAAGCAACGCTGGCTGCGGTCAGTACTTGGATGGGTGACCGCTGACCGTTGGAGGCTAACCGAGGTTCGGATTCCTCGTAAAACTGTAGGTCCCTTCCCTCCTAATCTTACTTGGTGGTAGGGTTTAACCCGCCCGGGTTGGTACCACCGCACTGAATGAAACGTCGGTCTAAACGGCTATGTAAATAGTTTGTGTTTTCCGACCAGTTCAGTGTAGCCGGCACGATCAAAGGGGGAAGCACTGACATGGCACCTAGTTCACCCAGTGTTATGTGCTGACATCACGGACGTTGTAGGTGATGTAGTCAATCGTGTCAGTTTCGATAAAAAAAAAAAAACTAAAATTATGTATCGGAAACCTCAATTTCATCTTCACACTGTCTTCATGGTGTCTGCAAAATGCCGATTACATAACGCACGTTCCCACGCTGGATCTAAACTTTCCTACAAAGATGTTGAATTCCTGTGCTTGTTGCAGGGTGGAGCACCCTGTGTCGGTGCCCATGTCTGGCAGACTACCACATGTACAAGGTGCGTTTATATCATAATAATTATAAGTTGATGATTGATTTTGAGATAATGATGATTAATGAACTCGGCTTACCGGTGCGATAATGGCGAGCGCATCGCTGCAGCTCGAGCATCAAGACAGAACCGAAGCGACGATGTCATAGAGCTCGACACCGTCAGCAATTTCTGTAGGTCCGAAGAAGCAAGGAACGCAGCGAATCCGGAAGTGATACCTACCCACCACTACAATTTGCGAAGCAGGCGAGCTCCTGTCAGTGACGTGCTGGCTGCCGGAGGAGCTAGCACGTCCTCTTGAGAACGGGTCCCATAGAGGAGTCGAAACGTCGAGCTGCAGCGATGCGCTCGCCATTATCGCACCGGTAAGCCGAGTTCATTATTTAATAATTATAAGATTTATTATATATCCAATACATGTTGACACAGCCAAAGGGACTCAGACTTAAGCACCGGCAATACTTCACGCAATAGGATTAGATCGCAGACTGACTGCGAATGAGATGCAACATACAATGTTTGCAACATCTAATGTAAATTAAGTAATATTAGTATCGTAAGTGGACTAGGTATCCATTTGTGGGCGCGAATATGCACATACAACATAATCGCGCCCATTGTGGTCAAGAGCGATTGCCCGGGACATTTCTGGGACAGATTTATTAAATTTCTGAATTTTCTGAAATGGGAAATAACAACAAACTCCGGAACAATCCCGGATAAGTAGCCCGGACGGCTGGGACACATCAACTTCAAAAAAAGCATTTTGTTCTAGGTATTGAAAATTTAAAAGGTCGACATCTATTACCTGCATACAGTACAGGGTTGTTACCACCGCACTGAATGAAACATCGGTCGAAACAGCTATGTAAATAGTTCATCTTTTCCGTCCATTTCAGCGTAGCCGACATGAAATGAGGGGAAGCACTAACATGGCACCTAGTTCACCCGGTGTTATGGGCTGACATCACAGATGTTGTAGATGATGTAGCAAACAGTGTCAGCTTCCATAAAAAAAAGTACATCCATGCAGTACAGTATTTCCATACAGGACAGTTTCTCCATTTTTTTTTTTTTTTTTTATCGATAGTGCGACATGTGGCATCTTTTAACCTACAAGTAGGTGTCTAACGATGCCCATGGACATTCTGTGATGCACGGGGATTGCGAATGTCATGCCGGCCTGACAGGAGCCTTTTCACGCCCCTTTTGAAAAACCCCAGGCTATACTTGGGAGGAAATAGATGGGCAGGGAGTGCGTTTGCCACATTTTCCCGGTTCTATGAATAAAAGACCTACAGAACCGGTTTGTGCATCTGTGGTAGGTCGATGGTCCATCCAGTACAGTTTCTCTATACAGTACATTTTCTCCATACAGTTCAGTATCTCCATACAGTACAGTATCTCCATACAGTTCAGTAACTCCATACAGCACAACGTCTCAATACAGCACAGTATCTCCATACAGTACAGTTTCTCCATACAGCACAGTATCTCCATACAGTACAATACCTCCATACAGAGAGTATCTCCATACAGAGAGTATCTCCATACAGTACAGCGTCTTCATACAGTACAGTGTCTCCATAGAGTAATACAGTACAGTATCTTCATACAGTAGAGTATCTGCATACAGTACAGCACCTCCATACAGTACGGTATCTCCATACAGTACAGTATCTCCATACAGTACAGATCTTGCTCCCTGCGAGTTTGAATTTTCAGAAGCCAGAAAAAGTAACCGTTGCGTTTAATCATTACGTGAACTCGTGAATGGGAGGTTTCTCAAAACAGTTGTCGGAGTGTTTTTTAAGACTGGTTTACAATTAAAACAGTCAAATATGTGTATGGATAAGTGTATAAAATGTAAGGGAGAATACTTTGAAAAACAATAAATGTAAATAAGGGGTAAGGAAAGGACGAGATGCAGTGCTAAAGGACGACAGGCTAGCCATCTCTCACCTTGGCACGGTCTTCTACCGAGTCAGGCAGTAGGTGGGTTTTTGTGGCTTACTTGCTACTTGAGAACTATCTTGTCCTAATATTTTTATAAATGTGGCTATCGGTGTTGTGTTGTAATTTATCAGGGTTCTTGCAGCACAACACCGATTACTCTGCTTACCCCGATTGTCGGCATACAGCGTGTGGTATGTAGTATGTATGTATGTAAATGTAAATACAACAATTTTACCTACATACTTTTACTTAAATTAACACTTTCAGAGTGACTCCATACAGAGTAATAGGGTCATTCATTAGTCAATAGGGTCAGAGTAATTATGACGGATACGGAACCCTAAAAAATACATTATAATATAATATTGTTGTACACAAGAAGAATAGATTTTGCGATTTGTTAGTTTTTTTTTTTTTTTTTATGGAAACTGACACGGTTGGCTACACCACCTACAACGTCCGTGATGTCAGCCCATAACACCGGGTGAACTAGGTGCCATGTCAGTGCTTCCCCCTTTGATCGTGCCAGCTACACTGAACTAGTCGGAAAACACAAACTATTTACATAGCCGTTTAGACCAACGTTTCATTCAGTGCGGTGGTATCAACCCGGGCGGGTTAAACCCTACCACCAAGTAAGATTAGTTTTACGAGGAATCCGAACCTCGGTCAGCCTCAAACGTCAGCGGACACCCATCCAAGTACTGACCGCGCCCAGCGTTGCTTAACATTCAATAGCGACAGTTGACTGTCTGCACCACTGAGCTATCGAGGCTGACAAAGTTACTAGATATCCGCCCGCTGGAACAGTTGACTCTTTCTGCTATTCTTCTGGCCTGCAAGCAGAATGCCCTTTTGACCTCTGTCCTACAGGGAAATAGTCTCTGATCGCCAATTGCAGGGCACACTCTCTACGTAGTCCGGCGATAAATATTTAACGCCGGAACCGGAAACGAAGCGCCTTGAACTTGCGCGCTTCCGATGCCGCGGTCGACCGCCCACCTACTTCCGAAATGTCACTTTATGCAATCACTACCTACCTACTCGTTTCGAACGAACCGTTCCTCATGCATGCCATGCCTCATAATGGCAATGCAGATCGAGGCTAACTGGATCCTGGATTATTTATATTGTGCACAAAATTATGTGGGTTGTATTTTTTTTATTTTCATTTCAGAATATCCTACATTCAGAAATAATAAACAGGCTTTTCTTTAGAAAAACATCAATAGTTATATGTAATCCGCTATGAGTGGCTGAGTCGGAGGGGCCAAAGCACATGCTCCGATCAGCCAATATAACCTCCGAGAAGTTAGGTGCCATATCAGAGACTTCCCTGGATTGCTGGCTATACTGTACTAGAGGAAAACACAACCGAGGCTGCTATGCGGCCATCTTACATCCAGTACGGTGATACCAATCCAGTCGGCTACAATTTGAGCCTACCACCTAGTGAGGGTTAGGCTCAAATTGGGAAGGGGAATTCCCCCCGTAAGCATAGATTACTCAATAGTGCCGTAAGGGAAGGCAACTACAGTTTTACACCGACTCCGAACGGTGAAGCAGCAGGTGTAGGTATGCACGTAATTTTTTTTGTCAGAAAAAACTCTTTGGTACACGCCGACCGGATTCGAACCTCGGACCTCTCGCATGAGAAGCCGATGCCCAAACGACTCGGCCACCCGCCGCTTGCTTTAATTGTCACGCCTGTTTGCCAGTGGGGTAGGCAGACACAACGGATCTCCACGTAGAGTGTTTTCATTTCACGAAGGCACGAGGGGTACGAGGTATGAAGTGGTGCAAGAGGCGACGACCGCGCGGAGCCCAGTAGAGAACGAACTCGGTGCTCGCACGGCACACCACACGTTCTACACGTCTCCGCGTCGCTCCGTCGAACCGAGTCGTTCCCTAGAGAGCTCCGCGCGGTCTCACACCCTCGTGCCTTCGTAAAATGAAAACACTCCACCACGATCCTGTGATCCTGACTCACATCTGCCCCCTACATTACGGGTACTACGCACCCGACTCTCAATCTATATTTCATTGTAACCACGCACATGCTCCATGGCAGACTTCTGCCTAAGCGAATTAGGCAGCTGCCTAGGGTCCCAGCCTTCGAGGGGACCCACACAGAACACAGAAAACATATCATACCAATATTGTGTCCAAAGTGTGACCAAAGTATGTGAATTATACCTACATATAAAACAAAACAAAATAAAATTAAGTGTGACTTTTGCTAAATTACCAAGAAGGGTCCTCTGTTAACTACCTAGGGGCCCTGGGTGTCTATGTCCGGACTCCGGGCTCTACTCCTCTACTCCTCAACGCGCGTATTTCCACAGCATTTATCCCGCTTTCATGCTTCGCCGAAGTTCACTCGCGTACATCAGTGTAGGATCAAGCACTCCACCAGCGTCGAGCCGTGCGACTTGTGGGTGACCCCGAGGTGTCCCACGATCTTGAACCACTGGAAGAACCACTGCAACTTTGTAGGGATACCGGCGCCCTAATTGTGTTCTATAACTTATTCCATGGGGAGGCTCGGAGGAGCTGTTAGGCGCGATCACTCCGTCTATTTTCCATCTCCGCACAGCGCGCACTGGACAGGGATGCACCCTACACGTTGGACTTACCGCGGATGCGTACCAATCGGTTCTGCAGATCTTTGCTCCACAGAACTCTGGAGCGCGCTCCCTGCCCACGTGGATGGGCGCTATCAGGCCGGAATGGCGTTCGCGCAACCTCCGCATTCGATCGAACGTCCATGGACGTCGTTAGGCTCCTTATGGGTGTTTAACGAAAAACAATGAAAAAATGCATAGCCAAAAGTGCCCTAGTTGGCCGACGCGACATCGTCGATTCTATCTCCGCTTATAAGCCGACAACTCAATAAATTCACATGGGGGTTTTCACGATCTTCACTCACGTTTTCTGGCGATTGTGAAGTTTATAGGTTATTTAAGCAAAGCCGTGGTAACAGCTAATATTCGAACTATATAATAAACTTTATAATAAAGCTCAAAATGTGTGCGCGCGCCGCGCTGTTATCGTCGATAACAATTATAAGTCGAGAACCACTCAATCAATTCAAATAGTGTTTTCACTCATGTTTTCTGGCACATCTAATTATGGTTACAGGATATTTATAATTTCGCCTTTGGGCAAACCATTTATGACTTTCTCGACAGGCTGAAGCCGGTCTATCTCTTTGAGCTCTTCCGAGTGTCATTAATTAGAATAAAAATTGTATCTGCCTGCTGCTTCAGGCTCTGGGTCAAGAACCGCGTCCTTGGGTGTCGCTTGTACGCGGGAGGGTTGGCGGTGGCGTTAGGTTTGGGGGCGGATTGCGGTACCACAGGGGGGGGGGGGGGGGGGCCCATACCCCTACCAGCTCCCATACCTCCACCCCCTCCCATATCCCCACCCCACGCGCTCCCCGACGACCGCCATGTCGCAGGCTCCCCTGATAACGTTATTGGAAAAAGTTTCCCTTATCGCAGTAGAGGGATTTATGGAGTAATGAGATTTCCTTTGAATTAGTAATGAGGTCGTTTGTTGCGATGGACGGTACCGGCGGCGGCGGCGCGGAGGGGGCAGTGCCTAGTCGGTGGAGGAACACTTATTTTTCACTTATGATTTGTCGCGATGTGGTTGGCGGCGGCGGCGTGCGGTGGCGGATTCTAGGAAACCTTCGCTTTTTCGTTATCAGCTCGTGGATTGTATAATTCTTGCTATAGTCTATAAGTAGTCCATTACATTTTATATTCTTATGTGAGACTGTCTTAGATTTTTATTGGCTTAATTTGTCAAAGATTGTATTTTGTGTTTGTTTTACTTATAGATTATGCTATTTTTTAGGTTTAATCCTTCCTTACCTATAATAAAATCCAACGTCTGCTTTCTGTCTGTCTGTCTGTCTGTCCGCTTATAACTCGAGAACCACTGAACCGATTTTAATAAAACAAAATTATACGGATAGCTTGATTCTTCCCATCAACTATAGGCTACTTACTATCACGCTAAATAGCTTATGAGGTTAGCAGTGAAGTGAAATATGAGAGCGGGCGGAGCCGCGGGCACAGCATTATTTGAAATTTGTATAATTTTCCTTGTCAATGAATGTATTTTGTGATGTTGTTTGTAATATTTTTATGCCTATGGGTGTTATCTATCACAATAATTAAATAAATAAAAATAAAATAAATTAAATAAATAGCCGATGCCCGATACTTCCCCTCCTCGTCCACTAGTAATCATCGTAATGTGTTAATGATTAGGCTCGATTATGATTTTTTTTTTACATTTCGTTGCAGCAGGCTGAAGTAAATATTCTTCATTTTGGGGTTACTATCGTGGGTCATCCATCATGCCTAACTTGCTGCTTGATAGTCATCGTGTCCTAATATGTTGCTAAATTTGGTGGTTGGTGTTGTGCTGTAATTTATAAGTGTACTTGCAGCACAACACCGATTACTCTGCTTACCCCATTGACTTAGCTTACTCCGATTTTTTTTTCTTTTATGGAAACTGAAACGATTGGCTACATCACGTACAACATCCGTGATGTCAGCCCATAACACCGGGTGAACTAGGTGCCATGTCAGTGCTTCCATTCATTTCATGTCGGCTACACTGAACTGGACGGAAAACACGAACTATTTACATAGCCGTTTCGACTGACGTTTCGCTCAGTGCGGTGGTACCAACCCGGCCGGGATAAAGCCTACCACCTAGTAAAGTAAGAAGGGAAGAGACCTGCAGTTTAACGAGGAATCCGAACCACGGTCAGCCTCCAACGGTCGAGCGGTCCCATCCAAGTACTGACCGCTCTCAGCATTGCAATTATCGGGATACAGCGTGTGGTATGTTGTATGTACTCGTTCGTACGTATGTACTTTATTGGAAAATTTAAAAAATATTGTGAGTATGAGAACAGATGGCCCTGAAGGGTCTGTCGCAATAAATATTATGTAATAATAGGTTTTAAATTTTTATTCGCCAACTTAATAATAACCCAAAATATAAATGTTGACGCTTAGACCCTTTTGCCTTTCAAACGACAGTGCAGAAGGGAGGTCCTCTGTACGAGTGGTGCCCAATTTGCCCAAATGGTCGATCGCGATCGACCGGTCCATCGTAAGAGGCTTTTAGGTCAATCACTGAAAATATACAGAGCAAAAAGTAACTTGTAGAAACATCAAAGAAAAATGTGACTAAACATTTTCCGGGTGGTGTCGTCTTCCACAAGGACCGTAATTAAGTCAGTCAATAAGCATCGCAAACGCGAAATTACCTTATAGGGTAATTTCAACTATTTTGGTCCAGTAGATTCGGAGAAAATAGGCTGTGACAGTCATACGGACATACAGATAGGCAGACAGACACAAGAGTGATCCTATAAGGGTTCCGTTTTTTCCACTTTTAAGGTACGATACCCTAAAAAGAACGCAGATTACTCTTTAAAATACTACAAGATTAGGCGAATTTAATTCCCTTCAAGGGCTAGCTATAGCACCCTTGGAGCGGATCTTTAGATTAACGAACTTTAAGGATAAGTAAGAAAATCTGTTTATGTAAAACATAAACAGATTTTCTACCTTCAGGATAGTCTCCTTCAGGGTTATCAAAAACTGAACAAAATCGTACAACGTTCTATTCAGTAAGTTTATACATGTACTTAAACTTTAATCCGGCACAGAAAATACTACTAATATTGCCAATCTACTAGGTACATATAGAGAAAATACTAAAGCTGTCACTGTTACGAATATTATCTCTTTCGAACTGTGATGTGAGACTGCGTCTGACTCGGATTTCAAGAAGTTTACCACTAATATTACTCACCTGACAGATTCAGTTTTAATATCATCTATCAGCGCAGATCGATAGCTTTTTGAAAACATGATTTGATAAACTTCGCTCGATAGAAAAAAATCATGAACGGCATGTTCTGAATTTAGTTATAAAAACGTATTTAAGGCAACGTGACCAAATCAAGGCTTTGGAAAAAAAAAATTATTTGTTGATAAAATTAAATTAAACAAAAAAGTAAAAATGCTACGGATTTAATAATTTTATTAAATCCGTAGCTTTTTTACTTTTTTGTTTCGATCCGTAATTTTGGAATAAAAAAATAAAAATCTCATTTTTGATTGATTGATTGTGTTGCATCCTACTCCAACCAGCGAAATCGGCGCCTTGAAAGAGGAGTACGGGTGAATACGGGTTGACAGGGCCTTAAGTTGTGGATGGAAGTTTATGGCGTCCGCTAGACTGGGTCTTGTTCGGGCGCCCACGAGGTGGATGTGTGATATTCACGAGATTGATGTGCAGAAGGAGGCTAGGTGTGGCGGGAGCGCGGGGACCGCCGCCGGCCGCTGAGGGCGCATTGATCGCACGCGTGAAGGCCACGGTCCCCTCCCCCCACCCTCTCCCGGCCACACCCCTAACTCCTCCCATTCACCCCCCACCCTCCACCTCGCGCTATCGATCCGGCTATAAATAGCGCGAGACAGCCGTGCGTGGACACATCGGGTGCGACTTTCACCAGGCGCGCACAGAGAATCAAAGTATTGATCACATGAGATCCACGATCATGACCCATGATCATGAACCAAGAGAATCAAGATCCTGCCCACTGTGCTTCGATCAGAGCAGTGCCAGAAAAATAAGAATTACCGCTCCATGCGCTGTAGTCATAAACACATCAAGGATACTCATCTCCCGTTGTGTGGTACCCGTCCCCCATCCAACCAGAAGCTATTCTTCTAACATTTTTATTCTCTCTACAGTTTTCAGTTGTCTTATTCTCATCAGTAGGATGACGGTTATATAGATGTGATGACGACAGTATTTGGGTAGTTCGCACTTAGAGTGTAGCATTCATTATGTGGCCTTAGCCTCATCCAAGTTCTGTTTAAGAATATCAGGCGAGTTGGAATCAATGTCTTCTTTTCTGGCAGCAATGGAATGACTACCAGCATGGGTAGCTCAGCGGAGGGACCAATGGTGCAGTCGTCAGGACCAAAATCAGCTAGTTCTCCTGGCGAAACCACGCTCAGTGAGGCGCCATGCTAGCAAATTTGCGAAGCGTTGCTGGGCTGTCTTCCCAGTTGATATGACGACGTTGAAGATTCGTGTCCTTAGGATCCACGTTCCCTTGGCGAGGCTGCGGTTCCAAAAGAAGATCATCTGCACGATGGAAGGCCCGACCAGGCTGAGGAGGGAATGGAAGAAAGCGAATCAAACGACCCGAAAGAAGATTTATTGTCCCGCCATTATCTCAATTTCACCAAACGTGAGATAGGACGTTTTGCATACAGTTTCGAACCTGCTGCCTCTCGTAAACATGGACAAGGGTACTTGATCATAAAATAAAAATCTGTTCAATAATGGGTATCGGCGCGTTGTTGTAGAATACGCTCAAAAGACCATATATGAGCTTTTAATATAGCCCAAGGGTGAACCCCGAACCGTCGGCCGACCTAAGCCTGAATAATAGACCGCAGGGTGGGTTTTGTGGCAAGCTCGCGTCGTCGCCGGCGCGCCCGGGTGCTGCGCGTCGAAGGCGTAATGTTGACAAACAAGGCATCTCTGCTCCTGCCTCCTGCCTGCTCCGCCGCCGGGCCTCGGGGGCTCGGCTATTTGTAGACGCTCGATGTCGGCGGCGGCGTCGCCATGGCGACCGGGGCGCAAACCCCCACGCCGGCGCGCCCGATGCTACCTCCACACACCACCCACCGCGCCACAACACCCACCACCGTAACCTACTACTCTACAATGTACAACCTGCGAAATACAATACATACCTGATCTGAAACTCGTGGCCGCATGAGCGCTAAAGCTCTTGTCTGTGTTCGCGAGAGCTGGTGGGTGGGTGCACCACGTACCACACTTCCATTGTCATTTCGGGTTCGATATAGTGTAGGTATTTCGGTCTTGAACACGAGTTTCTCATGATTCGAAAATTTCCCTTTCCTTTCTAAGTAATGTGGTAAATTCTGCCCGGATTTATTTGTGTTTTCGGTCTAGTTGAGTGAGTGTAACCGGCACGAATAGAAGCACTCACGCACGTGGCACCCAGTTCCGACACAATACATGGGCTAGCAACTCGAGCTCGATAGCCAGTCTTGTCAGGTGACAGGCTTAGTAATAGGGTCCCGTACGACGGATACGGAAAAAAAAAACAGACTAAATGTGAATCGGACTCCCGCATCGAGAGCTCCACCATCACGTAAAGGGCCGGTTTTTATTATTTGTTGTTTTAATTTAGAGTTCGCACGCTTGTACCTATGTATTACCGTTTTTACGACACTTAGATCAAACACAAAAAACTAAAAGTTTCTGGTATGGCGACCCCTCTTTAATATTTTACTTTGAATTGTTTTTTGTTTGTTTTATATTTGTTCATATAATATGTTATGTGAAAATTTCAACCGGCTACCTTTTACAGTTCAAAAGATACAACCCTTAAAGGAAGGACAGAGGTGGCGTAGGCTTAGTAATTGCCACGCCGGACTATGTGGGTAATGAGTTCTTCAAATAAATGCAGTGTTGGGGTACAACAATTTATTTTTGAATTTGGTAACAGCTGGTATTACACGTAGGATCGCACCCGGCAAGTTAACGCGTTTAAGTTAATGTCGAGTCACACTTCCTTGGGTCTGATGTAGGTAGCGTGGTGCGGTGTCCGGCCGGAGTCGGTAGCTCCTCTAGACACGACGCCGGGAAGGTGCGGAGGCCTCAGCAGTGGTAGCACCGCCGAGTCCCCACGACGTTAACTGGCCGTGTGCGGTGAGCGGCGCGGACGGACGGGAACAGCCTCCCGTCGCGATCCACTCCGTAGGGAGAAGCTAGTGAACAAAATTTACAATGTTAGCTTATTGTATTTGCGTTAAATGTGCCTGGCTTGGCTGGAGGACACAGCGTTGCCTAGCCAGGCTACCTAAAGAAACATTAGCGGAAGAAAATTCATGCAGGGCAAGTACCCACATTTTTATCATGCGGCCAGGTGGCCGATTTAGTAAAATGATGTTGGAGAAGTCGATAGAAAAGATGACGCTGCCCGCACGAGACGCGGGGCGCTGCGCTGAAGGCGCGTAAAGCTAAGCGCAGGAAAAACAGATCCCGTACGGATACGGAACCCTAGAAAAACCTACTTGGATCATATGTGAGGAGCTTATCCTCTGAGTTTGCATTTGTATTTGAATGTGTGCCACTGGCACTAGTGCGTGCGATGAAGACACCACCACCGTCTACCGAGCCGCACCACGGAATACATTAGCCCGTTCTAGCCGAGGTCATGGTTGGCACAACGTTATTCATTATTCACAATGTTTTTGTGATACGCACGGACACGGGCCCCGTTTCTCGAGACTGAAGAGGTTGTCACTTCGGTAGTTTTTGTATGAAACTTGAAGGAATTGAAGGTAGGAGACTAATGAATGAAATACATTTATGGAGCGAATATGAGTTTTTTTAAATTATATAATCCGGTTTGGGTGGCTGAGTCGGAGGGGCCAAAGCGCATGTTCCGATCAGCCAATATCACCTCCGAGAAGGTAGGTGCCATACCGGAGACTTCCCTGGATTGCTGGCTATGCTGGACTAGAGGAGAACACAACCGAGGCTGCTCTGCGGCCATCTTACATCCAGTGCGGTGGTACCAACCCAGTCGAAAGTGGAAAGTTTTATTAATTTATTTAATAATAATGATAGTACACTATGCCACTTAATGCGTGGCAAGGTCGAGCTTAGGTATTGCCTGAGGCAATTTCCTCCAGTCAATCCGGTGGTCCTACGGTGGTCCCTCCGGTGGTCCGGTGGTCCTACCTGGAGGGAAGTACTGACATGGCACCTAGTTTACCGGTGTTATGGGCTGACATCACGGATGTTGTAGGTGATGTAGCCAACAGTGTAATACATGCAATCCGAACCATGGAGCAGTGGGGATGCCAAGGCATGGAGTACGTAATTTTTTTTTCAAATAAAAAAAAGTCATTGGTACACGCCGCCGCCGCGCCGCCGGTTGGATTCGAACCTCGGACCTCTCGCAAGAGAAGCCAATCAGTTTATCCTTAGGACTATTATACTATTGCCTAATTGATTCTCCGCAAGTTGATTCCAACAATAATAATATTACACATTAAAGTATAAAAATAAATGTAACACGAAATATTATTATGTAACATAATTGGGTTGAGTAACAGCGAAGTCGAAATCCCCGGATAAGTTCAACGAGTGGGCTGGAAGTTACATCCGCACCTGAAGCCTTTTAAGAACGCCTATGCGATATAATAATTATTTTTAGGCTTGCTTGAGCAAGAGCTATAATTTGGTAGAAAATATCTAGAAATGCTAGAATTTTGACGGCAACACCGAGAAACTTATTATTATGGCCAATTTATTTTACAACATTTTTATTCAGTGATCTAGGTAGTGGCAGAATTCTCGCTATAGCTGCCTATGTTAGTGGAAATCCGCACGATTCAGGAGAGTTTCACTCCCTGAGACTTGTCTGACACAATCTGATATTCATAGATAAAACGATTAAACAAATTTAAATTTACCGTACCTATAACAAATTATGTGCTATTTATTCGTTTTTTAACGAGAATTTATAATTGGCGAAAATAAGTACTGTACCCTGATCACTTTTGTAATGCTAAGCTGTAGATTTGTCAGCCTCGGTAGCTCAGTGGTGCGGTCGGCCGACTGTTGTTAAACAACGCTGGGCGCGGTCAGTACTTGGATGGGTGACCGCTCGACCATCGGAGGTTACCGTGGTTCGGATTCCACGTTAAAGTGTAGGTCCCCTTCCCTTCTTACTTTACTAGATGATAGGGTTTATCTCGGCCGGTTTGGTACCACCGCACTGAGCGAAACGTCGGTCGAAACGGATATGTAAATAGTTCGTGTTTTCCGTCCAGTTCAGTGTAGCCGACATGAAATGAAGGGAAGCACTGACATGGCACCTAGTTTACCCGTGTTATGGGCTGACATCACGGATGTTGTAGGTGATGTAGCCAACAGTGTCAGTTTCCATAAAAAAATGTATATATAAATAAAACAATAAATTTAAAATTCTCAGCGGCTGAAACTGTTCCGAATCGTGATTGCGAATTTCCGCGAATAGACCCGCTGAGGATGGTAACCTTGGAGTACATACATCTATCGTTTAGTTCAGCTTATTCTACCGGGAAGAACTTGACACACTAACTAACTCACCAGAAAACCGCCCAATTTCAACCAATAGCCGTGTCGATTGCATTACCTACGCTTGCTGATTGGTTGAAATCAAGCCAGTTTTTATTTTATTTATGAGAGTAGTTCCCGGTACATCCGCAGAGGGCGCTAATCTTAGACCAAAGCAAATAGGTACTGTAATATGTGCGTGTTAATAAATTAGACAACGACCTCTTTGTCCGCATTGTAGCTGGCATGGCGCCTAGTCTCTGGGCGTGGTTTCGCGAGGAGTGGTGTTATTGGCTGTGTCTTAATCTTCCTTTGAACTTTTGGGCAGACACCCGTGCCGGTCGTCTATAAAAAAACATTTGGACTTAGCACGGTGTTATGGTGTTTCCCTTCACTAAAAGACGGATTTATTCAACAAACCGAAGACGAGTCAACTGTGAAATCTATAAATTAAAAAGGTACCGTGTGGGGCCGGTACTTAAAAAGAATATCCCCACTGCATCTCTCCCCATGCATGTCGTAAAAGGCGACTAAGGGATAAGGACAAGATGCCGTGCTAAAGGGCGATGGGCTCGCCACCTCTCACCTTGGCACGGTACTTCCACCGAGTCATGCAGCAGGTGCGTCTTCGTGCCTTACTTGCTGCTTGATCCATTGAATCTTGTTCGAATACTTTGCGAAACGTGGTGGTCGGTGTTGTGCTGTAATTTACTAGAGTTCTTGCAGCACAACACCGATTACTCTGCTTATCTCGATTGTCGGGATTCAGCGTGTGTGATATTTATATGTATGTATGTAAAAAGGTCATGATCCACTTCTTTGCAAAGGTTGCAAGAATGCACACCGCCTATCGTTTTGCAAGAGAACTGGCACAGAAGTTAGTGCCAGCACTTACCTCATTTATAGCTAGTGGCGGCACGTGCGCGCCGCGACCCCGTGACATATATTGCACCCCCCTCCTTATATACCCCTATCTCTCTCCCTACCTCCTTACCCCTATCTCTCTCCCCTGTGCCGCCTAACATCTCCTCCTCAAGTTGCAACTCCCCCTCCGTGTGAAGCTTAACTGCAAGTGGGCAGCCCAGCGACACACTCGACTCTACTGTCTATAGTCTAGCTAGAGGATGGGACCGGACGCGGCGCGGGGGAGCGCTGCTAGCTGAAGTTGCATAAAGCGCTTGATAGCGCTTCAGCTTCCACTTCTCTATATAGCATAAAGCGCTTGATAGATCTTCAGCGTCCACTTCTCTACATCTACTCTACATAGCATAAAGCGCTTGATAGCGCTTCAGCTTCCACTTTTCTACATCTTCTCTACATAGCATAAAGCGCTTGATAGATCTTCAGCGTCCACTTCTCTACATCTACTCTACATAGCATAAAGCGTTTGATAGCGCTTCAGCTTCCACTTCTCTACATCTTCTCTACATAGCATAAAGCGCTTGATAGATCTTCAGTGTCCACTTCTCTACATCTTCTCTCCATATCATAAAGAGCTTGATAGATCTTCAGCGTCTACTTCTCTACATCTACTCTACATAGCATAAAGCGCTTCATAGCGCTTCAGCTTCCACTTCTCTACATATTCTTTACATATCATAAAGCGCTTGATAGATCTTCAGTGTCCACTTCTCTACATCTTCTCTACATAGCATAAAGCGCTTGATAGCGCTTCAGCTTCCACTTCTCTACATATTCTCTACATAGCATAAAGCGCTTGATAGATCTAGTGCATATAATTAAGTACTCGTACCAAAAAATTTTACTGATGCCAGTCTCTTAACCCTGCACAATCCATCACTGAAAAAACTAAAGTAAAGAAAAAACTACATAGCATAAAGCGCTTGATAGCGCTTCAACTTCCACTTCTCTGCATCTTCTCTACATAGCATAATGCGCTTGATAGCGCTTCAGCTTCCACTTCTCTACATATTCTCTACATAGCATAAAGCGCTTGATAGATCTTCAGCGTCCACTTCTCTACATCTTCTCTACAATAGCATAAAGCGCTTGATAGCGCTTCAGTTTCCACTTCTCTACATCTTCTCTACATAGCATAAAGCGCTTGATAGATCTCAGCGTCCCCTTCTCTACATCTACTCTACATAGCATAAAGCGCTTGATAGCGCTTCAGCTTCCACTTCTCTGCATAGCATAAAGCGCTTTATAGCGCTTCAGCTTCCACTTCTCTACATCTTCTCTTCATAGCATAAAGCGCTTGATAGCGCTTCAGCTTCCACTTCTCTACATAGTATGAATGAATGGGGTGGGCAGAGGGGTCTGCCACCTCTTCAACTCTCATATTTCATCTTCATAAGTGCTCTTTGTACCTACGCATTTTTATTCATGTTGTGTCTCAGGTTAATTTATAATCATTTACGTAGTAACGCGTAGCGTTATATTTTATAGCCTAAAACCATCTTGAGAAGTGACAGAATGTGACAGCGAAAACCGTATGTAAATCGATAAAGTGGTTCTCGAGTTCACATATTTCGACGATATTCATATACATAACGTTACACGGCCCCACCCGTAGAAACTTTGCTTTTTTTATTAAGATTTTTGACAAGCAAATTTTTCTTAACATTATTTGAACCTTATTTAAATATACGCTCGTGTAAAATATAAAATTATCTACACGCAATCTTATAGAATAAAATGTGCCTAGTCTTAAGTGGAGACAAATATGGTAATTACGAATAGGTACCAAGTCGGTCCGCTTCTATAAATAAAGCCATCGGCCTTGCAGTACGCCGCCCGAGTGTTTCAATCGATGATGTGTATAAATAGCTGGCCCGCCAACGTCGTACATACCTGATAATAAGATATGGTAGTACATTATGTACTAGAATTTGTTGCAAAGTCGCACGCAACGCAACACAATCTGTCTGCTGAAATGTGTTGAAACCGCGGAGCATATAGTACTAGATAAAC
The DNA here is from genome assembly GCA_946902875.1 of Nematopogon swammerdamellus. Lineage (NCBI taxonomy): Eukaryota > Metazoa > Arthropoda > Insecta > Lepidoptera > Adelidae > Nematopogon > Nematopogon swammerdamellus. Next base: position 17,926,341 of record OX336347.1, read on the forward strand.
ATTTCTCATTCATCACGAACTCCCGAAAAAAACATATCATCGATGAAAGGAGCTTATAAGCTGATTTCACAATGACTGCTTGTGTTCGTACGAATACCACTTGTAGGGGGTGATGGTTCTTTTAAATGATTACGAACATAAAATAAGAGTATTAGAATTATATTGCAAGAAAGGATAAAAATTATTTCATACAGTAAAACACACGTCCGTCTTCCTTCAATACATAGTTGCAAGAGAGTGAAAATATATGTGCCTTCCGCCTTGCCATAGAGCTCATAGAGAGCCCATAGACTCTTGGGGGTCCGTTCACACCTTTCCATTATTATGCACAATATTATGTTTACTGTCGTTAACAGCTTGTGTTATATAAAACTGTCCCAAAACTCAACGTTAAGCGGGAACCAGGGAGTAAAAAGTGGATAAAACGGTCACGTCACGTAGTATGGGTACGAGCCCTTATCGTCATTATCACCGTTCATAAAGCTAGAAACTCATTGGGCCCACGTACGCTACGCACGCGTACGTGGGCGCGTCGGTCTCCATACATTTTATGGAAGAGTGCAGCACGCAGTGTGTCGCGTAGCGTATAGGGTGGCGTGGGCTCAATGAAACTGCGTGCTGCACTCTTCCATATAAAATGTATGGAGACCGACGCGCCCAGATTCGCGTGTGTGGCGTACGTGGGCCCAATGAGTTTCTAGCTTAATCGTCGAATGCCAGCAGCGGCGTGCGCAGTTTTTCAACGGGGGTGACACTGACAAGGAATCCCCACGGAAAAGTATTAGATTTCATCATATCGCCTTAGATATGGTAAAGGTAAATCATTTCACACACAGTAAAACAAAGTCGTTGCTTTTCTACAAGTTAGATTTTTCGGACTTGATTTGACATTCTGGCTTCGTTTTAATTTAAACATTATATGACTTGAAAAGAGTGAATAGTTTGTGTTGGCACATGATCTGTAATTATGTAAGCTCTTGGTAAAAAGTGTAAAAATCGTACAGAGGAGACGCTCCTACAAGCAAAAACCCAAACAATAATTGTTTAAAATTTACTTTATTTAGCCACCGCCTAAAACATAAGCCCTGTTTCAATTCTCCTGCTACTCTACTGATAAACACTTTCATATACTGATGCAATAACATTATTTACTACAAATCATCGTATTTACAAGTAAACTGATTATGTTTTATCGAAAATAGCTTTATTTATATCGATATTGCTGTGTGTTGAAACGAGGGTGGCTGAAGGAGTGAACTCAGTATTATGTACAACCAAGAAACACATTTTTGAAACGCATTAAAGTAGTCATGATTAATGATAAGTGTTTGTACACGAGACAACATTTCTTTGTAAGCCCAACTATTTCTCGGTTGTTCCAAAAAACCATTTCCAATGTTCGTAACCGCCCGCCACAAACAACAATAATAATATTACGAAAACCAAGAACGTTTCTGTTTATTCCCAGCAGCGTGAACTATCCGGCTCGGACGACTATAAACATTATTTTGGCGGGAACGTGCAAACATTCCTTCAATTCCGGAACGCACCAACTACCCGCCGCCTACGCAACGTCTAATGGACTTTAAGCTTAGATTATAAGGTGCATTATAACATTGTTTAATTGATTCAAGACGTGAAATTTCCGCGGTTCTGTACAACTAATTGACAGCTGAAACCGGTGAAACGGGGGCAGTAGAAGCGCCGCCGCAGTGCAATGACAGCGGATTTATTGTCGGAAACAAAACGCACACTTCTTAGATTGTTGAACTTTAAGTGCTTCGCGAAATGTTATTTCGGTAACGCGATTGGAGATGGCGGAGTCAGCCGCGACCGGTGTAATATCCCTTCTCACTGTCCGCTTCGCCGTTGTCCTGAAACCTGCCTCCAGTTCGCATTGTCAGGTAAGCCACATTACACAACCCACGTCTTACGCGCAATTCTTTTATATTTTATTTGTTGAAGGATATCCCGTATAAGGAAGACGATTTTCTTCGCTAAAATATTCCCAGGAGGTTCTAGTAATTCTGAAAAAAAAAGAACGCCTTGTGCATACTTTGTATTTGTAATATAAATATAAAAGTATTCCATAGCGTTCAATTTATCCTACGCCAGTCATGCGTGGGTGCAATAAATTACTCGTGAACAGATTTAATTGAAAGCCCTTATAAAGTTGCTAGACACCGTCTACGGTAACACTATTTATGCTCAGTCTATTTGCAGTCCAAATTCCAATTAATAAACCAACATTACTTTATCCCACGGTTAGCTTTCACATTGCGAACTGGATTCTATTATTAGAACTGGAGCCCATACATCAACTGCGCACTCGGGGCGCCCCGCCCCGCCACCGCCCGCCTATACGACGAGTGTGCAGTAAAACTAGCTGAGCGATCGCGGCTCACGAGAACTAGGCAGTTGCCAAGTTGCGTATGCCGAAGTGCGAGTGGGTTACCTCGTCTATAAATAGCATTCGCGGCGAAGCCTGCCAGCCTGGCACCTACCTACCAATCCACATTACGTCATTTCATTTCTGAACCGAGAGGGTCAAATACAAAATAGTATATAGCCGCCGAGCCCGGAGGTTGTTTATATTTCCTACCCCCACTGCCTCCGGCTCGTCGCTGCCGCCGCGACCGCCCCCTAGCTACGCCACCCTTGCCGGAGTCAGTCGAGATCGAGACGCGGCACGAGGCGGACGTCCCGTCGTCCGTTCGATCCCCGCCGCGCCGGTAGCGTGCTTCGCTATTGTGTATAACATCGTGTTCCCTAGATAAGGGTGATTTCATAGATCGACGAGGGCTATTTTACTTAGTTCAAGTATTCAATGTATATGTTATGGTGAGTCAGCGTTTGCGCACTTTAAGGTTAATACATTTGTAGGTACGTAAATTCGTTATCGGCCTGTGTACTCATAAAATGTTTGCTAGGTAAATATACATTCGTATTCATCGTTAATGATATCAATGCTCTTATCGGAACTTACCGAACGGCAGTGAAGTTCGATATTAGCACGCCGGCTATTTTTAGATTCGGGGGTACATAAACAGCGAGATATACTTCAGCAGTTGTATGGAACTCTTCCATTAACGAACCAACGAGCGGCCGGCCACCACACGTGCTACTCTGAATACTTATTTGGCTCACATTTTTGCGGCAACATCGGCGAAAATATCTTAAAGCGATCGCCTGAGCCAGTCTAATATGCACCCTAGTTTCTTGGCAGCAATAAGAGCATAAGGTATCGTCTGAGATTGAGAGAAGCCGCTCTGCCATCGATCGATCTGATTTATTAAGACACGCGGGAGGAATCAGCCAATAGTTCCGATCCGTTGGGAGTTTGGCGCCGGACTTTGCCTTCGATTATGCCAAGTCTGTTCGGCTGGATATTGATGTGCTTGATGTAGCACGGCTCTTCAGTTAGACGACCTTGTTAATTTGCTGTGCGGTTGTCTTCTGCTAATTCATTGGTTGACGGATGGAACCAGATCGATATCGGAATGAATGCGATGCAACATTTTAATCAGCGCTGAATATCAAAGTCGTTATCCGAATCTGAAACATTTGCTTAAGACTCTTCTATTTCTGCAGTCGCAGGTTCTAAAGCTTGCATTCGAATACCTTTATGATGTGCAGGGATATTAGAAACTACGTCTTATTTGATTTTCCAAAAATCTTCTTCGTTAAAGTTTTCTGTGGCTGCTGTCCCACTCAACGATATTTTTGGCGGTAACATCCCACATGTCTGCAATGGCTTGCCAATCTTCAGCAATCTCAAGTCGACCTGCAGCATAACATACCTAGCATTTGCTTTGTTCATCGGGGTTCTCTAGTTGGAGCAGGTAGTGAACATGTTCAGTCAATGTAGGGCAGTGTTGGCTGCCGGCGGCGCGCACTTGATCGGTTTTCGAAAATAGCTGCGCTCGCGCCGCCGCTGCGCGTCTCGAAATAACTCTCTATTTGTATCGGAGCGGCTTGGCGCGGAACCGAGGCGCCCGATATATCCCGCTCCGAGCAAAATAGATCTCGGTAGGTCTCTTTTTTTTGCGTCTATTATTATGGGATCGCTATGAAGGCCCACTGCGATCATTCTTAACCGTGTCCACGTCCATAGCTTTGTGCTCATTGAACATAGATATGCGATAAAAATGTATTGCCGGATTACTATAATAATAACGCAAACCTATCTATTTTTTAGTATAGAATTCTTTCATCAACTTCTGATTCGCATATCAAAATGCCTACAAAGGCATGCCATCTTTTCTTTGTCGATACTTCCATAGACGCACTCAACTGTTTGATTACGCTATGCCAAATGGTTTTGAAGTGGTCTTGAAGCCTAGGCGTAGAGTATGCACTTAATCTGTAAGAGGTATATTTTACCCAAAATCAACTTGTTTGTTGACACCACAGAGCATCGAAAAGCGCGCGCACCTCTCGCGCGTAGTAGCGGGCTAGTACTTCGCTGCTCTGTGGTTGACACCTTCTGAAAGTGGTTGCGACAAACTTTAGAAGAATATCTCCCTGCTTACACACTCTCATAATCCCAATCGCGGATAAACAAACATACTACCTACACAGTAACTATTATTTAATCTGTGCCTACACGCTGCTGCTGGCGTGCGTGATACCCCAGGGGACTATGGGACTTTCGTCCTACGCTATGTAAAATATTTTTAAGAAGGTCGTGGATAGGAAAACTGAGTTTGGGAAAACCACCCGCCAGATGGGACGACGAAATCAAGTACGTCGGTGTAAAGCAGTGATTCCTTACCGCTGAAGGCCGGGAGGACTGGAGTAAAATTGGAGAGGTTATGCCCAGCTCGTACGTATTTATTTCGACTTCCAGTACCGACTTTCGAGTACCAGTAGGTATATAGTTGGTCAAATTAATCCCTTCGAAACACTTGGTCAGATTTGGTCACCGTTGAGATAGCCCATCTCACTTTTGAAGAATGTAGCGTACTTTTATATTGACTTTCCTCGGAATTATGTTTGTCGATAATGGGTCGTAGTGGTGCCGCTTTAAAAGTCCACAAAGGTATACACACGAGGTCTGGCTCTGCCGTCGACCCCGACGAAGAAGCGTCCGCCCCGGAGGCGCTCAGTGGGTTGATGGCGCAGACATTTCATGTGCTTCCATCTACTTATGTGGATCTGCTTTGTGATCGGTACAAATCGCGCTGCGGCATGCGAGCTCTGGAGCTCTATTAATAGTGGCCAGTTTAGTTTTGTGTTTGAAATTCTATTTTGGGACAAGACACCATGCGACGTTTTCTATCCTCTCGCATTTCGACTTTGTTGCAGCAGTTTGTCAGTTAATTCCGCCGCTTCTCTTGGGTCTGTTGACAGCACGTTTCAGTTCACAGTGCAGGAATTAAGACACAATCGCTGGATTACAGTACAGTAGATAATACATTCGAAATAACAATTAACAGGGAAGTTATTATATAGGCTCTACCAACTCAAAACCAATTCAAGAGGTAAGGCCGAGCTGCGTTCAGGAAGACAATAAACCTTCTCGAAGATAGTGAGTAACTAAGGGCGAGGCCGAAGGCCGAGCTGCGTTCAGAAAGAAGATAAACCTTCTTGAAGAAATTAAGTAACTAAGGGCGAGCTGTATTCTGGAAGACGATAATCCTTCTTGAAGAAAGTAAGTAACTAAGGGCGAGGCCGAAGGCCGAGCTGCGTTCAGAAAGTTGATAACTTTCTCGAAGATGTATGTAGGCAAGGCTGAAGGCCGACTATTCAGCTAAACCATATCCTTTCTCGATGTATCTGAGGGCGAGGCCGAAGGCCGAGCTGCGTTCAGTTAAACGATAAACTTCTTCCGCACTTGGGCCTCGCCCTTAATGACTTGCTTTCTTCTATAGAATATAAATACCGTTTAATCAAAGGAACCAAAAACTTGTTTCTGAAAAAAAAAAGTGAATTAAATTATCAAACAGTGGATAGTTGAGGACGCCGCGCCGCCGATGACGTTAAGTGGAGTGCGAATGTGTCGAGCCGTTCGCGATATTTGTCGTGAGTGAGAAGAGCCGGCAGCTGCAGCCATGCCGCGTAAGTCCTCTTCGGACCTAAGTGACGGTGAGTTTTAATTTGTATACAATAGCCTACTTGTATATATATATATTATTTTTTTATTGAAATTACGTATTGTATATAGCAGTGGTGCCCAAACGGTCGATCACGCTCGACCGGTCGATCGCTAGAGGCTTTTAGGTCGATCGCTGAAAATATGTAGAGCAAGAAGTGACTTGGAGAAACATCGAAGAATTCATAATATTTGATATGACTTAACATTTTCCGGGTGGTGTCGTCTTCCACAAGGACCGCAGTAGTAATAAATCTAAAGGATGTTATGAAAATAGTTTTCAATAAAAAAAAAAATTACTACAATTTAACAGCGAAAACCTTTGGTACAAGGTGTCGATCTCACAACCTTAAATTATTTGTAGGTAGATGTATGTATGTATATATTTTTAAATTACCGTGGTTGTTAGACATTATTTTAAATCAATCAGCTTTACTCACGGTTTCACTCCGAGCTATGTGGCTCGACGTTTCGGGCCAAGCGTATGGCCCATCTTCATGGAGCACTCTGCCTTGTGCGACGGTTGGCAGAAAACGGCCCGTAACGTCGGCCCGACACATACGCTTGGCCCGAAACGTCGAGCCACATAGCTCGGAGTGAAACCGTGAGTAAAGCTGATTGATTTAAAATAATATGTATATATTCTTTATTGAACACCAATTTATAAAATTAGGTACAACAGGCGAGCTTAATGCCGCGAGGCATTCTATTCTAACTAACCTTTGGGATGTGGGAGAAGTACACGCAGGTAGATCTTCATAGAAAAATTATGGGCACCACTGGTATATAGTAACCTACCAAACGCTAGGAGCATCAAGTACATACATACATACCACATGCTGTGTCCCGATAATCGGAGTAAACAGAGTAGTCGGTGTTGTGCTATAAGAACTCAGGTAAATTACAGCACAAGACCTACCACCACGTTTGGCAACGTATTCGGACAGATAACTATAAAGCAGCAATTAAGGCAAGAAAATCCACCTGCTGCATGATTCAGTGAAAGGATCATGCCAGGTGAGAGGTGGCTAGCCTGTCGACCTTTAGCACGGCCTTGTCATTATCCCTTTGTAGCCTTTTAAACACTGCGTCGAAATGTCTTCTAAAAGATGTATACAAACAAGATTACGCAATGTTACTGATTATGATTCAGTAAATGACCGTCAAAACTGCCTAGTGGGAAGTGGGGATCGGCTCAAGGGTGAGTGTCGGTTCTATTCCCGTCGTCCTCGCGCGTCGCGTCGCCGCTCTGCTGAATCAGCCTGGGTATTCCCATGACAGCTCCACGAAGCAGGAGTACTATGAGCTTGTGCCAACCGAGAAGACAATTGATGGCACCTCTGGCGCCAGAGCTGTGACGCAAGACGAAACGGCCGACAGGATCAGACTTGCATTTATAAAGCTGGCAGGCCACAGAGCATTGTCGAGGGTTGGCGAAAGACGGCCCCCGATCGCTGTTCTCTGTGTGGCTGACAGTCATAAAATGTGACGGACAGACAGACACGAGAGTGATCCTATAAGGGTTCCGTTTTTTTTTCTCATTTGCGGTACGAACGGATCACTAAAAACACGATTAAGTAATTTTTCTGTGATTGCTAAAATACGATATCTTGAGAGAAGATAATCACAGACAGTTCAGTAAGCAAACAGTAGATGGTGGATTTCAGAGTAAGTTATGCTAGAAGGAGAGCATTCCTTTTAAAATAATCTAACCTTAACGCGAATTATGCGGGTAAAGGTGTCGACAGCTAATTTGATTGGATGGAGCGAAGCATCGAATTTAGATCCTGTGTTCTTCATACAAGAGGCAGTCATATTTTCCGAAAGTGAGAACTACTTCCTTCGCAGTTTTAAGTTTGTCACGCTACGTCGTCGCCACTACTGCAGCCGCCTCTGCCGCGCCGCTAGACCTTGGCCGTCTCGGATATATTAAAGAAATACTCGTAAATTATACGCCGTTGACGAAATTAGGCTCAGCCGACGACGCACCCGTCAGTTCCTCACTAGACTTAGGTATCAAACTTCTCCATAGTCTAACGTACGTAATAAGTACTTACTCGACAGGTTTGCCATCCCCTGCGACTCTTTTATAATGACTAGTTTCTAAACTGGAAATAGCACGAACACTGAAAAACTTAATTCACTGAAACCCTCATAAATTGTGTTCATCTTCTCCCTGTTGAAGAGAGCTTAATGTGTTGGTTGATTCGATAGTCGGGTCTCCTGACGATCGGCACACGCTTTCGTACTGCGTCAAGTCTTATTCTTCATAATGCAATAAGTGCGAAACTCATATGCATATTATATTATACATGCATATTATGTTCTGCCTGATCATTCCTGTGATCAAGAAAAGAATACCTCACAAACTGATCCACGAAGTTGTCCAAAGATTCAATTTTCTCATACCCTGACCCTACAACTGAGTCGAGGTTATTCCCAGGAGGGGCAAATTATATAAAAAGTCCTCCCCCTCTGAGCGCTGTCACACTTCTCTTGAGTGCTACGATTACACTTGTCAAGACTGTTGAGCAATATGAAAAAAGGTCAGAATTTTCCAAATCAAAATTAGAAGCTAAAAGTACTCCGCAGCTGACAAAATGGTAGCAAATTAAACATTACTTTGTCTTCTGCCAGCTCTGAAATATCTTGGACACTCCGCAGCCTGCACACGGCACGGGCAGACTTGTAAGCTGCAGCCTTTTGCTCAATCCTCGGTTCATTCTTCCTCATGTTATTGTTCTTCTTGGGGTTTGCGATTACCTTCCTTAGAGCGCTTCCCGACGGATAGCAATGCAGTCAACGTCCAGTTTATTTTGGCTATTGAGATTGCTATTCAAAACATGAGAGGGAACCATTATCCCACAGCGCAAGGGGGTTTAGCCGAGAATGATGAGACTTGCATGGCCAATGTAGTAGGTTCTTTTCTTGATGTTTAGAATTCAAAATTAAATGCAACTTGAAATGTATTCCCCCACTCGCTAATGATGGTTTATGTAGATCTCGAAGTTTCTTCACACCCCACCGGTTCGTTATACGATGCTTCATTGTTGTCTGTGATTCTTCAATACTTTTCCCATTTTTAGCAAAATATCTCTTTCTCTATAGAATGAATTTGTTTGCGCGTTCGTTGACTCTTATGCGTGACCTAGTAGGTATAATGTGTATTTTTTATGCGTATGAGGTATTCTTTGTATTACTAGTATTTAATACATTAATTTGATCCCGTACTAACGTTATGTTTCTGTGATTTACCTGTTGCGGTAGCTGTGGTATAACTCGAAGTACTAACCGTGCAATTGACGCAAGAGGCAAATTTGTCTGTTGCTTGTTATTTTGTAGTCTTTCGTGCACATAAATAGAGTAAATATAGATAAATATTCCGGAAATCATATCATAACATATATTTTTATAGAATTTTATTACCATTATGCTTCTACGAGTATGTTATTGAGCGCTTCGAAATTATTCAAAAATGATGCAACAATAATACTTTGATCGTTCTTATTTTTGTCACTCCGAAACCTTGTGTTTTGATCTCGGTTTTGATAGAACACGTGTATGCAAATGATAAAATATGCGTTTCTCTCATTATTCATGAGTTTCCGCCAATCGTGACAGATTGATTCATGAAATAATTAACAATTTTTATTTAAACCTGTAAACGACCTGGTACTATATTGCGTCATTGACATAATTAAACAAAATGTATTGATATCTTCGTCACGTTGCATAATTCTGTCTAATTAATTAAGTTGCTGGGTGAAACAATTGCCTATGTTATATTGGCGCAGTATCCTCTTCAGCTGTTGTTTGGACAAATTTTCTTGAAAGCTCTAAGTTAAAGAATAAATTAAGTGAGAACGTTTTTGACACACAGTTGCTTCTTTCATGTATATCGAGTGTGCGCAGCAATCACGCACGTATCTCGCGTAGCACGCCATCTATCGGTGACCGTTCATACTTTTGTGGACTCCATAATAAATAACACATATTTTGTGAAAATTTCAACCGACTACCTAATACGGTTAAAAATATATAGCCCTCGGACGGACGGACAGGCATACAGACAGACACGAGAGTGCGTCTGTGCGAGAGTGATACTATAAGGAATCGGGGTTTTTATTTCCTCTTTTGAGGGACGGAACCCTAAAAACATACACGTACCTTACACGAGTAAGCTGAATAAAAAATGCCACTCCATCACTCAAAGCTCCGCCTCTGCAAATCTCCAACCTGTAAAACGTTTGAACTTCCCACGCACCTCTTCAAGCCCACGTACCTCCCCCCCTCCACTGCGCCCGTAGGGTCGACTGACCCGCCCCCTACCCTCGTGTTGCCGGGGTCGTGGTGCGGCCGTGACCTTTCCCGTCTCACGGGACCGCAACACGGAATATCGCACCCTCGGCTAAGGGATGCGGTGTCGGATTGCGGACCTAATGAGGCGACTGAAAGTGTCTGAAAAATCTGATGGACTCGTTGACTCTTCGACTTTTCGAAGATTGTATTATGTAGGTAATTATAATTAGGCACACTTTATGCGCACGATAGTTGATTGAAATCTAATGGCACGATATAGGTGCAGTTCCCGCGCCGCAAATAAGGCGTGTTGAGCTTTAGAAAGAGACAATCCGTTTGTCTCTACAACCGGATGGTCTCTTTCTGAAACTCGACACGCATTATTTGCTGCCGGTAGCTGTACCTGTCTGTTACTCTGGCGAAGGAAAAGGCAGCGAGGAAACCTCTAAGTATCACAAACAGCGCTAAGGATTTTCACCCGTTGGCATCGGTAAATGGCGCCTAAATCCTGTGTGTGCAAATCACGACAGGTTTACTAAATAAAAAAAGCGAAGTGAGTGGCATAACATTAGAAATTTCCGTAATCGCTTTAATTAATTATATTTTTTTTTTGACAAAAGCGATAAAGGGCGGGCGGTTTTCTAGAAAATAAATGGGCCGCTCATTACTCATTCATTACGTATTTTTGTGAACATGTTGCGTGAAACGCTGAAGGTCGGGGAAGCGATTGTCGCCACGATATTGCGTGTCGGGGCGCACTCAACCCGCGACGTAATCACTGTGACGTTATCGATTTCTGCCTTCCACTACTGTTGGCTCCATACATCTCGGCTACTATTTGTATAGTACAATCCCATAATTTTACAGGCGTTAATCTGTGACTTCGTGCCTCCCATCTTTTGACGTGAATTCGATTAACGTCTTACGAAAATGATGTACTTTCGTCGTCTTCGTACGAGTAAACTATAGCAGATAGAAAAATAATACTTATACCACTTGAAAGCTCCATCTGACGGCAACACAAAGTATGCGCTTCAATTAATAATATGAATATAATATACGTCATGCCCTCCGGAAGATTGGTCTGAAAATTTGTCGAGGCGCTGTCGCCGCTCACTAAGAAGCGAGCTAGCGACCAAACTACTTATCCGTTTGAGACAAATTGAACCACTGCCCTATACCCTGACCCAGACGTTTCCGAACGATTCGAATGTGGTACCAATGGACGTGGACGATCATGAGGAGACAGAAAATACACAATTGACAACACTGCCCGAATCCTTTAACCTGGGTGTCTTCAATTAACGTCGTATTAACAGGCTAGACAGCCTAGCAACAGTTCGCAAATCTGCTGGCATGGCACCTAACTGAGCGTGGTTTCGCGAGGAGAGGTGTTTTTGGCTCTGTCGAATGCACCATTGGTCTCTCGGCACAGCCACCCATGTTAGTTTACATAAAAAAAAACACTTAGGGCGTCATGTAGGGGCAACATGGGCCCGTCCATGTCGACAAGTTCGCTGGCCGTGACTCGCCATTATTCGAATTCACGAAAGAACTAGCTGCAGTAGCCCGACTTAGAAGTCCCAAGTCCCACCCGACTTTTTTAGGGCTCCGTATCCATACGGAAGCCTATTACTAAGCCTACGCCCCGTCTGTCTGTCTCTCTGTCCGAGGGCTGTATGTCTTGAACCTTAATAGGTAGCCCGTTGAAATTTTCACAGAATATGTGTTATTTATTATGGCCGATATTCTTCTTGCTTGCTTCTTCTTCGCATTGAATTTAGAGCTGGCGGAATTTTCGACATATCCAAGCGTAGGTTACCTACCTATGAATGAAATTATACAATAAACAATATAACAACAAATAATAAAAAATAAGAAAAAGTAAAAAATTCACGGGGTCCCCATACAAGAAACTAAAAAGTGTATGCGCGCCATCTAACGAAAACAGTATGAAGCATTTTAACTAATCATTACTTTTAACTAAATGAGGCATTTCATAAAACACGCCATAGATAGAGTGGCGGTGAACATGACATGGCGATACGGAACCCTCGCTGCGCGAGTTCGACTCGCACTAGGCCGGTTTTTTTATTTTTATTGAAAGCGCCAAATGTGGCGCCTAGCCACCTATACTATAAGGTGTGTAACGACGTTCATGGACACTCGCACGCCGCCGTATGCGGTTTTTTTTTGCGAATGCTGACAGACTGACTGACTGACTCGTGTCGGGTGGCCGCACGCGGTCCTTTAGTTAGCCTCAGTGTGTGCGTCACTTGATTTGTAGTCACAACTCACAGGTGTCGGCATTAAATTACTTAAATCCAAGACTATAATCTGCTTGGCCTAAAGATTTTTAATTAATAGTTTAGCAAGATTTCAATATACTTAAGCCTAAAAATGTTGATTGAAACGTGCTACAGGTACAGGTACCTATTGACTTATTATAAGCATATCGCTGGCTACAGGAAGCCGTTCGTAGCAATAAAAACATTTTTGTTATTACTACAAACTTGATATTTGTGCCTATCGCTGATATCGACCTGAATAATCAAAGTAAATTAATTATTTTTTTATTCTTAATTATGTAATTTCTTGGAATTAATGCAATAATTATTTAAACCGGTCCAGTATATATGGCTGCAATAATAAAAAAAAAACGGCCAAGTGCGAACTGTATTCACATTCTGAGGGTCGCGTTCAACTATCATAGTTTTATATAAAAAAAAATTAAACAACTCAAGCCCTGCATAATAAAGTACCTACATTATACAACGAGGTATTATGTACATACTACCTCGTACACAATACATAATAATACCTCGTTGACATAAGGATATTTGAGATTTGATTAATCTAAGAATGTTTTAATTTATTTTAATCATTTTAGTTAAAAAAAATTACTTTTTTTTTTCAAGATTCGGCTTCTGAAATAGTCATTCGTGTTTGTTATTTTGAATTGTAATATTAAACAAAAATCCTTTTATATTTCTCACGATGACGCAAATCATCGTTACTTAGTTGGTAACTTTAGACCATAGCTTTACCACCGCAATTGTTTATTTGATATTATTATTACACAAGCGGAAATAACCAGTAATACAATAAATACGAGTTTAACAAACACAATAAATTAGAACAAAACTGGTTAAAAAACATTAATAAACTTTACCAACCAAACATATGAACAGGACAGGTGAAAAAGTTAAATTGTTTATTGTTTATTGTATAATTTCATCCATAGGTAGGTAACCTACGCTTGGACATGTCAAAAATTCCGCCAGTTCTAAATTCAATGCGAAGAAGAACTGACAAACAAACTTCGCAAGTCACAATGTTTTGTTAGTACCTTATATAAGTAACAATATAAGTACAAATAATTAACCCATACTACCGCTCACAAGAGCATTAATATTTACAGCATAAACATGAATACTGAAGAATCTGACCACACTGCCTATTTAAATTTACCTATATCTGGTGTATAGTGCCATCGTCAATTTTGATATTTCATATTATATCAAGTCAAATAAAACAATTAGTTTACATTTATTACAAAGAAATGTAATAAGTCATATTAAAAATCAAATTATACAAAGTGTATCGAATTGTCAAAATTTGTTAGTGGGAAAAACAAATTATAGTCGATTTTAAGATTTAATTTTATAAAATACTCTAGCATCTGGCTCTTTGATATTTGTGTCAGAGACTGTGCTTTGGTTTACAAAAAAAAAATTATATGATTTCAAATTTCTTTGTTAGTTTATAAGTGTGTAGGTACATTTACATTACAGTTTAGCTTGCTACTTGCTAAATCTAGTGGAATTGTATTGAATATAGTTCAAGGGTATAGGATCTATCTTTATTCTAACTACCAATTTTATGACTACGTCTTACAATATAACGATATTTTATTGTCAATTGAGGCTACTTTATTAGGAAAAGTAATAAAAAGAAAACCTAATACTCAACGTTTCCTTGCAGGCAGCTAACAATAAATGTATGTTTTGCGTGGCGTATGCAGTGCTCGAATTGAACCGGAACGCACCGGAACGCCGTTCCGGTTCGTGAAATCACCGTTCCGTTTCGTAAAAGTTTTCCTCAGTCTTTCCGGCTCGCAAAAATGATTTTATTTACACAGCTCCCGTTTTTCATAACAAAAAAGCTACAATTTGACCAATATGGGTGGTGCTCTTTGCGATAATATAAAATATCGTCATACATAATTTTATATTATTCGTCACTGCTCTGTCTGTCTTTGATAATTGAGTGTGATGATATTTCGCAAGTGCATCTTCTGGACATTTTTTAATTTATTCATGAAATGTCACGATAATAGAAGCAACGGTTTTAACGTGATACCCAGGCAAACAGACAGACAGACATACAGATAAAAACATTTTGTGAAAAAGGGAATTTTGTACCTACTTTCATTGAACCAACCACCAGTGAATGATTTTTCCGCAAATTTAGTTATGTATGACAGACGCATTTTTTTTTTATTATTAGAGGTGAGGCTGATTGGTCTTATATCAAAGCAAAGACCCTAATTTGGCTGACATCATTTGCTACAGCCCTCCCTTAATCTGACACTACGATCAATTTCTTTCAAGATTCTTTACATTTATGTTTGATGAATTACGTATGTTTCAATTTTATTGAGGGCTTGGGGAGGGGGGGGGGGGGGGGGGGAGGGGGGGGGGGGGGGGTGACGCGTTCCGGTTCGTGAGTAGGTCCAATTCGACCACTGGGCGTATGTACTAGACGTATGAGACTTACGCCTAAATAGAGCGAATGAATAGTTTACACGAGCTTGTGCTTGTTTTAAGTTGTTTAGTGACAAGTGACAAGTAATAGTTCACACGTTGGCGTTAGTAAAAGGTATTAGTAGCAAGCAGTGGCGGCTGGTGACTTCAGTGACCGGTAGTGCGCTAAGTACCTACCTACTTAAATACCTACCAAATTTCCCAACACATTCCCGTCATGTTATTTTAAGATCGGGACTTACGAATTTTTTAAACGCCTGCGTTTTATTATGTACGTACCTACCTAGTATGAATATTCTCAAGACACTCAATGAGTTGCAAAAAACAAGAAAAAAAATCCAAACAAGTTTTTTAACTTATTTTTAGTACCTTTATGAATACACCCATAGACCACAACACTACTGCAGCTTTCAAAAAGAAAACAGTAGTAATGTCCCAAAAATACTTCAAAAAAATATATAAAAATAAAAGCATTTGAAACGTAGGAATTAACCCGGGATAACCTGATTGTAAAGCCTTTAACCAACGCTTAGGCAAATATCGGCACCACTTAATTCACAGTATCACGTGACAGAAAGCACAAAACCTAACCATATCCCATTTTAAATATTCGCGCGCTAACGGGTATGTGACATCACATGACAGCGCGCTGACTCGCTTCGAGGTAGACGGTTCGCTTTGAGGTAGACGGCAAAGAGTTTGTAAGACGGACTCGTGCAAAACGAATCGCTCGCGACGCGACGTGTCGCACGCGCGGCTATTCACGATATAGCGTCCTTGTTTGGCGCTCGTGCGCCGTACGCAGAAATCCTTTCGGCCCATACTGTTTCTATGAAGTATCTTCTGTCTCACGCGCCAGCGGTATTTTGCCGATCCCCATACATTCAGTATGGGAGACCCGCGTGCGATGTATATTCCGCACGGCGCGCGCGTTTACTCGCAAAAACGTGCCTTGTGATCTATAAAATAAGGTTGAATTCACATACGTATTTATTTGGAGTACGACCTTTATGGTTTTAATGTAGTATGTTGTAAGGTATTATTTATTTTGAGTGAAGTGAAGACTTCTCGTGGTATGGTAGTGCGGCGCACGAGCGCACTTTAGGACCAGCCGCCAGTGGTAGCAAGACATCCACCGTCCGAATATCACGAAAATAGAACGAACACGTGTGCTCACATGCCACCCATTTCAGCTTGTCATTAAAACAATTTTCGTTCGTGGCTGCTCACTCACACTACTCGGCGGCATGTACTTAAATCGTAGCGGGGGTAGTTTTGGCTTAGTACAGTTGCTTTCACAAGTCATGAGCACACTTTTCATTGGTCGGTTTGACGGGATGTGACGTCGACGGCGCCGACGCTTCACGCGATTGGTTCGTCAATCAGCGTGAGTCGACGCTCGTCGCATATTGGGCTCACGCGCGTCGTTCGACTACTATACACTTGCGTGCAATGTTAGTCCACTACTGTCCATCTGTGCTCATGACTCGTGAAAGCAACATTAAATAAGTCGGCCTCCTATTCACTTGCACTTGTCATTTGTACAAATTCTTAGTAGTAGCACAGATTAAATGGCGTGGGTACATGTGCGAGTGACAAGAGCGAGTGGCGAGTACTGATGACAAGCACTAAACTCGTATAAGCTAGGTTAGCTAGGCGCAAAAGAATCGCTGATGAAAAAGATTATTTATATTTATAACTGACATGACTTGATACGATATGTATCAACAATTTCTGACAAAGGCTCTATACACCTGATTTTATCTATACTTTTACTTTAACTTTTGATTTTATGTGGTCAGAATTATCAAGCTTAAATTATAGTTATTATAGTTAAATTATAATTAAATTATAGTTATTCTAGCTCTCAAACTATATCTTAACACTGTAAGCGGTGTCTATTATGTAGCTAGTCACAATGTATTGTAATTGAAGACGTTAAAAAAAGAACCCTGCGAAGTTTCTTGCCGGCTCTTCTTTGTGGGTGTAATCGAACCGGATTGTAAAAACTAACAGGACAAATTCAAGCGTAGTGTACTACCATACGAATGATGAATAAAGAAGAAAGAATGAATGAATGAATGACGTGCTGAATGTCACGTCTTCGAGAATTTGCACTAAAAGTTTATCCTGGTCACGTGCACCTTCACGTCACAGCCTTGGGATTTTGTTGTTGTGCCCCTCGTTGTGCCCAGGTATTTATTGAGCTTTTGTTATCCTGCAGTGAGTCACCAGCTGACGGTGTCTCTAACTTGTGACCGCACCACGAGAAAGTTCAGCGTACCAACCCCACCATTTCCAGTGGGAACACTCCTCAGACAATGATGGCTTGTGGTCGCACATCGTGACATGTAACATATTGACTTGGCATTTTTTTGTTATAATGTTCTAATATTCCGACCTTATGCTTCGCGTTTGGGTTATTGCATAGAATATCATAGACAATAGCTAGGATTCCTAATCGAAAAACAATATTCTGTGACTGAATACAGTGAAATAATAATATAAAAATAAATCATTGAACTGACTTTAAAAAACACTAGAACTTAAAAAATATGAAATAATATTTGATTGATAAGTAAACCAGTTCGATTCATATCCGGATTCCGGACCCTTGAGTTGAAGGCGGCGCAAAAGAAAGCCCAACTGAAAATTGATAGATGAAAAAACACGAGCGGATGAAACCTTTTGTGCTTTTGTGCCGCTTTTATCTCAAGGGTCCGGACTCCGGATATGTATCGAACTGGTTTACTATCAATCAAGTATTATTTCATACGTATTAGTTCTAGTGATTTTTTTAAGTCGGTTCAATGTTTTTTTTTAGCTAATATGAATAAATTCGTATGGCCAGGCTACTACCATAGTACTAATAAACGTACCATGTAGCCTTTGTATGCAGCATATCAGCAAAAAGGTAGGGTTTTAAATTTTATCGAAATTAGTATCGAAACAATTGTCTCATGTCCGACATAGGTGGAATATGGTGTTTATAACGTTGTTCGTTAATTATGACGAACCTGTGAAATTATTGGCATTCATCCATCGCTCACTCACTAACCAACCGTAGACACAATTAGTGTGTCGGCGTGAAAGAAATTAACGGACAATGAAGATAATTTAAGAAAATGATGGTGGGTGATGTGATAAAATATTCACCGTTCTACTTTGGGACGTCAGCGTTTGGGTGATTTAATGTGTTTTTACAGGCCAGTGCCAGCATTATTAGAGAAGAGACAGTGTTATTTAAGAACGGACAATTGGAACTAACAGAAGCGAGCGACTATCTATCTATATCTCCTCATTGTCAACACAGCTGCTATTCCGACCGATGTGACGCATTTCGATAGTGAGCGACATATCTGAGAACTAGCATGACATCGCTTCAAGTCGAGGTGCGTTCAGAGAGTAACGATATTCATTGAGCCGCTCGTATAATATGACCGTCCAATCCGGATTCTTAATCACCGCTTGATGTAAGCGCCGAAGCGGTCGCGTCTCACGTGAAGTTGGCGCAGACAAAGCGCGGCTCCGGCGCTGTTCAGCCAGCTCGGTCAGCGGCTCAGTGCCGTCCTCGCCTCGATCGTGTGGAGTTGAGTCGACGCTAGTCCGGTCGAAGCTCTTTCCCCACTAGATTTCCTCGGGCCTCGCACCTTTGCTGCTCTACGCCGAGTGTTGGCGTCTACGATGTTCTCTAAGACCGCAGTGACGAGTGACTGGATTGTGACCTAGTGGATTAGTGACTCGGTGCTGGAGACATCGTGGTCTCGCGAACTCGAGATCAGTGCGGCAGCCCCCTGGTGGATCGGCTCTGACCTGCCGCCCCCGGGAGCGGCCGGTCCGCACACCGCGGCGCTGGCGCACTCGCAAGCCCCACCGAACATGTATGTCATGAAATTGGGTGAGTTATTTTGCGGGTTTTTGACCTATCTGTAGACGTTTTCAACGCACGGTTTTGATGTTTAAATTTTCCAAGGTATGCGGGAATGCGGGTTTGCTGTAGGCAGACGCCTACAGCAAACTTTATATGTTAAGGTTTCAAGGCTGGTAATTGAGATCATTACTGGAATCTAACTGGTCTCTTTAAAATATTCAGAGATTTTTCCTTGTAATGTTGTTTGTTCGCTGTTTGTTTACTAGTGGTTTATGGAGGGCGCATATAATATGACCTGAACAGATATTCAGAAACATCTAAAGGCACAAAAACACGCATTTACTATCGCTCTCTTTTATAATCTACTAGCTGTGCCCGCGGCTCCGCCCGCTCTCATATTTGACCTCTCTGCTAACCTCATAAGCCATTTAGCGTGATAGTAAGTAGCCTATAGTTGATGGGAAGAATCAAGCTATCCGTAGATTTTTTTTTTATTAAAATCGTTTCAGTGATTCTCGAGTTATAAGCGGACAGACAGACATACATACATACAGAAAGCAGACGTTGGATTTTATTAAAGGTAAGGATAAGGACAAAACAATCGCACGAAAATCGTTGTTTTGGTAAACAAATACTGATCCCTGATCGCTAACGATGTAGATAGACGAGCAGACGGCTGAATTTTCATGCGAACTTCGAAAACAAAAATGGGATTATCAAAAAGAGATATGTATATGCAGTAATGTAAGTTTTCTCATCCATGACCTCGTAATCATAGTTATTATATTGATTAGAAAAGCACAAAGCATTCTACATACAAAACTTACACAACCTACCCTACTACAGCGTCAGAGCCCATGATAGCTTTGTTTGCAAAGACTATTCTAATGGCTCGACCATTGTAGTAGTCTGTTTGACGATGTTTTTACTGGGTTCATGTTAATTGCTCTCTTTTTACAATGTATCTTCTGCGGCTCGTGCTCCTCACGTAATTGCCTTTTTTTATCTCGTGCTATATTTGTCACAAGGCCGTCATCTACGGTAGAATTAACGTGTAAAATCAAATCTCTATGTGGCACTTTCTTATCGCCGACGCTCACTAGGTACCTATCTGCTCTCTCGGATTTGAGTTGAGGAACACTCTCGCATCGATGCTGCTCTTAGGTCCACTTGCACCAACACGAGTTTAAAGTTAAGTAGCGAGTTATGGATTTAAACGCGGTTCCCACAGTCAACGGGCGCTAGCTTAACGAGTTAAACTGGTTTATATATTAAATTTGTGTTGGTGCAAGTGAGCCTTAGGCCCACTTGCACCAACACAAATTTAATATATAAACCAGTTTAACTCGTTAAGCTAGCATCCGTTGACTGTGGGAACCGGTTTAAATATGGTTTAAATCCATAACTCGCTACTTAACTTTAAACTCGTGTTGGTGCAAGTGGGCCTTAGAGTGTTTTTGGATACGTCCATTTGATTAAAGTGGATAACACCGATTGACCTAATTCATTATCATTAAGACCTGTGACTATGTCAACTTTATTTGAACCAATGTACCATGTGACGCCGGTACTTAAAAATACTAGCCCCACTGCATCTGTCCCTGTGCATGTCGTAAAAGGCGACTAAGGACACGATGCCGTGCTAAAGGACGACAGCCTAGTCACCTCTAACCATTGAACCGGCATTCTATCGAGTCATGCAGCGGGCGGGTCTTAGTGCCTTACTTGCTGCTTGATAGTTATCTTGTCCGAATACTTTGCTAAACGTGGTGGTCGATGTTGTGCTGTAATTTACAAGAGTAGGTACCTGCAGCACAACTCCGATTATTCGGCATACCCCGATTGTTGGGATACAGCGTGTGGTATGTAATAAAGACGTGATTATTCCCGACGTTTTCAATTAACGTTAGCGATGCAATACTGGCTTTAGCTTTATCAACACAGGTTTGTTTAGTTTGGAAACTGTCTCAACCTTGCCGCAATATGGCTCAGGGTTTAGATGTACAACAGTTACTGCTTCATTTTCCTCCTTCGGCTGTTCTTACGCAATAGACGTGAGCGTGAGTGGTGCGATGTTGCCACTGTTGATGTTGGGGGTGATGTGGGCTGGCTACTCGTATAGTAGTGCTCCGCGTTTCAAGAACTAATCGTCAAGAGACCGATCGGGAAATTGTGACGGCATATTGATACTACTACTACTAGACTACTACTACTGACACGTTTGCGACCATTTTTAAAACGGAGTCTATCGATCCGCGCCTCGTTGTCCGACGCAACACATTTCCTGTTATTAGTCAGGTCAAATCGCCGCTTTCACCTTAGCCGCGTTATACATTTGTATTTTCGCATGTATCGAACGTACGGAGACGTGTTGTGTGGTGTCAGGCGACTTTAGAAAGCTGCATTCGTCGGCGGGTAAAAATAGCGATGTGGTAATACATACATGCATGGACGAGGTATAAGCATGAATCGGCAAAGGTCAGCCGGTCGATCGCGCCGCCCCGGGACTGTTGACTGCGATCGGTTTTTACAAGCTTTTTATTATTGATGGTACCTATTCCAAAAATAAGTTTATCATTTCGCCTTTAGATGGTTTAATGTTTATCTGGAGCCTCTGTTTTTATCCGACTACGGCGAAGCCAAAAGGAAGGGCTATAATGATGTGTACTTGAATGGGTTTTTGTGGAAAATTATGCTGTAGACACTTACGCGCTCTTGATTCTAAAAGTGATTGAAGCCCGAAATAGTAATTTAATTACAGTAAATGTAGTGCGAGTTGGAATTGGAATGGTAGGCCCCTCGACTGATGATGATGATGATTATATCGATGACGACAATAAGCAACGATTCTCTGAAATTCAAATAATGTTATCGGAATAGGTAAACTGGAAACTCCAAACGGCCTAACCTGCGTACATACGAGTATGTACATAATTAAAGACCGTTAAAAATAGACAAACGTGACCAGTATTGGATTCATGAATATCTAACTACTGAGTGGCGGCTGGCGGCAGCAGGTTTGAGTCAAGCTACGAAAACTATATTCGTCTTGAGTTTTCGATAAATCAGAGGTTTCGAGTGTCCTAATATTACCTGTAGTACAATTATCGTGCGGTGACGTAAAAAAAGTTCGACTCTGTCGATTGTGGGACGCTCCTCCCACCGACCTTCTGGCCTGTTTCAGAATTTTCAGGGTTTAGTCAAGGTCAAGTTTAGACAAGACATTTTAGGCCCGATTGCGGGAAGAAGGATTATCCTCTGATTTTTTATGGCTCCAATCTTAGGGTCATGTCACGGATACAGAAGAAGAGATTAATACAATACCGCGAGATACACTTAGATTAGCGCAATCAGAAGATATCAAAGCCCAAGTCTCTTCATTATCTGATTGTGTTAGAGACATGTCTAACTAACTGTGGGTGGGTGCTTCAGTACTCAGTATTCAGATAACTTACTAGTGAATCCTCAGCAACGCATGTTGGCGGCGGGTGCCGACTGGTTTGGGCATCGCGGCTTCTCATGCGAGAGGTCCGAGGTTCGAATCCGGTCGGCGTGTACCAATGAGTTTTTTCTGACGAAAAAATTTACGTGCATACCTACACCTGCTGCTTCACCGTTCGGAACCGGTGTAAAAGGGAAGGGCCCTTGCCCCTTACTAGGTGGTAGGCTCAAATTGTAGCCGACTGGGTTGATACCACCCTACTGGATGTAAGATGGCCGCATAGCAGCCTCGGTTGTGTTCTCCTCTAGTCCAGTATAGCCAGCAATCCAGGGAAGTCTCCGGTATAGCACCTACCTTCTCGGAGGTGATATTGGCTGGTCGGAGCATGCGCTTTGGTCCCTCCGACTCAGCCACCCATACCGGAATACATATAAAGAAAACACAACGATGGCCGCTCTTCGGTTTTCGTGCAGGTTCATAACATCTTTGAACGATGATGGAAAGATCGCTTGAAAATACATCTTCGGCATTAGTGTGATGTGTTCCGACGTCATCCATTATATCCACACGACAAGCAGCATGCAAAGCGTTTTATAAATAGCCTCGTCTGTCATTTGTTTAACCTTTGAAGCTTACACAATAGTGTTACTTGCGTTATCTAAGCGAGTGTAAAATGCCTACTTAGCGCGCTTCTCTCTATGCCGTGTCCGGCTTCCATCCTCGGAATACCGACTCGTCCTAAGAATGTTTGGCATGCTCATAAATATTTAATAAAGCATCGTGCCACTTTAGCTCAGAAAACGTGACCGAATCCAAGCTATTTATTTAGATTATACTGTGAAACTAGCAAAGAAATTTTGCCACATAGACGTAACAACTGTATACTGGGAGTTGATACGTTTATTAGTTTAATCATATAACCATTTGGAAATGTGAACTGACATAAATTAAGTCTGCGGCGAAACGAACTCAATAGAAGATGATTTATATGAGTCGTCTTTTACCTTCATGTCATAATCATACATACATAACAGATTGGTATAATTATTGCACAATTTCATAGGCAGGTACATCTAATAACATTCACACGTTACACCTGTCCCAATACTACGAAGTTCAAGTAAAAGTGAGAATGAGCATATTTGCAGCGAGATTTCCAGTAAACTTTTATTAAATCATACTTCATTTTTCTACTTGCAGCACAACACCGATTACTCTGCTTACCCCGATTGTCGGGATTCAGCGTGTGTGATATGACTTCATTTTTCCGCATTATCGCTTTTTTATATTTCGATTCTCTAAACTTAAAATTACCTTCGTAAAAAACTCTTGTAAGACTCATGTAAGGATATTAATCAATAACGTTTTCGCTATTTCTACAGGTGCCTTCGACTTTGAAATAAAAAAATACAAAATTGCAGGTAAAAACCAGACCGTGCCGTGCGTGACATTGCGTCTTCGTGAAACCGAATCGATTAACCGATTGACATTCATTCACACCTGGATTTTAACCCAGCCAAGACACTGCAATTTGGCGACATTTCGGCATCCCAGGACGACGACGCGACGTAGATCGAATTTCTTACAAAGACCTGCCTCATTATAATTTGCCACAAGTTACAACGGGTTCTCGTTCCGTAGCGGTCGCCTCGTCGTACCAACTCCGTGCGTCACACGTTTTGTAAGTAAAATTTCGTGGAATTCGTAACATAACTACTTTCGTCGCTTAAGGAAAATGTCCCCCCAATCACGCAACTGCTAGTTTTCACGCTGGATCGAACACATCAAACTATTGTGTAATGTTCATCATTAAGGGGTAATGTGAGTACCTCCAAACAAGTCCACTTATACAAGAATTGGGGCTGAAAGAATATTAGGAAAATTTTACCTCATTGTGTTTATTCCTGTTGACCGCTGACTGGCGCTGGCCTTCTAAGTAAGTAATCATTATCAGGGTTCAGTGTTCAAATTAGAATTGTACCTTACCACTGCCCATCACCTTCATCGCAATCGTCCAGACACGAACTATCACAAAATTGTCTATAAAGAACTCGACTCACTTAAACTTGTAGTCATATAAAACCAGCATTTTCACATTTGCGTTCAAGCTTGGCGAGTTCTTTATGCTGTTTTTATTCAGTTTTTGCGAAGAATTCCTACCACTAAGAGTAAGTACACAGCTGTATCTTGCTCGTGCATTTGATTCCCTATTTGTCTCTGCTCCACATCTCTGATTCGGTCAATCGCACGTAAACATGTCGCTCGTAATTGGGGCGCCGGAAATAAGAGGAAGAAAGGTAAGGTTAGATGAAAGTTGGAAGTTTCAACTTGGAACGTAAGAACGAAATTAGCTAATTATACGAACATAGATTTATTGCATATTCTGATGGATTTGCGTGGGTGCGTGATCGTGTGTGGATGCGTTGAGCACTAGCCGTGGCTGGAGGCGCTCTGCTGGGTAGGTAGAGGTAGAGGCTAGGAGCAGCAAGCGATGACGTGTCCCGCTGTTGTTTGACGCACTAAATCTATTTATACTCTCAGCTCGATGCTCCGTGTGAATGGATGGAGCAACTTCCATGTTTACTATGCTGCCTGTTATATTTACTATGTCCGCCGAAGTTCGCTTCATCATCACAGCCAACTAGGCGATTTTGCTGAAGACACTTGTTATGCAGGTATGATTTGGGAAGTTGCTTTTGCAATTGGTTCGAATGGCGTATAATGCCAGAACGCTAATTCCATTAGTTCATGTGGTCATTTTCGTCTAATGATATACGAGTACTATAATCGGGAACGTTCGCTCCAGCGGAAAAATCGCTAGTAGGATGGAAACTGAGATAGAAACTCGAAGAATAATAACCCGTAATTAGAGTTCGGAATATTAAAAGGATGTCATCCAGCATACTGTCATATACTGTTAACGTTAGGCACATAGGTAAAATGCATAGTGTTCATAATGCGTGTGTGTGCATTATTATATTCCAACAACAAATTACTTCGAATAATAAATTCTCCCGAATTGGTTTTACAGCTGCAGTACCAGGATGTTTGCGGATGAGGAGATAATGATACATTTCCTGGACTCAGCTGTTTACAGCGGCGGTACAGGGAAATCGATGATTGGCTATTTTTTGTCGCTGATAGTGGTTTTCAGACGTCTCGTCTCGCGTCCGGAAGTCCTTGCAGTTTCGCGGAACACGGAAGATTTGTCGAACTAATTCACTTTAACGCCACTTTTTTGTATTGTGCACTTTATCTACGGATGTTTACGGAAACCATTCGTTACAAACAGGAGTTTGTGTCCTTTAAAAAACGCTCGCAGTTTACAGTTGAGCCTTTGAGCATTATCTTTGGTCAGCACTGCTGACTCAGCACAGCAGTGACATCTCTATAGTAACATGTACTAGCTTTTCGATTAGATAATCTTTCACATACTTATTCAGGCTATTATCTAGCATTCCGATTCAAATTTATCTAGACAATACAATGTACAAGATAATATTCTCAAGTGCCTATTAGCGAGTCACAAATGACAATGTACGAGACCATAGCCCCATTTAGGCATTCTCCTTCCAGACACATTGAATGACCCCAAACAATTAACCCTAATTGAATTAACACTAAATGCCGTCCTAATTTGGAGGTGGAACTAAAATTAGAAAGAGCAGACGGATGCACATAATGTTGGGAAATTGGGTCAGCCGTGTTTTGTCTAAAAATGGAAGCGGACGCGACTCTAGGCCGGTCCCGGTACTTAATAAGTGTCGGGAGGTTGTGCTAATTGAAAATAATTAGTTGTCAACAATTATTATGGCGCACTTTCAGCCAATAATAAACGATATTGTGAAGAACTGAAATGAGCGTGCCGTTCAAAAAGCTGGAAACGTACGGTACGATTCAATCTGAACTTTGTTCAGTTCGGAGATATTTTTATTCCGATTACTAGAACTTGGTAAGTATGTGATATTTAAACGGTGGGTAAACTAAACTAAGAAGTTGCCCTTGGTTATTGGCAAATAGGTATTTCCGTTTAGTGCTCCTGTAATCGGGACTAGTAATTAATTGATGGAGAATTAACGATTTTATGGCTTATTTCGCTTTTTACACAGATTTCTGTGCATCGGCTCCCTCAGTGTATTCTACCGATTATTTCATACGGAGTGCTTGGAGCCGGAGTTTGAAACGATCCCGCCGTCCCCTTACCACCTCCGCATCAGGAGCACTGGTGGACAGGGATTTCTTCCTTTCACGCTAGACCTTCCGCTGATGTGTGTACCATTGGTTCTTTAGGTTATTTATTCATCTCTACACTACCGGTGAGCTCTGAAAAACTCTCGCTGTCTATATGTTCCTCCGGGTCTTTCAAGAGGGGCGTAAGAGGCATGGTGTTTGCAATCTCCGTAACTGAATTTCTATGGATTTCGTTAGTCACCTTAGGGTTAGGGTTGCTCGACGCCACATTTCGCGCTTTATATATATATGTAATATACATTTTTTTCAATACTTTTTCCTTTTCTAAGGCATAGATATCTTTTTTTTATGGGAACTGACATGGTTGGTTACATTACCTACAACATCAGTGATGTCAGCCCATAACACCGGTTGAACTAGGTGCCATGTTAGTGATTCCCTTCATTTCATGTCGGCTACACTGAACTGGATGGAAAACACGAACTATTTGCTTAGCCGTTTCGACCGATCATTCATTCAGTGCATGTAAGAAGGGTATCTTACATGCACTGAATGAATGATCGTTTAGAAGAAGGTAAGAAGGGTATCTTATATATCTAACACACTTTGAAACAGTTGCATGTAGGCGTGGCAACAGCGACGTCTACATGTCTCACTGGCTTTACAACGACAACGAGCTCAACGACTCATGTACTCAAGAGTAAGTGTAATTTTGTGGCTATATTTAGCTATGTGTGTGATAAGAACCGGCCGGGCCGTCTGCAACAACCGTTACTTTATACATTCTAATAAATTCTATATCTTGTAGAGTAGAACTATTCTGCGATATTTAAAAATCGCATTTGTTACAACGCCTCCGTCTTATGCAATGAATGTGATTTTATCAATAGTAAGAGATAGCCATGGAGTAAGTAACTTACTTTTATGAGAACACTATGTATGATACTAAAACTAAATTGAAGATTTTTAGAAATCTTTTCTGTATGTAAGTTTCTCCATAACTCTTAAACCGATCATCCGAATTCGATAAAACTTAGTGCAAGCACATTTAAATATTAGCGACACAGGATTGGCTAGGAAATAAAATTCAGTGTATGTAATATATATTTTTTTCAATACTTTTTCCTTTTCTAAGACATAGATATCTTTAAGCACATTTAAATATTAGCGACACAGGACAGGATAGGCTAGGAAATAAAATTCAGTTCCGTCCGGTTACACTAAGACGTGGCTCTCATACAAACCGAATTGTTCCGCGCGCCGAAATAAAGGTGCGGTATTGGGCTTACTTACTTTCTTCTTTTTAAATACGAATTTCACGCGAGCGACGCCGCGGGCAAAAGCTAGTATGATAATAATTTTGTTTTGGTAATCTTGTAATTATGGGAACGAGCTTAGAAAATCCCATTTCATTGTTCGGTGCCTTATGAAAATGTTGAAAACGAGCTGGTCTTCCTTGTAATCTTTATTTGCGTCCACGATAATATCGCGTGAAACTCCAAAGAGATTTGAAACTCGCTCAATTTCCGTTTCATTTCCTGCGTAATGCGATATGACAAATATCTGTTTACTTGTACATTCCTCTTGTGAAATGAGAAATTATGTCATGGTTGCGAATTATTTTGGTAAATCCGATTCTATTGGGGATGAACCTGATTCAATCAACTAGACTTCAAGAGCTCGACTAACGACCGACGTAGGACGTGTTATGTTAATTAGTTCAATCAAGTAGCATTGGATACATGAATGGTATAGATAGGTACATAAATGGTTCATTATGATAATGACGCCAATACTATAAAGACATTACATACTCAATTGTAAGACTTTGTAATGCAAACACTAAAACAATATAAACATTTAGGTACCTACTACGACGACCTGCGCAGAAAGAGCCCTACGGAAGAATTTCTTGCATAAACCTAAGCAGCCTTTCACCATTGTTGGAAAAGCACTGACGAAACCAATTGTGGGCAAATAGCGTGGCATGCTCCGAGACCACAGACGATGTGGCATTGGCGATTGGATTAAAATAGATCTTACAGTCTCGGATCTACATAGTTGACTTCCGTTTCATGGCATCATCACGAATTTGTTAACTTGACCTGTACGGCGATGCCACATGACGCAGAATATGACAATTTCGCGCCAGCGGCAAATGCCGCAACGTACTGCCATAAACTAGACCTGGCCACCGCAACCCCAGTCAGTTGGTTCTTTCTGACGCTTCACATGCCGCTCTCCGTGGCTCCTTAGGTCAAGGAGCAAAAACAAATTAATACTCATTCACTGCAAGTGGAAACAGCGTCAAAGTCGAAACAGTGACTCATATTCAGTCGCTGCAACAATTTCTTGCATAGTTGGAATGAGATAATTAAAAAAGACGTTTAGAAAATTTTTATTGAATAGATGAAGAAAAGATATACCAATTTTTAATTATTAAATCAATCAAGTGCCGCAAGCGCAACATACTGCCATGAACCAGCCCTGCCAACTGCAGTACTAGTGAATTGGTTCTCTCTGGCTTTTTATGTGCCGTCGTTTTATATGATATTTGCTTTGGTTTATCGTGCGATTGCACAGCTGTTAAATCTAATGCTAAAAATCTTCCCAAAAACCTGAAAGAAGAAATAATTGTACCCGACCCGGACATGCACGATACACCTTGAAGGCTATTCGTTCATTTAATAAATAGATAAAACTTATCATAAATATTAATCGCTTGCATCATCGTGCCGCGTTTGTTTATCGAAGTTCTCTTGGAGGCTCGGCTGTGAAGTCAACACGACTGTAGCCGAAGTAACTGGACACTGGCTGGAGGTGTATGAAGAATGCTGACGTCGAGCCACCTGTGTTTACTTACATACGTAGGTCGGTGCGGGGCGACCTCGGGTTGTCAACACCGTTTTAAATAATCTGACAATGCTGTTGCCTGGTCATGGAAAATGCCGATCGCTGCAGCTCTGTCTCTCTCTCTGTCTCTCGCTCTCTCCCCACCCTCCCTCGCTCCCTCCCTGCCGCCTCTCCCCGGAGCGACGCCAAGCTAGCTGCGCCGGCGCATAATGTCCTTGTCCCGCTTAGCTGAAACTGTCCGTAGACAAATGAAGCAAATTGCAAGGGTATAAGATTCATTTGCTTATTCACTTCTTCTTTTTTCCGTGTAGACTGTTTTACGATTAATAATGAAAAACAAAAACGAAATTTACCAGAGTTCTTGTAGCACAACACCGATTACTTTGGTTACCCCGATTGTCGAGATTCAGCGTGTGTGATATGTATGTATGTAAAAACTAAATTCTGAGTTTGATTTTCAAAATAATTCGCTGTTCTCTAGGTTTTCGGATGTCGTCTATGTTTAATTTGTTTACCTGATCGTTTTCCAAATACTGCTTTATGCAAGGTTTTCTGGTCCAGTATCGTGCATAATGTAATGTCCCATCCTTTTGAATTATTTCCATATTATCTTCATTAATGAAATGATTTCGTTAATTGTCAGTTTCATTGGCGCCTCGACCAGTTCTGTTTCTCTGTTTCCTTTTCCATACATACGACGACGGTCGGTAACCTGTCTTCTGCTTCTACTGAAATATCAGGTCGAGTGAGTGTTGCCTCTCCGAGATGGTTTCGCCTCTAGAGCACGAGCGATTGCTACGCTGTGAATGGTCGTAATGAATGGTCGATGATCAAAATTTCCATTGGGATTATTCCGTCAATAGTGTGCGATATGCGTTTGTTGACGGCTGCTTATCAGCGTCTTGTTTCGATTTCGACGTATTCATCACACAGTGCTCCACCGTCCTATCTCTTCAGAAAGTATTGTTGTCTTCTTTGAAACTGATTCATCGTGTGGTCACAATCGTTACTCATTCTAAGATTTTACTGAATCCTTCACATCCCTTTGACTTCTCGACGGTAACAATCATAAAATGGTGTTTTTTACCTCAATACCCTCACGCGGAGTGTGCCAAGATTGCGTCAATACAGATGCGCCTGCGTCATCGATAGCACTAAAACAAATTAGCGGATCCATATGCATGATTTAGTGTTAATAATTTTTTTTATACGGAGATAGATACATTGACCCTCAGATCCTGCAAAAAAATCTTATGCAAATCTAATATTTTTTTCTTTTAACGCCATTTTTTGTCAGTTTCAGCTTGAAACAAAGCTGCTCGCTTGAAACTAAAGCAGAGAAAATTCAGTCACGCGAAGGTCACGAAAGCTATTGAAACATGTGACACTTGTTCAACGAAGTCAGTATGAGTTCGATCGAACGACGTTTATGCCGCTGACGTCACCCCGATGATATCACCCTATATGTACTTCCCTTAACCGAACTTCACCCTTATTTCCCCCCTTTTTGCGAAACTTGAGTATCACTCGTAGCAATCGAACCTTACTGATGGAGGAATTCCTCCCGTTTCCTTACATAATTCCCAATTCCCTGGAATTTTTGAAACCTGGAAAATCGGAGGGCCACTGAACTTGACGAAGCAAATAAATATAATTAAATAGACGTTCAGTTCCCCTATCGTTTAAGGAAACTTTTGTACTTTTGCCTCCTTCTGGAGCTCGCTCCCGCTCTACGTACTTAAGCGGGTGTGAAAATATCCCAGACACTTTCTCCCCGCGGGAATGGCGGGCGCGAGCAAGGCTGCCCTAATGAGGCGATAATAAAAAGGAAATTCCGTAAGCGAGACCTTGACACCTGCACTGGAGGCCGCGAACCCGATCGACGGCAGTGCGTGGGCTCGTGCTGAAATCCAATTCAACCTGTTCGCCGATTGTCTGGCTGATGGTTGGATAAGGTTGAAGAAGCGTATGCAGCAGTGGACTAAGAACACTGACCGATTGACTGTCTAATGGTGGATAATAATGAACCAGCAGCATACGAGTACTCTGAGTAGAACCCGTAATAAATGTCCAATAAGAACGAAATAGATAGTACGATTAGTTCAGGCTGAGTATAAAATCCGGGTACGTCCATTGGATAACGTATGCCGATGGAGTCTTTGGGGATGGGCGAGGGAGTATTACTCGAACCGACTCATTTGTAAGACGAATGCGCCCCGCGCTGGGCGGAACGACTTCGGAATACTTCGGAATAATTCGGATAGATTGTGTGCGGAGCATTTATGAGCGTTATTAGAAAAATTACTAGACGTGTATTGAAAGAAAGAAATGATTTTATCGTCACAAGATTTCTCACATAATAATTTAACCAAATATAAATAAACATATACATCGGAACTGAAAGGGAGCTCACTCAGCTGATTCACTGTGCTGTACAAGACAGCGAAGCTGATTTTTAGGGGCTCTCCTTTCGAACCATCGATAATATGGCTAAAAACGAACAGATACCAAACAAGACAATTAAGAAATACAAATAATAATAACATGAGGCTAACTTAGCCCACAACTGTGTGAAGTGGGTGTATGTGTGTGTGAGTGAATGTAGGATGTGTGATTCACGAACGGTGATTGTGTAATTGGACAGAATCGGCCTGATCTGACCGGCACAGACATTGAAATAACGAGCGTCGAAAGTAACAGAATATAATTTTCATGTTCATCGGTGTAGAGAGGATAAGTGGACAGAACAGAACTTCAAAAGACCCCATCGTGTTTATTTTGCGTTGCAAATCCATCACCATCCACATCCAATACTGTACCTTCTTAGAAGCAGAGCAGCCATGAGTTTTTGTTTTTCGGCCTTAGGTGCCTTCTCAAATTAACTTCAAATGTTGCTTGGATTTTAATTTAACCACTACTTTGAAATAATTAACATGAATAAGTAGGGTGATTGGACAGCGGATCGTAGACCTTATGAAATTGAATTAAAAATCTTTTCTGCGTAACGTGATTATGGAAGCGGATGCAAGGACACGGAGCTAAACACAGACTACCTATACTCAAGGCAAGCCTTCGGTCGATGGTACAAAAACTGTAATGATGAGTGATACTTAAGCCGCCGTGCATGCACAATATCGTCGACCGCGTTGGATACCGTAATTTATAATATTTTTTTCCAAAATCTGTTTTATTATTTTACCAATTCCCAAGAAAATTAATCCTGCAGTCCTGTACGGTGTCACATCCGTCACCGAATCACGCACGAAACTGCTCTGCAAGAAGAACTCTACCGAAAACAATTCGATTTGAAACCAAAAGAATGTGACCTCTCGAAGGAGCGGCCAACTGACCACAACATCATCGACCGTTCACCCTGCTACGGTATGAGCAAGCGGAAGTAGATCGTAACGACACTGAACGGAAGAGTTACGCAAGATAGCTTATATAAATCGGCACGGCGACGCGTGCGGCGATGACGTCAGTGCTCCGGTCCGCTGGATCTCAAGTTCAAAGCTGTAGCAGTCGTGGGCGGCTTCCGCGACCACGCGCTGTCGCAGCGCAGGGGCTTTGAGCTTTTCTACGTTTTTAGCACAGTCAGTCAGCCTTTCCACCGAGGTACTTGATGTCGTCGTCCCACCTGGCGAGTGGTCTTCCCTGCCACACTCCGTTTTTCTGTCCGCAGCCGCCAGTGTAGGACACAGTTACTCCAACGGTCGTCGTCTCTTCGGCTGACGTGTTAAGCCCACTGTCACTTGAGCTATTGAGAGAGAGAGAGAGAGAGAGAGAGAGAGAGAGAGAGAGAGAGAGAGAGAGAGAGCTACTTAGAGAGTATGGTTAGATAGGCTAGAAATATAGTCCAAGCTTTCTGTATTTTCAACGAAACTACAACGTTCTTTCCTAGTAACTATCATATTGATTAATACAAAATAATATAAATTCCTATTCTCGAATTTTATATGGAACGTCGCTTCATCTCGATGCTTCCTCATTGCACTCGTCGCCCCGTCTCGTGAAGCGTTCGATATATCAACGTCACATTATTTATTATCGTCTGGTTTATTTTTATTTATCTGGGGCTTACTATTCCCACGTGTGCATTTATTTTATTGGATGGGGATTTGGCAACGAACAGTCGCTCATAAATATAGTTACGGTACATTAATGTATTCGGACGCATCCATGGCTATTTCGGTTGCTTTGTGACCTGTTGTCTCTTGTGTGATGGTGTATTGTATCGTCAGAATTTCACTGACCATAAAATTCGTATGCATTGTCGATGGCAGTTACGCAGTTATGACATAGATTCCTGTATCTACTAAAACGCCGGCAAAGTTAGAATAGCTCTGCTAGCCAAGAGTGTCTGCCCGGTGGGAGAAGTGGGCAAAGGCTACGCGAATTAACCTATAGATAGGTACTATTTGTGGCAACCCCTCCGATGCAGCGACGCTGACACTCGCCATAGCTATTCTCGGCACTGGGCAAGCGAGCCCTATTTTAGCTCGTCCCTTTGTGTCGATAGTGCTGGCAATGAGCGCAACACGAAATAACTTATGAAGCAACCTAGTTTGATGTAATTATTACAGAACGCAGCCACCAGGAGAACCATTTCATGGTGATGACGAAATAATTGACACATCAGATTATCTTGAAGGCATACTAGATACTTGGCAGTTGCCTTATTTTCACTTTTCACTGTCGACAATATCTGACTGCTGCTTCATTAATCATTTTTGTTCAAATTTTGTTGTCAACGCAACAAACAAATGCGTTTTGAAACATAATTTCTCACAGTTGACTCAATGTATTCTAGCTCTCGACACTGTAAGGTTTTCGTGAGTTCTGGCATCTCAAAGTGTTGTTTTACGTATAGGCAGTAATTTGGATATGAGTAATCAATAATGGCCGAGGAGACGACGTCCGCTGGAGTAACAGTGTTCTACACTGGCGTCCTGGACAGGAAAACAGAGTGTGAGAAGACCGCCCGCCAGGTGGGACGACGACAAAAAGTACTTCGTCTGCGGAAAGCAGTGGTATCGCTGAAGGCCGGGAGGACTGGAGGAAAATTGGAGAGGTGTATGTCCAGCATTGGACGCATACGCGCTGATTAACTGACAGAATCAATAATGGGTGCTGGCTACTGTCTTGCCTTCCGTGCTTAGACAAAGGAGAAATCGGAAAAGATGGTTGCATTAGTTACACTCGCTTTATAGTTCAGTGCGTCGATTTACTGCGCAGCGTGATCTAGGATCCTTAAAAAGCTTTCGCTTACCAAAACAACAAGATCTATCAATTCTTCACAGTGCACACCGACAACAAGTTTCGACAGCTCCGCTACGGTGGATCTGTAGCTACCGCAGATGTTCCGCTTGAATCGACGGTCTGGCTGGCGGGTTTGTTGTTGTTGGAGCGGTGAGCGGTGCAGCGGCGACGCGGCGACGCATGTTGGCGACGTTGCGTCTGCTGGCTACGATTTGTCACCCTCGAACTGGGCCGCCCGAATCGCAGCCGCTGCTGTGAGCCAGATCAAAGCGCGGCGTGATGCAAGCGACAACTCAATACCAATTACCTTCATAAGTTTCATAACTGTCAACCGCGTGACTCAACCGCCCGCTATTCGCGTACTGCGCGTTTGATGGATCGCTAATGCG
This sequence comes from Nematopogon swammerdamellus, assembly GCA_946902875.1. Lineage (NCBI taxonomy): Eukaryota > Metazoa > Arthropoda > Insecta > Lepidoptera > Adelidae > Nematopogon > Nematopogon swammerdamellus. The sequence continues at coordinate 17,961,505 of OX336347.1, forward strand.
GGTCCGCTGCTGCATGCAGAGCTAACTGTCTCGTACTTTGCGTCTCATTACTGTAGCTTCAGCTTTTGAAATGTCACATTTACTCACCTTCACTCTGTTCGTCCGGAGCAAACTCATTGTAAAAGTGATTGACAATTTTGAATAACTCGTTGCCTTCCATTTAACATTTCTCTCCGATTGCATCAATCTCATTTGGCAGGGATTATGTATGCTATGTATGAATTATCATCACAAAGCACGTCAGAAAGGTAGTCTCCTGACGAGTGGGTTTCTCGAATCCTTTAACCTGGGTGTCTTCGACCATCGTTATAACAGGCTATGAAGCCTAGCAACAGTCCGTAAATCATCTGGCATGGCTCCTCTCTGACCGTGGTTTCGCGAGGAGATTGTGTTTTTGGCTCTGTCGACTGCACCATTGATCCCTGCACAGCCATGTTGGTTTACAGAAATAAAGCGATATTGCAAATTATTTATTGTGAAGTAGGTTAGTAACAATTTCATTATCTTAAGCCTAATTTAGTATCAGAAAAAGGTTTAGAATAGACAGAGGAGAGAAGTGAAGATATTGAAGACAAAACCACATTTAGTAGATGTTCCGAATGCACCACTGGACTTTCGCCTGTATCGATGCACTCAGTCAGGTATGTATACCGCAATATTATTCAAAACATTGCTAAGTACACACAACAATTAAATTAACTAAATCTTAATAATATATTTTGTCCAAAGTAAAGTAAAATTCAGAATTAAAATAAAATAGATAAAGTAATAAAAAAATTATAATGAAAATAAATATACATGATAAAAGAATAATTAATAAATCTTAACAAACATCGGAGAAATGTTATTCAAATATTAATGTGGAATAACATATTTTCACAGACTGGTCTATTCAATTGAAAGAAGCCATTTTCTTATCCCTAATTTGAAAATACAACATTTATTCGGAAGTAGTGCGATTCGATTATATCGAATTAATCTAAAACGGAAGAAATTTGACATTTGACTTTCAATAATAAATACCTACCTAGGTTATCTGTGAACTGCAGAATGACGTTGAATTTCTAGAGAACTTCAGAATCTAGCAAAAATGTTAATAATTGTTGGCCATTATGCTGTGTGTGCTAGAAACAGACCAACGAGACGAAGCGAAGAACCGACGCACAGTGTGTTATTGGAGCCGATTTTCTGACACTATCCTTTTTATTTAAAAAAATCGAAAGTTGGTTCTATTTAAAGTGCGAGAGAAAAACTCCCGTGTGTCAAAAATGTTTCGTTTTAAAGATACAAATTTTCAAAAATGTACCTTTTAAAGATCCGAAAAAAAAGAAAAAAAATTCTGGTTGCATAACAAAGATGTTTATTGAGAAATTATATATACGGTTCCAAAGTAATTTTTAAATGCAATTTTTTTCAATAATTACCTAAGTGCAAGCTTTGTCTGGAATCGAAATATTTAATTAAATAGATTTTTTGTTTTCATTTTTTTTCTCAATGATTCCACTGTAGTAGGTCGAGATATCTACACGAAAGAAAGATCACCCAATTGTCTATGATATCTGAAAATATCACAACCTAATACCGTGGAATCTACAAGTTACAAGTAATTTAATTTTTTCGGGTAATTTCCTGTGTCCCGTGTCATTGTGATCCGGAAAAAATTATAACCGGGTTAAACCCGGAATCTGAATCTTTCCTATTATTTCACATATATGTATGTGGAAATTTTCTTAAATAATATCTGTAAAACGTCACACGTGCCCCCGCACAGTGGTTTGAAACCCCAAAAAAGTGTAAATGGGGATTATTTTCCGAATTTAATACTTTTTGTTGCAAATATGAATTTCACGTAATTAACAAGTAAATGTTGTTCTTACAAATTTTTTTATAATCTATAATTTTTCACTATCTATGAAGATATTCAACGATATTTGAAATTATTACGTAGGATGAAATAGGTACATTTTGTTAAATTTCTCAAAATGGCTGGGAAATTTCTAGTATTAAAGAAATAACATGCATGCCTAGAAATAGCGTCCCACTTTTTTGCTATTTTTCCTTTTATTTCATTTTACCTTCATTTATCATTTTAGTGACAACCCTGCTGAAAAAATTAAATTGCATGTAACTTCTAGATGGGTTATGCTGCCAGAAGAGCGCGGGTAGAATCCCACTTCACCATATGCTCAACGAAATATTAAAAAGATCACTCGTATCAGCCGGCTTTCCCTCAACTCTGGAGCCAGTGGGCCTATTCCGGGACGATGGTAAGCGTCCAGATGGCATGACTATCATCCCGTGGCGTGAGGGAAAGTCACTGGTGTGGGATGCTACCTGCGCCGATACTCTGTGCAGCAGTCACGTTAAGGCATGCTCGAAGCGCGCCGGGGCGCAGCCGCTGAAACTGCAGCGCGCCACAAACACACAAAATACAGTTCGGTGGCACACCAGCACATCTTCGCCGCATTTTCGGTGGAGACGATGGGGGCATGGTCTGAGGAGGCAAAGCGGCTCGCGAAAGACATCGGGATGTCCCTGTACGCTGCTTCAGGAGAACAACGTTCGCTCGAGTTCCTGAGGCAGCGTATCAGTGTGGCCATCCAGCGAGGCAACGCCGCTAGCGTCCTCGGTACAGTGCCCACATCGTCACACCTGGAGGAGGGTTATTAAGTTTTGTATAGATTATAGGTTTATATTTTATTTTGTAGTTAGTTTTTAGTTTTTAGTAGTTTTTAGTTATAGTTTTTTAATTAGTTATATTTGTCTTGAAATTTTATTTGATAGGTAGTTTAAGTTTATTTAATCATTTTAATTTCTTTAGTAGTTATTTGTATTACTTTTTTATGTTTTCTTGAATAAAGATTTTTAAACTTCTAGATTCCACGGTATTAGGTTGTGATATTTTCAGAGATCATAGATAACAGGATGATCTTTCTTTCGTGTAGATATCTCGACCTACTACAGTGGAATGATTGAGAAAAAAATGAAAACAAAAAATCGATTTAATTAAATATTTCGATTCCAGACAAAGCTTGCACTTAGATAATTATTGAAAAAAAAATGCATTTTGAAAGTTCTTTGGAACCGTAAATACAATTTCTCAATAAACATATTTGTTTTGCAATAAGAATTTTTTTTCTTTTTTTCGGATCATTAAAAGGCACATTTTTTAAAATTTGTATCTTTAAAACGAAACATTTTTGACACACGGGAGTTTTTCCCTCGCACTTTAAATAGAACCAACTTTCGATTTTTTTTAAATAAAAAGGATAGTGTCAGAAAATCGGCTCCCATAACACACTGTGCGACGGCGGCGTCCACAGGTCAACTGATAATAGCTGTCCAGCACAGTCTACACACCAGTCCGAGCATGGGTTAGACTTGTCCGACAACTGGTCGTAGAACTGATCAATGTTCCAATTTGAACTGCGGGAATTGGGCTAACTTTGGGGTGGGATGTCCTGGTAGCTGATTCAACAATAATAATTAATGATTTAATAATGAGTCAGGAAGTCGTACGGTGAATTTATCATGATTTATGGCTCTAAATTAATAATACACATTAGGCCTTCAACCTATTAACATGGTCATTGTTACACATTTACTTAATTTATTTAAATGTTTCAATGTCTGCTTCTTAAACATGTTTACTGTTGAGCATCATATGAAAAATAGTTGCTCGTCGCTTGAATAAACGTCATTCAACAAAATGTATTCTGAAAACGGACATATACTTTCCAATGTTATTTCCTAAGCCGTGTATCGTGCCTTACTTTCCTACTTGATCTTGCCCTAATTCTTAGCTGAAGGTGGCGGTCAGTGTTGTCTGGCAATTCATCCGATTTCTTACAGAACAACACCGATTACTCTGCTCACTTGGCACTTACGCAGGGCGAGCTCTACTATCCTAAATAGAGAAATCGGCGTCGCCTTGTGGAACAAGCTTCATATAAGTGAATGTCGGTCGAGCAACTCGTCGACCGCCCGACCTAGTGCTAGGTATACCCGCCGACCGACATACGACCAACTCTGCAGCTCAGAGCTGCTCGTTCGAGTTCTTATTATAGCTCTGGCAAATTGCTATCGCTTGTCGCACTCGCAGTTTTGCAGCGTATGATCCAGAAGCTGCCCCGTTAGAAAGAGAGGCTGATTCTGGGACGATGATGGGTGAAACGGAACCTGAAATGATGAATGACTCCAAATTATCGCACTACATTCAGCGGATATGCTTTGTTAGATAAATACAAATCATTTATTGTCCCAAAACATTTTAAAGAAAAAAGCATGATATACTAGGTGCTTTTGCTACCGTGCCGAAACTTTCAGCGGGTTAATCCGTATCAAAATCGTAAGTTGATTCCAAAAAAGATTGGTGGAAAAATAAAAAATAAAAAAATCTCTTTCTTTATACATTTGGTTTATCCTCAATTTTAGGGTCGCGATTCTCCTGATCATCCTTGTATAGCATCAACAATGAGTGTTACATAACAATTCAAATATAATGGAATTATTTGAATTATTATATTCAAAACATCGACATATTATGTTAACATTACTAACAGGATTTCAATATATTCCTTATGAAATTCCAATCCAAGTTCCAATGTGTATGTGTACACGAGAAGAGCACGAATCGATACAGTTATGTTGACACAGATAGCTCTGTGCGATAGCTCCTGCTCTCCCTCTCATGTGCTGGAAAGCTTTTGTTTACTAACTGACGCATGATGGCATGATATAAGACAACGAGATGTTCCTATTACTTAATTTGTTGGTAGTTTTATGTTGTATAATATAAATTGTTTGCTTGACTGTTTCTTTAGTTAGAATGTTAACATTATTTTCTTATTTCGCAATGGGGGCGACACTGCCGCGAGGTCGATCGACCGCCCGAAGAACTGTCAGTCAATTTATATTGATAAATCCATGGTAAAGAGCATATTTTAGCATATTTGCGTCTAAATGTTTTCGACGTTTTTAGGGCATTATTTCAGATTCTATAGGTCCTAAACATTCTCACATAATGCCTCCGTGTTGTGCAGTGCCAATGTGTTCGAAAAAAAGATGGACGGAAGTTTCCAACCGGTAAAGATATGTTACGAAGATCGAAGATAGCTCGTAGCTACACGCCGGGAGTTTGACACATCTAAAAATTCCACAGTATTGTGATCGTTTTAATTGATGATTATGATGAATATTTTAGGCTTCTTTTCAACACAAATTCTGAAAATCAATGCTGTTATTTCAGAACATAGATTTTGAATAAAATTTCGTTTGACCCATCATTGTCTCAGAATCGGACTCACCCTAACGGGCAACTTCTGGATCATACGCTACGCTGCAAAATTTGAGTGCGACAATAAAACAAGACAGATACACAGACACAATACACACAGCAGCACATCTACCACATGCATTAACCCGTACATGATTAAAACTTCTGAAATAAGCTGAAAAGTAGAGATCTTTGCGAGAACCCCTCCAAAAGTACACGATTTTGTATGTCCACTGACAGTTCTCTGTACCTCAGGACACAGTGGCGCCAAGTAGTGGCCAAAAAACAAGCAACACGTTACCCCCATTGCGGTCTAGGCTTTGCTCATAAACTTTTAGAAACATTTCTATCAGTCCGTCTGCTTTTATTTCCACATCAAACTTATTTCAAACAACTGTTTACTATAAACATTGAATGGAGCATCAAAACTTTCATTATTAAAATATATAACGGCTTTACTCACGGTATCGAATAAACCCTTCTATCAAATATTCGAAAAATACCATGTCGATATTCTGGCCAAACGTATGACCTATCCTCATGAGCACTCTGCCATCCCGCCTGGTTGGCAGATAGCTGGCTGGCCTGAAACGTCGAGCCACATAACTCGGAGGACGAGCCTGAGTAAAGCCTTTACATATTTTAATAATGTTTATCAACCACTTTTAAAAACCCACCATCATTTAAAAACCCATCAAACTTTAAGTCCACGCATAGATCATCCACTTCCAACGATTTAAATGGAATTTTTCAGCTTTCGAATAAAAAAAAAAATTGTTGGCCTTACGGACAAAAGGAAATGCGGAACAGCCGAGAATTCCGAACTGGAATTTTAAACTATTAAAGGCATATTAGATCAAATTGAAAAATATAATAAAATATAGTGCTCAGCACTTACGATAACCATTTATCGTTCCCCCGAAAGATAGGGTCGATCAACTCTTTACCAAACACTAACAACACGATCACCTTTACGAGTACTGTATTGACCAGAGTATCTTTAAAACTAATCGGACAGAACCGAACATCGCAAATTATTCAAACTGTGAATAATTTTGTTTAAAATATTACGCCTGTTTATCATAATCTCGGTGTCGTGTCCAACGCGATGTTAGACGTCTGCACAGATTATTATAATAGACGCTGTCGAGTCTGGCTAGACTTGAAGCTGGACATGTTTATGTGCGTGTCTTTATGGCTCACTTTCTAAATTTATCTATTTTATCTTTTTTGTGTAGCGCCCGACGACACAGCGCCAGATCGTAAGATACCAAGTCTTTTCGTCTGCTAGGATTACGGATGATCGTAGATTTAGAACATAGCTTTTAATTAGATTACTTACAGTAAATAAGACGAGAGCTCCAGAAAGTTGTACGATTCAAAAGACAACGTCGGTGGACTGTCTGAAAGAAGTTGCCAGTCGCCCGTAGGTACTTCCGGAGTTTCCAACACCTGGGAAATAACTAGGAGTGACTGCTACTTACTAATGTGATTAGTGAAGGCGACAATTTGACAGATGATGATTATTGAAGCTTCCTTTCAATCACACGTGCGTAATGTTAATGTATGAAGAATGTCAGAAGAAATCATAGATAGATAGAAGCAATACTGTCAAAGCTGTACGCAAATTCATAGATTGCTTAGCCGGTGCTGCGTTCGATGTTATATGAATCGAGGCACGCCGGCGACGCGTGTCTGGACTGGAACACTTTTAGCTCGCGTAAAATTAAAAACTACTAACACAAAAATAAATACAGTTTGTACACAGCGCCGGCCGAGCCCGACGGAGATATGGCATCGACGAAAATAAAGATTGCCCGAGACAAAAACACGCGGAAATCCTATTCCGACTAACGCGATGTTCTAAATATAAACGGCGTGCAAGTCGCGCCTCCGAGGCCGAGCAAGACGTCCCACTAATACCTCTCCCTCCAATCCGTACTACTCCAAATTCCCACTCTGCAAAAGGGGTTTCTGGTTAGTTTTATATCAATAGTTACATAACAATCCAAGCTGAACCTGTTTGCATTTTCCGCCTTTATAAAAAACTCAAGGCTGTGAAAACATGGCTGATCTCATCCATTAAAATATCACGATGACGTTGGCAGTTATTTCATTGAGTAGTAGCTTTAGAGATTTGGCAAAACAAAAAATTTACGTATACTTTGGTGTTGTATCGCGCATGTATTGGTGACTAGGAAAAAAAAATAATGATGCTGACACTGAAGTGGAAGCGTTTACTGTTCTCACACAACCTATTTACCTACTCCATTACTATTCCTATTACTAACTAAATTTAAATTTACTCTATATAAATAATGTTTTGTTTCAGGTGAGTGAAAACCGCTACATGTTCAAGCCACCGGGAACGTCTTTCAGTTGGGTAAACATTGATATTTTCAAGCAGAAGCTCACTTAGCGATTGCTCCCCGATGGCACCATGAAGGTATAAAATAGTCAGGGTATTTTAAAACTTCTTGGTTTATTATTATGTATGTAGGTTTTGGAAAGTCATCAAGGGTATCTGACCAAGTCTTAACGATTATTTGGTTCCACACACCGAACTGAAGTAGTATAGTATAATCCTGAACGATAGCCATTGTTTTGACTGTTGTGTGTGTTATTTGTCTATCAGTGCCACGCAGCTTTATAATTTCTTTAGAATAGATGACGAGAATGACCTGAATTACTAAAATACTCGTATCAAAGAAGCCTGAAAATGATTTCATAATGAATGGGTTGAAGCAATAGGTAGTGTTTGTAGAGTACAAGTGAACGATGAGTAGAATTATTTCTGGCTTTATTGGCGGATCTGATGACTTAGGATTTGGAATAAGAAGCAAAAAATTGGCCTAAAACTCCGGCCTTTAAGGCGCGTAGTAACGCCACATGTGGATTTTTGAAGAAGTAACCAATTATAACTAGACCAATCTAAAGGCTAAAAACGACTGCAAAATATAGGACAATTCTTTGTCTATCGATCACACGTTTTTGGTTGTAAACTTTTATTATTTTCTATACAAACTATACGGCAAACCAAATGTCTATTTTTTCTTCCGCGTTTACTTTGAAGACTTGATCTCAGAAAATAAAGAGAATTTCAATTTAAGGGAATTTTTATAGCGACTAAGGGATATGACTCCCTTCTTATACTACTAGGTGGTAGGGTTTAACCCGCCCGGGTTGGTACCACCGCACTGAATGAAAGGTCAGTCGAAACGGCTATGTAAATAGTTTGTGTTTTCTGTCCAGTTCAGTGTAGCTGGCACGACCGAAGGGAAGCACTGACGTGGCACCAAGTTCACCCGGTGTTATGGGCTGACATCACGGATGTTGTAGGTGATGTAGCCAACCGTGTGTTTCCATAAAAAAAAAAGCAAAATGACGCCATTTGTTATATCTATCGATCACACGCTTTTCAAAGTTCTAATGCGAAGGATCACAACTTTTGAAAAACCCCCTTATGAAAAAGATGCTGCAATATGTGCATACGATCTATACGCTACGCCGCCGTTGGCGTTTGGCAGTTTAGAAACATCGCGCTCGGATCACCTAGAAAGCCGTATTTTAGAGGACCCTGTGCTTTAAATGGTACTTTTAACGTGTGTGCCACGATTCGGATCAGAGGACAACAACGTCTTCTTCTGTATTATGTAATAAACCTGAGAGCGGTCCAAACCGAAACCCACATGAAACGGAACCTGTATCAGTGGTGGAACCTATAGAAGATGACGACACGACACAGTTCCCCAGAAATTTATCAACTAGCGCCAGCTTCGACGCGCACGAATGAACTACGTAGGCGCGAACTAAACTAACTGGTTTATCTGACTGATAACTTGAGCAATCAACTCGAGCTATATTTAGACAGATTAGACCAGCCACCACAAACATTGTGTACAGTGTAATTGCGGAATGTTCAGTTCAGTCTAGTTTCTAATATCTTTTTGCTTACGATAAAGCCAAAAACCACCTCCAGCGAATAAATTGCATGGTTGTATACCTAAATAAACCTATACATACATACATACCTAAATAAAATCATTCAATTTGGATTTTTGGAAAATGCATACGTTAAACCCAACGGAGATTTCTAAAATTTGGTTGCGTTATTACAAATCATAGCATAGTCCTAAATAAAATAGTAATTATCCTCAACTTCAATCTCGACGCATCACGAGACTACGAGGAGAATTACATTTGAAGCAATACTTCGGCCTCAAATGCTCGTGCCGCATCCGTATAATCGTGTTTGTGCAAGTATTTATATTTTTAGCGCAAATGCGATGGAAAGGCTTATTCTCGGAAATAGAATAGCGAGCATCGTAAAATTTCCTTTACTTTGTTTGTGGCCTGCGATAATTTCAACTCGGCGAACACGTTGCAAAGCGAGTTGCGAACGATGCAATAGATTTTATTTAATGGCGTTTTCGCCTGTGCCTCTATCACTGTTCACCGTAAACCTTTAATCGAAGGGATTTAGCCAGATAGTAGTTCTGAACTTCTGAATACATTGTGTAATATATAGGAGAAACAGACCACCAAACACCGTGCTCTTGCTTGGAGTACTGCTCGTACCTGTGGGATGACTCTGCTTTGGCATCCCTGCTCCCTCATCCCTCATCTGCTGGCTGAGTCATCCCAAGGTGCAAGCTGGTATTTGTCCCAGCTTGCGCCTCTGGACTTGATCCAGAGTCCCGTGTGTGGCGTTGTGGAGCAGCGTCGAGCCCTTCGACTAGCTGGTGACCCCGAAGTGTCCCGCGACCTAGAACCACTGCAAATCGTTTATTCCATGGGGAGGGATCGGAGGAGCTGTTTAACGCGATCCCGCCGTCCCCTTTCCCCCCGCATAGCGCGAACCGGGCAGGGATTGCATCCCTACACGCTGGACTTACCGCGGATGCGTACCGATCGGTTCTGCAGATCTTTGCTCTACAGAACCGGTAAACTCTGGAACTCGCTCAATTGTGAATGCGACTTTGCTGGTGTTGCGATAATTATTTTCCTCGTGTGTAATAAATATGCTGTCCATCAATAAATAAATTCTAATTTAGGTATGACTGCAATATAATTACAACCGTGCGGTAAATTTGAATTAATACAACTTATCAATGCGTGTGTAAAAATAACAGAGCATGGGAAGTGATAGTTATTTCCTGTTTCCTGTTTTGAACCATGCTTGTGTTGTATACCTACTTGTCGTTCTTTTTTTTCTATTCTCTGACATACAGTCACTCCATCCTCAAAGAGTTGTTGCTACCTGCGAGAGGAGCGCCGTTGAAGCTGGAACAGGAAAGTGCGAAACCGAATGGCAGATAAACAAAAATAGTTCTGGGTTTTTTCAGGGACATTTTTAAAGGAAACGTTGCAGATAGACCGGCGTTTTTTTAACCGACTTCAAAAAAGGAGGAGGTTCTCAATTCGACTGTATTTTTTTTGTCCCCTCAGAACTTTCGACTGGGTGAACCGATTTTGATGATTCTTTTTTTATTAAAAAGCTGGTGCTTCCCGTGTGGTCCCATTTTAATTTGATCAAGATCGGATTGGAGAGCGAGGGGGAATCGCGAGGCCGAAGGCCGAGCGATTCCGCCGAGTACATTAATAGCAAAAATTACTAAAAAAAAACTGTGAAATAAAAAACTATTTAAAAAAATATAAAAACCGCCTTCAAAAATGTATGAAATAAAAAAAAATCGAACCCTAGAGTTGAAGGCGGTGCAAGCAAAAAATGTTTGCCTCCACTCATCTTTTCTTTCATGCTGAGTGGATGATATCCTTTGTGATTTGTGTAGCCTTCTTTAGCATCGCCTTCAACTCTAGGGTTCGATTTTTTTTTATTTCATACATTTTTTTATAGTTAACGCGATATGGCGCCGAGCCACCCATAAGCGTCGCCCATGGAAATTCGGTCGCATGCGGGGGCTGCGACTGCGAATGCCATGCCAGCCTGACAGGTGCCCATTCACGCCTCTCTTGAAGGACCCGAGACTATACTTGGGGGGAAATATGTGGGCAGGGTTCCAGAGCGTTCCAGAGTTTACTGGTTCTGTGGAGGAATGATCTGCAAAACCGATTGGTACGCCTTCGCGGCGTCATCAAAACATTGAAATTGCAAACGATGCATCTTCTAAGGCTCATAGTTCATGGCTTGGTTGGCACAGGTTCACGTTTATGTGTGCGCTTCGTAAATCTTATCTGTCGGATTTTATTAAAAACAAATGATTGATCGATTGCATGCGTGAGTCACACGGTTCCATGCACCTTCCACGAACGGCTCTTTATCTGATTTGTTCCATCGGAAAATATCCGCCTTATCTGACTATAAATAACACGGCTCATTTGTAATGACATCAGCGAGCGCTGCAAACTCTCGCCCGCAGCGTGGGGTTGCCAGCTATAAATACACTAGGCGAAGCCTACCGTGGGACTCTGCGGAGAAGGCACGCCAGTTGCATCACAGTTCCCCTCCCGCCCGCCGCCGTAGTAGCTGGTACCCGCCGCCGCGCAACGTTAAAATTAGACTCGTATGTTGTATTTTTAGAACCTGCAACCTGTAGTCTGTTATTGTTTATGGTGGGTGGGTGGGGTGCTCGTGGAATGAACCTGTCGCGCAGCATGTGGGCAGGCGAGGCGAATATGCTGAGCGAGCACTTTCGTGCCCGCTTTGCCCGTGGCACACTCATCACTTTTGAAAAGCAGCGCTTTCGAGTGAACTTTCGAGGTGAATGGATGGATCGAATGTATTTTTCAGAAATATTTATGGATTTGGTGGCAAGCGAGCTGCTGCATCGTGCGTGATAGTGGCAATCACAATCTCTAAATTACGAAGAAACCAATAGGTACTAGCTTACATACTGATATGGAACTTCCAAGATACTGAAGCCCAATCAACATAGATATGAAAATGATGGATTGAATGCATGCGGGGGTAATTCTGGAAGTCGTAATGTCCCCAAAATGATCGAACGTGGTTGAAGGACTACTAGACTTTGTAAGGAACTCAAACACACTTAGGGATAACAAACAGGCTTAGACAACGTCAACGCGATCTTGAAATTTGAGGTACGAGAAGGGTTGTGAAGCTGTAAGGAATATGAAAATGGTGCTGCAGCCGTAATTTCACGCTCGATTTCACGTTTAGCTACACGTCTAGTTTTCGTGCGTGAGATCAGTGATCTGCTTTGGGTAGTGAATGAGCTGCATACGTTTTATTTAGATTGTGTCAGACAAAAAGTATTAGCTTTTTTTTCAGAGTTGCTTCAATTATTGCTTGAGCTATAATAATTATTATAGCTCAAGCTTTTCCCAATTTTGTAGATAACTTTAGCATTCACGACTTTGCCTTTTCGTGCGTACTTAAACATACGAGTATCTCAAACTACCTACAACTTCGTTTGTAGGTAGTTATCATATTGATTTACAGTTTAATTACATTGCCACAAACTATTCTTGTTCGCCTGCATATACATAGGTACTTCTTCCACATCCCAAAGGTTAGTTAGAATAGAATGCCTCATGGCATTAAGCTCGCTTATTGTGCCTAATTTGTATAAATTGGTGTTCAATAAAGACTATATATGTACATATCGAAGGGATCTTCTCATGGCATTCGACTTTATTTTGTAGGTGTGTCCGAACAGTCAATATCTAGTTTAATGAAGTTCTTAGCTCTATATTTTTAATGCCTGCCTAAAGATGTGGCGCGAACTCAGCAGTATGTATAAGTCGCTTTAAACGATCCGGCCCCAGTTTATATTCTCGTTTTGTCTGAAGTCGAGTATTTCCGTCGACGGATGCGCGATGCGCGCGCGGTATGGTCAATATTTAGCCGCCCAACTCCTTCCCAACTCTTGGCTATAAGCGTCGGCGTAAATTTAGACTCCATCGCCGACTGCGGCGTGGAGCTGAGTCCATCTTCCCGTTCGTATTTATAACTGACAGTTTACCCCGAGAATTGGTGGTGAAGGCGCAGATTAAATAATAGTTAGGCTATTTGCCCAGCCCTCGAGACTACACGATTTTACGCGAGTAACGCCTAGCGCGTTTCGGTTTTGCACGGAGTTTGATCACCAATTACTTCGTATGAAGGGCGGGCATCAGAATCAATTACTTCGTATGAAGGGCGGGCATCAGAGTCAATTACTTCGTGTGAAGGGCGGGCATCAGAGTCAATTACTTCGTGTGAAGGGCGGGCATCAGAGTGAATTACTTCGTATGAAGGGCGGGCATCAGAATCAATTACTTCGTATGAAGGGCGGGCATCAGAGTCAATTACTTCGTGTGAAGGGCGGGCATCAGAGTCAATTACTTCGTATGAAGGGCGGGCATCAGAGTCAATTACTTCGTATGAAGGGCGGGCATCAGAGTCAATTACTTCGTATGAAGGGCGGGCATTAGAGTCAATTACTTCGTATTAAGGGCGGGCATCAGAGTCAATTACTTCGCATGAAGGGCGGGGCATCAGAGTCAATTACTTTGTATGAAGGGCGGGCATCAGAGTCAATTACTTCGTATGAAGGGCGGGCATCAGAGTCAATTACTTCGTATGAAGGGCGGGCATCAGAGTCAATTACTTCGTATGAAGGGCGGGCGTCACAGTCAATGTATTGTTCCCTGATTCTCTAATAGCCTCGCTAATAGCTTTTGCCCGCGGCTTCGCTCGCGGTATACTCGGTTTATTAGCCACGTATAGTTAAATGTGCTTGTACTAAACTTCACCGAATTCGGATGATCGGTTTAAGAGTTATGGAGAAACATACATACATACAGAAAATATTTCTAAAAATCGTCAATTTAGTTTTAGTATCATACCTACATAGAGTCTACAAACGCAATATCTCATAAAACAAAGTAACTTTTTGTTGTTGTATCCATCATAAAACCATCGACGTATATGTGCCTTCATACATCGATGCATAAAACACATATTCTGTGAAAATTTCAAGCGGCTAGCTATTACGGTTAAAAAAGATACATACAACCCTCAGACAGACGGACGACGAGGTAGACTAGACTTAGTAATAGGCTACCGTGCTGGTAGGTAGGGTAACCTAAAAAACCTGTCGGTCGATTACGTAAGCACGATAACTCTTATTAAAAAAACCGGCCAAGTGCGAGTGGAACTCGCGCACCGAGGGTTCCGTATCGCCATGTGATGGTTAGCGCCACTCACCACGCCATTTATGGCGTGTTTATGAAATGCTTCATATTAGTTCAAATTCATGATTAGTTTAAATGCTTCATACCCTTTTCGGTAGATGGCGCGCGCGCATACACTTTTTAGTTTCTCCTATGGGAACTCCCGCGAATTTTTTACTTTTTATTATTTTTATTATTTGTTATATCGGCCATAATATTAATAAATAACACATATTCCGAGGGGTTAGCCACTCCGAAATAAATTGTACACAGGTTGTCGGTGAACTTGGATTACAATGGATTACAAGTGTACTACAAATATTAAAGAATAATTCATAGTTGTTTAAAATGTATTGTATTATTCCTGTACTACATAGTATTAAATGTACTACAAAGTGGAATACAGATGATTACACTGGAATATAGTAGATTACATGTTATTACAAGTGTACTACAATAATAAATAGATATCTTGTAATATTGTAGTATTCATGTACTACACAATATTATTTGCTAGTAATGTAAAATACGATATATTACATTATATTACGCTATATTTTCAGCAAGTTAGGATATCTTTAGATTCTTCTAGAGACTCTGAATACGAATCCGCATTAAAAATTTAAAAAAATTGGCCGCCATTTTGAACTTTTTAGTTACGGGACCGATTGCTTTCAAAATCGATATCTGGGTGTCTGTGTGGGCTCTGAATACGAATCCGTTGTCAAAATTAAAAAAATTGGCCGCCATTTTGAACTTTTTAGTTACTGGTCCGATTGCTTTCAAAATCGATATCTGGGTGTCTGTTGCGGGCTCTGAATACGAATCCGTTGTCAGAATTTAAAAAAAGTGGCCGCCATTCTGAACTTTTTAGTTACTGGACCGATTGCTTTCAAAATCGATATCTGGGTGTCTGTGTGGGCTCTGAATACGAATCCGTTGTCAGAATTTAAAAAAAGTGGCCGCCATTTTGAACTTTTTAGTTACTGGACCGATTAATTTCAAAAACGATATCCTGTAATAGCAATATGTAATGAACATTAAAAAAATATGATATCGGACCCGCCCGGGTTGGTACCACCGCACTGAATGAAAGTTTGGTCGAAACGGCTATGTAAATAGTTAGTGTTTTCCGTCCAGTTCAGTGTAGCCGGCACGACTGAAGGGAAGCACTGACGTGGGACCAAGTTCACCCGGTGTTATGGGCTGACATCACGGATGTTGTAGGTGATGTAGCCAACCGAGTCAGTTTCAATAAAAAAAAATTAAAAAAAAGTTCAAAATGGCAGACCCTTTTTTTAAATTTTGACAACAGATTCGTATTCAGAACCCACACAGACACCCAGATATCGATTTTGAAAGCAATCGGTCCAGTAACCAAAAAGTTCAAAATGGCGGTCACTTTTTTAAATTTTGACAACGGATTTTTTTTTTTTTTTTTTATTGATAGCGCGACATGGGGCATCGTTTCACCTACAAGTAGGTGTCTAACGATGCCCATGGACATTCTGTGATGCACGGGGATTGCGAATGCCATGCCGGCCTGACAGGAGCCTTTTCACGCCCCTTTTGAAGAACCCCAGGTTGTACTTACTTTTTTTAAATCCAGGTTGTACAGGATTCGTATTAAGAGCCTACATAGACACCCAGATATCGATTTTGAAAGCAATCGGCCCAGTAACTAAAAAGTTCAAAATGGCGGCCACTTTTTTACATTTTGACAACGGATTCGTATTCAGAGCCCACACAGACACCCAGATATCGATTTTGAAAGCAAAAGTAAAAAGTTCAAAATGGCGGCCACTTTTTTGAAATTTTGACTACAGATTCGTATTCAGAGTCCACACAGATGCCCAGATATCGATTTCGAAAGCAATCGGTCCAGTGACTAAAAAGTTAAAAATGGCGGCCACTTTTTTTTTAATTTTGACTACGGATTCGTATTCAGAGTCCACACAGACGCCCAGATATCGATTTTGAAAGCAATCGGTTCAGTAACTAAAAAGTTCAAAATGGCGGCCACTTTTTTTAAATTTTGACTACAGATTCGTATTCAGAGTCCACACAGACGCCCAGATATCGATTTTGAAAGCAATCGGTCCAGTAACTAAAAATTTCAAAATGGCGGCCACTTTTTTAAATTTTGACTACAGATTCGTATTCAGAGTCCACACAGACGCCCAGATATCGATTTTGAAAGCAATCGGTCCAGTAACTAAAAAGTTCAAAATGGCGGCCACTTTTTTTATTTTGACAACGGATTCGTATTCAGAGCCCACACAGACACCCAGATATCGATTTTGAAAGCAATCGGTCCAGTAACTAAAAAGTTCAAAATGGCGGCCACTTTTTTTATTTTGACAACGGATTCGTATTCAGAGCCCACACAGACACCCAGATATCGATTTTGAAAGCAATCGGTCCAGTAACTAAAAGGTTCAAAATGGCGGCCACTTTTTTATTTTGACAACGGATTCGTATTCAGAGCCCACACAGACACCCAGATATCGATTTTGAAAGCAATCGGTCCAGTAACTAAAAAGTTCAAAATGGCGGCCACTTTTTTTATTTTGACAACGGATTCGTATTCAGAGCCCGCAACAGACACCCAGATATCGATTTTGAAAGCAATCGGTCCAGTAACTAAAAAGTTCAAAATGGCGGCCACTTTTTTTATTTTGACAACGGATTCGTATTCAGAGCCCACACAGACACCCAGATATCGATTTTGAAAGCAATCGGTCCAGTAACTAAAAAGTTCAAAATGGCGGCCACTTTTTTTATTTTGACAACGGATTCGTATTCAGAGCCCACACAGACACCCAGATATCGATTTTGAAAGCAATCGGTCCAGTAACTAAAAAGTTCAAAATGGCGGCCACTTTTTTTATTTTGACAACGGATTCGTATTCAGAGCCCACACAGACACCCAGATATCGATTTTGAAAGCAATCGGTCCAGTAACTAAAAAGTTCAAAATGGCGGCCACTTTTTTTATTTTGACAACGGATTCGTATTCAGAGCCCGCAACAGACACCCAGATATCGATTTTGAAAGCAATCGGTCCAGTAACTAAAAAGTTCAAAATGGCGGCCACTTTTTTTATTTTGACAACGGATTCGTATTCAGAGCCCACACAGACACCCAGATATCGATTTTGAAAGCAATCGGTCCAGTAACTAAAAAGTTCAAAATGGCGGCCACTTTTTTATTTTGACAACGGATTCGTATTCAGAGCCCACACAGACACCCAGATATCGATTTTGAAAGCAATCGGTCCAGTAACTAAAAAGTTCAAAATGGCGGCCACTTTTTTTATTTTGACAACGGATTCGTATTCAGAGCCCACACAGACACCCAGATATCGATTTTGAAAGCAATCGGTCCAGTAACTAAAAAGTTCAAAATGGCGGCCACTTTTTTTATTTTGACAACGGATTCGTATTCAGAGCCCGCAACAGACACCCAGATATCGATTTTGAAAGCAATCGGTCCAGTAACTAAAAAGTTCAAAATGGCGGCCACTTTTTTTATTTTGACAACGGATTCGTATTCAGAACCCACACAGACACCCAGATATCGATTTTGAAAGCAATCGGTCCAGTAACTAAAAAGTTCAAAATGGCAGCCACTTTTTTTTAATCGCGAAATTAAAACACCATGAATATTATTTTCGTACCCAGGAACAAAAATAATATTTTAATTTCGTCGTAAGGAAGTCTCCTATCTTTTATTTACTGTTAATATTCCGAGGAATATTCGTTGACTTTGACTTTCACTCTAATAAATAATTCACAGTACTGCCGAGGTACTGGACAATCTACGAATGAACACTGCAAGCAAATTAGAAAAAAGTACAGAGGAATTTAAACAACTTATTAGTATTATAGCGTATCCGTTAGGAACTATTAAGAAATCTGTGGTATTACAAAGAATTACAAAGGATTAAAAGGATTTCTGTACTACAGACAGACTACAGAGGATTTCGTAGTATTATGTGGAATATGTAGTATTTGTAAAACTACAGATTATCAGAGAGATTATTTCATTGAAAATACTATAATATTAAGGATTTTTATAAGATTTCAAAGTATTACATAGGTTTTCGAAGGATTTCATTATATTACATTGTATTTTGCAATTTTGCCTGTATTACGGCGGATTTATTCAGATTACAAGGAAATCGTACACAGTATTACAGAGTGGTAAACCCCTCGACATATTCTGTGAAAATTTCAACGGGCTACCTATATACGGCGAGTATTACGGTACAAGAGATACAGCACTCGGACAGACAGACAGACAGACAGACGGCCAGACGGACAGACAGACGGCGTAGGTTTAGTAATAGGGTCCCGTACCGGATACGGAACCCTAAAAATCGTGTTGCTTGCTCGCACACTAAAACCATATGTCACGTCACGTGTCCTCGTTAATATGGCCGTTGATGTGATATTTATTAGATCTTTTTTATGAACGTCTATACAAAGTGTCGCTAACACCGTGACCGGTTACGCAGAGCCATAGATCGTTTCATTAGCAAAATTTTTAAACACGTTTACGGAAACATAATTTGCAAAGTTCACGACTTCAAACTCATCGACTCATCCATCATCGACATTAGAAGCATGAAATAAAGTATCTTTCGATAGATATAATACAGGAAGTTTCAGGATAGGGTTTCGTAACTTCAGGGTTCGAAAGCGGTCCATATTTGAAGACGAAAAGCTCTGAAACGTTTTCCCAGATTCGGTCATTTTATAGTACTTTTTGGTGAAAATTGTTTCATCGAGATTTGGTGGACGGTTAACATGCGCCTTAAATAATAAAAATAAAATGACTAACTTACACACTAGAATTAAAGTGCATTATAAAGTAAATTCGAAATACTTATATTTGAATGACATCAAAAGAAAAAGGGGACTGGACTAGGTTTTTTTTTTTTTATGGAAACTGACACGGTTGGCTACATCACCCACAACGTCCGTGATGTCAGCCCATAACACCGGGTTATTGCACTCCCTAGACCTAGACAACACTATTGCCAAATCTCCCTATATTCACTGTCCATCGAGTTTTTATTACAATTTAAAATTTTTGTATGAAAAAAAAAAATACGGAATTTCCATTTGAGTGGTAAGGATTTTTTTCTTCTAATAATGAGTACTTTCTATTCCTGAAGTTACTCAAGCCTATCCTGAAACACCTGTAGAAAATGCTTTATTGCTCCAAGAAACATTCAACAGAATAAGTACATTAGAGAATTTACATAAGGTGCAAAGTCGGACTTATTCCTTACAGAGATTTCTTACAGTTGACCTTTGGATGTTTGAGATTCGATTAATATAGTGGAATGTAAGTAGGTAGTAGCAAAAGTGTTGAGCCTGAGAATTGAAGATAAAATAGTAATAAGAATACTTATTATAATAATAAAGTACATGCTAGTTAAATAAAAGCCATACTAGTGTTAATACATATAAATTACTAAATATATAGAATATAATATACAAATACATATACATACATATCTACCTACCTTGTTCACCCAGATAAGAAACAAAATGTTTCTTTGTCAGCCTCTGTAGCTCAGTCATACTCAGTGTCGGTCGACTGCCGTTCGTGATCATAACACACCTGGGTGCGGTCAGAACTTGGTTGGGTGATCGTTCGATCGTTGGAGGCTGATCGTGGTTCGAATTCCACTTAAATCTGTATGTCCCTTCTCTTCTTACCTGTGGTGGTAGGTTTTAACCATCCCGCACGTTTTAACGCACTGAATGAAAGGTTCAGTCGAAACGGCTATGTAAATAGTTCGTGTTTTCCGTCCAGTTCAGTGTAGCCGGCACGACCAAAGGAAAGGACCGACACGGCATCTAGTTCAGTATGTCCGATGTTGGCATTCATGCTGCCGGAACATCTGCCGGAAAGTTTTTTATTTTTTTTATTGACAGCGCGACATATGGCGCCGAGCCACCCATAAGGTGTCTAACGACGCCCATGGACATTCGGTCGTATGCGGGGGTTGCGAATGCCATGCCGGCCTGACAGGTGCCCATTCACGCCCCTCTTGAAGGACCCGAGACTGTACTTGGGGGGAAATATATGGGCAGGGAGAGCGTTCCAGAGTTTACCGGTTCTGTATAGGAAAGATCTGCAGAATCGATTGGTACGCATCCGCGGTAAGTCCAGCGTGTAGGGATGCAATCCCTGCCCAGTGCGCGTGGTGCGAAGGTGGAAAGGGGACGGCGGGATCGCATTAAACAGCTCCTCCGAGCACTCCCCATGGAATAAGCGATAGAACACACTTAGGGAGCCGACATCCCTACGGTGTTGCAGTGGTTCTAGATCGCAGGACACTTCGGGGTCACCCACTAGTCGCACGGCTCGACGCTGGATTGAGTCCAGAGGCGCAACCTGGTATTTGGCAGAGCCATCCCACAGGTGCGAGCAGTACTCCAAGCAGGACCTGATCTGCGATTTATACAGAAGCAGCTTTTGGTCCGGCGTGAAGTACCGTCGCACCTTATTGAGTACGCCCAGCTTTTTAGAAGCCAGCTTGGCCTTATCGTCGATATGGCGACGAAAGTTCAGGTCGTGCGACAGTTCGACTCCGAGGACCCCGAAGTCTCCACAATTTGTCTTCAGGGCACTGTTCCTTCCTGAAAGCTTGTTATGCCTTTTGGCAACGTTTCCGGCTCAATGCCAATCCAGGCTGGCTAGGATTTATTTGAAGTTGGTGAAATTCTGAGGTTTTTTTACACTTATTTGGCGGCAGTATGGTATGCCATTCGTTTTAATGTTAAAACGAGACTTACTTAAGTAAGACGAGACCGAAGTTAACTTTCTCCATACAAAATCGTCTTTCAGAATTTATGTTTTCTAGCCCCCTAAACCTCGCCCTAAACCTTATCCCATTTTTAACCGACTTCAAAAAAGGAGGAGGTTCTATGTTCGGCTGTATGTATTTTTTTTTATGTATGTTCAGCAATATCTTCCCCAATTGTGAACCGATTTCGATGATTCTTTTTGTGTTCGGTTCAGTCTAGCTCCAAGGTAGTCCCATTTTTTTTTTGTCAAGATCGGATTGGAAAGCGAGGCGGAATCGCGAGGCCGAAGGCCGAGCGATTCGCCGAGTACATTAATAGCAAATAAAAATTACTAAAAAAACAGTGAAATAAAAAACTATTTAAAAAAATATACAAAACCGCCTTCAAAAATGTATGAAATAAAAAAATTAAAATCGAACCCTAGAGTTGAAGGCGGTGGTGCTAAAGCAAGCAAAAATAACCGACCGCCTTCAACTCTAGGGTTCGATTTTTATTTTTTTATTTCATACATTTTTGAAGGCGGTTTTTATATTTTTTTAAATAGTTTTTTACAACTTTCTTTTCTTGTCTTAAGGACAGTCCAATCTAAGTTCCTGTCATATATATTTTGTTTAGACGAAATTTACCTACAACATCGGAGCTAAAAATTGGTATTTCGACCGAAAATATTCAATTTTTTTGTTTTTGATGTAATAAAATTTATTTTATTTTATTCAGTTAGCTTTATTCAGTCGTCACTTTAGATATTCAAAAAATAAAAAGACAGACAACGTAGATTCGACTGTCCTTATTGAAAAAAATAATAATTGTAAGAATCGGATAAGGTTTAGGGGGGTAAACAAACATATATGCCGAAAGACGATTTTATGTGGAAAAAGTGAACTTCCGTCTCGTCTTATAAATCCGAATGCAAATGATTAACTGCGTAATTGCCACCAAAGATGGCCGAAGCCCGAATGGATGGAGCTCATTGCTCAAAGCGAACTAATTATAACCGAGTTATATTTAAGCATGACGCGCCTGCGCACCGCCCACCGCATCCGGAGCCTTTTGTCCTGTGGAAATAGACCGGCTCCTTCGTGCCGCCACGCAGATACTCCTTTGTGACGTAACACCCTCGATCCAGGCAGAAATAACCACGTCTGATTGGCATGCTGCGGCGAATTGGGTTGCGAGTCTTCGACTGGAAGGAGTCTTTTATATAGAAAGTTCATCTGTCATAGTTCGCCTTAGCGAGATTTCCAAAAACGAAGAAACAATGTGTAGGAACTTCGTCAGGGTTGTCTGAACTATAAAAACAGATCATATGCTTGCCCCAATCGATGTACGATTTTTTTTTTTTATGGAACCTGACACGGTTGGCTACATCACCTACAACGTCCGTGATGTCAGCCCATAACACAGGGTGAACTAGGTGCCATGTCAGTGCTTCCCTTCATTTCATGTCGGCTACACTAAACTGGACGGAAAACACGAACTATTTACATAGCCGTTTCGACCGACGTTTCGTTCAGTGCGGTGGTACCTCCGAGAAGCCATACCGGAGACTTCCCTGGATTGCTGGCTATACTGGACTAGAGGAGAACACAACCGAGACTGCTATGCGGCCATCTTACATCCAGTACGGTGGTACCAAACCAACCCAGTCGACTAAAATTTGAACCTAGTAAGGGGCAGGGGAAGGGACCCTACAGTTTTACACCGGTTCCGAACGGTGAAGCAGCAGGTGTAGGTATGCACTTAAATTTTTTCGTCAGAAAAAACTCATTGGTACACGCCGACCGGATTTGAACCTCGGACCTCTCGCATGAGAAGCCGATGCCCAAACCACTCGGCCACCCGCCGCTTAAAAGTAATCAATTGCACGATTTCCTCTAAGCAGGTAAAATTTTCGTAATTAATAATTTTTGGTAGAGGAACTTCTATCTCTTAGATGTTGGTTCCATCTCTTTCGTTCAAATAAAGAAGAAAATTACTAATTGTTTTCCTCTTTGTCCGCCTTTTAGCTGGCACGGCGCCTCTCTGAGCGTGGTTTCGCGAGAAGTGGTGTTATTGGCTGTGTCTTAATCTTCCTTTGAACTTTTGACGCAAAGCCATCCGGTGCCGGCTGTCCATAAAAAAATATAATTACGTAACACCCATACAAGAATTGTATTTTATTTTCACTATTCCGTCCGTTTCACGGACCCAACAGAACGTACACAAAATTAATAATTTAACTTTTATTTCAAGCTTTTTTATTTATAAAAAAGCATGCAAATCGGTCCACTTTTTAGGATAATAAAATTTTTATTACTTAATTGTTTACTTTGCTAAAAAAGACCATCTCGATTAAACCAGCTTTCTAATAATAAAAAAAACCGCATCCAAATCGGTCCATCCGTTTGGGAGCTATGATCGAGGCTATGATGCCACAGAAAGACACACCCATACACACACACACACGTAAAATTTATAACACCCCTCTTTTTGTGTTGGGGGTTAAAAAAAGTCTTCGCTGAGACGGTTTTTATTCGTGTTGATTTCGTAATGAACACATTGTGCGAAACATTTGTATCTATTTTCAATGCGCTGTGTGCTCTCTTCGCGTGATCTGTTGAAGTAATAACGAGTGCACGCGTTTTAAATTATGTGGTATATCGGGCACTATCGTTATATTTTCAGATGGTCTAACGCAGCGGTTCCCAAAATGTGTTCCGCGGAACCCCGAGGTTCCGCGGAAGGGTCACAGGGGTTCCGTGGGTTACAGCTCGAAAAAGCGCAAAACGCTCTCCCTAATCAAAAACGTGTAATATTTTTTTTATTTCAAACTATAGTCTTGCTATTCAAATCAAACATGATAATCCCCGCCAACAATTTAGTATAAAAAATTAGGTATAGGTCACGTAAATTTAGTTTTTATGTTCACAATAGCTAATTATAACTATAACACACACAATAACTAACTTTTTTTATTGACTTGGTGTTCCGCCGACAGAAGGACGACCATTTAGGGTTCCGTGGACGTAAATAATTAAATAAATAATTGGTAACCGCTGGTCTAACGTAAACTTAACTACCCCAAACGATGCACGTAATATGGAGAACATCCGCAGATACTGTAACCTTTCATAGGTTACAGTTTTCTAGTCTAGGAGTGAAAGTAACCATGCCATGTGACCAATTTTAGACCACTTTTGGACCCAACCCCCGCCTTCCCGTGACAGACAATGCGTGGTATCTTGACTAAACCCCTACCCCCCCCAGTGTTCACGTGGTATTGTGGATTAATCAATAACGGTTGTATTTTCACTTTTGAATGTGACCAGTTGAATACTTTTTGGAGTAATCATAATCAAACAGTGCTTGTCAAGTTCTTAGAAAAATTTATTGCCAGTCGAGCAACCGAAGCGATTGTTTTTGTGTCTCAGACAGACCGCGCGCCCGTTGCGTTTTTTTATTTAGTCTTTTTATTTAAGCTATATTTTGAAATGCCACATGACAGGGTAATGCCACATGACAGAATAAACCGCCCTCCCCCTCATGGGACCCAGCGTAGTATTTTGACAAACCCCTCCCTCCCCCCAAATCGGTCTCGTGGTATCTTTCAAATCATCTAAATAATGGAACGGAACAGTAACATTTTTCATATTAACGTTAGTTTAGTGATATCGAAGTCGTCGCGTCGCGTAGGTCATTCGTAATGTATTTAATACATTATACTCCCTGGCGAAATAAAATAAATTAGCGTGAAGTGAAGCTGCGAGCAGCCCTCCTGCTCGTTCCCGAGTCGGAGCGATATTCTTTTTTTAAATCGCTACTAAAATACACGAACAACGTTCGTTCCGTTCTATTTTCAATCAAATAAGTAGGCAGGCATGTATGTAGGTACCCGTATGTACTTACTCGCGCGCCGCGCATCTTTGTGCGCAGCTCAACAACGCCAGACTGTTTGTTGCCTCCTCGGTTGCCTCCCTGCCACAGTACGAGGATATTTTCTATGTAATATCAAAATGATTCCATGCGACTGATAAGTAATAATTTGGATTTTGAGAGTGAGTACGTATTAGGTAAGTAGGTAGGTAGGTACATACACGCAGAAGCACGTGTTGGAAAATGCGCGAAACGCTGTTCACTCAATCCTTCTAAAAGAACAACATAATGTAGAGAGTAGAGATTTAAAGTTAAGTAGGTACCTAATGTTAAATTTGAGTGCATTAATGACACGTTACAAAAGTTCAATTACAAATGAAAAAAAACCCCCGACAATGCAGCAAGCATTGAAAAGTAAAAAAAAAAAATCCACTTAGTTCATTAAACGCGTCGGGGGAATACATAAAAGCTTGGTCGGGGGACCGAATTTATTTATTTTAATTAGAGGCCCCCTCGGCAGTCCTCAGACGCCGTTAATTAACGAAGTGGAAATTATTTTTTTACTTTGTAAGGATTGTTTGTTGATGTGTCGGATTTAAAAAAAAAATTAATTTCACTTTTATTTCAAACTTTTTAAGGACGAAATTTGAACTTGTATTAATTAATTTTGTTAACTTAGGTTAGGTTAGGTTAGGTTAGGTTAGGAGGACAACGAGGGTTACAACTTACAAGTACTTACATAAATTAGTTTTGTAATAATTTCCATTTAGTTACATAAAGCCTTTAAGTTAAAGGTGACGAGTGAAAATGTAATGCATTGAAATTTTACAGCAGATCCCTTCCTTCACGAATTAGCAAAAGTGTCGACGATCTTCAAATCGGCTGACCTGATCTTCATCAAACATTCGATAAACCATCCCGGTTAAACCAGATGTCTAATAAAAAAAATCTGTTAAGTGCGAGTTTTACTCGCGCACGAAGGTTTCCGTATCTATCCGCTATCAATAATATCCGCCTATCCGCTCAGGTGGCATGGTCTTCGCTTCGAATTTTAATTTCGAAGATATGTAGGACGATCGGAGAGAAGCCTCAATGAGGTCGATAGCAATTTACGGTGGGAAAATGGCAGCACCTCAATAAGGTCGTTGGCATTTTAGCGGCTTAACAATGCAATGTATAAAAGCTTGTGGCGCCATCTGTTATTAAATAGTGTGACTAATCGATTTTAATGAAACGTTTCTTGTATGGGGGCCCCCCTTAATTTTTAACTTTTTCTTATTTTTCTTATTTGTTGTTTCATCCGCCATAGTAACATATTCTGTGAAAGTTTCAACCGGCACCTATTACGGTTCAAGAGATACAGCCCTCGGACGGACGGACGGACGGACGGACGGACGGACGGACAGACGACGGAGGCTTAGTAATAGGCTTCCGTCTGGGATACGGAAACCTAAAAAACAGCATCCAAATCGACCCATCCGTCCACGGATGGATACAGGACAGACGGAGTCGTCGAACTTTTAACACCCCTCCTGTTGCGTCGGGGGTTAAAACGAATGAGGTACCTACCTACCTGAATTAAATCTTATAAATATGAAAAATAATTCTTAATGTATGTAGGTACCTATTACGGAATTAGGTAAAGTATGTATTCGTATCGTATAGATAGAATAACCAGTTTAGCAACAATCAACACGGGAGAGCGGTCGTTTCCGCGAATATTAAACGACATGCGCGTGTGTGCGTTATCTGTATACAGATTACAGAGCTCCGGCGGCGTGTGTGTGTTCTATTTTGGGAAAAATGTTTATCTTAGCTATCTCCCTCGCATTTGGGCAGTTGCGTGCGTGCAAGTGAAACGACACGATTAATTATGGTTTTGGCGGGACGGCGGCAGAGGCGGGCGAGCGGGGCCCGAGGAGTTCGTCCTTCACTTGTCGCGTTGCGCGATGCTGGTTGTTCTATTTTTAAAACGCGCGCGGAGGTGCGCGGTGCGGGGGGGTCATCGGGTAAGGGTATTTGGTTGGTGAGTCGCCGACCGCCGCGCCGCGCCGCCGTTGTCTGATACAAATAATTTATAATGACATCCGAAAAAGAATCAGAATTTGTTCGTATACTGCTCCCAAGTACCATCCCCTAACATTTCTCCGTCCACGCAGTGATACTGAATTGGAAGAAAAGTTCGCTCACTTTCCTCCATCTACACAACAAGGCGGACCATTCATTCCCTTTCATTCCTCCATTCATCCCTTCGTACTGAAGTCCCGTTGACCGTTCCCTCATTATCCCCATTAATTAGGACAACCACCGTTCCCTTTTAGACCCTGGCTCGTGAAGAACCGTGAGTAAAGTCCATCTTTCTCTCTCTACAGAGATCCCCCCGTTCACGCCTTGGTCTGGATTGGAAGGGACGTTACATTACATTCCCCTATAATCCAAACCTTGATACTGAATTGGATTGGAAGGGACGTTACATTACACCCCCCTATTATCCACACCTTAATACTGAATTGGATTGGAAGGGACGTCACATTACATCCACCTATTATCCACACCTTGATACTGAATTGGATTGGAACTATTGGAAGAGACGTTACATTACATCCCCCTATTATCCGAACCTTGATATTGAATTGGATTGGAAGGGACGCTACATTACATCCCCCTATTATCCACACCTTGATACTGAATTGGATTGGAAGAGACGTTACATTACATCCCCCTATTATCCGAACCTTGATACTGAATTGGATTGGAAGGGACGCTACATTACATCCCCCTATTATCCACACCTTGATACTGAATTGGATTGGAAGGGACGCTACATTACATCCCCCTATTATCCACACCTTGATACTGAATTGGATTGGAAGAGACGTTACATTACATCCCCCTATTATCCGAACCTTGATACTGAATTGGATTGGAAGGGACGCTACATTACATCCCCCTATTATCCACACCTTGATACTGAATCCATACTGAATGTGCGTGCATCTTTGTGTCAATGAAACATTATCATTATGACATTCCCGTTCCCTTCCCTTAAATTTTCGCGGTCGCGCGTTCACATCACACCAAAGAACCGTTATCCTTACTTTCATTTATTGAAAAAGAACACATGTTTTTTTTATACACATTTTATATATTTCGGCGAATGCCGTCTTCGGTAATTATCTATTATGAATAAAATATTGTTTTCGCGTCTCAGACCGCGCTGCTAGAAGCATAGGTACTGAACTGCGGTAATTGCATTGGTTTTCACAAAGGCCTCCATTTCGTGCGATCCGACCGACTACACAAATGAGGAGCAACGGAACAAAATCACACATGTCCACATTAACTTTTTTTACAGGAGAGCCAAATAACTAATAAACTAATATATGTGTGATTTTGGTGGAAATTTTTCCAATCCAATGATTATTCTATTTCATTTGTGTGATTATGATCGCAAGTTTAGAGTTTGACATCAAAATACGACTTTGTACCAGGATATTATGTGTGATTCTGATGCAAACCTTGGATTTCTAGCGATTATACAAGAGCGATTAGTGTTTATTTTGAATACTATAAAACTGCTATTCAATAGGTTTACTGTGTGGGGTCGGTACCTAAAAAGAATAGCCCCACTGCATCTCTGCCCGTCGCATGTCGTAAAAGTCGACTAAGAGATAAGAAAATTCGTCAGCCTCGGTAGCTCAGTGGCGCGGTTGGTTAGTCAACTGTTATTATTAAGCAACGCTGAGCGCGGTCAGTGATTGGATGGGTGACCGCTCGACCGTTGGAGGCTGACCGTGGTTCGGATTCCACGTTAAACTGTAGGTCCCTTCCCTTCTTACCTTACTAGGTGGCAGGGTTTATCCCGGCCGGGTTGGTACCAACGCACTCATCGAAACGTCGGTCGAAACGGCTATGTAAATAGTTCGTGTTTTCCGTCCAGTTTAGTGTAGCCGACATGAAATGAAGGGAAGCACTGACATGGCACCTAGTTCACCCTGTGTTATGGGCTGACATCACGGATGTGTAGGTGATGTAGCCAACCGTGTCAGGTTCCATAAAAAAAAAATAAAGGTTTCAGGCTAAAGATGTCGAATCGATAAAAAAACACTTACGGAAAAAGTGGATATGTGTGATTTTGTACCGTTGCTCCTCAAATACTTTCTCCCGAGTTCGCGCAACACGTCGTCAGTGTGGGCGTGTCTGCTGAAATATCCAGGCGAGAGAACCAGGAGCTGCGGAGGCGGCGCTAAATATAAAGCCTGCGTCTATTTATAGACGGCTTCCCTTCCGCACCGCGCCCCTCTCACCGGCCCACCCCCTCAGACTCGGAGGGGCGAGGAGGGAGCGTCGATATAGGTCGCCCTCCCCCCCTCCCCTACCCCCCACCCAGTACCATCCTCTCAGCCACCCCTTGGCACGCCGCGCCTTGTGGTTCGCGGTCGCCACATTTTCATTTTCTTTCACTCATTCCCGCTCATGTGAGCTTAAAATAATAAAAAAATTTATGCTCGTATATACATACATACATACACACCACATACGCTGTATCCCGACAATCAGGGTAGGCAGAGTATTCGGTGTTGTGCTGCAAGAACTCTGGAAGATTGCAGCACAACACCGACCACCACGTTTAGCAAAGTATTCGGACATAACTAGATAACTATCAAGCAGCAAGTCAGGCACAAAGACCCCCTGTGCTCCACGACTCAGTCGAAGGACCGTGCCAAGGTGAGGGGTGGCTATGCTGTCGCCCTTTAGCACGGCATCTCGTAAAACTCTAGGTTCCTTCCCTTACCGTGTTAGGTAGGTGATTAGGGTTTCTGCTCGAGAATTCTCGAACTCGAGAAGACTCGGGAAATTCGCCTTGGTTCGAGACGAGAAAAATAAAACCGTGCCTCGAGAATTCTCGAGGCACCAATTCAAAGTATTCGACATAAGTTTTTACGCGTAAAATCGTCCGCGCGCTCACTGCGAGCTTGTCGTTTCACTCACACACACACGCGTGTTCGTTAGAAGCAACAACAGCTTGTGAAACCATAATTAACTGATGATACAGATGAAACAAGTGGTTCTACGTTCGAGGTATTGCGAGAGGTATTGCTCCAGAAAGCCATTCAAAAAGTTGATAGCACTCCTCTGGAACGCTCAATTGCTCAAGTGACGATAAGTTTGATCAGGAAAGAGTTCAACATATTTGAATCTACAGGAAAACGCACACCTAATCTCGACTCAAAGCGGTAATGAATGACACTCAAGCCGACTTCGACTTCAATGAGTAGAAAGTTTTTTGTTTCTGGATGATTATATTACTAGTCTGGATGATTAAGACGCAGATTTTTAGTTGCTTAGTTAGTTTTCTGTTCCTAATTCTTATTAGTATTAAGATTTGATTATTAAATTGTGTTGTGTTAAAAGTTTTTTATGTTTCGTTCGTTCCTTTTTAGTAAGTGCAGTTGGTGCAATAAAAATACGTTGATTTCGTAATTTTTTGGAGTTTTTTTCTTGAAATTTTAAACCACTATTGGTTTTTTGTTTGAAAGCCTCGAGACTCGAGAAGACTCGAGAGTTTAGCCTCGAGAATTCTCGTGCATCGAGAACGAAAATAGTTCGAGAAATCAGAAACCCTATAGGTGATAGGGAGGGTAGGGTTTAACCGGGTCGGATTGGTAACCGCACCGCAATGAACGGAAGTCGGCCTAAACGGCTATTAAAATTCAAGTAGCCGACACAATTAATTGGGAAGGCACTGACATGGCACCCAGCACACCAACGTGCGGTGGGCTGATGCTGATACCACTTTTAGTAAAGTAGGCGATGTAGCCAACATGGCTTTCTAAGTTTCCATAAAACAAAATGCACAATCTCTTTATAAATAAGTGTTGTGTGCGTTGTTGCAGAGATGGCACACGAGAGCAGCGGGGCGAGCGTGGCCGGTGGCGCGGGGGGCGCGCGGGGCGACTCCCCGCAGCCGGTGCCGGCGCCCCCCTCCCCGCCGCAGCCCCCGCCGCCCGACAGAACCTTCCATCATCAGATCCTGCAGGTGAACACTACCTACCTACCTGTTAACTAAACTATCTGTGTTGAAACGTTTTATTGTTTTTGCGCTATCGTTAAAAACGCTAATACATACAAGCGTCAAACTTGGTCTGATTATAGTACAAACTGTACTTTAAACTCTAAATCAAAATAAATGGTGTCATGAATATAAACTACAATGTAGCCTATCACATATTTATTCACTTGTCTCGGTTAATCAATTCTACAAACAATTTTTAGTACACTATCGCCTTCTTCGTCGATCCGTCCACACGACCGCCTGCCAGCCAGACAGTCGCAATCTGCCCTCTCTCCCCGCTCCCCTTCACTCCTCGCTATCCACTTCTGCATCCTCTCTTGTTATTGGTGTTGGTTACACTTCACAAAATTCAAACCACCCAATTAGGAGCGACCATGAGCACAGCCATGAGTGTTGACTTTTTGTTACTAAAGTACTGCCGGAAATGAAATATTTAAAACATTCGTTTGCACACACAAAGAACCTTTCACCCTAAACGCGCACACCTTCTCCGTTCCGTTATTGAGTAACAAACAACAAATAATATAAATACCGGCCAATTACGCGGTGATAGCGTGATAGCAAGTATTCTTTGGTGAGTGTTACGCAAACCTCTACCTTATGGGGGGTTCAGCGCGACATGTCGCACTTACTTTATAAAAAATCTGTGTTCAATAATCGGAAACATTTTGATAATTAATTGGCTTCAAAGACCAAAGTAAGAGACATCATTCGTTTCTATTAAAATGCTGCAATTTTCTCGTCAGGTTTGTTATGTATTTTTTTTTTTATGGAAACTGACACGGTTGGCTTACATCACCTACAACATCCATGATGTCAGCCCATATCACCGGGTGAACTTGGTGCCACGTCAGTGCCTCCCCTCGGTCGTGCCGGCTACACTGAACTGGACGGAAAACACAAACTATTTACATAGCCGTTTCGACCGACCTTTCATTCAGTGCGGTGGTACCAACCCGGGCGGGTTAAACCCTACCACCTAGTAATATAAGAAGGGAGTCATATCCCTTAGTCGCCTTTTACGACATACACGGGGAGAGATGCAGTGGGGCTATTCTTTTAAAGTACCGGCCCCACACGGTACAAATGTATGTTATGTTTATGTATGAGTAATTCTTTCAATTCCATGTACCACACAACTTCATGACTCGTTTGATTTACGCATCCTTAATTGAATTTTATTTCTAAAAGAATGTTTACGTTCACTCGTAAAAGTCTCAGTCACATAACTTGTACAGATTTTTTAAGCAAAATATCTATTTCCACCTGTCTTAGATTCTTCACTGCATGTCTCATTCCAATTTTCGGAGAATAAACAATTTGAGTCATTTTACATACTCCGCGACGTACGAAAGTATTGCATTCTTGCGTTGTGACTGTATAGTTTCGAGCGTAGGAAGGATTAGGAATTTGGCTCCAGATGTAAAAAAGTAAGCGCCGAAGCTTTGGCCGGCCACTCTCTCCTTCGACCGATGTGATATTATGTAATGAAATTCTTTCGTTTTTAACCCCCGACCCAAAAAGAGGGGTGTTACGTACGAGAGAGGTTACGGACGTCAAGACGAATATCCCATTGAATTACGTCCCCATACTTAAAATATAGACCGATAAAACATCTAGTATTTAGTAGCGTGAATTAATCGATTCTTAGCACGTTTGTTGTATCAGGATCCCCTTATTTATTTTCTTTTTGTTTTTGTTTTTTTTTTTTATGTAATCCGATTTGAATAGAGTCGGAGGGGCCAAAGCGCATGCTCCGACCAGCCAATTTCACCTCCGAGAAGGTAGGTGCCATATAATATAGTGCCATATAGATATAGGTAATAGCGGAGACTTCCCTGGATTGCTGGCTATACTGGACTAGAGGAGAACACAACCGAGGTTGCTATGCGGCCATCCATTACGGTACATCCAGTACAGTGGTACCAACCCAGTCGGCTACAATTTGAGCCTACCACCTAGTAAGGGGCAAGGGAAGGGACCTACAGTTTTACACCGGTTCCGAATGGTGAAGCAGCAGGGTAGGTAGGCACGTAAATTTTTTCGTCAGAAAAAACTCATTGGTACACGCCGACCGGATTCGAACCTCGGACCTCTCGCATGAGAAGCCGATGCCCAAACCACTCGGCCACCCGCCGCTTATTTGTTGGAATATATCCGCCATAATACCACATATTCTGTGAAAATTTTAACCGGCTACCTATTACTTTTCAAAAGATACATCAGTCGGTAGGACAGACAGACAGACAGACAGACAGACGGCGTACAGCTTCCGTATGGATTCGGAACCCTAAAAAGCGATGACGCATGACAATGAACGGCCAGCAAAGTCTCTAGCAAAGCGCTCTCCAGTCATTGTAATTCTTTGGTAATGTAATGAAACAGTGCATTTAGCCACAGCATATATTACGAAAAATTCCGACGCTTTCCTTATCATAGTGAAGCTATTTACGTAAATTCCGGCGCATCAAACCGTAATCTAATATGAATGAAATGAGTATTCACGTTAAATTCCCGCGTATCGAGCTCTACTATAATAAAAACAGAGTGCAACGACTACGTACGTGAAATTTTGAACCGTTTCGTAAAATATAATGAAAACACACTATACCCTTCTTTTGGCTTCGCCGTACGTAGTCCGCAATTTTTTTTTTTCATATATTTACATATACATATATATCACACACGCTGAATCCCGACAATCGGGGTAAGCAGAATAATCGGTGTTGTGCTGCAAGACGTTTCGCAAATTATTCGAACAAGATTCAATCGATCAAGCAGCAAGTAAGGCACGAAGACCCACCTGCTGCATGACTCGGTGGAAGTACCATGCCAAGGTGAGAGGTGGCGAGCCTGTCGCCCTTTTTTTCATATATTTCTAGGACAATATGTCAACTTTAGACATAATTACAAAATAATAAACAAAAAATAATAATTATTATAATCTAAATGCTAAAATTGCCACAAAGTAAATAATGATAATAGAGATAAATAAATAAATAGATAAAAAATATTTATTGCTCCATAGATATTTTAAAAAGTACGGTTAATTGTTAATCATTTATTTTTCTTGATCATCATCATCATCATCATCATCATCAGCCTGTATCGGTCCACTGCTGGACATAGGCCTCTCTCAAGGCACGCCGCCACACGCGGTCTTCCGCTCTTCTCATCCATCCACTCCCGGCTACCTTTTTTAGGTCATCTGTCCACCTAGCCGGGTGGCGTCCCACGCT
The DNA here is from genome assembly GCA_946902875.1 of Nematopogon swammerdamellus. Classification (NCBI taxonomy): domain Eukaryota; kingdom Metazoa; phylum Arthropoda; class Insecta; order Lepidoptera; family Adelidae; genus Nematopogon; species Nematopogon swammerdamellus. Next base: position 17,995,912 of record OX336347.1, read on the forward strand.
ACGTTTGCTTGTACGTGGCCTCCATTCGAGCACCCGTCTACCCCATCGGTTGTCGGGTCTGCGACAGATGTGCCCAGCCCACTGCCACTTCAGCTTGCTTATTTTCTTAGCAATGTCGACTACCTTAGTTCTTTGACGTATCACGTCGTTACGGATTTTATCGGTCAAAGAAATGCCGAGCATTGCACTTTCCATAGCTCGCTATTTTTCTTGACAATATTACATAATGTCTAAAAAAACAAACTTCACATCACATTATGCTACAAGTAGGTAAGCCCGCCACCCAAAATAAACAAGAAATAAAATAAAATAACTCCCTTACTATAAGGAAACTTTTTTTATATTTAAATACCCTAACTTAAAAAAAATATATAACTTTTTTTTATCTAAATTTTAATATTGTGTTTTTTTATGTTATTTTGCTATTTGTATTTTATTTTGTATACACACTTTGTTTTGCTACGTTATATATAAGGTGTTTCGTTAGTCATGACAATAACTTCGGGAGGGTTACATACGCACTCTTTTCACTTACTTTACGCAAAAAAAAAACATATGTTTATAGGAGCATTTTTTCTCCTAACAAAAAAATAAAATCAAATAAGTAGCTGTAAAAACCAATCATAGTGGCCTTGTGACTCACTTACAACAAACAGCTGTTCTGCGTTTGAACATAGTACGGTCATTGACCCCGTACAATGCATGTTACCTACTGTTACCCACAGGTTAATGTTTAGGTAGCAAACATGCTTTGTTACATTTCTCGAAAAGTAATGCTAAAAACATATAATGTTTTTTGCGTAACGTGTTTATTTGAGTGTGTATGTAACCCTCCCGAAGTTATTGACATGACTAACGAAACACCTTATATATTATAGATAGCGCACCGAATCCTTCCGCAATAAAAACTGAATTAAATAACTTTGTACAGTACGCGGCGGTAAATAATGCACATCGGACTTTAGTAAGTGACAATCCGGTTGTAGAGCGTCGTCCCTGTCGCACAGAGACGTGCGAGTTCGTGCGGCAGGAGCGACGCTGCTCTACAACCGGATTGTCTTATACATACATACATATCACACACGCTGAATCCCGAAAAACGGGGTAAGCAGAGTAATCAGTGTTGTGCTGCAAGAACTCTGGTAAATTACAGCACAACACCGACCACCACGTTTCGCACAGTATTCGAACAAGATTCAATCGATCAAGCAGCAAGTAAGGCACGAAGACGCACCTGCTGCATGACTCGGTGGAAGTACCGTGCCAAGGTGAGAGGTGGCCTGTCGCCCTTTAGCACGGCATCTTGTTCTTATCCCTTAGTCGCCTTTTACGACATGCATGGGTAGAGATGCAGTGGGGCTATTCTTTTTAAGTACCGGCCCCACACGGTACAACCGGATTATATTTTTTTTAAACTCGATGTTCATTATTTACCGCCGGGAACTGCACATAAAATTCCCGCTGATAGAATCCCTCCGCAATATAACAACATAGAGAAAACTAAAGTTCGCGAAAATGTAAATGATGTGCGCGGCGGCGATGTCACGGACGCGCAGTCGCGGCTAAACATAGCGCGCCCACTTCCTACAGGCGGAAATAGAACTGGCGAAAACATACCGAGTCCACACCTCGCCTCGCCCGGAGGCTATTTGTGTCGTGTGCACTTTTTTTCCCCTCTTACATACGTCGGATTGATGTGGTGGGTGAAGGAACTGGATTACGTACGTCGGATGGATGTGGTGTGTGAATGAACTGGATTAAGTACGTCGGATGGATGCTGTGGGCGCAGGAACTGGATTACATACGTCGGATGGATGTGGTGGGTGAAGGAACTGGATTACATACGTCGGATGGATGTGGTGTGCGAATGAACTAGATTACATACGTCGGATGGATGTGGTGTGCGAAGGAACTGGATTACATACTTCGGATGGATGTGGTGTGCGAAGGAACTGGATTACATACTTCGGATGGATGTGGTGTGCGAATGAACTGGATTACATACTTCGGATGGATGTGGTGTTCGAAGGAACTGGATTACATACTTCGGATGGATGTGGTGTGCGAAGGAACTGGATTACATACTTCGGATGGATGTGGTGTGCGAATGAACTGGATTACTACGTCGGGTGGATGTGTTGTGTGAATGAACTGGATTACTTTTTTTTTATTTATTTTTTATGGAAACTGACACGGATGGCTACATCACCTACAACATCCGTGATGTCAGCCCATAACACCGGGTGAACTTGGTGCCACGTCAGCCTTCCCTTCGGTCTTGCGTGCCGGCTACACTGAACTGGACGGAAAACACAAACTATTTACATAACCGTTTCGACCGACCTTTCATTCAGTGCGGTGGTACCAACCCGGGCGGGTTAAACCCTACCACCTAGTAATATAAGAAGGGAGTCATATCCCTTAGTCGCCTTTTACGACATACACGGGGAGATATGCAGTGGGGCTATTCTTTTAAAGTACCGGCCCCACACGGTACAAAATTACATACGTCAGATGGATGTGGTGGGTGAAGGAACTGGATTACATACGTCGGATGAATGTGGTGGGTGCAGGAACTGGATTACATACGTCGGATGGATGTGGTGGGTGCAGGAACTGAATTCATACTTCGGATGGATGTGGTACGTGAATGAACTGGATTACATACGTCGGATGGATGTAGTATGTGAATGAACTGGATTACGTACGTCGGATGGATGTGGTGGGTGAAGGAACTGTATACATACATACGTCGATGAATGTGGTGGGTAAAGGAACTGGATTATCAAATCAAATCAAATATATACTTTATTTTACACCATAAAAAGGAACACAAAAGACGAGTTTAATTTAATGTAGCATTCTTTACAAACTCACCCTCCCAAGCCACGTTTCAGGGTACGGCTGTACCCAACAATGACAAATTGGACCTCCTGGGCGTGGAACTGACCAAAGATGTAGGATTTAGGAGCTTTATAGAGTCCAAAGCTACCCTTGCCTCCAGGAAATTGGGTGTCCTCTACCGCAGCAGGCGATTCTTCTCACCGGCGCAACTCCTTATGCTATATAAAGCGCAAGTTCGCCCGGTGATGGAGTATTGCAGTCATCTGTGGGAAGGATCCCCCCTTTACCTGTTGGCCTCCTTGGACTCTATCCAGCGCCGCGCCATCCGCCTAATTGGTGATCCCAAGCTCACGGAGGGACTTGAATCATTGCAACACAGGCGAACAATTGGTTCCCTTAGCCTGTTTTATAGGTACTACCATTGCCGATGTTCCGAAGAACTGGCTTCCCTCATCCCTCCTGCCCCGATCCGTATTCGTCACACCCGCCGGACTCGCTCGGAACATCCATATGTTGTTGACACACAACTTCTGAGAACGCATCGCTTTTCGAAATCGTTCCTATGTCGTACGGCGAAAATATGGAACGGTCTTCCGGCGAGTGTGTTCCCCACCACCTATAACCTGGGAATCTTCAAAAGGCGTGTTAATAAATTAGACAACAACCTCTTTGTCCGCCTTGTAGCTGGCATGGCGCCTCTCTGAGCTTGGTTTCGCGAGGAGTGGGGTTATTGGCTGTGTGTTAATCGTTCTTTGAACTTTTGGGCACAGCCACCCGTGCCGGTAGTCTATAAAAAAAAACTAAACCTTTGGGATGTGGAGAAGCGCATAGAGCGGACAATGCAGTGGAAAAGTGAAGCGGTAGTTAAAGTAAAGAGTAAAACTATTAAATAAATGGACACAAACATATAAATAGATACATACATAAAATAAATAGGTACTATAAGTACTATAAGTATAACATTTATATACAAATATAAGTATAACATTACATTCGTCGGATGGATTTGGTGGGTGAAGGAACTGGAAAGCGACTCGCTCCATTATTTGATGTGAAGAGCGTTTGAATTTTTTCGAAGGGGCGTGGGCGGGGCGGCGGGAGCAACTTTAATTTCCATTATCGCTCTTGCATTCTATTACGTGGAAACGGAAAAGATTGCACGCACCCAAATCTGTATACCTTATGATTGGACGCTAATGAGAGTAGTGTCGAGAAACAGTGATATTTTCTGTTAAAAGTCTTAAAGGGCACTGCTGCATAATTTTTTTTTAAAAATATTTTTCTTTCTGCTTAGATGGTTTGAAATAACAGCACAACACCGACCACAACGTTTAGCAAAGTTAGGACAAGATAACTATCAAGTATCAAATAAGTAACGAAGACCCGCCTGCTGCATGACTCGGTGGAAGAACCGTGCCAAGCTGAGAGGTGGCTAACCTGCCGCCCTTTGGCACGGCATCTCGTCCTTATCCCTTAGTCCTTATCCCTTATCACTTTTATGATAGTATATGCCATAGTGGCCATATCTAGAAGTGGTAAATTATATGACCTTTTCCATAGTGTAGACATCTTTAACTCAAAATTAGGTAGCTTTAAAAACAGTTTTCAACTTTGTGCACACAAATTCATTTGCTATAGGTGCTTAAAATGTAATTAATTGCCTACCTTTTTTTGCATATATTTCACTTCTTTTTTTATTAGGTATATACTCATAGAGAAATAATATATATATATACTAGTGTTGAAAACATGTTTTATAGTTTTGCCAAATTGTGGAAACTTTACTGGTTTATGTTATTACTATATTTTTATTTCTTCATCATCATCATCAGCCTGTATCGGTCCACTGCTGGACATAGGCCTCTTCCAAGCCACGCCACCACACGCGGTCTTCCGCTCTTCTCATCCTATTTATTAATTATTTAATTTAATTTAAGATATTTATAACTGTGTGTTTCCTTAAAATAAATAAATAAATATATACATACTATGTTTGAGAGCGTCGTCGCATGCGAACAGTATCGTCGCACGCACTGTACTGGCGGGGTGTTAACGTTGCGCTGTTGTATGGTTGCAGCTGAAGAAGCAGCAGCAGCTGCAGCAGCAGATCCTGCTGCAGCACTTCCAGCACCAGCAGCAGCAGCTCGCCGAGCAGCACGAGGCGCAGCTGCGGCAGCACCTCAAGGTAAACCTGCTCGTACGTCACCACCTTTTATATTTATACTAGCTTTTAATACTCTCTACATACATACATACATGCATACATACACAGCACAGCGCGAGACAGGAGGGCAGTAATATAACACGCAACAATAAAAACTAAAGAAAAAAAATAGAAATAGGTCATGCATGATCGATCATGGCACCTACACACACAGTTCCAGGAAGAAATAGTTGAATGGGTTGACATAACCATTGTATGCATGTATCTGTGCGGTGCTGCATTGAAGGGGGCAGAGGGGTCGAAGGGTCGAGGGGGTAGAGGGGTCGAAAGGTCGAGGGGGTATAGGGGTCGAAGGGTCGAGGGGTTAGAGGGGTCGAAGGGTCGAGGGGTAGAGGGGTCGAGGGGGTAGTGGGGTCGAAGGGTCGAGGGGTAGAGGGGTCGAAGGGTCGAGGGGTAGAGGGGTCGAGGGGTAGTGGGGTCGAAGGGTCGAGGGGGTAGAGTGGTCGAAGGGTCGAGGGGGGAGAGAGAGGGAGAGGGGGAGGGGGAGAGAAGTATAACTTCTACCGAGCGTACATAGTTGTTTGGAAATCCTGCAAGTAATACAATAAATTAAAATTAAATACTCCCATGAGTGTAATGGCAGACTGACGTCAGGACGTCCGAGCTAGATAGATAGAGAGAGAGAGAGAGATAAATGAGTATGTTGCGTAACCTGGTGTCGTGTGGGCGTGCTGGCGCAGCAATGGGAGGAGCGGAAGGCGCTCGAGGAGGCGGCGGCGGCGGCGGCGGCGCGCGAGGCGCGCGAGCGCAGAGAGCGCGAGCGGCTCGAGCTGCTGCGCAAGAAGGACAAGCACGACCACAGCGCCGTCGCCTCCACCGAGGTCAAGCAGAAGCTGCAGGTCTTCCTCATGAAGAAGCAGGCGGCCGCCTCCGCCAACGGCACCGTGCCGTCATCACCCTACAGAAATTGGTAAGCATTCATTAATCACTTTTGATCCGTGACCCCACTCATGTGACAGCTACATGGAACAGATGCGAATTCCTGATAGGCGATTGATGGCATTTGTGGTCTCAGAGCTCTCTTTTTTTTTTTTTTATTGTTTCCGAACTAGCTGGCTGTGTCCGAGGTCGAAACCTCAGGCCCCCGAGGAGGTGCCAGTCCGGCTTGGAGGTGGACTAATGTCGCTGGGGAAAGGCTATTTACCCGCGATTTGAAGATCCGTGGATTGTAGGAGTGGGAAAAGTTATTCCCCGGAAGCCCGTTCCACACCTTTGCAGTGCGGCACAAGAACGATTTAGAGAATCGTGCCGTTCGAAGTACTCGTCTGTCCACTACAAAGGGGTGTTCCGCGAGAGTATGGCGGGTTTGGCGAAGGCGAACAGGAGGAGGAGGGATAAGGAAAGCAATTTCGTCAGAGCAGCGGCCATAGTAGTACCGATAAAACAGGCTCAATGACCCAACGATACGTCTGTGCTTTAGAGGTTGAAGGTCCTTTGTGAGTACAGAGTCGCCAATGAGGCGAATGGCTCGTCGTTGGATAGAATCCAAGGCTGAAAGAAGCCGCCGCTACCTAATCCAGCCTGTGTCCTGCGTGCGCGCCGCAGTAGGTTCTTCCAGGAAGGTTCCTCAAATCCTCACAACGTTCATCGACCGATTTGCATAAAGCAGTCAACGTTTTTCTCACGAAATGTCAGTTGATATTTTTTATAAAGAACTGGCACAGGTGACTTTACCAACGAAGGGACATACTCCGTTCTCTATCTTCTCTTGCGGAGGTCTGCAGACGCCCCAGTCGACTTGTGGCCTTCATTGAGGACATAGGCTGGCTGGGGTAGCTGGAGATCGGGGGGTTTTGCACAAAGGTATCCCAACCAAGCGGGACTAGTTTGCAGGCCCAGAGCCAACCCCAAACCAAAGCAGCAACAACAGGTGACTGTGCCCAAGAATATATCGCACGAGCAGACACAAACAATAAAAACACTCCTCGCGAAACGAAGACGCTCATAAGATGAGGTTTGCAGTGGTCTGACTGTATCACGTCCAGCAACATCGTCTAATGAGCCACTATCTATCTAGATCAGTGGTGTCCAAACGGTCGATCGCAAGAGGCTTTTAGATCGATCGCTGAAAATATGTAGAGCAAGAAGTGACTAGTTGAAACATCAAAGAAATTCATAATATTTGATGTGACTAACATTTTCCGGGTGGATAGGACTAGTATCAAGTTCTTACAGGACTAGTAACAAATATAAAGGATGTAATGAACATAGCTTTCAATTCAAACAAAAATTACTACAAATTATTGAACAAGGAAAACTTTTGGTACAAGTGTCGATCTCACAACCTTTAATTTTTTTGTAGGGAGATCTTCATTGAAAAAAGTATGGGCACCACTGATCTAGATAGACCGATAAGAGGACATAATTTGCTACAGATGTTTTATCTCACGAGCGCGGGTAAGCCATACTTGTAGTTTTAACGCGTATAGACACGCGCTCCTGTGTGTGTGTGTGAGTTTGCTAACGCTACCTGTACTTACGCACACAGGAGCGCGTGTCTATACGCATTACAACTGCAAGTATGGCTCACCCGCGCTCGTGAGATAAAACATCTGTATCCGCACTTGTTGCATCGTTAACACTGCGAGATGCGGTTGCAGGGGCGTCGTGAAGTCTTCGTCCGGCGAGAGCATCACGTCGCCCGTGTCTAACTCGCACCCCTACCGGCTGCACCCCGCCGCGCCCCATCCGCAGCCCCTGCTCAAGTACGACTCCTCGGACTTTCCGCTGCGAAAGACAGGTGCGCATCTCAACTGCCTATATACATTGAGCATCACCACACTGAAAGGAGCGCCATGGGACTACACCAGAATGAAGCACTTGCCTAGTTCTGTTAAGGGGCCACCTCCCTAAATTGTGCCATTCACTCTAACAATGCGCGTTTTATTTTATTATGAAGAAATTATACAACTTATAAAAAAATCCTATGGGAGAAACATGCATGATAAAATTATTAATGCTTTTCAATAAAAATATTTGGTACTCCGCATATAATAATAAAAAGAAAAAACAAAAACTTAATAATTTTTAATTATTATATGTGGATAACCAAATTTTTTTATTGAAAAACATTAATAATTTTTATCATGCATGTTTCTCCCATAGGATTTTTTTATAAGTTGTATAATTTCTTCATAATAAAATAAAATGTATGAAACACGGCCAATGTTAGAAAGAGAGGGTAGATTTAGGAAGGAGGGCCCTTAAGGAAAAAGGTGTCAGAGGCTGGATCACCCGTGTAACAGGAGGCGCGGTCGACCATGTCAGCTTCCATACAAAAATACTTTTAAGTTATAAGTGCTTAACGAAGGAAAGGCATTTTGAACCTTGCATGCTTTATGTTGTGTGTTTTGATTGCGTTTGTTACCCCATTTACAAAGATTTTTTGAAGAATTTAGTGTCTTGTTTTGATCCATTATGAATTTAATCCATTGATGGTGATGGTTCAATTCCTCACGAAGTCAGATTACCTGCGCTCAGAGGCGCGGGCGTATTTCAATGCAACATGCTCAGTTGAATGTTTGTGTAGTTACATTTGGCATGATCGGCATGTGTACCGTGACTTGACTGTCGAGAGATGTTCGTGCTCGGGCTCGGATATTGCCCGGGCCGGGTCAAGCGACGGTAGACAGGGCCGGTAGCGTGTGAGTAGCGAGTGACTAATGAGACTAACGTGGCGTAGCGTCGGAGCCCAACATGCTGAAGGTGCGACTCAAGGCGCGCGTGATCGAGCGGCGCGCGTCGCCCATGGCGCGCCGCCACAACAGCAAGCGGCCCGCCCGGCCCGCGCACGCACGCAGTGAGTACCCACCGCACCCACCGCCCGCACTACTGTCTTAACACATTAACTGCCTTACATAACATGCGAGCGCCTACTTTGCATAGCTCCTCTCATCATAGTTCACGTCCTCCCCCAACAACCTACCTGCATACTCCAATGTAGTGCAGATTAACTTTTACATGTGATGCCATTGGTAGGCAAACATTTGAGATTATAAGCTCTTGGTAGAGGACATTCAAGCTCTTTGGTAGAGGCAATTTTTCGATCCTCATGCAAAGTTGTATGTGAACGTAGATTGCGGCGAGAGCGGGTCTCCGCGCGGTTCGCCGACGGCGGCGCCGATCCGCGAGGAGGACGAGGGCGCGTTCCCGGCGCCGCGCGCGCCGCCCCAGCCGCAAGACCTCGCTCTCTTCTCCTCGCCCTCCATGCCGAACATCTCGCTGGGGCGGCCGCACGCGCCGCACCACGCGCCCGTGCCCGCGCCGCTGCCCCCGCCCGCGCTGCCCGCGCCGCCCCCGCTCGCGCTCCACGCTCTGCCGCCGGTGTCGGAGGCGGAGCCGCCGCGGCCGCCCGCCGCCCACGCGCGCCAGACCAAGCGGCTCCTCGGCCGCACGCAGTCGGCGCCGCTGCCGCTCGGCGACCCCGCGCTCGCCGGCCCCGCCCACCACTACCTGCGTCAGCAGATTCGCAAGACTGTGCTGACGCGCGCGCACGACGCGGCGCAACTGCGCGAGGAGGAGGGCGAAGTGATAGACCTGACGGACCGGCGCGCGCGCGCCGAGCGCGAGGAGGAGGAGCGGCGCGCGGCGCAGGCGGCGGCGCCGCTGTGCCGCGCGCTCAGCAGCCCGCTGGTGGGCGGGGCGCGCGCGGCGCCCGCCACCGGGCTCGCGTACGACCCGCTCATGCTGAAGCACACGTGTGCGTGCGGCTCGCACGCCCCCCAGCACCCCGAGCACGGCGGCCGGCTGCAGTCGGTGTGGGCGCGACTGTGCGAGACGGGGCTGGCGGCGCGCTGCGAGCGCACGCGGCCGCGCAAGGCGTCCCTCGAGGAGCTGCAGTCGGTGCACACAGAGGCGCACACGCTGCTGTTCGGCACCTCCGCGCTCACGCGCCAGAAGCTCGACGCGGCGCGGCTGGCGGCGCTGCCCGCGCGCCAGTTCGTGCGGCTCGCGTGCGGTGGCGTCGGCGTCGACTCGGACACCACCTGGAACGAGCTGCACACGGCGGCGGCGGCGCGCATGGCGGCCGGCGCGGTGCTCGACCTGGCGGCGCGCGCCGCGCAGGCAGAGATCCGCAACGGCATGGCGGTCGTGCGGCCGCCGGGCCACCACGCCGAGACACAGCAGGCGATGGGCTTCTGCTTCTTCAACTCGGTCGCGGTGGCGGCGCGGTTGCTGCACACTAGGCTACACCTACAAAGGATACTCATTGTTGACTGGGTTAGTGCTCTCTATAATCTGTTGTCTTTTTTGTTGCGTTTACACTGTTTAGTATTTATTTTTTACTATTTATATATATATTTTTTTCTTTTTTATTATTGAAAACGCGACATGTGGCGCCCCGCCGCTCATAAGGTGTCTAACGGCGCCCGCCGTTTATATATTTATATATTTGTATACCTTGCTCACAGGCAAAAATTCATTTTCTTTACTTAATTTCTGTTTAAATGTTGTACTAAACAACACTTGCCACATCTAATCGGTTGGTATGTGCAGGATGTTCACCACGGCAACGGCACGCAACAGATCTTCTACGAGGACCCGCACGTGCTCTACATCTCCATCCATCGACACGACGACGGAAACTTCTTCCCCGGCACGGGCGGGCCCACCGAGGTTGGCTTTTTTATTCCTGTCCTGCCACCACTGTTACATCTTCTGATATATTTTTATCTCGGTTCTTTCACCACTATAACGTTTTTTGTCGTTACTGTGCCTTTGGTGCTGCACCACTGTAACATCTGATATTATTTCGTCCTGATTCCTGCACCACTGTAACATCTTCTGATATTATTTCGTCTTGATTCCTGCACCACTGTAACATCTTCTGATATTATTTCGTCTTGATTCCTGCACCACTGTAACATCTTCTGATATTATTTCGTCCTGATTCCTGCACCACTGTAACATCTTCTGATATTATCTCGACCTGATCCTGCACCACTGTAACATCTTCTGATATTATTTCGACCTGATCCTGCACCACTGTAACATCTCAGATATTTTTTATCTCGGTTCTTACACCACTATTATGTTTTCTGTCATTGCTTAACCCTTGGTCCTGCACCACTGTAACATGTTCTGATATTTTTTGATCTTCGTTCTTGCACCTCTATAAAATTTTCTATCATTACTTTACCCTTGGTTCTGCACCATTGTAACGTCATCTGATATTTTTAGGGTTCAGTACCTCAAAAGAGGAAAAAACAGTCACTCTCGTGTCTGTCTGTCCGTTTGTCACACGTTATTTTCTCCGAAGCAACTGGTTTTATCTTGGTTCTTACACCACTGTAACATTTTCTGTTATTAAGTTACCCTCGGTTCTGCACTACTGGAACATCTTATATTATTTCATCCTGACTCCTGCGCCGCCACTGTAAGGCTTCTCATATTCATGGATCAAAGTCCAGGCACCAACATCCTCCGATATGTCACCCTTGTTTCGGTACGGCTGTAATATAATTTTGTTGAATGCTGTTTAGATCTTTTTTTTTATATTCGTGGGCAATACATATTGCACTTGAACTCGTAACAATTTATAAATTAAATTTGTAAATACCTGCTCAAAATATTCCACAACAAGGGACTTGCTTAGAATCTTAGATATATGTGTATCTAAAATTAGCCTAATTTATAAAATATATTTTTCCCTTAAGTATATTACATTTATTTTCTAATTATCACAATAAAAAGAATATTAAAATGATTAACAATTAAAGTCTTAAATTAAAATCAATTAAATTCATCTGCCTTAATAAGTAGAAAATAGAAGCCGAGCTCGTTCGCCACGTCAAGTAACGAGCGATGATTGCGTTGCAGTGCGGGAGCGGGCCTGGTATGGGTTTCAACGTGAACATCGCCTGGTCGGGCGGCCTCAACCCTCCGCTCGGCGACGCGGAGTACATGGCCGCCTTTCGCACCATCGTCATGCCTATTGCCAAGGTACAGTTTGCTCTTTATGCTCTTTAAACATTATTAGTCAAAGTACCGTGAGGCCGGTACTTAAAAAGAATAGCCTCACTGCATCTCTCCCCGTGCATGTCGTAAAAGGCGAATAAGGGATAAGGACAAGATGCCGTGCTAAAGGGCGACAGGCTCGCCACCTCTCACCTTGGCAGGGTACTTCCACCGAGTCATGCAGCAGGTGGGTCTTCGTGCCTTACTTGATGCTTGATCGATTGAATCTTGTTCGAATACTTTGCGAAACGTGGTGGTCGGTGTTGTGCTGTAACTTACCAGAGTTCTTGCAGCACAACACCGATTACTCTGCTTACCCCGATTGTCGGGATTCAGCGTGTGTGATATGTATGTATGTATGTAGAACGTCGTAGCTATTCCTACCGCCACCTATGTAAAAGTGCAACTTTATCGCAGCAGTCGAATACTGGGTAACATTGCCTCCTTACTAGGTGGTAGGCTCAAATTGTAGCCGACGGTACCACGGGTCGGTACCACCGTTACTGGATGTAAGATGGCCGCATAGCAGCATCGGCTGCGTTCTCTAGTCCAGTATAGTCAGCAATCAAAATTTTATAATATTTTTTTATGGCTATATTCTTGATTTAATATTTTTTATTTTTGGTTTAGATATAGTATGTTATATTTAACGTAATGAATGACACTTAGGCCCACTTGCACCAACACGAATTTAACTATAAACCAGTTTAACTCGTTAAGCTAGCACCCGTTGTATGTGGGAACCGCGTTTAAACCGCGTTTAAATCCATAACTCGCTACTTAACTCTAAACTCGTGTTGGTGCAAGTGGGCCTTAGGGCCAATTGCGCCAACACGAATTTAACGATATAAATCAGTTTAACTCGTTAAGCTAGTACCCGTTGACTGTGGGAACCGCATTTAAATCCATAACTCGCTACTTAACTCTAAATTCGTTCCTCAAAAATGCTGGATCTGAATCAAAGGGAAGTCTCCAATATGGCACCTACCTACTCGGAGGAGATATTGTCTGGAGATCGGAGCATGTGCTTTGGGGTCTCTCTAGGTCACCCGCCCATACCGGAAGGCATCTTACGAGTCTTTTAGAACCGTGAAATATTTGAAAGTTGGTTACTCTTCCATTTCGCATTTATTTCTTGGGCACGACAATGACAATGCCTCCACAATTTGTATTCTGTAACATTTGGGTTTTTGTTAAGCTGGCTTAATTACCATATTATTTTGGTTATTAATTTTTAAATTATCATTTTATTTTATTTTGATTTTTTTTATTAAATAATTTTTTTTATTTTATGATTTTATTGTTAGGTTTGATTTTTGCTTGTAGCATTATTATAAGTCTTTTATTTTTATTGTTAATTTGTAATTGTTTTGACGATGGCCTGTTTTAATTGAATCAAAATAGAGAATCAAGATAGGAATAATTTTATACAATATTTGGCTTCTCTAAAGTGTATTAGTGTACCAAATAAACCAAAAAAATAATTGAATTGATTTGCGCCGCTAGGACCAGCCAAAAAAAAAAGATTTTCAGAAAATAAAAACAGTTGTAATTGTGTTCTGCAGGAGTACAACCCCGAGATGGTGCTGGTGTCGTGCGGGTTCGACGCGGCGGCGGGCCATCCCGCCCCGCTCGGCGGCTACAACGTCTCGCCCGCCTGCTTCGCGTACATGACGCGTGAGCTGATGCAGCTAGCCGGCGGCAAGGTGCGTCCGACGCTCTTTGATACCACACCAAGAGTACCGTGTGGGGCCCGTATTGTACTGTGTGGGGCCAATACTTTAAAAGAATAGCCCCTCTGCATCTCTCCCCGTGTATGTCGTAAAAGGCGACTAAGGGATATGACTCCCTTCTTAATTACTAGGTGGTAGGGTTTAACCCGCCCGGGTTGGTACCACCGCACTGAATGAAACGTCGGTCGAAATGGCTATGTAAATAGTTTGTGTTTTCCGACCAGTTCAGTGTCGCCGGCACGACCGAAGGGAAGCACTGATGTGGCACCAAGTTCACCCGGTGTTATGGTCTGACATCACGGATGTTGTAGGTGATGTAGCCAACCGTGTCAGCATCCATAAAAAAAAAGAGTCCGCTGTATTGCTGCGACTGTATAATTTAAAATTGATAAACAAGCAGCGCCATCTATTGACATTGACGTCTGTCTCTCAATATTTGTGCACAAAAATGGCGCTGCAATCTCGTCGAACTATTGAACCCAACATAATATTGTCCTGTGCGGCATTGCATGGGCGTCATTGTTTTTATTTTTTTATGGAAACTGACACGGTTGGCTACATCACCTACTACCAAGTACCGACGCGCCCAGGTGTGCTCATTATCACGACTAACTGTCGACCGACTGCATCACTGAGCTACCGAGGCTCTGTCAGCCACGAATCTATCAATAAAAATGCTCCCTGAGATGCTATATTGAAGATTTTCTTTATTTGCAAGATGCATTTTGTTCTGTTGTCATACACTTAAATTAAGTTCAGCGTAGGTAAGCGGGTGATGGTGTGTGGTTGCAGGTGGTGCTGGCGCTGGAGGGGGGGTACGACCTGCCTGCGATGTGCGACTGCGCGCAGGAGTGCGTGCGCGCGCTGCTCGGCGACTCGGTCGCGCCGCCCGCGCCCGCCGAGCTCGAGCGACCGCCAGTGCCCCACGCGCAGGACACACTCCACAAGACCATCGCCGTCCAGGTCTCTGCCTTTACCGCAGCTATCGAGGCAGTCATGATCAGGGCCGTCTCAAGGGCGGGGCGGGCGCCCCGGGCGTCCCGGGAGCCCTGCGTTAGAGGGGCGCCGCAGGCACCCCAATTATTAGGCCACACAGGCTTTCCGCCGCCTCCGTCGCCTAAGCTTTCTCTAAAATTACACGACGCAAAAAAGACACAGGATCACGCGGCGCAAGTGTGCGTTGTTCAGTATTGGCCATAAGTATATTGCGCGGTCTGGTCTCAAAATGATTTTGGGCTACTTCAATAATTGATTTGCGCGGGGAGCGTCTAGCGGCGCAACGCGCGCCAGCAGTGAGCGGGGGCGGCTTGTGTTTGCCCCGGGCACCCATTACTCCAGAGACGGGCCTGATCATGATTACCCTCCGATTGTTTATGGTTCCTTCCACTACTCTTTGATTTATCACACGGATAAAGTAGATGAGATTATACGTTTCCGTGAGATACTGCATGTGCTTTATGTCTGATTGCATGTTGCAAGATTTTCCTCTGATTCCACTAATCTTAAGATTCTCGCCGAACTGTATCTGTTCCTCTATTCATGCGATAATCATAATTTATGGAATCATAGGATAATCCTGCTACACGCAATAAAATTTCGGCCTTTCGGCCCAGAATGGCCACTTCCCAAAAGGACCACACCCCAGAATGACCATTCCCAGATCGCCCACTTCCCTTAATGACCATTCCCTGACCGTCCATTTCCCAAAACGACCACATCCCAGTATGACCATTCCCCAAAAAGACCACTTTCTAGACTACTTACAAACTCTATAATTTCACGACTCTGTTTAGGTATAGATATATGCCCATTTTAGCAAGACTCCCCCCATTTCATTCTGCAACTAGTTGTAAGCGGTTATGTGCCGACGGTTCAGTATAGAGGTTGAGTTGACGGCACAGGCGCAGCACTGGGCGTGCGTGAAGCGGTACAGCGCGTGCGTGGGCGTGACGGCGCTGGCGGCGGCGCCGCTGCTGCAGGCCGAGCGCTACGGAGTGCTGCAGCAGGACCGCGACGCCGCCGACACAGTCAGCGCCATGGCCTCACTCTCCATGAGGCATCTGCAGCATCCGTGAGTCCATCCTACTTCATGATTTAAAGTTTAAAGCTAGAACGATAAAAAACGTATGGACCCCGAACCCTATCCTCGCCAGCGTAACACAATATAAGTAAAAGCATACTTGTTTCATTGGACGGTCGCGCGCTGGCCCGTCAGTCTGTAATCGGCTGCATTCGCAAAGTCCTGTTTAAAATGCCCGCATGATCTGTGTTTACATGTAAAAACACTACAGCCAAGTTTAGTGTGCACAATAGCGGAATATCTTATCATCGGTAAGTACACTCCGCTCCCCGCAACTCGGCGACGCTAGTTCTCATACAAGCATTTGACAGTCCGGCGTCCATACCTTTTTTATCGTATATTTTTTATCACTATATGAAAGCAAACCAATTCCCAAGTGAATTGATTCAAGCAGTGTTTTGAGACGTGACCTCACCTGCCTACGGAATGCCTAATACGCAACGTTGTGTCGTGCGCAGGTCTCCGGAGAGCTCTCGTTCGGTGTCTGAGGAGCCGATGGAGCAGGACGAGGGCAAGTGAAGGAGCGCGGCGGCGCTCAGTACGGACACTCTCTAGCCGGCGGGCCGGCGACCGCCGCGGCGCCGCGAGTTGCGCGCGCCGCGAGGAGGCTTCCTCACCGCCGCCCCCGCTCTAATGTTTATTTTACTCGACCCCGATCGAGTTTCTGTTCTGTTAGATGTCTTTTGATGTTAGTCGATATTTTGTGATGAATATTTAGGGACCTCATTCGCGGTCCGAAAGGATAAACCCCTTTTACGAACGGTTTCCTACGAGGAGCACCGTGGCAGCCGACTGCATTTAACGACGAATACTCTTTGTAGCGAGCCGTTTTCTCTTAAAAGTATTTTCGCAGTGACCTTAACCTGTGCAACGAAGGTAGAATGTTGAGGTGCGGGCGCGTGCAATATTTTCTCTGCGACTCCGTCGCGACGTGTGCGTCTCATGTTGCTCTTTTATTTTTTTTGTAAATTATTGTAAACGATTGAAATGTTAAAACTCGAAACATTCCTTTGTATATCGTATAGAAAATCAAACTGTGTTGAAATTCTAAATGTATATAATTTATATGAAAGAATCTATATCTATATAGAATAATTTGTCATGCGATCGGACAGCGGAACGAGTATCGTTTAGAGTCGCCATGTGCTAGTAGATATTTCTCGAATCTTCAAGTTTTCATACGCGACGATCGCACTCAAAGCTCCTGCCATTACTCAAGAGTAGGAAGAGGTTATTTTAAGTAAACTACATCACGCCAACCACTTTTATGTTACATTTGAATGTTCTGGTCAAAAAATTCTATGGGTGTTGCATAATAAGTGGGCAGATTTTTACATTAAATGTAGTAAAAAAATATTTCTTAGATATAGAGAGCTGCGCTGGAAAGTATCTCTCCCGTTTTGTGCGGAGAATTTTTTTAAACAATGAAAGAATAAAATTATTGCAAAAACATGACATGCTTTAGTGGTATGATAAAAAAGCAAATATTGATTTATGAAAATATTTATCGCAATTATTCCCATTCTGAGAATATTTTTTTAAATAAAAGAAATACAAGCTGTAGATTTGGCCCGATCTTGCCGTTAATTTGTTTCCCAAATTGTGATCGATTCGCTTGATGTTGCGACGATTGTATCGGCGACGACACTAAAGCACTAGATAGCATACGAGAGATTGGATGGAAGGGTTTGCATCAAAACTGGACATTCCAATGCGTATCTCAGGCGGGCGTCGACTTTTCACTTGAGTCACTTTCGTAGAAACCAAACTTTGAGAGAAAAATATAATTGCATCTTTACGAAAAACCTCCATGTTTTGAGGTTATGTTATTTACGTGCTCGTAAATTGGTATTATAAGAACTTTGTGTAGCAGACGGCAGCTCGTCAGTTCGCACGCGCGCACCGCGTGTTGAGTATCTACTGTTTACCTTTGTAGAGCGCAGTAGTGAGGAGTTAGTATAGATGTTTTATCTCACGAGCGCGGGTGAGCCATACTTGTAGTTGTAATGCGTATAGACACGCGCTCCTGTGTGTGTAGGTAGCCAACACTGAGCGCTCCCGAGCTTACGCAGACAAAGACAGTGTGCATGTATATTTGTATAATTACACACACAAGCGTGGCTCACCCGCGCTCGTGAGATAAAACATCTGTAGCGGCGGTGCGTGTGTGTGTGTGGACGGGTTGGCAGTTCTGTAATATTGTTTGTTGCTAGGCAACACGTATAGTTTTAATGCGAGTACGATGCGAGTGTGGGAAGGAAGCGCAGTGTACAGAGTGGTGCGTGTACGGAGGTGTGTCCGAGGAGAGTTGACTATATTTTTGTATGTGCATTGAGTGTGTGTGCGTGGGTGAGACGCGCGCATGCGTGGAGCCAAGGATGGGATCCTGTATATGAGAGCATATGGAAGTTTAAAATGTTGTGTCTTTGAAGATTTTATTGTTAAATTGGAATACAGATGAAATAATTATTATTTAATAAATGTATATATTTGGAAATGATATTGAAGTTTCAATCTATTTGATACCAACTTCGGTATTCATTTTACATTTTGAATTGTTCAATGGCGCCTTTATAGTCCAACAGATGATTACATTGAACATATGAAAATGCTTTTTATAAATTTATAAAAATAGTCATTTATATAATTTAATATACAAAAATACACTTATTCATAGTTATAAAAATATAAATGCTGTTTATACGCAAATGACTGGATGTTTTACAATATATTGAAATTATTTGCAAAACTAATTATACAGCTAAAATAATAAACAATAATGAACACAGAACTATACAGATGCTGAATCAGCAAATACGGTCTTTGGATTTGACCATTTTCTTCATAAACTTGTCAGTAAATTCTGATGATCAGTCTGTATTTTATCCCAAATATATCCTACTTTAACTGCAAGTCATGTTGTAAGATTAAAAATTGTCGTCGACTTATGAAACAACCAACGTTTGTAGTACTTTTGGATAAGTTTCGAAATTACTATTCAAACATATAGAAAAAACACTGTCATACTTCAAGAAGCTATCCTGATGCAGTGTCATGTTGGTATTCATAAGTAGACGGTGACCTCTAAAAGCTTAAGCTGTACGCTATCATAATCGTAATTTTACTAAACAAAAAAACAAAACAATGTAACGATAACAACATATCATAAAACTACACAAAAATGTTTTACTAGTCAATGTTGCCATAAGGGCGACCAGATTGTTTTACAGAAAATATTGTTCATCCTGGGTGTTCCCACTGTGACACAATATAAAAAACTTTTATTTTATACATTTTTTTACCAACTAAAAAAGATTACGTCTACTTCTTGCTTGATTTACTCTGATTGTAATATTGTTGCTTCCTGTTACGACAAACTTTCTTACATAATCCAAATACGGGTGAAGCCGAGAAGACACCAGAAATGCCTTATAGTGTAAGGCTGTTGCCTCTCCCCCGTAGCTACGGGGATATTAATTAAAACGCTGAAAGCCTTCAGCGTTTTAATTAATATGCCCATCTATGCACTAGTTGCAAAGGAAAGCAAATGGGGATATAGATGCAAAACTTGAAACAAGGAGACACAATTTCTGCGGCAATCTTGGCACTTGCGGACGACATGACCCTATTAAGCCTAAACAAGTTCAGGCACTTCTCATAGCAATAGACACATATCCAAGTGGACTAGAGGAATGAAGATAAAACCATCGAAATGTTACTGTCTAAGCTTAGGTAGGAAAGGTTCGAAGTTCACGGCGTATGACCCGAGGCTAACGATAGCAGGTAAGTTGATTGCAACAGTGTCTGTAGAAGCCCCTTTCAAGTTCTTGAGAAAACAGATAATCAGTAGAGGAGAGGCACATCCAATCAGCGACATCGTACAAAACTTTGACGAAAACCTTACTCATTAGCAACCAGATTCCTAAAATCCTACTTTGGACTGGCACACCCTGCTGATATTCGCATAACTTCGGATTAAACATTTAGAAAGTCGACAAACTATCAAAAAGCGAGAATAGTCAACGCATTCTCAAAATTGAGATTTTCGATTTTGATATTCAAGCTCTATCGAGCTACATCAGAAGAACTTGAATCAAGATTCGACCTCTACAAATATTTCCATGTTGGGGTTTGTATTAATTGAACAGGACTCATCTCAATTGAAACCGTCTCCTACTTGCATTGGACCCGAATGTGTTCGGTGAAGCTGTGGAGTTCGTCACCTGCCCCCAATTAATTGCAAAAATAATAACACCCCTCTTTTTTCGTGGGGGTTAATTAATTCCAACAATAGTAAGACTTCGAAAAAAACTGGTCTAAAAACAATAGGCATCTCTCTTAACTATAGCTAAAATGATAGATTTGAAAATTACTCAAGAGTTATAAACTCATACTTTGTACAGTAGCTTTTGCCCGAGGCTTCGCTTCGCGTGACTTTTTGCTCACAGCTCAGACCGCCGATGACGTAGCTTTATGATTTATAGCCTAAAATCATCTTGAGGAGTGACAAAATGTTACAGTGAAATCCGTATGTAAATCGATAAAGTGGTTCTCTAGTTATAAGTATATTCATATATTACCGTATGTCACACGGTCACCCGTAGATACTTCGCTTTAATCATTAGGATAATAATTATTGTGAATGTTCGTTCACAAATACTCTAATCTAAAGTCTTATGCACCAAAATATAATCTTTGATCTTCACAGCACTTATTTTGGATCCCACAACTCCATTACTGTGTATTTTATCTTAGGGCAGCCTATGAAGGCATACGGGAATTGATGACCCCGGACTCTCCGTTGGTGTTTACATGATGTTTAATTTTAGGAAGGAAATACTTTTTTTCGTCGGCGGGTGATTCTACATGTGACACTTTTGAGGCTTTTGAGGCGTGACTTCCCCGATACCTTACCATCTGCTTACAAAACATCATGTAACAAACTTTTCAACCGAAGCAAGAAAGCACTTCCTGAGTAACTAAGAATCGTAAACAGCTGGAATAAACTGCCCGAGGAAGTTATTGAAGCACCCGCAATAAACACAATTGACAAGTATTTAAAAATCGAAGAAAGATAACAAATAGCAACACCAGTGATCATCATAGACATGAACACATCATCATATTGAGCTGCTATTTCATTAACAAATAAAATTAATAATAAATGATAATAATCGAGAACGGTCATGTCACACTCTACTGGGACCGGTCCATTATTACAGATAGGACTATTCTCGCGAATAGACCTGATATTGTGATAGTGGACCGGGAGGCGAGGCGTGCAACGCTCGTCGATATCGCCGTGCCGCACGATGGTAACCTCGTCAGTAAGGAAGCAGAGAAGATGCTGAAGTATCTGGATCTGCAGCACGAGGTTACCAAAATGTGGCCCGTCGACTCGACGATTGTTGTGCCCATAGTCGTATCAGCGCATGGGCTGATAGCGAAGAGCCTCGATGACCACCTTAACAGGCTGAGTGGTTGGGTCAAGGGCCAGATCCAGAAGGCAGCCCTGCTCGACACTGCACGCATCGTCCGGAGGTTCCTCTCTTTGGGACCCGAACATCGGTAGCCTGGGCTCGCCTCGCCGCCGGTGGTGGAAACTCCATTTGTTTTTATATAAATTTTAGGTTTTAATTTTGTAAAAATGTAAAATTTATATAAAAAGAAATGTGTGAATAAATGTATAATAATCAAAATAATTGTATTATCTTCTCACCTCGTACCTAACCTAGCGGTCTCTTATGTAGGCTCTTATTTGGAAGAAAATTTCCAGTGCATAGAATATGTACTACCGCCGTGAGAGATCTCGTATTGGCGAGCGGCGGCGGCGGTTGCAAGCAGTTTCCGCGCGACGTCGACGCCGGGTGCGCTCAGAGGAGCTGGCTGGGCAGGTCCATGTTGAGGCAACGGCACGTGCACGAACTCACCGGGCACTCCGCGTGCTCCCTGCACACAAATTATTACTCTTTCAGCTTTTGCACACATGTACAGTACAATACACACCACACGCCGTATCCCGAGAATCGGGGTAAGCAGAGTAATCGGTGTTGTGCTGCAAGTACTCTGGCAAATTACAGCACAACACCGACCGCCACGTTTAGGAAAGTATTCGGATAAGATAACTATCAAGCAGCAAGTAAGGCACGAAGTACACATGTATTTTATTATTTTATGACCTATTAATTTTTATAGAGACGATCTCTCGATAATCCCATGTTCCAGACAACTGTGTCAGTTTCCGTAAAAAAAATCAAAAAAGCTTGACGGCACATACTGGAACCACTGCAGCAGATGTTTGGCGTGCCCACCGTGGCGGCAGGCGACGCACCAGGTGAACCAGCCCGGGAACTCTGCGCCGCCGGGGCCGGCGCCGGCCGCCGCGCCCGCGCCGCCTCCGCCCGACGCCGTGCCCATGTGCAGCAGGCACACCGCGCACCGCGGCAGCGGCTTGCGGCAGTTCGGGCACGCAGATATCTGCTGTTTCAACCTCGAGTGTCAGTTTACGCGATTCCGCACGCGTGTACGTCGCACTCTTCACAACTAAACTGTAGGGCTATCACGAGTTTCGCTACGCCGAGGTGTAGCGTGCGTAGAGAGCGTAAGCGTCTGCGCGGAAGCGAATGTGATAGATTTGCGAAATCGCTTCCGCGCAGCAGCTTACGTTCTCTACGCACGCTACACCTCGGCGTAGCCGGCGTAGCGAATCTCGTGATAGCCCTGCTGGTTAGGTTACGTTAGGTTAGTTTAGGTTAGTTTAGGTTAGGTTAGGTTACGTTAGGTTACGTTAGGTTAGGTAAGGTTACGTTAGGTTAGGTTTGCTAATGAGCAATCTCCATGCAAGACTGGAATACAGGTGTCGCGCTCTGAGGTGTCAAGTGAAAAGTGAAAATTGTGCAGTTTTCCAAATGTGAACTACTTAGTTGTAACTTAACTAAAGACATATCTGTGTCTGCGTGTGAGTTTGCGGACTACTCCACACGATGTGTATAATACAGATACGTTGTGTATAATAAAATGGGTTTGCAAATGAGTAATCTTCATGCAAGACTTGAATCCATACTCACCTACTGATGAATGTCAGCAAGAACATTCATCAGACACCGGAGTGAAGGAGACTAGACCCCGGAACTTCAACCCGCTTCAAAGAGAGCGCGGGACCATCTCCAGCAGTTGCAGGTAGAGTGTTCTCATTTTACGAAGGCGGAGCTCAGTAGAGAACGAACTCGATGCCAGGTCGGTACACACGTTCTACACGTCTCCGCGTCGCTCCGCCGAACCGAGTCGTTCCCTACTGAGCTCCGCGCGGTCTCACACCACTTGCTACCTCATACCCCTCGTGCCTTCGTAAAATGAAAACACGAAGTGTGATTAATCAGCTGTAACGTAATAATCACCTTCATCTTGCTGGCGGCCGGTGCGATGCGAGCGAACGTCCTGGTGCGTGCGAGGCCGTGCGGCGCGGAGACGGTCTTGCTGCAGAAGTTGCACGAGATGTAGACCTGCTGGGGTGGGCGCGCGGCCGCCGGCGCGACGCCAGCGCCCGCGCCGCCCGTCCACGTGTCCAGCGCGCACCGCGACCACCACAGCCGCCAGCCGTCCAGCAGCCAGCGGTAGCTGGCGCACGACGAGGTCACACGTTGTATGTCATCATCATCATCGGTACTCGATAATCGTCGGTACTTAATAAGAATAGTCCCACTGCATCTCTCCCCGTGCATGTCGTAAAAGGCGACTAAGGGATAAGCGGCCTGCAGATACCCCGGTCGACTTGTGGCTTTCATGGAAGACATAGGCTGGCTGGGGTAGCTGAGACTGCGGGGTTTTGCACGAAGGTTTTGAACCAAGCGGGATTAGTTTGCGGGCCTAGAGCCAACCTCAAACCAAAACAACAACAACATCATCATCAGCCTGTATCGGCCCACTGCTGGACATAGGCCTCTCCCAAGGCACGCCACCACACGCGGTCTTCCGCACTTCTCATCCATCCACTCCCGGCTACCTTTTTTAAGTCATCTGTCCACCTAGCCGGGTGGCGTCCCACGCTACGTTTGCTTGTACGTGGCCTCCATTCGAGCACCCGTCTACCCCATCGGTTGTCGGGTCTACGACAGATGTGCCCAGCCCACTGCCACTTCAGCTTGCTTATTTTCTTAGCAATGTCGACTACCTTAGTTCTTTGACGTATCACGTCGTTACGGATTTTATCGGTCAAAGAAATGCCGAGCATTGCTTTTTCCATTTATGACTCTTTCCATGACACGTTGTATGTAACCGCATTGTATTGTCGTGTGCAGCAAGCACCAGAGTATTCAGGGCAGTGTTTCTTGTCAACTTCGGTAGCTCAGTGGTGCAGTCGCTCAACTGTCGATCGTATTCATAATCACACCCGGGCGCGCTCAGTACTTGGACGTGTGAGTCACATCCAAGTACTGACACGGTAAAAGGAGACAAGTACTGGAAATCCATTTCGACAGTGAAAATCCATAAAATCCATTCTCTAGTGCCACCAGAGGGCCTCGCAAAATGTATCTTGCCCATATCAAATATAGGTCTTGCCACGCCACTGTGTGTGACAGCTCAACCGTTGGAGGCTGACCGTGGTTCGGTTCCACGTAAAACTGTAGGTCCCTTCCCGTCTTACCTTGCTAGGTAATAGGGTTTATCCCGGCCGGGTTGGTATCACCGCACTGAGCGAAACGCCGGTCGAAACGGCTATGTAAACAGTTCGTGTTCTCCATCCAGTTCAGTGTAGCCGACATGTAATGAAGGGAAGCACTAACATGGCACCTAGTTCACCCGGTGTTATGGGCTGACATCACGAATGTTGTAGGTGATGTAGGCAACCGAGTCAGTTTCCATAAATAAAAAAAAATCGAGGTGTGGCTGTGTCGTGGACATGGCCGTGTGTTTACGTGAATACGTGTACGTAACGGGTAATATTTCGGCCCGGCCTCGATTAATACCCTCCTCTACTGCCGATGGGCCCGGATATGTTCGGTGAAGCCATCGCAAGCTTAGATCCACACCTTCCTTCCTTCTAGAGTGTATTACGTAACGAATTCTTTGATCCTTTAGCTGTCGAGTGGTGTAATTAAATTTTGGATGTAGATGATAAATATGAAGCTGCTACACCAAACTGTATCCCCCGATTTTGTTATCATCAGTTTTCTGGATTGGCTCCCACTATGGAAAAAATTTAAAGACGTATTCACGTCTAAAACAAAATGGGACCTGGCGATCCAGTCGGCGGCGCGCGGGTCCCGCAGCATGTCCGCGGTGAAGGTGCGCGCGGCGAGCAGCGCGGCCGACTGCACGTCGCCGCTCAGCTCCACCCAGCGCTGCAGCAGCGCTATACCCTCCGCGCTCATACCTGCAACCCACTCACAACATTAGAACCTGGCGATCCAGTCGGCGGCGCGCGGGTCGCGCAGCATGTCCGCGGTGAAGGTGCGCGCGGCGAGCAGCGCGGCCGACTGCACGTCGCCGCTCAGCTCCACCCATCGCTGCAGCAGCGCTATACCCTCCGCGCTCATACCTGCAACCCACTCACAACATTAGAACCTGGCGATCCAGTCGGCGGCGCGCGGGTCGCGCAGCATCTCTGCGGTGAAGGTGCGCGCGGCGAGCAGCGCGGCCGACTGCACGTCGCCGCTCAGCTCCACCCAGCGCTGCAGCAGCGCTATACCCTCCGCGCTCATACCTGCAACGCACTCACAACATTAGAACCTGGCGATCCAGTCGGCGGCGCGCGGGTCGCGCAGCATGTCCGCGGTGAAGGTGCGCGCGGCGAGCAGCGCGGCCGACTGCACGTCGCCGCTCAGCTCCACCCAGCGCTGCAGCAGCGCTATACCCTCCGCGCTCATACCTGCAACCCACTCACAACATTAGAACCTGGCGATCCAGTCGGCGGCGCGCGGGTCGCGCAGCATGTCCGCGGTGAAGGTGCGCGCGGCGAGCAGCGCGGCAGACTGCACGTCGCCGCTCAGCTCCACCCAGCGCTGCAGCAGCGCTATACCCTCCGCGCTCATACCTGCAACCCACTCACAACATTAGAACCTGGCGATCCAGTCGGCGGCGCGCGGGTCGCGCAGCATGTCCGCGGTGAAGGTGCGCGCGGCGAGCAGCGCGGCAGACTGCACGTCGCCGCTCAGCTCCACCCAGCGCTGCAGCAGCGCTATACCCTCCGCGCTCATACCTGCAACCCACTCACAACATTAGAACCTGGCGATCCAGTCGGCGGCGCGCGGGTCGCGCAGCATGTCCGCGGTGAAGGTGCGCGCGGCGAGCAGCGCGGCAGACTGCACGTCGCCGCTCAGCTCCACCCAGCGCTGCAGCAGCGCTATACCCTCCGCGCTCATACCTGCAACCCACTCACAACATTAGAACCTGGCGATCCAGTCGGCGGCGCGCGGGTCGCGCAGCATGTCCGCGGTGAAGGTGCGCGCGGCGAGCAGCGCGGCAGACTGCACGTCGCCGCTCAGCTCCACCCAGCGCTGCAGCAGCGCTATACCCTCCGCGCTCATACATGCAACCCACTCACAACATTAGAACCTGGCGATCCAGTCGGCGGCGCGCGGGTCGCGCAGCATGTCCGCGGTGAAGGTGCGCGCGGCGAGCAGCGCGGCCGACTGCACGTCGCCGCTCAGCTCCACCCAGCGCTGCAGCAGCGCTATACCCTCCGCGCTCATACCTGCAACCCACTCACAACATTAGAACCTGGCGATCCAGTCGGCGGCGCGCGGGTCGCGCAGCATGTCCGCGGTGAAGGTGCGCGCGGCGAGCAGCGCGGCCGACTGCACGTCGCCGCTCAGCTCCACCCATCGCTGCAGCAGCGCTATACCCTCCGCGCTCATACCTGCAACCCACTCACAACATTAGAACCTGGCGATCCAGTCGGCGGCGCGCGGGTCGCGCAGCATCTCTGCGGTGAAGGTGCGCGCGGCGAGCAGCGCGGCCGACTGCACGTCGCCGCTCAGCTCCACCCAGCGCTGCAGCAGCGCTATACCCTCCGCGCTCATACCTGCAACCCACTCACAACATTAGAACCTGGCGATCCAGTCGGCGGCGCGCGGGTCGCGCAGCATGTCCGCGGTGAAGGTGCGCGCGGCGAGCAGCGCGGCAGACTGCACGTCGCCGCTCAGCTCCACCCAGCGCTGCAGCAGCGCTATACCCTCCGCGCTCATACCTGCAACCCACTCACAACATTAGAACCTGGCGATCCAGTCGGCGGCGCGCGGGTCGCGCAGCATGTCCGCGGTGAAGGTGCGCGCGGCGAGCAGCGCGGCAGACTGCACGTCGCCGCTCAGCTCCACCCAGCGCTGCAGCAGCGCTATACCCTCTGCGCTCATACCTGCAACCCACTCACAACATTGGAACCTGGCGATCCAGTCGGCGGCGAGCGGGTCGCGCAGCATGTCCGCGGTGAAGGTGCGCGCGGCGAGCAGCGCGGCAGACTGCACGTCGCCGCTCAGCTCCACCCATCGCTGCAGCAGCGCTATACCCTCCGCGCTCATACCTGCAACTCACTCACAACATTAGAAGAAAATTTTATATTAATTTTTCATATAATACAAAAGAAATAAAAATGCACAAAATTAATACAAAAATTAAAAACCGCCGGGGTATTATTATTATTTTTTATGTAAACCAACATGGGTGGCTATGCCGAGAGACCAATGGTGCAGGCAGGAGCAGGTGTACTACAGAACGGGAGACTAAAATGTATGAAAACACATAAACAGCTTTCGCACTGGACGTTGACCTCCATGGCGTCACAGCGTCTCATACATTTATGTCTACACGGCTGCGGTGTCGTGGGTTGCTGTGCCGTTACCACTTAGTGGCGCAAGCAGCCTTCGACACTTTTTTTAAATATTATCCAGTAATGGTGGCTGAGTTAGAGGGGCCAGAGGACATGCTCCGACCAGCCAATATCACCTCCGAGAAGGATATATCGGAGAAGGCCATATCGTAGACTTCCCTATGGGTTGCCGGCTATACTGGACTAGTAACACAGCCGAGGCTGCTATGCGGCCATCTTACGTTCAATACAGTGGCACCAATCCAGTCGGCTACAATTTGAGCCTACCACCTAGCGCAAGGGAAGTGACCTACAGTTTACTCTGAGATCGAGAGTCCAAGCAAAGACGGCGCCGACCGCTCGCCGCAAGGTGACACAGTCCACAGTCGATGTGAAGAGAAGATTGAACCACTGCAACACCGTAGGGATGTCGGCTCCCTAAGTTTGTTCTGTCGCTTATTCCATGGGGAGTGCTCGGAGGAGCTGTTTAATGCGATCCCGGCGTCGCCTTTCCACCTCCGCACCACGCGCACTGGGCAGGGATTGCATCCCTACACGCTGGACTTACCGCGGATGCGTACCAATCGATTCTGCAGATCTTTCCTCTACAGAACCGGTAAACTCTGGAACGCTCTCCCTGCCCATATATTTCACCCCAAGTACAGTCTCGGGTCCTTCAAGAGGGGCGTGAATGGGCACCTGTCAGGCCGGCATGGCATCCGCAACCCCCGCATACGACCGAATGTCCATGGGCGTCGTTAGACACCTTATGGGTGGCTCGGCGCCATATGTCGCGCTGTCAATAAAAAAAAATAAAAAATTGAAAGCATACACACCAGTAAGCAGTATGCCGGTGAGCTGGCCGCGCTCCGTGAGCGCCGCGGTGATCGAGCGCACGTACTCCTGCAGCCGGGAGTCGTCCAGGAACATGCAGGCGAACGCCACGCGGTCCTCCAGACGCATCTCCGTCTCGCTCTGCGCGCACACATGTCACCATTTCTAGCGTCATGCTGTCTTACTCTTGTGCATACATCCTTACCTTTAATAAAATCCAACGTCTGCTTTCTGTCTGTCCGCTTATAACTAGAGAACCACTGAACCGATTTTAATAAAAAAAATTTACAGATAGCTTCATTCTTCCCATCAACTATAGGTTACGTACTATCTCAGTAAATGGCATATGAGGTTAGCAGAGAAGTCAAATATGAGAGCGGGTGGAGCCGCAGGCACAGCTTGTGTACATACATACACGCCACACGCCGAATCCCGACAATCGGCGTAAGCAGAGTAATCGGTGTAGTGCTAATTTACAAGTCTTCTGGTAAATTACAGCACAACACCGACCACCACGTTTAGCAAAGTATTCGGACAAGATAACTCATATCAGGCAGGCATGAAAAGTTACTGTAGCACAGGCATAATCAAACATGCCGTTATGGTTAACATGGATTTAGCCCCCAAAATAAATAAAAAATAAAAAAAGCCACATGACTATTTAAAAGCTGTCGAGGTGACACAACAAACGTCAATTTCAGCCTTGCAAAAAAGTGAAATATTTAGAAAGGACGAACAGAGAGCGGACATGGGTCTCACCAGCACGGCCTTATAGTCCTGATCGTCGGCGGTGAGGAAGGCGAAGATCGCGCGTATGTAGGGATCTCCGAGAGCCTGCTCGCTGGCCAGCAGCACCGACGCCAGGTCGCGCCACACGCCGCGCTCCTTGCTGTACCCGGCCAGCGCCAATGCCACCACTCTGCCACACATAAGCCCGTTATTATCACATGCACATCCACGTTGCAATTCAAACTAGTTTCAATTCAAACCCTAGGAAGTACTTTCTTTCGAACCGAGTAGTGGACTCCTGGAATAAATTGCCCCAAGAAGTGATAAGTGCAGTCTCAGTGAACGGTTTTAAAAACCCGTTGGACAAACATGTTATTAATATAAAAAATAATAAAATAAAAATAAATAAATAAATAAAAACACTTAGGAAACAAAGTTAAAAAAAACATTAACTTATGAAATAAAACAACAAACAAATACAAGTGAGAATCAAGTGCACTCAACATAACGCATCAGCTTAAAGCTGCTAGTGTATACTGCAACAATAATAAAATAATAAAGTGTAATCGATTAAAGAGATGACACCTCACCGCCCTGACCAGGACGTGGGACTAAGTGGGATACTCCCAGCGAATTCTTCTTCGCTGTGATAATCGAAAGGCAGTCTCCTGGGACGAGGTCGAGTTAGGAGGCGCTTCGGCCGACATCAGTGGTATATTAGCTGCAGTGGCGACTCCTTTCAGTTGGCGAGGTTGGCGCCGCCAAACCAAATAAAATGAATGACACCATTACTACAGAAGTATCAAGCTAAAATAAATGTGAAAAAATATCGGAGTTATATTATTTATATCCAGCAGAGGAAAGGAGCATCCTACTGATGATATTGTCCAACTTTTCGAAGAGAGCCTCCGCCAAACTGACAATCTTCCCCTCCTGGGTACACAAAAGGCATGGATTTACGATAACTACCTGACATCAAAACTTTCATGGCCATTTCTCGTCTACGACTTCACAAAGCAAAACCTGACTAAACTAGACTCGTATGTGACCAGATTCCTGAAATCATGGTTTGGACTGGCTCACCCGGCTGACTCGTCAACGCTATACAGATCTCACAATAACTTTGGACTGAACATTAAGAAACCGTCGATATTTTATCAAAAGGCGAGAATAGCCAAACGATGTATACTCAAAGACTCCAATGATAGCGCTATTCAAGCCTTACCCAACACATCACTATCAGATGAACTGGAATCGAGACTCGACTTCTACAAATCATTCCAAGTTGGTACACGCACCAATAGATCTGGATTGGGCATAGAAACAGCAAAGTCTGATAAAGAAATACTGAAAGGTTTTGCTCAGGAGGACATGGAACAAGGCTTCAAACTTCACGCCTTAAACCTAGAAATGCAGAATGATTGGCTAACAGTGGGTGACTTCTGCATCCCTCCTGCATTGAAGTGGAAATCCATAATATACAACTGGTCCCCTGAGCTGCTTAAGTTCTACTTAAATGCATTCCAGCTTACTCTCCCCGACCCGAGTAACCTAGTTAGATGGGGGAAATCTACAAATAAACTATGCCCGTCATGTAAGGAGTTCGTAGGCACGGCCAAACATTTGTTATGCGGATGCAAAATACTACTTGAGCGAGGCCAGTATTCCTACCGTCATGATAAAGTCCTCCAAATCATCAGAGAGGCCATCAACCTGTCAATTGCACGGACCAGGAAAGGGCAAACCAGTAGCGGCTTCCAGAAGGTCAACTTTGTGAAACCTGGAGCCAATAAGCTGCCCAAAGATAGGACTAAACCTTCTTCAATTTTGGGAGCAGCAAAGGATTGGGAATTGTTGATGGACACACATGAGAAGCATTACCAAATGCCTTCGGAAATCTGTACCACAGCATTAAGACCGGATATACTCATATTCTCAAAAGCGACAAAGCATGTAGTACTTGTTGAACTTACAGTTCCATGGGAAAGTAACATACCGAAGGACCACAACATCAAACTTAACAAGTACTGCAACTTAGTAGACCGGATTGTGAGAAACGGATTCAAGACTGATCTCTTCGCTGTGGAAGTCGGAGCAAGGGGACTACCAGCGAAGTCGCTCTACAGTCTCTTCAAGAATCTAGGGCTCCCAAGATCGACGCTAAGCTCATATATGGAGAGAGCTTCGAAAACGTCACTGGAAGCATCCTACAGAATATGGATAGGTAGAGAGAGGGAGGTCGAGAGCGGGACTGGTGGTTTCCCCGCGTCCTAGTCAACGCAGACTAGCTGACGAGGGCTTGAAGCGAGCCGAAACGTGAAGCATGCGCGGGAAATTTAGAGTGGCCACTCGCTAGTCCCGGCCTCGATTAATACCCTCCTCTACTGCCGATGGGCCCGGATATGTTCGGTGAAGCCATCGAAAGCTTAGATCCACACCTTCCTTCACACACGCTGAATCTCGACAATCGGGGTAAGCAGAGTAATCGGTGTTGTGCTGCAAGAACTCTAGTAAATTACAGCACAACACCGACCACCACTTTTCGCAAATTATTCGAACAAGATTCAATCGATCAAGCAGCAAGTAAGGCACGAAAACCCACCTGCTGCATGACTCGGTGGAATACCGTCCCAAGGTGAGAGGTGGCGAGCCTGTCGCCCTTTAGCACGGCATCTTGTTCTTATCCCTTAGTCGCCTTTTACGACATGCATGGGTAGAGATGCAGTGGGGCTATTCTTTTTAAGTACCGGCCCCACACGGTAAGTGGGATACTCCCAGCGAATTCTTCTTCGCTGTGATAATCGAAAGGCAGAGTCTCCGGGGACGAGGTCGAGTTAGGAGGCGCTTCGGCCGACATCAGAGGTATATCAGCTGTTTTCTCGCGGAACGCACCCGCAGCAGCAGTAGCGGCTACAATGTCGCTCGCCGCTAGCCTGCATTCGGCCGCCCGTTCACATTACCTTACGGTATTTGATAAGGTTCATTTGTATTTCTTTCCGAGTAGTGGACACATGGAATAAACTGCCTCAAGAAGTGATAAGTGCTACCTCAGGTAAAGACAAGCACTTTTTTAATTTTTTTTATTTTTCAAATAACCGATTTTGTGAATCCATGGTTCTCAAAATCGTTTGTCGCACTGCTGTGAATCTCTTACGGGGAGGGTTTCCCGAATCCTTTAACCTGGGTGTCTTTAAAGAAGGAAGAAAGGGAAGGTGTGGATCTAAGCTTGCGATGGCTTCACCGAACATATCCGGGCCCATCGGCAGTAGAGGAGGGTATTAATCGAGGCCGGGACTGGCGAGTGGCCACTCTAAATTTCTGGGTGTCTTTAAACATCATATTAACAAATTAGACAGCGTAGCAACAGTCCGCAAATTTTTGGCATTTTCGTCCGCAATTGTTTACTCAGTGTGGCTTCGCGAGGAAAGGTGTTCTTGGCTCTGCACTACTAGTTTTTTCCAACGCAGTTAATTTTAAGTTCTATCCACCCATTTCACCCCATTTCTAGTGCTGGCTGTAAAGACCCCACACATACAGGTACCTAACCTAGAAACCTACGTCACATTCCGTGGAAAACCCCGGAGAAGAATCCCCTGGGAATCCCCCGTGGGCTGAAGATCCCGGTAATGAAGAGTGATTACGGTACACACCTGAGCGATTCGACTGCACCACTTGTTTCTTCCAACGCAGTTCATTTTAAGTGCACCCCATTTCCAGTGCGGGCTGTGGAGACCCCACACATACAGGTACCTAACCTAGAAACCTACGTCACATTCCGTGGAAAACCCCGGAGAAGAATCCCCTGGGAATCCCCCGTGGGCTGAAGATCCCGGTAATGAAGAGTGATTACGGTACACAGCTGAGCGAGTCGACTGCACCACTTGTTTCTTCCAACGCAGTTCATTTTAAGTGCACCCCATTTCCAGTGCAGGCTGTGGAGACCCCACACATACAGGTACCTAACCTAGAAAGCTAAGTCACATTCCGTGGATAACCCCGGAGTAGAATCCCCCGGGAATCCCCCGTGGGCTGAAGATCCCCGGTAATGAAGGGTGTTTACACTACACACCTGAGCGAGTTGCGCTGCGAGCGGCTGAGTATGTCGATGGCGGGGCGGAAGCGCAGGTGGAAGACGGCGACGGCGGCGGCGCGCGCCACCGACCCGCCCTCCGCCTCCATGCGCTCCAGCGCCACGCTCACGCTCTCCCACCCCCACCCGCACAGCTGCAGCGCGCGCGTGCGCTCCGCACTCCTGCGCGGACACGCACACTCACGTTTATAATATTTGATGTTAAGTTAGATAGATAGATAGATCAATATAGATAGATGTTGGCTACATCACCTACAACATCCGTGATGTCAGCCCATAACACCGGGTGAACTAGGTGCCATGTCAGTGCTTCCCTTCGGTCGTGCCGGCTGAACTGAACGGAAAACACAAACTATTTACATAGCCGTTTCGACCGACCTTTCGTTCAGTGCGGTGGTACCAACCCGAGCACTCTACCACCTAGTAAGGTAAGAAGGGAAGGGACCTACAGTTTTACGTGGAATCCGAACCACGGTCAGCCTCCAACGGTCGAGCGGTCAGTGGTCACCCATCCAAGTACTGAAGGGCCCAGCGTTGTTTAACAATCAATAGCGACGGTCGACTGTCTGTACCACGAGCTATCGAGGCTGAATAACTATAATGTAAGCTTGATAAGTTAGATTCATTATTGGGGTCACTTGTAAGTGGTGTTGTGCAGGTTGCCAAACTCGGTGGTGAGCGAGGCGACCGCCTCCGACCGGTAGCCCCCGCCGCCTCCCGCACCGCCGCCGGCCTCCATCTTGAGCGCAGAACGCACGCCCGGGTGTCGCCATTGAGTGCCGCGAATGCAGCCTGCAAACAAACATGTCACACTTGAGACCACTTGTCGCGACCAGTTCACACTTGGTGGGCGGTGCGAAAGTTCACACTTGGGGGACAGTGAGAGAGAGTTCACACTTGGTGGGCGGTGAGAGAGTTCACATTTGGGGGGGCGGTGAGAGAGTTCGCACTTGGGGGGCGGTAAGAGAGTTCACACTTGGGGGCGGTGAGAGAGTTCACACTTGGGGGGCGGTTAGAGAGTTCACACTTGGTGGGCGGTGAGAGATTTCGCACTTGGGGGGCGCTGAGAGAGTTCTAACTTGGGGGCCGGTGAGAGAGTTCACGCTTGGGGGGGGGGGGGGGGGGGGGGGTGAGAGAGTTCACGCTTGGGGGGCGGTGAGAGTTCACGCTTGGGGGGCGGGGAGAGAGTTCACACTTGGTGGGCGGTGAGAGATTTCGCACTTGGGGGGCGCTGAGAGAGTTCTAACTTGGGGGGCGGTGAGGGAGTTCACGCTTGGGGGGCGGTGAGAGAGTTCACGCTTGGGGGCGGGGAGAGAGTTCACACTTGGGGGGCGGTGAGAGAGTTCACGCTTGGTGAGCCCGGGCAGTGAGAGAGTTCACGCTTGGGGGGCGGTGAGAAAGTTCACGCTTGGGGGGCGGGGAGAGATTTCACACTTGGGGGGCGGTGAGAGAGTTCACACTTGGGGGGCGGTGAGAGAGTTCACGCTTGGGGGCGGGGAGAGATTTCAAAATTTGGGTACGGTGAGAGAGTTCACACTTGGGGGGCGGGGAGAAATTTCACATTTGGGGGGGGCGGTGAGAGATTTCACACTTGGGGGGCGGTGAGAGAGTTCACGCTTGGGGGGCGGTGAGAGAGTTCACGCTTGGGGGGCGGGGAGAGTTCACGCTTGGGGGGCGGGGAGAGAGTTCACGCTTGGGGGCGGGGAGAGATTTCAAAATTTGGGTGCGGTGAGAGAGTTCACACTTGGGGGGCGGTGAGAGAGTTCACGCTTGGGGGGCGGGGAGAGATTTAGAAATTTGGGTGCGGTGAGTGAGTTCACACTTGGGGGGCGGGGAGAGATTTCACACTTGGGGGCGGTGACAGATTTCACACTTGGGGGCGGTGAGAGAGTTCACGCTTGGGGGGCGGTGAGAGAGTTCACGCTTGGGGTCGGTGAGAGAGTTCACACTTGGGGGGCGGGGAGAGAGTTCACACTTGGGGGGCGGTGAGAGAGTTCACGCTTGGGGGCGGGGAGACATTTCAAAATTTGGGTGCGGTGAGAGAGTTCACACTTGGGGGGCGGTGAGAGTGTTCACACTTGCGGGGCGGTGAGAGATCACGCTTGGGGGGCGGGGAGAGATTTCAAAATTTGGGTGCGGTGAGAGAGTTCACACTTAGGTGGCGGTGAGAGTGTTCACACTTGGGGGGCCGTGAGAGAGTTCACACTTGGGAAGCCGTGAGAGAGTTCACACTTGAGGAACAGTGACACACTTGAAGAGCGGTAAAAGAATTCTGACTTGATCAGTGAGAATATCAAGACTTGATTGAGAGATTTCTAACTTTCTAAGTAGTGGTTAGAGGGTTTAGAATTGAAAAGTAAGGAGATAATTTAGAATTGAGGAATAGTTATTCAGACGTGAGAAAATTATGACTTGAGGTGCACAGTCAGAGATTTCAAACTTGAGTAGCGATTCAACTTGAAAAGCAGTGAGAATATCTCTCATATCTGACTCCAGTAGCAGAGAGAGAATCCTGACTTAAGAATGGTGAAACAATTTAGACTTGAGGTTCAATGAGAGATATTAGACTTGAGAAGAAGTGAGAGCTTTCAAGAAAATTGAGTAGTAATGAAAGATTGCTGTCGACGGAAAGCAATGGTTCTATACCGCTTAAGTCCGGGAGGACTGGTGAGGCGTATTTTTTAACCGACTTCCAAAAAAGGAGGAGGTTCTCAATTCGTCTGTATGTTTTTTTTTCTTTAACTGTAAATTTATGTAATGTAAATGAGATTCAGATGTACATTACAACAGGATTTACCTTCCTCGACTAGAGATTTGCTCCTGTGGAGCCAGTGCCACAAGTTCTTTAAACTCTCATCGTCCGCCAGCTCACCGTTCTGCCACAGCTCCGTCTGAAAGTGACAACATGCTACAGCATCTGCTGTTTATTTCCGTTCTGTGTCCATAGAACCTGCTCACGCACTATCGTTTGTAACTGTTGTTGAACAGAACAGAAATCAATGATTGCACATCTGTGATCGTAATATACAACACTAGACTTTGCCTGCGGCTTCGCTTTACGTGTTTAGGGTTTGACCTTTTTGCTCACAGCTCAGGCCGCCGATGATGTAGCGTTATGATTTATAGCCTAAAACCATCTTGAGAAGTGACAGAATGTAACAGTGAAAACCGTATGTAAATCGATAAAGTGGTCGTGTTATAAGGATATTCATTTATTCATGTGCCTGTAGAAACTCCGCTTTATTTATTAGGATGAAAATAAAAAGGAATATAAGGAAAGTAGTGCCGAAGGTGACTTACCACTGGTACTTCTTTTTTATTATTTATTTTATTTAGTGCTTTAGCGAACAAGCGTTGCTATACCAGCTCCACAGTACCTTCATACAATCGGGCAATCACTGGCCTCGTAACGTCAGCAACTGTTTGATTAAATTTAAAATAAATACATTTTGGTCAAGGTGCGGCCCACACAAAACACTGCAGACTGCTAAAAATTTATTATATCAGTTTCTAGTAGACCTATAATCTTTACTCATTACTCATTAGTCACTTATTTCTTCCGATCAACCAGTGTGCCACTTTTCACACCACTTGCTGGATTACACCACCATTCTACACTACCCCGTTACCTAGAACGATAAAAAAGGTATGGACTGTCAAATGCTTGTATGAGAACTAGCGTCGCCGAGTTGCAGGGAGCGGAGTGTACTTACCGATGATAAGATATTCCACTATTGTGCACACTAAATTTGGCTGTAGTGTTTTTACACGTAAATACAGAGAATGCGGGCATTTTAAACAGGTTTTTGCGAACGCAGCCGATGACAGACTAACGGGCCAGCGCGCGACCGTACAATGAAACAAGTATGGTTTTACTTATATTGTGTTACGCTGGCGAGGATAGGGTTCGGGGTCCATACCTTTTTTATCGTTCTAGCCCGTTACCTTGAGCCCGTAGTCGGTGGCCGTGCGTCTCTTCATCTTGTACGAGATGTCGTCGAGGGTGGTGTAGAATTTGTCGGCGGGGGTGTGCAGCGCGCGCCCGCCGTGCGACCACACCAGCTGCCCGGTGCCGCCGCCCCAGCCCACCGTCACGCGCTCGCACACCGTGTACTCCATTACTGTACCTGCGGAAACCGAAACGACATAACAATCCTAACGAGGACCTTGTTTGTTTGCTACCCAGCCTCTTGGGAAGGCGGGTGGGCCATTCTCCGGACTGATACCTCAAGACGGTCTGTTGTACGTTGGCGCCCGGGTAGTGCTACTCCAGCCACCCGAGCTCTTTCATGAAGGGGAGCACTCTTCTTGGTCGCTTCCACACTCCATGGGCAATTCCCACGTTCCCAAGAAACTGTAGTTGTTCTTCCGCCACCACCGGGCACTCCAGGAGCACGTGGGTGGCTGTTTCGGCCTCCGCCATGCAGCTTCTGCATAGGGGGCTGTCGGTGACACCTATGATGAACAAGTGCCTGTTGAGTGGGCAGTGACCTGTAAGGAGTCCCACCGCTGTTATGAGTTGACCCCTGTGAAACTTTAGCAGGCGTTTCCTGAGTCGCAGGTCCAGTTTGGAACCTTAACCAGGCCTCACGCACTCTATGTACTTGCGCGAGCTAACTACCTACCGCCCGACGGGCGGTCGGCGGTCTATTTCAGTGGAAATTCGTCAACGTCGCGAAGTATACATAGCCGCTCGCCCAGGCAACTGCGCGCAGCTGCAAAGCAATAACCACTTTACACTCGATCATTAAGGTACATTTTCGCACGCAACGATTGACGACGTGAAACAGTAGGCTATTAAAGCCCGAAGGTAGGAACATTTTCTATGGAGTGATTTATCTGTTACGAAATAACTATTAAGTAATCTGTGCCTTAACAGGACATGAAGATGTGAGCGATGAAAACCGGGCTGATAATGGAAGGGTAAAGAGGAATACAATTGAAATTGTTTTAAAATTAAGTACTTATATATTTTGAATCTTCATTGCTGCCTGCCTACCCGGTCTCGAGTGTCTGTGCACGCCACTGCTAAATACAGGCACTCAATCCCATGGATATAACTCGGTTCATAGCGGAAATGGTACTTGAGGGAGAGCTATAAACGTTTGAGAGGTCGCAATAGATCTTCTTAGGTCGCAGTGGGTAGGTTCTCAGGGGGCCCTAACTCACACACTTTAAATCATAATCATAGTTATAGCTGGCACAACCAAAGGAAAACATTGGCATGGCACCTAATTCACGGATGTGTTATGGGAGGACTTAACGCATGTTCTATTGTAAGTTTGTGTTTTCCGTCCAGTTCAGTGTAGCCGGCACGACCGAGGGAAGCACTGACGTGGCACCAAGTTCACCCGGTTTTATGGGCTGACATCACGGATGTTGTAGGTAATGTAGCCTATCGTGTCAGTTTCAATAAAAAAAAAAAAGAAGTGCTGTAGCCAACCGTGTCAGTTTCCACAAAAAAAAATGACAGCTCGCGAGATTACCGGAGACGGCAATGGCGAGGAGTCGCGCCTGATGCGTGGGATGCCAGGAGAAGCCGGTGACGGTGTGCGGGCAGCCGGGCGACACGCTGCGCTCGAGCACGCAGGGCCCGCTCTCAGTGCCGCCGCCGCCGCTTGTTATCTGCCGACATCGCATTGCGTTGTGGGAAAAACCCGTGTCATTGTATTAAAAAAATCATTATTTACTGTAAAACAAGTCGTATTGGAGAAAAATAGTGAATAGAAATAGGTTTTTATAACAGCTGTACCTTTTTTTCCCACAATAATTTGAAACTGAACACCATTGTAACCACTGGCGGCTGGTCCCAAAGTGCGCCCGTGCGCCGCACAACCATACCACGAGAAGTCTTCACTTCACTCAAAATACATCTTCATAAACATATCTTACCAACATACCTACATTAAAACCATAAAGATCGTACTCCAAATAAATGCGAATGTGAATTCGACCTTATTCTATAGATCACAAGGCATGTTTTTGCGAGTAAGCCCGCGCCCCGTGCAGAATCGAAAAACGCACGCGGGTCTCCCATCTGAATGTATGGGGATCGGCAAAACACCGCTGGCGCGTGAGACAAAAGATACCGCATAGAAACAGTATGGGCCGAAATGGAGTTCTGCGTGCGGCGTACGAGTGCCAAACAAGGACGCTATATCGTGAATAACCGCGCGTGCGACACGTCGCGAGCGATTGCTTTTGCACGAGTCCGTCTACCTAGAGTCAGCACGCTGTCATGTGATGTCACATACCCGTTAGCGCGCGAATATTTAAAATGGGATATGGTTAGGTTTTGTGTTTTCTTTTACGTGATACTGTGAATTAAGTGGTGCCGATATTTGCCTAAGAGATGGTTAAAGGTAAGGTTTTACAATCAGGTGATCCCAGGTTCAATTCCTACTTTTCAAATGTTTTTTTTATTATTTTTGGGACATTGTTATTGTTTTATTTTTGAAAGCTGCAGTAGTGTTGTGGTCTATGGGTGTATTCATAAAGGTACTATAAATGAGTTAAAAAACTTGTTTGGATTTATTTTCTTGTTTTTTGCAACTCATCGAGTGTCTTGAGAATATTCATACTAGGTACGTACATAATACAACACAGGCGTTTAAAAAATTCGGAAGTCGCGATCTTAAAATTTATAACATTGGGAAAGGAGGTAGGTACTTAGCGCACTACCGGTCACTGAAGTCACCAGCCGCCACTGATTGTAACAAATGACAGTCATGAAACAAATGAGAACCGGACGGATGGTGGCCCTACTCACAGCGGGGTCGGCGGTGGGTGGAGCGGCTGGGGGCAAGTCATGAGCCTGCTGCAGGTCGTGCAGCCGCAGAGAACAGCTGTCGCGCTGCAGGGACCCCAGCAGATTGCGTCTGTCAACAGTAAGCAGATTGAGTCGATCAACAGTAGGCAGATTGCGTCTGTCAACAGTATGCAGATTGAGTCTGTCAACAGTAGGCAGATTGAGTCTGTCAACCGTAGGCAGATTGTGTCTATTAACAGTACGCAGATTGAGTCTGTCACCAGTAGGCGGAATTAGGCTGTCAACAGTAAGCAGATTACATCTGTCAACAGTCGGCAGATTGAGTCTGTCAACTGTTAACAGTAAGCAGATTACATCTGTTAACAGTAGGCAGATTGGGTTTGTCAATAGTACGCAGATTGAGTCTGTCAACATTAGACCGAATGGGCTGTCAACAGTAAGCAGATTACACCTGTCAACAGTAGACAGATTGAGTCTGTAAACAGTATCTAGGCAGATTGCATCTGTCATCAATAGGTGTATTGTTTAATGGAA
Organism: Nematopogon swammerdamellus; assembly: GCA_946902875.1. Taxonomy (NCBI): domain Eukaryota; kingdom Metazoa; phylum Arthropoda; class Insecta; order Lepidoptera; family Adelidae; genus Nematopogon; species Nematopogon swammerdamellus. The sequence continues at coordinate 18,036,509 of OX336347.1, forward strand.
CTGGTTGACTACATACTTCTCATGATACATACATGTTGCCAGCCCACTAATCACAAATACTAACCTCGTCGGACACCACAGGATCTTAGTAACGGGTTTGGGCTGCGGCAGCGTCAGCAGCGGTCTCTCGGGCTGGCGGGCGTCCCACACGCAGATGACAGACTCGGCGCGCGACGCTATCTGCCACTCGTTGAACGGATCCGCGCACACTCCGTAGCAGTACTTTGTGTTCGCCACGGTTACCGCCTTGTTGGAGAAGTCTGGAAGGTGTTCCGATGTGAGAAACAGTCGAAAGATAGTTTTATTTTATTGCACCTGACACGTCAGCCCATAACACCATGTTCCTGTAGGAACTGCTCCTGCTTCTTCTGCTTTTCATTGGTCGTGTCAGATAAACTAAACTTGCCGGAGAGCACGAAAAATAAATTATCGAAAAATATCGCTAATTGCGAGTTCTATGAATGTTTCTTACCAGAACGAATTAGAAGGACAGGCTGTACGGATAAAAATATTTTCCTTTCCTATAGAACACACATTAGAAATATTCCCAGGTCTTGAGTAAACATTTACATTGACAGCTGTAATTTTTTTCTTTATAGATTCAGATTCAGATATTTATTTCGCCATAAAGAACACACAACAATAATAATATTACATTGAGACATATGCATATTCAGTATGGTTCCTCATAGTTTTTGTTATATCCCGTTCAGCAATGCCATCTATAAGGAAGAATCGGGCAAGAAACCTTACAGAGTTTTTTTTAAAAAATGCTTAAATATAAATTACATGCTAATTTTTATTTATGTTAACTATAACTTACTATATCTAATAAAAAATAAAAATAATAAGTAAAAAAATTATCTCTAAAAAAGAGAATAAAGTACAAAGAACATAGGGTTCAGTCAAATTTATACATATAAAAAGATTCATTTGAATCGTCCAAGTCAGCATGATTGTTTATTTACAATATGAAAAAAAATCATTTAATTTATAGAATGGATTATCTAAAAGGAATATTTTCAGCTGATATACCTACGTAATCTCTGGCAGGATGGTAAACTAGTTTCTAGTCTAATGTTGTTTAAAGTGTGTTATTTTAATAGGTAGTTAAATTCATAATCTACATGTCGATATATGATTCGCAAAGGGTAATTCAGTAATTTTAGGTAGAAAAATTCAGAAAAAAAATAGTTTTTTCCTGCAGTTAAAAAAATCCGTCTGCGCTTCTAAATCAGCGAATCATCAATTACTGTATACCGTGTTGCACTTCAGCAGCATATCACTTCACGCGACTGGCGCGGTCATTGAGCGACTGAGAGCGAATGAAGGCATACTGCTGATTTATGCCTTCCTAAACAGCTCGCGTTTTTCATGTGACAATTGGGATCTACTTACTTGTACCGTGTGGGGCCGGTACTTTAAAAGAATAGCCCCACTGCATCTCTCCCCGTGCATGTCGTAAAAGGCGACTAAGGGATGTGACTCCCTTCTTATATAACTAGGTGGTAGGGTTTAACCCGCCCGGGTTGGTACCACCGCACTGAATGAAAGGTCGGTCGAAACGGCTATGTAAATAGTTTGTGTTTTCCGTCCAGTTCAGTGTAGCCGGCACGACTGAAGGGAAGCGCTGACGTGGCACCAAGTTCAACCCGGTGTTATGGGCTGACATCACGGATGTTGTAGGTGACCGTGTCAGTTTCAATAAAAAAAAAAAAAAAAAAAAAAAAAACTTATCATATTTAATCTGTGCCTGCGACGGGCTTGCGCAGAAAGTTCAGAGCCTTAGGACATCTGTTGCTGTAGGAATACATGATAGTTGACTGACCGCGCAGGTCAAATATCTTGATGTGCTTCTGGTTCATCGACGCGAGTAGGAGCCGGCAGTTGGAGTGCGTCCAGGCGAGGCTGTGAGCCGTCTCCGAGAGCCCCATCTCCGCTATAGGCCTCGCGAGTTCAACACCGGCCGTTGCGCCGGAAACCGGGCCCTGCCACGACGCAGACATGCCGCCGCTGATGCGCGGCGATGATGACCCACCTGCATTTTCGACGTTTCGTAAGCCAAAAGGTCAAAATTAAATATTAACCCGGAAGTTAGTAAAGACATCACTAGGAGGGGCCCTCTTTGCTGTGTGATCTGATATGGAAACGGCCCGTCCATATATTATGTCATAGATTTTTGCCGATTGTCGAGCCCCTCCCCACAATCCACAATCATCCTATCGTCTGACACCCCCCCCCCCCCCCCCCCCCCGCCCCTCTCGCAAAACTGATGTCATTTCTAAATTACCGTGGTTGTTAGACATTATTTTTAAAACAAAACAGCTCACGTTTCGGGCCATACGCTTGACCCGAAACGTCGAGCCACATAGCTCGTGAAGAACCGTGAGTAAAGCTGTTTTGTTTTAAAAATAATGACGTCATTTCCATTACCTACTTTTATTCCGGGAAATGAATATTACAGGTAGTCAAAACTATGCATAACCTGTAATCCGTGCAAACGAAGTCGCGAGCACAGCTAGTTATGTAATATTTTGGGGTCATTCGTATTTGCCTTCTTCGTAATATTACATCATCGGGAGACCAGGCCCCTCCTAATTTCACATGACTTAATATGTGGTTGGCCCCTATCCAGCTGGAAGGTCAGAATAGAAGTAATGCTTCCTATTGAACGACGACACAGGATCCCACAGGAGACGAACCGCCATAGTAACAAATGAGTCACGACAAGAGCATTGCAACTCAATTTCCGGTCGTTACTGGTCGGTGGGATGTGTCCTGTACATTTTTGCTCCATCCAACAAAAAGAAAAACAAGTATTTACCATCGCTAGCGGCGCACTTGTTGACGTCCCACAGCAGGATGCAGTGGTCGTTGCGGTACTTGTCTAGCGCAGCGGCCAGCACGCTCTGCTCCGTGCGGTTCCACGCGACCGAGTTGCACTGCCGCGGGTGTCGAGGCACTGCACACACATTCTCATATTCATATTGTGTATGCTTATAAGAGTCAGCAAATTATATGCACACTTCAACAAAAGGTAGGATGGTTAAAAATAATGAACATCGAACTTGTACCGTGTGGGGCCGGTACTTTAAAAGAATAGCCCCACTGCATCTCTCCCCATGTATGTCGTAAAAGGCGACTAAGGGATATGACTCCCTTCTTATATTACTAGGTGGTAGGGATTAACCTGCCCGGGTTGGTACCACCGCACTGAATGAAAGGTCGGTCGAAACGGCTATGTAAATAGTTTGTGTTTTCCGTCCAGTTCAGTTTAGCCGACACGACCGAAGGGAAGCAATGACGTGGCACCAAGTTCACCCGGTGTTATGGGCTGACATCACGAATGTTGTAGGTGACGTAGCCAACCGTGTCAGTTTCCAAAAAAAAATAAAACAAAAACTTTATATATATTATAAGAGAGAATCCGGTTGTAGAGCTTTCTCCCTACAGCACGGACTCGCACGTCCCTGTGCGTCAGGCCATGGCATATGGCACAAATAATAAAATGATTACAAAATAAATTTAATTTTGCTTCCGAACTGGACGGCTGGGCCTGGTGCTTGGGTGGTCGAAGCCTCAGGTGCAGCCAATTTCACCCCGGAAGAGTTGCCAGTCCGGCTTGGAGGAGGACTAATTGCAAACAACTGACATTTGTATTGTACATTAAGATAGATAGATAGAAAATGCTTTATTGCTCCAAACATTCCACAGTAATAAGTACATTAGAAAATTTACATGAGGTGCAAAAGTGGACATATCCCTTACAGAGATTTCTTACAGTCAACCTTTGGATGTTTGAGAATAGTAAAACGTAAGTAGGTAGTAGCAAAAGAGTTAAGCGTGAGAATTGGAGATTTGAAGATTGAAAATGAATTGTAGTTAAAACATTGTATAACAAATCAAGTGGTGAACACCTGGAATAAACTCCCACAGGATGTGATTGACTCCGCAAACACAAACACCTTCAAAAACCGATTAGATAAATACATAAAAAGTACATCAACAAACAAATAACAAGTGTCCAAGAACGAAAACTAAAAACTACTAAAAAAACTAAACTAAAAAAAAAACATTGTAATCATTCATTATCTGAAAAAAAAATTGATTAAAAAATTAATAAATATTAACCAAGCTCTCGGCCGCCAGCGCCAAAGGGCAGCGCGTCGCCGTGCCCGAAGCTGGTGAGCAGCACCTTCCCGTTGGCGTGTCCGAGCGCGAGCAGCGGCTCATCGCGAGCGTGCGCGCACACGTCCACGCACTTCACGTACTGGTAGTTGCTGTGCGACGCCACCAGCACCGCGCCCGTGCGCTCCGACAACTTAATATCTGAAACACCGGCAGCTGTCAAAAGATGAGCGCAGGCGCGGCGGGAACAACTACGACAACTTTGTATGAACTAAGACAAAAAGAAATAAACATTAGACAGATTAAGATTAAGTTAGATCGATTTACACATCATCAACATCAAACTGCCAGTATATATGTCGCAGCACAATTCTAAGATTGGATTTATTATAATAGCAAATTGAGATAATTTCATACAATAATACTGAAAGTTCAGGGTTCAAATATGTAATTTTTTTTGAGATAACAGAATTAATTTTTCATCTACTTCAACAGAAAAATAGAGGACGATATGTGAAACTCACAGGAGGGTTTGCTACTGAGCTGCGAAAGCGGCGCCACCTCGTACAAGCAGATATCGGCGCCCCACGTGAGGAATTTGTCCGCGCCGCCGGCCGGCGGTGCCCAGAGCACCTCCAGCCGCGTGCCCCCGGTACCGGTCGCGCCGCCGCCTGCGCCACCACCGCCGGACATTGTCTCAGCGATTTCGGTAACACTGCATTTGTTAGAAAATATATTTTATATTTATATCATTCAATTCAATATTGCGCTTTTATTCACATACAACCTGTCAGTTGTTTGTTGTCAGTCAGTCAACTGTCAACTCTCATCAATACATATGTATTCTGTGTCATTTTTTTTATTTAATACGTCTCCTCCCGAAACAGGCAAAACTCATTAGAGTATATAGCCATTTCTTTTGTAGCTTTAACGTCTCTGTTGTATAAATTCTCGGCCCGCGAGAACCACAAAAATATATATTTCTAATTACAACGACGACGCGACAAACTTCCGCCGTCCGCCATCTTTTTCGACCAATTATAATATTCTGTGTCAATACAAAGAGAAAGAGAGATAAATTGATAAAAGCGCAGATTAAAAATTATTTAATCTATATAATCTATAATCTATAAAAATCTATAAATTTTTCGTCCGCCAGTCAGCCTTGTTGCCAACAGGTTAAAAAAATTGATTCTCTGTTAAGTCAAGGAGTCGGAAAAAATAAAAATTATTCAAAAATATTACAAATAAAAATTATTTAGAAATATTACAACAGACGAGAAAATTTAAAACATAAGAAAGGCTCAATAGGACATCGTATCCAGAGCCGCCAAACTTAAAAAGAAAAATGTCAAGACAAGTTATGGGTAGGGATGGTAGATAATATGTATCAGTTTCACGAGGACTGTTATTTTCGTGAATATGTATACTATAGAATTATTGAAGATACAACTGAAACACACTTGATAATGGAGGATAGATTCGGTTAAAAAAAACTTTATTACTTCAAAGAACGTGCGAACATTCGCTTGCAGAGATTTATAAATTGTTACAAAGCAAATACATAAAATTAAATTTAAAACTAAACATAAATGTAATGTAATGTACAACAAATTTATGTACTAGACGTATGATTGGTAAAGCAAATTAATGAAAGAAAAATATTCAGTAAATAGGCGGACAGACCAGCAGACAGACAGACAGAATTGAAATGTTGAAAACTTTTAGTCATTTACGAAGAATTTTTTTGCACATTATCTGAATCTAAGGCCCACTTGCACCAACACAAGTTCAATATATAAACCAGTTCAACTCGTTAAACTAGCACCCGTTGTATGTGTGAACCGCGTTTAAATCCATAACTCGCTACTTAACTTTAAACTCGTGTTGGTGCAAGACGCGCTAAGTCTCTTATCTCTTTTGGTAGTTTATTGAAAAGTTGTGCGCCATCGAAAATAATGTTTTTTCCCGTAATTTGTTCAGACTGTTGGAATGCGTATGTTTCTGGCGTTTCGTGTGAAATGTGCGTACGTGCACCTCGCTGTTTGTTATAAATGTAGTTTCAGATTGTGGCTCTGTTATTTCATATACGTTGATAAACATTATAAAACTCTGAATCAGGTGAGTGGGCTCCCTTTTAGTCACAACTCACAATAATAGTTGTGGTACAGTATTTTTGTACTACCTAGATAGTTTATAAAAATGATCAGTTAGTACTAAGTGCGTACTTCCTATAAATAACCGGCTCTTCGATCATTTATTATTCAATCGATTAATCTGCTTCTGAAACCTTCTACTTGGCAGCAAGGAACGCGTAGAAGGTTTAAAATAATAATGTAGTACTGTGATTTTCAGGTTGCACTAAGTTTTTTGTTCGCTCAGTCTAGTGTTGCCGTTTTAGTGACTTTGTCACTAGATCTAGTGAGTTTTTGGCGTCTTTGGTGACATTTTTTAAAGATTATGTCACTAAAAAAAATCTAGTGACTTTTAGTGACTTTTAATATAGTGATAAAATTTTAAGCACGAACATTGACTTGGCTGTATACCCTCATAGATTTTACATGTTCTTCATCACATCATTTACTAATCATCATCGACGCTATGAACTTGAACGAATTATTCAAAACAATCGCTTTGGCTGTATATACCTTTGCCTGTTCAAGCAAATTTTCATTACAATGAACATTGTAAAAACTAAACTACGAAATAGACTAGCCACCAAAATTCTCAATTCAATACTTTTGATGCAACCAACTAAAACTTGTGAAAGAAAGCTGCCACACTTGCATTAAACCTCCCGAAGTCCTGTCAAAAATTACGAAAACTACGAGAACCATAAATAGAGAAACAGAATCAACAGCTACAACTTCTACAGAACGATCCACCTTCCCTGTGCCGGAAGAAGATGAAATTATTCAATTAATATAAGAACTTATTTATTCAACAGCAAAAATAGGTACTAAATAGACAATTAACTAAAAACTATAATACATAAAAAATCTCGTTTAAACTGTCTCCGAAATGACCGCGCACCCTGCGCGCCTCAAACACTCGCTGCATTTCCACGCTGGATAGCAAGGGCTATCCGTTGCCTGAGGAATGTTTCGCAGTTAGGTACTCCTGACATTTCTGTTAATTTAGAACCTATTGACCGATCAAATTTATTTGATTCTTTACTCCAAGCACCCATAGTCTCGGCGGCGAATGCGAGGAAGTCATAATTAGCTTTAATTGCCGAGTATTTTAGGTGCTTAGAGCGAGCGGCTGATTCGGCAGCGGCGCCAGCTGTCCGTGAAGACGCAAGTACGTGGGAATCAGCCAAAGTATCTGCGCACGTAGCGTCCCACACCAGAGCCCTGCCCCTGGACCAAGGTGTCAGCGTCATCCCGTCCGGTCTCTTCCGTCATCCCTACTCAGGCCTACTGGTTCAAAAACTGATGGAACATTTATTGAATTTAGGGCTCTCTTAATGATGTCATTCAGGGCTGAGTGACGAGAAAGTCTACCGGCGCTCTTGTAGCAACAGAGGCCATGACGCCCTTTAGTCAATTAATTGAATTTTTAATTATATAAGTATAAACATTGTAGGTATATAAACATTTTCACGTTTTATTTTAATATAACTTATTAAAAAATGTATTTTGAAAAATTATAAATGGAGCTCTGATAAAAATATTTAGTGACTTCTAGTGACTCTTTGAAGTAATTTTTTCCCTAATTCTAGTGACTTTATGGCAATAGTTTGGTGACTTTCTTTTTTCCTAAGCGGCAACACTGGCTCAGTCTACCATTCCTTTCATTCCATTTTTGATGTTTGATTGACAGCTGCGTTGCGTTGCTTCGTTCGTGCGTGAATTTTGTGTTCCTCAATTTGTATGTGAATAAAAAGTGAAATTGTTGGGAAACCCAGCCGTTGCTTGCACTGAGTGAGGCTGAGAGTTCCTTCGGGCGAGCGACGAGCCAGACTGTTCGGAGTGACACCGTCCAGGTGAGCTTTCATCGAGTGTTTGAGTGGTCGCCGTAATCAATCTAGTTTGTCTCAGCGATTGTTTATCCGGACAACGCCTCCCTAATATTCTCACACTCATGGCATTGTCCAGCAGACATGGAGAAACCTCGTTCCCACGGACCTGCGCTGCGCCGGGTACAGTTAGTCGGACTCGCTCGGTAGTCCGTCAGTTTTGCTCAGTCGGTACGCGGCTGTATGCATGAGCAGGCGGCGCGATGACAGTGAGTCACGCGATCATTTTCCGCGAAAATTTACTGTGAATGTCTACGTGAAAATTTCGTGAATTGCTAATCAATGCTCTTTTGTGGTCATAAAACGAAAGTAGGTGCCTTACTGAAGTGAATTTAAGTGTGTACTAGATAGGCTTGATATTCTCAGCTCAAGCAGGACAGTGGACCCACCCGACGCAATTCTATTCTCAGCTTTTTAATGTCAGTAAAATTTTTAAACATATTTGTATGTGTTATCGTTAGATTCTTACTTGTTCGGTGCGCGCTTTCCAGATTTTTCTAAAATATAAAAATAGAAAGACAATTTGTTTTTATACCCTCGCAAACTGATTTTCTACTATCTAATATTTTGGTTTACATCCATTCGTCGTAACGCGGATTCGAATTAAGTCAATCGGCACGATCATCCATACCCAGCTTTATACACTTTATATAGGAGTTTACTTGTAAATTTACAAATTTATTTTTTATAATAAAGCTTATTAAATTATCTTCATGTTATATATGAAATTCAGCTGTAAGGTGAATTTGTGCTTTGAAGTGGATTGCATCGGTTGACACAATTTTCTTGCTTGCCAGTGCAGTTGACCATTATATCAAACAGGCTATGGCGACACGGAGGACATTCCAAGTAGAGAATGGTGTTGTTGCCGGTAGTGAGTGAAATATGTTCCAGACGCTTTCATATCATCTCTCGACCACATTCTTAGAGCACCAGAAGGTAAATTATAAATTTTTCATGTGGGAAATCCGTGGATATATAATATATAAATTAACAATTTAGTTAGTTTATAATCACGACACTAACATAAAAGTAAAATGCTTCCGACATTAGCATGAAATAAAAAAAAAACTCTAATATTCTCTTAAACTCTTAATAAATTATTAATGATTTTGTAATAATAAAACAATGAATCAATACCTATTCTATTTCTAATATACCCATATAGGTACATATATGTCTTAAATTATTTTGCATTATTCAATTGAGAGAAAATCATGCATTTCAGAGCGCATCTACCTATACTAGAATAGGTACTTACTTACACGTCACACATGTACCTAGATACCTACTTTTGATTTAAATATATTTTTGTATTCAGGCTGCAGATAGAACACAAGTGGAGACTGATCCGATTGCATCGCACATCTTAATTTTATTCCTAGGCCGTGACACGGAAGTCCCTGCACACCGGATCCTAGATAGAATAATAATTTTCTTTGGCTGTATTTCTAAGCACATAGAAAAATTATAATATTCAATGCTATTTTCATCTTAGGACAATAAACCCTAGGACAAAAATATTAAAATTCACTGTACAGAATTACCTATAGGTATTTTTTATCTCTTGTATCTTCTAGTTTATTAGTTGCAGTGAGTTCTCAAACAATGAAAAAATAAATTTGATTCAAAGTAGCGAATAAAGAAATTATACCCCTGTGTACCGATGGGGTAAGCAGACCCAACAGATCTCCACATGTCGCTGTTCTGGTACACCTCTGAAATCTCTGATAATTTTCTATCGTACACGATTGTCGTTAAGGCAGAGCAGTACTAAAAATAGTATCTCCGGTTTGATATATCTCATAAATCACTGTTAGTTTGATGCTAGAAAAAATATATGGCTTTCTACAAGACATCGAAGGAGCCTAAATGCAATTGGATCTATTGGAATCGATTGAAAAAAAATCGCAAAGTACGCTCTCGAAAATTCGAAAAACCTATGTTTCCGTGCCATTAATTGGTTTATTGTCATGTCATTTTACATAATAGATACAAAATACAATACTCCTTCCCATCAAGGCCAGTATTATCTTATTTATTCAATATTACATCTACAGTTAAATATTTATTGATTCTGCACTTACATTCTCCAAACTCACAGTGGTTTACGAGAAATATCAATCCGGTGAAACCAATTTTTGGTACTGCTGCGCCTTAAAGAAAATACAATAATTATTTTCGGATTGGTACATGTAAAATGCATCCAAGCTAAAAATTAGCCTTCTCGCCGCGCACGCAATAATTGCCTGCAGTGCTCTCGAAGTAAAACTATTCCTTGTCTTTGTGTATTTGTATGCATTCAGTGTCATATTTAACTTGCACGCAGACGTCGCACAATAGATTTCTTTTTCTTCTGCCTAACGAGCCGGAAAACTCGCTGACAAAGGCGACGCGAGACGGGTACAGTGAAGAATGTAGATTTGTTAGTCAGGATTCTTTGTTTGTTGGTATACAAATGTGACACTTTTCCAATGTATTCATCCTTTTAAATAAAATATTTTGAAATAATTTGGGACAAATTTTTCCTGTTATTTTTACTGTATATTTATTTATCGTACGGCTAATGTGTGCAACTGTCTTTCGGCGCGAGTGTGTTTCCCGAATCCTTTAACCTGGGTGTTTTCAAACATCGTATTAACAGGCTAGACAGCCTAGCAACAGTCTGCAAATCTGCTGGCATGGCGCCTCTCTGAGTGTTATTTCACAAGGAGAGATGTTTTTGGCTCTGTCGACTGCACCATTAGTCCCCTCGTCACAGCTGCCTATGTTGGTTTACATAAAAAAAAATATCTGTAGTATATTCAGCAGGATGGTTTAACAATATCCGCGTCTTGTTAGGTGTCCGTTCATTAATGCATCCTTTTGCTTAGTATTTTTTCACATTAATTTCATTTCATATTAAAAATGTTAACTTTGATTTTATTATACTATGAACTTAGTGGGAGATGAACTTGGCATTAAAACATCCAAGCCTATCGCAAGTAGGAGTAGAGGATAGTGGGTTTCAATCGAGCACATTACTAAGGAGTGACCTCTCTTGCTCTCTCTTACAACATATTACGCGTATATGTATAGCTTGACCCTTCATCGACTGTTCGTCTCATCTGTACCTTAAAATTTTCATAGAGTGGAACATGTCTTCAGCATTTAGCAAATGAGTAGGCTTAGAATTTTCATGTGTGAAAATGTTCAAAATATAAGCAAAAGCACTTAATTTGTACATAAATATAATATTTGTGTAAATCATACTTTTTATTTTATGTATGTATCTATGTATATGTTTACATCAATTTTTGTAATCATTTATGCCTCACAATTTACTTTTGACTGTATCGTCCACCCCATTCATGCTTCTCCACATCGGAAGGGTTGGTGTGTAAAGAGCGCTGCATTGCAATAAACCCGCCTTGCGTCTTCCATGTTTTATGGTGTACGATAAAGTATTTAGAATTTTTCAATATTTTTTGTTAAATTAGAGCCAAGGTCAATTATTACCTCCTTAGTCAATGTGAAGACTAAGTTTTCCTCCGTGCTAGAGGTGGGCGTTGGATGTCGAGCTGTCGTGAGCCATCGTCGGTTTTTCTGCAGTTTTGAATCAGCTGTAACGATCGTGCCAATGATGAGGGAGAGTGTTGAGTTTAGAGCTCGGCATGTACATTGCGGGTTATTTTTTTCTAATATGCAGCTGTTCGCTGAGCAGTAAAGATACTCTCGTGCGAGAAGCCGGAGGTTCGATTCCCGAATGTGAACCATTTAGCTTTGCAAATTGTAATTTATTTACATATGCTCCTAAATCCGACACTCACGTCAGGAAAACAATGCAACTAACAACATAACTATTTATACTTGACAAATTAATATTCTTTTATCATATTTTAATTTTAAATTATAATTATTGGTTTCTCTTTGTAAGACAAGATGTGCAACATGAATATTAATATAGGGAGTGTTCTGAAGGTGTCGAACTGAGCTTGTGATGGCTTCACGGAACATATCCGGGCCCATTGGCAGTAGAGGAGGGTGTCAATCGAGGTCGGGACTAGCGAGCGCCCACTCTGTGTAGTTCTCCAGCATGCGTTAAGTTTCAGCTCGCGGCAAACCCTCTTTAGCTAGTCTGCGGTGACAAGGATGCGGAGAACCACCAGTACCGCTGTCGACCTCCCTCTCTACCTATCCATATTATGTAGGATGCCTCCCTAATATGTCCCTGGCAATACCAAAATGTAAATGAACTGCTTAACTGTATTCATTCGTTTAACAAATGAGCTCTAAAACTTATAAAGGTGGGGACGAATGTTATCACTTTAACGAGCATTCAAGGTCAAATAAAAATGTCTGCTACGCATAGGGCTCATACATAGTAGTTGTTTCACTTGAAGAGAACAGGAGCATGGCATGTACGTATGTACATATTATGGTGGGTTGTTGAGTGGGCTGAGTAATATATTTTATTATATTGTATATATTTATTGTACTTAAATAAATTTTCTTTTGTTATTATCATAAATTTTATCCATTTTAGTTACAATAATTTTACATATTTATGTCCAGTAGAAAAATACAAAGTATAAGTAGGTATTCTGAAATTATTATAAATGAATTTATTTTATAATAATCTTAAAGCGGATACGACTAGGGGCACATGGATAGTCGAGTCGGCGGGCCACATTTTCTGGCCAAATTTTCTTTGAGGGGGGGGGGGGGGGGGGGGCGAGGTAGTTGCACTCATTTCCCCCACCCCCCCTCCCCTCTGTATCTGTATGGAAGTCATTGACCTTTTTACTTGAAATAATTCGAGCTTAGTTGTCGCTTAACAATAATCTGTTGACACATTATGATGAATTAGTTTAATGGATTGCTTACTTATCTGAGTTTATCTCACACAGCGGCGGCAGCTAGTCTTGAGTATATATTTATATATATACATGTATATTCTTTATTGAACACCAATTTATTAAAATTAGGCACAATAGGCGAGCTTAATGCTGTGTGAGGCATTCTATTCTAACTACCCAATGGGATGTGGAAGAAGTATGTGCAGGCGAACAAGAATAGTTTGTGGCAATGTATTAAACTGTATAAAGTAATATATATGATAAAAAAGTAATACTACTTAAAGTACTTTAATGCATATATATGTATATAATAGACTTACATAATATGTACAGTACTCAGTGGTACTGTTGTACAACAACACCATCACAAGTATTATTATTGGTGGGAATATATATATTTTTTCTCTCTTCCGTTTTCATCATCTATCAGTCGGATGACTTTTATTTGATGTGTTGAATGCAGTTTGAAGTGAAAGTGCCACATTCATCAACGTTGAATGTAGATTGAAGTGAAGGTGCCACATTCATCAATGTGGCATACGCCGCAGCGCGCAGCGATGGATGTCTGCGAATGAACAACATAAAATACACCAAATGCTTGTCTCCAAAGTTGCCACAATAATGCGGAAGGTTTCTTCGAAAACTTTCCTTGTCTATGCATTTAAGTAATATTCGTAAATTAATATAGAGAAATTAATTCATAATTAAACTTTTTGAATAAATGAAAAATTATTAAAATACAGTGGTGTGTCCTATTCAACTTACTTAGACTATGTTTATCTCATTTCATGTTTCTGAAAAAGCTAATTACACTTTAAATATGGCTTTTTTTTTATGGAAACTGACACGGTTGGCTACATCACTTACAACATCCGTGATGTCAGCCCATAACACCAGGTGAACTAGGTGCCATGTCAGTGCTTCCCTTCGATCGTGCCGGCTACAATGAACTGGACGGAAAAGACAAACTATTTACATAGCCGTTTCGACCGACGTTTCATTCAGTGCGGTGACACCAACCCGGGCGGGTTGAACCCTACCACCGAGTAAGGTAGGAAGGGAAGGGACCTACAGTTTTACCGAATCCGAACCACGGTCAGCCTCCAACGGTCGAGCGGTCACCGATCCAAGCACTGACCGTGCCCAGCGTTGCTTAACAATCAATAGCAACAGTCGACTGTCTGAACCACTGAGCTATCGAGGCTGACGATTCCAGTAAATAATGATACCACACACTATGAGTTATATTATTAGCTGTCAAAAGTGGTGTTTGGTTTTGTAATCTATGGGTGAGTCTTACTCCATCATCATCAGTGAATCATCACATCACGCATATATAATATGTACTATATGTACGAATGATGATGAGATCTCCTGACAGTTTGCTGTGATTACTGACTGCAAACGATTGTGATGTGAATAAAATCATATTATCAATAAATAGACATTTTATTTAAAAAAAAGGAGTTACTTTGATGTGCGTGAGCGGATGTCAAACTAAGGTTAACCCTTTAATCTTTACTACTGTATGTCATCATCATCAGCCCTTAACAGTCCACTGCTGGACATAGGCCTCTCCCAAGGCACGCCACCACACGCGGTCTTCCGCTCTTCTCATCCATACACTCCTGGCTACCTTTTTTAGGCCATCTGTCCACCTAGTCGGGGGACGTCCCACGCTATCATTGCCTGTATGTGGCCTACATTGGAGCACTTGTCTACCCCAGCGGTTATCGGATCTGCGACAGATGTGCCCACTGCCACTTCAGTTTGATAATTTTCTTAGCAATGTCGACTACCTTGGTTCTTTAGCGTATTTCCTTATTATGGATTTTATCAATCAAAGAAATACCGAGCACTGCAATTTTTTTTCTGTCTTTAGAATGAAGGATGAAATAAATATCTTATTATTTTATTGAATGAAATGTCCGTACTGATTGGAACGTCGGTCGAAACGGCTATGAAAATAGTTCGTGTTTTCTGTGCAGTTCAGTGTAGCCAACATAAAATTAAGGAAAGCACTGACATGGCACCTAGTTCACCCGGTGTTATAGGCTGACATAACGGATGTTGTAGGTGATGTAGCCAACTGTGTGAGTTTCCATGAAAAAAATTTCAAACATTTTTTTTATTGAAAAACATATACATACTTACATAATTTACTTTATAGCACGCACGGCATACGCGTTCCTCAAGACTCCTTATTTATGGCACTTCACAATAGCTTCAAATTACTACTTTAATATCTGTTTCGACTAGGCTTGCCAGATCTGATGTTAGCCTTCCCGGGACATACCTACACCTGCAGTCCTTCATAAATAAAGTGGAAAAATGAATGACCAATATTTACAATTTTAACTTTTAGCGTTTTTTATAGTTAACAACTTTAGCAAGTAATACACTCATTGTTGTGTACACTCATACATATCAAATTGCATATCTTATCGACCAATTTCACTCCGTGACTACGTTCACTCCACTCCACTCCACTCTAGACTATTTTGCGTGACGTAAAGTAGTATGTATGTGCATATGTATATATTTTTCTT
This sequence comes from Nematopogon swammerdamellus, assembly GCA_946902875.1. Classification (NCBI taxonomy): domain Eukaryota; kingdom Metazoa; phylum Arthropoda; class Insecta; order Lepidoptera; family Adelidae; genus Nematopogon; species Nematopogon swammerdamellus. The sequence goes on from OX336347.1 coordinate 18,052,045, forward strand.
CCCGGGACAAATTGCAATCTCCGGGACAAAAAGATCCTTCGCCCGGGACACGGGACATTGGAGCCTAGCCCGAGACAATCCCGGAAATACCGGGCACCTGGCAAGCCTAGTTTCGACCGACTTTCATACTGCAGTCGTATAAACCTGGACGTGTTACCTAGTAGGTAATAATCATATTATGATTTAAAGTGCCTAGTGGTCAAGTTTTTATGCGATTCAATAAAAAATCTGTTCTGTTTCTATCTTGATATCTAAGAAGAAAATACAGTCCTTGGGCCTGAATAGCCTGTATTTGTATTTTCCATTGCCACATTCACACAAAGTTAATAAATAATAGGTTTTTCACGCTTTTAGAAATAGCATGTCTTGAACGTGCGTATATTACGTGATACTATTGATCGGATAAATAAGTATTATTCTGGTTACAGGACTGCACAGAAATTAAGCTTGCGTTGTATCTAGTGGCTTTTTAACTAACTAAATATAAACAGCATTATTAGAAAATTTATCTGCATCCGAGCTATGTGGCTCGACGTATCGAGCCAAACGTATGGCCCATCTTTATGAGCGCTCCGCCCGGTGCGACGGTCGGCAGAGAACTGTCAGTTCCACCGTCGTCCGCGACGGACGGGGATAATAAAAAACCGGCCAAGTGCGAGTCGAACTCGCACACCGAGGGTTCCGTATCGCCATGTCATGGTCAGCGCTGCTTCATACTGTTTTCGGTAGATGGCGCGCATACACTTTTTAGTTTCTTTAGTTGCATTATCTATCACACATGCATTAATTTATTATGAATTCTACGAGTACCTTGGTGTTTCTCGATTAATCAAGAGTGGACAGACATTGAAGCGAGACTAAAGGGGTTCCCGATTTAATATACAGAAGGTATCTAGAAAGTAAAGTGCTCATTATAGAGTTTGTGCCTCCTGAGTCATCGCGAGTGTGATGTCATCTCATCTCATAACTCTTGTCACGAATGCGTGAATGTATAAAATGCAGAGCGCAAGCATTTAATTTGCTATGTGACATCTAGCCCACTATTTAATATGCAGTTTAAGTGGAGTTTGCACATGCACAGGCTTTTAATATCTGAGAGATATCTCTATTGAATGATGCTATGATGCAGTGAAGATCGTCCATTTATCGGGCGTCGCCTTTAATAAGTGTTTTTCATTTTATTTTTTTATGCAAACCACCAGCTACGCGTGATAGGAATAGATGGCGCTGCATTTAAAATGCTCGAAAGCTACCTACTAAATAGAACTCAAGTCGTACAAATAAATAGTGTCAAAAGTAATCAAAAACCAATTAGTTGTGGAGTACCGCAAGGGTCTTTAATCGGGCCTTTATTTTTCCTTATATATATCAATGATGTGCACAAAATAAATCTTCAGGGTCACTTAACATTGTATGCTGACGACACTTGCTTATTTTATTTTGGTAAAACAATCATAGAAGTAATGAATAAAGCACAAGAAGACCTAAATCGTCTCAACTCATGGTTCGTACAAAATCTTTTAACAATAAATACAGCCAAGACGTGCTACATAATATTTGCGTCTAAAAATAAAAAAATAACCGTTACGAACACACTCACAATAAATGGCCAAAAACTGCAATTAGTAGATAAAGAAAAATACCTAGGGCTAGTTTCGGACAAAGATCTGACATGGCGAGAGCACATTAAACTTGTAATCTCTAAAATTACACCGCTTACGGGCGCGCTGAGACGAATTGCCGGCATTCTCCCCGCGCAGACGAGGTACACAATCTACAATTCGCTAGTGCAACCACACTTGCAGTACCTCGTCAGCGTGTGGGGGAGTGCGGGCACCACTATATTACACGACTTACAAGTCGCACAGAATAAACTCGTGAAGACGCTATTCAAACTAGACCGGCTTACGCACACGAACACTCTTTATAAGGAAACAAAACTTATGAACATTTCCTTGATCTACAAATTTCACACGTGCCTGCATATTAGAATAATCTTGAACAAGGAAATTCACACTGAACTCAACGCTAAATGCAAATGTTGAGATACACACCTATTTTACAAGAAGCGCGCGTAATATACGGATACCTACAGCCCGAACTAATTATGGAAAGAAAAATATTACATTTGAAGGAGTACAAATCTATAACGCTCTTCCGAATGAAATTAAAAATGTAACATCCAACAAAATGTTTAAAAGAGCTGCCAAATTATATTTTCTAAATTCCCAAAATTAGGTAAATACAAGTATATGTCCGTCCGTCGTCTGTCTATAAATATAATAGTAATAAGTACGTACTATATATAACTATAAGTAAGTATAATAGAAGCAATAAATAATATTAGAATAATGTAACCGCAAATATCTATGTATAATATATCTATAAGTGAATGTAATGTTCTTTGATATATTATTAATAAAGAAATCTATAAACTGAACATGGGTAGCTATGCAGTCGACAGAGCCAAAATCTAAATCACCTCTCCTCGCGAAACCACACTCAGTTAGGTGCCATGCCAGCAGATTTGCGGGCTGTTGCTAGGCTGTCTAGCCTGTTAATACGACGTTTGAAGACACCCAGGCTTAAGGCGGAAATAAGACTCAAAAGGTCAACTTTAAACGAAATTATTGAGCTATTGGTAAAGATCTGTAAAAAATATATGTTATGTATTGATGTCTAATTAGCAAACAGTGAAAAAAATTATATTTTACTACTTTGTAAAGGTGTTAAATAAATCTCCAAAAAATTACGAAAAGTACGAAAATTGTGCTTTCAAGTTAAATTATCTTGAGAAACATCAATTGTTTCAATACAAGACCCTCATAGAAATATAGGTAATATTTTTCCCTACAATCGTAGCGAAATAAATATTTTTTTCCATCTTTCCAACACGTGAAATTTAATAAATAGTGTGATTTTCGCGCAAACATTCATCGTTGGCGCGACGTATCAGCCACCGCACGAGTAGAATGAATCTCGCACCTATTTACATCGGCATACGGTTCGTGTCTCAATCATCAGTGCTTGGGTAGCACGGTTTGAGTCTTATTTCCGCCGGATTCGGGAAACACACTCGCCGGAAGACAGTTCCACACCCTAGCGGTGCGACAAAGAAACAATTTAGAGAACCGATGGGTTCTCAAAAGTAAAAAAACAATTGGGGCTGGCTCCGGGCCTGCAAACAAGTCCCGCTCGGTTGGGGGACCTTCGTGCAAAACCCCTGCGATCTCCAGCCACCCCAGCCAGCCTATGTCCTCCATGAAGGCCACAAGTCGACCGGGGCGTCTGCAGACCTCCGCAGCTGAAGATGGAGAACGGAATATATCACATCGTTGGCTGCCAAGCCAAGCACACTGCACTCCAACAAAACATGCTCGGCCATGGGTGACTTTGCCAAAGAACCATTCTGGTGCAGTCGACAGAGCCAAAATCACCTCGCGAAAGCACACGGTTACTTTCACTAAACTTTCAATATCATGTCAGGGGCCCATACAACCGACTCTCGTGCCAAAGTATGGTCTAAAGTTGCAAAGGTTAACGGCCCCGGCCGTTACTTTCCCATGGCATTGCGGTTAATTGTAAATTGGTTATTTTATGAGTGAATTAAAAAAGAAAGCGCATGGGAATGTACAGTTTTGACTGAAACTTGCAAAATATACTAGTTTGAGCGATTATTTATAATTAACTTTATATTATAATTATCTTTTGCCCGCGGCTTCGCTTCGCGTGACTTTCTGCTCACAGCTCAGGCCGCCGATGATGTAGCGTTATGATTTATAGCCTAAAACCATCTTGAGAAGTGAGAGAATGTAATAGTGGATACCATATGTAAATAGATAAAGTGGTTCTCGAGTTATAAGGATATTCATATATTGAAATTTTGATGCAACAAAAATAATTATGTATGTACAGTTCCTTCAAAACTTTATTGCCGCTCGATGTACCTTGCTCACTCAATGAATTTTAGGTCATAATTCGTAGAACATAGGGTAGACTTTAATTTCGCTCGCATCTTGGGTTCGCGCATGTACTGTGAAGCATATATCTACCCTATGATCTACGAGTGATGTGATGACCTAAAATTCGTTGACGGTGCAGATAGGTCGAGCGGCATTTAAGTTTTGAGGGAACTGTAGTTTCTGTCATTTTTAATACTCGGACAATATTTGAAGAGGTGAGCCGCATGTTCTTTCAGTGCCCAAGTAAATGTGTATTTAGTGATAAAGGTCCACCTTTGTGTACTCATATTATTTCCTATGCGTTAATTCTATTTGTATTACTAATATTGTGTTTGTGGTGTGTTGCAAAATCATTTTTTTGTTATAATTCGTTCCTTATTTTTTTTTATAACTATAGTGGGGTTTTTATTATCACTGATTTCGAAAGAATGCGCTTATGCGAAGTTCCCCGCTGCCACAGCAATCTTTGCCGTTACAATTTTTTATGATTATCATAAATTGCTTAATCGAAAATACATGAAGAGGGTCCTCGACCAAGAATCAACCTGAAACTGCGGCATTAGCCCCCAATGTCCGTGTTTGTTTTCTAGTTGGAGTGGAATACATGAAGAGGAAAATTTGTCCTCGACCAAGAATCGACCTGAAACTGCGGCATTAGCCCGCAATGTCCGTGTTTGTTTTCTAGTTGGAGTGGAATACATGAAGAGGAAAATTTGTCCTCGACCAAGAGTCGACCTGAAACTGTAGCATTAGCCCCCAATGTCCGTGTTTGTTTTCTAGTTGGAGTGGATGGAATACATAAAGAGGAAAATTTGTCCTCGACCAAGAGTCGACCTGAAACTGCGGCATTAGCCCCCAATGTCCGTGTTTGTTTTCTAGTTGAAGTGGAATTCCGAAAATATTCACAATATTCTTAATTGAAATATGTGGTAAATAAGTAATGAAAAAACATCAAGCACTTCCTATAACTTTCTTCAGTATTGTTATTTTTTATAAGTAAATTATGTACATTGTGTTTAGAACATTTTCTTATTTGTATTGACAGAAACCTTTCCTAGACAGGCCTGGTCAGCCAGGTAGAGTAGACCGCACCTCGTGAACGCGAGAGGCCGAAGCCCAGTATAGGGTGCGCTGTAGCGTTTTAAATAAAAAAATCAAAAAATTATAAATGAAGCGCATTAGGCTATAATAATAATAATAAGTAATGAAAGTTGTTGTGTGCGTGCAGAACGCGCGCTGCGTGAAGATGTCGAAGAAGCCGGGCGCGGCGGCGCCAACGCTGCACAAGGTGATCATGGTGGGCTCCGGCGGCGTCGGCAAGTCCGCCCTCACACTCCAGTTCATGTACGACGAGTTCGTCGAGGACTACGAGCCGACCAAGGCCGATAGCTATAGGAAAAAGGTTCGTGCGCTCTACCCTCTCTCTTGTTGTTGTTGTTGTTGTTGTTGTTGTTGTTTTGGTTTGGGGTTGGCTCTAGGCCTGCAAACTAATCCCGCTTGGTTGGGGACCTTCGTGCAAAACCCCGCAGTCTCCAGCTACCCCAGCCAGCCTATGTCTTCCATGAAAGCCACAAGTCGACCGGGTGTCTGCAGGCCGCTTATCCCTTAGTCGCCTTTTACGACATGCACGGGGAGAGATGCAGTGAGACTATTCTTATTAAGTACCGACCCCACACAGTACCACACCCTCTCTCTTGTCTTTACTTTACTTATTAAAATATTGTTCGGTTACGGATAAGATGCCATGCTGAACGGCGACAGGACAATGACGTAATTTTTTCGTCAGAAAAAACTCATTGTTACACGCAGACCGGATTCGAACCTCGGACCTCTCGCATGAGAAGCCGATGGCCAAACCACTCGGCCACCCGCCGCTTATAGATGTTCATTCTATAAGGAAAAAAAACCAGTGTTTTTGGTCTATTGCTTCCTAATTCTCTAAAACCAGTTTTCAGCATAAACGACAAATTTATCACTGGAACTAACCTGTCGGCTAAATGCCCTACCTGATAACGAAAGCCACAATCCTGCATGGTTCAGTGAGCGAACCGCACTAGGCTTGCGTCTGCAACAGAATTACTAAATACTAGCGTCTGCAACAGAATTACTAAATACTAGCGTCTGCAACAGAATTACTAAATACTAGCGTCTGCAACAGAATTACTAAATACTAGCGTCTGCAACAGAATTACTAAATACTAGCGTCTGCAACAGAATTACTAAATACTAGCGTCTGCAACAGAATTACTAAATACTAGCGTCTGCAACAGAATTACTAAATACTAGCGTCTGACTCACAACTAATCACCTGATAGAAGAAGTGGTATAAAATGGACAGATATAGATGGTTTACTTATCAGACCGGGCTGGAGATCCTATTGTGAATGAGATGTTGAAATTTTTCAGACGGAAAAGATAGGCAATCATTTCACAATCTCGAGTGCGGCGTTGTAGCCTTGACTAGCGGGCGCTGGCGGAATCTCGTGATGCTGTTTATTAGACGCAAACTCAGCGTCTAGTTCCAGTTTAAAATAAATTGATTTTATTATTATTTTTTTTTTTTTTATGGAAGCTGACACCGTCGGCTACATCACCTACAACATCCGTGATGTCAGCCCATAACACAGGGTGAACTAGGTGCCATGTCAGTGCTTCCCTTCATTTCATGTCGGCTACACTAAACTGGACGGAAAACACGAACTATTTACATAGCCGTTTCGACCGACGTTTCGTTCAGTGCGGTGGTACCAACCCGGCCGGGATAAACCCTACCACCTAGTAAGGTAAGAAGGGAAGGGACCTACAGTTTAACGTGGAATCCGAACCACGGTCAGCCTCCAACGGTCGAGCGGTCACCCATCCAATCACTGACCGCGCTCAGCGTTGCTTAAAAACAGTTGACTAACCAACCGCGCCACTGAGCTACCGAGGCTGACGAATTTTCTTATCCCTTAGTCGACTTTTACGACATGCGACGGGGAGAGATGCAGTGGGGCTATTCTTTTTAAGTACCGACCCCACACGGTACAAATAATACTCTTTTATACTCTTTTTATAAAAAATCATTTAAACAGGAATGATTTTTAGGGTTCCGTATACGTCGCACGGGACCCTATTACTAAGCCTACGCCGTCTGTCTGTCTGTCTGTCCGTCTGTCTGTCCGAGGGCAGGGTCTTGAACCATAATAGGTAGCTATTGAATTTTTCACAGAATATGTTATTATGTCCAATATAACAACAAATAAGAAAAAGTAAAAAATTCACAGGGTTGCCATAGATACAAGAAACTAAAAAGTGTATGCGCGCCATCTACCGAAAACAGTATGAAGCAGCGCTGAACATGACATGGCGATACGGAAAACTCGGTGCGCGAGTTCGACTAGCACTTGGCGGTTTTTTTTTTTCGTGTGGCCCATCCCGATTCTATGCACCTAATATAGCGATGTTATTCAGTAGATTCAACTGTGTTTAATTCCAGTTTAAAATGTTTTCATATATTATGATTGAAAATTCTTTTTAAACAGGGACCTTAACCAAACTATTTCACAGGATGGAATTATCGGAGCCTGTTTATGCAGGTAGACTGTGATACTGTGTGGGTCTGGTACTTAAAAAGAATAGCCCCACAGCCTCTCCCCCCGTGCATCTCGCAAAAGGCGACTAAGGGATAAGGACAAGGTGCCGTACTAAAGGGCGACAGGTTGGCCACCTCTCACCTTGGAATAGTCCTTCCACCGCATGATGCAGCAGGTGGGTCTGCGTGCCTCACGTGCAGCTTGATAGTTATCCTGTCATAACACTTTGCTAAACTTGGTGGTCGGTGTTGTGCTGTAGTTTACAAGAGTACTTGCGGCACAACACCGATTACTCTACTCACCTCGATGGTCGGAATACAGCGTGTGGTATGTATGTATGTATGTTCTTGTAGGTATGAACCTAACCAAGGGCGCACGCACGAACAAAATTCAATGTTTAAACCCCGACGCAAAAGGAGGGGTGTTATAAGTTTGACGTGTGTGTGTGTGAGAGAGGGTGTGAGAGTATGTGGGCATCGTAGCTCCCAAACGGATGGGCCGATTTTGATGCGGGTATTTTAATTAGGAAGTTTGTTTAATCGGGATGGTTCTTAGCTGTTTGTAATCAAGTAACCAAGTAATTAAGTAATATAAAAATTAATTATTTTAAAAAGTGGATCGATTTGCATCTTTGAGGAAATATTACGCTAGTCCTTACCTATAATAAAATCCAACGTCTGCTTTCTGTCTGTCTGAGTGTCTGTCTGTCCGCTTATAACTCGAGAACCACTAAACCGATTTTAATAAAACAAAATTCTACGGATAGCTTGATTCTTCCCATCAACTATAGGCTACTTACTATCACGCTAAATGGCTTATGAGGTTAGCAGTGAAGTGAAATATGAGAGCAGGCGGAGCCGCGGGCACAGCTTGTACATAATATATCTTTGATTTGCAAGCGGTTTTCTTGAAAAAGCTTGAAATAAAAGTTATGATAACAATGCACTCAGGTGGTGCTGGACGGGGAGGAGGTGCAGATAGACATCCTGGACACGGCGGGGCAGGAGGACTACGCCGCCATCCGGGACAACTACTTCCGTAGCGGCGAGGGCTTCCTCTGCGTCTTCTCCATCACGGAGGTGGACAGCTTCGACGCCACGCAGGAGTTTAGGTGAGCTTCGTAGTCTTCGAATTAATAGTATACATGGCGCTTAGAGAAAGGGCGGGATAGGCCGATAGAGAATCGGTGAGAGAAGGAAAGGGATAGAGATTTCGAATGGAAAAATAACACACTCGGCTTGAAAATTTTATATCCTTACCTATAATAAAATCCAACATCTGCTTTCTGTCTGAGTGTCTGAGTGTATGTCTGTCTGTCCGCTTATAACTCGAGAACCACTGAACCGATTTTAATAAAACAAAATTCTACAGTTAGCTTGATTCTTCCCATCAACTATAGGCTACTTACTATCACGCTAAATGGTTTATGAGGTTAGCAGTGAAGTGAAATATGAGAGCGGGCGGAGCCACGGGCAAAGCTTGTATTATTATATAATTATACTTTATATGTAAATATCGACAAAATTTTATGGAATAATATTTTCCTCAACATAATATCTAGCACTAGTACTCAACTTTACCATATATTTATTAAAGAGTGATTATTGCAGTATCATCAATACTAATAATAAATCTGTAAGGGGTTGGTCATGGATTAAGTTAGGTACTTTGTTTTATGAGATACTGCGTTTGTAGACTCTATGATTCTAAAACTAAATTGATGATTTTTAGAAATCTTTTCTGTATTTAACTATGTTCTTCAATAACTCTTAAACCGATCATCCGAATTCAATGAAACTTAGTACAAGCACATTTTACTATACGAGACACAGGATAGGCTAAATAAAATGCAGTTCCAGTTACGCTAAGATGTGGCTCTCAAACAAACCGAATTGTTCCGCGCGCCGAAATAAAGGTGCGTTAGCGGAATTACTTACTTCTTTTTAAATAGGAATTTCACGCGAGCGAAGCCGCGGGCAAAAGCTAGTTGTTAATATAACAGATCGTGCGAAGCAATGTGAGGTATTACAGACTCTTATGTTAAGGCTTAAACTTTAGTCGACTGAACGTAAGATGGCCATACATAGAAGCCTTGTACATTGGATTAGAGAAGAAGTGTTCTTCTCTAGTCCAGTGTAGCCAGCAATCCAAAGGGAAGTCTCCGTTATGGCACCTACCTTCCTTCTCGGCGGTGATATTGGCTAGCCGGAGCATATGCCTCGGGTCAGTTACGGTGCAATTGTCAGCTTCCTTCGGTAGCTCAGTGGTGCAATCGCTCAACTGCCGTTCGTGATCTTAAGCACACCTGGGCGCGGTCTGAACTTTAAGTTTGGAAACAAATCTAAAACCTAAACTTGTTTGATTTGCTTTAGTACGTTGCTTAAAATAAAACCTTGTTTTTAAAAAGGTTTTTAGTTTTATTTTTTTTTTTTTGTGTGCCGTCTTTTTCTTACAATTATTGCGTTGAGCGTCTTTACTCTTCATTCTTCATTTATTCATTATTCATCATTTGTATGGTCGTACACTGAATGAAACGTCGGTCGAAACGGCTATGTAAATAGTTCGTGTTTTTCGTCCAGTTCAGTGCAGCCGACATGAAATGAAGGGAAGCGCTGACACGGCACCTGGTTTACCCGGTTTTACGGGCTGACATCACTGTGTTAGTTTCCATAAAAAAAAATAAAAAAAACACTACGCTTGAATTTGTCCAATTATATTTTTCCAATCCGGTTCGATTACACCCACAAAGAGGCTCTTCTTCGGCAAGAAACATTCGCAGCAAACTTGTAACGGCTACTAGTACTGTGTGGGATCGGTACTTAATAAGAATAGTCCCACTGCATCTCTCCCCGTGCATGTCGTAAAAGGCGACTAAGGGATAAGCGGCCTGCAGACACCCCGGTCGACTTGTGGCTTTCATGGAAGACATAGGCTGGCTGGGGTAGCTGGAGGCTGCGGGGTTTTGCACGAAGGTCCCCAACCAAGCGGGATTAGTTTGCAGGCCTAGAGCCAACCCCAAACCAAAACAACATCAACTTGTAACGGCGAACTGTGACTCCTGCGCAGAGAGCAGATCCTGCGCGTGAAGAGCAGCGACGACAACGTGCCGTTCCTGCTGGTCGGCAACAAGTCTGACCTGGCGGAGAAGCGCAAGGTGCCGCTCGAGACGTGCCGCGAGCGCGCCGCGCAGTGGGGCGTACCCTACGTAGAGACCTCCGCCAAGACGAGGGACAACGTCGATAAGGTAACTAACACACATTTGTTTTTTTTTTTGTGGAAACTGACACGGTTGGCTACATCACATCACCTACACATCCGTGATGTCAACCCATAACATCGGGTGAACTTGGTGCCACGTCAGTGCTTCCCTCCATTTCATGTCGGCTACACTAAACTGGACGGAAAACACAAACTGTTTACATAGCCGTTTCGACCGACCTTTCATTCAGTGCGGTGGTACCAAGTCGGGCGGGTTAAACCCTACCAGCTAGTAATATAAGAAGGGAGTCATATCCCTTAGTCGCCTTTTACGAGATACACAGGGAGAGATGCAGTGGGGCTATTCTTTTAAAGTACCGGCCCCACACGGTACTGCAGTGGGGCTGTTCTTGTGCCGGCCCCACACGGTACAAAACAATACAAACAAACACATATTCATTTCAGTTAAGTATTTAAATTTAATTTAAAATTTTTTTTTTGTCCATTATTGGAATAAGACTTTAGCCGTCCTGTGTCTGCGTCAGCCTCGTCGTGACTATTGAAATATTATCCAAAGCATCACTGACCTCTGAAGGCTTAGAGATTGAGTTGAGATTTAAAAAATTGAGTGGAGTGATCAGAAAAATTGTTTGGGTGAATTTTTTGTTTTTTTTTTTGTTATGGAAACTGGCACGCTTTGCTGCATCACTGGTGTTGTCAACCCATAACACCTTGGTGTTGACCGTGTCAGTTCTTCCCTTTGTTCGTGCCGGCTACACTGAACTGATACTGCACCTTTTCTTTTTATTGAATCCAAGACATTGTTGGCTATATGGCCTACTGCAACCGTAATGCCTGCCTTGCAGCAGCCAGCATCACAACTTCGAAAGTCGTACCGTGTCACCGCATCCCGTTGGTCGTGTCGGCTACGCTGGAACTTGAAGGAACACCTAGTTCACCAGTGTGTTATGGGCTGAAATCACTGATGTAGTAGGCGATATAGCCAACCGTGTCAGTTTCCATAAAAAAAACTTTCACTCTGGGGCTCACAGTCGGCGGCTGATAATACGTTTGGTGCGAACGCGACCTAAAAGTTGTGGTTACGGCGTCAGAAATTCTTCACATCATTTTCTATGTGTTGGTGGCAGGCTTATTATGTGTTTTGTGAAATATGTTTGTTGAACAAATATTGCAGTTGTGTATGCAGAGTTCTTAGATGGAATTTTTTTATGTTTTTTTTTTTTATTTATATTTACTAGATTTTATGTACTTACAGCTTTGAAGGCAATACACAACTGCAGTGCCTGTTCGAATGCTGTGTCGCGCGGAGAGTTGGCAAAAAACATTGGTGTGTTTAAGAAAAACAATTTTCTACAGGCTGAAGAGCCCTTTTATATTTCTTCATTATGGTCAATCAATCAGCTGGCATGGCACCTCATTGGGTGTGATGTCGCGAGGTGAGATTTACTGTGTGCACACACACACAGTAAATATCACAAATTACATTTGCTCCATTTGGTTCATACATTTGGTACATTTGGTCCATACATTTGGTACATACATTTGGTGCATACATTTGGTACATTTGGTACATACATTTAGTACTTTTGGTACATTTGGTCTATACATTTGTTACATTTGGTACATGCATTTGGGGCATACATTTGGTACATTTGGTACATACATTTAGTACTTTTGGTACATTTGGTCCATACATTTGTTACATTTGGTACATACATTTGGTGCATACATTTGGTACATTTGGTACATACATTTAGTACTTTTGGTACATTTGGTCCATACATTTGTTACATTTGGTACATGCATTTAGGGCATACATTTGGTACATTTGGTACATACATTTAGTACTTTTGGTACATTTGGTCCATACATTTGTTACATTTGGTACATGCATTTAGGGCATACATTTGGTACATTTGGTACATACATTTAGTACTTTTGGTACATTTGGTCCATACATTTGTTACATTTGGTACATGCATTTAGGGCATACACTTGGTACATTTGGTACATACATTTAGTACTTTTGGTACATTTGGTCCATACATTTGTTACATTTGGTACATGCATTTAGGGCATACATTTGGTACATTTGGTACATACATTTAGTACATTTGGTACATACATTTAGTACATTTGGTACATTTGGTCCATACATTTGTTACATTTGGTACATACATTTGGTGCATACATTTGGTACATACATTTGGTACATACATTTAGTACATTTGGTACATACATTTAGTACATTTGGTACATACATTTAGTACATTTGGTACATACATTTAGTACATTTGGTACATACATTTAGTACATTTGGTACATTTGGTCTATACATTTGTTACATTTGGTACATACATTTGGTGCATACATTTGGTACATTTGGTACATACATTTAGTACATTTGGTACATTTGGTCCATACATTTGTTATATTTGGTACATACATTTGGTGCATACATTTGGTACATTTGGTGCACACATTTGGCACATTTCGGCACGGCCATGCCAGTGAATATTTTTGCCAACGCCGCCGGTGTGCGTGCGTGTCGCGGGTGACGGATCGTGCGTGTGTGTGTGCCGCAGGTATTCTTCGATCTGATGCGCGAGATCCGCTCGCGCAAGTCCGACGGCAACAAGGCGACCAATGGCCGCGCCGAGAAGACGCGCCGCAAGAAACTCAAGTGCACCATCTTGTAGGCCGTGTCGCGCCGGCCGCTCGGGCCGTACGCGCGCGCCACACGTACGCGGGGGGCGGGCGGGGCGGTGTCGTGCGCTTAACCACTGTTGACATCTGAACTCATTCTTGCGGGGATCACTTGAAGTTACATTTTATTTTGTAAAGTATACAAAATGTAAAACAAAATTACAGATTTAATTATTATTTAGTGACTCATACCAAATTTTTTATTTTGTTTAATAATTTTTTTTCCAAATTTTCATCGAAGAAGGTAGGAGTTATGATGATGATTCTAAGAAGATAGGTAGAAACACTACCTATCTTCTTAGAATCATCATTTTATATAATATTGGCAAATAACTAGAAATTTAAAATATATTATTGTGATTTTTTTATATATATTTCTTTTGTATACTTTATAAAAATTATGCTCAAAAATGGGTTCAGGTAAGTTGGGACATTTAATAAGCGCTCGCAAGGATGTTACGTTGAGGAGGCTTACTCACAGTGTATCGGTGAAACAATTTTTAATAAGTGCAACTTAACGGTATGTTAAGGACACAAAGTCGAATGTATATATACTAAAACCTCGTATTATCAACAATATTTCACTGGAGTCTTGGTGGGTGGGATCTGAAAGACGTTGATTCTGTTAACACGGGGTGTCCGCGGGAAGCTTTATGGAATACTGTATGGGGTTACCGGTGTGACGGGTCTCTGCCAACCGTCGCACCGGGCGGAGCGCTCATGGGGACGGGCCATACGTTTGGCCCGGAACGTAGCCACGAGCCACATAGCTCGGAGATGGCTGCGAGTAAAGCCGAAACTATTTTGTAATAATAGTCCCCTCTCGTTTTCCTAAAACTTTTTTTTTTCTAATTAAGTAGAAGAGAGAAAAAAATTAATGACAAATAATGATTTGTTCAGTTTCAAATACATATTCATGTTTCTATGAAGAAAAAAAATCTCCCAGATTAAATATTGTAATTACACTTTTAATTAAAAATATGAACTTGATAAAGCGAGGTATTAGTTAATTAAATTATTTAAATTGAAGCTTTATGTAATCGTAATTCACGTTGGGCAAACAATTATGTCCTCGTTGACAAAATATACCTTAAATGTAATCGAAATACAGGTGAAGTTATGCACACGCTCTGAATAATTCTAAGGTGAACAACGTGAAGGTTGAGCTCGTGTGATTTTTTGTACACTAGTTGTTTTCGAGTTAAATCATAAGCCCAAGGGACCTTTTGTAGCTCGGTCTGTGCGATCGGGATTATGCGTTTCAATATCAATATTGATTGTGCAGACCATAGGAATGACTGGTGAATAAAAATGGACAGATCTGTCAGTCGGTCGGTCAGCGTGGTGCTGGACATACGCCTCTCCAATTTTCGTCCAGTTTTCCCAGCCTTCGGCGGTACGGGACCGCCGCTCCCCGCCGACATACTTGGTTGTCGTCGTCGGGAATGTTCCGTTTTCCGCAAAAATGCCTACTTTTGCGCTGTAATCCATACTGATTACAGCACTCAGATTGTAATCCATACTGATCCAGACTAAGGGACATACGGCCAGGCAACATAGTTTGACATGACAGACTAAGGGACATACGGCCAGGCAACATAGTTTGACATGACAGACTAAGAGATATACGGCCAGGTAACATAGTTTGACATGACAGACTAAGAGACATACAGCCAGGCAACATAGTTTGACATGACAGACTAAGAGACATACGGCCAGGCAACATAGTTTGACATGACAGACTAAGAGTGACATTCATTGTCGCAACGAGTGTGCTTAGTTCGTCTCTGAGTTCAAACTTTGACGTTTACCACTCTCATAGACAAGCCGTGCGCGCGCTAAGCAACCGTCTTTGAGTTTGAAAACTAAGCCAAGTCCAAGTCTAGTCTTACGACGACTTTAGTCTCGAAAGCGAACTTACGAGTTTTCTGTCTCTTTCATTTTAGTACAAATGAGGAAGTAGCGCAGAATAGAATACACAGAGCATTGACACACTGGCTGTCCTGTCACCTCACGTAAGTTTATTTCTTTTTTTAAATAGTGGCAACCAAACGAATAGGAAATTCGTTTATTGCTGCCAGTGTCACAGCGTGCGTGATTGTGACAGTCTACTTTGCTTAAATGGGGGATCTCTACGAAAAACACCCTATATTTCAGTATGAGCAATGGTGCGAATCGCACCAGAAAAAGAAAAAAAAAGTGACGTTTAACTTGGACTATTACTTGGCTTAGCATCGTTCGTTCGTTCTTAGCGTTAGTCTCGACTATGAGAGTCCTGTACAAAATGTTAGTGAACTTTAATCGAACTCGTGCTTGGCTTAGAGAGTGATAAGCTTCAAACTTTGGAACGACTATGAATGTCAGCCTAGAAGGGACATACGGCCAGGCAACATAGTTTGGCATGACAGACTAAGGGACATACGGCCAGGCAACATAGTTTGATCGTTTGATTTAGTTTTAGCCCTGGAGTTTTAGGTCTCTGTTTAAATTGGAACAATAAAAAAATTCACAAAATCCGTCCGCTGGTCTGCCAATTAAATAATATGATATGTAAAGCTTTTGTCCGTGTCGTCTGCTGGCTTTTTCACTTTTCTACAATCTCAATACAATATGTGCTGTTAGATGTAAGTTTCTGTGTTTATTATCAAAATAAGAATTACGTTTTTGTCCAGCGTTTTTATTATTAATAATATCACAAGCGAGCACTCCCACCACGGAGGGTCAGCACCGACTGTGGGTATTAATGTAATACCTGGTACTGTACCGGCGTTACTCACTCGCCGGTGTGAGTATGAGAAACGATCTCACTCAACCAATCAGAAGGCGTCCGGTGAGGCATCCGGCCCCGCTATTGGTTGAAATATGCGAGTATTTGTGTGAGTTAACGCCGGTAGACCCGCAACTCTATGTTTGTGTATAATTGCAGAGGTCGATGAATTGTAAGTACATAGGAGCGATGCAATTTTTAGGATTAAAATATGTGTTAGGTCATGGGTTTTAGTTTTGCGTGATTGATGACCGCTGTCACAAGTATCATAAGGGGAAACATACTCATTACTTTATACGCAGTGCGGAATTGGGCCTGAAAGTTAGATATTCTGAAATATAAAAATGTGAAATACTTCAATGTGGGCGAAAGTAATTGAAAAATGTTTCAGAATTACTTTCAAGTTTATGTAATATTTAAAATAATCCATAGAAATATATAATTTTTTTTGTGCATATATAAGGTGTTTCGTTATTCATGAATGAAATTTCGAGAGGGTTACATACACACTCAAATAAACACGTTACGCAAAAAAAATTATATGTTTATAGTATTACTTTTCGAGAAATTTAACAAAACATGTTTGCTACCTAAACATTAACCTGTGTGTAACAGTAGGTAACTTGCATTGTACAGGGTCAATGACCGTACTATGTTCAAACGCAGAACAGCTGTTTGTTGTAAGTAAGTCACAAGGTCACTATGATTGGTTTTTACAGCTCCTTATTTAATTTTATTTTTTTGTTAGGAGAAAAAATGCTCCTATAAACATATGTTTTTTTCTTACGTAAAGTGTTTATTTGAGTGTGTATGTAACACTCCCGAAATTTTATTCACGAATAACGAAACACTTTGTATATTTTTAATCTCATTCATGGTGACTAAGAAAACTGAAAGATAAATTATTGTTTATATTTGTAAATTATTATCCTATAAATGACTGCATAGTCGTAGTGTATACTGTCGTCGGGAGTGTTTTTTTAATTTAATTTGATTTATTGTGAACATTTAGTTTTTATAAAACACATTAGAACAAACAATAGAAAATAAACAATATAGTCCAATAATATTATTTTTTAGGATCTGAATATCGAGAAATATAAATGATCATTCTCCTTTTTTTTTTTTATTGAAAATGCAACATATGGCGCCAAGCCACCCATAAGGTGTCTAACGACTCCCATGGATAATCGGTCATATGCGGGGGTTGCGAATGTCATGCCGACCTGACAGGCCGTATAATCTTGTATTTTCATAATGATATTGAGTTTCGAAAAAAGGGCTTTGTGAAATTGATACGAAGTAGGATGTCCCATCGACACTGCCGTGGTGCTGCCGTGGATGTATTCGGTTTGGTATAGTCCTTCAGAACTCTGGCAGGTCTGGCAGGGAAAAAATGTTGCCAGTATCCCGCTGATCTTAACAAATTATGTACTGAATGGTGTTAATTTTTAATTTTATATTTCAAGTTATTTCGCAACACAGCAGTACACACGATGTAAAGCTGGAGGATATGAGACTTCTAGAAGACTATCCAATGTAAAGCCGCATACAGTTTAGTTACAGTGCAGATATACATGGTGTCCCAGGTCGACCGAAAATATATTTACAGCACGCCATTCCTTAGCTCATAAGCTACCAAAGTGTAATTTTTCTTATCCATCTTATAGTTTCACGTTTTTCAGGATTTTATGCGACAAGGTGGGTTGCCAAGAGCACTTATCGTGCAATAATGATAATTTTAATTTTTTATTTTATGGAAATCAAAGAGTAAATTGTATTTGTATTTAGTGTACATTATTTTGTTATAAAATAAGGTACAAAAAGGTTGACTTAATGCAGATCTACATTATATTTAACTAACCTTTGGGGTGTGGTAAAGGTGTCAAAGTACGTACAAACAAAGGCGTACAGGTAATGTGAGAGAATAGTAACAAATTTCATATATAAATAGGAGGTACCAATAGACATACTTACATAATTTTTTTGCAATTGCATTGTAATCTAAATAATTTCAGCTTTCGAAAGAGACATTTAAGTTCCATAAAATAGTGCTTAAGAAAAAAAAACTATTGCACGACAGCTCACTTGGCACCCCACCTGCCGCATAAAATCCTGAAAAACTTTTAAACTATAAGCTGGAATAAAAAAAAATATGATAATCGTTTCTGTAGTTTATGACTATGAGCTAAGGAATCGCGCGGTGGTAATATGCGGTCGACCTGGGACACCCTGTATAAAGCCTTGATTACACTGGGGGGCAAATGTCGCGCGACACATCCCCCAACTTGTACCTCGTATGTTGGCGGAACATGAGAGTGGCCACTCGCTAGTATCGACCTCGATTGACACCCTCCTCTACTACCAATGGACCCGGATATCTTCGGTGAAGCCATCGCAAGCTCAGTTCGACGCCTTCGAACACACCAGTAGAGTCGTCTCCCGCAATTTTGCTTGCATAGACTCGCATGTTGCAAGGGTGTTTGCCCATTCGTGTATCCAAGGCTTTATGCAACTTGGCGGGCAATGCATTTTCATACATATCGACGTGCTGTGTGTTCACAAACAAGCCTAAATGTATGGAAATGGTTGTCGTTGCAAAGGTTGCTTAGCACATATTCTGTCGCGGCTTAGTGAATACTGAGAGTCCACATAGATTTAAGTATAGTTGGACCGTGAGGATGGTTAGTAAATGCTAGATTGTTTTTTTTAACTACTAACTTGTATGTTCTGGGGAATCGACTAAAACCTTTAAACCTCGTGTGAAATAGTAAAAATTTCTATTTTTTATGCAATGATATTTAATCCATAATTTAAATAATCAATTCACTTTTTTATGCCATTCTGAACATTGGAACAAATACGTAGCATTTGCAAGGTTGTATTGTAATAGCAGTTATAAAGATCTGTTCCGCTTGCATACAAGCTGATAACTGCATCTATTGAGACATATTAGCGAGTAGAGAGCGTTCCATATAAATCTTCCCTTCGCCGTTATGTTGGCTCCACTGTCTATCCGTCAAAACAGCGTTGAGGGTTGCTATGTGTACAGATTTACCCGTAATTATCAGTATTTACCGTATTTATTATACGGTAAATACCTATTACATTATTAGGTAATATAATCTTCACAATCTGGCAACAGGAATTTAAGCACTGACAGTGACACTGGCAGTGGAGCCAACATAACGACGAAGGGAAGATTTAGTTGGAACGCTCTATACAGTTCATCTTGCGGTAACCACTAATACACACCAACTCACGCCGGGGTATTGCCAGATTGACATAAATTAGTAATTATTTGTGAAATTCTCACTGTGCTCTGTGTAAAGAAACTGCAAACAGTAAAGATTCCTTTCAACAGAACATAGCGAGTAAATACCCCAGCGAGTTAGGTACTGTATATTGTGTCCATTTTGTGTCATTGTCCCCCATTACAAGTAGAAGTCGAAGACAAGTTTTTGTACCTATGAGGAATCTGTAATAAATGTTATACAGTAGAGAGTGTGTCATGTGAGTAGTCTTGTACGTCAAGTCGCCCAAACATTCTTATTGGTAATCAATAATCATTAATTATTTCCTACAATATCTATTTTCATAGAACTTAGATAAAAATTAAAATGGCTGTCACACTCTCGCCACCGCCAAAGCTTCCATATGACAGCTGTCAATTTAATTCCCAACAAGTGCAACACATTATTCATGCAATGTGGACGCCTCAACTGAACCTGCTAAGGTTTCCTACGAGCACCCATTTAGTTTACCGCACTGCAAACACTCGATCAACATGGATATCCCATGTTCGCACTCAACCGTCGACATTGCATTCCACGCGCACTGCTAATGTTCATTCGAAAAAGCGGACAGTTGAATGACGGATCGCTCCATACACGACGCGCATGCTCGTAGCGTGTTGCAGTTCGTGCGCCGAGTGAAGTTCACACTTTGGGAGTTTGTTGCATTGCAGGTTGGATTGTGAATATGTGTCCCAAGCTTTATCTGTCGTTACACATTTCTTATTATGGTGAACAAGGTCAAATTCAAGAAATGTACTGTCCTACGAAAAATATTATTTTAAGTTAGCAGGTTATGAATAATAAAATATGATGAATCCGTTTTATAAGTTTTTTTATATGTTTCTTTGGAACTACATAATAATGTTGGAGATCTGAAGTTACTAAAATAATGTTAAACACACTATTTGAATTTAAAGCAAATGTACCTATGCAATATATGTATTCCTAATATACCTATCACACAACATAAAAAAAGAGTACCCCGTGCGTACTGCAATAATTAGTAAACGTAGTTCCGCAGATTTGATCCGCTCGGCCCGTATCAGTCGGCTGTCGTTACTGTAATCAACCTAAACATACATAAATACCTTATTGTGCTATATTACTATGCAAAGGATACACAGCATTTACCTAAAAGTAGTAAATTATATAATTTGTATATTGTATAACCTGAAGGTATCAGCAACTGTCAAATTTTTGTATGGGAATTTGCTTACACCTACACAACTGGTCTTCATAAATAAGTGATCACGCTATTCTACGTATAAATATGAATTGAGTGTTTGCTGAAATGTGAATTTTTGTTTGTGTATGTATTTGTATGTTTGGGCGCTGGAATGGGCTTGTTACCTGTTGATCGACAAGTACACCGAGTATATGATGAATATTAATGGATATTATTAGAAAATAAAATTATTTGCACAAATGTACTTATGGTATTTTTATTAGTTACGTCGTTCACTACATCTGAAGTAATCTTTTGGCTGGTTCAAAAAGATCGACATCGGTGAAGGTTTGGCATATTTCATTTTATTAACCTAACTATATAATAAATTCATGAAGTTTTACTTTCGCCAGCTAACTAATCTCCGTATGACAGCTGTAATTAATATAACAGTAGTGTTTTGTTTGTCCTACTTATATTTTCTTTTCTTCTCCCTGCTGTCATGCGTTTGTATCAAGCTACTGAGTTTTCATATGCTTTTCATGCCTTAAAGTCGGTGAAATTCGGGAGATAAATTACATTATGCTGCAACCACTGCTTAGAGATTGCAAAAAATATAAAAGTTTTAAACATATATAATATAGGTATGCATAAATTAAGACTTTGGCGAGACTGCCCCCTCTTATTATTATAACTATGCAGTTTTACACATATTTTTTTTTATTGGAAACCTGACACGTTTGGCTATAACATCCGTGATGTCAGCCCATAACACTGGGTGAACTTGGTCCCACGTCAGCAGGGACGTATATAAGGGGGGGGTTTAGGGGGTCCGGACCCCCCCCCCTTCCACACGCAGTTTACACTAGATATAATTAAATTTTCAAACTTCTATACTACACAGGGTGTCCCGAAGAAAGCGACAATAATCCTTTGACAGCTGATAGTACTGCTAATTACCTCTCAGAATATCTAATTTTAGGTTTAGTAAAAATGGCTTAATTTTTGAGATATTGTAATTTTTGTAAAAATCGAAAATTTTCTCCCTAAGCTCACTTTTTTAAATGCCACAAGCACAAATGCAAGATTTTCTTAAATCTGGTTTTTGTCTAATATTACTGAAAAGTAAGGCTTTCACAAGGTATAATTTATTTTTTCATGTTTAATCCTACTTAGCTGAAAAACGACTTAGAAGCCACACGTAAATTTTTTTTCAGCCTCATCCCTTGAATTTGGCCCTTCGCGGTAAAAAAAAATACACTAAAGTGGCATTATGCAACAAAAATACGCCCATCTAATGTAGTTTTTAAAATAGTACATCACTAACTGATATGCCCAATAATTTATGAGATATTGTTATTGAACTGCAAAAGGACCTCGGAATTTGATAACTGTTCTACCAACTACGAATTGGAATAAAATAAACACTTGAAGTAATTGGTCTTTATTAACCTGTTAATTTAGATGTTCAAATTGTTTACCACCTGCACGAATGCTAGCTCGACATCTTCTCACAAATGCAAAGGTGTGGAACGGGCTCCCAGGGAATATCTTTCCCCACTCCTACAATCCACGGATCTTCAAATCGCGGGTTCCCCAGCAACATTAGTCCACCTCCAAGCCGGACTGGCACCTCGGCGGTGAAATTGGCTGCGCTTGAGGTTTCGACCTCAGGCATAGCCACCCAGCTCGGAAGCAATGAATAAAAAAATGCCCGGTTGATGCGTCGAGCATGTACTCGATGCAAGTGCAGACTGCACTTGCATCGAGTACGTACAGGTGGACGTATCTGCACTGCAGATACGTCCACCTGAGCTACTGCCGTAATTCTTTCTTTGAGCTCTATCACTCTATCATGCTTTCCACCGGGACCCGTAAACTTTTTCTTTTAAATAGCCCCAATAGAAAAATTCCAACGAATTTAATTCCGGTGATCTAGACGTCCGATCCATCTGTGGGGATACAAGTGGCTAAGAGGCCACAAGACGTCCGTTGAATTGCAGAGACTCTAAACGGGCGAAATAATCTTGAGTTTTTGCAACAGTATTTTAGAACATGTACCATTGGCCATACGGAGGGAGATGTGGTTGCAAAATGATGGCTGCCCAGCCCATTACGCTAGAGAAGTGCGTAATTTTTTAGACCAAGGATATCCCCACAGATGGATCGGACGTTTAGATCACCGGATTTAAATCTTTTAGATTTTTATCATTGGGGTTATATAAAAGAAAAAGTTTACGGGAAACCGGTGGAAAACTTGATAGAGCTCAAAGAAAGAATTATGGCAGTAGCTCAGGTGGACGTATCTGCACTTGCATCGAGTACTTGCTGGACGCATCAACTGGGCATTTGTAATAAGATGTCGAGCTAGCATTCGTCCAGGTGGTAAACAATTTGAACATCTACTTTAACAGGTTAATAAAGACCAATAAGTTCGCAAGTGTTTATTTTATTCCAATTCGTAGTTGGTAGAACAGTTATCAAATTCCGAGGTCCTTTTGCAGTTAAATAACAATATCTCATAAATTATTGGGCAAATCGGTAAGGTGATGTACCATTTTAAAAACTACATTAGATGGGCGTATTTTTGTTGCATAATGCCACTTTAGTGTAGTTATTTTTTTTTTTCACCGCGAAGGGGCAAATTCAAGGGATGAGGGTGAAAAAAATTTAACATGTGGCTCATGCTCATAGTTTTTCAGCTAAGCAGGATTAAACATGAAAAAATTAATTATACCGTGTGAAAGCCGTACTTTTCAGGAATAATTCACAAAGACTAGATTTCAGAAAATCTTGCATTTGTACTTTGGCATTTAAAAAAATTGTATTGTATTGTATATATTTATTGCACTCAAATACAATATGGGCAAAAGGTAACACTTAATGCCTCTAGGCAAAATGAAGCATGAAAAATGAGCCTAGGGAGAAAATTTTGGATTTTTACAAAAATGACAATATCTCAAAAACTAAGCCATTTTTACTAAACCTAAAATTAGATATTCTGAGAGGTCATTAGCAGCCCTATCAGCTGTCAAAGGATTATCGTCGGTTTCTGGAGCCCTGTATACATTTTTTTTGTCGAGTTCAAACTGCCTGCCACACAATTATAGAACTTTCAGTATCGGTACCCCTCTAGGCCGAAATACAGAACGACTCAACGGGAACACTAGAATCTTATTGAGTTGAGCCGATCCCTATTTCGTCAGAACACCCCCCATGTGGAAGCTATAAATACGTCCCTGCACGTCAGTGCTTCCCTTTGGTCGTGCCGGCTACACTAAACTGGACGGAAAACACAAACTATTTACATAGCCGTTTCGACCGACCGTTCATTCAGTGCGGTGGTACCAACCCAGGCGAGTTAAACACTACCACCTTACCTTCACATTAAGAAGGGAGTCATATCCCTTAGTCGCCTTTTACGACATACACGGGGAGAGATGCAGTGAGGCTATTCTTATAAAGTACCGGCCCCACACGGTACATAGTAGAAATAATAAAATTTAACCTATTAAATGAACTAAACTACAAGTTTACAAAGTACAACAGACAAGGGTAATTAATATTGAAAGTATTCAGAAAACAGAACTGAAAAATATGTAAATTCTAAAGATTCACAAGGTGTATATTATTTGGGAGATCCTCTAGATTTGAACGCGTTTGATCAATACCTTTCTTTTGCCATAGTTGGTTCGTGCTGTTGGCGCACGTGGTGCGCTTCTCGTAAAGTAGTGCACCTTAACCTCATTATTTGTCGACATTGAAATTTCAGTGTGGACCTCCCCATTTCTATTAGCAGTACCTACCTGCAGTGCTATGTTTTGTGTAAATGAAGTTCCTCCCATAGTGTCTAAATCTGCACTTGTCTCCAGGCATTCCTGCTGCTTTTGAAGGAGCTTCTCGCCGTGAAGAAAGGACGGCGCGTGGAAGAACAGGACAACAAATCGACTGGTACCAAGAATAAGTGTTGCCCGATTGACAGCTGCATTCTCATGTGATAAAGGGGATGCAGTTGTAGGAATACTTACCAATGCACGCGCTTTTTATTATCAGTCGGGTCTAAAATTTAAGATTACCTATAGAACTTTGCTATAACAACTGTGTACTCGTAGTGTACCCCTCGCGAGGCAAGGGTATGAATAAAGGGATCTTTTAGATTTGGCTGTATGAGGGTGCAAACTTCTGAAATACTTAAGTAATAAAATGAAATGTAACGGCACGTAACGGTAAGGATTTTGGGCAATCTAACCTTAATTTCTCACAGTATTATAGAGTTTATCTAATAAATCGAACGACTTGGTGATTTTTTGTGGAATTAAAAGTTCGTGTAACGGCAACACTGACCGGGTCCGGGTCCGTCCTCCACCTAGGTTCTCCACTTGGGTGAAGCATGGGATACTTACAGGTCTCCATGCTCCAACTGATAATATTATTGTACAGCCCATGAATTAATAAATGTATGCTTTGATGAGCGGAATATTTTATTATAAAAAATATATTATATATATTGTATAGGCCAGGCCATTAACAAACATTAACAAACATGAAGTCACCAAAGTACCAGGGAAGCAGAAATTGAAAGGTTTCTATAATTTTATATAAGTTAATCGCTGAGGGAAAGAAACAAAGTGAGAGAATTCTGGCCTCTCCCTGGCCTTGGATGAATGGATAAATCCGGGCACCTAATATTGAATACCATGAATATGCGTTTTCGAATAG
Organism: Nematopogon swammerdamellus; assembly: GCA_946902875.1. Classification (NCBI taxonomy): domain Eukaryota; kingdom Metazoa; phylum Arthropoda; class Insecta; order Lepidoptera; family Adelidae; genus Nematopogon; species Nematopogon swammerdamellus. The sequence continues at coordinate 18,077,454 of OX336347.1, forward strand.
GTTTCCGTATAAGTTAATCGCTATTATTATTATAATAGCGATTAACTTCTATAAAATTATGGAAACCTCCTTTCAATTTCTGCTGCCCTGGTACTTTAGAACCGTTCCGTTAATTTTTTTTTTATTGACGTTGAAAGAGAACGGTGAAGTGATTATAATATATCACATGTAATATGTTAAGTATATTATTACCTCTCTTAGAAATCAGTGTTTGATTTATAGTTTTCCCCGTGGACCCACTAAATTCCACTCTTGCACACGACTGTACTGGAGCATAAGGACCTGTAAGTATCCCATGCTTCACCCAGGTGGAGAACCTAGGTTGAGCACGGACCCGGACCCGTGTCACCTCTTCACGTAGACCAATTAACTAAAACCCCTATATTTACGGGTTAAAATTATTCTGAATTGTGAAGTCACCTAGCCTGGAGTCATTTTATAAAAAGGTGAAAAACTAACGCTCTGTCATTTTCCAAGCCACTATTATTTTGCAGTCTTGGACATTCCATGTATGAATATGTAAATTTTTGTAAAATATAAATTGTAAGACAACTTATAGTATTACATTTAATTCCCAAAAGTATTTAATTCTGCCTTTAATAAAGCACAACCAACAACACATACAGTACAATGCAAAACAAAAATGTTTTAGTATTTAGCAGATTTATTTGCCTATATCTATGATTTTTGCAAGAACATATAGAAGGCAAAAATATTGCATTTTTTTTATATACCTACAGATACAGTAATATTATAATTGTACATTTTCCTGTGTCTCTAAAAGGAATACGGAAGGAATTGAAAGAAAGGATGAATTTGCTGAAGCAATTTTATTTATAAGGTAGGTATTCATTCATTTGTAATACAAAATTATTTCCTACTCTGGATGAACATGTCCATAAGGATGAATCGTAGAGTAGTGAGCCGTGGCATCGCAAGCAGTAGTTCCTTTCCGGTTCGGTGACTTAACTGAGCACGCTGTACCCGCCGGTCTGCTCTTCCAATATGTAGCCTCGGCACAGCTACTATAGGGGTCATCTGTCATATGGTTCGTCACGCACATTCTTGATCCTCTGATTGTGCCCCGTGTGATTCGGGTGGCGAGGGTGGTGGTTTCACTGCTGATTCGGGTGGCGTGGGTGATGGTTTCGCTGTTGATTCGGGTGGCGAGGGCGATGGTTTCGCTGCTGATTCGGGTGGCGAGGGCGATGGTTTCGCTGCTGATTCGGGTGGTGAGGGCGATGTTTTCGCTGCTGATACAGATGGCAAGGGCGATGGTTCGGCTGCTAATTCCGGTGTCGAAGGCGATGCATTCGATGCTGATTCCAGTAGCTTGGACGCTTTTTTCGCTGCTTTCGCGGATATTCTGTCCAACCGTTGCTTGAGTCTCGTCCGTGCTCTTATTTGTTTCTTGTACAGATTTAGCTCTTTTCTGTAGATAACCATGTCCTCAGGTTTCTTTGTGTTCATCGCTCTGTTGTGTAGCTTTCGTACATGAGTTCGTTGGGTTAGAAGTTCTGGAGTCCACCATTCTTTGGGATTCATTGAACCTTTGCTTTGTTTATTGGATTTCTTAAGGTTTTCATCTATCTGCATTGGCTCTCCAGACATGGACACGGATGCTTGACTTTCACTGCCCGGTTTTATTCTTGGTTTGGGAGGAACCTTACCGAGTATTTTCACATACACAATAGACATGCCATATTCGAGGCAGCAGCTAAGCTCCCTCAATATTTCTAGTTTGTCCTCTGGTACGTCTAAAGTAATAAGCAGCTCGCTCTTATCTCGATGCCATTCGTGGATGGGCCAGTTCGTTATATCGAGCTCCCTGTTTTGAAATTGAAGTCTCTGGATGACATCGTTGACACTCCTGCCGGTGGGGACCCCTGGCGCCTTCAGCAAGCACCGCGTCTTCCTCGGAGGATGATTTATGGGTGTCACAGTGAGTTTCTCACCTATTGGTCTAATCTCAGACACAATCTTCTCCAACCACACAGCTGTAACCTCATCCTTGCAACTGATATGGAGAGCTCCGTCTTTGTAAGTTGGAAAACCACGGAAGTTCGGTGTCGGTATCTCGTCGTCCACAGGGGGTTCCTCAGTCATCTGCCAGAGGATCGCCTCTAATGATTTCCGCACCTGCTCTGACTCCTCGCTCGTCAGAGAGTCCTTGGACTCCTTTGTTATGGCCATCTCTATGAAGAAAGGAGGTGGTTGAGGCTGTTTAACTTGCAGTTTCTGTGTGATGTTTTCCGGTTCTCCTTGCTTCGGACCTGGTTTGATGGATATTTTCGAGTCCACTGCAGCGCCGGTCGTCGGTACTGGTACAACTATCTCGGTCGGCATAGATAGTTCCTTATCATGCAACTGCTCTACTGATTTCTCGGTCTGTGTTGTCGCGCTTCCATTGATTCCCTTACCACCGACATTTGAGGGAACATTTTGCTTGGTAAGAGTGCCTGCGGCCCGTTGTGGTGGTGTGGATCGCATGAACACGTAGGCCCTTCGGAACGCCCTTTTCTCTGACGTCCAACGCTTCTTGAACTCCTTTCCCTTCCCGGGAATCGATTCTTCACTGGTCGGTAATGTGTAATTTGACACTTTGTTAATTATCATCTTTCCTGGTGGCTGTGTTCTATATGTTTTAAAATGCGCCATACTTTGTATTTCATTGTAATTCATCCTCCGACATCCCACCCTCCTTGGAGTCCGCAAAAGGGGATGCCCTCTGGGCACCAGGCTAGCCGGAGGATATAGCGCCCGGAACAAGCGGGTTCACTCTCGGGGCGGTTCACCCGCGAGCAGGTAACGGTCACGTTCGAGCCAACCCAGCCACGGTGAAGGCCCGATTACGCTCCGGCCCGCTGCGGGCGCCCGCCCCAGGGACGCTAGCCAGCATCCGTCAGACCGTGATGCTACAGCCGATTGATCGCAGCGCGGCTACGCTGCGACCTCCCGTTTCGAGATGAATCCGGGGCCAAAGCAAGTGTGTTGCAACTCCCTGAGATGCTCAACCGCCAGGATCCCCTTCTCCACCCTTACGGGTCTCCACGCACGGCACAAACACGAGGGTGACGATTTAGTTAAAGGGGTCGGAGTGTTCGTCACATCACTCCTAGGATAGAACGGGATGGAGTCTGGTGAGATAGGTTGCCGGTGAGGGTGCAGGAGAAGGAGGGGGAGGGAGGCAGGAGGGGCTGGAGTGAGACCGCGGCCTTGCGCCCCGTGCAAGGCGCGCGGGAGAAGCTCTTGGTGGAGCGTCAGCTGCGTTGCTCCCTCACGAGTCAGTCACCGGTTCTGGTCGTGAGGGGTCAATCTCGCTCGACACTCCAAGCCACCACGCCGCGTCAAGGCGGCTTCTCTTCGATGGTGGTTAGCTAACGTTTTCAAGCCATGAATCTATGAATATCTGTTTGTTTTAACTTTCCTTTCATGTAATGCGGTTTTTCAATTCAAACCTTTACAACTTGAAAATGGTAGCTCTGGAAAGAAAACATTTGTTTGAAATAATCAACATTTATTATTTTTTGTTAAAAAAATTGTATTGTCCACCTTAAAAAAATAAAAACAGTATAACAAATACATTTATCTCCTAAAAAAATTACTTATATTTCAAGTTATCACAATTTAAATGATGATATTATATTGATTAGGACAAATAATGTAATATTACACACTACCGCTGGGTACATTAGTCTCATGGGATAATATTAAATTTAAACATTGGCAAAGACTAGATTGTTGTTATAAATTTTATGCACATGGAATTTCATAAAAATTCTCCATCCTTTTGAGAAATAATTTCTATTATGTATGTATATATTCTTTATTGAACACCGATCCATACAAATTAGGTACAATAGGAGAGCTTAATTTGGTAAGGCATTCTTTCTAACCAACCTTTGGGATGTCGTAGAAAATTCTAGTTTGAAGACTCATTATGTCCTAAGAAACTGTCAAAAGAGGCTATTCCTAAACAACACTGCGAACAAAAAATTATTAAGGTAATGTAAAAAAAAGTGGTCCCAAGATAAGATAAGCATTTTTTGTATTATATTAACCTCGATAACAGGCTCAATAAAGGGACAATTTCACCGTCAGAATATGCTTACATCTCATGAAAAATTGTCAAATACTTTGGCTACAGCAAACGCTTCCTACCTTACTCCGTGGTAGGGTTCAACCCGCCGGGGTTGGTACCACCGCACTGAATGAAACGTGGGTCGAAACGGCTATGTATGTCGAGTCACACAGCTCGGAGACGACCGTGAGTAAAGTCGTTAAATTGCTAATAATGTTACCTCTGTCAAGTATATTTACTTGAAAGGTTTCATGTCATATTTTATGTCAATTTATGTAGAATACCACCTTATTAGCACCAAGGGTTTGTCTGCTCTGTGACAGCCTGAACATTGAGAATTGAAACACTAGCTAAACCAAGCGATTCTAGGCCTTATGTAGTAGCAATAGCATCCACAAAACTAAACACGAGTCAACATTACGATATACAACAAGATTGAAAAAAAAATTGTGAGTCTGGGCCCTATGTGTAATAGTCTACCTACATCAAGTGTCACCAGTACAACAAATGTGAACAAGAACGTTAGAGGTAGGGACGTCTGACCTTCCCCGCGCCAGCGTAACACAATACAGTAAAACCCGTTTAATACGATTCTCAAGGGGATGGGCGCAAAAATCGTCTTAAGCGGGAAATCGTCTTAAGCTGGAAGAGTTAAAATCATGCAAAGTACACACTTTAAAATCTGTTTATTGTATTTCTGACATAAATCAATCTTCGCAATCGTTTACGTGTTAAGAAATGAAGAGCTTTCTATGCAGTTTAGTTTGTTAAGAGCATGATCACTGGAATCAATCGAACAAAGATATCGCCTTAGTTGGACAACATCTTCTATCATTAAGTGAGAGTGCTTGTCGTTTAATATTGGCCGTCATGGCACGAAGAAGGATACGCACACGTGTTAATTTCGATACAGTTCGACAGTTTGCGGCCGGGTGACGATGTGCTACACAGACAAAACATGCGCGGGCGGCACCGGAATGCGTACTAGCTAGCTCCGAGCTCGCTCGGCTCGGCGCGCGGCGCCTAGCGCCGCGGGGAGCGGGCGGTGCGCCCGACGCGGGAGCGAGTGTTCCCGAGCCCCGAGCTCGCTTCGGGCGGTCGCGCCGCGCGCGGTGACGTTCGTCACCAAAACATCGTTTTAAGCGGGTTGGGGTCGTATTAAGCGGAAAAAATTAGTTCGTAAAATGAAGGGACCAGCACAAAAGATCGTATTATGCGGGAAATCGTATTAACCGGGATCGTATTAAGCGGGTTTGACTGTATTAGTAAAAACGTACCAATAACATTCGTTACCACCCAATCAGCGCGCGATACCACCCGATACCACCCAATCAGAGCGCGCGCCGTCCCCTTCGCTACGCGCAGAGCTCGGCGACGCTGGTTCTCATATAAGCATTGGACAGTCGGACGTCCAACCTCTTCTAACGTTCTTCAATGTGAAAATATTCCAGTAAGCTGATCGAGGGATTCTAGTCCCTATGCTTGCTCATAATAAAGTCTACAGTAAGTACAACTATATCGAATACAGGACAAACAAGCGATTCTAACTCCTATGCATACTTGTAATAGAGTCTACAGCCGGTATCACGAGTTTAGAACACAGATAAAGATGGCCGGGGTATTCTAGTCCCTATGCATACTAGCAATAGAGGCCACAGCCAGTTTGGCCTGTAGAACACATTGTGTCAAGTGTTGCCTGGTAATTATCCGAGGGATTCTAGTCTCTATGCATACTAGAAATAGAGGCCACAGCCAGTTTCGCCTGTACAACATATTGTGTCAATTGTTGCCTGGTAGTTAGCCGATGGATTCTAGTCCCTATGTGTACTGACAAAAGTGGCCGCAACCGGCAGGGCACTGCTTGTGCTTCTCCATCCAGCGCTGCATGTGCTGAAGATGGCCGCCGTGCGTGCAGCCCTGACACCACGCGAACAGACCACGCACCACCTACACAACACAATCACCGTGATGACCTCCGACGATCTGACCTTGATTTACACCGGTTTACGGCTAGGTCAGACTAGGTCGAACTAGTGGAGGACTAGGGGTGGCTAGAGGAACTACATCAGACTAAGGGGAACTAGGTCGGACTAAGGGGAACTAGGTCGAACTAAGGGGGACTAGGTCGGACTAAGGGGGACTAGGTCGGACTAAGGGGGAATAGATCAAACTAAGGGGGACTAGGTCGGACTAAGGGGGGACTAGATCAAACTAAGGGGGACTAGGTCAAACTAAGGGGGACTAGGTCGGACTAAGGGGAACTATGTCGGACTAAGGGGGATTAGGTCGAACTAAGGGGGACTAGGTCGGACTAAGGGGGACTAGGTCGGACTAAGGGGGAATAGATCAAACTAAGGGGGACTAGGTCGGACTAAGGGGGGACTAGATCAAACTAAGGGGGACTAGGTCAAACTAAGGGGGACTAGGTCGGACTAAGGGGAACTATGTCGGACTAAGGGGGATTAGGTCGGACTAAGGGGGACTAGGTCGGAATAAGGGGGGGCTAGATCCAACTAAGTGGAAGTGGAACTGATCAGACAGCAAAACATACACTAAACTAGGGGTTATGCCCACCCACTAGTCGGTTGCGATACGGCATGTAGGGTGAAGTCACCTGGTGGCAGACGGCGCAGAGCGCTGGCTGCGCCTGGCAGCGGTCGCACGGCGCGTGCCCGGCGCGCGGCAGCCGCCGGCCGCAGCGGCCGCACGCCACGTGCACCGCCGTCGACTGCTGCGAGAGCTGCCACACGCTCCCCAGCCATGACCACCGAATTATCTATGGACAACATTCATCTTTAACACCTTTTCTACCGCCAACCGATGGAACACATTTGTTAACACAAAAGCTCCCTGAGGTAGCACAATGCGTGATTTATAGTTTATGAGATTATAGTTTTTTTTTTTTTATGAAAACTGACACGGTTGGCTACATCACCTACAACATCCGTGATGTCAGCCCATAACACCGGGTGAACTTGGTGCCACGTCAGTGCTTCCCTTCGGTCGTGCCGGCTACACTGAACTGGACGGAAAACAAAAACTATTTACATAGCCGTTTCGACCGACCTTTCATTCAGTGCGGTGGTACCAACCCGGGCGGGTTAAACCCTACCACCTAGTAATATAAGAAGGGAGTCATATCCCTTAGTCGCCTTTTACGACATACACGGGGAGAGATGCAGTGGGGCTAATCTTTTAAAGTACCGGCCCCACACGGTACAAGATGTTATAGTATAATGTAAAATTTTGTCATAAAAGTGAATTTAATGTTCTTTTGGGAAATAAATATTCTTTAAACTGATCTGTGGCATCTCACTAAAAGTGATTTCAGTCAACTGGGTGATCTCAGTGTGGAGAACGAGTCCAACAGAGCAGGCACCCTGACACCTTTGTCCTTAATGTAAATTTTTTTAAATGGGAAGCACGACATATGGCGCGCGCCAGACTAACGCAGAGGTGTAGTTCGACGGCGCCCATGGGCTTTCGGATTTTTACGGGGCTGCGAATACCATTTCGGCCGACGCGCAAAAGGCCTGCATTGGAGCCGGCTTAGGCGCGGAGAACGGGTCCAATCAACATCACCATGTCGGCCGGCTAGGTGCACCTTCACATTATGTTTGAAGGACCCCAGACTGTACATTAGAGGAAAGGAGGAAGGCAGGTGGGAGTGCATTCCACATGTTGGCAACCCTGTAAATAAAGGATTTACAAGATCAATTTGTCTTTTTACAAGAGGATCAATCAATTAGGACAAGATAATTATAAGCAAGTAAGGCACGGAGACCCACCTGCTGCATGACTTGGTGGAAGGACCGCGCCAAGGTGGCTAGCCTGTCGCCCTATAGCATGGCATCTCGTCCTTATCAGCACATACATGCACGGGGAGAGATGCAGTGGGTCTGTACCGGCCTCACACGGTACTTGTAACTTGTACACAATCTGTTGTAACGGAAGAAGAGCTGTGCCCCCCCATACCTCCGTGCAGATGTTCCACAGTTTCTGTCGCTGCAGCAGCTCGAGGTAGCCCAGCAGCCAATGTTCTTGTAGCGTCTCCTCTATGTACGGAGCGAGATCGTTCCTGTGCCACATACCAACATTATGTTAAGTAGTCCACTCGAGCACGGAAACTTTTAACCTTTGTGGTACCTTTGTAGAGGTTTCTGGACCAATGAATAGAACGATGAACAAGTAGGGGTCATGAGATGGTCAGAGATAGAGGCATCCTAGTTTTGTCGTGATGGAGTTAAATATATAATTCTGGCCCTCCTGTGAAAAATGGCCTAACTCGAAAATAAGAAATTTCAGGAGAGCCAAAAAACAGTCTCTATTTTAGTTTTAACACCACATTTTATTTTATGGAAACTGACACGGTTGGCTACATCACCCGCTACAGCCGTGATATCAGTTTCCCTTAGGTCGTGCCGACTACACTGAACTGGACGGAAAACACAAACTATTTACATAGCCGTTTCAACCGACCTATCATTCAGTGCCGTGGCACCAACCCGGCCAGGTTAATCCCTATCACCTAGTAAGGTAAGTAGGGACGGGGCCTAGTTTTACGTGGTATCCGAACCTCGGTCAGACTCCAACGGTCGAGCGGTCACCCATCCATCCACTGACCGCGCCCAGGTGTGCTTATGATCCGACCCACAGTTGACTTTACATAAAATTGTTTAAAAAATCATACGCCGAAACAGTGACAGTTCTTCGCGAGATTCCACAAGAATTTTTTTTTCATCTAGTGTTACAACGCAAGGCATTTTTGGCACCGCGCCTCGGTGATGTGTACGGCCCCTAACAGGCAATAATACCATACATACATACATATCACACACGCTGAATCCCGACAATCGGGGTAAGCAGAGAAATCGGTGTTGTGCTGCAGGAACTCAGCAGCAGGTAAATTACAGCACAACACTGACCACCACGTTTCGCAAAGTATTTGAACAAGATTCAATCGAGTACTGTGTGGGGTCGGTAATTAATAAGAATAGTCCCACTGCATCTCTCCCCGTGCATGTCGTAAAAGGCGACTAAGGGATAAGCGGCCTGCAGACACCCCGGTCGACTTGTGGCTTCCATGGAAGACATAGGCTGGCTGGGGTTAGCTGGAGACTGCGGGGGTTTGCACGAAGGTCCCCAACCAAGCGGGATTAGTTTGCAGGCCTAGAGCCAACCCCAAACCGAAACAACAACAACAACAAGATTCAATCGATCAAGCAGCAAGTAAGGCACGAAGACCCACCTGCTGCATGACTCGGTGGAAGTACCTTGCTAAGGTGAGAGGTGGTGATCCCGTCGCCCTTTAGCACGGCATCTTGTCCATATCGCCCCATGCAATAATACCAAATAATTATAAGATACCTATGTTCGCCGAGCACCATCATGACACAGACCGGGGTCTGCACGTCGCCGAGGTCGGCGTGGAGGCGGAGCGCGGCCGCCAGCAGCGGCGCCACCTCCCACTCGCCCCCGCCCGTCGTCGGCAGCGACCCGCGCACCCGCAGCTGACCAACTGGCGCGTCCTCCACCTGCCACAGATATGCTACAGTGATGACCATACATCGGAATCCGCGGGGCACGAATGATTCAAGGTTGTTTAGTGATGGGACAATGTATCCACAAATATCGAAAATCGATCGTTATTTTAGAATAATATGAAATAATGTCGATTATTGAAACCAAGAGTATTTCTATAGAAAATAAGATATAATAAACAAATGTTGTATTTACTTTGTAGGTACAATACAAATCTGTTCAAACCACAATATTAGTTTTATTAGTATGGAATAGAAAGAATTTGATTTTTTTTACCAACTTACACGTGTTACATCATAATGATATTGAAGACTTTTTTGTTACTGTTATGAAACTGAATCGATTAGGCTATAAAAATCAACCACCTATTTTTTTATTTAAACACATAAAAAAATATTTTACATAAAAAAAAGGCCAAGGTCCAAAAAAATAGGTCTTACAAAATTAGTTCATAGTAGGCTAAGGGGGGGGGGGGGGGGGGGGGGTTTCTGTATCGGAAATAGATCACTTTTGAAGAACAAAGAATTTTTTTTTTTTCACAAAATTTTTTTTTTTAATGTTAAATGTAAAAAAAATTTTTTCTTAATCGTTTCGGTTTCGTGCTAGGAACAAAAAAGTCTTCCAACACGTATATCTCTTTCTTTCAGAAATTGTGAAAAACCACAATTTTAGTTTTATTAGTATGGAATAGAAAGAATTTAATTTTTTATACCAACTTACACGTGTTACATCATAATGGTCATGAAGACTTTTTTGTTACTGTTATGAAACTGAATCGATTAGGTTATAAAAATCAACCACCTATTTTTTTATTTAAATACCTACATAAAAATTTTTTTTACTTAAAAAAAGCCCAAGGTTCAAAAATGTTTATATAGGTTTTACTCCCTATATGATACAGAACCCCCCCTTGACTATGAACTAATTTTGAAATACCTTATATAAATATGTATTATATTTACTTAATCGTTAACATAAAGTATACATGTTTATATAAGTACTGTAGGTATATAAGTATTCAGGTCTGAAATATGACATGAATAAAATACAATAAACAAATAAATATAAGTATCGATAACAGTGTCGATTGTTTATTGATCGCCGTAGTCAATCCCTAACAAGGTCGTATTCGTGCCCCGCGGATTCCGATGTCTGGTGATGACATATGTCACACTATAGACCAGGGGTCTCCAAACTACGGCCCGCGGGCCAGATACGGCCCGCGTCGCCACTTTAACTGGCTCGCGCCGCGTTTGCGACCCAAATATTTAATTTCATTTTAACAAATTTGTCATTGTATTTGTTGTCCTAAACCTTGTTGGATGTCAATACACCAGTGTTTTGAGTCTGCTGTCGCATTTTGAACGTTTTTATCTGATGCTGGATTCCTATAGGTTTCTTTGAATTGATAATAAAAATTTTGAATTTGAATTTGAATTCCTTGCCCCTCCACTAATAGGGGGTAGACTCTTGTTGCCGACTGGGTTGATACCACCGTGCTGGATGTAAGATGGCCGTATATCAGTCTTCGGTTGTGTTCTCTTCTAGTCCAGTATAGCCAGCAATGCAAAAGTCTCCGATATGTCACCTACTGGAGGTGATATTGGATGGTCGGAGCATGTGCTTTGGCTCCTGACTCAACCACCCATACCGGATTACATAAAAAAACAATTGCCACATTCATTGTTTATGGAAACTGACCTAGTTGGCTACATCTTTACCAACACCCGTGATGTCAGCCCATGACACCTTGGTGTACTGGGTGCCATGTCAATGTTTCCCTCTGGTTGTGCAGGCTACACTGAACTGGACGAAAACTAAAAAACTATTTACATAGCCGCTTCGACCGACCTTTCTTTCACTACGGCGGTATCGTGCGACTAAAATTATATGAAAAAAATTAATAGCTAAGCAGTAAACGAACGGTAGTCATAGACTCCTGGCGACTGAACGGATCGCTGCCGCAGCTGTCGAGGCGGTGCTCGCCGCCGGCGCTGCCGTTGTAGCGCACCGACGACATGGAGCCGCCAGAGCTGTTGCTGCTCGAGCTCTCGCCAAACACGACGCGCCCGTCCGCGCTCCCCGCCGCCCCGGAGATCGCTTGACCTGTCGACACAAAGATAACTTTGTTGTTAGAATTTCTGAACGGGATAAAACAAAAACTATGAGGAACCATACTGAATATGCATATGTCTCAATGTAATATTGTTATTGTTGTGTGTTCTTTATGGCGAAATAAATATCTGAATCTGAATCTGAATAGAAAACTCTTTATTTGCGCAACAAATTGAAAGAAAAACAGTACACGAAAGGGAACAGGAAATACAGGAGTGCCCAAAGACGGACTTATCACTGTGAGTGATTTCGTCCAGTCAACCTTTGGGTGATGATGAGGAATAAAATTATAAAGAAAGAAGGGGTGTCGCTAGACACCTTAACGAAAAGGAACAAGAAATACAGGACTGCGCAAAGACAGACTTATCATTGCGAGCAGTGGCGGCTGGTGAATTCAGTGACCGGTAGTGCGCTAAGTACCTACCTACTTAAAAACCAAATTTCCCAACACATTCCCGTCATGTTATTTTAAGATCGGGACTTCCGAATTTTTAAACGCCTGCATTTAATTATTAACGTACCTAGTATGAATCTTCTTAAGACACTCAATGAGTTGCAAAAAACAAGAAAAAAAAATCCAAACAAGTTTTTTTAATTAATTTTAGTACCTTTATGAATACACCCATAGAACACAACACTACTGCAGCTTTCAAAAAGAAAACAGTAGTAATGTCCCAAAAATAAGAAAATATATAAAAATAAAAGCATTTGAAAAGTAGGAATTTAACCAGGGATCACCTGATTGTAAAGCCTTACCTTTAACCAACGCTTAGGCAAATATCGGCACCACTTAATTCACAGTATCACGTGACAGAAAGCACAAAACCTAATCATATCCCATTTTAAATATTCGCGCGCTAACGGGTATGTGACATCACATGACAGCGCGCTAACGCTACGTAGACGGCAAAGAGTTTGTAAGACGGACTCGTGCAAAACGAATCGCTCGCGACGCGACGTGTCGCACGCGCGGGTATTCACGATATAGCGTCCTTGTTTGGCGCTCGTGCGCCGCACGCAGAACTCCATTTCGCCCATACTGTTTCTATGAAGTATCTTTTGTCTCACGCGCCAGCGGTGTTTTGCCGATCCCCATACATTCAGTATGGGAGACCCGCGTGCGTTTTAGAATCCGCACGGCGCGCGCGTTTACTCGCAAAAACGTGCCTTGTGATCTATAAAATAAGGTCGAATTCACATTCACATTTATTTCGAATACGATCTTTATGGTTTTAATGTAGTATGTTGTAAGATATTATTTATTTTGAGTGAAGTGAAGACTTCTCGTGGTATGGTAGTGCGGCGCACGAGCGCACTTTAGGACCAGCCGCCAGTGATTGCGAGTGATTTCCTCCAGTCAACCGTTGGGTGATGATGAGGAATAAAATTATAAAGAAAGAAGGGGTGTCGCTAGACACCTTAACGAAAAGGAACAAGAAATACAGGACTGCGCAAAGACAGACTTATCATTGCGAGTGATTTCCTCCAGTCAACCGTTGGGTGATGATGAGGAATAAAATTATAAAGAAAGAAGTGGTGTCGCTAGACACCTTAACGAAAAGGAACAAGAAATACAGGACTGCGCAAAGACAGACTTATCATTGCGAGTGATTTCCTCCAGTCAACCGTTGGGTGATGATGAGGAATAAAATTATAAAGAAAGAAGTGGTGTCGCTAGACACCTTAACGAAAAGGAACAAGAAATACAGGACTGCGCAAAGACAGACTTATCATTGCGAGTGATTTCCTCCAGTCAACCGTTGGGTGATAATGAGGAATAAAATTATAAAGAAAGAAGTGGTGTCGCTAGACACCTTAATGAAAAGGAACAAGAAATACAGGACTGCGCAAAGACAGACTTATCATTGCGAGTGATTTCCTCCAGTCAACCGTTGGGTGATGATGAGGAATAAAATTATAAAGAAAGAAGGGGTGTCGCTAGACACCTTAACGAAAAGGAACAAGAAATACAGGACTGCACAAAGGCAGACTTGAGAGATGTACATAATCTGGTATATAGTTATAGTTTTTAAATCATGTATAACTATTCATATTAAAGTTTTATCTTATCTTTTGTATTCCCATACATCTGTAATACTTATAATTTTCCTTCCGCCGCTAACCTAGCAGTTATCGCAGTTACAACATGTGGTGGTTGTTTGTATAAGTAGTTTGTTTTTGTTTCTGTGTAAATTCACTATGTTGAAATAAATATTTTCTATTCTATTTTCTAATAAAAAAAATTCTCCAAGACTTGCAGGCCAAGTGAGTCCCGTTGTCAGCTCATTTGCATATGTGAGAGAGGTTATTCATGGAAGTTAAAAACAAAGATATAAACAAATATTTTTTTTATGTTATCCGATATGGATGGCTGAGTCGGAGGGGCCAAAGCGCATGCTCTGACCAGCCAATATCACCTCCGAAAAGGTAGGTTGGTACCAACCCAGTCGGCTAGAATTTGAGCCTACCACCTAGTAAGGGGCAAGGGAAGGGACCTACAGTTTTACACCGGTTCCAAACGGTGAAGCAGCAGGTGTAGGTATGCACGTAAATTTTTTCGTCAGAAAAAACCCATTGGTACACGCCGACCGGATTCGAACCGCGAACCTCTCGCATGAGAAGCCGTTGCCCAAAGCACACCAAATATACGGGGTGGAGCTAAATAAAACCGTTTAAAAAGATCAGATAAATAACCTCCGAGTGGTAGAAAGAGGTCGTGCTGATGGTGCTGCGCGGAGGGCGCTGCGGGCGGGTGTGGGGCAGTGCGCAGCGGGAACGCCTCCTGCGGCAGCGTCCAGTCCGCCGCCTCCACGTCCACGTAGTGAGCCGACGCGGCCGTCACCCAGCACTTCTCCTCTGCAACAGAGAGAGAGAGAGAGAGATTGAGTGAGCCTTGGTCTTCAGCCGAACACTTTTTTTTATTGAAACTGCCACGGTTGGCTACCTCAGTTCCAAAGTGTAACAAGTCCGAAATTTTGAACCAACCCGGGCGGGATAAACCCTACCACCTAGTAAGGTAAGAAGGGAAGGGACCTACAGTTTGACGTGGAATCCGAACTACGGTCAGCCTCCAACGGTCGACACTTCTGCAATTCTCTTCAATGCCCACTAACCTCTCATTTTCTACATTTATTTATTTATATTATTGTAGACAGGCAGCCAGGGCTGATGTATGTAAATCAAGTTCATAGTTCATTGTTATAGTTATGATAAATTTTTTTTTCACTTGTTCAGTTTTAGTTCACTTAGTTACTTTTTAGATTTCCGTATCCAAATCCGTATCCAAGACAAATCTGAGCGCAGTGTACTGCCAATAGATGCTAAATAAACAATAACAAAAAAAAAATAGCAATCCCGTACGGAAATCTATTACTAAGCCTACGCCGTCTGTCTGTCTGTCTATCCTACTGCTGTATCTTTGGAACCGTAATAGCTAGCCGGTTGAAATTTTCACAGAATATGTGTTATTATGGCGGATATAACAAGTAATAATGAAAAATAGAAAAAGTTAAAAATTAAGGGGCACACGGAGGACACACCGAGGATGGTTTCAGCAACAAATAAACTAATTTGAGAAAATATGTAAAGATATCGATGGTTCCGGCAACAAAGGTCGTAAAAGCCATTTCGTTTCAGGCAACAAAGGTCGTAAAAGCCATTTTGACGAAATGGCTTTTACGACCTTTGTTGCCTGAAACGAAATGGCTTTTACGACCTTTGTTGCCGGAACCATCGATATAGGAATTCCAATTAAGAAATAAACAATTTGTTTTTTGTTTTTTGCTGCAAATTAAGCAAGCGGAGCGTACCGTCCTGCGAGGCGGTCGCGGCGTGCTTGTGCGGCGGTATGTAGATGCTCTGCGTGGGCAGCCCCAGCACGCCGCTGTTGTGGAACTGGTTCTCCGACCACTCCTCCGGCTCCGGCTCGTCGTCCACGATGTAGCTGCAACACCGGCGCCGTATAAGCAAGCACAAACAAGAACATAAATCATGTTTTATCATTTATTTACGTTCACTTTCGGACTTTCTTCCCGTTGAGACAAAATTAGAATGGGTGTGAATGATAGACCGCAGCAAGCAAAGAAAAGGCGAACAAGAACTGGTAAAATCTGGAACGATCTCTCTCAGTATAGTCTCGGGTCCTTCAAGAGAGGAGTGAACAGGCACCTGTCAGGCCGGCATGGCATTCGCAACGCCCGCGTACGATCGAATGTCCATGGGTGTATTTTCGACACCTTATGGGTGGCCCAACATCACATGTGGCACTTTCTATAAAAAAAAGTGCACGCTGGGACGCAAGCGCCCGGCGAGCTCGCTCTCGACGCCCATACAGAGCCGGCACTCGCCCAGGTCGTCGCGTTCGACTGGCCATCGCTCAGGTCGCTCCCTCACCAAGTCGCCCCGCCTCCTTCGGCACACCCAAAATTTATGCCGGTTTAAATATTCCAAAGACCCTTTGATGCTTCCTTAGGCTTAGTAGTCGATGGAAAGTTGGTTGCAGACTTCCAATTTATTAGGAACTAGCTGTGTGTGACTTCTGACAAACAGCATTTCAGAATACCTTAATTCGGTACACAACAAAACTTCAAAAATGACACACTTCCCATACAAACTTTCGTCCCTTAATGGATGGATGTCCAAAATCACTGATTCAACAGACTTTTATTTATAAAAACAGAATGGTAAACACCAATTTTAATATTCCTAACTTCAAAAATTATGAACTTCGATACAAAATTTGGGGTTTGCAACAAACAGTTTTGGGTCGATATTGACCCTCTGACGCGCTAGGTTAATCCCCTATTTAACCATCTTAGTGGATGAATTTTAAAGAATCGTTAGTAACCTGTAAGTGGGATTGGCGTCCTGCCTAGGGTCGGGTGGCGGTTCGTACTGCGGGGCGGGCGGCGCCGCTCCGCCCTCGCCCGGCGGCGCCTCCCCGCCCGCGCCGCCCCCCGCCTCGCGCGGCGTCGCCTCCGCCTTCAGCCGGTACACCGCCCCCACCACCTCCCATACGTGCCCCACCTGCCGACACATAACTATTAGATGGCTGAGATTCGTAATGAAACCTACTTGTACCGTATGGGGCCGGTACTTTAAAAGAATAGCCCCACTGCATCTCTCCCCGTGTATGTCGTAAAAGGCGACTAAGGGATATGACTCCCTTCTTATATTACTAGGTGGTAGTGTTTAACCCGCCCGGGGTGATACCACCGCACTGAATGAAAGGTCGGTCGAAACGGCTATGTAAATAGTTTGTGTTTTCCGTCCAGTTCAGTGTAGCCGGCACGACCGAAGGGAAGCGCTGACGTGGCACCAATTTCACCGGGTAGGTGATGTAGCCAACCGTGTCAGTTTCCATAAAAAAAACCCCCCTTAAATACTTTCAGAGATAGCACTTACAATATGGCGAGTTTTGTCGGGACTCTGTAGTTAGGCATAACAGACAAAACAAGGCTCACGGTGTGTCGGCCGGCGTCCCTGGCGACCTGCGCGTTGTGCCCGCAGAGCAGGTGCACGGGCGCGCCGCGCAGCCGGTAGCGCCGCGCGCACACCACCAGCGGCGACGCCGCCTCCGGCGCGCTCCAGCGCGTCAGCTGCGACGCCGCCGCCAGCGGGAACAGCGTCTCCAGCGTCGCCGCCTGCTGCGTCCAGCTCACACCGCCGGACGCCACCTGCTTACGCCTGTACATAGACATCTTCGTTCTTGTCTCGCACTGCAGAGATGTGGAATGGACTTCCGAGAAATATCTCTTCCTATATGTTCGCCTCTGGAATAATCTGCCGGTGCATTTATTTTATTTATTTATTTATTTATTTTAGACAGGCAGCCTAGGCTGATACGTCTAAATCCAGTTAAAATTTGTTGTTTTTCGTCATTATCTTAGATTATTATTTATTTATGATTTTTGATAGATGATTTATTTATAATAGATTATATTTATGCTCCTCTACGTCTGTGAATGTATTTAAGACAAATTTCCTTACCGAAGTAAATGCAATTTATATTCCATAAGTACATATCTTTACTCCCCTTCTCTTACTCTCTTGTCATTCAGTTGATTGTGTTGCACAACGGTATCACCGATTAATGTACATAATATTATGTAAGTTTATTATATACATATATACCGGGAGCCGTGAGTTTTGGTCTCTCGCCAAATCTGTCGAATCGAATTTTTGCCGCTCCTCACTTCCACCACTGCAGTGTCCTGGGGGCTCACTTGCCCACTCCGCAAAGGAGAAAGCCGATTTATTGGTGTCTCTCTTTGCGGGGAACTCCAACCTGGACGATGGGGGTGCCATCCCTCCATCCATAACTAGGTGTGAGAACCCTATGCCGTAAGTACAGTTCCGACAACGAACTGTGCGGGCGGAGCTTCTCTCCCTAGACACCAGGAAGGCGAGTGGGCCGGATAGGATTCCTGCATTGGTGCTGAAACGGTGTGCTCCCGAGCTGGCTCCAGTGCTAACGCGCCTTTTCCGCCTCTCTTACTCTGCTTCCCGTGTGCCGGCAGCCTGGAAATCTGCATTTGTTCAAGCGGTCCCCAAAAAGGGCGACCGCTCAAACCCTTCGAACTACCGACCTATAGCGATTACCTCCCTACTCTGCAAGGTGATGGAGCGTATTATCAACGCCCAGCTCATGGCGTACCTGGAGACAAATAACCTCATCACCCAACTAGCACACAAGCTAAGCTAGCAGCCCTTGTACAGCCTAACAGGTGTATAATAGCCGTTCAAAGGCTTCTGTATCCTCCCGAACATGTATAACAGAATATTAGAAAGTTCTACAAGAGCTAGGTGGAATAGTCGCCGTAAAATGGTAACAAATTATCGCCCCCGTTGTACAAAGGGTTAGTATGTTTCTGTTATATGGGCGTTGAATCTTAAACAGGGTTAAAAATATCTCCTCTAACACTATAAGTTCAATAAGATAAGGTGTGAAGGCTAAAGCTTTTGAGTGGTATTCAAAACATCGTTTGAAACACTTTTGGTGTTAGAGTAGAATATATTGAAACCCATAGCTGTTAAGTTGAGTTTGTGAACGCTTTTGTAACACTTATAACTTCAGTAGAGGTATGAATCTACTTATAGCGCTGAAGGTGATACAGTAGGAATATTTATAGCGATTGTGTGATAAAAGGCTGCATTGGATATAGTAAGAAAATATTTAACCACCAAAAGAATAGAAAATCCGCCAATATTGTCACTGTAGCGCTCAAGGCAGGATAAAAGCTCTACCGTTTTTGACTCATATGCGCGCGCTGTCGTTTCATTCACCATGGATTTTAAAATATGGAAACGGAAAAAACAGAGTGGTTGCGTTAAGAGAAAGATATCCAGGGATTATTTAAATATCATAAATAATCAAGCTATTGGTTTGCTCAGCTAGGAGGCAAAACGAAGTCGGAAGGAAGAATTTGATTCTGGTTGCACCAACAGTAATAAATAATCCAAGCCAAGTTCATAATAATGAGGGTTCCGTAGTTGTGAGTAGTGCGTCAATTACAAGTAACTGCATTTTGTCCTACAGTGAGAATATTAGTATAGTTGAGAATGTTAACAGTGATTTCGAGGCAACAGGAATTCACGAGGGTTCCAGAGAGAACACCACAAAACATATCCACGACTCTGCTAACCTTTACACTTCAGATGAAGAAGAAACGGCGATTACAAGTGAATTCATAAAAAATCTTGATTTACGAAATGAATTACGAAAATGGGCGGTCGAATTTAACATAGCGCAAGTGGCAGTGAAATGACTATCGAACATTTTGAATAAAAGAATTCCCAATGTTTTACCTGAAGACGTAACTCCCAAAGATGCTCAATGTACATTAGTGTGTGTCGAACACAGAAGCGAATAATATTTCTTCCCATTGTTGCATACCTATTTATAAAATAAAACAATGAATATTTTCTTCATATTATGTTTTATTCAGCACCGGCATAACAGAAATTCACATGCCCATTTGAATCATGAATCTGTCGAATCGGAAAGTTTACGAGCTAATCCCTCCACCAGAAATATTCTTATTATGATGCGTAACGAGCATGGCACTAAGGGTCAAAACATAAATACACGATACGACGTCTCAACGTGCCACGATGCACCGCACAACGTCGCACCATGAAAACTGTCCTGCCGGCCGCCCTGAAACAAACAATTGAACCAATGTTTATTCTTGATTTTAAACTTTTACATGTGTTTTTGGTTCTGACAACGGACTCCTAAAACGTTCCATTAGAGAAATATTAGACTCTCCATTTACTCCTTGGGATCTAGAAAAGAGGGTTAAAGTAAATCTTTAACTCTTTAAGAGAAGTAATCACTTTTGTACAGTAAGTGTAGGGCCTATAGCTCCAAAAGAGCGAATACAATCGCCTCTTTATATCTGAAAGCGGTTGATTGGCGATAGTAAACTGCTAAAGCTATTGCAACGAGACGCCATTACACATGTTGATGAATGCAATATTCGTATGAATATTTTAATATTTTCCACATCAAATGCTTTGAAATTACACAACACACATAAATATTTTCTCATTTAATACCGAATAAAACTCTCACAAAGATTAATTTTTTTTTAAATTAATAATAACAACGTGACCTGCATATGAAAAGCGCATTATTTATATTATTAGCTGCATATTTTGGGGGCGCGTGAAAAATTTACCTCAAACATATACCTATATTCACAGTAATCTGTTGTTCGCACTGATTTTTGGCTCATATAAACGAAAATCATTACTTACCTCGTAACTGGTATTCCACTTCTGTTAAAATTTAGTTTCGATCACTTGTTGTGTTGTGGCGCTCTCTTCAAATTGAATTATAATTGTAAATATCTGCTATTGCTATACAATCGAAATGCAGTCTAAGCCTCCATACAGAGGTTAGAGAAGAGCGAAATACGGTCCAAGCTGTACAAAGGCGGCACAAGCGCATAACTTACACGCATAGGAGTACACAAGCGCTTTTAAAGAACCTTTGTATCACCTTTTGGCGAATACAAGCGCTTATATAGAGCCTTTGTATCGCCATAACAGGTTTATAGAGCCACTGTAGAGCGATTGTGGCACTGAAGGTTGCATAATTTTGGGCCCTTTTTGGCGCTGCAGGAGTGTTATATCCCCCTCTAACCCTACTGTAGAGCTTAATTGTACAGGCTAAGCCGTTTCCCAGAACTGTTATACGGCTATTGTACGGCTATTTTGGCAGCTTGTGTGCTAGTTGGGCAGCGATCGGCAATATGGCTTTCGGCCAAACCGATCCGCTGGTGATCTCCTAGCGTACGTCACTCACCTTTGGGGGGAATCGCTTGAAGGACATGGTGAATCCTTGGCAATTGGCCTCGATATTGCCAAGGCATTCGATAGGGTTTGGCACAAATCGCTCCTGGGCAAGCTTCCGGCGTACGGACTTCCTTCTGGCCTCTGCGACTGGGTCGCCGACTTCCTACATGGGCGTAGCATTCAGGTCCTAGTGGACGGTTGCTCGTCGGACGCCATGTCAGTGAATGCCGGCGTACCGCAGGGATCTGTGCTGTCACCCACACTGTTTCTTCTGCATATCAATGACATGCTGCCACTCGGCAACATACATTGTTATGCGGATGACAGTACAGCACACGGATCCTATACCAGTCACCCTTCAGCCAGACGAGAAGTTGTGGATGAAAAGAGGCGAAGACTTGTGTCTGAACTCGAACAAACGCTTCGGTCTATTTCCGAATGGGGCCGTAGCAATTTGGTCGAGTTCAACGCTTCAAAAACACAAGTTTGCGCGTTCAGTGCGAAGAGGGCGGCGTTCACACCAGCTCCTTCCTTCCAAGGCTAGTCGCTTAAATTAAGCGAACACCTCGGGGTCCTCGGAGTCGAACTGTCGCACAACCTAAATTACCGGCGCCATATCGAGGGCAAGGCCAAGCTGGCCTCAAAAAAGCTAGGCGTACTCAATAAGGTTCGACGGTACTTCACGCCGGGCCAAAGGCTGCTTCTGTATAAATCACAGATTAGGTCCTGCTTGGAGTACTGCTCGCACCTGTGGGATGGCTCAGCCAAATACCAGCTTGCGCCTTTGGACTCGATCCAGCGTCGAGCCGTGCGACTTGTGGATGACCCCGACGTGTCCCGCGATCTAGAACCGCTGCAACTTCGTAGGGATGTCGGCGCCCTAAGCGTGTTCTATCGCTTATTCCACGGGGAGTGCTCGGAGGAGCTGTTTAACGCGATTCCGGCGTCCCCTTTCCACCTCCGTACAACGCGCACTGGGCAGGGATTGCATCCCTATACGCTGGATTTATCGCGGATGCGTACAAATCGGTTCTGCAGATCCTTTCTCCACAGAACCGGCAAACTCTGGAACGCTCTACCTGCCCACATATTTCCCCCCAAGTATAGTCTCGGGTCCTTCAAGAGAGGCGTGAATGGGCACCTGTCAGGCCGGCATGGCATTCGCAGCCCCCGCCTGCGTCCGAATGTCCATGGGCGTCGCTAGACACCTTATGGGTGACTCGGCGCCACATGTCGGGCTTAGTATAAAAAAAAAAAAAAAAAATATATATATATACTATGCTTATATTTTCACGTTTCTTGTTATATTTAAGTACATATTTATATTTATTTTATTTTACTATGCTTATTATTAAAGTATTTATATAGTATTCGTACGTAGTTTATCATACATATTTCTTAACAGTCTTAACACATAGCCACAAACTATTCTTGTTCACCTGCATGTACTTCTCCCACATCCCAAAGGTTAGTTAGAATAGAATGCCTCGCGGCATTAAGCTCGCCTGTTGTACCTAATTTTTATAAATTGGTGTTCAATAAAGAATACATACATACAATATTTAAACCTTGAGTTTTTTTTTTATGGAAACTGACACGCTTGGCTACATCACCTACAACATCCATGATGTCAGCCCATAACACCGGGTGAACTAGGTGCCATGTCAGTGCTTCCCTTCATTTCATGTTGGCTACACTGAACTGGACTGAATACACGAACTATTTACATAGCCGTTTCGACCGACGTTTCATTCAGTGCGGTGCACCAGAGATAAGAGACGGCACCTACAGTTTTACGTGGAATCCGAACCGCGGTCAGCCTCCAACGGTCTAGCGGTCACCCATCCAAGTACTGACCGCGCTCAGGGTTGCTTAACAACAGTCGACTGACCGCATCACTGAGCTACCGAGGCTGACAAACCACATGCCGCAGTCCTGACATTACTTATAAAACACAGTCCAGAGTGAGTACTTCGCAAAACGTTGGCATAACCACTGGAGTCAGCAGTCCCATTCTCAGTCACAGAACGACAGTCAGTACCGAGGTAAATGGACCGTCAGAGCAACCGACAGTGTCCCAGTGTGCCTCCCCATCGGCTCGATCACCGAGACCGGTACGATCAAGGGTGAAAGTTAAACGCTATGGTTTTGATCCCGAATGATTTCAATCAGCAATAGAAATTTTGTATTTCTTTGTTGATGATTTAATTAAAATAAGTGTTGGGGTGCAATGTTTTTGAATAGTTGACTTCGTTTGTTTCGCTTAGACAGCTGACTGACAGAATAAATAAATCCGGCTTGCGTGCATGTTGCTATTTTCATTTTAGTAATAATTTACAAACATTTCTTTTAAGAGTATTTATTCTGCTGCTGTCAACACTCACGCCGCTAGTCCCAGCAGACGCTCGGTGTAGGAGGCGGGCGCGGCGGGGTGGCGGTGGCGCGAGGCGGCGAGCGCCAGCTCCCCGCGCGCCGACACGCACACGCCGTGCGGGTTCGCCCACAGCACCGGGTGCGACGCGTCGCGGAACGTGTGCCGGTACAGCGTGCAGTCCTGCGTAAGACATCATTTGCTCCTTTATATGTAAGTCCTCCTGGCTAAGAGCCGCTGGGATAGCAGGCAGGTGACGAGCACAGCACTCCATGGCTTCACCGAACACATCCAGACCCATTGCAGGTAGGAGAAGGTTTCAATGATTGGCAAATTTTGGTCTCTTACTTTCAGCTCCCGTCAAGCCATCGTCAATTAGTCCGCGTTTACTAGAACGTGAAGCTGAACTAGCCCCGTGCTCGACTACTCTCTCTCTCTCTCTACCGATCCAAATTCTGTATGAGGCTTCCAGTGCGGCCCGCGTTGTTCTTTCTACATAGGAGCTTATCACCGACGTGGACAAGTGAAGAAACTGTAGACTAATTTAGCAGGTAGTCCCCTGGGCTTAGCCTTTGACTGCGAATAATACCGCCTTGAACCTCTAGAATTATAGAACCTCCTTGAGTCCCATCCTCACTATCAGATTTATTGAAAGGCGTTGAACTTAGCTCACCAAACATATCCGGGCCCATTGGCATTAGAGGAGGGTGTCAATCGATGTTGGGACTAGCGAGCGGCACACACACGATGGTAGTTCTCCAGCGTGCGTTACGTTTCGGCTCGCAGCAAGCCCCCTTAAGCTAGTGTGCAATAATTAGGACGCAGAGAATCACCAGTCCCGCTCTCGACCTCCCTCTCTCTACCTATCCATGTTCTGTAGGACGCCTCCAGCGACGCTTTCGAAGCTCTCACCATATATGAGCTTGCGACGATCAAGGCAGGCCTAGATTCTTGAAGAGACCGTAGAGTGCTTAATATATAGATATATAGTGAATATGTGTGAACGGACCCTGCTGGTGGAGAGGAAGACGTCCGGGTCGGCCTTCCAGCCGATGGCGGTGGTGACGTCGCGGTGCTCGTCGAACGTCGCGAACGGCACGTGCGGCCGGCGCACGTCCCACACGTTCACGCTCGAGTCCAGCACCAGCGCGCACGACGCTATGTGGTATCTGGAGAGGGCAAAAAATATATATAAAAAATAATCTGCACTAGGGCACACATCTCTATGTATTTGCGCGCGCTAACTACCTACCGCCCGGTGTACCGCCGGCGGTCTAATTCAGTAGAAATTCGTCAGCCGCGCGAAACATACGTACACGCTCGCCCAAGCAACTGCGCGCAGGTGCAAAGCAATAATGCACTTTACACTCGATCGTTTAGGTAAATTTTCGCACGCAGCGATTGGCGACGTGAAACATTAGGCTATTAAAGCCGAAGGTATGGAACTTTCTCTATGGAGTGATTTATCCTCTACGAAGTAACTATTAAGTAATCTGTGGCTAGGGCTCACGGTTTACGTGAAAACATCACTTGCGGCGCATCATCACTGTGACTGTTACAAAACCGCAATTCATTGCAGCCGCAGTCAGTCAGCGTGTGCCTACTGCTGGACATACACCTCTCCAATTTTCCTCCAGGCCTCCCGGCCTTCAGTGGTGCGAAACTACTGCAGCCCCGAAAAATCCTCGAAGTCGTGTTATAGATGTTTACATATCAAATATAAAATAAAAATATTTGATTTTTTTTTCTTATTTTAAGAGTCTGTTGATATGTAAAACAGAAAAACTTTAAAAAAACAGTAGAGAAGGTGTGGATCTAAGCTTACGATGGCTTCACCGAACATATCCGGGCCCATCGGCAGTAGAGGAGGGTATTAATCGAGGTCGGGACTAGCGAGTGGCCACTCTAAATTTCCCGCGCATGCTTCACGTTTCGGCTCGCATTAAGCCCTCGTCAGCTAGTCTGCGTTGACTAGGACGCGGGGAAACCACCAGTCCCGCTCTCGACCTATCCATATTCTGTAGGATGCTTCCAGTGACGTTTTCGAAGCTCTCTCCATATATGAGCTTAGCGTCGATCTTGGGAGCCCTAGATTCTTGAAGAGACTGTAGAGCGACTTCGCTGGTAGTCCTCTTGCTCCGACTTCCACAGCGAAGAGATCAGTCTTGAATCCGTTTCTCACAATCCGGTCTACTAAGTTGCAGTACTTGTTAAGCTTGATGTTGTGGTCCTTCGGTATGTTGCTCTCCCATGGAACTGTAAGTTCAACAAGTACTACATGCTTTGTCGCTTTTGAGAATATGAGTATATCCGGCCTTAATGCTGTGGATATTAAAAAAACAACATCCGTAACATATTGTAGCCCGATGGTCTATATTTAATATATTATAATAATAAAATTAAAGTGATAATCGAGTGCACCCATCATACAAAGTACAGTACCCACAGTAAGTAATGAACATGGAGCTTTAGAAAGAGACAATCCTGTTGAACAGTATCGTCTCTCTCGCACGTCTCTGTGCGACAGGGATGACGCTCTACAATCGGATTGTATCTTTCTAAAGCTCCATGTTCATTACTTACTGCCGGGTACTGCACACGCATCAGCTTAAAGTCGCTAGTGCACACTAACTACGTCAATGACAAGATATGTCAAAGCGGTGAAGTGAAACAATGTTGAGTACTAACTTTTTCTGCGGTCTCCATTTGACATGCCCGACCGACGCTATTGTGTAGATGGTATGTTCGAGCGACGGCTTTGACAGGACGTCCCACACCTGGGGGACATCACGCACATTATTTTACAATCAAAATTTTCGTAGCATTTAAACACAAACTTTTGTTTTATAGAAACAGACATGGTTGGCTATGTTAGCCCATAACACCTTGGTGAACTAGGTGCCATGTCAATGCTTCCGTTCGGTCGTGCCGGCTACACTGAACTTGGCGGAAAACACAAACTATTCACACAGCCGTTTCGACCGACTTTTTATTCAGTGCGGTGGTACCAAACCGGGCGGGTCAAACCCTACCACCTAGTAAGGTAAGAAGGGAAGGGACCTACAGTTTAACGTGGAATCCGTACCACGGTCAGCCTCCAGCGGTCACCCATCCAAGTACTGATCGCGCTCAGGGTTGCTTAACAACAGTCGACCGACCGCACCACTGAGCTACCGAGGCTGACATAATCAAAACAGTATAAGTCTGGGAATTGTACATAAAAGAATGAAATATCTATATGTACCGTGTGGGGTCGGTACTTAAAAAGAATAGCCCCACTGCATCTCTCCCCGTCGCATGTCGTAAAAGTCGACTAAGGGATAAGAAAATTCGTCAGCCTCGGTAGCTCAGTGGCGCGGTTGGTTAGTCAACTGTTATTAAGCAACGCTGAGCGCGGTCAGTGATTGGATGGGTGACCGATCGACCGTTGGAGGCTGACCGTGGTTCGGATTCCACGTTAAACTGTAGGTCCCTTCCCTTCTTACCTTACTAGGTGGTAGGGTTTATCCCGGCCGGGTTGGTACCACCGCACTGAACGAAACGTCGGTCGAAACGGCTATGTAAATAGTTCGTGTTTTCCATCCAGTTTAGTGTAGCCGACATGAAATGAAGGGAAGCACTGACATGGCACCTAGTTCACCCTGTGTTATGGGCTGACATCACGGATGTTGTAGGTGATGTAGCCAAACGTGTCAGGTTCCATAAAAAAAAAAAAATCTATGTACACAAATACACATTTATTAACAGTAAGGTATATTTACCTTGCCGCGCACCACACATCAAACACTGACCCAGTTTCCACAATCTGCTATAGATAATGCATCAGTCAGTCAGTCAGTCCGGTGTCCACTTTCGTTAATATGATTTTTTTTTATAAATTATAATTTTGTTATAATAGAGTTTTTTTAGGTACGCCTCATGAAGAGATTTATAAATGAGACCTGAGAAACATGTCTTTTATCTGACTAAGGGCCAATTGCGCCAACACGATATGATATAAATCAGTTTAAGTCGTTAAGCTAGTACCCGTTGACTGTGGGAACCGCGTTTAAATCCATAACTCACTACTTAACTCTAAATTCATGTTGGCGCAATTGGGCCTAAGGCGATGCCATTATGAATTTGACAGGGAGTTTTTGGTAGGTAACCTGTTTTATTTTAGAAGCAAAAGATATTAAAAAAACTGACCCGCCAGTCTGGTCTTATGCATACAAATCTAATCTATAGTGAATTATGGATTAAAAAATTTGCATTATTTGTTTTAACACTTTCATGTCTTCACTTCTTCGGATTTGGTTCACTTTGTCACTATTTTAAAGTCAACAATAGACTTTTTCTGGATGATATTATTACGAGTTTAAAGCTATTATTTTAATTAAATTAATTTTATTATAAAAAGTTGCAGAAAATTCGACTCTTTGCTTCTCAGGTGACAGTTTATAAATATATCTGGGCAAATGGGAAGAAGGTTTTGTACGGAATGGGGAGGGTAGTTAGGAAAAATGAAAAATTAAACTGTGAAATTTTAAAAAATACCTACTTCTTTCGTGATTATGATACTTTTCTTATCATTATCTTTTCACTTTTTCAGCCCATTTACTTTTTATAATCTATTATTTTATCAACAAATTTCACATGGAAATATAAGTATGTGGCTAATACACCACATGACAATAAGGGAGGCCTCTGTTCAGCAGTTAGATACCAAACAAGTGATGTCTTATTGTAGGTACGTAGATCCTTCGACAGATTGCTAGAGTAGGGAGAAACCGACACAAAGAATAAAAACAAATAACTGGTTTAAATATAACCAAAGATAATTGTAGAATATGAAAAATTATTTTACGCATATTATATTTCCCTACAGTTTGAAAGGCAATTTTTATTAATATAATAATTTAATAAAATTATTTTCATACTGACAATACCTTGACAGTTTAATATTTTCCTAATGACATCACTTTTTTTTTTGTTGGATTTGTCACTTTTCGGGATAGGCAAAGGTAAGGATCAACCATACAGCCTCGTCTGTTATAATTATTCTCGTGTGCTGTAATTGTTGCAATCACGCAAGAAACACAAAATTAATGTTGATTCAGCAGCCTCCATCTTTTCTTCTGTACATAATGGCTTCACGGTGGTGACAAGCGAGATTTCATTTATAGCACCCTCGATCTCGGTCGACCATATTTTACTATCATCGCAGAATATTATGTACGTGTTTATTTTAAGTGTTTAGGTAGTTAGTTTTTTAAGAAATATTAATATAAACCTGCTTTTTGCTTCGCGCAGTCAGGTAAAAACAGATTTTGAAGTGCATTGCGACCAATTCACAAGGTATAATGATAAGTTGGAGTAAACAAAAATAAAGTAAAAAAAATATTAGGATACAGGCACATCTTACAGAAAGTTTCCAAAATAATGTGTACCAACAATTGTATACCAAGCGCAGTATTTTATCAAAACTGCATAGACACACATGGAAGACTACATTATAATTATAATTACATATCTCTCTTTCTTGCATTATAATTACATATCTCTCTTTCTTGCAATGCAACTCAAATGTTCTCCGTCTATACTGTGGTGTATACCATACTATATCAATATTGCTTGAATCTGTTATTGTCTTTAATATTGTACAAGTTTTTACTACTTAATTGATTGTAACTGTAAAGATGTTGATTCTATAATAAATAAATAAAATAAATAAATAAAGACGGAAATGAATGGAATTGCCAACTATAAAAAAGGAAATAATTCCTCGAAACGACAATGAAATTTAAATCCGAGGGTACTTAGGTGCCTGAAAGTTTGCTAAGGAGCTTTAATTGAGAACCAATCACTGGTCTACAAAATAAATAAAACAAAACGGAGTGCAAATCGGACTTGCGCACAGAGGTTTCCTAAACCAAAAAATTTTTGAAAAAACATGTTTCTTGTATACTACCCTTAATTTTTTACTTTTTTATTATTTATTGTTATATTCGCCATAATAACACATATTCTGTGAAAATTTCAGTCGGCTAGCTATTATGGTTCCAAAGCTACAGCAGTAGGACAGACAGACGGCGTAATAGCCTTCCGTACGAGGTACGGAAATCTAAAAACAAAGTATACATGAAGAGTACCTTGATAGTCTTGTCTCTGGAGGCGGTGGCCAGCCAGTGCTGCTCGGGATGCCAGTCGCAAGCGAACACGGGCCCCGAGTGCGCGGTGAACTGCTGATGGCAGCGCGCAGCGTTCCGCACATCCCACAGCTGCACGTTGCCGTTCTCGGAGACGGCCGCGAATATGTGCGCCACGTGCGGGCTGAACTGCACGTCCCGCACCGACTCCGTGTTACTGCACCGCAGGCAGTAGTGGCCAAGTGAGATTTTAAAATTTTCCCCAAAAGTGATAACAAACTTTTCCATTTTTATCAACTTTTTCCCCAAATTGAAACTATACTAGATACAATTTATTACAGTACATGTCCCCTATTCGGTCTTAAGTATTATTATTGATTTTGTTAGCAGAGTATTTGCCAAAGTGTGTATTTTCTTTACATTTCGCGCGACAAGCTTTTTGAAAAACAAATCGAGTACATGATTTAAATAAAAGCTTACTTTAGAAAAAAGAAAATTATTTATTATTTTATTTTGTGCTTTTCAGTTTTTGGATTTTTTACTTAGTTTTTTTTTACAATTTTGAGTATAGATTAGGTAGGTACCTGAGAAATGTTCGCGCCACCTCCTTCATGCGCAGATCAAAGCATTTCATGGTGCCATCTTGTGAGCCGGAGATCAGAAGCGTCGGCTCCGTCAGATGAAAACTCACCTGTGCAGATGAAAAAATATATTGTAGCTACACAATGTCGCGGTGCAAACATTTATTTCTAAGTAGGCACAAAGTAAAAATTCTGACTTTATATCATGTCGAAAATGTTTTTACATTAGGATCAACAATTATTTCGTGTTGCTAAAATTTTTGGCTTTTTTAGCGTATGTAGGGTTTTCTTTAAATTTTGATATGGTTACCCTAAACACAGGCAATGTCCAGGCATTAAATTATGCATCGTGACATGGATCCACTATAGGACCAAGCACTGCTAGTGATAATCTCTTTGAGTGTTGATTTAACATAGAAACAATGCATTATGTTTATTGTTTATTGTTTATTGTATAATTTCATCCATAGGTAGGTAACCTACGCTTGGACATGTCGAAAATTCCGCCAGTTCTAAATTCAATGCGAAGAAGAACTGACAAACAAACTTCGCAAGTCACAATGTTTTGTTAGTACCTTATAAGTATTATATTATAATAACTTACAAATAATTAACCCATACTACCGCTCACAGGAGCATTAATATTTACAGCATAAACATGAATACTGAAGAATTTGGCCACACTGCCTATTTAAATTACCTATATCTGGTGTATAGTGCCATCGTCAATTTTGATACTTCATATTATATCAAGTCAAAAAATAAATAAAAATTAGTTTACATTTATTACAAAGAGATGTAATAAGTCATATAAAAAAAAAATTTATGATACAAAGTGTATCCAAATGTCAAATTGTCAAAGTTTGTTAGTGGAAAAAACAGTAGTCAAACTCTTAGATAAAATTACGGTCAGTTAATGCATCCTTAATAGTGTAATAACTCTTTTGAATTAACATTAATTTAATCCGTCGTTTGAAATTATTATCATCTAATTGTTTTATGTTAGAAGACAGTTTATTATAAAATCTAACACTATTACAAATAAAGCTTTTTGAGGTTTTAGCTAATCTATGTCTTATTAGTTGTACATTATTCTTACACCGTGTATCATAGTTATGATTGTCGGAATTAAGAGAGGAATCATTAATGTATTTTCTGGCATAGCATATGTTCTGGTAAACATATGCACTTGGTAAAGTCATGATTCCTATCTCCCCGAACGCTGTCCTACAAGTATCTCTAGTTTTCATATTTAGGATGTACCGCAAGGCCCTCTTCTGTAATAAAAATATTCTATTTGAGTCTGCTGCATTTCCCCAAAACATAAGGCCATATGACATGATGCTCTCAAAATAGGCATGATAAACCGTCTTTGCAGCATGAGTTCCGCATAGCTCTTTAATTTTTTTTATAGCATAACAAGCGGAACTCAACTTACCAGCTAAAGAGTTTATGTGGGCTTTCCAAGTAAAACTTTTATCAAATATTACCCCAAGAAAAGTTAGTTCATTAGCAAGGTTTAATGACAAGTTTTCTGCAGTTTTTAATATGGCATCAGTGTTATTACGTCTATGAGTACCTAGAGCAAAGTGCACAATGTTAGTGGACAGCCGACCTTGTTGACAGTTCTTTTGTGGTCTGAGAAGACGTGTTCCTGCTTGGAGCGCCCTGAGCGGCCCAGGTTCCACACCACCACTGCGCCGTTAGTTGCGGCCGTTGCTAGAGTGTTCTCTGTATACAAGGCATACACGATATAGAAACATAACCACACTTGTACCGTATGGGGTCGGTACTTAAAAAGAATAGCCCCACTGCATCTCTCCCTGTCGCATGTCGTAAAAGTCGATTAAGTGATAAGGAAATTCGTCAGCCTCGGTAGCTCAGTGGTGCGGTCAGTCGACTGTTGTTAAGCAATGCTGAGCGCGGTCAGTACTTGGATGGATGACTGCTCGGCCGTTGGAGGCTGACCGTGGTTCGGATTCCACGTTAAACTGTAGGTCCCTTCCCTTCTTACCTTACTAGGTGGTAGGGTTTATCCCGCCAGGGTTGGTACCACCGCACTGAGCGAAACATCGGTCGAAACGGCTATGTAAATAGTTCGT
Source organism: Nematopogon swammerdamellus (assembly GCA_946902875.1). NCBI lineage: Eukaryota > Metazoa > Arthropoda > Insecta > Lepidoptera > Adelidae > Nematopogon > Nematopogon swammerdamellus. Next base: position 18,109,673 of record OX336347.1, read on the forward strand.
GTTTTCCGTCCAGTTCAGTGTAGCCGACATGAAATGAAGGGAAGCACTGACATGGCACCTAGTTCACCCGGTGTTATGGGCTGACATCACGGATGTTGTAGGTGATGTAGCCACCCGTGTCAGTGTCCATAAAAAAACAAAAAAACATAGCAGAGATATACATCGTGTTGTTAGGGGTGGCTCTAGGGCTGCATATAAGTCCCTCTTTTTTTTAATGTATACCAACATGACTGTGCCGAGGGACCTATAGGGCAGTCGACGGAGCAAAACACCACTCCTCGCAAACCCATGCTCAGAGTGGCGCCATGCCATGATTGGCATTCTGTTGCAGGGCTGTCTAGCCTATTGATACGACGTTTGAAGATACACAGATTAAAGGATTCAGTAAAAACACTCCGATTGGCCGCCAAGGGTGAAATTGACAGCTGTCAGATTTAAATAATTCTGAGTGATGGCGAAGTTCAGCTGCATGTGTTTGATGAAAATCGCTAAGAGTTTTAACCTGTTGACTCTGGAAGCGGTCAATATCGACAGCTAGAGCACTATACCGTCAACTATGGAGCGGTCGATATCGACCGCCGCGTAGTCAGCGAGCTCCAAACCGCTGCATGATACGAAAAAAATTCTCATATCTGTCGTCAATGTCAGTTCGTGTTGTATGTGCGCGCGCGTGTTGTGCTTGTGAATATTCACTGTTTTGTTCGTAAATACAGAAAAAGGACCGGTAAGTGATGTTTTTTCTCTTTTTCATTATATTCCGGACCTATTGAGTACATTTGTTTGTACTGAGTTGACCTGCATGTTACGTAAAAAATCGAAGAAAAGTCCTACTCCATACTGACAATTTTTTCCTGTTTGAAGCTTGTTTCTCAAAATAAATCGGTTTTTTGGAGAAAGTGAGGTGACAGAAATGTTCCTTAGTTCTTCTAGTTGAATAATATATGTCGTTTAGTGCTTGCATGTCGTACATTTACGAGAAATAAGCCATTTTTGTGAACTAGGTCTCGCCATACAAACTTGCTTCGAGCGGACGATAATTTTGCCTGTTTTTAGAAGCTTGTTTCTCAAAATAAATCGGTTTTTTGGAGAAAGTGAGGTGACAGAAATGTTCCTTAGTTCTTCTAGTTGAATAATATATGCCGTTTAGTGCTTGCATGTCGTAAATTTACGAGAAATAAGCCATTTTTGTGACCTAGGTTTCGCCATAGAAACTTTGTTTGAGTCAGTGTCGTAATTTATTTCTAGTTCTGCCTAAATTCGTGTTTTGAGTGTAGAAAGTGTCTCAAGATAAGTAGATAAAATTATCTATCCAACCATGTGCTTTCCATATATCCAACTCACATATTTACGTAATGAATAGCCGAAATTTTGCAATGGCTTGTGAGTGCGAAAGTGTAGTTTTTGACAAAAAAATTTTGTGAATTCAAGATTTTATTGTGTGCGACACACGAGCTGCTGATACACCAGAAAGGTAGGATTGGTTTGTGACACCAGAAAGAGCAAGTGCAACGAAACGGACGGACGCGCGACCAGTGTTGCCAGTACCTGCGTCAAGTTTCGGACGGTTCGATATCTGAAATAGGACGATTTTTGGACAAAAGGGACGGCTGAATATATATTCCTTTTTATGATAAAAATATTATATCACCAATTTGCGTTCGTGATAAATTTATAATATAATAATTAATAATTAAATAAATAAATAATATAATAATTTTGTTACCTAGAATATGTAATATATATAAAAAAATGTCATTTATAGCTAGAATATTTATCTGTAAATACAATCCATTCGTTAGTTCATAAAGTTTCATGGAAAAATCTTTCAAAATGATTTTTTTTCTAACACCTTCACCTACACCAGGTGGGCGAACGCCACCTGGTGTACACCTGGTGTAGGCGAAGGATTGTTTTGGTTTATGCTCCCAAACTGAAAGGGTTAACCATAAAGATTCTAGCGTGACTTATTAAGAATAATTAATTGAAATAGCTATTAGTGATATTTTTCGACGCCAACCTTTAGGGGCCGATCGGCCCTTCCGGAAATCAACACGGAACTTTTCTGGAGGTAGCCAAGGGTTAAGAAAAATCAAATAACTATGGAAACCTTGCTCCAAAAGGGTCAAGTGCATAGTAACCGTAACCGATGAGCATGCATGAAGAACATTATGAAAGTGGAAGAGGCGGCAGAGGTGTGTCAGGATTAGGCTTGCTAGATCTGATGTTAGGACATATCTACAACCTGCAGTCCTTCACAAATAAGGTGGGTAAATGTAAGACAATTTTCTCTGTTACAATTTTTACGGCGAACTTTTGCCGTTTTTTTTTATCGCGAACAACTTTAGTAAGCAACACTACACTAAAAGGAGAATCTTCCTTTACATTAATTATTCATATTTCTGTTGCTAGTTGGTGAGTGCTAATTTGAATAATTTATCAGCATCTCGACTTTTGTTCGCCGGCTTCTTTGCGCGACGTCAAGTCGTATGTACCTACAATCATATTTTTCTTCCCGGGACAAATTGGGGGGTAAAGTTGTTCGCGTCCGTGACACCTTAAGGTCCTCAAGTCACACGTGCCTCCTGGGTGGTGCCAAATGAACAGCAAACAGCGTGTTCAGTTTTCGTATGTGTAGCCTTAAACTTATCCAGTGTACCCTGTGGGTAGAATGAAAATAATCTCCACAGGTTAATTTAAAATATTTGTAATTTTCACTTTTTCGCACAATCATTGTGAGCTACCTTCATTCTCGCTCTTCTCTCGTTACAACACCATGAGTGCACAAGCTTCTCGATTTTTCTAAAAGATAAAATTTGTCCTACGCAAAGTTTTCTTCACTGGTGCCCTATAAGTGTCTAGCCTGGCGATCTCCACGGCGGGGGCCCCAACCGGCGGAAGGATACAGGTAACGGCGTCCTAGGGCGCCAGTAAGCACCTCCAACTCCACAGCAAGGTAGCCCTTTTTTTTGTTTGATTATTTCTACCAAATTCACATTTTTTCAATACAGTCCACTTTCTCATTTTCGCACATTTCTTTGGTCCTTCGAGCCGGATTTAAATTGAAAAGTTACCTGTGGAGATTTTTTCGTGTTTCTCGTTTGCAATATAAATTTTTTTCTCGTTTCTCGCAACTATATATTTGCAATATATTATAGTACATTTTCTCGTTTCTCGTAACTATATATTGGTATAGTACTGTGTGGGGTCGGTACTTAATAAGAATAGCCCCACTGCATCTCTCCCCGTGCATGTCGTAAAAGGCGACTAAGGGATAAGCGGCCTGCAGACACCCCGGTCGACTTGTGGCTTTCATGGAAGACATAGGGTGGCTGGGGTAGCTGGAGACTGCGGGGTTTTGCACGAAGGTCCCCAACCAAGCGGGATTAGTTTGCAGGCCTAGAGCCAACCCCAAACCAAAACAACAACTATATATTGGTAATATATACTTAGTGGACAAATTCCAATCTGTTGGTGCATTATTTATTAATAATATATATTTTTTTTTTTTTTTAAGTTTGTTGGTTTATTATTTTAATTATAAATAATAAATTATTTACATTAATTATCTTTTCATTTGCACTCATTTTGTGTGCTGATTGGGTGCGGGTGTAAACGAAATAGCTTTTTCTCTTGCATTGACGCTGGACCTGGCATCCAAGCCATAAATTAAAAAAAAAAAAAAAGTTACTTTTGCATGTTTGACAGTTTGCAACAGCTGAATAAATTCAGTGCAGTTTCCCGCATTATTGATAATAAGTGAATAAAAATGGGCAATCCTGAGCAAGGTAAAGCTCAACCGCAGAGTGGCGACAGTGCGGATATGTTTCGTGTGGCGCGGGATTATGCGTTGTTGAGGCTGGAGCATTTGCTAAGCCTATCAAGTGGTGATTCTTTATCTTTCGAAATTGCAACTAATAGCCTCCCTGACATAGAATCCTCGTTTCATGCGGCACAAATACAGGTTCTATCGAGCACGGAAGATATAAACAGGAAGCATGAGCTGCAAGTTACTATCAAATTTGAGCAGTTCCTTATACAGGTAAAAAGACACCTCAATTCCATAACAACTGCAAAATCTGTTACAAAAACAACTCTCACCGCTGCTCCTGCCCCCACGAGTATAATAAAACTGCCGCGAATAACTCTGAAACCATTCAATGGACAATTGGAGAATTGGCTGCCGTTCATTGAATTATTTAACTCACTTATTCACTGCAAGCAGGAACTGTGTGATGTGGAAAAGTTACATTACCTTATTTCATCATTAGAAGGTAAACCTCTCGATTTAATAAAAGGATTTCCCATCACCAGTGCTAGCTATAAAGATGCCTACGACACACTTTATCGACATTACAATCGTACTCGTCATCTCGCTGCTACAGTGTATGAGAAACTACTATCGTGTGATTCAGCCAAACTGTCGAACGCCTCCGAGCTGCAACGCTTGGACAACATTCGTAGAAAATTTAGCCATTCTTGATAAATTCCAATTGCCTGACAAAAACTTCATGTTGGTTCATCTCTTCTGGTCAAAACTAGATCGTACGACTCGAGAACTTTTCGAATTGGAACATCAGTCTGACGAAACTCCAAAATTTGAAAATCTGCAAGCATTCGTTCGAAAGCGCTTTCAAGCCCTCAGTTTGGCCAATCCATCTAGTTCTACACCTACAAACACAACCAAAAAGGTTGTAGAAAAGACTGCCAGCGCTACGCCTTCAAACACACACAAAAAATCGTGCTTCGTCAGTACTGGTCCAACGTGTGTTATTTGTTCGGAATCACACAACATTTGGACTTGTCCCAAGTTCCTAGAAAGGGATCCCAAGTCTCGGTATAATCTCGTCAAAGAGAAAAATCTTTGCATTAATTGCTTATCGTCAACGCATACAGTAAAAAATTGTCGTTCTAAATCTCGATGTTCTAAGTGTAATTTCTCGCACAACACTACATTACACTTCCCTCGCACAACATCTGAGTCGCAGACGAGCAGTTCAGAAACCTCGTCACATCCACCTGTCACGCTCGCTTGCCACAACTTGCAGTCTCCTTCACACGTCCTGCTCTCGACAGCACAGGTCGAAGTGAAGGACAGGATCGGTAACTTTGTCAAAATTAGGGTTTTGGTTGATAGCGCGTCTGAGACCAACTTTCTGTCAGAATCCTGTCGTGTTCGACTCGGTCTTGACATCGTCAAAAATCGTAGGTCAGTCGACGTTATAGGTCGGTCGACAGCAGCGGTGCTCGGTCATCTTTCATGTACAATTAGACCTGTTGCATCTGCACATAGTGACCAAATAATTTTCGATGCACATGTTCTTCCTGTCATTTGTCATGACATGCCGACCACTCAAATCGAAGCGTCGAAATGGGAGCATATACAAAGCATCAAACTAGCTGATCCTGATTTTGCTACACCCGGTCCCATTGATGGACTCCTCGGAGCTGACATATTCTCGTCTTCGTTGCGTCCTGGAATAATTCGAGGTGACGCCTCTCAACCTAACGCTATGAATACAATTTTTGGTTGGGTACTGTTGGGAGGCGTACGCTCGGACACTCCGTCATCATCGTTGAGCGCACATCCTGTCACTCTACATGCGTCACTCGACCAATCGCTCAAACGTTTTTGGGAAATAGAAAATATTCCATTCCCAAAGTCAGAATCCTTGGCGCCTGAGGACGCAATGTGTGAAAAATCCTTCATTGAAAATTATTCTCGCAATGAGGAGGGCAGGTACATCGTTCCCTTGCCTTTTCGTAACCCAGATCTAAAGCCCACTTTTTCGGGTTCCAGGGTTTTAGCTCTAAAGCGGTTATTCTCATTAGAAAAACGTCTGGATAAAGATCCAGCGCTTCGCAAAAATTATGTAGATTTCATCGACGATTATGCAGCTAGTCATCACTTAGAAGAAGTTTCACCTTCTCAGATAGATGCCGGTAATTTTTTCTACATCCCGCATCATGGTATTCTGAAGCCAGAGTCTACAAGCACTCCTCTTCGTGTCGTTTTCGATGGAAGTGCAAAAGATATTCTCGGTGTGTCACTCAACAGTTCCCTTCTCGTTGGTCAAAAACTTCAGACGAACATATTCAATCTACTGTTGCGCTTTCGTTGGCATTCAGTAGTATTCACTGCTGACATCAAGCAAATGTATTGTCACGACCACCTAAAGTTTGATGTATAAAAAGAAGAAAGCTGTCAAAAATGACAGGGAGTTTTGTTGTCAGATAAAAATGCGATAGTAAAGTTTGAAAAGTAAAGAATAGAAAAGAGTTTGTGCTGTTTAATTTTCTATCCGGCCCCAGTGCTCGTAACAATTGGTGTCAGAGTGGGGATAGAAAATGTCAATAACGCCGAGGGACAACGAATGCATGCAAACCAGGGCGATGGCGGCGGCCGCGCTGAACAATGATGAGGAGCAGCGTGGCGTCGTAGAAGAGGTCCAGGACAGTACTTCACAACCTCCGGAAGTGGAGGAAGAAGCAACATCCCAGAACCCGAGCTCATTCAATATGGCCGGGCTCATGAAAATGCTAAGCGGAATGGCCGACGAAAATCGTCGCTCTACGGAAGGAAGTCGGCAAGCCATGGAGCGTCTCGAGGCCAAGTCGGAGGAGAGTCGACGAGCTACAGAGGAAAGTCGGCAAGCGATCCTGGACACAGTAAACGGGGCGCTGTCCACGTTGCGCCAAGACTTGGAAAAGGTGACCGCCAAAGTGGAGGAGCAGGATGCCATGTTACACCTCTACGAGGCACGAATGACAAGACTGGAAAAAATACAAACCACTGGAGTAACCGTGAATGCCTCGACTGGAGGAACACGTTTTAAAGTTCCACCTTATGATGGCACAACCTCGTGGGCTGCCTACAAAAAACAATTTGAGTCTGTGGAGCGGGCCAACGGGTGGAACAACGACCAGGCACTCACCGCGTTGACATTGGGGTTGCGTGGCCAGGCCCTACATGTTTTGGAAGCCGTCGGAGAGAGGACCACATATGAAGAACTGCTGGAGGCTCTGGAGACAAGATATGGCGATAAACACTTGGAACATTTGTTCAGAGCCCAACTTCGTGACCGTGTGCAGCAAGCCGGCGAGGGCCTTCAACAGTGGGCTCTGGAAATAGAAAAGCTTGTCCGAAAGGCATACCCAGCATCGTCGGCACCATTCATCGTTAGCACACTGGTTCAGGCTTTCGTGGACGGAATTTGGGACATGGAAGTGAGGGCAGCCGTGCGACTGGGGCATCACGAGACACTGAAAAATGCCTTAGCGCACGCATTAGAAGTAGAAGCAGTGCGTGCTGACTCTCGCAGACAAAGAGTGAGGGAAGTGAAGGTGTCGGAATATACACCGGGTAGGAATAGGTTTACTCCTCGCTGCTACCGCTGCGGTATTCTTGGACATATCCGCTCTAGCTGCCCAAACAATGAACAATCAAATATGGAAGCACCGAGAACGGAGGAGCATCAGGGAAACGAGTAACCGCCAGGACCACGGGGCGAGTGCTGGCTGGTGGCAAGGAAGCCCCCATAGTCTTGATTTCACAAGCATGCGACGGAAATAGCCTAGTAGTGGATGGACAAATCAGCGGCTATGAGTGTAAAATAACTTTGGATGCCGGAGCATCGCGGACCATTGTTAAATCGCAACTTCTAGGGAATTTTATTAAGAATCAACAGCAGCGGTACACTTACTACAAACTACAGTCTGCCACCGGACAGCACATACCTGTCCATGGAGAGGTAGGAGTAACATTAAAAATTGGGTGCAGAATTTATCATCACTCCGTTATCTTGGCAGACATAGTTGATGACTGTATTCTTGGACTGGACTTTATGAAACTTCATGACTGCAAAATCGATATAACAAATGGAGTTCTCAAGCTGGGAAGTGAAGAAATATTTCTTCGAGGAGGAAGGTTGTCAGGAGATGTATGCTGTTCGAGGCCGACCATATTGCAGGCACGATCTCAGACGTTGGTGCCAGTGAATTTACCGCATGCATCTGGCCAAGGCCCAACGGGATGTACACTTGTTGAAAACTTGGATAAGCGTGAATGTGACTGTCAATGGATTACTGCACGAACTTTGGTAAAGAATCAGGATAAGGCATTCGTGCGCATCATCAATTTGAGCCGGGCCGATATTAAACTCGAAACAGACACAGTGGTGGGAAAATGTGATGAAGTATCCTGGCTACGTAAGTGTGATGAGCCCATCACTGTGAGCGATAAGATAGACAGAACCAAAGTGCTCTCGCTCTTGGAAGAAAGTAAAAAGGATCTTACCAAGATGGAGTATCAGAGGGCAGTAGACCTGTTAACACAGTACTCGGACATCTTCGCGACCGACGACGGGGACATTGGACGGACCAACATGGTGAAACATCAAATTAATACGGGGGACGCACTGCCTATCCGACAACGTCCACGTCGGGTGCCAGTGGCGAAAGAAGGCGAGGTTCAACAGATGATTGGGGACATGCGCAAGAACAAAGTAATTGAACCGTCATCGAGCCCCTGGTGTTCGCCTGTAGTCCTCGTGAAGAAGAAGGATGGCAGTACCAGGTTCTGTGTAGACTATCGACGGCTGAACGACATTACTAAAAAGGACAGTTACCCACTTCCGCGGATAGATGATACTTTGGATACACTGAGCGGCATGAAGTGGTTTACAACGTTGGATTTGAAAAGCGGCTACTGGCAAGTGGAGCTTGATGCCAAAGATAAAGAGAAGACTGCGTTCTCAACCGGCAGCGGGTTGTGGCAGTTCAATGTCATGCCGTTTGGCCTCTGCAATGCTCCTGCGACATTCGAGAGGTTAATGGATCGAGTACTCGCTGGATTGATTGGAGATGCCTGCTTAGTGTACTTGGATGACATTATCATTGTTGGCAAGACTTTCGATGATCACGTGAGCAATTTAAAAAATGTACTATATAAAATCCGTGGAGCGAATCTAAAGCTAAGCTCTAAAAAATGTGATTTCTTTAAGCGCAAGGTCAGTTACCTGGGCCACGTGATATCTGAGGACGGTGTTCAGACAGACCCACAGAAGATCGGAGCGGTACAGAAGTGGCCAATCCCTAAGGACAAAACGGAAGTACGCGCATTCCTCGGTTTATGCTCCTACTACCGACGATTTGTGAAGGGTTTTTCGGAAATTGCTAAGCCCCTTCATCGGCTGACAGAAGAGAAACGGCACTTTGAATGGAATGAAGACTGCCACCGATCCTTTGAAGAACTGAAGCAGTACCTATGTGATTCACCAATCTTGGGATATCCCGAGACAGATGGAGTATTCATCGTCGACACCGATGCAAGTAACACGGGAATTGGAGGCGTGCTGTCACAACAACGAGGAGACAAGGAGGTAGTAATAGCTTACTTCAGCAAATCATTGTCGAAGCCGGAGCGAAACTACTGCGTCACCCGGCGTGAGCTTCTAGCGATGGTCAAAAGTCTGCAGCATTTTAGCAAATACTTAATCGGAAGGAGATTCCGTTTAAGGACGGATCATGCAGCATTAAAGTGGTTACTCCAGTTCAGAAACCCTGAGGGTCAGGTTGCACGTTGGCTTGAGCAACTGCAAGAATACCAGTTCGACATAGAGCATCGGAGCGGCAAGTCCCACGGGAATGCAGACGCCCTATCTCGAAGACCATGTCCGGAAGAATGTAAACACTGCGCGAGACATGAGACGAAAGAGTACGGAGCATGTTGCTCCGTAAAAGTAATCAGGACCGACAACATAAGCGAAGAATGGAGTAATGAAGCCATGAAGAAGGCGCAGGAAGAAGACCGGGATTTGTTGCCCATCATTTATTGGAAAATGGCGTATGAAAACAAACCTGAGTGGAAAGAAGTAGCACCAAGAAGTGCAACGACGAAAAGTTATTGGGCACAATGGTCTAGCCTTCTCCTCCATGACGGGCTACTCTACCGGAAATGGGAGACACCAAATGGGAGAGAGACATATTTACAGTTGGTAATCCCACGAACGAAGGTGAAGGACGTGTTGGCTTGCCTTCACGACGGTCCTTCAGGAGGTCATTTGGGAGTTAAGAGAACCCTAATGAAGGTTCGGCAACGTTTTTACTGGATACATTGCCGTGAAGATGTGGAGGACTGGTGCCGCAAATGCACTGCTTGTGCATCAGTGAAGGGTCCGCAATCCCGTTGTAAGGGAGCCATGAAGCTGTATAATGTTGGTGTTCCCTGGGAGAGAATCGCAGTTGACATAGCTGGACCATTCCCAGTAACAGACAACGGAAATAGATACTTCATGGTCGTTATGGATTATTTCACAAAGTGGCCTGAAGTTTTTGCCATTCCGAATCAAGAAGCCACGACAGTTGCACAAAAATTGGTTCATGAGGTCTTTTGTCGCTTTGGAGTGCCGCTGGAGTTACACACTGACCAAGGGACTAACTTCGGAGCTGGAGTGTTCCTGGAAGCGTGCCGCATCATGGGAATCCACAAGACCAGGACAACTGCGTATCGACCGCAGTCGGACGGCATGGTGGAGAGGTTTAACCAGACGATAGAGAATCATTTAGCCAAGCTGGTAGAAAATCATCAGAGGGACTGGGACAAATACATTCCCTTGTTTCTGTTATCGTATAGGTCTGCCGTGCATGAGACCACCAATGAAACGCCAGCTTTGGCCAATTTTGGACGCGAGCTTCGCCTCCCAGCAGATCTCCTAACAGGAAATGTTCCAGACTCACCGAGGCCCATAACGGAGTACGTGGCTAATCTTCGAGACAAGATGGACTCAATCCACGCTCATATGAGGGAGGTCAGTCTACAAGCAGGAGAACGGATGAAGACGCGCTACGATCGGAAGACTAACGACCACACTTTTGAAGTGGGTTTCCAAGTGTGGTTACATAATCCTGTACGTCGAAAAGGAAAATCTCCTAAACTACAGCCCAGATGGGATGGGCCATACACGGTGGTGACCCGTATCAATGATGTCACTTACCGCATACAAAGGAATTCAAGGAGCAAACCCAAAATTGTGCATGTGGACCGACTGGCTCAGTACCATGGGTCAAATTACGTTCGGGACGAACGTATCTGAGCGGGGGACGATGTCACGACCACCTAAAGTTTGATGTATAAAAAGAAGAAAGCTGTCAAAAATGACAGGGAGTTTTGTTGTCAGATAAAAATGCGATAGTAAAGTTTGAAAAGTAAAGAATAGAAAAGAGTTTGTGCTGTTTAATTTTCTATCCGGCCCCAGTGCTCGTAACAGTATCGTCAAATTCTAGTGGCACCAGAGCATACAGACTATCAGCGTATCCTGTGGAGGACAACACCAAGCGAACCAGTCAAGGATTATCGTTTGTTGACCGTGACTTATGGGGTGACGTCAGCTCCATTTCAAGCTCTACGTGCAGTCGCTCAGCTCGCTAGGGATGGTAGAGCTCAATATCCCGCCGCAGCTTCCATACTGGAACGCGACTTGTACATAGACGACGTGGTCTCCGGATCTAGAAATCTGGATGAAGCCCTCAAGTTAAAGTCTGAACTCAATGGTTTGTTTGCATCTGCAGGATTTCATCTCCGTAAGTGGTCGTCCAATGTAAAAGATTTTTTCACTGATGTGGAAACTTCAGATCTCTACAGCAAATACTTTCATAGTTTCGATGATGTTGACTTCTCGTTAAAAATATTGGGGCTACAGTGGCAACCCAATATGGACTATTTCACCTTCAAAGTATCCATCCAAAAGAGACCATGCACCAAGCGCACTATTCTCTCTGAAGTTGCAAAAGTGTTTGATCCACTCGGGATCCTCGCTCCTACTACTTTCCTCGCCAAGTACCTACTCCAACTGCTCTGGACTGCGGGTGTCTCATGGGATGATGCTCCTCCGTCTTCTATCGTTCATCAGTGGGAGAGATACTTGTCAGAACTGCCATCTTTATCGTCGCTCTCGCTTCCTCGTAGAATAGTTTCTGACATTGAAGGTTTTCAACTTCACGGCTTCTGTGATGCCTCAGAACGAGGCTATTGTGCCGTTGTCTACTTTCGAGTAAAAAATGACCAAGGTGAATACGCGGTGCGCCTTGTCTGTGCCAAATCCAAGGTTTCGCCGCTCAAAAGCATCACAATTCCTCGTCTGGAATTATGTGCAGCTTTGCTCCTGTCGGATCTCATACAAGCTGTAGTCACCGCTTTAGAACCTCTCTGTCGCATTGAAAATATTAATGCGTGGTCAGATTCCAGCGTCGCTTTGACCTGGATCAAATCATATCCATCAAAATGGAAAACTTTCATCAGCAATCGAGTCAGCCATATTCAGGACCAGGTTCCTCCTCAATGTTGGAGACACGTCAGGTCTTGTGACAACCCAGCGGACTGCGGTTCCCGTGGTCTGCTGCCCGAAGCTCTACTACAACATCACTTGTGGTGGTCGGGTCCCAGTTGGTTGCAACAATCCGAAGAAACCTGGCCTACATCTAATTCTGATCTCGCATCTGATTTCGTAGATGCTGTCGAGTGTGAACAAAAAATTTGCACCCTCTTGTCGTCAATGAATGTTGATTATATTCAACATTTACTCAATAAATTCTCGTCGCTCCGCACTCTCGTTAATGTTCTCGCTTATTGTTTTCGTTTTGTTCACAATGCATCACATGCTGACAGCAAACTCATTGGACCTCTCTCTCTTCATGAGAGAGACAATGCTTTGACATTCCTACTCAAACACACTCAAGAAGTATCTTTCGCAACGGAGATCATCGCAATCTCAAAATCGCAGTTGAATTCACTTCCAAAAATGTTTCGTAAACTCTCGTTGTTTCTCGATGAAGCTGGTCTCCTCAGGGTGGGCGGTCGCCTAACTAGAGCGAATATACACTATGATAGTAAGCATCCTGTACTATTACCTCGACAGCATCGATTGACATTTCTGATCATTCAGGAATATCATGAAAGGCACTGTCATCCAGGATTACAGACGCTGCACCATTTGTTGTGCCAAAACTATTGGATTTTATCGCCCAAGCGCGCCATACGCTCAGTCATCTCACTGTGTCATAAGTGTTTTCGTGCTAATCCAAAACTTGCACCGCCTCCACTCATGGGAGATCTGCCTGCTTATCGTATAAACCAGCTCAAATCTTTCTCGTCTTCGTCGGTCGATTACGCAGGTCCGTTCACAATCTCACTTGGTCGATACAGAGGAGCCAAATCCTACAAAGCATACGTTTGTCTGTTCGTGTGCACAGCCACGAAAGCCGTTCACATTGAATTGGCTTCTGAACTGACTACCGATGCCTTTCTCACCGCTCTACGACGACTGGTCGCTCGTCGTGGTAGAGTCAGTCTTCTCATTTCAGATCGTGGCACTAACTTCGTGGGTGCTAGCAATACCTTGAAAACGATAATGGCTCAAGCAGCTGAGCAGCAAGATATCAAATTCAAATTCAACCCTCCTGGAAGCCCTCATTTTTCCGGACTTGCCGAAGCTGGAATTAAATCCGTCAAAACGCACTTAGCTAGAGTCATAGGCACACAACGTCTAACGTTTGAGGAAATGTATACGGTTTTAACTCAAATTGAATCAGTATTAAACTCACGTCCTCTAACTCCGGTAAGCTCGGACCCCACAGACTTATCTGCACTGACCCCGGGTCACTTTTTGACTTTAGAGCCTCTGTCGTCTGTACCCGCACCCGATGTTAGTACATGTAACATTAATCGATTGGACCGTTGGTCATTGCTCCAACGGATGCACCAGGATTTCTGGAAAAGGTTTCATGTTGAGTATTTACACTCATTGCAACAGAGAATGAAATGGGGCAAACACCATCCCAACTTGCAAGTGGGAACAATGGTGCTCATCGCCGACGAGCTTAGTCCACCGCTACGGTGGAGAGTTGGTCGCATTCAACAATTACATCCCGGTTCTGACGGGATTTCTCGTGTCGTAACTGTTCGCACAGCTTCAGGCCAGATGCAACGACCTGTCGTGAAGCTGTGCCCACTTCCGTTACAAGATTAACTTCATTCATCAATCATTTTCTCGTTATTCTTATTATCATCAAACTCTACATGTAGAGTTTCACTTGTTTTATTTATTATTTCATTTACATTAATTTTTGTGTTTCGTTTGTACTGAACCCTAGTAAAATACCATGTATTTTGGTGGGCGGAATGTTCAGTTTTCGTATGTGTAGCCTTAAACTTATCCAGTGTACCCTGTGGGTAGAATGAAAATAATCTCCACAGGTTAATTTAAAATATTTGTAATTTTCACTTTTTCGCACAATCATTGTGAGCTACCTTCATTCTCGCTCTTCTCTCGTTACAACACCATGAGTGCACAAGCTTCTCGATTTTTCTAAAAGATAAAATTTGTCCTACGCAAAGTTTTCTTCACTGGTGCCCTATAAGTGTCTAGCCTGACGATCTCCACGGCGGGGCCCCCAACCGGCGGAAGGATACAGGTAACGGCGTCCTAGGGCGCCAGTAAGCACCTCCAACTCCACAGCAAGGTAGCCCTTTTTTTTGTTTGATTATTTCTACCAAATTCACATTTTTTCAATACAGTCCACTTTCTCATTTTCGCACACAGCGTGTGGTAGATCTTCGGATCGCCTGGGTCCGCCACCACACCCCGGGAAACAATTACACCGCCATAATAGTTCGCTGTGTTCCGGTGTACTTCCCGGGGACCCAGTAGCAGGTGGGGCTGGTCACGACAAGGAGCGGGCCAGCGGATCTAAAGCGGATTCGCTGTTCGGGAGTGATGCATCGACACGGTTGCCAGGGAGACCCGGTTAAACGGTTATTCCGCTGGCCGCCCGCCGGGTAGTATAGGGGCCCAATCGCGTCTAACCAACGCAAGAGGCTGCCCTGGTCAACCGGCGCATAATCCCGGAGTGGTCCGTCGTGCCGGATGGTGACCGGAGTAGGGGTCCCGGCGGCCACTTCCGGGGGGGACCGGGGGCCCTTCCGTCTTCCGTGTCGGTGCGCCACGAACCTGAGCAGATAGCGATGTAGCTAGGAGCTGCGCTTTACCCGTAAATTGTCGTGACCGCCCTTCAAGCCTACCTCTCCCCCTCTAAAAAACTATGGCAGCGCAAAGGAAAGTGAAAAAACGTTGTACAGCGGTGCACACCCCCACCTATTTTAGCGTTGACATGACCAACGTGCGGGGGTTGCACTCCAACTTGAATGCCGTCCACCATCACCTGGAGACGGCGAAGCCGGCTTTACTCTTCCTGACAGAAACGCAAATATCCTGCCCTGCCGACACTACTTACTTGCATTACCCCGGCTACACCCTGGAAGAAGCCTTCCGACCTCGGGCCGGGGTTTGCATGTTCGCTAGGGCGGATATTTGCTGTCGTCGCCTGCGCTGCCTGGAGGATCCCGAACTATCTATTCTGTGGGTTCATGTGGATTTGGGGACGGAATCGCGTGTGTACGCCTGTATCTACAGGTCGCACTCAGGCGACGCCGGGACAGCTCGATTATTCGAGCACTTGAATAGAGCGGCAGATGAAGTGCAAGAGCGGTTTCCCTCCGCGGATATGGTTCTGCTTGGAGATTTTAATGCCCACCACGAGGTGTGGCTGGGCTCCGGGAGAACTGACTTCGCGGGGAGAGCCGCCTACGACTTCGCCCTGACGCATGACCTGTCTCAACAGGTAGATCAACCTACCAGAGTGCCAGATATAGACGGTCATGTACCCTCTCTGCTGGATCTTCTGCTGACGACGAACCCTGCTGGATACAAAGTCACAGTGAGCGCTCCTCTTGGCTCCTCTGACCACTGTCTAGTGGGGTCCACGGTGCCATTTTCGCCTCCTCAGTCCCGTACTGGAGGAATGCGTCGAATTTGGCACTACGCCTCAGCAGATTGGGATGGTATGCGAGAATACCTCGCATCCTACCCATGGAGAGAGCTATGCTTCAGTTCGGATGATCCGTCGGAATGCGCCAATGCCGTAGCCGAGGTGGTTCTGGGGGGTATGGAGATGTTTATTCCCAGCGCCCTCGTCCGCCTCGGTGGTAAAAGCCAGCCCTGGTACAGCCGCGACTGTGCTGAAGCTGTCGCAGCTAATGGCGCAGCTTATCGTGCATGGTCGTGCGCTCGTGCCAGACGCGATCCAAATGTATCCGAACTGAAGAAAGAATACAACCGCCTCTCCAGATCCTGCAAGAGGGCTATTGCCAGGGCCAAATTCGAGCATATCGGCAGAGTTGGTGATAGGCTGAACCAGCACCCAACTGGGAGCCGTGAGTTTTGGTCTCTCGCCAAATCTGTCGAATCGAATTTTTGCCACTCCTCACTTCCACCACTGCAGTGTCCTGGGGGCTCACTTGCCCACTCCGCAAAGGAGAAAGCCGATTTATTGGTGTCTCTCTTTGCGGGGAACTCCAACCTGGACGATGGGGGTGCCATCCCTCCATCCATAACTAGGTGTGAGAACTCTATGCCGGAAGTACAGTTCCGACAACGAACTGTGCGGGCGGAGCTTCTCTCCCTAGACACCAGGAAGGCGAGTGGGCCGGATAGGATTCCTGCATTGGTGCTGAAACGGTGTGCTCCCGAGCTGGCTCCAGTGCTAACGCGCCTTTTCCGCCTCTCTTACTCTGCTTCCCGTGTGCCGGCAGCCTGGAAATCTGCATTTGTTCAAGCGGTCCCCAAAAAGGGCGACCGCTCAAACCCTTCGAACTACCGACCTATAGCGATTACCTCCCTACTCTGCAAGGTGATGGAGCATATTATCAACGCCCAGCTCATGGCGTACCTGGAGACAAATAACCTCATCAGCGATCGGCAATATGGCTTTCGGCCAAACCGATCTGCTGGTGATCTCCTAGCGTACGTCACTCACCTTTGGGGGGAATCGCTTGAAGGACATGGTGAATCCTTGGCAATTGGCCTCGATATTGCCAAGGCATTCGATAGGGTTTGGCACAAATCGCTCCTGGGCAAGCTTCCGGCGTACGGACTTCCTTCTGGCCTCTGCGACTGGGTCGCCGACTTCCTACATGGGCGTAGCATTCAGGTCCTAGTGGACGGTTGCTCGTCGGACGCCATGTCAGTGAATGCCGGCGTACCGCAGGGATCTGTGCTGTCACCCACACTGTTTCTTCTGCATATCAATGACATGCTGCCACTCGGCAACATACATTGTTATGCGGATGACAGTACAGCACACGGATCCTATACCAGTCACCCTTCAGCCAGACGAGAAGTTGTGGATGAAAAGAGGCGAAGACTTGTGTCTGAACTCGAACAAACGCTTCGGTCTATTTCCGAATGGGGCCGTAGCAATTTGGTCGAGTTCAACGCTTCAAAAACACAAGTTTGCGCGTTCAGTGCGAAGAGGGCGGCGTTCACACCAGCTCCATCCTTCCAAGGCACGTCGCTTAAATTAAGCGACCACCTCGGGGTCCTCGGAGTCGAACTGTCGCACGACCTAAATTACCGGCGTCATATCGAGGGCAAGGCCAAGCTGGCCTCAAAAAAGCTCGGCGTACTCAATAAGGTTCGACGGTACTTCACGCCGGGCCAAAGGCTGCTTCTGTATAAATCGCAGATTAGGTCCTGCTTGGAGTACTGCTCGCACCTGTGGGATGGCTCAGCCAAATACCAGCTTGCGCCTTTGGACTCGATCCAGCGTCGAGCCGTGCGACTTGTGGATGACCCCGACATGCGATCTAGAACCGCTGCAACTTCGTAGGGATGTCGGCGCCCTAAGCGTGTTCTATCGCTTATTCCACGGGGAGTGCTCGGAGGAGCTGTTTAACGCGATTCCGGCGTCCCCTTTCCACCTCCGTACAACGCGCACTGGGCAGGGATTGCATCCCTATACGCTGGATTTACCGCGGATGCGTACAAATCGGTTCTGCAGATCCTTTCTCCACAGAACCGGCAAACTCTGGAACGCTCTACCTGCCCACATATTTCCCCCCAAGTATAGTCTCGGGTCCTTCAAGAGAGGCGTGAATAGGCACCTGTCAGGCCGGCATGGCATTCGCAGCCCCCGCCTGCGTCCGAATGTCCATGGGCGTCGCTAGACACCTTATGGGTGACTCGGCGCCACATGTCGCGCTTAGTATAAAAAAAAAAATAAAAAAAAAAATAAAAAATTTCACTATCCGGGACAAAATGATCCTTCGCCCGGGACACGGGACATTGGAGCCTAGCCCGGGACAATCCCGGAAATCCCGGGCACCTGGCAACCCTAGTGTCAGGATAGTGGCGAGCGGAGATCCGTCGTCTCTGCCTACCCTACTGTGAAACAGGCGTCAGGCTATGTGTGTATGGTACCTTGTATACTGCTCCAGGCGACGTCGATGGAAGAGAAGTTCAAATTGAGGTTCTTGCCGACGCGCAGGTTGCAGACCTCCTGAAACTCGTCGCGCTCCATAGAGAACACTTTAAAAACTGCAACAACACACAGTTACCAATCAAATGAGCCTGTGTTATTATTATTTATGTAGTATATACATTAGCGGCTTTAACAGCTCTGGCGTCGGATGCCGAGCGACTTCCGACTCCGTCCAACATATCGGTTTTTTTCGCGGACACAATTCGTTAGGCATGGAAGAATAAAAAAATTATGAGCACATCATAGTTGTAATTGTTACATAAATTCCTACAAACGTAATTATACCTTACAGTACACTCTTGTGAGAAAATTGTGAGTTGAACATTGCATGAAATTTTTTTTTCGATTACACCAATAATAACACATTCACTTCATAAATGTTGTATTCTTTTAAACTTATACACAAACACAACAAACTAATGTCTAAAACACCAAATTTATTTGAGGCGGCAGTACGGTGAATTCGTGCGCGAATGTGGTGTCCATCACCAAGTCTCGAAAACAACTGAGAAATCAGTTCATCTTTTGCTCTAGGCTGGCGTCCAAGTGAATCAGATCAATTAGGGCATATCTTCACTTTTATTTAGAAGTATAATGAGCTTTATCCCAATATACAAAGAGTGTGTATTTCCATGCTGGAGTCGGTCGCTCCGCCGTTCCAAAATTGGATTGCAACGTTTCGGGACTTCGTTGGGTCCTATCTAATGTATCTATGTACCTTCTGCATTCGTTTTAAAGCCAACCCCTTTAAAAAAAACAGAAGGTACATAGGTCATGCAAAAATGATCTCTCACCGTTTCTCCCAGCAATGACGACCTGCGTGCAATCTTTGTTGAGGGCCAGAGCGTTCGCCGGACCCTCCTGCGACACGCAGATCGTGTTCGAAGCCATCGTTCGTGCACTCATCGCGCTTCAAGACATCACACAGCAAATAATGTCGATTGATAGCACGACCGGCACGATTCAACCAAATATCTGCACTACTAAATGTTAGTTCCTGTTCTCATCGGAAAAGAGTTTGTAAACAATGGACGACATGGAGATAAGGTTGTCATTGTATCTGTTCGGCAGCCCGGCCGGCCGGGCGGGCGCGCAGTATCAGCGAGCAAATATACTGAGGTGATGTGGTCGGTCACTACACTTAACTCTTTCCGCGACGAGCGCGGCGCTAAATGAAAAACGAATTGGCCTGCTTTGCGTGAGAATTTCCGCAATTTGCATTTGGAGCGGTGATGTGATGTGAATGTGAACACGGAAAAATAACCAACCGACCGACCGACAGACGACAGAAGCAAATGCAACGGACGGAACGGACGGACGACGCGCGCGCTCGCGCGACGCGCGACCAGTGTTGCCAGTACCTGCGTCAAGTTTCGGACGGTTCGATATCTAAATAGGACGATTTTTGGACAAAAGGGAAGGCTGAAGAAATATAAATACAATAAGATTAAATGAAAAAAATATACCTAAAAGGGCATGAATACAGGTAGATTTTTAGACCACACTAATAAAAATAAAACTCACAAAAACGGTTTTGATGATTTTGATGCAGATTGTAGACCGAGTGACCGCCACCTAACTTAGCGCAGTAGTTAGAGAGAGATGAATAAATAATCTATTACTCTGCGAGCGGCGAAAATGAGATTAAAGGCCGCTGCATACGTAGCGGGGTGCCGGCGGGGCGAGAGCGGGGCGAGGTTTTCTGCAGGATCCTCAGGAACTAGTCCAAGCACGTGTTTATACGCGGCGGGGCGGGAGCGGAGCGGCGGCGGAGCGGGAGCGGAGCGGGATATATATAATATATTCTTTCGAAGAATATTTCCCCGCTCCGCTCCGCTCCCGCCGGCGCCCCGCTACGTATGCAGCGGCCCTTCCTAATTCGAATTATTCGATTATATTGACATTTCGAATGTAATCGAATAATCGCGGCGATTCATTCGATTGTTGACTGGCATTCGTACAGACATATATATTGGTAATCTGTGCATTCGTATTCGTGAATTACTCGTATTTAATCGGATCGGAAAAGGGAAGAAAAAGGGACGTTAGATGTGAACGGACATCGAAGGGACGGTTTGATGACAAAAGGGACGAAAATCGTCCCTTTTTGGTAACGCTGCGCGCGACGCAAGCAAAGAGAATATAAATATTTATCGGCGGTCCCGCGGTCGAAAGACTTGCTTGACAGTTGACAACGACCCGACCATAGAGTAACTTATTGGTCACGCTCACGCTCACGCACACGCGCGCTGACCAAAGAGTAAAGTAATATACGCACGACAAATTAAAACGTAAGAAGGGGTCGGGCTCCGCGGCCTGAGCGGTAATTTAGAGAAGATGTGTCGCGTAGACGCATCTTCTTTATTAACCCTGGTAATTTTTTTTTAAACCACCAAAAACATCACTCATACCACACATCACTCACAGCATAAATCATACCACACATTCCTCCTTCGAGCCGAAGTTTGCCGAAAGGAGCTAAAGGAGTAGGTCGCAGGATCGAGCAGGTCTTTCAGGTGGCGGACCGAGCTCCTCATAGCCCCCAGTTGCCAGGTTGGGGATTTTTCTCGCAATTGCGGGATTTTGGAGTAAGGAACAATTTGGGCATATTTTTTGATCCTACAAAATTTTTTTTAAAGGCACACATTGGCCAACGCTGGCAAAATTGTATTCTCTTAGAGTGACTTAGATTGAGATAAAACTAAAATAGTTGCCTGCATTGCCAATGTGTAGGGAAGAGAGGTGACTCCCACCCATCCCCCTATCTATACCCCTTTCTCCCCTCTCTTCCAGTGGCCGTATTTGTTTGGAAGGAACTCGTCCAGCCCCTTAGCACCCTTAGCTTTAGTGAACGAGAACCTGTTTTGGCATTTTGAGAAAAACTTTTAAATCTTTTTGGCAACTCTCAGAGAGAACTGTCAAATTTTGTGGAAAACGCAAAAACGAAGATTTTCATTGACCTATTTACCGGCCGAACATTTTTTCTAGTTTTACAGCAAACAGAACAGTGTTGAGCTAATAAGGGAAGTAGTTTATTACACTTATGTCCTTTTTCAGTCACTCACTCGGTGTTCACCTAATTGGCCAACACCAGCTGTTTACAAGAAATATGTGAAAGCGCCCTGACGAGTGTTGTTTTTAAAATAAAGAGACTGCGCGATGGAGGCCGGCGACCGCATGCTGGTGGCGGCGGGGCTGACGGCTGCCGTGGTGGTGGGCGCGCTCGTGTTCTGGGGCCCCGGCGGCGCCCCGCGCACGCGCAAGAGGCGAGGCCAGATCGCCGGGCTGCAGAACCTCGGACGCACTTGCTTTCTGAACACACTGCTTCAAGCGCTGGCCGCGAGCCCCGCCTTCATCGCGTGGCTGCGCAAGTATGCCAAGACGGGCAGCGACAGCAGCATGATCACAACACTCTACACAGTCATCGACGGTACGTTTCCATTTCCCTCGCCTCGTCCGAGGCAGCGGGCGGCCGAGTGGTCTGGAAGTTGGCTTCTCTTTCGAGACGTCCGAGGTTTGAATCTGACCGTCGCTAACCAAAGAGTTTTTTTTTTCTGATTTGAAATCATTTACGTGCATACCTTCACGCAACTGCTCCATGGTTCGGATTCCATTTAAAATGTAGGTCCACCGGGTTGACTGGAGAAAATTGCCTAAGGCAATAAGCCTACCCCTGCCGCACATTAAGTGGCATAAAGTGTGTTACGTATAATTATTATCCAACAGTGTTCTGTCTCGTGCTGGCTGCTGCACCGTCTAATTTAAATATATTGCTCTCTCTGTCTTTATTATGTTGAGATTTGTTGCTAGAACCACTGATCTATATGTACTAGATGGGCATTTCTCATACATCACTCTCGAAAAATCATGTTATAGACCAAAGGAGCTTATAAATCGATTTCATAATGACTGATGCTTGTCTTTTACAATTCACCTTATAGTCTCATGACCGTTAATACGCGAGTCATATCATAAGATGGCTTGTAATGTGATCGTTTGAAAGTATTCATGATGGTAATTTCATGGGAAGACATTTTTGTCCACCATCTGGTAACAATTTTCATAGCGCTATGCCGCTTAGTTCGGTGGTTAAACATATTTTTATTCACTACATCATTAAATATTACCTATTGTTTAAATTAAATTAAGCCTAAACAACTTTTAAATGTGTCAAACATTCGAAAATATTTTTGATAAATTTTTTTCATGCACAAAATCTTTCTCCAGAATACCAAAAACATATTTTTTTTATAGAAAACGCGACATGTGGCTTTGGGCCACCCATGAGGTGTCTAACGACGCCCATGGCCATTAGGTAACCCAGAAAATTTAATTTTGACCTCTCTGTTAAAAGAGACTTACGGTAGACATACCCTTTATCTTGAGAACTGGCCATTATTTATTTTCATTAGTGTTTGTTTCACTGTAGTGGTGAACGGAACTCACGAGGCGGCGCGCGGAACTCCCGTCTGTCCCCTCGGAGTGTTCAACTGTCTCAAGGCGCTGGGCTGGGTGATCCCGGAGGAGCAGCAGGACGCGCACGAGCTGCTGCACGTGCTGTTGTCCTGCGTGGAGGAGGAGGTCACCGCCGCTGCTAAGAAGGTACGTCTGTCCTCTGTCGCCGGGTGATCCCGGAGGAGCAGCAGGACGCGCACGAGCTGCTGCACGTGCTGTTGTCCTGCGTGGAGGAGGAGGTCACCGCCGCTGCTAAGAAGGTACGTCTGTCCTCTGTCGCTGGGTGATCCCGGAGGAGCGGCAGGACGCGCACGAGCTGCTGCACGTGCTGTTGTTCTGCGTGGAGGAGGAGGTCACCGCCGCAGCTAAGAAGGTACGTCTCTCCTCTGTCGCTGGGTGATCCCGGAGGAGCGGCAGGACGCGCACGAGCTGCTGCACGTGCTGTTGTCCTGCGTGGAGGAGGAGGTCACCGCCGCAGCTAAGAAGGTACGTCTGTCCTCTATCGCTGGGTGATCCCGGAGGAGCGGCAGGACGCGCACGAGCTGCTGCACGTGCTGTTGTCCTGCGTGCAAATATAATTGTTTAAGGACATACATGCATACCGAACGCTGTATCCCGACAATCGGTGTAAGCAGAGTAATCAGTGCTGTGCTGCAATAACTCTGGTAAATTACAGCACAACACCGACCAACACGTTTATTAAAGTATTCGGACAATTTAACTATCGTGCGGCAAGTAAGGCACGAACACCCATCTGCTGCATGACTCGGTGGAAGGACCGCCAAGGTGGGAGGTGGCTAGTCTATTGCCCTTTGGCATGGCATCTCATTCTTATCCTTTAGTCCTTCATTTTGAAGCTATGAATTTGTTAATAGGCTATCAATGAATTGTCCACAGCCCGGCTGCCTATCCGACGCTCTGGGTCTGGCGGGCGGTCGCGCGTACTCTGCGCTAGCGTCACCCGCATCGCCTCCATCGCTGGCATCTCCACCCGCGAGGCCGGCGCGCGCTGACTCAACACCGCCCACGCCATCGCAGGGACTCTCTCTCGCACGCCCCGCCTCCGCGGCACCGGCAGACGAGCCCGACTTCATTGATGATGGTGAGTAGGTATTATAATATGTATCTTAGACCACTGCCAAATATTTGCGAGATATACCAATACGGGTTCATAACTACTTCTTTTTTTAAGTACAAAATCAACATGCGAATATTCTTTAACCGCTCAGGTGTCAGTTTTTTTTATTTTAGGCACCGGCACGCCAAATTTGCGCGGAAAAATTTTCCTCCATCACCGAGTCTCGAAATCAACTGAAAAATGCATTCGGTTTTTGCTCTATGATCGCGATATAGTGAATCAGATCAACCTTTATTTAGAAGTATAATGAGCCCAATCCCCATATTCTAAGAGTGTGTATTTTAATGCCAAGAGGCGGCTGGGCCGCCAGGACGATTTCGTCCCGGCGACACTTCGGACACTCTTCGGCGCAGGGACTATTTCGTTCCATTGACACCTGAGCGGTTAAAGGCAGAAATGGCCGAAAATATTTTTATAATGATTAAGAATAGCGTAGGCGATAGCACAGAGCCCTGCGTAACACCAGCGTTGATTGGAAAGACGTCCAATTTTGAACCATCGATGCTAAGGAACATGGAACGACCTGCCAAAAAGCTGGCGATTCAGGTGCAGAGTTTGGGTGGAATGCCAAAGGGAAGCTTGCCTAGAAGGGCTCAGTGCCAAATGAAATTTATTTTGTTTTAGACAAGCGGTTTCGGTGCCTAAGTCCAAGTCCAAGTTAGTTTTTGCACCGTTTGCATTTGTATGAATTGTTTTGTGATTTTAGTTGTCTTCCATTGTAACCATCGTGATTGTAACATAACATCTGTTTGCACGTTCCACCACCCTCGCTACCATGTGAAACCTACATACAATACAACATGTAGTGAAATTTATGTCCATGGTCGGTTTTACTGGGGGTTTTTTTTTTGCGAACGTTTATAACTGGTGTATGCTGTCTGTTTTCAAAACACGATCGTACTGTGGATGAGACATAAGAAATAAGGATGGTGGATCAAATGTCTTCACCGACAAATAACGTCTGGACATGTCGTCTGAAAACTCTTTTTATGACTGTCATTGTTACTATGGCGTCAGTCTCAAATCATTTTGCAAAAAAAGGTACAGCCAAAACAAAAACCTATTTCTACTCCCTATAATTCTGCTGTACAACTGTTTTGACTGTATGATTTTTTAATGAAATGCATGACTTTTTTGGTATATGTTATTTAGTTTTTCCATAATGATTGACCGCCATAGTAACAAATGACAGGCATGAAAATAGCTTACCAACGACACATGTCCGGTCATTGTTGGTCGGTCCCATACATTTTTGCCCATCCTCCTTTACTACTTCCGATCGTTCTGCATCATGCTCCGTGAGGACAGTCTGACACAGGATAAGGGAAGCTGTTGTATGCACACAACTGGCGAGACTCACCAGCCGTTTTGTTACCTCCCATGGCCAGTCCCGGATTATCTATAAGGCCTATGGGGCCAGCGCCGCCTAGGGGCCCCGTGGCCCCTGCGAAAAAGAAGTCAAAATAGTTTTAATTTGATGCTTTCATTTTCATTTTACAAACGTTTTAGGTTAATTTTTTTATAGTACAAACAATTTTACATTAATTACTTGTTGTAATCATATGGATAGTTGATGATGATTATGACGATTTACAGTTAATCAAAAAAGAAATCATGGTTATAATTTTACTAGAATCATCATTTGCAAGTATTGCATAAAATTACATACATATTCAAAAGTTTCAAAGTTTATTTATTCAAAATAAAACACATTACAATACGGAGATACAAAATACAAAAAAGACATACAAAATAGATATTTATACAGTAATTTACCTACTCTGTATTTTCTCCTATGACCTAAACTAGCCCTAAGGCTATCGTAGGTAGACAGTAAGTACATACATACATCTTCATACGTAATATACATGCATTCATTAAAATTTGGTGTTGGGAGACCTAGAGAGAGACCTACCTGCCTAAGAGGAGAGGGGCCCTGTGACTTGCATTGCCTAGGGGCCTTTATATGGCTTAATCCTGCACTGGCCACGACCCTTGCCGTAACTCAGTTGTGCATCCGTACAGCGACACTAACACAGACACCCAGCTCTTCTCATCACGAGTCCTTCATCGCAGGAGAGTTTTGCTGCAGCTGTGACGGACGGCACTATGCGAGTTTTCTCCCCAAACAGAGATTATTAACCTGTTTTGGTGGTTTAAAAAAAAACCAGGGTTATTTAACTCTAACCTAATGTTGAGGCGGTGCATGTCGTTTTCGTTAACTCCCATAGTGCAGTTTGGCTGCTACCACAGCAGCTGCGTCAAAGCTCTCCTGCGGTGAAGGAATCGTCTTCTCATCCCGCGTCAAGTGTAAGCTTCTTGTACAGGACCAACGATGCCGCTGGCGCGAAGCGGTCTCCAGAAGGGCGTGTCTCGCTCGTTCTGTCACCTGAACGCGATGGGGCGACGTTGGGGGCCGGTGTCGCTGCCAAGCCGGCCGCCGCCCCCGCCCCCGTTCAACGGCACTATCGCTACCAGGCTTCAGTGCACCGTCTGCTCTAATAAGGTATGCGACGTGCAATCTGTTTTCCTGGCATTACACGGTCAATATTTGTATCAATATTGGACTTCAATATTCAGTATTGATGAATATTGAACGGGGGAATTGGCTTCATTCATTCATTCATTCATTAAACGTTGGGTTAACAAGCAAGACAAATTCATTTTTTTTTATGCTGACGGTTGGCTACATCACCTACAACATCCGTGTTGTCAGCCTATAACGCCGGGTGAACTTGGTGCCACGTCAGTGTTTCCCTTCGGTCGTGCCGGCTACACTGAACTGTACGGAAAACACAAACTATTTACTTAGCCGTTTCGGCCGACCTTTCATTCAGTGCGATGGTATCAACCCGGGCGGGTTCAACCCTACCACCTAGTAATATAAGAAGGGAGTCATATCCCTTCTTCACCTTTTACGACACACACGGGGAGAGATGCAGTGGGGCTATTCTTTTAAAGTACAGGCCCCACACCGTACAAAATTACACCATTAACATTGGTTTCTTTCAGTTTCAGTACATTCTTATACAGGTGTCCCTAGTAAGGTATGAAATGCTGAAAGGGGTTGCGTGAAACTGAATTACTTTTGTTTTAAGACTTTTTTTTTTTGAAGACATATTTTTTTTCTATTCTTCATACAGTTGGAGGATAGCCCTACCAATATTCCATAACTTACATTTGACATGCTATATTTTAGGAATTATTGCAGGATGAATGCTCGTGGCGTAAAAGCAGTTCCAGTGAACATTTTTATTATTTGTAAGTTTTTAATGGTCGGAAAACTGCTTATATTATAGGCAAGAGAGTTATAGCACACAGCCAGTAAAATGTCACAATGATATTTAAAAAAAGAAAACATGTAAAAATACCGTGTGGGGCCGGCACTTAAAAAGAATAGCCCCACTGCATCTCTACCCATGCATGTCGTAAAAGGCGACTAAGGGATAAGAACAAGATGCCGTGCTAAAGGGCGACAGGCTCGCCACCTCTCACCTTGGCACGGTACTTCCACCGAGTCATGCAGCAGGTGGGTTTTCGTGCGTTACTTGCTGCTTGATCGATTGAATCTTGTTCGAATACTGTGCGAAACGTGGTGGTCGGTGTTGTGCTGTAATTTACCAGAGTTTTTGCAGCACAACACTGATTACTCTGCTTACCCCGTTTTTCGGGATTCAGCGTGTGTGATATGTATATGTATATATGTATGTAAAAATATTTTTTTCTTTTCGTTGCAGACCCCGGTTCGCTATGACAAGTTTGACAGCATATCTCTCGCTATGGGCAACATTAATCCACATCTCGGCAACACATTGACTTTAGCTGGTATGTTTCCCATTCACGCATAGTAATTGAAAGCTGCAACAGCTTTACAGCGTACAATATTAATATTATTGTTAATAAGCTCTGGACAGGCTGCGACTGAAATATCAACTCCAACTGTAAGAGGGTAGCGTTAACTAATATTTTTTCTTTTATGTAATCCGGTATGGGTGGCTGAGTTGGAGGGGCCAAAGCGCATGCTCCGACCAGCCAATATCACCTCCGAGAAGGTAGGTGCCATACCGGAGACTTCCCTGGATTGCTGGCTATACTGCACTAGAGGAGAACACAACCGAGGCTGCTATGCGGCCATCTTACATTCAGTAGGGTGGTACCAACCCAGTCGGCCACAATTTGAGCCTACCACCTAGTAAGGGGCAAGGGAAGGGACCTACAGTTTTACACCGGTTCCGAACGGTGAAGCAGCACGTGTAGGTATGCACCAAATTTTTTTCGTGAGAAAAAAGTCATTGGTACACGCCGTCGAAGCGGTTGCCCAAACCACTCGGCCACCAGCCGCTTAATATAAATATACCCCACGATTCTGTGCTACCACCTCCCCACTCAAATCTTGAGATACTATAACGATTCCAATCGAAGACTCCGCATTATTGCAGACACTCCCTGGAACAAAAACGTACAGAGAAACAGCTCCCTAGGCACTTTAAATCATAATCATAACTGCTCACACTAGTGTGGTAGCTATCGCTTCATTATTGTTGACTAGATTTTGCCCGCAGCTTTGCTCTCATTATGTCTGTTCTGAAGGTCCATTCTAAATATTGGTCAAAGAATTTTTTAAATCGGATGAGTATTTTCGCAGATTACCTCCTACATCCAAACTTACAAACTTTACCTCTTTATAATATTATTAGTGTAGATAAGAATGAATGTATTAAAAAACCGGCCAAGTGCGAGTCGCACTCACTCACCGAGGTTTCCGCACAACAAAAAAAAAAACATTGAAAAAAAATGTGTTTCTTGTATGTGAACCCCCCTTAATTTTTTACATTTTTTATTATTTTTTACTTTTTCTATTTTTTATTATTTGTCGTTACATCCACTATAACAATACATATTCTGCGAAAATTTTAACGGGCTACCTATTACGGTTCAAGAGATACAGCCCTCGGACTGGCGGACGGATGGACAGTCAGTCAGACAGACAGACAGACGGCGTAGGCTTAGAGATCGTTTCAACTAAAAGTTCCCTTCGCCGTTATGTTGGCTCCACTGTCTGTGTCACTGTCAGTTGTTAAATTCTTGTTGCCAGATTGTGAAGATTATATTACCTAATAATGTAATCGGTATTTACTGTATAATAAATACGGTAAATACCGATAATTACGGGTAAATCTGTATACATAGCAACCCTCAACGCTGTTTTGACAGATAGACAGTGGAGCCAACATAACGGCGAAGGGAACTTTTAGTTGAAACGCTCTCTAGTAATAGACTTCCGTACGGGATACGGAAACCTAAAAATGTGTAATGTGTAAATACAAATATTGTATTCTTATTCTTCCTCCTTCCTCGTGAAGGTGTTTCAAATAGAATGTATCGGTAGCGTGTGCGGCAGGTCTGCTGCGAGCGTTCACAGCACCGGAGATGGTGCGCGGGGTGCGGTGCGGCAAGTGTGCGCCGGCGGCGGCGGCAGGCGGCGAGGCGACCGACTCGAGCGCCTACACGCAGCACATCAAGACCGTCTGCTTCGGCAAGGTACCTACACTCTTGTACTCTGCGAGCGTTCACGGCGCCGGAGATGGTGCGCGGGGTGCGGTGCGGCAAGTGTGCGCCGGCGGCGGCGGCGGGCGGCGAGGCGACCGACTCGAGCGCCTACACGCAGCACATCAAGACCGTCTGCTTCGGCAAGGTACCTACACTCTTGTACTCTGCGAGCGTTCACGGCGCCGGAGATGGTGCGCGGGGTGCGGTGCGGCAAGTGTGCGCCGGCGGCGGCGGCGGGCGGCGAGGCGACCGACTCGAGCGCCTACACGCAGCACATCAAGACCGTCTGCTTCGGCAAGGTACCTACACTCTTGTACTCTGCGAGCGTTCACGGCGCCGGAGATGGTGCGCGGGGTGCGGTGCGGCAAGTGTGCGCCGGCGGCGGCGGCGGGCGGCGAGGCGACCGACTCGAGCGCCTACACGCAGCACATCAAGACTGTCTGCTTCGGCAAGGTACCTACACTGTTGTACTCTGCGAGTGTTCACGGCGCCGGAGATGGTGCGCGGGGTGCGGTGCGGCAAGTGTGCGCCGGCGGCGGGCGGCGAGGCGACCGACTCGAGCGCCTACACGCAGCACATCAAGACTGTCTGCTTCGGCAAGGTACCTACACTGTTGTACTCTGCGATCTGTGCTATTTGTGATCTCTGCAGGGATTTAGTGGACCTGTGAATTTGTCGAGCGACTTGTGGTGAGCAAATTAAGTTTTAATTTTTGTTGGCGAGCCCAAGTGAGAGGGATTTAGTAATTGTGTTGAATTTCGTGGAGCTTTCTCTAATTCTTACGGAATCTGGACCCTAAGGAATAGAGAAGATGGGCCATGGGGCTGATATTAACAAATTATTGTTAAAAATAAATAAAAATAAAAAATGATTTAAAAAGAAAAAATTTTTTTGCCTCTTTATTTTTCGAATTTGGAAAATCAAACAGGAATTAACATCTAGATTCTAGATTCTAGAACAACAAGGTAAAACATTAACCCACAAGAATCAGAAAAAAGCATGTGATGATTATAGTAGCCCGACACGGGTTGTGACTGGTTGGTTTGTGTCGGAACAGCTGCCGACGTGCCTGTGCCTGCACGTGGCGCGGGTGCAGTGGAGCGAGGCGGGGCTCTGCAAGCGCTCCGAGTTCGTCTCCTTCCCGGAGGCGCTCTCCCTCGCGCCCTACACCTCCACGCAGCCACCTAAGGTGATATTATCTTCTATTCTAATTGCAACATTGCAAAAATTTTACTTTATTCTTTATTCATCATTCGTATGGTAGTACACTACGCTTGAATTTGTCCTGTTAGTTTTTAAAATCCGGTTTGATTACACCCACAAAGAATAGCCGGCAAGAAACTTCGCAGGGTTATTTTTTTAACGTCTTCAATTACAATACATTGTGACTAGCTACACAATAGACACCGCTTACAGTGTTAAGATATAGTTTGAGAGCTAGAATAACTTTACTATAATTTAAGCTTGATAATTCTGACCACATAAAATCAAAAGTAAAAGAAAAGTATAAATAAAATCAGGTGTATAAAGCCTATTGTAAACATGCACATCCATTGTTGGACTGTTATACGTACGTGCATGTTAATAAAATATTTTGAATTTTGAATCACTCCAGCGCGGCGGGGTAACGCATAAACAATCTCCCACCACTTTTTTTTATCAAAAATCTCGCAGCAGCTGGTATCGCACGAAGAAGCAGTGGAGCACTAAGTTATTCTCCTCCCGCTAGCTTTTAGACCCAACATTTTTTTTTTATGGAAACTGATGTTTGGCTACCTCACCTACAACATGTGTGATGACAGCCCCTTAACACCGGGTGAACTAGATGCCATGTCAGTGGTTCCCTTCATTTCATGACGGCTATGCTGAATTGGATGGAAAACACGAACTTTTTACATAGCCGTTTCGAGCGACGTTTCATTCAGTGCGGTGATACAAACCCTACCACTTAATAAGGAAAGAAGGGAAGGGACCTATAGTTATGTGGAATCCGAATTACGGTTAGCCTCCAACTCTAGTGGTCACCCATCCAAATACTGACCGTGCCCAGGTGTGCTTAACAATAGTCGACCGACAGCACCACTGAGCTACCGAGGCTGGCAAACATACATCAGAAGCAATGATCATCTGTCAAAAGGGGCGTGAGAAGGCTCCTGTCAGGCCGGCATGGCATTCGCAATCCCCGTGCATCACAGAATGTCCATGGGGATCGTTAGACACCTAATTGTAGGTGAAAAGAGGCCATATGTCGCGATATCCATAAACAAAATTATGCATCACTTTGAAGTGATGTGTGACGACTCATAGAGAGAATGATTTAAACCACAAGTGTTGGTTGCAGGTGGACCTGGAGTCGTTGCTGGGCGGTGCGGGGCTGCGCGGCGGCTGGTCGGCGCTGAGCTCGCGCGCTGACGGCCCGGAGCCCCGCGCGCTCTACTCGCTGGTGGCGGCCGTCGTGCACGTGGGCGGCCCGCGCTCCGGACACTTCGTCACCTACCGCCGCGGCAACGGCTTCGAGTCCAAGAGGTGAGCCGCTTTTGTTGTATGGGGCGTGTTCTCCGCACTGGGACCACAGTAACTGCCACTCAACATACAAAGCATAAGGTCAGCTTAGAATAAGAAGATGTGGAGCTTACCTTGCAGTGGCTTCACTGAACATATCGAGACTTACTGGCGGTAGGGGAAGGAGTCAATCGATAATGGGACTAGCGGGCAGCCACCTAGCTCCTCAGTTTTTTTTTATGTAATCCGGTATGGGTGCCTGAGGTACTGTGTGGGGCCGGTACTTAATAAGAATAGCCCCACTGCATCTCTCCCCGTGCATGTCGTAAAAGGCGACTAAGGGATAAGGACAAGATGCCGCGCATAAGGGCGACAGGCTAGCCACCTCTCACCTTGGCGCGGTGTTTCCACCGCGTCATGCAGCAGGTGGGCCTTCATGCCTTACTTGCTGCTTAATCTGAGTTATCTTGTCTGAATACTGCAGACACCCCGGTCAACTTGTGGCTTGTATGGAAGACATAGGCTGGCTGGGGTAGCTGGAGATTGCGTGGTTTTGCACGAAGGTCCCCAACCAAGCGGGATTAGTTTGCAGGCCTAGAGCCAACCCCAAACCAAATCAACAACAACATGGGTGCCTGAGTCGGAGGGGCCAAAGCGCATGCTCCGACCAGCCAATAACACCTCCAAGAAGGTAGGTGCCATACCGGAGACTTCCGGGCAACGAACAACAGACCGTCTTGAGGTCTCAGTGCGGAGAATGGCCCACCCGCCTTCCCAAGAGGCTGGGCAGCAAACAACAACAACAACAACCGGAGGCTTCCCTGGATTTCTGGCTATACTGGAGGAGAACACAGCCGAGGCTGCTATGCGGCCATCTTACATCCAGTACGGTAGTACCAATCCAGTTGGCTACAATTTGAGCCTACCACCTAGTAAGGGGCAAGGGAAGGGACCTACAGTTTTACACCGGTTCCGAACGGTGAAGCAGCAGGTGTATGCACGTTAATTTTTTCTTAAAAAAAAAAAACTGGATTCCAACCTCAGACCTCTCGCATGAGAAGCCGATGCCCAAACCACTCGGCCACCCGCCGCAGTATACTATTTACAGTATAATATTTTTGTTTATTTTTTTTATGATGGCAATAAATTTTTTTTTCTTTAACTTTCTTCACGTCTCCTTCATCTATGTTCCTGTGAAATATGAAATTAATACGTCAACGTGGCTGCAGATGGTTCTACACGAGCGACACGATCGTGCACGAGGTGACGCTGCAGGAGGTTCTCAACTGCTCCGCGTACATGCTCTTCTACCAGCGCCTCCCAGCCGCCGGACACTCCGCCCACGAACCTTCCCTCCAGTAGACGTCGGCACTCTCCTCACCTCGCTCGCCATGTGGCTGAGCTGAGATTAGCCGTCGGTCTGATGAGCGGTCACTGTTCAACGCCCACCATAGGTATTACGGATAGTGCGCTGTGCAGGGGGTGCTTGGCGAAGGATGAAACAGCCGAACATGTTTGTTAGAGAGCTGTGCACTTGACAACCAACGAAGGGAGACACTCCGTTCTTCATCTTCTGTTGCGGAGTTATGCAGCCGCCCTGGTCGTCTTAATCTCCCGTCCACATAGGCTGGCTGGGGTAGCTGGGAGACAAAGGGGTTTTGACCAAGGTCACCGAACAAGGGGTACTAGTTTGCAGGCTTAGATTCAGCCCCTATAAAACATCATCAACAACAACTCGTTCGGTATTCGATGCTCCGGTAGACACAACTGTTCTACAACTTGAATTGGTTTCGTTCTCCATGGTATTGTTGTGGAAGTGTGCCACAGGCCATTTGAGTAGGTTAGACGGGAAAAGATGTGTTCGACGCGCCGGCAATTAAATGCAGGCGTCCTTATTTAATACTATAGTCTGTGTTTATGGATGACGACAGAGAGAAAAAAGTGACATTTGACTGACAATAGAGTGTTGCAAGCTTCATACAATAAGTGATTGAAGTCGATAAAAATATTATCGACATTAATTTATTCTATTCTATTGGCGCCTTAAGGCGCAAATAAGACTAAAAAGGTCAACTTTAAACGAAATTGTTGAGCTATTGGTAAAGATAAAAAATCTGTCTTTAATTAACAAACATAGCTAAAAAAAATATATTTTACTACTTTGGAAAGGTGTTAAATAAATCTCCAAAAAATAATGAAAAGTGTGAAAATTGTACTTTCAAGTTAAATCTCTTGAGAAGCATAAATTTTTTCAATACAGGACTCTCAGAGAAATATAGATAATATTTTTCCCTACAATCGTAGCTCATTTTTCCAACACGTTCATCGTCGGCGCGACGTATTAGCCACCGCACGAGTAGAATGAATCTCGCACCTATTTACATCTGCATACGGTTCGTGTTTCAATAATCAGTGCTCGGGTAGCACGGTTTGAGTCTGGTTTCCGCCTGGCGGACGTGCAGGTGAGGCAAAAATTATGGTTCAATCAATGCTTTTTTTCATTCATTTTCTAGCAGTTTTGAGAGTACTCAGACCGCGAAATATCTTACAAATTTTATGTATTTACAGTTAACAATACTCCAAGATTTTTATCTGCTGGTTTCAGATATTTTGTTAATTTTCTTGGTGAAAATGTCAGCACACGTTGGTCGCGAAAGGTGAACACCCTTCCACCTTTCGCGACCCATATAGGTTGAAAAGGTGCAGTGTGTTGCGTGTATGTAGACAGTTGGAGGCTGACTGTGGTTCGGATTCCACGTTAAACTGTAGGTCCCTTCCCTTCTTACCTTACTAGGTGGTAGGGTTTATCCCGGCCGGGTTGGTACCAACGCACTGAGCGAAACGTCGGTCGAAACGACTATGTAAATAGTTCGTGTTCCGTCCAGTTCAGTGTAGCCGACATGAAATGAAGGGAAGCACTTACATGGCACCTAGTTCACTGAGGTGTTATGGAGTGACATCACGGATGTTGTAGGTGATGTAGCCAACCGTGTCAGTTTCCATTAAAAAAAATGTCTTAAGAATGTAACCGCACTAGGTGGTACTGTACTGTAGCAGCGCGGTGCATCAAAATATTCATTGTAGCAAGTTGTCAAAAAATTCATATAAACAAAGGAGAATGCCTTTTCGAAACCTCTAAAAAAGTTAAAGTAGAAAGGTAGTCGAATGTAGTTCAAGACTCTGAACATGTCTGAAAATACTGTTTTTTGAATAAGTCTTAATGTAAGCGGGAAAACAATTTTTAACGTTATCAATTTGTCAATTGATACTTCCTTCGGCATTTCACTTTGAATTCGTCTTTTGGACGTATTCGGCGACGAGCGAGGCAGAGGACACAGGGTATACATATAATTTGGGCCAGCCAATCAGCTCGCCACACACGTGCGAGGGAAAGATAAAATGTAGAAAAACTTTTAAGACAAACCGACGCCCAGACCACTCGGCCACCCGTCGCCCGCCACTTTTTTTAGCCCATATTAAAAAAAGGTTTTTTTTTATGAAAACTGAAACGGTGGCTACATCACCAATAACATCCGTGATGTCAGCCCATAACCCCGGGTGAACTAGGTGCCGTGTCAGTGCTTCCCTTCATTTCATGTCGGCTACACTGAACCGGACGGAAAACACGAACTATTTACATAGCCGTTTCGAACGACGTTTCATTCAGTGCGGTGGTATCAACCCGGGCGGGTTGAACCCTACCACCTAGTAAGATAAGAAGGGAAGGGACCTACGTGGAAGTTTTACGTGGAATCCGAACAATGGTCAGCCTTCAACGGTCGAGCGGTTACCCATCCAAGTACTGACCGGCCCAGCGTTGCTTAACCATCAATAGCGACAGTCGACTGTCTGCACCACTGAGCTATCGAGGCTGACAAACTGTCCTGGTATTGTCCTTTGTGTTCCGCTGCTGCACTAGTGCGGTTAAATATAGTTATTTCCTCCCTCAGGAGTGTTGTGCCATATGATGAAACGAAAGTCTGCAGAGAGTGATTTCAAATTTTTAGCAACTTCCCATCCCGAGTATACGGGTGTCCCAAAACTCAACGTCAAGCGGGAACCAGGCAGTAGGCCAGTTTATGACTAGCCAGGGAAAAATAAGAGAAAAAAAATCTGAGTCATTAATTAAAAAAAAAAATTTAAATGAATATTTTTTTTTGGTAAAACTACAGGCATTCTGCTTTTATTTTATACTGATCAAGAGCATTGTTATTTAGGCTACCAATAAAAAAAAATTAACAATTATATTTGCAAATTTGAGTTCGTAGTACCTAAAAATGTTGTACGAGAAATTTTCAGTGTTTTTCAAAAAATGCTCATATCATAAAAAACAAATGACTCCGATTTTGTTTTCTGATTTTTCCCTGGGTAGTCATAAACTGGTCTACTCCCTGGTTCCCGCTTGACGTTGAGTTTTGGGACACGTTGCACATTGCGATGTAAATGTGTTTTAGGCCCAATTGCAGGATGGAGGATTATCCTCGGATTGTCTGTGATTTCACTAATCTGAGGATTATCTTACCGATACAGAAGAAGAGATTATACATTTACGTGAGATAAGTACACGAGACAAGTAGCGGGATCAGACGATAATCCTTCCCGCAATTGGATCATAATGTAAGGAGATTTATGGAGAAGTTTATTTAAAAAATTATGTAGTCTACATAGCATTTATTTTTGTTGCTTTCGTAAATATTATATTTATGAAGCACATATGTTAGGTTAGCGATTCCAGCAATCAAAAAGTTATTCTAAGCCCAGGCGTATCGTGTGGTACTGTGCATACTTCTGTAATACATACATGCATGTACATACAATACAAATGTTTAAGGATAATTTCATAGCCTCTTTGCACTCATATCAGGATTGAGAAAAATCACTTGCAGTGATAAGTCCGCCTTTGCGGACTCCTGTATTTCTTCTTTCTTGTCGTGTACTGTTCTTTCAATTGTGTGCAATAAAAAGTTTCTATTCCTATTCTATCAGAAATATTTTTTTACTTTTTATCATTCTCTGCTGGCTTATAAATTAAATACATATTATGAAAGTGTCAAACGACACCACATGATACGAAACTGGCCAAACTATGATTTGTATGTTGTTATGGGTAGATAGCTTTATTAATTTAGCAACAAATCAGATAAAATTGTGTCCAAGAAAAGTTAGAATAAATGGAGCATTTAGTCGACGCGACACCTCATTGCAAATAGTTAATTTTAAATGCATACACATTTAAATAATAATATTATATTCATATTATATTACAATAAGACATTAAATTAGGAATGAAGAGTATTTGGGTGTTTCCTCGAGGAAGGCGGCTGTTGGCACTTTAGTTTATAAATAGCTTTTAAAAATGATATCACAGACAACTGCTTTTCTAAGGTGAAGTATTTAGATTTTTTTCCATAAAATTGTTACAATGTAAATTGAACAGTATTCTATGAAAATGTTTAATTATTCTCACTTTGTATGTTTTTTATTATCATTGAAACAGAATCTAAATAGGACAATGTAATTAAGATTTTTTTTAAGCTATCTGATTATTATCCCACTAAATAAACAGATTTTCAAGCCTTGAATGTTTTATTTCGATGGTCCTTAACAAATGTACTCAGCTGGGTAAAGTGAATAAACATTCACAAGTGAATGTACAGAACTTTTGTTGAGATAAGAAACATCCACTATGCGAGGACAGCCAATGCGTGTATATATGTACTCTTCCCGTACGAACACTTACTCTTCCCGTACATACACGTACTCTTCCCGTACATACACGTACTCTTCCCGTACATACACGTACTCTTCCCGTACATACACGTACTCTTCCCGTACGTACACATACACTTCTCATACATACAAGTAACGCTTTGTCTGCCTTCTAAAAGCCAATATTTATTTAAATAAAGTACTGGAGTACCATTTGGATCTCTAACTCAGTGGTGCAATCGATTGACTGTCATTTATGATCATAAACACACCTGGGCGTGGTCAGACCGTTGGTAGGCTGACGGCGGTTCGGATTCCGCGTAAAACTGTAGGTTCCTTCCCTTCTCACCTTACTAGGTGGTAGGGTTTAACCTGCCCGGGTTTGTACCACCGCACTGAATGAAAGGTCGGTCGAAACGGCTACATAAAATTGTTTGTTTCCCATTCAGTTCAGTGTAGCCGGCATGACCAAAGGAAAGCACTGACACGGCACCTAGTTCACCAAGGTGTTATGGGCTGACATGACATCACAGGTGTTGTAGGTGATGTAGCCAACCGTGTAAGTTTCCATAAAAAAAAAGATTGTTCCCTTTACCATATTACGTGTTAGGGAAAAACAAGTCCAGATTGGTACTAACAGCACTGTACGTTCGAATTGCTGTTCATGCAGACAAATTTTTTGTTGCACAAGTCGACAGGTGTATCTTAACAAAAGCTGAGCGGTTGCAGCAACATTGTGTTACATGTTGCATCACAATGTACAACACAATTTTCCATCACTTGAATCAAGAACAGTTTTACGTCCCATTACGTTAGTTATTTACATCAGCGGTTGGCCCAAGTACCCCTGAGTAAAATATTTAAATAAACCATTTTAATATGGTTGCTAAAATACATTTTCCAAGCATCTCTAGCCCTCAGAGGCTAGAGATGGTTTGGAGAATTGTTTAATACATACTATGGGGCTGGCACAGTCGCAAGGCGGCTAAAGTCCTACTCAAATAAAGATTTAAAAAAATATGGTTGTTATTTTTACATAGGTAATAATGTTGTTTATCCATCGTATCAGTCATTTATTATGTTCTAATAGATACTTAGTAATCACAATATAATATGAAATAGTTCCCATTCGACCGACCATTATCAGTGGACAACTTTCACTAATAAGTGGGCCCCGACTTAAAATTGTGGAGGTAAACGTGGCCATAAGTGCGCTCCCACATACCCTCTCTCTTGCCTGGGGGTAAACGTACCACTATTTGGAAACCGCTGATTTAGATTGACACGTTGTTTGAATCGGTGCACTGGAGGAATCATGAAATAAAATTAACACATTTTTTTATATAGATATATTAGCATGAACGGCTTAAATAGTACAATGTATAGGCAATATCTACCCCCCTTCCACTCTTCCCCGTGCGAGCACGACAGGCGTTGAACGCAAGTCGCACTTCACATCCACATCGTACAGGAAGTTTCATTTGGGTTAACAATATTTTGATTACACCATAAGGAATTCACTTTGTAAAAGTTTGTCATCACATTCTTCCAGTTTCAACAGTCCCAAATGTTGCGACACCACAGGATATAGGTAATATAATTTTGTGATAAGATTTTAACTAATGTGATACTACTGTCGTTTAAAAGTTATTTTTTAATTAAATGAACAGGAACAATCTTGTTGCTCATCTATTTCAATTTTAGGTAATGTGGTAAATAAAAAAAATTTACATAAAACTTAAATTTAAAACAGGACCATGATCACGCACACTACACAAGACAACAAGAAGCACCACCCTGTTGAAAAGACTGAACAATGTAAGAACAGCAAACTATTTACAATAGACAGCTAACTTCCTTACACGGTAGGTCGCAGCCCCGCGGTGTCGCAAGAGGCCGCGATGTTGCGGTCCGGCCCCGGGGCCGTTAAGACATGCTCTCTATGAGCGAGGCGCGCATGCTGGATGTGATGGCGCTCGGCTTAGCGTCGTTCAACTTGAACACGCTCTCGATGACCGAGATCTCCGTCGAGGTTGTGTCCATGCCGCAAAACGCGCACCAGTCGTTCACTACCATTCCGGCCGCTACCACCTCGGAGCCGCGGTTGACTGTACCGGCCACGAGAGGGACCTGGAGCAGCGACGACAGCTCGTCCTGCTCCTGAATCGTGGCCTTGGGGTGCACGAGACCGCCCTGGTTGCTGAGCGCCGCGTAGGAACCGACCAGCACGTTACTGGCGACCGTCTGTCGGAACACCTCAACATTGAGCGTGTCAGCGAGGATCTCCTCGGTATCGCGGTCTAGGTCCGGGTGCACGAGCGCCACATAGTCGTTGCACGCGATCACGTTACCGAGCGCCGACAGCCGCTCCTCCACGCGCTGCACCTTCACCGCGTCCGGTAGCGAGTTCCGGATGTGCTGCAGCTCTGTGTCTGTGGTGGAGGACGGCACGAGGAGTCCGTGCCTGTTGGCGACCGTCATGCGTCCGATGATCCGGCAGCCGGCGATGCTCGCGTGCACCACCGGGATCGTCTCCGCGAGCTCGGCCTCGAACACGCTGTAGAAGTTCTCGGAGCCGCCGATGGCGACGAGACAGTACGAGTTGGTGAGTTTGCTGAAGACCCCTACTTCATTATTGTTCTCGAATTGAACGCGGACCGCCATAGTGAACTATCGGATTACCTTTATTCGTTATTACAACAAATTTCACAATGACAAAACAACCCCGCATGCACGCGCAGCCCAAAGGAAATTGAAATGAAAAAAAAAGCAAGCACGTCAATACGTCAGTCCAGTCCAGTGTTGCCAACTCAAATTTTGAAATTCTCCTAGATTGACTTCAAAAATCTCCTAAAAATCTCCTAGAAAATTTTCGTCCTAAAAAATTCTCCTGTTCTTCAAATTATAAAAATTTCACCATATTTTTAGTGTTCCTTATACGTACGGGACCATTTTACTAAGCCTAGGCCGTCTGTCCGTCCGTCTGTCTGTCTTACCTGTAAAGAGCTGTATCTTTTGCACCCTGAAAACCGGTCAAGTGCGAGTCGAACTCGCGCACCGAGGGTTCTCTATCAGTCAGTCAGTCGGTCAGCGTGTAAGCGTCTACTGCTGGACATACGCCTTCAATTTTGCTCCAGTCTCTCGGCCTTCAGCGGTACGGACCACTGCTTTCCGCCGACATACTTCATGTCGGCGTCCCACCTGGCGGGTGGTCTCCCACACTCCATTTTCCTGTCCACGGCCTACTACATGGTACATGGTTACTCCAACGGTCGTCGTCCCCTCATTCATTAGTCATTACCATACATCGGAATCCGCGGGGCACAAATGATTCAAGGTTGTTTAGTGATGGGACAATGTATCCACAAATATCGAAAATCGATCGTTATTTTAGAATAATATGAAATAATGTCGATTATTAAAACTAAGAGTATTTCCATAGAAAATAAGATATAATAAACAAATGTTGTATTTACTTTGTAGGTACAATACAAATCTGTTCAAACCACAATATTAGTTTTATTAGTATGGAATAGAAAGAATTTGATTTTTTTTACCAACTTACACGTGTTACATCATATTGATATTGAAGACTTTTTTGTTACTGTTATGAAACTGAATCGATTAGGCTATAAAAATCAACCACCTATTTTTTTATTTAAACACATAAAAAAATATTTTACATAAAAAAAAGGCCAAGGTCCAAAAAAATAGGTCTTACAAAATTAGTTCATAGTAAACTAAGGGGGTGTTCTGTATCGGAAATAGATCACTTTTGAAGAAGAAAGATTTTTTTTTTTCACAAAAAAATTTTTTTTTAATCGTAAATGTAAAAAAATTTTTTTCTTAATCGTTTCGGTTTCGTGCTAGGAACAAAAAAGTCTTCCAACACGTATATCTCTTTCTTTCAGAAATTGTGAAAAACAACAATTTTAGTTTTATTAGTATGGAATAGAAAGAATTTAATTTTTTTTACCAACTTACACGTGTTACATCATAATGGTCATGAATACTTTTTTGTTACTTACTTTACTTACTTACTACCCCTTAGCGTACTATGAACTAATTTTGAAAGACCTTATATAAATATGTATTATATTTACTTAATCGTTAACATAAAGTATACATGTTTATATAAGTACTGTAGGTATATAAGTATTCAGGTCTGAAATATGACATGAATAAAATACAATAAACAAATAAATATGAGTATCGATAACAGTGTCGATTGTTTATTGATCGCCGTAGTCAATCCCTAACAAGGTCGTATTCGTGCCCCGCGGATTCCGATGTCTGGTCATTACGCACCATTTCGCCTAGCTATACTCCCATGCCAGCCCCAGCATGCCTAGTTCCATCGCTCGCTGGGCAACTTTTGAAAACAACTTTAGTCAGAGCTCACGTTTGACACCCGTACGTCATAAACGGTAGGACGCGCTGGTCATAATATATACAGGTTAGACCTCGGGGCGAATTTTAAATTTCCGAGGCAGCCCTACTCAGTTGAATTCCTCCCTCGACCTTCTTAAGGAGACCTTGTCTACCAAGCAGTATTTAACCGAGATATACGTACATAGTCTTCCTTCAATATGTTCTATCACTTCTCCGCCAATAATGATTTGTCCCCCCGTCATAACCACGATTGCCATTCTAACCATCACGTAATTCGTCTGTTTTAATTATTTGTTTTTTTTTTTTAGTTTTTTACCACACCAAGTTTGACACTTGTACGTATTACCGTTTTTACGTTAGAGCAAACCAAATAAAAAATAATTTTTTTTTTGAAAAAAAAAACGTTTCTTTTATGGGGAAGCCCTTAATTTTATTTATTTTTTCTTATTATTTAATAGGATGTCCGCCAATAATAAATAACACATGATCTGTGAAAATCACAACCAGCTACCTATTACGATACAAAAGATACAGCCGTTAAAGTAGTG
Organism: Nematopogon swammerdamellus; assembly: GCA_946902875.1. Lineage (NCBI taxonomy): Eukaryota > Metazoa > Arthropoda > Insecta > Lepidoptera > Adelidae > Nematopogon > Nematopogon swammerdamellus. The sequence goes on from OX336347.1 coordinate 18,152,336, forward strand.
CGGACTGACGGACAGACTATCGACGTAGGCTTAGTAATACTACTGATTATTATAAAGAATACATGTAAATAACATTGATTGATAACAAAGTGTTCGTTCGGTAAGGCCCGCCCGGTAGTCGCTTGTCGGTCGATCAATGCACGCACACACTCACAGAGTGTCACATTATCCTTTTTAAAGAGCAAGAAGGGGAACCTTGCTCTTATTAAAAGACAAATCCTATCGTATATTGTGTGACTTGAGAGGTTGGTTGATTCACAAACAGTTCATTCATTGTGCTGTCACCGTACATACCGAAATATTTTCTTTGTTACTTACTAGTAAATATATGTTTCTCACTCCTAAATATTCTCCTGTAATGATTTTCTTTCTCCTAGATTTTCTCCTACTCTCCTGACAGGCAAAAACTTCTCCTAACACCGCTGAAATTCTCCTGAATCTAGGAGAAAATCTCCTAACATGGCAACACTGGTCCAGTCAATGAAGAAGACTAGACTTTGGGGTTTGACACCTGACAGCTCTGGCTGTTCCTGCGCCTCCTCCTACGCTCCTTTCGGAAACACTCGGGTTGACTCGGCTCGAAAGCGAACCAACTGAATGCGATATTCGTTTGGTCGTTTATGTAATTTGTTGGCTCAGTGGTAGTATAAGAATGTAGGATTTTTATTTTTTCGATCTCGACCATGGGTTCGTGTCCCTTTTTTCAAAATTTGTTTTGTTTTGTTTTTTGCAATGTTAGGGTGATAATTAGGTTATGATTATAACCACTAAGAAAGCTTTATTTTCGGAAATTCAAACGTCTCAACATTAGGTTAGGGTTAATATAGAGAAGATGCGTCGCGTAGCAGTAGTAGTAGCAGTAGTAAAAAACATGATGTGACTGAAATAACACACAAAAAAATTTACAATATACCTATACGCATTTCATTTAAAAGAAAAAAAAAACCAATACATAAAAACTAACTACCTTTTAAAACATTAAAAAGCAATAATTATAATAAACATTTAATAATATAACTAAAAACCAAGAACCAACTAGACATTATAATGTTATTTAAAATACAATTTAAAAAACTTTTTAAGGACTAATTTATCTAGACACAAACATAAAACCCACATATTAACATTAGAAGCTTCGATCATAAAAAATATTTTTTTCCGTCTACGATTAGAAGTAATACAAGTTAAAACCACTAAAATTAAAACCAAGAGCATAAGGAACTTAAAAAAAATTATAAACATTAAAATGAGAAGAATTTGTCAACTTTGAGGGTCTGTCTTTTGCAAAGCCAGTAACCATGCTTTGCACGAGCGCTTAAAACCAGATTTTGAATGTAATGGACAAGTCGAGAGGCTCAACTGAACCGTTTGGAGAACCATACAATTAGCTGTCAACACAAAAGGCAAACATCGAAATTGTGAAATGGGAAGATGTCCTACCTGATGCCCAACATTGAATTCGGTCTCTGCCCTGCACGGCCGTGATCCCCCAAATTTCATCACACTAGATGGACCAAAGATAATAGGAGTTCTGTGAGATGGACACATAATGGACAATCAGTTCCCACTTGGTTACTATCTCCTGGAACGAACTTTATGAAGCGGAATGATCGTACAAGTAATTAGCAACCATATTGGTAAAAGAAGTAGTATTTTTAATATTAAATAATTTTACTCGACTAAGGTAAAAATTACGATAGGTAGGTATCACGATGTAGGTATCTACACATTAAACATCTTTGTAATTATCTAGATAAGATAAAGAATAATCTGCGCCTTATCTTTGATCTAGATGACAATAATAAATGTCATCAGTCCAATCATCAGTCAAAATAAGACAGAAAATATGTAAATGAACAGGTTAAACTTTTCAATAATGAAATAAACAGAGAAATATGTTTCGAACATGCGGAGATTTATATCGCTCGATCATATAAGTGGCTTTACTTACAATGGCACACCCCACAGCCACAACATTCAAGACCTGAGTAGAGGAATAATTCCTTACCCACTGCTGCGTTGTCGACCCAGAGTCCTTCAATCTCTTTTAGACATCACCTTTCAGTTTTGCCCTTCCAGAAGTTTAGTTACGGTTTGTGATTTATAATAATATAATAGGGTACCTACCTCAAAAGAATGGGGTAGATAGACCACCTTTCGGTTTTTGTGTATCTAGTTGAGGATTGTTCGATAATATTGCGTAATTTAGCGGGCTACCGCAACACCCTTTCAAAACCCGTCGCACTACCTCCATCGGAGCGCTACGAGAGCTCAACGTTGTGCTGAGGGGGGGGGGGGGGGGGGGGGTTACCAGAACGCGCGAATGTAATTTCTTTTGATACATAGGAAAGAGAGAACGCAGAAAAACAGCCACTATCGACATTCTGGCGTAGTGATAACACTTCCCAGAAGAGCCAGGACACAGTCAGCATTTCGATCAGCATGGACGAATACTCCAGACCCAGCAATACTTCTCTACAGTCTCTGGTGCAAGATGAAGGTCACGGGCTGATAACTACTGCTCAGCAAACCGACGTCACTTATCCGAATGATGCAGGTATAATTCTAGGAACTAACTACCTAGTACATAAATAAAGGAAATAATTTTAGGGTGTCGCAATGAAACCGCCGCCGTGTGGGGTAGGCACTAAAAAGAATAGCCCCACTGCAACTTTCCCCGTGGATATAGTAAAAGGCAACTAAGGGATAAGGACGACATGCCGTCCTAAAGGACGAGAGGCTAGCCACCTCTCACCTTGGCACAGTCCTTCCACTGAGTCACGCAGGTGGGTCTTCGTGCCTCATTTGCTGCTTAATAGTTATCTTGTTCGAGCATGGTGGTTGCTGTTATTCTTCAATTTACCAGAGCGCAGCGCAACACTGATTGTACTCTACTTACCCCGATTGCCGGGATATAGCGTATGTAATCTAATTAAAAGGTGCCTGCAATTTTTTTTTATGAAAACTGACACCTTTGGCTACATCACCTACATTTTCTTTCTACTCAAATTTCAGTAGAACTGAACACAAGTACGGCAGAATTGCAGCGAGATCAGTCTGCGCATGTTGGAGAGTCATCCGCTATAAGCCTACAAGAACCTCCAACAACAACATCCGATCAAACAACAGTGTTAGGCTCGGTCCGTGCTTTGCTACTTCAAAAGTATACGCAGGTAATTAATATTACAGATAGGCTTTCCTAAATATAAGTAAGTGAAAGTGTGATTTAGCGATCTCCGCCCTAACTCTCCCGAGTAAGTATAAATAGGTATACCAGAATCTCGTGGCACGAAAAAAAAAAATAGTGATTTTCATATGGCAATGCTAAGCTGTCATCTGTCATCCAACCGGAAAGTAGGACTGACTACTTTTAATACTTTATTTTATATACATATACTAGCTTTTGCCCGCGGCTTCTCTTATATTCTCTCTTTCCCTCCCTCCTTCCCTCGCGCCCCCTCCCCTCCGTCCTTCACAGCCCTCTCCATTCGACACTAAATTCCGTTCATGCTATACTTTCTTTAATACTGATGAGCCCTATGTTATTTACCGTGATGGTATAGCGTGATAGTGAGCTTCAAGAACTACTCTTTACATTGGTACAAACTGCATCAAAATCTATTCAGTGGTTCCGGAGTTTACCTTAAACATACTTACATACAGACAGACGACGTTCTTTATTATAATAATAAGAAGATAGAGAATATTTTGTGTTATTAACCTATGGCTTGTTGATAGGGGTTTGTAATATTACCATACGACGAATTATTTATGATAATGATATAATGATATAAAATGGTATTAAAGTAAATGACATGACTGATTTATATTTCTCATTCATAATAATTAATAAACAGATGCCACACCTCACATAGATTTCTATCTTAAGAAACCACTGTTTAAAAACACTATACTATATATTATACTTTACTTCATGTTCATTAAAGATTTATGGATAAAATTTAAAATCATTATGATTTATGACGTTATGTGTTGCTTACTATAGAAATTTCATTTCCCCAATTTACCATCAGATTCTGGTATAGCTATAGCGTGACCTATTTACCCAATTTACCATCAGATTCTGGTATACCTATAGCGTGACCTATAGGTAGGTATCTCCTCCCGAAAGCACTGGTGAATACTCTCAAGGTCTGACTCCTGATTTTGATTGTGCAATAGACACGCACGCATGACTTTGAAAATATACTTACCACAGAGCATCGAATAGCACGCGCTACTATTTCACTGCTCTGTGAGACTGTGATGCGTAACACACAGGACGCGGGCGCGCTATGGTCCAGCTCTGGTCCTTCGAGCCGGATTCTTGAATTCTTTTGTGGATAAATCTCGCTGCTACTTATGTTTCGGTTGAATTTTGACACATATTTTTGCGTTTGAAGTCGAAGCACTAAGTTTATATGTCACGCGAGTCTGGCTGAATGCGTAACTGCACAGAAGAAGTTATTAGAGTTTTTCGTAACCTTATTATTACAGTCACAGCAACAGAATAGCGGCAAAAACTTGAACAACACATCATGCAGCTTCAGCGTGCCGGATAACATCTGTCGAATTTGCTTCGGTGGTGAGAGCGCGGAGCGACTAGTGCGACCTTGCGCATGCCGTGGTACCATCGCCAGCGTCCACCGCTCTTGTCTGGAGCGCTGGTTACTGCAGGCCGCCACTAGCTACTGCGAACTCTGCAGATACCACTACGACGTCACCAGGACACACAAGTGAGAAGCGATTCTTGCAAGGAAACTGCAATGTTTCGCCTTGTTAATACATTTCATGGGTGTCGAAAGGTTGATGGTCCATCGGCTAGAACCAAAGGGCATAATATAGTTTACGTCGATTCATTTCAAATGTTCTAAATGTTAAAGATTAAACACATTGTATGTTTTACGATCCAGCAACAAGCACGACGCCAATGACCGTTTCAGTGTCCATACAAAATGGGTGTATTTTTATGTGCCTTCCTTGACGCAAAAAGACGGGTACTATAAGTATGACTGCTATGTCTGTCTGTGTGTCTGCCTGTGTGCCTGTGGCATCGTAGCTTCCAAACCGATGGACCCATTTGGATGCGTTTTTTTTTTATTAGGTACTCTTTTGTCTATCGGTACTTTTCCCAATTAATTTGTGAAGAGATGTCTGCTGAAATTTTTTGATTTTTTACTCGTCGCCTTTAAATTATTACAAAATTAATTTATGTGCTTGATTGAAACCCCTCCAAGTTGTAACATAACCTAACCAAATCATTGCAAGTGCAAATTACGTCTCTTAAAAAACATGAAATAAAGTTAAATTACAAATAAAAAAATACCCCGATAGATCAATAACCCTAAAGTAAAAAAAAATCTAATAAATGAAAGGCGTTGTCGGTAAGTAAAACAAATTAAACTCGGTCCCCCGACACTTACTACACATGCATGTGTGATTGTCACAATAATTAGGTACTCATATTTAGAGATTGTACGTAAATGCGCTGCAATCAGCACCCTTTTGTTGTTGACATTGGGCTTCTGAGAACTCATCGGTTCTCTAAATAGTTTCTTTGTCGCACCGCTAGAGTGTGGAACTGTCTTTCGGCGAGTGTATTTCCTGAATCCTTTAACCTGGGTGTCTTCAGGCGTCGTATTAACGGGCTAGACAGCCCTCTGGCATGGCACCTAACTGAGCGTGGTTTCGGGAGGAGAGGTGATTTTGGCTTTGTCGACTGCACCATTGATCTCTCGGCACAGCCACCTATGCTGGTTTACATAAAAAAAAAAATTTAAAAATGTCTCCTGCAAGATGGTCGCTGCTGCGGTCTGTGGCGGAATGGGCGCGGTCGTGGCGCGGGCGCGCGCTCGCGACGGACGTGTGGCGAGGCGCGGCGCTCGGCGTGGCGTCCGCGCTGTGCACGTCGCGCGCGCTGCACGCGTGCGATCATCTGCTGCAGGCGGGCGCGCTGGGAGGCGGATACATGGCGCTGGCGGCAAACGTCACTTCGTCTGTCCTTATAGGACTCATAGGTTAGGTACTTTGCTTTTTCCCCAGAGCCTAGATATAGTATAGTGCCACCAAGAAGTTATGATGCGTGGGAAATATGCGAAACTGTCTGCATTCCTAAGAAGGGACGTGAACTTTCGATTCTTTCGAAAGTTTGTCGATAATTTAGGTTATTAAGTCATACAATTTATCGACAAACTTTCGACCGAAAGTTCACATCCCTTCTTAGGCATGCAGACAGTTTCGCATATTTCCCACGCATCATAACTTACTGGTGGCACTATACCTCCTTACCATATTGTAGAATATACAGTATACAGGGTGTTTCAGCATAGTCTTGAGAAACTTCAGGAATAGAAAGTACTCATTATTAGAAAAAAATTGTTTTTCACTCAAATCGATATTCCGTATTTTTTTTCAAATGCAAAAATTTAAAATTGTAATAAACTCGATGGACAGATGGGGAAATTTGACAACAGTGCTTACTAGGTCTAGTAGTGCAATGATCTAAGTAGTCCAGTCCCCTTTTTATTTTGATTTCACGCTATCTGATCCTGAATATATGAGAACATACATAGCGCACGCTGTGTCCCCTGACAATAAACAGAATAATTGGTGTTGTCTGCAAGAACTCCGGTAAATTACACCACAACACCGATCACCAGGTTTAGCAAACTATTCGGACAAGATAACTATCAGGCAGCAAGTAAGGCACGTAGAGCCATCTGCTTCATGACTTGTTGGAAGGACCGTGACAAGTTGAGAGGTAACTGGCGGTTGCCCTTTAGCACGGCATCTCGTCCTTATTCCTTAGCCGCCTTTTACGGTATGCACGGGGAGAGATGCATTGGGGCTATTATTTTTAAGTAGGTACCGCACCCACACGGTACTCGGAAATATATGAAAAATAATTCAAGAAAAAGCATTTTGGGGATCAAACCTTCCTATCACAATATAAAACCTCCTTCAAACCAAATCATCTCCTTAAAATGTTTCCAAGACTTCAAAAAATGTGTCCTAGCAGGAGCAGTAAACGGCCTTCTCACGACCTGGATGCTGCTAAAGATTCAGGAACACCAGATGTCTTGGCAGAACTGGCGCGACAGTACTCTTCACGTCAGAGTTACTCTCATCCCCCAACATACCGAGTCAGACGCGCAGGAACTCATTGGCGACAGTGTCCCAAGCCAGCTGGCGTCAGTAGGCAGTGACAGTACGGTTGTGGCGGACGGAGTCAGTTTGGATGACTACGAATCATCTATGGGTTATGCAGAGTGGTGAAATAAAATATTGTAAATATTAAAATAATAAAAATAGCAAAGGAACTGAAAATATTGCAATATTTTTTTAAAATTCATAATTTTTTCGGAGTGATTCAACATGGACTTCCTCAATTACCTAACTAAGGGAAACGATTGTAAATAATAATTTTAGACCAATACAATCATTTTAATTAGAAGAAAAAAACTCTACACGGCACGTTATATTTTTTTTCTTTATTTTCAACTGACTTCCAAAAAGGAGGAGTGTGTATGTTACCCGATTTCTCCGCCAATTCTCAACCGATTTTAATGATTCTTTTTTTCATAAATATGGTATATCTCATGGGTGGTCTTTATGAAAGAATACCACCCATACAGATGGGGAAATTAAGGGATGAACACTTTCACACTAAGGAATTTTTCAATCACCCACTTCCCCTCAACCGATTTTAATATTATGTGATATTACAAAAAAGAGTGAAATAAAAAAAACATTGAACCGACTTCAAACCCTAAAAGGTATTAAATAAAATATTTTGATCTTGAGTAGAAGGCGGTGCAAAAGCACACCTGACAATTTATACATGGACCCTTTTGTGCTTTTGTACTGCCTTCTATGCTCGGTGTGCCTTCTACTCAAGATCAAAATATTATTTTAATAACTTTTAGGGTTTGAAGTCGGTTAAAACAGTTTTTTGAAGTAGCTGTTTCCTTATTCCATTGCTGTACCAAAGAACACTATTGTTAGCGACGCATCAGCACCGCTATTGTGAAACGAGTACTAATATAACCTTTGGAATGTTTATATAGAAAATAATAAAACAATCGGTCAATGTTAATCGAATTTATTAACATACATTAAAATACGTTTTGTAATGTCATAAAATTAATTCATAATTGGAAGCAGTCATTATTTTGTAGAGCGAAGAAGTAATAGGTAGAAGGATACAAAACAAAATAATTGTGGGTTAAATATAAAAATGTCTTATCTAAACTATGACATTAAATATGCACTTTGAGAGCTTGCGCAAGTCGTGATCACCAATTTCTAATCATCAAGGATTCTACTTTCTTATAATAGGAGAATAAGTAAAAGCGATCCTTGCGGTAATAGAATTCAAGATTCGATACAATCTAATACACGTAAAACTACCATCCCTAAGCTAGAGTAAACATCCACGTAGGTAATAATTTCCACAATAACCAATGCATCAAAATGCATGCAAGTTTAAGCGGTTTTTATGATTTTATTATTGAATAATCTACGGCTGTTATACCATAGCTTACTCATTTCTGAATACTTTTAAACATTGAATGGTAGACCTTTCAATAATAAAATTATACTCATTCCTCCATGGAAAAGAGTTGAACGCTAGTTACGCATAAACCTCGTGTATTAAGCAGGAAATTAATTGACTGCGGTTAGTTAACTTAAATCTACGATAATAAATCACAATAATATCTCTTGAGTTACAAACTACGACGACGCTAGATCGAGTGAGATTGATCTGAGAACTTCGTAACGAGCCGGTACGAACGGGATAAACATCTGACAAACACAAACACAAAAAAAACAATCAAAATACTTTAAAAATCACATAAGCTTCAACGAAAATAATTATCTTTGGGCTCTAGACGGCAACTTTATAAGTAGAAATAATACTTTGCCTTCTAAACCTTTTTGATTGTTTAATTAAGTATACACCAATTGCTCTTGGCTATTGACTACAGCGGACTGACTGACTGACCACTTCGGCCTGAACTGTTAGATCTGAGATGACACTTTACGTTGTAAAGTAAAGTTTAATATGGCTCAATCTAATTTAACTGTGTTCAACAAGATGGCGTTGAATGAGATTTGAATTTAGAAGGCAGCGAGTGTGCGCGGGCGGAGTGGTCAGTCTTGGTCCTTGAAGCGACGGTAGATTGCCTGCACGTAGGTGAAGACACACTTCCAGTCTGGCTTGCGCATCGTCACCATGTCGTCCACGTCCAGCAGCGGGTAGATGCCCGCCTTCTCACTGCAAACAAGCCGCCATTTTCGTTCCAGATTCATTTGAGATAGAAATATAGATAGACACAGGGAGACAGACAAACCAGCCTACTACACTGGAGTGATAAGCTTATTTCGAATTCTGGAATTAATTAGATAGAAGAATGAATTGTGATATCTCTTAAACCCTACTTACTCGGCGACTTTGAAGGCGAGCGTGAAGTTGTGGCGGCGCTTGTCGGGCGTCAGCTGACTGTAGTCAAAGGCGTCGGGCAGGAAGTGGTGGATGAGCGCACAGAATGCCAGCCCGTCCGACCAGCTCGTCGAGAAGTTCAGCAGCTTCACATTCTGCACGTAGGCACGAGAGATCAAGTCAATATGCGAAGCGATGCACCCTACATACACCGTTCTTAAGCGAAAAGGCGACGGCGCATTATGCAAACCAAAAGGCACTGTTGCTTTTAACATTTTTGTTGAAACTAATTGGTCTCTAGCTAGATTATTATTGTGATTGAGTTCAAGAGATGTATGACTGAAGATTGTTCTCTCGCTAATGTTTCTTATGTCACAGGGTTACTTCCACAGAAACAAATGTAAAAATGGAATAAATGCCCAAAGTTTCGCACTGTTTGCATTATCCTTTGTCGGAAGGTGATGCAAAACTACGTTGCATGTGTTGCGATACAATACCGATATACATAAATATTTACAATGTTACAATCCACTATTACGAAAATAAAATTAGAACAACAAAATTATTGCATATTTTTTTTAACACTTATTAGTTATATACAATTTACGTATTAATAAGGAGGTATGTATTTATATTTTATATTTCCCTAAAGGTAGTTTCTGAGAAATAAGGACGAAATAAGCCTCCAAGGCTAAAACAATTATTAAATCAAAACCGCATAATTTTTTTTTTAATTATATCATACAGTTTACCATTAATAAAACTTCAACATAAAATATTGAAATTGGTATCATAATAGTATCGATATCTACGGATTAATGTTGGTACACACAACAAACAAACATCACACGAATGAAAAACATTGCTGTTACTTCATGCATATTTAATTCGAAAAAAAAATACTGGATTCAGTGATAGGATTTAGCGATTCTAGATTTGTCTTTTATATCTATCATACATAAAGACTTAACTCATCGCATAATCGTAATAAATAGATTAAAAAGTTAATAAAGTATTTTTGATTTGATTACACCATGAAGGATTATTTTATAAGTAATTTATATTTTTTTAAGTTCACACATTTAAACCAAATTGTCTATGCTTTGGCAATAAAATACAATAACACCTAAATATGAAGTAAGTAGATACTGATTTACATAAAAGCTTTTACAAGACAGACATATTATAGCATACTTAGGTACTGTAATTTGCATATTATATTGAACAATAACTACTTGGCGTTAATAATATGTAAGTGCTAAATACTAATAATATAAAATGCACAAAGGCGATACATATAAGATAAGCGTGTTTTTAATGATGCATGCTTGTGATGATGCATTACGAATTGTGTGATTGTCATAACGGCAAACAACTTATAACAATATAGTTTAATAATAAAATCGTGACACTAGATGTGCCCGGTATATAACTATATTCGTCTCAGTCAAAGACAGAGTTTGCAAAATGTTAGGTTCAATATTCAACGAAAAACAACTTTATAACGATAAAACAATTTGAATTCTAATTTTACAGTTTGAAAAAACCAAGGATCAATCGCTACAGCAAAATTGACAACAGCTGCCAAATATGGAATAGTCGTTTGCCGCCAGGTGGTTTGTGCGAGAGTGTTGCCACTAAACAAAACTTCTATCATGCGTCTGTCCTGCCGCTAACGTCAATTGTCCGGTTTGACACGCGGGGATACGAAACAAATGCACACCCAACATTATTGTCTTACATTTTATAACATCGTTTTATTTGAAAATAATTTATTGCTGGTGATATATCTATTTATTTACTAAGGCCAAATCAGTCGTTATGGCGTTATGTGTTTCTATATGGGAACCCCGTGAGCTGTGTTCTATCACGTACTACATCCATCCCTTTGTCTCATTCATCAATCATCATGCAAACTTATTGCACGTGGTGGAACACAACCATAAAATCAGCAAACAAACTTTTACACTGAACAAATTTAACGTGTAAAATTCCTGACTTGACTGCAGTATTCAGTGTATTATTGAGTAATTGATGTTTAAAGAATGTGAATTTGCTTCGTTCCCTTAATCCAGAGAGACGTAGAGAGGCCGTAGGGGGCGAGGAGAGGCTAGAGGGAAGGCCCAAGTACCTCGTAGTCTCTGGTTTTGTCGCGACACCACTGCAGCAATCGCTCTTTTATTGTGCCAGCGCTGGCCTGAAGCGCGGGGTCCGTGAACTTGAAGAAGGGCGACGAAGGTGTGGGGCTCTGCGGTGTCTTGGGGGAGCTACAACCGGGACCACAGTTAAGTATCGCGTCCCAAAGCTCTGCCCTAATCGCAGTTTTGTCTCATGTCTTCGGGCTACTCTGACATATGACGAATCCGGTTGCCACAATTCAGTTTGGATATGCCTGCATTGAACGAAACCGGTAAATTAATATTGAGGTGGATGAGATATTTTAATAAGAAATAAATGAATAGGCCATTCAAAGTTCTTCTCTGATTGAAGCCTTCGAACATGATTAGAAAAAAATTTTAGCTTATCCACCATCAATTACACAGGTAGGTTCATTGAAACTTGTCATTACCTACTGTCAGTGTCACGACGAACAAAAGTTGGTAAACATGCCATTGTCTGTAAGTACCAAACATATTGTCAGTGCTCGACCATGATCATACGTAGACAATGTACAATGCATCCGTGTTGTGTGGCGACTGGCAAGGCATGTTACGGTGCCAGACCTCACCGGGTTATTCACAAAAAAATATTGTGCTCCTTTGAAATGTGTAATGAATGACGTTTTATTTATTAGAATGTGTAAAGAAATGGTATAACGGTCGTTTATTAATGTAATCGAACCAAAGCGTTGGATGCGACTAGTGTGAATCGACTAAGCATATTTTTATGTATGATTATTTTGTAGCGCTAACTACAAACTCATCAAGATACAAGATCATGTTCCTCGAATATAAAAAGCTAAATAAAATACTTATATGATCGCTAATACTATTTTATATATTTACTTGTGTTTATCACCCGCATACGAATCCACAGATTTTGCTGCCAACATAAGATATCAGCGTTAAACTACAAAGCATAGTAACGATAGATAAAATATATTTGTAGTATTTTGATATAGCAAAATTTTATACCTATAGGTAGTTTGGGTATTTGGTTATAATTTAGTGTAGGTAAATACAATAATTGGAGTGGAGAGTAATAAAGAAATTCATTAGACAAGGTTGCAACGAATGCTTGGAATATCTTGCCTTCAAAACAATCAGGAATGTTCGCTAGCGGACTGTATTTCATTACAGATTAATAATGTACGATATGGATAAACATTTAATTTGAAGTTTGGTACAGTGCAGATCCGGTATACCGGAATATAGGGCAGGGCACTCACTTGGGTCCCGAGGTCGAGTTCTGTTTCTCGAGCTGCCGGAATTTGGCGAAGGGCGATGCGGACTTGGGCGCCGGCCGAGAAACATTCTCTATTACTGGAAACGTAACACAACATGTGTTATTGTTATTACAGAGTACCTCTTGGACATTGTTAGAAACGGCTTGACGTGTGACCCAAATTGGAAAACCCATATACCTCTTGGACGTTGTTGGGAAATTTACAAGCTTGATTATTGTTTTATCAGAATGACAAACTAGTCCAGAATGGCGATTCAGTCAATCCGGCTTCAATGGTGGTTATGCCAGGAACAAGCTAGTAGTGAATGCGGGTGGACTCACCTTTTGAAGTGGTTGTGGTGGTGCTGCTTACGGTTTTTTCAGATGAGTTCCGTCGCACGGACGAGCTCACAGTCGTCGATACCTCCTCTGCGAAGAACAAATGGAAGAGTCAGTGGGAGCCGGCGGTACAGCGGTCACGAGTTCATTCCACACAAAGCGATACGATACAAGGTAAGCTTTTAGTCTCAAATAGAACACGGTTAACTATGAGGTAAGGTGATGCGGGGGGCGTATGTACACGACACGAGTCCTACGGTGGTGGTGTTGGCAGCTCGGATACGGCGGCGGCGGGTGACAACGAGTGGGGCTACGGTACACAATGACGATGGGTCATGCGGGTGTGCGGGGTCGGGCGCACGCGAGGCGGGCTGGGGGCGGTGAACAGACATGCGGGCCGGCGGGCGGCGGTTAGCGGCGACACTTCCTCCAGCGGTTAGCGGACGACACACGCACACGACAGGCGGCACTCACGCGCGAAGCTCGCCGCAGGCGTCGGCGTCGCTACGTCGCTCCCCGTCGTCGCTGTCACTAGTCTACTGGATGGCGTTACTGGAATGATGGAGTGTGCGGAGCTGCGGCGCGGTGCGCTACGAGAAAGTTTCCCTCACGAGGTTCTCGAACGCGTCGTCCGCGTTGCTCTCGTCGAGCAGTTTCATGTCGTTGATCGTAGGCATCGTTCGGCTGCGGCCGAGTGAGAAAGATTTCTTCTCGAACGTCTTGGTCCGCGCCGTGGAGTGCTTCGCGCGCACCGGTGACTGCCCACCGACCGGCGACGACGTGTCCGGTATCGTCTGCTGAGAGTTGGACTTGGAGAGCGAGTGCGGCGACGCCTGCCCGGAGAAGTACGCCTCGACGGTTTTCCGCTTCTCGCTGAGTTGGTCCTGCGCTATGCCCGCCTCGAACAGTTTCGGCACTGACAGCAGGTGCATCGACTTCGCTCTCGAGACTACTTTGCGCGGAGAGGAGCGCGGCGAGGGTGCATTGGCAGCATTCTGCCGCTCGATAAGCTGGTGCCACGATTCGGACTTGCTGAGTGCGGACGGCGAGGGGGTGGTCGAGCAGTTGCTGTGAGGACTCGCAGCCTTGAACTTGTTGACGGCGGGCGAAGGAGGCTTGGACGACATGTCGAGCGACTCGTTGGAGTGCACAAGCTCACGGGATACGTTGTAGGCGCCGCTGCGTACCCGGAAGTCGAAGCTGTTGGTGTCGGGCTGGATGCGAGCGGACGTGGGAGGTGACGCTGGAACGTTGTTGTACTTGATGATGGGGAGAGGTTTTGTGACGGGTCTGGGGTCCTGGGGCGGGGTGGGAGGAGCATTGTAATTATTACGATACGTATTTACAGGTTGGTTACACATCTGTCGGTTGTCCATGCGTTGCGGTTGCGGGGGAGGTACCTGAAAGCGCTCGCCACCGGCGGGTCCGTTGGGCGCTCTCTGCTCTCTCTTCTTCCTCTCAATTTGGTTGAGGACCTCGTTTTTGGGAGAAGAGAACTTTTGGAGAACGCCCTTGAGGCTCTTGGCGGCGACGGTGCCCCGGAAGGCCTCGTCGTTTCGAGTCGTGACGCCAGACTTGATGGTTGCCTGCTGGGAGACGGGGCCGCGCATCACTCTGGTCACGGTCTGGTACTCCGTCGGGTCGTAATCTCCCGGGGACAGGGAGGTATCGTATTGAGGCTCGATGTATTGGCCGGGCGAGATGTTGCCGTTTTGGATGCCGGGGGGTGTAATCGGATAATTACCGATACCATTTTGAATGCCCGTGCGCGTGGAAGGGTAGGTGGGCTTCGTCATGGCGTTAGACTTCTGTATGCTCGGAGATTTAACAAAGTCGTTGGCATACTGGTTGTGTTCATTTAGTACCACGTCGGGAAGATAGTCAACCTTGTGAGCATTGGCCTTTTCGATGTCAGGCGTCTGCTGCAGCGGCACGAACGTGGACACTTGCGCCGGCGTATAATTGGTCACCGTGTATATTTGGGGCGTGTTTTGCGGCACAATGCCGTCCGGTAGTTTTTTCGCATGTCCGTTCATAAACGGCTTACGTTTCGCCTTTTCCAGAATCTGTTTTTCGTAAAACTCTATTTGGAGTTTCTGAGCATCGACCGCGGGCGGGAACGGCACTGATCGGGGGGTTTCCTCGTAATTCTGCTTCATATTGTCGAATTTCTTGACGAGTTGTGGCGCGGAAAGATTATTTTGACTGGGAATAGTCTTCACGGTATAGTTTTGGTACGGCTGCGGAGGCAATTTTTGACTCTCAAAAGGTGTGAATGTTTTCCCTTTGAACGGCGGTGGTGCCGAGATATACGTAGGGCTGTATTGCGTCTTTTGATTGTTTTCGAATTTGGATGCAGCTAAACTCAAAACTCTTTTCGGTTTATCGGGATTGGTCGCCACCCAAGGTGCGGTCGTCGGAGAACTGAGAACAGGTTTTGAGGGCACGTAAGTGTCGTTGATCGGTAATGTTTGGGGAGGTATCCTGTCCCTTTCGTAAGACGACAGACTCCTTTCATATGATGGAGGACTCCACACGTGAGGAGGCGCTACCACGGGAGATGTTACTTTTTTAGGTGGTTTGAAGGCCGACATCGGTGCGTGCGAGAACTGGTTGACTGGTATCGGTTTCGCGATGAATGGTTTAGCCGGAGCCTGGACGATTCCGTTTGCGTGGTTGGGTCCGGTGACCGTGAGTGAGGCGCTGACCACGTCCCCTTTTGCCTCGCTGGACCAGGGCTCGTGCTGCTTGGTCGCCTTGGAAGCGTGAAGTTGCTGTAGGTCTTGGACGCTCTTCCTGCTGAGTCGTGGGCCGTAGTTGGGAGCCTTGATCGGATTTACGGACTGGTCGTCGGCAGTCTTCCAGAAATTTCTCGCAGATGAAGAGCTCGACGAGCGGCTTCGGTCCTGGGATTGGCTCTCAAAGGTGTTCTTTATATTTCCAAAGCAACTGTTCCAGTTTTGTCCTTGGCTAGACGCAGTCTTGCATGGCGCCCACGGCACGGAGGAATCACCATTGTTCTTATTAATGAACGCTATGAACTTGCGATCGTTCTCAGTTTTCGGTTGAAACGTAGGCACAGTCGGTTGGTCGACGGAGTTGCGATGTCCGCGCGGCCCCTCGTCGTCAGTGTCGCTCTCGACTCGATAGAAGTTGAGGGGCTTCGGGATATCGATGGTGTTGGCGCGCTTCATACGGCTTCTCTTGTTGTTGCTGAACCTGCCGAGTGGACGCGGCGCCTCCTCCGGGGGCGGCACCGTCGCAAAGTTGTGTCCCGGCGGAAGCGGCCTGAAGAGCGGCGCACGTCGGAATACGTTCTCTTTCACTCCGTTCGTCACCAGCGCCGGCGCGGGAGGAAGGCCGTTCATATCGTTCTCAATTCGCTCCGGTCGATATTGCTGCGACATCTCTCCGTTTCTTTCGAACATGTCATTGTGCACGGGAACTCTCGGATAAATATTCTCCTTCGATAGGCGACGAGGCATCGGCGGCTGCAGTGGCTGCGGAAGCTGCTTAAACGGCTCGCGAGGAAGCTGGGGTACCTCTGGAACCCCATTGGCGATCGAATGACGGAACTTCTTATCTTTGTTCGAAGGTACTGGACGTCGCACAACCTTGACATCCGTCTTAGTGATCGGAGAGCTCTCGTAGCTGACCGAATGTGCGATCGGCGGCGGCTTCTTCCTGCCGGTCACGGCACCGTGGTAGCTCAGCGGTTCCGCCTCGGGTTTCACCTCTGCTTCCTGCTTCTCGGGAGTTTGCGGTTCCGCAGGGGACGGGGTCGCCTTCGATACCGGGGTCTGCGACTCGGACTTCGTTTTGAGGTCATCGAGATCCGACTCGTCGACGAGGCGGCGTGCGACTTCAAGTTCCTCGCGCGTGACGCCGACCGTGTGGCGGGTGGCCCGCGAGCGGCGGCGCGGAGCGCGCAGCTGCCGCTTGCAGCCGTCGAGTCTGTCGGCGGAAGCGTCCAGGCCGTCCTCGAGGCGGTCGGCGAGCGCGAGGAGGGCCTCGCGGCGCGGGTTGCGCTCGGCGCCGGTGGTGTCGGCGAGTGCGGCGCGTAGCCTGCGCAGCGCGCGGCGCACGTCGGCGACGACGTCGGCGTCGCCGGCGCCGAGTCCGGCCAGCAGCCTCTCGCCGCCGGCCGCGCTGTCGCCGTCCAGCAGCCCCTGCAGGAGTGGGAGCAGGAGGGACTCACCTCGCTCGCCGGCGTCCGTGCTCTCCTCCGCGGTGCCGCCCTCGGCCGACCGCACTACTTCGGCGCACGCTGCAACAACACCGGGGTGTCACTATTTCTTTACTCATCAGCGTGTTGCATACAAGTCCTCGGTGTATGCTACGCGCCGTGAGTGATCGTGTTACTGGCTACTCAAATGCTCTCAAGCCTCGCTTCCAAGGGCTTTTCTTTAGTTAGGTACCTACCTACTTTGATAGATAAGCCATGCGTTAGGTACCTAACCAATTTTGTGATTGCGCTTTACTCGTAGCTTTATTTTTTACAAACGCCAGGTTTGGTACAAGTTCCTTTGGAAGTAGTCAGGGGGGTTTAGGGTCTACCAAAATAACACTACAATAGGTAAAGTAAGCAAAGTGTACCTTCTTGTTCCGCCATGACTTGGCGCAGCCTGGCGCGGATGCGGCGACGTTGCTCGTACTCCGTGCACTCGTCCAGCTGTCGACACAACACCACCGTTACTTTTGTACTCCTTTGAGAGGTTGATACTTACCAATATGTACATGCATATTATGTTAGATCAGTAATTTTCAGCCTGCATCAGCATTAACAACGAAAAATTTATGTTTTTTCACTCGACGATTAAAGAAGGTGTAGGTACTAGTATGAATATTTGTAGCACTGCCTTAAGAAAATCCAATAGCACAAATAGATACCCTAAGCACAATTTATAAAAAATAAAAAACAAAGTATAACACAACCCACTTACTTACATGGAGCATTTTTAAACGTTTTTCAACAAGAGACATATTTCAAGATAAACGACCGTACTGATCCGCAGCTAGAAGCACACTGACCCAGTGAGTCTGACCGAATGTGTCATCACTAGATGAACTGTCAATGCGGCAGATAGTCGCTACAGTTATTTCGTGAAATGTGATCTTTTGTTCGGTTCCGTTTTACCGGAAGCCCATTCTGCTGAACCGGAAGTACGCGCGAGCGAGTTAGGTGCGCCGGCGCATCATATATAATTTCCGAATAGAGAACTACCTAGACCAATTTTTTTAATTTTTTTTTCGGTATGACTTTTATTTTCACATAATTAATGAGTTTGGACACTTTTTTTCTTCCTATGCCAATTAAATACGTGTTATATACATTGTTTGCCAAAATAACATAAAGTAAGTAAGCACCTGATACACTTATATAATAAGTCTTTGTAGTCAGAACTCTCAGTTAAATTGTTAATCTTGCTCTCAAGCTGTGTTTTCCACAGACTGTAGGCTATGTTATTTATTATGTGGCTAGTCACTAAAATACTTGTAATAATATTATGCATGAAAAAACCCTGTGAAGTTTCTTGCCGGTTCTTTTTCGTGGGTGTAAGTAATAAAAGTTCGAGTGCAGTCTTACTGCCATTATGATATGAATGATGGATGATCAATAAACAATAAACAACAATATGTCAACGGGGGTCAAACCAAGGGGGAGGTAGGTATGTTGAAAAATTTGACATTTTGTTCCGGATGACAAAGGAATTGTGCGTGATTGGCTTAAAATAATGATTTTTTTTCCTCAAATTATCTATCATGCCATACCGTGACTCGTGAGGTCTAGACTAGATTAGGTCGTTAATAACCCTTACCTAATAAATAACTAAGGGGTTTGAATCTTGATAGAATGCCAAAATAATATCTTCTACCTCAACCCTTGGCAGACTAGTAGAGTAGGTAGTCTACCTAGAGTCTAGAGTATACTAAGTAGGAAGAAGTTGCGCACACGTCTTGCACATCACTCAGCACATGGCGGTATGAATGACGGATCATAAAAAAAGAAAACATAATCTTGGCAGTCGTTAGAGGCGGATTCGTCATCTCTGAATTAAACACAGACCAAGGTTCCGAACAAGATATATGTATAAACGTATACCTAAAACCTGACTTATTTTTGTATGAATTAAAATTTATTAATATGTACGAGTAATACTGGTAAAATCAAAAGTTAAATTGTGCAGAAGAGGTAAATAAATCCTTTTGTATATATGTAATTGGTTTCTCGGAAACGGCTCTAAAACGGGTAGAAGTCCCCAGTTAGAGTGTAAAACGCGAAGTTGATGATTGGAGAACTATACCAGGGTCATCCTAAGAAGGAAAGAATGGGTTCTGGAGATGATGGCGTGCTGGAGAATATTTTCTAAAATTTTCAAACCGCGAGTAAATGGTCTTTCCCCAGACCGATTCCACCTACAAGCCTGATTGGCTCGGATCCTCGAGAGTGAAATTGGCTGTCCGAGACTCAGGCATCGAGTTCAACCACCCGATAAGGTTGCAGTAAAGAAATGAGAAGATAACTCGATGAAAACTCACGAGTTGCCTGAGAAGCGCCTCGTCCCAGACGCGGTCGATGTCTACGGCCCTGCTGGAATGAGTGCTGGCGTGGTGGGTGCCACCTCCGCTGCCGCTGTTGCTGACTGTACGAGTGCTCTTGCTCTCCTGTAACAATTTATTTATATATATATTTATTTATCTAGCACACAGACAGCCTAATTATAAAACGATAAAATCTGGCCATATTTCGTCTTCCTGATTAGATCTTGTTTAGTGGAATCAACATGTGTGTGTATAGTGTTGACCATTTGATAAGTAGACCTCTGGCGCCTGAGGGGATTCAACTTATGTCCACTCTTTAGTACTGCATTGTCCGCCCCTACGTGTTTTCTACATCCCAAAGGTTATTTCGTAAAGAATGCAGCAAGGCATTAAACTCACCTTGTGTAACCCTTTTATATAATAATGTACAATAAAGTATTTTTAATTTAATCTAATTTCAACTTCTGCGGAACTATAGAATATGGCCATAAGGGGAAATATTTTAATCGGCATTATGCACTCAGAGGACATTCAAATAATCTCATTCGATTAATTAGCGCTACTAAGGAATGTAGATTGGACTGTCCTTAAGACAAGAAAAACCGGCCAAGTGCGAGTCGAACTCGCGCACCGAGGGTCCCGTATCGCCATGTCACGACTAGCGCTACTCACGCCATCTAGATGGCGTGTTATGAAATGCTTCATATTAGTTAATGTCATGCTTCATAGTCTAATCGGTAGATGACGCGCGCACATACACTTTTTGGTTTCTTCTATGGGAACCCCCGTGAATTTTTTACTTTTTCTTATTTTTATTATTTGTTCTTATATCGGCCACAATAACGATTTTTTTGTGAAAATTTCAACGGGCTACCTATTACAGTTCAAGAGATACAGCCCTCGGACAGACGGACGGACGGACAGACAGACAGACAGACGGACGGACGGACGGACAGACAGACAGACAGACAGACGGCGTAGGCTTAGTAATAGGGTCCCGTACCTGATACGGAACCCTAAAAACTAAAAAGTAAAAATCGGATAAATTTTAGCGGACTAGAAAACATGAATGTCGAAAGACGATTTTGAATGGAGAATGTTAACTTCCGTCTCGTCCTAACTCCTGCCACAAACCTGTGACAAAATTCCAAACAGTCGAGAAATAAACACCGCGAAGATGTTTCGCTAACAAAACAATCGTTAACGTTAACCACTTATTGCTGCGTTAAAAACTATTAATCTCATGAAAATTGCGCAAGACATCGTAACTCAGCTAGCTAAATAAAACTCTAGCTGATTTCCCAAGTATGTTTCGGACTACCGAAACTTCTATCGTAACCTTGACAGTAGATATACGTAGTTAGTGAGTATATTAAGTACTAACGCCTCCACACATCTGTGCAAGAGGGAACAAATAACAGCTAGGTATTTGCGTTCTTTCGGTTTCATTTTCTTGTTATCTGAGAAGAGTAGAAAATTAAAAAGATTAGTAAGGATAGAATGAATAAGAATATAACGCATAAGGATTGAATGAAAAAGAATACAATGTATAAGGATTGAATGCATAAGAATCGAATGAAAAAGGATAGAATGCATAAGGATTAAATACATAATGATATAAGGGATAAGGAATGAATGCATAAGAATTTAGTGACTAGGGATTTAATGCATAAGGATTGCATGAATATGGATCAAATTAATAAGGACATCGACCGTCGACTCATCAGCAAAGACGAAATGAGAGATTATGGGCTGATTCCAACCCAGGTACGGCTAAAATGTAGCTAGCGATAACTCCAGTCAACTGTATGAGAATGTTAGAGGAGGCTTAACTGGAGGTGGTAAAATTGACCATAATAGACCTTTCACACTTGTGAACTCACGTATATTTATTAAATAGGTAGTGAAATATAAATTTTCACTTATACCATCGATCATAAAAATATAATTATTTTTTCCGTCTACGACTTATACTCTTGAAATTTTTATCCCATACCACAGAATATTTAATAAGAGTCCAATACGTCAATGTGAATATTACAAACAAATGTTGTGATTCTTAAATTATCGGCTACTGTACACACAATCGTTAGCGATCGTTTTATCAAGGCCCTACAAAATGATCTAGCATAATATCATGAAAACAAACGCCACAGAAATAACCATGCGTTCTTGAAACGCTTATTTATCCTCGACCTCGCGACTTCAGCGCTTTCGTAACCGCGACACCAGAGCTTTTAAATTATCTCTCGAGCTTTTATTGGTTGCGTTGCGTCGGTATAGCCAACCGCGTCAGGTTCCATAAAAACACATCGAAAAATGTATCCTAAAAATTGGTATGATCTTCTAGGATTGCGGGCGATATACTTTTTCATACAACTTGTGGTATGATGTACCCGTGATCCTTCGCGTAAAAGTTTTAGCCCATACTGGCAACATCTACCATTTAAGAGGCAACAAGTGGCATGGAGCACTGTCTAACTAAATTGTATAATGAAAACCCGGCCAATTGCGACTCGGACTCGAGGACCGAGGGTTCCGTACCACCGCGCAATTGGCCGGTTTTTATTATTTTTTGTTGTCATACACCTACTTTAGAGTTTGCAGTATAATCACACCAAGTTTGATGATTGTATGTATTGCCCTTTTTACGATAGAGCACAAACAAAAAAACGTGGAAAAAACACAGTTTCTTGTGACCCCATAAATTTTTTAGTTTTTGTTATTTTTTATTATTATTTGTCACTATATCCGTCATATTAGCACATATTCTGTGAAAATTTAAACCGGCTAGGTAACTATTAAGTACGGTTCAAAAGATTCAACCCTTGTTTCTTTAACGGAAGTGACAGGTACCGTACCTGTCACTTCTGCTTTTGTGGTTTCGGGTTTCGTCGTTTCCGCTGGCAGCCATTAGAGCCATAAAAGGTGGTTGGTTATGGTTATATTATTATTAAAATATATAAATATGAAAATAAATTGTGCCATAAGTTCATAGGTTGTAAAGTTGCTTTCACGAGTCATGAGCACACTCTTCATTGGTCGGTTTGACGGAATGTGACGTCGACGGCGCGCCGACGCTTCACGCGCACGCGATTGGTTCGTCAGTCGACGCTCGTCGCCTATAGGGCTCACACGCGTCGTTGGACTACAATACACTTGCGTGCAATGTTAGTCCACTACTGTCCATCTGTGCTCATGACTCGTGAAAGCAACTGTACCTAGTCATCAAGCTAAATATAGATTGTCGTAGTTCCTTAAATTAGGTGGTTAGAGTATTAAGGGTTTCAAACCTTGTATGGGAGTGACTTCTCAGTATACTGTTTTGCTCTGTGATATCACCAATGCGTAGGAAGATACCGGAGGCAACCAATATCTTCAAATTCTTGAGGAAAGTTTTCATTGAGAATATGGAATGTGTACGTCATGGGCTGGCTGGGGGCCAATCTCTTCGGATGTCATGTTTTATGCGATTAAATAATGAATAGTTTATGAAAATGTGCTGATAACGTCACCTCGGTATGGCGAAAAACTTGCTCCTGTAAAAACTTTTGTGTACGCCTCCAGTGTCCTTCACGACTATGGTGACGACAGCATACGATTCGAGCAAGTTGACTTTGTACGCAGGAGATGCGTCATAGAGAACATGTAAGCAACGGTTTGAAAATTTAGAGGGTTACATCATCGACCCGGTGGCGGAATTGGTAACGCGCTGGCGGCTCACAGGTTCGAATCCTGGTCGGGACGTATTTTTTCTCTTCATATGGTGACTAACATCAAATCAAATCATTGATTGTGCACAAAAGAACAATCACGATAAGACACAATGTGTCTTATATCATTATTATGATGTCATCATAATAATGCATCGTCAGTAGCATAGTGCGTTTTAAATTGATATGGTATGCCACAAAGCTCTTAACCTATTGACTCCTGGAGATGTGGTCATCATGAGCGCAACGGCGGCGGCGGCGGCGATGTACCAATTAATTCGAAGAGATGGCTTGATCATGTTGCATAACGAATTGTACTGAGGGAGAATTTTGTACCTAGCTCTTATCCTCAGATGACTTCTTCCTACACCCAATTTATAATTAATCCTTTACTAGAGTTTGTATTTGGACTAGTCTGTCGGACTCGCGCACCGAGGTTTCCGTACCACCGAGTAATTGGCAGGTTTTTATTATTTGATGTTTCACTTTAAATTTTATTTTTATAATCACACCAAGTTTGACGCAAGTTTTTACGATAGAGCAAAAATGAAGCATTCTCTATATTTTTGTATATTATCTTTGTTCTGTATAGTACCTATTAAGTATTCTGTGGTTCTGCTTCTTGTGTATATTTAATTTTTATTATACCCCTCTTAATTTTTTTAATTTTTTTTATTACTTGTTAGTATGTCCACCATAATAACACATATTCTGTGAAAATCAGCTACCTATTAAAAAGATACAACACTCAGACAGACGGACAGACAGAGAGACGGCGTAAGCTTAGTAATAAATAGCCTTCCTTACGGATACGGAAGACTTCGTTTCGATATGACCTACCAGTTCCATTGGAATTTCCATTGAAAATGAAAACGATTAGAGTTTATAATATTTTAATTCATATCGGGAATCTTAACAAAACTGGACAACATTAAATGGATAGCTAATTAAAATAATTAAATTAAATTATAATATATGTAACAAAACTAACTAATGAAATGATTAACAAACAACTAAAACACAATACACAAAGAAAAGCTAATAGAGAAAAAAAACTATTACTAAGAAGAACATAATGTCTATCCCATCTTAGTCTTAATTTTATGAAACTTATTAAACTCAATAAGAGCGCCATCATTTTATGTACGTGTTATTCTATAAAACAAGTCTTCCTGCAAGACAGAGTTTCTCTAGAGCAGGAGAAATGATTACATGTAAAATAGGCTTAGAATCTTTTCTAAATAAATAATTTTCATTTTCATTTTCATCACACAAGCTTAGCGCAAACTTCCATTGTGCGAATATCGGTGAGCTCAATGGTGAGCTTGATCGCGTGTGATAGATAAGATAACCAATCCATCCGCGGGCTGCCGTCCAAGACTAAAGACATCTAGGTCTCGTAGTGTTGGAATAGTCGCAGAAAGGTCCCACGCGGAAGTGCAGTTGCTTCTCTGTTTACAATCTGGCCCGGCGCGCGGCGGCACTGCATTTAAATAGTAACATGACTTTTTCGATGGCCCACTTCGTAGGCGAAGCGTTTCAATTGTGGATCTTGCCAGTTGAGCTGTCATCGTCAGGACGTGATGCAAGGAATTCTAAATTTGAAAATGGCGCTTAAAACGTCAAAGATGGCTCGCAACGACAGACATGAAATTATAAAAAAACCCGACCAAATGCGAGTCGGACTCGCAAACCGAGGTTTTCGCACCACAAAAAAAAAACCTTGAAAAAACACGTTCCTTGTATCGGGCCTCCCTTAATTTTTTACTTTTGCAATTTTTTATTTGTATTTATTTTTAATTTATTTTTATTTATTGTTATATCCGCCATAACAACACACATTCTGGTAAAATTTGAACCGGCTAGCTATTACGGTTGTAAGATACAGCCATCGGACGGACAGACGGCGTAGGGGGTACGGAAACGTAAAAATTATCCGAGTTACTCTAAGGTCCGAAATATATTGTATTAGATCTAAATTACACTGTACGCACTTTGCCACCACCTTACTAGGTACAAGATGTTAATCCAGAACTCAGGAACTAGATGATCCCCATACCCTAAGGAAAAGCAACACAACGATCCGCAGATAAATCAAAAGCTATTTGCACGAGAGTTAACGAGGTAAATGCATCTAACGGACATCGAACAGTGGACTCCGGGCGCGGGTGATGTAGTAATTGCGACTGTACCATCACGCGATGCACTGTAATGATTGCACAGTAAACGTTGCCGTCATGCGAGACTGATGTTGCGCACGCGCCTGTTCGGGGGGATAAGGAGTCGAGATGCTGTTACTATGGTTCTGGTTTACTATGTGTAATAGCATGAACTCTCTATTGACCATGGATGATGGCTAGAAAATTATGATCATGTGGAGTTTCAAGCTCTAAAAAGTTGGCTTCTGTAAGTATGTACTAAACTGTTATCCATACAAAAATGAATTAATGAGAATAAAAATTGCACGATGTATTAATTAACAATAAAACAAAAAATTGGTTTCGATTTACTAAGCCAACGGAAAGATTGCACGGACGAGCAAAATGAAAATGATAATAAAGTAAGGACAATGAGACGAAAAAGAAGAAATTGAAGACACTTTAATTGCAATGTATGATTTTAATACCCAAGTGGATGAAATTATAGATGGGAATACATATCATAATATCGTCGGAATATATATCATAATATCGTCAAGTTAGAAGATACTAGCTGCTATGTGTTCAGCAATTAATGAGGCAGCCTAAATAGACGATGCTGACAGCATCGAATGCGATGGAACGGTTGCCAGCAAGGTTGTAAACATTGCTCTGAAACGTAAACATTGGTGGGAAAGACCTAACATGGCTCGACGCTCCACTAGCTCTAAAATAGAAACCCCTGGTGCCAACGCGTTTTTGTCTATTTATTTCCGAATGGTCATCGTCTAGTAGTTTGTTGGCATATGAATTAATCCCAATTTCAAACCTGCATGCAGTTAATTAACTGTTCAATACCCAATCATATAAAAAAGAATTTTAAACATACAAAGCGAACATATGGAAATGGAATTATTTTGGTCTCGCTCAAACAAGATTTAAGATTAGGAAGGATACATTTTCATTAAGTTGGATGACTTGGACGTGATTATTAAAGTCATGATTTTACGTGAAAATGAAGTAATAGTATTTCAGCAAACACCATTACCCACACCACCGGAGCAGTGAGCAATCTCTCCTCTTTGGTCAGCCTACAAACCGTATTGGTATTGGTATCTCTTCGGGTATGAATTCGGCGGCGCCTGAGCTGAGATAGTTACTTTCCTACTTTGTTTTCACGCGAAAATTCTACACTAGACGTCAATCATTCGTATTTTCCGTAACTCTGTACAAAGATTCCTCAGATTTCATCCTCTGCGCTGCGGTCTCGGCGAGCAGAGTGTCACCTTCGCATTTTGCCTTCGCACGATCATGGTCGAAGGACGAGCGTGTGGAGTTTATTTATATGCGCGTGCGCGTCTGTTAGGTGACGATGACAGCTGTCAGACAGTCAGCGGAATCGTGCAGGGAGTTTGTCCTACATTGACGCTTTCCATTTTCTTTCATTTGAAACGTAAGTAGAGACGTGAGAACTGAGATTTAAATTCAGATTAGGTAGGCACTCCGTACTGGAACATTGACATAGAAAGTATCTTGTTTGATTATCTATTGGAAATGTGCGTTTTCTTCTTTCAATATCTAAAAATCTAAAACTAATATTCAAACGAAGCATTTTAAAAATATTCGAGATATTAATTTAAAACGTCAACAGTTATACAACATTAAGCGGCGGGTGGCCGAGTGGTTTGGGCATCGGCTTCTCATGCGGGAGGTCCGAGGTTCGAATCCGGTCGGCGTGTACCAATGAGTTTTTTCTGACGAAAAAATTTACATGCATACCTACACCCGCTGCTTCACCGTTCGGAACCGGTGTAAAACTGTAGGTCCCTTCCCTTGCCCCTTACTAGGTGGTAGGCTCAAATTGTAGCCGACTGGGTTGGTACCACCGTACTGGATGTAAGATGGCCGCAAGCAACCTCGGTTGTGTTCTCCTCTAGTCCAGTATAGCCAGCAATCCAGGGAAGTCTCCGGTATGGCACCTACCTTCTCGGAGGTGATATTGGCTGGTTAGAGCATGTGCTTTGGCCCCTCCGACTCAGCCACCCATACAAGATTACATAAAAAAAAAAACAGTGAAAACATATTTTAATTGTTGAATTTCTGTTTCTGACTGCTTGTGACGGATGATGATGGATGAGATTAGACTCAAAACAGCACATCGAAATCCTTTGATCTGTAGAATGAATGTATGTAAAACGTGAACTTTTAGGTGCAAGCACCTGCCTGCAGTGTGCGCCGCTCGGATCGCTGGCCGACGCTGCACCCCGCACCTGTCAAGCTATTTTTACCGCCAGCCATCGATCCCGAGCCACGGCGAGTGCCAAGTTTCTTATTAGATCACACCCAGAGACATCACACACAACTCTTCAGTCATCTGCTTCCAATCGGATAGCTTTATAATAATTCAAACTATATAGGTGCCTACAATGGGGTCCTCTGTTCAGGCTCTAAACTTTGAACGTCAAAAACTTCCAGGTTCTCATGTTAACAATATCAACGATACTAAATACCATGATACTAAGTAATGTGAACTAGATCAAAGGGAAACTTTAATCAACGTAATATGGCATTCACTCCATAATTAAATCAGATTTAAATCATACTATAAAAAATTATTTAAGAATCAAATTTCTCCCATATCCCTCTCACTGGAATGCACAGAAAGCTCGAATGCCACGGTAATAGGTACCAATTGCAATTTTAAAATGTATCACCGAGTACATAAACCAGTCAACAGAAGACAAGACGAGACCAATTCCGCAAGGCATAAGTAACTCGAGTCGCGTCGGTATGTCTGGAGTCTGGTGTAATAGCGGGCCCAGATGCGAGCCTTGCGGCACGCCCGGCTCAATTGAACGTCTCGCCTCAGCGCGGAGGTCGGTGTACTCTTGAAAGCTCTAATTACGAACCTGGAAGTTGATATGATTACAGAATGTGTAAAGCTGAGAGCTTTAAAACATTTAGAAAGAAAATAATAGCGGTTTATAATGTAGAAAGCTTATCACTGGTTGCGATGAAAGTAAAACTTATAATAACATGTACAAACAATTTGGTAGTTAATGATTATAAATTCAGTATTTTTAATCATTTACATAGTGTTCGAGAGTACTCATAAAAAGTAGATAATCTACAAACGTGCAATTATATACGTTGGATCGGTCAAAATTGTCTAATTCCACGCCTCCTCACGGTCCGCAGCAGTTGTTAACTACTGGTGTTGGCAGATATGAGCCTGTCGTAAAAATTTTGGGTAGGTATCTATTCGTTATACTGCAGTCAAAATAATGGTAAACAATAATCAAGTAAATTAGAGAGTTTTGTAGTTAGTTCTGGTGCTTCGATGTAAGCTTAGACCGGTGGGTATTTGGATTATTTTCCCCGTTGTGAGATGTGTTTTGGGCTTGATCATTAAAATTTTGCTGAATTTGGTTCGAATGGTTTGTTCGCATAATTTTTAACAATATTTGCTACGGGTTACACAGGGTAAACTGTGCAATTTTCAATGCGTCAATAGGTGATTTAGATAGCGTTTTATGACTAACAAACAGAAGACATGCAGAGACACATATACCATTTTATTATAATATAGAGACAAGATAAAGACAAGACGATAAAAGAATTTCACGTGTAGAGAGAATCGCGTGAGAAGACATCTTTGTTCTACCAGAAGTCTTTTATGATTTAAACGATGAAGCGTATCCAGTTCGTCATCGTATCACTGATACGAACGAATACGGAATTACGGACTTCCGCACTACGTATATTAATAGCTTGATAATTTTCGATCGTCTAATAATACTTAGACATGCAGCGGGCAGCGCGGATGACACGATCGACATTCGCTTTCAATTTTTATAATCGGCGTCAGAACATCTGTATCATATAGTTATGTATAATATACGGGCGTCTTATTTTTTTATGTGTCTATGAGTGTATAACATGTCTATATGATGTTGATACGTGTGGAATATTTTGTAAATTTGGCCTTCTCCGGCCTTCAATACTAAACGTTGAAACGGGTTAGGAAATGTGCGTGGCGTGTCTCCACTGCATCGTGGACGGAGAGAGAAGCGTGGGTAGGCTTGTCCCATTTGGATCGCTACGTTGGTCACCAGACTTATCGATAATGAGCTTTCCTAGGTCATTTCCAAACGTTTTTACGTCGGGTGACCACACGTCAAGTTTTTCCACAGCAAAGGTCAGGAATTCGATGTGGCCGCGCAAGCCAGCGTAATTTTATTTTAATGTTCAGATGTTGAGCACTTAATGCCGCGAGGCCGGCCGAATTGGACCGGCAATGTGGGTAGGCGCGAAGGTGTCAACCACAGGTGTCAACACACGTCGCGTCCCATTATAAAGCTTTTATCCGGGTCCACGGGACTAAGGTCATGTCGTCGGGCCTCTTCCCGTCGTGTACCGTCGTCCCGACATAGGCCCGGTGGTTGCAGCAGACTGGGAAAGTTCGCTGTGACTACGGCCCTCTTTAGAAGCAGATTGATGTTGCTATGCCGGGACCGACGACGACGGCCGCCACTACGCTGGCATGATAGTCCATGGTGGCTGAACGTTTCGAAATCAGTACCGCACACGCAGGCGTGTGGTTGGCACACCTTCGCACCCACTCGGAGTGCAACGCAGATTCTCACAGTGTGATTATAGTTTCTCATGGTGAGGGGTACGCGTGCAGCCAAGCTCCTGCCTCTCTCTCCGAAGATGCCATGACCCGGGTGCGATCAGTTCCCGAAAAAGCTTGAACCATTTCCGTATGGATTACCTTGATCCTTGGCAAATCCCAGCCTCCCTGTGATCCAGGGATTTTAGGACATTGCACTCTCTCTCCGGGACATTGCACTTTTCAATACTCCACGGCACCACTCATGTGACTGACCTCAAACTCACCAAGTGATGGTTTAAGAATATTTCCTATGAGGTCAAGTCCGTTATGAGCAAAGCCCAGGAACGCTGGAAGGGCAACATCCTCGACCGTACGGATGCCGATTCCTCCATATTTCATAGGGAGGGTGCCCTGACCTGCCTCCAAGATACTGATTGCAGACTCAAATTTAAAATTTGTTGCAAACAGCTTTTAATAGTATCGTCCACAGCCCTCAATTTAGCCGTCCATAGAACTATCTGAAGTTTGTCCTTTCTTTTTTGAATGAGCCGGGATCGACTCATTGGTCAGAGGCGCTACGAGTAAGAATAAGTTCACCCTCGATAAAATCTTTATACCAGGATGTTAATTAGAAAGTTTGTAGTTTGTATAAATGTTAAGTTTCCTTATAAAATAAAATAAAATAAAAAATATTAAAGCTTTTTTTTCTCTCTGAGTAATTCTGACTTTTTGCTCACAGCTCAAACTTGTGAGCGGGTGCTGTTTTGTAGACACTGGTCTACTCCAATTGGCAACATGCTATATGAATGGTTTACGCTTATGGAAAAGAACTATTGTATTCGTGATACATTTTTGTATCGTATTTATCGTAAAAGGAACTGCACATGTACATACTTAATTGTAAAGAGAGAATAATGATGACTCGTACTGTGTAGGCAGTGGTAAACACTTTTTTAAATGTAGACTAAGTGGACGTAAAAAATAATGTATCCAGCGAAGTTTCTTGCCAGTTCCTCTTCACTGTGATAATCGAACTGGCTAAATGCCGAAATATGACGAACCCGAGTGCAGTGTACTGTCTATGGATGATGAATAGGGAATAAAGAATTGTGTGTATTTCGTAAGTACAAGAATAGTTGGAACGTAATGATAGGCAGTTTTGAAGCGTTTGCTCTTCAACGAGTCAACGAGACGCTACGTGCGCTTGAAGACGCTTTTGTGCGACGTCAGGGCAACGAAAGCTTGTTCAGGCTAAGATTTACTATCGCGAATGTGAGCGAAAGATCGATACGCATGCATAGTGAACATAGCGAAACGTTTTAAAAGTCTCGCAAGGTCTAAAATACAAAATCAACCAAAATACCAAATCAATTGTAAAAACTATAATGACAAATTCAAGTGTTAGTGAACTACCACACGAATGATGAATAAAGAATAAAGAATACACTACATAGACTACATTCTAACAAATCTAGGAGAATTTTGATGGAAAAAAACACAGTTTGGGAAAAACTTTTAAAACAAACAAGACGAAACACGAAATACGGACGTGCGTATGTAATGAAGGTATATCTATCACGAGGGATTACTATATATACACTTACTATATATTAGTATAAAATATGCCTTCTCTCATTATAAATACTTTTTGAAACATAAAGATGGCTGTTCCTCGGGTCTCAGTAATTACTTGTCAAGTTTATGACAAAGGAAAAATTAAATTTAATAAAAGTAATAAAATATATTTGTTGTTATAGCATAAAAATAACGAGTTTTACCATGCATGCAGCCTTTAACTTAGCGTCACTAACGACGCTAGCAAGAGAAATTTTATCCAGCATCAGAAAGAGGGCCGGATCCAGAGCGGAACCACGCGCTACAAAAATGCTTTTGCTTATTCCTCGCCGGGTTTGTGCGGCTTCGCGGTAAAACGACCCACTATTTATGTAGAAAGTGTACATGAGCGCATTATAATTTTAGTATATTCTGCGCAGACGAGAGCAAAAACTGTGGCGTTCTCCAGACGAACGATTTCTGCGGCTGCGTCTGCGGTTAGGTATATCTGAGCGGATCGAACGTAGCTCGTGGCCAGTGGCGATTGGTTCATAGTTTGTTTGTACTGACTTACCTAGCGAACGAATGCACTGCATTTGCGAAATTCAAATGTAAATATTATTGTAAATACTGGGGTTTAAGTAAATGTTTGGCTTTATTTCAATGCGTTTTCCGATTGCAAATATTAACTTTATTTATGAATTTAGATATTTCGAGAAAGTTCTTCTATCGGTCGGTTTCAGTCGAAACATAAATTACAAAACTGTGCTTCAAAAAATTTAAATACATACGTATGTATGTATGTAAATTTTAAACACGCTGTGTCCCGACAATCTGGGTAAGCAGAGTACTCGATGTTGTGCTGCAAGTACTCTTGTAAATTAGAGCACAACACCGACCATCACGATTAAGTGTTGGGATTAGAAAACTATCAAGCAGCAAGTAAGGCAGAAGTCCCACCTGCTGCATGACTCGGTTGAGAACCGTGCCAGGGTGGGAGGTGGCAAGTCTGTCGCCCTTTAGCACGGCATCTTGTCCTTATCCCTTAGTCGCTTTTTACGACATACACGGAGAGAGATGCACTGGGGCTATTGTTATGGGATGTACCGGCCCCACACAGTTAAAAATGTGATATCACGAAATCACAATAATTCTACGTTTACATCGAGAAGTTCCGGTGATATTGCAAAAGATATTCACACATGTAAAACCATCAGTCATCATCACATCACGTATCTGTAAAACTCGGAACAACACTGCTTTAACCATTTCGATGGCTTTAACGTTTCTCTAGCTATCCAAAACTAATAACGCACATTACTTTAATTGCGTACTTGAGGAGACTCCATTCAAGATGCGCTTGCGACCATTGCACGTGCAGATCGATGGTGACTTTCATATCGGCAACCGGAAATGTGAGTGTGTCCACTTCGCCCGCGTCGTCGGTTAGAGAGCTGGCCACAGCGCCCACATCGCATTTAGATCTCTTTAGCGGGATTTATTGAAATTGAAAATTCTCGTGCTTACTAAAATCTGGGAACCTAACTCCGCATAATGGGAGAACTAGAAATGAAACTATGGTATTTACGATCATGATTATGTGATATGATAATAATTTCCTGTTTTCTATTGTAACATGGGGGACAAAAATATCAATACCACCAGAGGTACGGCCAGTAGTGATATAGTGGGTCCACAGACGGTGAGTGGGTCCGTCATCGCAGAACTTTCAACAGACAGTTGTGGCAGCCAAATTAGGTATTATCAAACACAAAAATTCCCATAGCCTGTTTTAAGTGGTACAAATTTATAGCTATGCTGGATTTACTTCACCAAACTCAAATTTCTAAAGATCGCTACGCGGTAAGATGTAGCTATAGAAGTACTCGACGATGAAGCTACAAGAAGTACAAAACTATCCAGTGCGACAAAGAAAAGCAGAGTGTCTAAATAATACTGGAATCAATCTTCGATAAAGATACGTCAGAGTAATGTGAGTAGTGTACCTAGTTTAGAAACTAGAGCGAGCACCAGTCCGTTTATTAATAATGCATTAGGAATCGACGAAGATTGAATGATCGATATTCAATTTTGTAAATTAACAAACGCGCGAGGAGGCGATCGAGAATACCAATTATAGAAATTGTATCATTGGCGTTAAGAATGCGGGTTCATATAAAGAAACATGCAATGCAGTATGAGGTCTTTTACAACATTTTAAGGCAGGGGAACAATGAACTAAACGTGAGATTTCAAAAAGTACAGGGAGAGTAGATGGTAGGGCAAACTAGTCGGATTGTTACCACCGCACTGAATGCAGGGCTCTTTCGAAATCTAATCTTTTAGGAAAAAATTACATTACTTCAGTTACATATGGCCTGCACGAATAGAAGCGAAGAACTGGCATACCACCTAGTTCTGGCAATAAACTGACATCACGAATCGAATTATGTCAGCAGTTTACTTTTAAAGAAAACAAAGATGTGGATTATGATGACTACGATGACAAGTAAAATGATGACATAAAATTAAGAAAGTAATCATATCATATCAACGTTCAATAGGCAAGATTGTTACAAAACATCAGAATGTTCCTGTTGGACCCTCTCTTGTGAGATTGTGAGCTGTTTTTCTCACAAATCTATCCTAATCTATGAACTAGAAAAAAAGTCGACCGCTTCCTCAAGCGCAAAGATCTAGATTCCACCTCATGCAGTCAGCAGCGTCCCCGTGCCGAGACTGGATTATTTCCGTCTACTGCGTGTACCGTCCACAGGCCGTTGGCTTTCCTCGGAACCAGAGATTTGGCTCGACTACACGGAGAAGACACATGGATATTTCGAACGCACAAATCGAGAGAAAAGGCACGCAGGGGCACTTGGCACTTGGCAGTGGCCGACAAGGTCGGTCGAATCACTCGGCGAAACTTTTGGAAAAATTAATAACATTGTTCTAAAGTAAACTTTCTGAGGAAAGGAATTTGAAATCAACAGAAAATACCTATAATTTATTTTACACATTAATACAAGTTTCAAGAAAATGGGGAATAATTGTGTAATTTGCCATTCTGCGATTTTGGTCACATGTAGGGTGGTAGTAAAAAATACATTATAAGTAAGTAGATATCTCATTGACTTGAATATAAATAAATAGTTCGGTAAATCTAATTAAATACAAGCCAAATATGAATAAAAAGACCATTAGAAAACATAAATTATTTGAATATAATGTCTCTGTTAAAATTTGCTTTTGAATTAATTTATACGGACACTTAGCATTCATTCTTTCTTATTAACTTTCCCCACTCTGGCTGGCACGATTCCGACTCCAAAGCAATCACAATGATAGAAGAGTAAGATGAATTTCTAGACAAAATTATTGAAACGAAAGTACATGCGGATCTAATTATCCGTCTAAAATATTATGCCAAATAGTACTTATTACATGCTGGATTAGCCGCATAGAGCATTAAACGTTCAACTCCGCAGGGACGTTGGATCTCTGTGTGTTCTAGTACCACGGGGAGTGTTACCAAGGAGCTGCACGATGTGATCCCTCCATCCCCATTCTACCATCATTCCACGCGCAACAGGTTGGGAATGCATCAACAAACTCTCGATATCCACCCACTTAGGACAAATCGATCCAGAAATCCTTGATTTCCAGGGTTGCCAACATGTGGAATGCACTGCCACATGCATCCTTTCCTCTAATCTACAGTCTGGGATCCTTCAAAGTTCAAACATAATGTGAAGGTGCACCTAGCCGGCCAACATGGTATTCGCAGCCCCCGTAAATATCCCAATGCCGTGGGCGCCGTCGGACTACACCTCTGCGTTAGCTGGCGCTCGCCATATGTTGTGCATCCCATAAAAAAACGTTTTTATGCATGTAGATAAAAATAGCTCTAGGAGTCGACATTTCTAACCAAAACTGTAGTACATAAGTACTGCACACAAATGTGTCTTATTCTAATTCATCATCACGGATACATGTATCCACTCGAATTCTTGAATCCTTTCATCAAGCTACCTACATACACAAAGATGTTGGCCAACAACCCCGCGTGTGCTTCAGACGAAGATTTGGAGACAAGGTCGTCAGCATCACACGCAATTGTACATAAATGGAGCGGATTCGAGTATGAGGTCAGTGCAAAGACGAACTCGGATCGCACACAAAGAAATGTTTTCTCCCGGGCGCATGCGTCGATATTAAGAGTACGTACTAGTATATGTGCG
The DNA here is from genome assembly GCA_946902875.1 of Nematopogon swammerdamellus. Taxonomy (NCBI): domain Eukaryota; kingdom Metazoa; phylum Arthropoda; class Insecta; order Lepidoptera; family Adelidae; genus Nematopogon; species Nematopogon swammerdamellus. The sequence continues at coordinate 18,188,305 of OX336347.1, forward strand.
CAGAAATCTCTACACGTGGACGCAGAGGATTCTGTGGCAGAGGCTTGCCGTGCGTGGTGGTTGTTGTGATACATTAGATGTGAACAATCATTGATTGTTGACCGTCTTTGTTGATTGATTGTCTTCTTTCTGCTAATTAGGTATCACATCGAAATGTTTCCTTTCCATTTAATAGGATGCGAATAAAATCTGTATAACTGGTGCTATAAAGACTATAATTAGTATTCAAAATTATTGATGCTAAAGCATATTTGAGAACATTTTTAAAATGTGTTATGCTAGAGAGAAATTTACCACACTGAACGATAAATGCGCAGAAGAAGTATGTACCAAGGTGCAGTCTAATAGACCCCGCGAAGACAATAAATACGTAATATTATTTTAAAGTATTGGCAGCTTCCTCTTCTTGGACAATGGCGCCGTCACTATAAACGCATTACATAACTTCTTCCCCCCAATTAAACGTAAGTGCAATGACACTACAAAATCCAGTATATTAAGTTTAAAAGACCAATTAAGTATTATGATATAATTTCAAATTATTCAAATCAATTTTGGATAGATGATTCAGTTCATCTTGATTTCGATATTGTCAATGGACGTATCTGTAATGTGAAATAGTTTGAACTTGATGTTGTAAAAAAACATTGACTTGTTAGTATTTGCTACTGCTCACCAATATAGCAAGTTATCGAAAATAACGAAAACTACTTCCTCGTGGACTAACTTCAATTTAGGCCGGCTCACTTTCACAAACAGTCTGCACGTTCCAGATCCACATCCTAGTGGCCCAGTGCTTCTGGAATCTGCCAGACGCAAGTCTGGTTCTACTATGACCTGGATAAATACATTTAATCCTATAAATATATCGGCGTGTGCCCTAATCGAAGCCCAACCGATGCTTCTAGGTCATTTGTGTTTACAGAAGTATGAATTGCTAGTAAACGTACAATTTACCTTGAATCAAGTACATTAAAAAACACTTGTTAGTGAAGGGCTTTGAATGGTAGGTAATTTAAAGTGTGTAAATATTTAAAGTATTTGTAGTTTATCTTCTGCTATTTGCGCACATAAGCAGTAATTATGTACACAAATCGTAAATTCTATTCCACCGATTGTGAAATGGCTGGAATAGAATTTTAGTGATGATAATTTAAAAACCTCTTCCAAACATTTTTTTTTAGAATTAATAGTTCAGAATTTCATTAGCAGTAAGATTCCTTTGTCTTACTCTTCTTGCTCTTTACACGCATTTATTTTCAAGTTTTATGAAAAGTTTTAGACTAGTTTTAAAACCGTTATTTTGTGTTTTACATAATGTAGACAGACAGAATATCGAATAAAAAAAACACGCTGCCGCTCTTTCCATGTTTATCATTTTGAGGTTCGCAGAATCCTTGTCTTCTCATCACGTCACGATGGCCTGCTCTATTTTAGCCTAGCTAATTACCATTTCCTTGTCTTCGCCACATTTATCATACCTCCGAACTGCTTGCGACTTGTCGTGGTCATATGCCATCTGTACGCTGTCAACTGTTGAGTTCTTGTGTTTACTTTGCTTTAATTATGCCTTTGACGCTTTTGACGGGAACTAATTGTCTGTTCTTGATTAAGACTTTGTAACATTAGAGAGCTCCAAAATTATGCACTGAACACATTTCAGTAACTACTGTTGCTCAATGGCTTGTATAATGGGTGATTTTGATACTATGCCGGATACTTCAGGTGGTTAATCCATATGAAAACAAAGTATATTAAAAAAAGAACAGTGGCGAAATTGGAAAAAAAATTGTTCCCCATATATTTTTGTAAACTCTTTTTTTTAATTTTGGCACCTTTAAATTTTTATAATCTACTTGGTTTTTCATACAGATTAATCCCTTGAAATATCAGGCATAGTAATATGCTAGTTAGTTATGTTAGTTTAGTTGCAGAAAGTTAGGGAGGGGTTTTCAAAAAGGTAGACTAAAATTTTACATCGTTTTCTAGTATTTTAATTTGCTTGCCAAACCTAGTATCTGTTTTTTTCTGAACGTAGGTACTGTCCAGAACTCTGTGGCATATTGCACCAATGTATTTGTCAAATCTTATATATCTTTTTGTATCATTTCCAGAACTCTCCTAGAAATCATGTATTTCTCTACGCGGACAGATGCGGAACCGGCGATTTCATCTAATTTTACAACAGAGCACGGAATGCAGTGGGAACGCGAATGCCGAACTCACCGGCGCGGCGGCGCGGCGTTCCTAGGCCGTTATTTTTAAAACACATTTCATAACTCGACCGTCCAAGTTTGTCGGTCAACTCATCGTTCAGCACCAAGACCAAGGGGCTTTTCGGTACGCACCCGTGCGACTAACAACGTATCGTTCGTTAACTAATGGCAATAATGATGAGACATCAAATGCAGATTTTGGGAACCTGGGGCCATTCAGGTTAAAAAAGGTAGGAAGTCAACGGTGAAATGGCCACACAGCGAATCATAGAAAGAAGAGAAGACAAACGTTGAGAGTTCATTGAATTGGAGTTAAAACCCATAAATGGTAAACATATTTTTACAAATAAAGTTATATTAGACTCATTTGTCCAATCACCCCTGTTCTTTTCCGTTTCTTTTGAATTTTGAATACACGAGACTTATTCAGACAAACCGTAGCAGATAAATAAACTTATAAAATAAAAAGTTATCAAGAACGCGATCGTGCGGGATATATAGAACGGCTTACCTGAATCGGCGTCGAAAATCCGAAATCAGCTTGATCCTGAACTGGCCTGACCTGCGCGCGCACTTTTCCTAAACCGCGTAAACAGCACACGGACTAGGGCTAACCGACTAACATTACACTATGTCTCCGGACTGATCTTCGCGATCCTCTCGGATTGGGCAATTTATTTAATAAATTTTTAAGGAGCAGTCATTTCGTATTTTGGTGCGCACCGCTCGGCTTCAGGGTGCGTTCGGCACTGCGCGTGCGGAGCTGCGTGACGTAAGTCGGACCGATATAGCGCGCCGCCACCGTCGACGATGCGAAACTGCGCGTCTTCACTTACTTTCTAATTTGACTCTTATCTCTTAGCGCTAGAGTAGAAATCGCATTGAAGCCGAGCGCGCTTTAAGCCAATTCGCGTTCGAACGTTGGAAATGTCGAGCGATGGACTCGCGCGTTTATTTTTGAAGTAGCTTTTCGTCGCTTTTCTCGCGGAAAGCTTCGCGCGTGGCTTAAAACGGCAATCCCTGTTTATCGAGCGCGTACGCGGCGGGCCGTACGCGCAGCGAGCAAAATGTACCCGCCTTCAGTCTGTCCTACTAATAAGTAGCTTCCGACACTTCTGAAGTCGATCTGACTGATAAGACTGGTAGGTTATTTACTGTCTTCAACATAATTTCGATTACCGATATGTTGTAAACAATTAAGTAGGATGCAGTTTTAGAACCCAGATAATTACAATTAAACCTTTTCCAATTACAATTTAATTTTCCCGAACCAGAGATAACACGTCGCCCATATATATGTACTCGTACTTACGTAGGTATTTAAGGATGCATCAAACACGACGCTAGTAAATGCCGAATCTAGATCAACTTCCAGTGAAGTTTCCTGTCATTTCGTCTTCGCTGTGACAATCGAATTGGCGGAATGTTCCATGTAAATATGACAAATCTGAGCGCATTGTACTGCCAAGATATGATAAATAAACAATAAACAATACATAGAACTATTTTTCTTTCTTACCACAGTGTGTAAAAACAATCGACCTATCTAAATGTGACCGGAACTGAGCGAAAATGGACAGTGTGCTGCCGCCCAAAAGCTTTATGATCAACCGGTAATATCAATAGTTCGGTTATTTACGTTTCTCTAAATAGATTATTCGAAAAATATATTCATTTGGAAAGTTATTAGATTCAGATTTTATGGAAATGCTATTTTATGCTTTTGCGAGTGCTTTTGTTGATTCGAATGTAGCTACAAAATAGTTTGTTAGGTACGAGTATGGAATTTTTCTTGATAGGTATGCCTACTAACAAAGATATTTTAATTAAAGGTTCAAAACAATTTCTAGTCTAGGAACGTTAATATTGTTATATTATTGTAATTTGCAAAATTGCTAGGTTGTCATTTAGTCTTCGATAAAATTTTCGGAAAAAATTTACAAAATTAAAATTTAAACAAAAAATACTACATAGTTAGGTACTCCATAACTATTCATTAAGGACGCACAAAAAAAATTACAAACATGTAAAATGTAATGTTGGGTTGACGTTGAGAATACAAAAACCTAAAAGCAGTCCAAAAGCAGAGATATTTCTAACAACAACGTCTTACTCTACCACCATAGACAAAGGCTCGATAGGTCGCGCGGATGCGTCGAGATTTATGTATGACAAGTACCTACGCGAAATCCACCGCGTGTTTCAAACCAAACAAAACACGCGCGTGAGAGTTTGACATTGAACGCTCGCAGCTCAACTGGAGGATTGTCCAAAAATAAAAATACACTTTATACGTAGCACTACGTCTCTCTAATGCTCTCCGCTCGTTTCCCTGACAGCTCGGCCCCGGCCGTGCTGCGGGCGGGGCGGCTGGGGGGCTGTACAAATATTACGTAAGTTGATGCGCTACAGTCCACAGCGCCACGTCAGAAACGCGTCGATAGCAGTGCTCGAATTGAACCGGAACGCACCGGAACTCCGCACTATGGAAAATGGCAGAACAGCCCAGATTGTTATTGTTGTGTGTTCTTTATGGCGAAATAAATATCTGAATCTGAATCTGAATAAAAATGATGTTTACAAAAATGGACTAAAAAAAATTAAGTCAATTAGGGTTTTTGTAAAAAATATTTTTAATCTGAGCTTTTTATAACATTTTTCATAGTGCGGCGTAACGGTGCGTTCCAGCAATTCGAGTATTGGTCGATAGGCAAGTTTGTCCCGACTTATAATAAATACAAGTTCCAAATTCAAACTGCTTAATGTACAGAATGTGTCAACATCAACAATACTAAAACATTAGACGTCATTGTTATTAATGTGTTGTCAATATAGGTTTTTTTTTTAACCCCCATCTCAAAAGGAGGGGTGTTATAAGTTTGACGCCTCCGTGTCTGTCTCTCGGTGTGTTTGTGTCTGTCTGTGGCATCGTAGCTTCCAAACGGATGGACCGATTTGAATGCGGTTTTTTATAAAAGCTTGCAGTTTTATAAACAAAACTTTAATTACAAATTGAAAAAAAAAACCCGACTTTAAACAGTCAAAAATAATTTCCGCTTACTTACTTAAAGGAGTCGGGGGACCGCCGAGTAAATAAAATATAAAAACTGAACTACGCGGGTATTTACTTAGCGGTCCCCCGACTGCTTTAAGTAAGTAAAGGGAAATATTTTTTGGTAGGGTGAAAGCACATGCTCCGATCAGCCAGTATCACCTCCGAGAAGGTAGGTGCCATACCGGAGAATTCCTTTTGGAATTCCGACTATACTGGATTAGAGAAGAACAGAACCGAGGCTGCTATGCGACCATCTTACATCCAGTACGTTGGTACCAACCCAGTCGGCTACAATTTGAGCCTACCAACTAGTAAGGGGCAATGGAAGGGACCTACACTTTAGCACCGGTTCCGAACGATAAAGCAGCAGGTATAGGTATGCAGGTATATTTTTTCGTCAGAAAAAAAGTCTTCGGTACACGCCGACCGGATTGGAACCTCGGACCTCTCGCAAGAGAAGCCGATGCCTAGCTAGACCACTCGGCCGCTTGAGTGTGTTTGAAATACAAATAATTTTAATTTTAATAAATGCTGATGGTTTACTGTGATGCTTTACCGTGTGGGGCCGGTACTTAAAAAGACTAGCCCCACTGCATCTCTCCCCATGCATGTCGTAAAAGGCGACTAAGGGATAAGGACAAGATGCCGTGCTAAAGGGCGACAGGATCGCCACCTCTCACCTTGGTACGGTACTTCCAGGTCTTCGTGACTTACTTGCTGCTTGATCGATTAAATCTTGTTCGAATACTTTTCCAAATGTGGTGGTCGGTGTTGTGCTGTAATTTACCAGAGTTCTTGCAGCACAACACCGATTGCTCTGCTTACCCCGATTGTCGGGATTCAGCGCGTGTGATATGTATGTTTATGTTCCATGTTAAATGTTCCAGGTCAAAAATGTCTCCTATTAATTAAGTAATCACCATAATGTTAGGAAACATATGAACAACGCCCATGAGCGCCTCATCTCAACTCTCTCAACTCAATAGTGGCGGCCGTTTCGCGATGTTGCGTACGCGCAATTTCGCACGACCGATGAAGTGCGCCGCCGCGTCGCCCCGTGCTTCCGGGCCGTTGGCGAATTTTTCGAAACTATTTTGATAGTGGTCTCGCCCCAGCCCGCTCGATTGATTAAGTCAACCCGACTGCACTGACTGACGATAGAAGCCGTAAGGCGCATGTTGACAGTCCACGTGTGTCATATAGATTGTAATTTCGTCTTTGTTTGCACAAATTTTATAATGGCTAAATAAATACGTTGCACAATGAGCAACCTACATTTTTAGGTTTCCGTACCTCGTACGGAAGCCTATTAGTAAGCCTACATCGTCTGTCTGTCAATCTTTCTGTCTGTCCGTTCGTCCGTCCGTCCGTCCAATGGCTGTATCTTTGGAACCGTAATAGCGAGGCGGTTGAAATTTTCACACAAAGGAGTAGGGCGATAAAACAACAAATAATAAAAAACATTAAACGTTAAAATAAAAATTTTAAATTAAAATTAAGGGGGGTCCCCAAAGTACCCATACAAGAAACGTGTTTTTTCAACGTTTTTTTTTTGTGGTGCGGAAACCTCGGTGCGCGAGTCCGACTCGCACTTGGCCGGTTTTTAGGGTTCCTCATCCATACGGAAGCCAAGTGCAAGTCTAACTCGCGCACCGAGGTTTGGTCGGTTTTTATTATTTGATGTTTTAACGTATCTCAGCAACACGCCATCTATGGATGAAAGTTCACACTTTTGTTGTTAAAATGATTGGATAATTCGGTAGATGGCGCTCTTCTGAAAATAAAGATATTTGTGCGGCATAAATATTTTACTTTTTCTATTTTGTATTATTTGTTATTACATATATCAACCACAATAACACATATCTTATCCAATAGCTAGCATTACTTAAGTTAAATACTTCTATGCGGATTTTACACACGTATAAAACATTAAAGCCGCATTAGGTTATGTTTCTTAAATTTAAAATAAATTAAATTAATAAAGATTTCACCTGCTGGACAAGTTGATGGGCGTGTTCTCCTTTTGAGTTTGGTATTTGATATAAACCTCGACAGGGGATCATTGGCCGCGACAAGGTTAATATATCTTGCATCTTTTATCTGTCTCTATTAATTTCAATAAAAATTCAGCTCAAATAAAATATACTACACAAATTAACAAGCGACAAATTCCATACTAAAACTTGGCAGACGCACAACTGGGACAATCACAAAGCATAACTGATTCCTAAACCAAAACAATAGATCGCACAAACGGGGAAGTAAGGAGGGACGACAGAGACAAAGTGATGAGGTCACTCACAGACTACAGAGTGATGATCACAAAGAAGAAAGAGCTTGGCACGCGGAGTGTATTGGCCTGGGAGTTTTCGGAAATGCTTCTCGGAGACAAAACGAAAAAAAAACTGAACAAAAATGCGAAAAGAACTGACTGACAAAGAAAATGACCCCAAATATGTCTGGAGGACAAACTTTTCATAGCTGTTAAGAAAATTTCAAAGAACTACTACTAAAGAATGTCCCCCAACTATGTCTGGCTTTGAAGTAAATGCATAGGAGAATCTCTTTCTCGGAGACAGATATTCTCACATTCTTCGCGAGACAGCGTCTCCTCTGTCGAAGAAAAAAACACGTCCTCGGGTTTGGCATTTTTGCTATTTTATTAGAGTAGTCTTTGGAGGTTCTTAAAGCCCCGTTCGTCCCATGAGATGAAATAGGTACATGTTTTGTACCTTTCACTTTTTACATTGGTACGTGTGGAATGACCTATGAAATGTTTTGAGACGTGTACCGTCTTGCTGGGTTGTAAGATTTAGTCTCGACAAATGCCCGACGTTGAAAAACTATTTTTGAACACATTAATACACGTCTGTGCATTATTGTGATTACAGTTAAAAAAAATCACCAGATACTATTTTCAAAGCTTTCGTATTTTCGAAAGAAATATCGTATTCGGAAAAACAAAAGATTGCGTTTCTAAGTGAGTGGCCTCATGAGCTCACTCACGCTTGAAAATGTAACGAGGTGGATCAGAACCGAAAATATAACTCAGGGCCGACCAAGCATGTCAGTAGCATGTAGAAATCAGCATTTCTCTAACTTTTACAGTTGCTTTCACGAGTCATGTCATGAGCACAGATGGACAGTGGACTAACATTTCACGCAAGTGTATAGTAGTCGAACGACGCGTGTGACTCGTGTGAGCCCAATAGGCGACGAGCGTCGACTGACGACGACTGACGAACCAATCGCGTGAGGCGTCTGCGCCGTCGTCGACGTCACATCCCGTCAAACCGACCAATGAAAAGTGTGCTCATGGCTCGTGAAAGCAACTGTACCTACTTAATAACAAACCCAACTAATGCAGTCTGTTCGTATGGCTCTTAGATTTTTGTATTTTTATGGAAACTGACACGGTGGGCTACATCACCTACAACGTCCGCGATGTCAGCCCATAACACCTTGGTGAAGTAGGTGCCATGTCAGTGCTTACCTTCGGTCGTGCCGGCTACACTGAACTGGACGGAAAACACAAACTATTTACAGAACCGTTTCGACCGACTTTTCATTTAATGCGGTGGTATCAAACCGGGCAGGTTAAATTCTACCACCTAGTAAGGTGAGAAGGGAAGGGACCTACCTAAGAAGTAGAGAGTAGAGATCAGAGGCGGCGCAAGGCGTGGGCGACGTGGGCGACCGCCCACGGCCTCGCGGCCCAAGGGGCCTCGTGCCTCGAAAGTGCATGCAGCGGAAATCCATTTCGACGATGAAAATCCATAAAATCCATCCTCTAGTGCCACCAGAGAGGGCCTCGCAAAATGTATCTTGCCCACATCAAATTCAGGTCTTGCCCCGCCACTGGTAGAGATAGAGATAGAGACAGAGATGAGGTACTCACGGTGCGAACGGACATCTTGCCGGCCGGTTTCTCCGTGACGTACGCCTCCATGCCGGCCATCAGCACTGTGGCTCCCAGGAACTTGTTGAGCAGCGCGCGCGCCTCCGAGTCCTCCGTCGTGTCTCCGTCCTCGATCACTGCCCATGCGCACACGCACACATACACCTTCAAGGACACCTTCGCATTAGGCGGCTACCTCGGACCTCTCGCATGAGAAGCCGATGCCCAAACTACTCGGCCACCACGAGGGTGCTCAGCCGCCCAAAAGCCGCGCGATATACTAAGGTGCTGCTTAGCCGGCCAATATGTTAGGGCCTTGGGGCCCTTAATTCTACATTCATGGTCAAGTATTTATATATTATACTAGCTTTTGCCCGCGGCTTCGCTCGCGTGAAATTCGTAGCTTAATTTCGGCGCGCGGATCAATTCGGTTTGTATGAAGCCACAGCTTAGCGTAACCGGAACTGAATTTTACTAAGCCTACCCTGCCTGTGTCATGTACATGTAGAGTTAAATGTGTTTGTTTGTACTAAGTTTCATCGAATGGAGGAACATATTATACATGCATACAAAGATTGATGCGATTGATGCACGGAGATGTTTGACGCGATTTCAACGTAGACCAGCATGAATACTTACTAGGTTGAAAGTTGAACTGAACGAAAGGAAAACGCACGTCGGCGTCGGTTGTGCATTGCATTGCATTGTTAGTATAGAATAAACTGCGTGAACAGACTGGGAGATTTTATTCTTGAATGTGTTTTTGGGCTGCCATAGAGGATTAATTATTATGATAATAGTAGATTTTTTTTGTTTTTTTTTATTGCTACCGAACTGGGTGGCTCTGTCCGAGGTCGCAACCTCGAGATAATATTATAATGTTATTGTACTTTTCTTAATTTTTTTTCTGTATTCTTCCATGTTTTGAATGCTCCTTTATAGGATTACTGAATATAGGGTGTCGCAACCACAACCACAAAATTCGAAAGGGGGTGATTTTGTACATGAAACAGAACAAATTTTGTTCTACGATTTTTTAATCTGAAGAAAAATAAAATAATTTTCCCCATTGGTAAATTTTGAGCAAAGGTATTTGAAAATTGTATTGAATTTTTTTTCATAAATATTACAGTATCCTCACCAATATCAGCATTCTTCATCCTCGTTAGTATATCCTGCACTCCTGTCACCTTCGTGTTGCTATCCAGGAACGACTTGGAAGTCTTCTCTGTCTGCTGAACCCTCTCGCTACGTGTGCTGGCTTGCGTACTCTGCGTGTGTCCGCGCTGCTGTGTCGAGACATCTCTGACAGTCGTGTGACCATCTAGAGAGGAGCCTAGACTCTGTTCGCTGTCGGTGCGGGCTATACCTAAGAAAAATTAATGGCAATGAAAAGGGGTTGTTGAAAAATTTGTTTTAGTCGAGGTCGCTTCTGGCGCCGCGAGGCTCAACGTTTGAGAGTTCTCTGTCAACAGTCGAGCAGTAAATGATGAATAATTTGAAGTAAATTATTAAATTAGGTAACTCCTATACTAATCCCCGTGCATCACAGACATGAGAATGTCCATGGGCATCGTTAGACACCTAATTGTAGGTGAAAAGGTGCCACATGTCGCGATATCCATAAACAAAACTGTAGGTATGCACGGTTCCCGACAATAAGTAATGTACATCGAGCTTTAGAAAGAGACAAACCAAAACAATTTGTAGAGCGTCGTCTCTGTCGCACTAACTAGCACGTCTCTGTGCGACAGAGACGACGCTCTACAACCGGATTGTCCTCTTTCTTACTGCCAAGTACTGTACGATTTGGCTGGTAATGAAACTGCTCATGTGACAAGGTTCAAAGCATCTATTACGATTGCTTAGTAGGGGAAGGGAAACCGATAAGCGTTTTCGCCTGGGCGACAGATATTGTATGGGAGAAAAGTGCACCGGTCGATTTTTGTACTAAAATTAGCTTAGAAATTAGTAGAAACAATATTTGGGTAAACAATGTTATAAAACTCGACGAAGAACACGAGGCAAGTTGATCTAAAATGTTGTAGTCGGGCTCTCTGTTCTTTCTAATTCGTTTAAACTATCAATTTGCCTTGTTTTCTTTGTTTTTCATAGTCGGTAATTTTTTTTTTTTTTATCATTTTTAGGTCTCAACCATAAAGCGTTTTTATTTATCTCCGTTTCAATCTCAAGACAATGATACCTTAGTGTGTTATGTTATGTTAGTTTATGACTACCCAGGGAAAAATAAGAAGAACAAAATCAAAGTAATTTATTTTATGATATAATCTTGTCTAATAGGCACTGAAGGCCAAATATTTTTATAAGTAGTAGTTGTAGTAGTGGTAGGGAAAAGTACCATATATTTTTTAAGGCATAACTGATTGATTAGTCGCGCCAACTTTTGTGACAACTTGCCATCATACTAGTTTAGGTACATTTTAAAAATCAAAGTATCTAAAAATAATCACATGTCTCAAAATTTTCGACTGTATTGTACCTACCTGGGTGCGTATCGGAACCTCCGGAGACATTATCACGCAGAGCGGTGGTGCGCAGGATGAGGCCCGCCTTCGGGTACGACGAGCTCTTCTCACTCTTGGATGTATCAACTGCGAACAAACATAGCAGCTACTTGCACTACATCACACCACAGAGCAAAATTTAAAGACCCGTATATAAGGTGCTTCGTTATTTATGTCCAAAATTTCGGGAGGGTTACACACACACTCAAATAAACACTTTACGTAAGAAAACAACATGTTTATATAAGTATTTTTTCTATTAAAAAAAAATTAATCAAATAAGTAGCTGTAAAAACCAATCATAGTGGCCTTGTGACTTACTTACAACAAACAGCTGTTCTGCGTTTGAACATAGTACGGTCATTGACCTCGTACAATGCAAGTTACCTACTGTTACACACAGGTTAATGTTTAGGGAGCAAACATGTTTTGGTAAATTTCTCGAAAAGTATATATATATAAAACATATATTTTCTTTTTGCGTAACGTGTTTATTTGAGTGTGTATGTAACCCTCCCGAAGTTAATGACATGACTAACGAAACACCTTATCTATGGTGCTTCGTTATTATGTCAAAAATTTCAGGAGGGTTTTATACGCATTAAAATAAACACTTTAAGCAAAACAAATTATATGTTTTTAGCATTACTTTTCGAGAAATTTAACAAAACATGTTTGGTACCTAAACATTAACCTGTGTGTAACAGTAGGTAACTTGCATTGTACGGGGTCAATGACCGTACTATGTTCAAACGCAGAACAGCTGTTTGTTGTAAGTAAGTCACAAGGTCACTATGATTGGTTTTTACAGCTACTTATTTGATTTTATTTTTTTGTTAGGAGAAAAAATGCTTCTATAAACACATGCTTTTTTCTTAGGTAAAGTGTTTATTTGAGTGCGTATGTAACCCTCCCGAAATTTTTGACATAAATAACGAAGCACCTTATTACGACCAGTGTGTCCTCCCGGTTATGTATGATGTACGAGTGTGAAACGTGAACTCTGACGAAGGTCGCTGTTGTCAAAGGTTGAAAGTATAGCGAGCAACGGAGCGAGCCATGCTCGGAATATCGCGATATGTGCGGATACGTGATATGGTGCGTAACGAGACAATCCGCCGACGCACCAAAGTAGTCCATATTGAACACCGGGTGGCCAAGCTCAAGTGGCAGTGGGCTGGGCACGTTAGCCGAAGAGACGACGACCGTTGGAGAAACGTCGGTCGAAACGGCTATGTAAATAGTTCGTGTTTTCCGTCCTGTTCAGTGTAGCCGACATAAAAATGAAGGGAAGCACTGACATGGTAACTAGTTCACCTGGTGTTATGGGCTGACATCACGGATGTTGTAGGTGATGTAGCCAACCGTGACAGATTCCATAAAAAAATCGTGCTACGGAAACCTAAAGAAAGAGAAATGCGACTGACCGGCATTTTTGATCAACTTTTCTGTGAGTGATTTGACCGAGCTCTGGCGGACATTTTTCTTCTCGCTGCGTCGCTCCGAGAACTCCTGCAAAGCCTGTCGCTCCTCTTTCTGCAACAAACATAGAACACATCCGTTAATGCCAGCCAACCTACTGGAGCACTTGTTTTATTACTAACTTTTTTCATGTGCAATTAATTCTTTTAGCTGCGTCCGCGGAGTATACTTTGATTTTTCCGCCGCTACCCACCGTTTAATTATTAAATTTTTCTCTAAATGCAATTTAATGAAAATTATGAAGTTGAAATTTTCATACTAATAACAATATAAACGATTACGCCAAATTCGCGTCTCCGTCATTGTCGTTGAGGTGATTCCATCTCACTTCTACTAAAATGATTCCATCTCACTTCTACTAAAATGATTCCATCTCAATTCTACCACAAATATTCCATTTCAATTGTATTAAAAAAATTCCATCGCACTTCTACTAAAAAGATTCCATCTCACTTCTACTAAAAATATTCCATCTCACTTCTATTAAAAAGATTCCATCTCACTTCTACTAAAATATTCCATCTCACTTCTACTAAAAAGGAAACTGCCTCGCGATCTCTTTGTCTCTTCTCTCCCCTGTCACCGCTCCTCATTCGATGAGGGCTTACGTCATTAATCATTATAGTAACTGACGAAGATGCTTTGTCAGATTGCATTTGTGAAAACCCCTTGTAAATTCGTTGGGTCGTTCTCGATTTAGACATATAGGCAGACATACGTACGTAACCGGCAGTAAGTAATGAAAATCGATCTATAGAAACAGACAATCCGGTTGTAGAGCGTCGTCTCTATCGCATGAGTATCGAGTTAGTGCGACAGAGGCGACGCTCTACAACCGGTTTGTCTCTTTCGAAAGCTCGATGTTCATTCAAACGAAGAAAAAATTTACATTTTGAGATTTGTGACACGGGTTCAAGTGTCTTGGTGTCTACATGCAATGGCCGGCATGTGTTTGGTGAAGTCAATTGAAGCTGAGATCTATCTACGTCTACGTCTTTCTTCACAACATCACACAGTGCCGTGTAGGGCCGGTACTTTAAAAGAATAGCCTCACTGCATCTCTCACCGTGTATGTCGTAAAAGGCGACTAAGGGATATGACTCCTTTCTTATATTACTAGGTGGTAGGGTTTAACCCGCCCGGGTTGGTATCACCGCACTGAATGAAAGGTCGGTCGAAACGGCTATGTAAATAGTTTGTGTTTTCCGTCCAGTTTAGTGTAGCCGGCACGACCGAAGGGAAGCACTGACGTGGCACCAAGTTCACCCGGTGTTATGGGCTGACATCACGGATGTTGTGGGTGATGTAGCCAAACGTGTCAGTTTCCATAAAAAAAAAACCTAAGTGTGACGTGAAGGACACCTTTGTGTGCTATGACCTTGCTATGACATACACCGGAAATACGACCAAAGCAAGAAAGGACTAACTGTCTGAACATTGTTTATAGAAGCGCCCGTCTTCCCCCCGAACTTCTTGGTAGTAGTGATGGCGCTGAGTCCGCGGTGTCTTGACTGTTGGCGTTCCTTCAGCGCGTCCCGCACCGGACCATCAGGGCTATCCTGGGTCTCCAACAGACGCGCCAGCTCGTCTGGGTCTGTGGAGTAGGCTGTCACGGAGACAGAGCCTTCGGGCTCCGAGCCATTGGTCGAGCGGTACTCCGAGCGGATGACGGTGCCTTTTACTGGAAAAGAGACAAACAATTTTTTTATGCTTCCAGAGTCCAGTTCGGGCGTCTTTTGTGGCTGAGATTTAACCATTGAAAGCTGAGATTTATGAACCAAGATAAAAATACGTGATCGGATTTTAGTCAATTTCTACACGTGACCGTATGCTTCCCATGTCAGTCATCCGGTCAGCGTGTATCCGGCCACTGCTGGACATAATCTCTCCAGTTTTCCTCCAGTCCTCCCGGCCTTCAGCCGTACGGATTGCCATTGCTTTCCGTCGAAGTGCTTGATGTCGTCGTCCCACCTGGCGGGTGGTCTTCCCACACTCCGTTTTCCCGTCCACGGCCCGGCCGCCATTGTAGGACACGGGCGACGCACACAAAATTTAATGTAATCGAAATTGACTAACCTTGATAATTATTGGCACCGTTCCTTAAAGCCTTTATTCCGAACAGGGGTCTGCCATCAGCATCCATCGGGCCGAGTCCGTAACTCGAAGTGATCACGTCGGTTGGCTTTGCGATCACCTTGGACGGACTAGTGCTCCTATACTTAGGCTTCTCCGTTTCAAACTTTTTGCTTGAGAACGTCCGGGTCTCGGAGGTTATAGTCTTCTTCAGCCCGCGGTTAATTACCCATGATGGTTTTTCCTCGGTTACAACCTTATGCGTTATAACTTTCTTTTCATTGTCCAGCCGGGAAGATTTGGTTCGATCTGTTAGTGGTTCCGTTTTGGTCTTCAGTGCGTCGTTCCTCGGTCTCTTGAAGTCAGGACTAGGAGTTCTAGTGTGAATATGATCGCGCGGAGCTTGCGGCTTCTTTGCGGGACTCGGAGTTCTTCGTCGAGCCTCGGGAGTAGAGACGGGAGTGTACTTCCCGTTCATCTGCATCACTTCCACAGTGTCCTTAGAGGATCTCCTCTCCGTGCTGCTCTTCTCTTCCACGGTCACCCTGGTAACGGTAGAATATTGAGTGTTGACCTCGTCTTTGACTTCGGAGACAGCTTTATTGGAAGAGTCGTCGGTGTGAACGATCTTGGTGTGTTCGTCGAGCCCGACTTTCCTCATGTAAGCCGACGCGTATTCGTTGAACCGATTAGATTTAGCCTTAGGAGAGACAGCGACCTTGCTAGGGGAATGAGTGCGCGTTTTTTTGTCAGGACTAGGTTGGCGTGCCTTCTTGTCGGGACTGGGCTGACGTACTTTCTTCTCAGGACTAGGCTGGCGAACTTTCTTCTCAGTGCTCGCATGACGAACAGGGCTTCTAGTCTTGGTAGTTTCAGGTTTCCTAGCAGCCTTTTCCGGACTGCGCCTTCGAGTATGAGTTTCAATAGACTCGGTTTGTTGCACTCTCTCTTTCTTTAATATGTGCGTGGTTGGCTTCTCCTGCTGAGTCGGCTGGGAGTGCTTCACGGTCGGCTTGTGGTCTGGAGAATGAATTCTCAAATCGATTTCGTTGACTGTTTTCTTGTGCTGCTGTGTTTGACGGTGTCGGGTGAACGTGTTAGTATCGACGGTGTGTACGCTCTCTGTCGCCTTTTTCGCCAATCTCATTTGGGCTCGAATACGTCGCCGTTGTTCGTAACCCACAACCTTTTCGAGCTGAAAAATTATCAATCACAGTTACCATAAAAAATGGTCCACAAAACTGTCAGCATGCAGGTGACTAATAAGAGAAGGGTTTTGTATTTACTGACCATTTGTTCGAGGAGTTCGATATCGAAAATATCCTCAATGCAAGGCTGGTGGTGCGGCTCCGCGGCGCTGCTGCGGCGCCGCTCCGTGCTGACGTGCTCCGTGCTCGTCCGGCGCAGCTCCACTCCAAACTTGCCACTGCCTCGCCTACTGCTCACGTGCACTTCCTCAAATGATTTTTCCACTTCGGTTGCCTTCGGAGCTTGCAGGACGGGAGAAGGCCTATCCACATGCTTTTTAGGAGACTCCTTTTGACTGTCCTTGGTAGGTTCCGACTTTTGACCGACCGGGTATCGAGACAGGACACTCTTTTTGGTTGTCAATTCTCGCCTTTGGGAGTCCTCACGCTTGTGGAAATCTTCGCGCGTATGAGAATCCACTTTCACATGGCGTTCCGGCGATTTAGTATATGTTCTTTCGGGCGATTTTCTGGAGACGCGATCTGGAGTTTTCTCGGAGGGTTTGTGGGCTCCATTGGTGAGGGTTTTCGAGTGACTGTGAGGCCGCTCTTGCGTCCCGTTGGTGAGTTGGCCCATACAGTTGCGGACGTGTGGAGCGATGTCGATCTCACTCTCTGTGTCGGTCAGATTTGGAGATCCATCTTCGAGCGACGGGTGCAGGACGGTTGTTGAGTCTGTCGGCGTAGACTTTTTGTATACTCCAATGTCTGTCAACTTTGTAACTTTTGGAGAGATGTGCGGCTCGTGCTTCTGTTCTGTTTGTTGGGATGCGATGTTTTCAAATAGAGCCTTCGCCTTCTTGACGGCATCACTACTACAATTACTACGAAGTGTAGTAATTTTTACGATCGGAGTTCTTTCCTGGGTTTTCAAGTTGGGACTCGCAGAGTCTCTCACTTTTGCATGAGAGGACACGGTTTCCTTGGCATAAGATCCTACTTTGTGGTCATTATGATCATGTCTGGACTTCATATGTTCCGTGGTCTTAGAAACTGTGTGCAGTTCATCGGAGTCGCTCAAGAACATTTCGGCGCTCTGTACGAATTTGTTCACCTTGTCTGAAACACTTAGAAGACACTCATCCGATTTTAGAGACTCGTGCACATCGGAAAAATCTGGCCTGCCTACTTTAGGCGCAGGCTGTGAAGGCTTAATTGGAGCTGTAATCTCTTCTGCGGTCTTAACAAAAAGATTTGCCTTATCGTTGACACTCAACTTGGTGTAGTCATCTTGGTAGTGCGGACTTTCGTAAGCCTGATGAGGCAAAGGCGATGGTGCCTCTTTAGTTGGAGACTTACGCGAACTTTTCGGTGTGGCAAACTTTGTTACTTTTTCGGAAACACTCAGCAAGCACTCGTCCGACTCGTCAGCAATATAATCGGAGTGCACCGCTCTTTCAGTTTCCTTAAAGCGATAAGTTTTGTCTTTCGTGCTGGTGAGATTGTCTGCCTTGTTCAAGAATTTGTTGACTTTGTCGTTGACGCTCAAGAGACACTCGTCGGAGCCCGTGACGCGGTCGACGTCGCTTATTTTCTTAGCGGCTTCCTCGTCTTCGGATATTTCGACGATGTCATCTACGAGTGACTCGGTTTCGTGTATCGTGGTGTGCGTGCGGCGGCGTAATTCGTCGTCTGGTTCGCTTACTTCGTCCGGTAGACGAGGCTTTCCCGTCTCCTCTAGAAAGCTGACAGGAGTGGGACAGATATGATCTGGTGAATTCTCCCTTGAAGATTTGGCCTGTTGAATATCTATGATTATGTCTTCATCATCAGTAGTGCGATTAAGAGTCGTTGCTGATTTGGGTTTAGTAATTAGATTGGTTTGAAGCTTGTCAGTCCTTAATTTGTTGACTTGATGAACAGTTTTAATAGTGGTCGACGCAGTTTGTTTGTTTGTGGCCGCTTTGGTTTTAGATACCGTGCTGATACTGATCTCCGGCTTGGATTTCATTCTAGTTGGAGCGGTTTTATTTGTTTTAATGGTGATGTCGCTGGTGGTTCGCGTGATCTTTAAATCGTTCACTGGCTTTGGTGCGACGCTTTCCTTAGTTGTATGAGTTATTCTAGTGTTCTTGATATTTTCATTTCTGTCTATAGATCTGCGCCTCGTTGTAACAACTTTCACTTGTTCGTCTTCCGATTCGCTATCCACTTGTGCTGAGGTCACCCTTGTTTTAGAATATGTTGTCTTATTCAAGTTAGTGGACTTGCTACCGACTTGTGACTTCACAGATGATGTTTTAGTGAAACTATTTTGTTTTGTTAAATTGACACTTTTTTTAGTATCACTTGGAAGTTTCTCGATCGGTTTTCGTTGAGCTGGATATTCAGTTATTGTGGATTTCCTTGTGGTTGATTTTTGACCCTTCAAGTCGGTGCTCTCAAATGATTTTTGGTAGTTCGTCTTTTTATCCGTGTGGCGAGATTGAGGGCTCTTTTCAGGGGCAGCTACAGGTTTTTTGGGTGAAATACTTCTGCTCTTATTCGGAGATTCCGTTCTCGAGGAAGGCGTGTTAATGTCCCCTGATTGACGCTTAGTGGGCGACATATTTCTAGAGCCCGGTTTTGATCCTTTTTCATATGAGGGTGATTGCTTGAGAGGACCTTTCTCGACTTCTTTACGTCGATCTGTTATTTTCGTATCAGTAGATTTGCGAATGTGGCTGATTTCCACTTTTGTATCATCTACTTCAGTAACATGTGTATCCAGTGATATAATATCCTGAAGGCTAGTTGTAGCCTTTGATGGACTAGGCTGGCGATCCCTTGTAGGAGATCGTCTGTTCTCAGGTTGATCTCGGTTAGGTGATATATTTCTCAACGTTTTTTGAACCCTATCAATTATTGCTTGTTTCTTTTCGGCTGATATGAATTCTTCGGTGTTCACAATTGACTTCTTGACGGGGGAAGGGCTTCGAAGGGTTTTCGGACCAGATGTTTCAGATTGAGGTTTCTTGATCGAGGATTTATTTATTGTGGAGGTAGGCTGTTCTACAATAGGTTTCCGTTGTGGAGATATAGAAGAGCGCGGAGAGTTATCAGGCGACTGATGGCGCAATATTTTAGTGTCTTCCTTGAGGTTATTAACATTTTTACTAAAATCCTTTACAGTAGTGACAGAAGTAGTGATATTAGAGTCGGTAATAATGTCCTGTAATTTAGTAGGAGATGATTCTCTCGATGGAGTTTTGTATTTCTCTGTAGGTTGAGGAGGAGACACATTTCTGGAGTCACGCACAGTGGTTTTCTCACCAGTTTCTTTTTCACGAGAAATAAAATTGGAAACGTGATGAGTGTTTTTGTCAGTAGTCTTTCTCTGTGATGGAAATTCGGCCAAAGGAGAACTTTCTCTGCCGGGACTCGTGCATGGAGAAACGCTCGAGGAAGTTTTGGTGGATTCGGTCGGTTTTAAATCGAGCGGTAAATTATCGAGAATTTTTGAGACTGTCTTCTCCGCTTCAATCATCAGAGAATCTTTGTCCGCCATGCCCAGGATCTTACGACACCTCTCCTCGTAAGTTTCGCTCCTGGTGAATGGAGGACGCTCCTTCACCTTGCTTATGGAGTCTGGTTTGTCGGGTCTGTCTTTTTTGACAATTTTGTGTTCTGGAAAACTCTTCGGCTCTTCCGTAGGAGATATCATGAATGTAGTCGGCGGCCTCTCTGACGGTGACACTTGAATGGAATCACAGGAAGGCTTCTTCAAGGAGCTCTTTCTGGGAAGTGCCTCCTTAACGGGAGATTGTTTTTCAGGAGATGTTTCTCTCGGAGACTTGCAAGGTATCTTCGAGGGAGAAGGAGACCTCTTAACGTCTAGTGTATGCGGACGTTCGTCCGATTGAGTTATGACCGCATCCTTTTTAGTAGTATTACGCGAAAATATTTCCACATCATCTAGGTCCGTCACCATAGTATTCGCCTGCCTGTCGTCCTGCGGAGAACTGAAGTACATTATCTCGCTGACTGAAGTGGTCGGAGAACTTTGGCCGGAAGACGGCGCGTCATCAGTCTGTTTAGGTTTCCGCGTAGGACTGGTGGAAGGGGTGACCAATTGCCTTGGATGCTCGGACATCGTCTTCTTGTTGATCTCTTCCCTGTTTCTCTCGAAAGCGATGAAGTCAGTCGAGGAAGTGTAGTACTTTTCTTTAGTCGGTGACCTTACTGGAGAAGTGCTTCCACGAGGAACATTTTTACTTGGGGACTCTCCGCTGCGCGTGCCAGTTGTACGAGTTGTACTTTTGGTAGAAACAGTTGTGGATTTATCATCGGTTTCCTGCTTCTTCCTTTCGTATGTCCCATATTTCGAGGGTGAAGGCTGTCTGTTTGTATCCTTTGGAGTGTGCTTCGGCGAGGGAAGTTTCTCAGGTGACTTGTTGATGCGACCCGTTGGTGTAGGCACAATGTCAACGGGCCGTCTAGTACCCTTAGTCGGTGAGGGCGAACGCGTATTCATTCTGGTTTGGGAAGTATTGCTCGTGATGTCCTCATGGCGCACGTCACACGTCTGGGAATTACGAATAGTATCGGAATGTTTATCGTAGTTGTCGCCCTCGAAGCTGACTTTAGGCGGAGACGGATGCCTCTTCACATCCTTTGTGGGACTTTGCCTCGAATGTATGTCCGTTCTCATTGTTGTTTTGTCATCGAAAGTGGTAGTGGAATGCTTTGTATCCTGTTTAGTAAAGCGAGAGTAATCATTGGATCGCTTCTCGTCGTATTTGGTGGTGAGAATTGAGCTCGGAACGTAATCCTTTGTGGGGCTCTTCCTAGACGGCGAAGGGCTCTTGTCGTGAGGTTTTGAATATTTTTCAGGGCTCTGCGAGTATCTTATGTTTGTCCTTGTATCTTTATTAGTGGTTTGTTTGGAATCAATGTGATGAGTATCAAATTTTGTGGACGTTTTCGTCTCCTCGTCGACGAAGCGGTATGTGTCCTTAACCGGACTGTGCCTCGTTGGTGACGGTGACTGCGGATAACGTAGCGAAGTTTTGCGGTCAGGACTCGTGGACCTATTGGTGGTGGTGGTGATATCATATTGATCGGTGCTGTTTTTCGTAGTCGTATCTCGGTGGGTCACAGTGCGAGTGGGCGACTGCCTATCAAATTTGGAGGGGCTTCCACCTCGACTGGACGGTTTTCTAGTGTACTTATCGGGACTCACGCTGCTTCTAATGGATGATGTACTCGACTGATAGGTCGTGCTTGCAGGAGAAGATCCTCGAATGGAGCCACGAGGAGTAGAAGGAGTGTCTGCCCTCAAGGTGCTCGCCCAAGCCTGATGCGTCGGACTCAGGTCGGTGCTGATTTTCTTTTGAGAAAAATCGGTCTTATAGGTCGTTTGATAGTGGTCTTCGTCGACTCTCTTCTTTCTATCGACAGTCTCTTCCACAGATTCTTCAACGTTACGTATGTCCTCACGATTCTTTACCGTACTATCGATGTGATAACCGTCGCTCTCACGCTTCTGATCGGTAAAGTTCTGCTTAGATTCACGTTTAGTAAATTCAGCTTGTTCGTGGTGAACGTTCTTGGATAATGTTTCTTTAGCTTCCGTCTGTTTTCGGTCGACGGAATCAGCTCGTTTTTCAAATCTCTCGACTTGCTCCTGCCTTTCGCGGTCGACGTTTTCGCATTTGAACTCTTTATTCGTATTCTCAACGTCCATTTGCGAGTGTGATGTCCTGGACGACATACTGTCACTCCGCACCTGCTGGGAATGCTGCTGCGAATGGCTGGTCTGTACCACCGGCCCGCGTATTTCGCGTCTCGTGCTCGTCACTCGGGTGCCGTCCGGGAGCGTCCGGGTCTCCACGATCACTTTTGTATTTTCGTCAGGATATTCCACTTTTCTGGATGTCAGTTCACCTTGAGTTTCCTGATTTCTTAGTGAGGATTCGAAGTTTTGTGACTTGGAGACGGTTCGGAATGAGGTCCGCTCGTCGCTCGTATCTTTCTCGGATCTCTGTCGGTCATCCTGTCGTAGGACTCGCTCGGTGGAAAAGTCGACAACGTCGACGGGAGCGTTCGAAGTAGTTTCCTGGTTGGTCGACGATACTTGCTGCATCTTCGACGTAGAGGAGGAGCTGGTCGTAGATGAGAACGTGGATCCATCGTCTGTCTTGCGGGAGAACTGCTCGTGAGCCGAGGTGGCGGAGGCGTTCTCGTTCCTCTTGATGCTGGTGTTGTCGTCCTGGTACTCGGTGACGGCTCGCTTGTGCTGGTCGACGGCGGCGAAGCGCCCGGTGCCCCCGTCCGCGTCGTACTGGCCAGCCACGTGCGCGTGCACCGATCTCACGTGAGTGTGTCCGTCGTCGGTCGTCTTGTTCTCCGACTCCACGGACCAGCCGGCGTTGGAGCGGTCTTTCAGATCTGTAAGATAAATGAAATTTATTATTTATGTGCAAATCAAAGTCCGTATATGGAAAGGCAACGATAGACTATATTTACTAGTATAATCTGATCAGAATTTATAAAGCTAAATAAAGCGTTAAATTGTAATGTCCTTATTCGGGCATGTAGCAATGTCATTCATTTCTATAGAAAATAGGTACAGATTATGAGAGTAAATACGGGATGCTACCAGGAAGGTCATACTCTGAAGTGTGTTAGTCCGGACACCGTGTTGGTATGAAGTTCAGAATGACCTTGCATCTGGTAGGAATAGTCCCTGGGCGGGGAGCCGGCGTCGCGAACCTCCTTGCTCTTGATGGACTGGAAGCTCTGGTCTGCGAACGACTTGGTGTGGCCCTGGGACGTGCTGAACTCGTGACCTGACGACACATACGATTAGGTCCTCAACCCCTTAAAGCAAATTATATTTCCGACAAGACGTTGGGAGATCCGCCCCCTAAGCTGTTTCGTCACCGTGGAAGTGTATGGCCTAAATTCCTCCTAGCAATGAGGGAAGCCCGCGTTTTATCTGGTCTGATGATGAAGAGAGATGGGAGATGCACTCGCCGCATCTTCACATATTGGAGTAATACCCTTGGTAGCGCCAACGTATAGTTAAAATGAAGTTAACGAACTCTTCAAAGCATTCCCCATAGAAGGTTATTATTTTGTGTAATTTGACTACATCATCTCCTGCCAGAAGACGTGATCGCATTCTATCATGTTCCCATCGGATATTCGGAATTATGTACGAGTAACACACTTGTGTTCTTACCGAACTTGACCTGATTTTTTTCATAGTCCGACCGACGAGTGGCCTTTGCGTGCGGTGGTACCTACACCTACCAATCCGGGTAATAATAGGTAATAGAAATAAATAAGCTAAGACACCTACCCTTAGCTTCGGTGCGCTGCGTTGGTTTGTCCTCTTGCGTATACAGGTTCCGAAGCCTCTCCTCGCGCAGACGGTACATGTGCGCACGAATCTCCTTCTTGCGACCAAAGTCTTCGGTTTGCTGCCACTGTTATCAATCATACGTATAAGAATAATATTATAATATAATTTGTCTTTAAAACAAAAGACATATACAACACGTCACAATCAACAAACTTATAACACCCCTCTTTATTTTTTGTTCGGGGTTGACAGAGAAAAGGAACTGACTAAACACGAAATTCACTAGCTAGATCTATAAAGTTAAGCGTGAACGCCTGCTGTTTTACAAGTGGCAATACATTTTCCTTCCGAGAAAATGTTGCAGGTACCAATATTTCGGCACTGTTTCCTGATTTGAGACCTGTTTCTGATAATCACACAACATAACATGTAATGAATGAATCTATAAACTGGCTATAAAAATGTAATCCTGGTAAGAAGTAGGTAGTGCAAAAATATCCAAGAAATTAATTAGAAACTAGCTGGAGTTGATTTTATTATTTACTAGCTTTTGCCCGCGGTTTCGCGTGACTTTTTACTCACAGCTCACACTCCCATAAATAAAACCTTACTCGGTCAAGTTTCTTGCCAGTTCTTCCTCGCTGTGATGATCGAACTCTGGCGGAATGTTACAATGTAAAATATGTCAAATCTGAGCGCAGCCTACTGCCTAAAGTTGATGAATAAACAATAACATCTTACCATCCTCCGCAAAACATCCTCATCGTGTATAGTGGACACGTCGCCTTCCGACATCGTGCCTGGAACAACACAATTAATAATGATATTATACAGAGCTATGAAACGAATAGCTGTTGGCCGGATACCGGATAACCGGTCGGACATTGTCACAGAGCTTGCCGTAAAGTGTATTGCGTGCGAGCCCGCGCGGAGGCGAGCGAGGCGCGCAGGATCGGGCGAATTCGGATGAATTCGAGCGAAATAATATCTTCTCAAGCGTTCCTTGTTTACAAAAACAAGCTTCTTTATTCACCATAATTTACCTTATTCAGTACGTGTAGAGTGGTTTCATTTTATGAAGGCACGAGGCGTTGTTGTTCGTTGTTCCCTACTGAGCTCCGCGCGGTCTCACACCACTTCCTACCTCATACCCCTCGTGCCTTCGTAAAATGAAAACACTCTACTAGACAATAAATTAAAAAAAAGTTTTTTATTTGTACGTATTGTGGTTTTATTTGTGTTTAGAGTATCTTAGATGAGAATTTGAAAAGGATTTTATGAAATTTTCTTCATTTATTAAAAATTTTATATCCGCCGGAAAATTACCTACTACTTGGTATCCGGCCGGATAGTAAAATTAGACCGGATGCCAAATATCCGTTTCATCTCTAACACAATACAAGTTCTTCACAATATGCTCATCAACATCGTCATTCCTGCTTGTGAGTTGTGATAGAACTTGGCTAGGTAGGACTGTACCTATGCGTGTGACAGTGATGAAACTACGATAGAAATGAATAAATGATATTTTCTAACAAGCCTAACACATAATGTAGTATTACAAAGCAACAACCATTAAGAAATGGACACGATACATTAAACTCAATATGCTCCATATAAGGCGTTGTGCCGGTATAACTGCGGCGGAGCAGCGTAGCTCCCTGCGGTACACACACTGCGCCCGAGTTCCGGGTAGAGATACGGAGCTGTTCCCACGATTACTCTGCTGCAAGAACTTACTAAGTGATACTGTAAATATAATACTTGGAGGGAGGAGGCTCGAAATACGGACAGTAATAAAACTAACAATTTCAAACGCTTCAGAGAAGTCCTTCATTAAAACAACTATAAAGCTAGAATTTCCGATTTAGTTCGCCTTGTGATCTTGATAGCTGCACAAGAGTTCACAAGACGATGAGAATGCGTGATCCACGATCCTGAGTTGTAAGCATCAATGAGAAGGAAAATGCATCAAGATGAATAGGCTCATTGATGAATAGATCTATTGAATGGCTAACAACCTGCGTGTACTTGCATCAGAAAGTGAATTAAAATCTCCATAGAGATAGCCAATTAAGTGGTGTCAAGACCTATTGAAGGGATCCGATCCTTTTCAAGAGTGGATTATTAAATTGTCTTCTGTTACAGACTCTTAGAGACTCGATAAATAAAGCATGAGAACATTAGTTGGTTCCATTGATTGGAACGTTGCGATCGATTTATTCATCGTGTGAATGATCAGCGGCATCTGGCGTGATCGACGTGAGTTATTCGTCCGATCGAGGTTGAGCCCGATCCAGATTGGTCGATTTATTCGTGTCATTTTTTTTTATGTAAGGAGCGGGCGGCCGCCAACCCGCGAGCCTTTTTGGTCGGTGGGTGGCCTTAGCTCGGCGCGCCGCATTCAACCATTCCAGTGACATAATTGCGAGTCACATTGATACCTGTGCGATACTTATTCATTACGACTTGATATCATGAGAAAATTATACGGTTGTATTATTGGAGAAATAATTGTCCCAGAAATATTATAGGTCAGTGTTGTTATTGTAAACATTACATCATCAGAGAATCTTTTGAATAGGCTATCAAAATAATAAAACAAATTTACGTTCAGCTCTTCAATGTCACTAAACATATGAGAGAATGAAAAAAACAACTGGCTATGCCGTAAGCCGTAGGTAGAGCCATCCATTTAAGTTCTGTTCGAGCTCTACCAAGCAGTGCCAACAACGATGCACGTGGGAGCGGGCGCACCGGGGTAGGTACCTATCTACTCATAAGTTGCCTACTTAATGAATGTATAAAAAAAGACCACACATTAAAGCTTTTAACACGCGCTAAGAGTTATCTAGTCTAGCTAGACAAGCCTTCACCCTTATCGTTGACAAAGAATAGACAGGACAAGGTTGTGTGATGGATGGAAAATTTCTAACTCGAAGCTAGTACAGTTTTGTACTCGAAGTAAATATGTAGAGAAGAAAATGGCGAATAAAGTCGTAACTTTAGGCGATGTTGACGGAAAACAAATTCGAACGATTTTAATTTGGCGCAGTGGTGGTACAAATACGGCTAATTAGGTATGGAAATAACAGCAACGCAAACTTATCTTCATGACAGAAAATTGCACTTAGATTTACGAGTATAACCCAAAAAAATGAGAAGGTGATGCACTCCGACGGACTCTAATTCTTGCAATTTGACGCAATGCCCTTGCCGTTTGACCGTAAGCAGAAAATAAAGAAGAACAAACTCGTATCCATCTTCTCCTTTGTTCACGTGAATGTCGTAAGAGGAGCAATGTCTTAGCCGCGAGTATCACGTGTCAACACCAAGCTGCACCCAGTTAGATAACGAATACTAGTTACTTAATGCCTCCACTAACTACTTACATAGGTACTTAAAGATATGGTGCTAAGAGTGATCCCTGTGGGGTGGGGTGGGACGTTTTGATTTTTCACAGTTATTCAAAGCGATTTTTCAAAGTGTTTGACTACTTGACTTGAAACTTGATCAAATGACAGAAAAAATATTTATGTAAATATACCTACAATTACATTATAATGAAATGACCGAGGAAATCTTGAGTTATCTAAAACAAGCTGAACTTAAAGCCTACTCAAATAAGTCGAAAATAAAGCAGGGTCGAGAAAAATCTTAAATCCTTTGATTGAGTGCTTTGAAAATTCAGAGAAGTGCTGAAATTGACGAAACACAGTGATTGAGAAAAATCAACGATGTTTATGCATGCGTCTGGGCTGGGTCGACCCTGGCGTGCCTTTACAATAATGAAGCAGGACAAGGGCGAAAAACATATTATCGGGCCGATCTCCCTCGTATGTATTTTCACATAGCGCAGACGGCGACAGTATGGTCCACGATCAACAGTCGTTGACCATACAAGGAGATGTCGCTAGCCTTGTCGCGCCAAAAAAAGAAAATAATGCAGCCAAGGAACGTTGCGCAATAAAAGTTGCCAGTATTTATGGCACGCCTCCGCTGCCGCCGCCCCTAGACCCTAAGGCTGAAGCAAAAACTATTTACGGGCATTTTACGACCTCAGACATACTTCATTGAGAAGAAATATTCAGCCATATCATTTTTGATGATAACCTGGTGAGGAAAAATTTACAAAGTGTCGAGAGAAGAGAATAGTCGAAACACCTACCTACAATGTCAGAAAATTATGTTCAGCTCAGTATAGAATAATTAAATGTATGTGTTTCGATCATGTTCAAGTGCTACGTTTGTAATAAAAATATATGTTTTTCGTATCTGCGAAGTCAATCGAAAGCATCCGTCTAAACCTGCTAAAGAAATAATCCCATTCTCTCTCTGCTACATACTGTCCTAACGTCCAATAGGTATATCGAATCAAGAACGCAATGCTGTAAAGATGAAGGAAGACATGATGAAACGCGGTGATGTAGCCATCCATGCGATTATAAACGATGGTGTAATGTCGTTAATGGTTTCATGCGATCATACGTAAATGTCAATAAAAGGAGAAGGTAAAACAGAATAGACATGATGTGTTTTATCAAGCTAGAAGTAAGAGAACGTGAGAGTAACGCAATTCAATTTCAATCTGTAATAGAAATGCTAGTAGGCTACGAAATTTATTTGTATCTAGTAGGTGTTTTTTTATTTGAACACAGTTAGGAGATTAAATTAAAAAGAAATAAAGTAAAAGACAGGTACCTATTTGAAATCTTTTCATAAGGGAATGGGTAGGAACCAATGACGTATCATGCATTGTAGGAACGTAGGTGATTAGTAGAATATTTGTACAAGTTTATAATATGGTATGACAAAAAACATAGTGAAATTCAGCATATTAGAAGACGAAGAAAAAAAGAATACAGCCTTGCAGTTTTTTCTATACAATTCGTTAAGGACTTAAGCCGTATTACGAATATGCCAGTTCCATTGTGATTGGTGACTATCATACTCTTCAAAATATTCTCTAGTCTCAGAGATAAAAAGTCTTGAAACTTTTTTACAGTTTAGTAAGAGCAGATCACATAGTATGTGAAAAGAGTTCAATCTGATTATTCAGATTAATCTACGTATACTAAATTAAATACTCCTAGGCAGAATATAATTTATGCTGCTACAGAATAGAGTAAAGGCGTAGATCCTATTTAAAAGACCCTTCTTCATGCGGCCTCTAAAAAGGTAAAATGAAAGAGTTTCGAGATCTTCATACAAACAAACGTAATTCCAACGTAATTCATTCCGAAAACACACACACACACACATGTCTACTTACAAGATGGAAAAATAACCAACTGCAGATTCATCGAAATGACCAAGCACGGGCAGTCACGCGAGCATTCCTCCGTCAGTGAAAACTCTCCGCCGCTGCAGATGCGATAAGCAGCTTTATTTACTACCTCTGCTACAGAATCGTATAGTTGATTAGATCGTAAGCAATGAAGTAGCTGATCAGCAAGAACACTACATGGCCGACGAACGAACACGATCGTGGTTGTGCGATACTTTCGATTATATCCAGAAAATTAGGGTTCAACGACCGCATTTATATGGCATTTATGGATTTTATAATAACGTCACATTGCATTGACATATTTTAGTAGTAAACTGGTCAAAAATTACCATGTTTTTGGGCATAATCATAGAGTTATAGTCGATGATTATAATATATGTACATACATACATAGCGTCACGCCTGTTTCCCTCCCAGTGGGGTAGGTAGAGACAAAGGATCTCTTTGTGCCACGATCCTGTCACATCTCTTCCACTCTCTTAATATTCTTCATAGTTTACGTTCGTTAGTTCGTTACTACGAACCTGCCTACACCCTTATACGCACAAGTAAGTATTATGCACTTTTTGAGCTCATGCACGATCTGGTATAGGTACGTGCGTCTAGCTAGGACGACCCTTCCCGACTCTTCGGCCACATTCGCTTCATTATTTCTTTCGTTAGTGTCCTATGAGCCATTTCTTCTTATAAATCAATGTGAATTTATATTGCTCTTCTGTATGTTATCTCTGTCTTCTATATCTTTGTTAGTGTTTTTGTGTGCAATAAAGTATTACTATTCTATTTCTATTCTATTCTTCCATCATGACCGAACCACCGAAGCATTCTCTTCTAAATCCTTGTCACTATATATTCTTTCAGACCACAGCGCTCTCGCGCTACACTATTTCTCAATATATCTTTCATTGTAACTCGCAGCTAATTTCAGCCCTACAGAGACGACAATCCTGCCTGCAGGAGTACAAAAATGTTTTCATACAATTCAATTAATTCTGACGAGGACCTGAGACAACGTTTTTGAGCTGCATTGAAAGATTCTTCATACATACATACATATCACACACGCTGAATCCCGACAACCGGGGTAAGCAACAGATGTAAATGGTAGTATCAGTCTATAACACATGGAAATAACAGGTAATTATAACACACACTATGGTGATAAATGATATTCAGCAGTGCGAAACGAGAACATGTAGTGAGAACAGCCTAAGAGAAAATTATTTTCCAAAAAACTAAACCAGTGAAACTGTAGAGAAAAGGCAAAGGAAAAAGTTGTTCATACTGCAAACGGTGCAGTTGTCTAAATCGTATGCGATATGATTAAAATCTCTCCGTCTGCATGTCTCTCTGTCTGTACATGTCGGCTTGAGCACACCGCGTGACATATGAATTTAATTTTATATAATAAAATTGTTCTAGCCTACATGTGCATAGTATCTATCAATGCCTGCAAGTTGAGTAGTGCCAGTTAGTGTCAATGTTATGTTAGTACACTTGGTGATAATACCGTTGACTATGTCTTCTTTGCTTTATATTTCACGGACGACTTCTATTATTTAATTTAAATCTAAAATATTATGCAATTTTATTATTCTCCTTCTGTCTTACTTCTGTCTTACATATGTGTGAATCGGCTTTTAATTTTTTATATCGTTCATTTGATTGCTTATTTCTAGTGCTATTTCTTCACGATTTCTAGTTGTAAAAATTCCTTTTCTATAGCATACCTACGTAACAGCAATTCACAAAATGTGTCTGTTTTAATTCTTTTGTGTATTTATATGATTTTAAGATAAGAATGTTATCTCAACCGCGCAAATTATTTCTTATTCTTACATAACTATATGATTGCAGCTTATATTACAAATTAAAACTGTAACAACTCAAGAAAAATGCCAAAAAGGATAATATGATTATGTCACCTCATTAGCACCACTAAAATGACTTGAGAACAACCAGGCGAATATTTTATCAAATGTACCTACATGCGTGCGATCCGTCAGCTCACTTTCTTTCTGACTAACAACTCAACATCACTCCGCTTGATTCTGCCGGTTGGTATAAATATGTATCAGTGGAGTACAAATTAATTAAGTACCTGGGACCTGGGCGACCGAGCTTCGCTCGGCGTACAACAGGTGGCGATACATCACATTTTGAAGAAAAAAAAGTGTATTTCAATATTTTCAATGTAAGCGCCACGTCATTGAATTACCTCACTTGCTGTCCTACCCGAGGTAGGTCGATAGACAATAATTTATCGGACATTGTAGGTTACCTAATTATACATGTTGAATAAACATTAATTATTAAGAGTCTCCAGTGGCCACGGTGCCAGATAGGAAGTTATGTACATCAAACATGTCCGCGATAGATAATCGTTCGGGAAATAACAAATATCTAGGGAAATAGGACAGAGCAACGACGAGAGAAAAATGTAGAAATAGAAGGTATGGAAGAAGAAGAACATATTTCCAAGACCACAATTTAAATTGTGACAGAATTAGACAATTTTGAGAGACCATCCTGGGAAATTCACGAGTGTTAGAAGAAGTGCTTCAGCTTTTTCTTGTGCCGATCGTTAAAATAGTGTTTATCCAACCTTTTCACAATCGTCCTACAATGCAAGTTTGTTAATGTAAATTCTCCGGCAATAAAATAACCAGGTGTACTTTCTCTGAGTAAAAATGTATCTGCTCTGTTTCTATGCACAAACACTTTAAACACTGTGCTATCTAAATTATTAATTATCCGCCGGCTAACTGCAACAGAGCAACGATCTCTCGCTTACGGTAAACAGTCAACATACGGAGCTCATCCGAATTACCCGCGCTGGCCGTCGAACCCAACTACCTTATCTTCCGCGAGCATCTCCACTACGCCACACTTACTTCCTCGCGCACTTTCAATTACGGCTTTTTCTTGATAAGCTAAATACAATTGTGCTATTTCTCAACTAATTTCTCCGATATCAAGATACATTTTAGTAAGCATAACGCATATAATACTTACGAGTAGCTTAGTTCATTTTGCTTTCTGTCTCAGGTTCTATGCAAGATGTACAAAATAATAAACTATCTCTAATCCGATTACTCACTATTCCTAATAAAATATTGGATAGAGATTCGATATTCACTTACAAAATTAGCACTTCTACCAAAGAGATCAACGAGAATGAAAAGAGATAATGTAATGTAAGGTTGTTTCGTTAGACATAGGCACGATAAATAAAGGGCTTGAAACTTGTTTCAATAAAGGACATGAATGACATTAAAGAGTAAATCAAAATGAATATTTACAATTGCTGAAGCAAGGGATACTTTCATTCCGAAAGTCATAATACTTTCAATCTGGCTCGTCTGTTGAGGAGGGACGTCTACACTCAGCATTCAAGCTTGCTTTGAAGAGGAAGTTGGGCAATTTAAATAAAATCACTCACAGGGTATAACGCTTTTAAACATGAATACTCTACACTGTGTTGTATAAAAAATATCTCAATAGAGCATGATAGCTTTCCACGTCGGATACTTACCTACATGATACGTCCACAGATACAACTATTATTAGAATTAAAAGATCATGGTAGGGACCATTATTTGACCACTTTCAGAATTGATTCACTTTCTGCCTTTTGACGGTGTTCTAAGCACGGCGTGTCGCAAGGGTCTACCACTGGTTCCCTAGTTCATTACATCATTTTCACCATGTTGTTCCTACTGCAAAAATAAATGCTTATACCATTTCTTTTACTCTCCTTTCTAATATTTCTTTCAAATGCTGCAGGTACGGACGGACCAACTTTCGTCATTGTCCTAGCCTTGAACTGTTCTGACCGAATCGTGACTCAGACCTTGTGCAACGTGCAGACACATGTCTGACAAGGCACGACCGGCTGACCAATTGTTTTGTGGGGTCCGATTTATCGATTTCCGTGTGTGTTCGTATCGGCAATCGAACAGAGCACAGTGACAATGATAGCACCTTACTAATGATGCTATAGCTGAATTTAATTCGAGAAATAGAGACGCTCCACGAAGTGTCCATGGTTGCCATTAGGAGCTCACACTTAGTCAATCGTACACTCGCCTCTACTGAATCTACAATTTTGGCTGTTAAGCTCCTAACTTAACCTAACTGTTTTTGTGATCATCACGAACAATCCCAGGAATAAACCAACTAAATCGTTTTATTATCAAACACGTGTAGAAAGCCGAGTGTAACTAGAATACCTAAATTCGAAATATCTTGTCCCCACTATTGAGCACAGGCGTTCCTCATTAGGAGATATGCGCGTTTCAAATGTATGTACGAGAACAGTCACTTAGTTAGCCATAACATTTTATTTGCATATCAGATCATCAGATGAGACTCAAAAATCATTTCAGTGACATGGCCATCGGAATATGTGAGCTAATGAATACACCGAAACCAAGAACATTCGAAACGTTCGACTGAGTCATTCATTGATGATGGTACGTGACATAACAACTGTCTCGTCATTGGAAGTTGTAATGTAGGTGTTACATGTTATGTTGCCATGTGACGATGTGAGTGAGTTGATTACGTAGGTATTATCAGGTGGAGAGCGGTCCATTGTATGAACTTGAGAACCGATTTATTGTGTACCGTGTGGGGCCGGTACTTAAAAAGAATAGCCCCACTGCATCTCTCCCCGTCGCATGTCGTAAAAGTCGACTAAGGGATAAGGAAACTCGTCAGCCTCGGTAGCTCAGTGGTGCGGTCAGTCGACTGTTGTTAAGCAACGCTGAGTGCGGTCAGTCCTTGGTGGGTGACCGCTCGACCGTTGGAGGCAGACCGTGGTTCGGATTCCACGTTAAACTGTAGGTCCCTTCCCTTCTTACCTTACTAGGTGGTAGGGTTTATCCCGGCCGGGTTGATACCACCGCACTGAATGAAACGTCGGCCGAAACGGCTACCTATGTAAATACTTCGCGTTTTCCGTCCAGTTCAGTGTAGCCGACATGAAATGAAGGGAAGCACTGACATGGCACCTAGTTCACCCAGTGTTATAGGCTGATATCACGGAGTTAGTAGGCGAGGAAGCCAACCGTGTCAGTTTCCATAAAAAAAATGTCCAACCAAAGATATTAAACTTCCTAATTTTAATCTCTTTGGTAATGTCCTACCCGAGCCTCTCAATTGTTTTCCTTCATCGCAATACTTTCTTACGGAACCTGACATGTTCCTGGCTACGCCGCGCCGCCTGTTATCGTGGCAACAGTGATCAAACAAAACGCACTTGGACGTCGGCGTCTAATCAAAGTGGGCCTGGGCGGCGCTCAACTTTTCAAAGTACACTTGGATGAAACGAAATGGCATCAAGTGCAAAAACAGTGGCACCACGTAATAAAATAAAATTATACGAGGGAGAGGGTGTTCTTTGGGACGTGAGGCTAAAAACCTAAAGAACAAGGATGCCCTCTGCGATATTTTCATTTCTTTTCCCGTCTGAGATCTTCTTTCAAGAAGTCTCTGCTACAATTCCGATACCATCTAGCAACAAATCTGTCTCGACAGACATCTTTCGATCTTTGCCTGGTTGACACGATGCGAGTTCACGCACGAGAAATGCTTCTCGAACGCATTCACGCACCGTGTAGACAGTTCTCGCAAGCTCGCATGCGTGCACGAACGCAGCGTCGTTCGCGCGCGAACGAGTTCATGCATGTTTATTAGTTGGCGTTCGAGAGGAGCGTCTCGCACGAAGTTTGTTGGTGCAAAAAAGTTTTCTTAGTGGTTTTTGGTTGTTTACGGCACCATGACAAAGTGGACTGATGTGCAAATGATTGAGTTATCTTTATATAATATACTTATCCATTTCCTTATCCACATAGATCTCAGATGACTCCCTTCTTATATTACTAGGTGGTAGGGTTTAACCCGCCCGGGTTGGTACCACCGCACGGAATGAAAGGTCAGTCGAAACGGCTACCTATGTAAATAGTTTGTATTTTCCGTCCAGTTCAGTGTAGCCGACACGACCGAAAGGAAGCACTGACATGGCACCTAGTTCACCAATGTGTTATGGGCTGACATCACGGATGTTGTAGGTCTATGTAAATAGTTTGTATTTTCCGTCCAGTTCAGTGTAGCCGACACGACCGAAGGGAAGCACTGACATGGCACCTAGTTCACCAATGCGTTATGGGCTGACATCACGGATGTCGTAGGTGATGTAGCCAACCGTGTCAGTTTCTATAAAAAAAAAGATCTTTTCTGTTTTTTCTTCTTTATTTTGTTTCTTATCAAACGCCGTGTTATAATAAACGCTAAAATTGTACCAATACACGCCAAACCTTCGTCTACAGACTCCATTTTTGCAACTGTCAAAACAGAGAAACACAGACGAGCTCGAACGAGATGTGGAATAGTGTAAACAGTTCCACGAACGCTTCACGAATGCGAGTTTTCTCGTTCGAGAAGGCGACATGCTTCTCGTGCGTGAAACCTCGCATCGTGTCAACGTACCATAATGCTTGTAAAATGAAGAAATTCATCCAAGTGAACTACTATACTTTGTCAAAAGTATTTTGTCCGAGCTGATCTTGATTGTGTCAACGCGGCTATACGCCGACGATGTCAGCAAATAACATTGTTATTCCCGTCGGCGGTTGGAACGACTGGGTGTCATGCCAGTGCTTCCCTTTAGTCACCTCACCACGCCACAGAGTACGATAACCTGTACCTATAATGTATTCATTGGCATCGCCAAAGCGTATTACCAAAGAAGGCCTATTGACTTGAGCTGGATTCGTTAGTTCATTTGCATGGAGCTCAACAAACACTTTGTCAACTTCAACAATTCGCCTACACAGCTTGTCCCTACAGAAAAAACTACGTAGTGCAAACGCCGTTTGTTTAAAGAGGGTTCCGTAGAAATACGTTAGCAGTTAAAATATTAGTCGCTATGGTCACCAGTCGCTGTGTTGGTATTTTATGAATCATTGCACCCCTCCAAATTTAATAATTGTATTATTATGATGAGACAACCAGCGACAAAGTGAGCATTTGAACATATTTTAAAATCAACTGTGTAGTGTGTATTTCCATCTATATTGGCTATAGTTTCATTTTGATGCTAACTAAACAATCCTCAGTAAGGAAATAAGCCAGGGGGCAATCCGCTGCCTATTTGTTGTCACGCGTATCTTGAAGTTAAGGTATAATAGCCAGATATCAGAACCAGCAAAGGACTTACGAAGCCCCAAATGCGACCTTCGCAGTTTTCTTAAGTCCAAAACGGGATATATTCACCCACGAAGTGTGGGCCCGACGACCCAAAACCAGATATCTGTTTGTTCAGGACCATATCGAGAGCTGTTTGTGTGTTCCGAGAGGTCTTTAAATGGTCAAGCCCGAGATAAGCGGACTAGTTAAACACGGTGGAAGGATAATTAAGGTAGAAATATGACTCAACCTTGCTTCGATTCTGATGTTTTTAATGAGTTTTGTACTGGAAAGGAAACAATGAACTATGAGTCTAAAAATATATGTAGATGCATATGTATATAAAATACTTCTCAGCTGTTGAAAAAAAAACCTCAGTAATAGCAACCGTTAGAAGTTATGACCCTGTGACAGACGGAGACGGACGGACGCATGAGTCACAGCCGAGGTCACACCATTAGATTCCGTTTTCACCTCAATTACAAAATGTTGAAACGAAGAAACCTAGTTCTATAACGAACACCACCAATGCAAGAAAAATTAGAACAATATAAAAACTGTTTAAAAAACATAAAACCGACTTCAAAAAAAACTGGAACTAAAAAGCATTAAATAATATTTTTAAATTTTCTCTGTCATTGTATTGAAATATATGAATAGATATTGTGATTCATGTTCGGACCCTTGAGTTGAAGGCGGTACAAAATCACAAAGGGGGTCCCTTTTTGCTTGCTAATGCTTAATGCTTTTTAGTTCTAGTTTTTTTTAAGTTGGTTTTATGTTTTTTAAACAGTTTTTATTTCATTCTTTTTAGTAATATTACATAAAAAAGAATAATCGAAATCGAATAATCAAAATCGGTTGAAGTGGTACAGAAATTATTCGCCATGTATTTAACTGCAAAATTTTGAGCGTGTTGCAGTATATAGTGCCTATGTTTTTATTGCTGAAAAAGTCCACATCAAAAGTTTTGCTCAAAGTAACCACAAACCATAGTTTTTTTGTTGATTTATCAAAAACAGCTGAATCAATTTCGATAATTTCGACCTAGTTACCAAACAAAAAAAGAATTTTCAAAATCGGCCCACAATTGACGGAGTAATCGCGTAACAAACATATAAAAAAAAGATATAGTCGAATTGAGAACCGCCTCCTTTTGAAGTCGGTTGAAAATAACCAGACGCGATAAAATAAGAAAAATAACAACCAGTTTCACAAATCCTTGCAGCTAAGCATTATTTTCTCTCCATCTGATCCACTTTCCATCCCCGGATGCACTTTCTAAGCGCAACGAGACTCCGAACATTTATTCGCTTCTCCCAAACTCAACATGCTCTCGGCGCCGTTTCTCTCAAACTCTCGAAGACTTTTGAATTCAGAACACGTAAAGCGGCGAGAGTGCTCGTGTTCGGTAAAGTTAAAATCAATTCACCTAGGTCATTTGCTTGTGCAAATCATTGAAGCTGTAAATCGTGAGTTGTAGAAAAGTTAGATTAGAAAGCCTGAATATTGTATTTTCTGTTTTTTTAGCGTGAAAGAATTATTCGTAGAAATTATGGATTTTAGGTCTTTCAGCCGTCTATCATTTTAATTAGATTTATTTTTACCCTATATAATTTCTGCGCCTAAATATATAAGAGTCTAATCCAGTAGTTACACCTCTCAATATTATCAATAAAAGTTACACTAACTAAATTAGCCTTGGCACGGTGGTGCTTCCACCGAGTCATGCAGCAGGTGGGTCATCGTACCGTACTGGCGGCGGCTTGATTGATAGTTACGAGTATCATGGCCATAGGCGCCGACTACGTGGGTGCTCAGGGGCTCCAGCACCCACGAGGTGTGAGCAGTGGGTGCGGAGCACCCACGACGATAGATATAAAAACTGATCAGTAACAGGATTTGAGTTACATAAAAGTGCCTTATTTACTTACAAGCTTTGAGCGGCCACATTTACACATTGGCACTAGTGGCGCTACAAATAACGAACGTTACTACAGTACTCCTATATTATTTAGGGGCACCACATGCGTAGGTACATCGTGCAAATGTGTAAATGCGGCAAATGCAAAACATTGTGCGAACGTTCTGCGAATCCATGCTGCCGGGTGGCGGGAGAATTAGTGAAAAATTGGAGAAGCATATGTCCAGCAGTGGACGTCAACACGTTGATGATGATTTTTTTTTTTTTTTTTTATGGAAACTGACACGGTTGGCTACATCACCTACAACATCCGTGATGTCAGCCCATAACACCGGGTGAACTTGGTGCCACGTCAGTGCTTCCCTTCGGTCGTGCCGGCTACACTGAACTGGACGGAAAACACAAACTATTACATAGCCGTTTCGACCGACCTTTCATTCAGTGCGGTGGTACCAACCCGGGCGGGTTAAACCCTACCACCTAGTAATATAAGAAGGGAGTCATATCCCTTAGTCGCCTTTTACGACATACACGGGGAGAGATGCAGCGGGGCTATTCTTTTAAGGTACCGGCCCCACACGGTACAAATCAATCATGATGATGATTGTTCAATAAAAAAAAATTGCATGAGCACCCACGAGGATTTCTAAAAGTCGGCGCCCCTGATCATGGCCGGATACTTTGCTAAACGTGGTGGTAGGCGTTGTGCTGCAGCACAACACCGATTGCTCTGCTCAACCCGACTGTCGGGCGGGATACAGCGTGTAGTATGTAAGTTATGTATGTACTAACTAATTTACTATCAAATGAGTGTAGTAACAAATAACTATTGCATTACATTTACATAGCCGGATCCACCAGAACTCCATGGATTCTCTAGATGAATCTATCCGACATTCATTACAAATGCAGAATCATCTACATAATAATATATAGATAGTGTATTTCTTGAGCAGCAACTGGCCCGAGGTCACAAAATCAAAACAGAAAATTAAGATCTTCCGTCCATTTTAATTCACAGCGGTACTACTTTAGTATTATCTATTTAAGTAGTTAAAAAAAAACCCACTCGACAAGACATACTCGTACATTGAACTCAGGTAGGTACGTAGTCGAAATCGGCAAATAATTGTAAAGGTTATATATAAAACTGCTTTTGTCAAACATTGCACACAATTTACTTTGGTCTCACTCAACATAAATACACGCAACTGAAGCTACAAATAGTGACAGAGATGTAAGTATAGGTATTTTGTAATGTAAAATTTTTTTTATAGTAAGCGCGACATGTGGCGCCGAGCCACCCATAAGGTGTCTAGCGACGCCCATGGACATTCGGCCGCATGCGAGGGCTACGAATGCCATGCCGGCCTGACAGGTGCCCATTCACGCCTCTCTTGAAGGTCCCGAGAAAGTCCTAGTAGTACTAGTAGAATGGCGTTCCAGAGTTTACCGGTTCTGTCACATGAGTGGATTAATTTGAATTGTTTGACCAAATGGTAGAACAACTGTTTTGGCAGGCTCCATGTTACAGGTGTGAAGTGTGCCCTTGCAATTAGCTGTTTCGGACCTCCGATACTCGTACGCAGGGAAGAGAGCTCTCATCTATGCTCGCACCTTTGTACCACTTCGGCTCGTCTTGATTAGACGATAATTAGACAAATTTCATAGACGCTAAGTATCGTACGTATACATAATGTGGTACAGAGAGTTTGTGGCATGGACTAGAATCATGGAAAAGGGGAAATTGGCAAACATTGAATCCTGAAAGAAAGAATAATTGAATATATTCCAGATAGGACGTGCCGTGACTTATTACGCTTTATTGAGGCACTAACGTTTAGTATGAGATTAATATTTGAAATTTTCACAGCTGCAGAAAATTGAAGGAAGCCTTGGAAAATTACAACAGCTTCGCTAATAGATATAGCACGTACTGTACCGATCTATCAACGACCGATTGCAGCATTCGCAGGAGAGTGCAGATTCGTGTCGGTAGAAGTACAAATGCGCATAAATAAAACTTGTGCCGGCATTAACACTAACCAAACAAGTCTACTGTTGACTGTCGAAACTTGACAACAATTCCTATTAAACTTCAAAACCTGTAATAGTAATGTAAATCTTTCTTAATAATCAAGGATGTCCGTATCCATCAAGGAGACAAGCAAAGAGTCGATAATTTTTTTCTGTTACACACGAAATGGTTAGCTGTGATCGAGTCGAGAACTCGAGATCGAAGTCTCAGGCGCAGCCAATTTCACTCCCGATGAGGATCTAGTTCGGCTTGTAGGCGAATTAAAGTAGCTGGGGAAAGGATACTGTAATTACAGCATTATTTCAGTGCGACACAAGAACGAAAGAATCGTTCAAAGAACTCTTCTGTCGAATGTAGAGGGGTATTCTGCGAGAGTATGCTCCGATTACTCAATCAATGCTGGTGTTCCACAAGGATCCGTGCTGTCGCCTACGCTGTTTCTATTATTTATTAACGACATGCTCTCGCTCGGCGAAATACATTGCTACGCGGACGACAGCACGGTGCACGAAGGGTTCATTAAAGACTGGAAGGGTAGAGAGGCGTCAGCAGCAAACGCGAGACGCGAAACTGTTGCTCGGGTTGACCTGGTTCTCGATAAAGTATCCTCATGGGGGAAGGAGAACTTGGTCAACTTCAACGTAGCTAAGACGCAAGCCTGTGCCTTCTCTACTAAAGCTGATCCGTTTCCACTCCAAGCAACTTTCCAGGGCAGCCAAGTCCCCATTGATGGTAGTCTGGGCGTCCTGGGTATGGAGGTGTCCAGGGACGTTGGATTTCGATCGTTCATAGAATCCAAGGCGAAACTAGCATCTCGAAAATTAGGGATACTCTACCGATGTCGGCGATTTTTCACGCCGGTCCAATTGCTTACCCTCTATAAAACACAAGTAAGACCGGTGATGGAATACTGCAGTCATCTTTGGGAGGGTTCCCCTGAGTACCTTCTTTCAGCCTTGGATTCTATCCAACGACGAGCCATTCGCCTCATTGACGACTCTGTACTCACAA
This sequence comes from Nematopogon swammerdamellus, assembly GCA_946902875.1. NCBI lineage: Eukaryota > Metazoa > Arthropoda > Insecta > Lepidoptera > Adelidae > Nematopogon > Nematopogon swammerdamellus. The sequence goes on from OX336347.1 coordinate 18,229,546, forward strand.
AGGACCTTCAACCTCTAAAGCACAGACGTATCGTTGGGTTATTGAGCCTGTTTTATCGGTACTACTATGGCCGCTGCTCTGACGAAATTGCTTCCCTTATCCCTCCTCCTCCTGTTCGCCTTCGCCAAACCCGCCATACTCTCGCGGAACACCCCTTTGTAGTGGGCAGACGAGTACTTCGAACGGCACGATTCTCTAAATCGTTCTTGTGCCGCACTGCAAAGGTGTGGAACGGGCTTCCGGAGAATATCTTTCCCCACTCCTACAATCCACGGATCTTCAAATCGCGGGTAAATAGCCTTTCCCCAGCGACATTAGTCCACCTCCAAGCCGGACTGGCACCTCCTCGGGGGTGATATTGGCTGCGCCTGAGGCTTCGACCTCGGACACAGCCAGCTAGTTCGGAAACAATAAAAAAAAAATGCAGGTTTGACGAATGCTAACATTTCATTTCATAGTAGTACCATACCGGTAAAACAGCCTCAATAATCCAACGGTGCGTTTCAGTAGTTGAAGATCCTTCGTGAGAACAGAGTCGCCAGTGAACCGAATGGTTCCTCGCTCAATAGAATTGAAGCCTGAATCCTTCCCAAAGATCACTGCGATATTCCATCATTAATATTACTCGCTTTATAATCATTTTGAGTGACTCTACCTCAGATGTACACGTTCATCCAGCGCCTGACAGCATCGATGCAGACATATTGCTGACTCACCATCACCGACCATTCAAGTTCACCCGTCAGCCGCCTACACTGTTGATTCAACTAAGTAGCGTTGGACAAGGCAACCCGAGTGTCTGATCACCTTTTAATATAAACAAGACATTCTGTAATACTGACAACCGACTACATCGGCGGCCCAAACAATATGCTAATGCACGCCGAGCGAGCGTAAAGAGCCCGCTTTCAGAGACTGATAGAAGAAAGTGGCTTACAACAAAAGATTCCGCTCGTGCATTTGACATCACGGATACGTGGTCACTTTCTGTCGAGTCATCCACACATTTTGTCTTGTAGGATTTAGACGTGAGCGTGACTCTATCTGCCTGTCACAAATTTTTCGCCGCCGTCATGAAAGCGGAGAAATTAGATTTTATTTAATGTGTCTTAATTAAACGTGATATAGAAAACAACGGGTTAGCGCATATCTATCAATATAGAAATGTGTGTTTCCGAGGCATAACTATATACCCTATCCTTAGTTTATGTCACCTTAAAAAAGTGAAGGTCACGCAACAACAAAATTTGCCCTTTCACATTGACATACCCTTTTCATTATAGAGAGCAAGCACTGCGTAGACGTAAGTCACAATTTTGAACAAAAATATAAGGAAGAACATATTCGAAATGTTCCGTAAAATTGGAAACATGGTTTAGGCACCTAATAACACCACCTAATAATACATTAGAAAGAATGAAACTAAAGTCCAATGAATAAAATTAGTGATAAAGAAGTGAACATTTATGAAGAAATAAGAAAATAAGACACGCCATAGATAAAACGCGTACTGAATTCAATAGATATACTACCAAGTACCAACCCACATTGTAGATTAAGAGCAAATTGGTAATGCAAGCCTTTAAAGACAGTTGATAGATCACAACATCACAACTGGAGAAGTAGTAGAATGGATTTCCTATGGAGATAAGCATAATGTGCGTGGTATGATAAAGTTGGAGTTGGTACCTACCTGATGCAACGACATGTTTATAGATATGATGCATTTAGCAACAAACGCCTTCGATTCATTGTTATGTTATGATTTATTGTTATGTCAAAGGCATGTTACAGCAAAAACTGGTCGCAGCATTTTAAATACAAGTTTTTTATGGTCTCGTGTTCAAGTGTTCTTGCATAACATGGCGCCTAGCATGTTTTTTTGGGTGAAAACTTGTCTTATCTATCAATAGAAGAACTACTAAAAATATGCACAAGGTAGTCAAGCAACACAACGTAATGTAGAATTTATACGATGGGCGTTAACAATAATAAGACAGGAATGTCTTGGATATCGGTTGGCAGATTGGTATTTTTGACAGCTAGATGCTCGGTGGTGGCTACAGGTTATTGCATGGGTCTAATACCACCGGAAATTGCTTGGTGTGATTCATCTTCGTATGGATTTGTACTTACACCTAGCCGTGTAGGTACCTACCATATCTGATATTATGAGGTACATAAACATTTAGGAATTACCTACGTAGTGTTTTATTTCACCTACTACTTTGAGCTCTTTTAGTGTTTAGGTATTTTTGCCCGAATGCACGAAGCAAAAAAGGAGGTTTATGTTTTCACAAGTATGTATGCATATGTATATGTATGTTTGTATGTATATTTCTTTATCCAACCTAGAGCCCAAAAGGCTGGATGGATTTTGATGATCGAGGGGTCATTCGATTCATCGCATTTGAGTGTCAAACGCTATTAAAAAACATTTTTAACTACAACATGGCTGACGCAGGACGTCAAATTGTCCATAATAAATAAATGATTTGCATGACCGAGTGGGGTATCAAAATTAACTTGGTAAAAAAAACCTAGCTAAATAAAAAGAAGAATGCTTGCTTAGCCGCAGCAGTCGGGGACCCTTTTTTTTCTTTAAAAAGAGATTTAGGATTTTTAATTAATTTAATTTTAGTTTTTAATTGTATATACGACAGGTACTTGTTACTTGAAAATATAAATTACGATGTTAGTCGACGATGAAAGGGTTCAGGAAACTCCTAAGTACCTGCTATATATAACTATTGTTATTAAACTAGAAAAAATATGTAAACACCTTGAAAGACCTGCGTGCGATGAAATTAGTAGTATTTCTGATTTTGCGCATTTCTCGTAAAAAAATTCGCCAATAAAACAATTTAATAATCCTACTTTACAAAATGGTTTTTAATAAAACATCGGCGGGGATTATATTACAACACTAGCTGTGCCCGCGGCTCCGCTCGCATGAAAGTCGTTTAATATCATGAAGTATAATAGAGGTTTTCCGTCACTTCTGTCTGTATGACCCACTGCTCAGCTCTTATAAATAATTGCAAAGATTTAAATATTTTTCTGAATAATTGCGTTATGTATGAGGGAAGCCTATGTGTAACAGTGTGCGAAATAAAAGGGCTTGATTATGATTTCAATAACGTACGATAAATTGTGCAATTTGATACATTTAATACATTGGATTGTATCCCCTTAAATCCCAGATCCCTTTCGACCATACTGCTCATCCCCTGTAAGAGAAGGCGCGATGTTACAAGTATGCCATGTTTTGATGTGTTTTTTTTTTTGCTTAGCCTGTCACCTAATACATAAATGTTCTGGGTCAAGACTTTCCCACACACACCATGAGTACTAAAATAAAGGGAACTCGTCGATTACGCATGCGCGCGTTGAGCGAGGACGACACGCCTAGTGCATCGCATATTATAATCATTATTTCATCCAAAGTGACTATAATTCTTTTAAGGTACTAACAAAACATTGTGACTTGCGAAGTTTGTCAGTTCTTCTTAATTGCATTGAATTAGAACTGGCGGAATTTTCGACTTGCCAAGCATAAGATTACCTACCTTTGAATGTAATTAATTGATTATACAATAGGAAAGGAAACATTAGGCCCCCGGTCAGCTGAATCAAAGTCTCTCTGCAAGGATTTAGGCAGTCGACTGATAGAAGTGTCCTGGGAGGCCTATCTCTCTCAGCGCATTAGTGAGATTTTTTATTTATCAACCTGATTTACAGATCTCATTCATATCACTGGTCCGGGGTTGTTCTTTTTTCTTTTATATGTATAGATTAACGAAATCACTCTGTATATACGATACAGCTATTCTTTTCTGAAATAAACATCATACAATAAACAATGAACAATGTTACACCAATCTTGGGGTCAGAAAGAGGCGGGTTTAGTAGAAGATTGCTGGTAGCTGGGAGGGTCTCAGGAATTATTAGCAAAAAGAATTTTTTGCCGGAGACTTATACTTTTGGATAATTATTTTTTCAAAGATATCCAAATATTAGTGAAATTTAAAATATTGTACAAAATTCACCGCCCCGACATAACCTGTTAGTATGGCTATTCCCTAGAGTGTTTTTTTATAAGCCGGAGAAGAGGCAATCCTAAGTTTTTTTATATTATATTTTTTGTGTAGTAAACTGATAATTACCGAAAAGTGCATAATTATATCTCCAATGAAGGGGGGGGGGGGGGGAGGGGGGGGGGGGGCGTCCTAAAATAGGTATGAAGTTCAACAATAAAAAAAAGCTAAACCACTCAACGATTACAAAGTAAACAAAATAACAAAATAAAATAAAAATGACAAAATAACAAGCAAACATTTTCGAACGTTCAGTGGAATGACAGTCACGGACATGAACACAAATTTTGGTAACTTGTTTGTAATAGTCAAAGATGCAAGGCTTTAAGGCTTTACTGGCGGAAATGAATATTGCACAAAGTCACACATAGCATAACTCAGTTTATAACACTGGACAATATAAAGAAACATAACAAGCATCGTTTTGTTAACAATCGCTAAACAGGTATTCAGAGCTAAAGAATGGAAAATTCAACAAAAAGATGCTAAAGAAAACAATTAAAAAAACCCGATAAATGAATCGGATTATGTCATTGGCTGCGATTACGATAACATTTAAAGCGGATCAGATTTTTAAAATGATAATTTATTGTGCTTAATACCCCGCTCCGCTTCCCCGCCGACAACCAGACAAGGATAAAAGTTTAAATAAATATCGGAGAAGACAGTGAGACGGGCACAGTGGAGCCGCGCGCGAGCCGCAGGGTGGTCAGCATAAATTGCCGGTTTACTATACTACAGGAAGAGCCCATTACTGTAATTACATACAAGCAGTACCTTTCTGTGTTTTATTTTACAGTTATTCTACAAAATAAACGTGCCTATTTTAGAGAACGTGAATATTAGACATAACTGAATCATATAATCTAATACAATAGATCATTATAACAGGTACATTATAGGCATATATTATGTATTATATTAATTGGAGTTTAAAAACACTTTGTCAGAATCAGACAGACCAAAACCTGAAAAAAGAACAAATTTCCTGACAAAATTAGAGATAGCTATTGATGTTTTATCGGATGCGTCGAATCCACAGTACGTCAATCCAGAGTTATGCCACAACGCAACTACCAGAGTTTCGACCAGTTTTCGAAAACCTAGAGCGATGCTGTCTGAAGACCTTACTTCTTATAACATAACATAACATAAGCCGCCTGTTCATCCACATAAACAACCAAGTACCTAAGTATAAGAGCGCAGTCGTGGAAGCAAGAGTATTATAGCCGAGTCAACAGGCAAACAGGTTCTCGCAGGCACCGGATCGTGGGACGCGAATTTGGAGTGGACTCAGCCTGTCTGGCTTCATATGGACTCCAATACGACAATCATTATATTGAAGACTCCCATAAATAAAGCCATAATACCTAATAAAACTGCTTTCGGAAATATTCGCTACGCACGCGATCGCAGGAATTGACACGGTCCGCACGATATCAATGGGTCTGCGCCTGCACCGCTTCTAATTGGGAATATGCAAAGAAAGTTTTTGCACGAACGATCGCTCCGCATGCGTTGACCGGTGTTTCTTTGTGCTGCTTGAAATTATTCTAAAATTTAAGACTTGCCTTAATCCGAAGAAAGTTAAATAAACTATTGTTTAAGAGTTGCGTACTTGACTAATTGAAACCATTCAAACAGCGCGCTGAGGCCGAACGAACTCACGATATTGGAATGATTGATCAATCGTGATTTTTCATTACCTATTTAAAACTTCGTCGTGTTTCACGCCAAACGTGCTCTCGCTCCGAGTAGATACCTACTTCCAGTTTACTTCTTATGGTTAATACTTAAGTAGGCACCTACTTGCCTTACCTACAAAACTGACTTTCTTCAAAGCTTTCGATAAGATTAACCAAAAGCGATCGCTTGGATATAATTTAATGGCCGTATTCAATCAGGCTAACTGCAGTGGAGGACGTGGAGCTTCTCAGAAACATGGCAATAAGCCGTGTAGGTAACTGGTAACGCGAAAACAATCGTCACCGAACGTGGGCGTGGGAGGAGCGTGGGCTTCTAACACACGGCGAGTGCGGATCGCGTCATCGATGGAATCGGAGAGATGGCGGATACTGCACGCCTGATGGCCGATGCCAATGAAGTCCTTATTGGAAACTAGCTTTTGGGGTTTCGCTCGCGGGAATTATTAAGACCATCTATGATTAAGACGCCCTTGTAGCAGGACGTTTAGGCGGGTACTAGGCAAAAGCACTTCGTATTTCCCTAACCATACCCATATTTCAAGTGATTTAACTATAATTTATATGCCTATAGTTAGGTAAAGATTCAAGGTATAATGTGAATACATTATTTTTAATTAAATCTAATAAATTCCCTTAAAAATATGTGGTTGAAAAGTGGTAAAATCGTTCAGAAATGTCTTTGCTATTTCCCTCGCCATTTTTCACAAATGCATCTAATACGAAAAATGCTTCATTGAGCTTAGAGTCAATAAGACTAAGAATCTTTGAACTATATTTGAACATTCTAAATTTTGGGCCGCTGTTGCCGTGCGCGAGCGTTTTTGCATGGACGTATTTGTAACGAAATAGCAAATGGATTTTCGAACGTTTTTACCACTTTTCACCCACTTATTTTTCAGAGAATTTACAAGATTATATTACAATAATCTATCACACATTATACCTTGAATCTTTACCTAACTATAAGCATATAAATTATAGTTATATCTATTGAAATATGGCTATAGTTAGGAGTTAGGATAATATGATGTGATGTTTTGCCTAGTACCCCCCCCCCCCCCCCCCCCCCCCCCTTAACGTACCTAGTTAAGCACAATTAAATATCTAAAGAGGGAAAAGAGAAAGTACTTACCTATAAGGCATCAAAATAGAGATGATCGAGGATTTTTTTTATGTAATCCGCAATGGGTGGCTGAGTCGGAGGGGCCAAAGCACATGCTCCGACCAACCACCTCCGAGATATCGGAGGTAGGTGCCATACCGAAGGATACAAAAGATGTAAGTTTTCTTCTAAACTGTATTGATGATTACATATTATATCGCAATGTATACCAATCAATACATAGAAGAAAATATATAAAATTGATATGTATTTAACACTTGACACAGCTGGCAAACTTCTCGTGATATGATTGGAAGCTCCACATAAGTATATGAAAGAACATGATTGATTTAGTTGTAACGCTGACTGAATAAGCCAATTGATTACATATACAAGGAAGGGTACGGAATGGTCGAACGCCGTTATGTAATTAATTAATGACGAACGAGCTATCAGTATGGCTTGGCATAATATGTACATATTAAGTAATAAATAGGTTAATGACTACCTATTTTACGTACGTACGTTTAGTCTACAATTACTTACCTACATTTAATAGTGTGTTTACGCTATTTTTACACGCCATAGAGGAGTTCATCAATTCGGAAAGGAAAGCAAAATATGGTCTTTAATAAATCGGATCTATATTGAGATTAGATAAATGTATAACGATTTAAAACTAATTCGTCTCCTCTGCAAGTTCAAATACGCAATTGAATTTCAAATCTTAAAACAGTACAATCCGGGAAACGAATGACCCACCAAGCCGCCGCCAGTAAGCATAAGCTCTTTCCACCTGTACAATGGCGCTCAAAAGACATGTAAGCATAAAGATTGAATCTTGAAACAATAAAGACGGGACAAACTCAACCCGTTGGTAGTGAGTGTTATTCAGTGTGTCCGAACCGGATTGCCGGCATCAGAGCGAGACAGGATGCATCTTTTGTTTTGGCTCGGGTCTTTTGTTCTTCGTCTTTTGTTTACGATTGTGTGCGTCGACTGTATTATCCTCTATATTGTCCATGGCCAAATATTTAGCGACATTCCAAGGTCCGCAATCTGGGCAGGTTTGTTTTAACTGCGGTCTTTATATATCTACTTACTTATTTTTTTACTATGCCTTGCCCTTCATTTACTAGTATTTTGAAAATTTCACAGTTTGAAACGTCTTTGCGAATCTTAGAATCAGAATCCTGGATCCCGTACTCTTTGTGAGCAGAAATGAAAAATCTTGCGGATGTTTTCATGCAGTCGGGTGCATAGGTCTTGGATGAGATATTTTATGGTAATCCTCCACGTAACACCAGCATTGTCAGCATCCTTGATTTTGAAGATGCTTGCGAGAATCTTCAATTACCTAGTCAGAGAGAGATAATTTCGGTTCATTCTGCATTTGTCAGGAAAGACACGTAGACTCTACACTTCTATTGTTCTTGCTCTACGCATAGTGTCTCACTGAACCCCTTGTATGAAATTTCAAGAAAGAAAGGTTCACGAGGTTCAACATTCACGCAGGTTGCTGAATTTTCTACACTTTTTTAAAATAATTTTCTTCGAAGATGACATACATCCGCTGTAAGTAAGGCAAGTCATTGCCTTGAAAATGTTTTAATGTATTCAGGTCAATTGAAAATTGCCAGCAGCAAGGCTCGTCTCTCTTCCAAATCAGCTGTGTCAACACTCTCATTAGCTGCTCATTAGCAGAGGTCTCCTTCCACTGGCTACAGATGTCGCTTCTCCGTCTGTGATTGATAAGAATTTTGCAGTCAGTGGAAATTATTTTTGTTTGATGATTTTGTTGGTTTCTAGCTACATATTTTAATCAGTAGTACCAGTTGCAGGTTTGAGAAGAATTGTAGAATATACTTGACTAGTTGGATCTAGAGAATTTTGGTATATTTTTGTGTCTGTCGTGCAAGACAGACACAATACATTAAACCCTATCAAAGATATTACTCAAGAGTTCTGGTACTCTGAGATATTATATTATTTTCTTTTCTACTATTACAATTCAGATTATTTCTGGCTGTAAGTAGATGATGGATGACTGTCGGATTTTCCTCTAATCAGCTCAACCACGCAACCCGGCTAACTACTATAAAAATTTACCTTTCTCGCAAGGGGTTTATTTTTCAAAGTGCAGCGACTACCCTGAGGTCAATCGAGGCCAATCACCCAGAGCCTCTCTCCTTGCCGGAGAAGTCTCGATGGCTATACATTACATTACACAGGATGTTTATTATACAGAGCGTTTACCTATCTTTATGGATTACTCGGGCCAAGAGAGTGTTTTTGCAGGTTTACAACCACAAAACGAAGCTTACTGCATGGAATACAGGTTTGTATTTGATAACAGCGAGCACTTGTGCATTCCTTAGTTTGTTCGCTTATCAATCTGACAATCTGCAATGCTCCATGCCATGATTCTTATTTTATCCAGTTCATCTCAGTTCCAGATCATCTCTCATTTGTGGTTTGCCTACTCTACTATTTTATTATTTGCATTGCTCAACCATACTTTTCCGAGTACGAGTCCGACTCGCGCTTGGCCGGTTTTTACAGTAGGTCAGTTCGAAGAAGGGCCTTCAGGATTACCATATTTTATGTTTCCCATGAAAATTTACCAGTGAATTAAAGTTGAGCCTTACATACGAGTAGGTACTTAGTAAGTAAAGAAATATTTCCGTAATCATATTCCACACCCACAGAACACAGAAGTAAATGATCTGTGTCCACACCTATACAGACCCTTTCTTCTTTCCCTTTATCAATACTAATAATGAATCTGCAAGGCATGGTCATGGTATAAGTTACTTTGTTTAATGAGATATTTGCGTTTGTAGACTCTATGTATGATACTAAAACTAAATAATTGACGGTTTTTAGAAATCTTTTCTGTATGTAACCATGTACGTTCCTTCATAACTCTTAAACCGATCATCCGAATTCGATGAAACCTAGTACAAGCACATTTAACTACACGTGACACAGGATAGGCTAAATAAAATTATGTTCCGGTTACGCTAAGATGTTGCTCTCATACAAACCGAATTGTTCCGAGCAGCGAAATCAAGGTACGGTAGCGGGCTTACTTACATTCCTCTTTTTAAATACAAATCTCACGCGAGCGAAGTCGCCGCGGGAAAAAGCTACTCCCTCTTAATTATGTTGGTAGAACTCTGCAGCGAACGGAATTGAATTCGCTGTGCCAAGTTTTAATCTATGTAGCACCTATTGTCTACCGTATTTGTATAACCAATCTTGCCTTCTTGTCATAGATAAAGATAAGTAACTAATCAAGACATGCGTATTATGTATGGAGTTAGGTTAGCGACGCACAAGCACAGGATAATATTTTAGTAGCAACAAGTCAATAGTGAGTAATCCTCGTTCATTGATTTGATCGTGTGGGTGTCAAAACTCCATTGCGCCTTGAAGCGAGACTGAGAATTAGCAGTAGTTAGATAATGACTGCGGTCGTGTGGTTTATTGAATAATAATGATGCATTCGGGAGGACATTTACAATATGGTTGACCAAAATTAATGTTACTTCACAGATTATAGTTAACGATGATTTTGGATAAACCTTTATTTGCGGTTATACACTGAACTGAATAATTGAACTATTTTGCGTATATTATGTAGCTTCGTCGACACTCATCATGGATGAATGAGATCTGATTTATACATGACATTCATCAATTATATGCCCTGCAGAAAAATATACTACAAACCAAAGAGTTTAGGAGCGCAGCGAAGTAATACAAACTGTTTGCTACAAACGGCCAAATAATTTAGCAAGAGCACAGTCAGATTTTACGTCTGTCACAATTTCCATATTAACCGCGCAGTAACCTACCTAATATAATAAATAACTGAAGGTTATGCAAAGATGTTTATCTTCAATAAAAATGATATCTGCATCGAGCAAAATGATCTCAGCCGGTGTGGGAGGGCAACCTGTCTCGGTGACAATTAGAGTCATGCATTATGTGCGTCCCCCGCTCTATCGCCAACGCCTTTTACGATGCATGCGGATACTGCAGGATGTGTTTAGCTTTTCGAATTAACATAAAAACCGCTAATTCCAGATCACTTGCATTGCATCATTGGAAAGGCATCCATGAGAAGAGATTTGGCGGTTTATGGACGCGTGGGTGCGCGACAATGACATCATGGTAAGCGGAATTAGTCCAAAAACGTAAAAACACTATGCAAAAATTTATGGAAGGAGCATTTTGACAGTCGATCCGTACAGAGTGGGATATGGTACAAAACCTTAGAATCAGAACCTCGACAGACTCCCTGTTTCCAGGCGTGCAATTTACGAAGGCCTGAAATAGTGCTAGCTGTAAGACTTCGTTCTGGCCACATTCCATTAAATAAATTTAAATTCCTGATGAAAAGAGAGATTCTCCACAGAACGAGGAATTACGGAGGGAATTTCAGGCGTCACTTAGGGTGGACAGACTCAATTTGTTTTTTAGTATTCATAAACTGTTGGCGAGCCGAAGTGAGAGGGATTTAGTAATTGTGTTGGATTTCGTTGAGCGTTCTCTATCCTTAGGGACTCTGGGCCCTAGGTGATAGGGAAGATGAGTACTATGGGGCTGATATTAACAATTCATTGTTAAAAGCCCTAAAAATAATAACGAAGGAAATAAAAGTCCCAGTGACAGAGGCGACGATATAGGTGATCCAGACTTTGGCGTTTCTAAAGTTTAAGGACGTCGAACACATTGGAAGGTCATTTGGATTTCTCGGTCTCGAATTTTTAGTACAGTATGCAGTGCAGTTTATAGTACTAGTTAAAACCCGCAGTGCTGTTGAATTGGGCCTGAATTTGTATTGATTACCTCTGCTTTAAACACTTGAGTTTAATTGGTAATTGTCTACTGCCGTTCCGCATATCCAGGCGAATTTACCTGTTCGTCTGTCTTGATCGGAATAGAACCCATTTGGATTCCATTGGGAATCCGGATCATTCAGTAGGCTTGTCGAAGGCGGCAAGGCTATCTTGCACGCTCGTTTTTCAAGAAGCGCTCCGCCCTCGCGTGTATGTACGACGAATAGATAGGAGCCAGACTAACGCGAAAGAATGTCAACAACATTGAGGCCACTAAATCATTCATTCATTAGGAATGCTATCAAAACAATTTATTGTCTCAACAATTATTAGCGCGCACTTCTGTCGCGAATGTGTCGCATTAATTAATTCGGAATTTGAATTCAGAAACACGGTTTGCTTGCTCTGGGTGATCCACCTGCGAGGAATGTAGAGTCATTTGTGGGTATCTCTTAACTAAACAAACGTTAATTATTCATAAGCGGGTTTCTTTAATCTAAATGTTACAACTAGGTACACTTAGCAAAATGAATAGACGGTGGTCCTTGTGATACTAAGTCACGTGAGGTAACGTATCGTCCCAGTACCTACCTAATCGGTGTAGGTCGGTACCTAATGCGATGCGAGCCTTGTTTATTTAGCCTGAATGTTTCACAGTATCAACAATATCTTTAATAATAAATAACATATGGGGTACCGTGTGGGGACGGTACTTTAAAAGAATAGCCCCACTGCATCTCTCCCCGTGTATTACGTAAAAGGCGACTAAGGGATATGACTCCCTTCTTATATTACTATAGGTGGTAGGGTTTAACCCGCCCGGCTTGGTACCACCACACTGAATGAAAGGTCGGTCGAAACGGTTATGTAAATAGTTTGTGTTTTCCGTCCAGTTCCTTGTCCAGTTCAGTGTAGCCGGCACGACCGAAGGGAAGCGATGACGCGACGTGGCACCGAGTTCACCGGGTGTTATGGGCTGACATCACGGATGCTGTAGGTGATGTAGCCAAGCGTCTCAGTTTCCATAAAAAAAAAACATGAAGGATCAAACGAGAAATAATCAATACTGGGAATAGATAGATAGATAGATAAAAAATTTATTGCCCCACAAATATTTTACAATCAGGTGCAAAGGTGGACTTATCCTTTGAAGAGATTTCTTACAGCGAAACTTTAGGTGTGCGAAATGTGTAAATAAAGGAATGCAGCCTAGTAGCAAAGATGTGACAATTTTTAATTTAAAAATATAAGGATATTATGAGGATATTATAAACTACAAGCTGTGCCCGCGGCTCCGCCCGCTCTCATAATTCACTTCACTGCTAACCTCATAAGCCATTTAGCGTGATAGTAAGTAGCCTATAGTTGATGGGAAGAATCAAGCTATCCGTAGAATTTTTTTTATTAAAATCGGTCCAGTGGTTCTCGAGTTATAAGCGGACAGACATACATACACTCAGACACTCAGACACTCAGACACTCAGACACTCAGACACTCAGACACTCAGACAGAAAGCAGACGTTGGATTTTATTATAGGTAAGGAAGTAATGCTACATAAGAATAAATAGAAATTAGGAGACATTAATAGCATTTTAATAGTGTTAAGATAAAGATAAGAAGTTAGGTAATGATAATATAACTAATAGGTATAATAGAATAGATAATCATACTAAGGTGGTTATAATATTATAGATAATAAGTGCCTATCGTTAAAAGAGTAGTAACGCCTTCAAAGAATGTGTTTAATGAATGAAACAAATTCTAAGAAAGTTTGTCTTTAGATTAAAATGCAGTGACTCACCTGTATACACTCGCGCCGCTCACACTCACACCTTAAATAAACAATTTACATTTAACTCTCTTTGTGCACAGTTCGTAAATTTTCGTTCGTTTCTAATTAATTAATGCTCCGTGAAGTAGTTAGATTAGAAGCTATAGGCCTAAGAATCAGCAAGTTAGAAAAGCTTGAAGAGTTGAAGAGTTAGTTTGCGAGGAGTCGTTTCGTTTGAAATCGTCGCGTTCGAACGGTTCACTTTTTGAATGTAACGGAAGACTGTCTGTCTGTAAGGGATCGAACTGCATTTGTATTACGGTCACATGGTTTGTTAGAAGCGTCAAATCGCGATAATGACAAAAGATTCACCGACGAGACGGTAAGTGAAGGTTGTCAGCGCGGCGGCCATGCACGATGCGTTCGTGCGCTACCTGCGGCGTCCGGTCGAACACTAAACAAAACAAGCTGGCTGTCTGGTCTGCTGGGCTGGGGCTGCGCTGGCTGGCGGTAGTTGGTTGACCGTGCGACGCGGGTGGTGGTGGATGCGCGGGCGCAGCGTAAGGTTCAGGATGCGCCGCCGCCGCCGCCGCGCCGCGCCGCGCCACCGAGGCCGGCAAGCGCAACCTTTTTTAAGGCTCCGTATCCGTACTAAGCCCCCTAGCATCCCTATTAACCCTTAGATGCATACTGTAAAATATATTTTACATATACTTCAAGTGGGCCCCATCACCCAACTAACGGAGTTTGATCGTGCAGATCGGGTTTAAACGTTTCTTTGTGTCCTTGTTGACAGTAAAAATTGTCAAAAATGTCTATTGTGTTGATATGACACTCTGACATCTCCCCAGGTGGTGTTTTTCAGAAAGTGCTGTTTCTATGATATTGTTTGGCGTTTTTTTGGAAAAAAAAAAATTGTGGGAAGCACTTGTAAAATGTTTTTCTTGCATAGTAAATACTATACTTTAGATAGTATAAATATAAAAAATATAGTTTAAAATATAAAAAAATATATATATTATAATATAATATAGTATTTAAAATATATTGTACATAAGGTTTTTTTGTAAAAATAAAGTCTTCAATATGCATATGATTTTTTTAGACCGACTAAACAATAATATATATTTTTTTCATATAAAATACATAAATCATGCATTTAAGGGTTAAGCCCTACCTATTAAGTCTGTCCGTCCATCTGACTGTTCTGTTATACATTTAACTGTATCTTTTGAACCGTAATAGGTAGGCGGTTTAAATTTTCACAAAATATGTGTTATTTATTAACTATGGCGGATTTATAATATAAATAATTAATGTAAAATTATAACAAAAAAACAAAAGATAAAAATTAAGGGGTGTCCCCATCTATTAAACGTCTTTTTCATGGATTTTTTTTTTACTCTATCGGAACAACGGTAATATATACAAGCGTCAAACTCGGTGTGATTTAGTGCAAACTCTAAAGTATCACAACAAATAATAATAAAAACCGGCCAATTGTGCGGTGGTACGGAAACCTCGGGGCGTGAGTCCGACTCGCACTTGGCCTGTTGTTTTTTTTATGGAACTACATCGACTACATCACACGCGTGATGTCACCCTATATGATATGACACCTTGCTCCTGTGGTAACTAGATGCCACGTCAGTGCGTCCCTTTTTTCGGTTTGTTCGGTGAATGGCAGATTCGGGAAATGGCAGATTCTTAAAACGGCAGATTCTGGTAATGGCAGATTCTTAAAACGGCAGAAGTACAGTTAAATTAAATCAATTTAAATTAAATTAATAAATTGAATTCTCAGAGAAAATAAGAACCTTTTTTATTTTCTCTGAGCATAATGTATACTATCCATATACCATCTCATTGTTTCGATCTTAGAGGTTTTTTTTTATTGGCCGTTAGCTACATACCATTTCTGTCATCATCAAGTATCTAGTATACAATATTTACAACATAAATATTTATAATATTATTTACTATTTACTTTATTATTTACAACATTTTTTTTACTTTTTTATTTTATTATTTGCAATATTTACAATATTATAGGCCAGGATTAAGAAACATTAACAAACATGAAGTCACGAAAGTACCAGGGCAGCAGAAATTAAAAGGAAGTTTCCATAATTTTATATAAGTTAAGCGCATAGAAATAGCCTAAAAGTCAATGGTTAATCGCTATTATAATAATAATATCGATTAACTTATATAAAATTATGGAAACCTCCCTTACATTTCTGCTGCCCTGGTACTTTAGTTCCCAGTAGTCTTACCAAGTAGTCTTTTCCATGTCATGCCCAATACTAGAACATTTGCATTACTCGGACCTAGATTGACCTCAGATACGTTATGGCTGGCAGACAATGTCTTTAGACTTTAAGTCCGCCTTTTGTTATTTTTTGAGCAATAAAGTATATTTTCATTTCATTTCATAGTACAGTACATTAATAGTGATAAAGATATCAGTAAATTATGTGCGATCAGGGGATCCGTTTGGACAAAAAAATCCAAATAAATCACCCAACACCTCATGGGATCCGTTTGGACAAAAAATCCACATGGATCCCCCAGGGGACCGAAACGAGAGGAGCCATGTGGACGGAGAGCATAAAACGCATACTTGGTCCCACCTCACAAAGTAGCTGACTGTACAATATCTGCCGTTTCAAGAATCTGCCATTACCAGAACCTGCCATTTCCCGAATCTGCCATTTCCCGAATCTGCCATTCACCGAAAAAACGCTTTTTTCGTGCCGGTTAAGTGGACTAAACGTTCATGATTCAGTGCGGTGGTATCAATTCGGGCGGGTCTAACCCTGCACTTACCTTCCTCCACTCTCCTTCTCGAGAAGCCTCTATGCCGCCGTGAAGGAATTCCTAAAATAAATCAGAGGACTTTTCTTGACTTTTATATAAAGTATATGCGGATTTAATGAGGTTTAAATTAGCACGATTTTACCGTCTTTTTAGGTTTCCGTATCCCTTACGGAAGCCTATTACTAAGCCTACACCGTCTGTTTGTCTGTCCGTCCGTCTGTCCGTCCTACTGCCGTATCTTTGGAACCGTAAGAGGTAGCCAGTTGAATTTTTCACAGAATATGTGTTATTATGGTGGATGTAAGAAAAAATAATAAAATATAGAAAAGGTAAAAATTAAGGGGGGTCCCCATACAAGAAACGTGTTTTTTTTCAAAGTTTTTTTTGTGGTGCGGAAACCTAGGTCGGCGAGTCCGACTCGCACTTGGCCGGTTTTTAAGATTCCGCATCCACACGGAAGCCTGTTACCTGTGCTATTACTAAGCCTACCCTACGCCGTCGTCAGTCTGTCTGTATATCTCATCGTCCGAGGGCTGTATCTATGGAACCATTATTGTTATTAGGTAGTAGACGGTTGATATTTTAACAGAATATGTGTTATTTTATTTATTACTAGCTGAGCCCGCGGCTCCGCTCGCGTGAAATTCGTATTCCAAAGAAGAATGTAAGTAACTAAGGGCGAGGCCGACGGCCGAGCTGCGTTCAGGTATTGTTTATTGTTTATTGTATAATTTCATCCATAGGTAGGTAACCTACGCTTGGACATGTCGAAAATTCCGCCAGTTCTAAATTCAATGCGAAGAAGAACTGACAAACAAACTTCGCAAGTCACAATGTTTTGTTAGTACCTTATAAGTATTATATTATAGTAACTTACAAATAATTAACCCATACTACCGCTCACAGGAGCATTAATATTTACAGCATAAACATGAATACTGAAGAATTTGACCACACTGCCTATTTAAATTACCTATATCTGGTGTATAGTGCCATCGTCAATTTTGATACTTCATATTATATCAAGTCAAAAAATAAATAAAAATTAGTTTACATTTATTACAAAGAGATGTAATAAGTCATATAAAAAAAAAAAAATTATGATACAAAGTGTATCCAAATGTCAAATTGTCAAAGTTTGTTAGTGGAAAAAACAGTAGTCAAACTCTTAGATAAAATTACGGTCAGTTAATGCATCCTTAATAGTGTAATAACTCTTTTCAATTAACATTAATTTAATCCGTCGTTTGAAATTATTATCATCTAATTGTTTTATGTTAGAAGACAGTTTATTATAAAATCTAACACTATTACAAATAAAGCTTTTTGAGGTTTTAGCTAATCTATGTCTTATTAGTTGTACATTATTCTTACACCGTGTATCATAGTTATGATTGTCGGAATTAAGAGAGGAATCATTAATGTATTTTCTGGCATAGCATATGTTCTGGTAAACATATGCACTTGGTAAAGTCATGATTCCTATCTCCCCGAACGCTGTCCTACAAGTATCTCTAGTTTTCATATTTAGGATGTACCGCAAGGCCCTCTTCTGTAATAAAAATATTCTATTTGAGTCTGCTGCATTTCCCCAAAACATAAGGCCATATGACATGATGCTCTCAAAATAGGCATGATAAACCGTCTTTGCAGCATGAGTTCCGCATAGCTCTTTAATTTTTTTTATAGCATAACAAGCGGAACTCAACTTACCAGCTAAAGAGTTTATGTGGGCTTTCCAAGTAAAACTTTTATCAAATATTACCCCAAGAAAAGTTAGTTCATTAGCAAGGTTTAATGACAAATTTTCTGCAGTTTTTAATATGGCATCAGTGTTATTACGTCTATGAGTACCTAGAGCAAAGTGCATAATGTTAGTTTTGTTAACATTTAGTAATAGGTTGTTGCATTCGAACCATGATTTTAGAGATTCTAGTACATTTAAAAAGGATTCTCTTAGTTTACTTATATCATTGTTTTTCAGTACAACTGAGATATCGTCTGCAAACATTACCATCTCTATATCGTCTGTTATACAGCTCGAGATGTCGTTAACATATGTTAGAAACAATAATGGTCCCAGGATAGAACCCTGCGGCACACCCATTGTAATTGATTCTACATTAGATTTTAAGCCATTGACGTCACATATTTGAGCTCTATTTTCTAAATATGATTGGAATATACGCAATTCATTGTCTCTTATACCATAATGTTCTAGTTTCATTAGTAATATTTCATGATTTACACAGTCAAAGGCTTTGGACAGATCACAAAAGATGCCATAAGTATGCTGAGAGTCGTCTAGGGAAGTTAATATTGATTTTACCAAAGAAGCTATAGCATCACCCGTTGACAGTCCTTTCCGAAATCCAAATTGTTTACAATTTAAAAGTTCATTATCAATAAAGAATTTAATTAACCGTTTTTCCAAAAATTTTTCAAAGACCTTACTGAAAACCGGCAATATAGAGACGGGACGATAGTTCTCAACATTGTTATGACATCCCTTTTTATACAAAGGTATAACTTTGGCTACTTTTAATGAATCTGGGAATATGCCATTTTTTAGAGAGTCATTTACAATATCTGTTAGCGGGCCGATGACACTTGTTATAGATTTCAATAATACAGGTGAGATACTCCAAAGATCTTGAGAATGTTTAGATTTAAGGTCCCTAATTACTCTCTTAGTCTCTAGGTATGTGACAGGTGCAAATATGGCTGATTCAGAATTCCGAGGGATAAACGCTTTGAGGTAGTTTAATGATACTTCTTTACTAGACTTTAGACTTTGAGTAGTACTATGGGCTATTGTGGAAAAGAATTTATTCACATGATTGGCAATCGTTGTGCTATCCGAAATAATTTCTGATCCAATTTTTAACTCTAGCTTGGTGTTACAGTCGTTAGATTTGCCAGTTTCTTCTTTAATTATGGTCCAGGCCATTTTTATTTTATTATTTGAATTCATAATTTTGTTTTTAAGGAACAGTTGCTTGGCTTTAATGGTAACTTGTTTAAAGATTTTGCTGTAACGTGTAACATAAGATCTAAGATCTGGATTATTGTTAACTTTAAGGAGATCATATAAATAAAATAATTTGTCTTTAGAAATAATAATAGCTGGAGTAGCCCAGTCGGCAAATGTTTTTTTATTAGTTACACACATATGTTTTAGTGGCATATGCTTGTCTAGATATCTCATAAATATATTGAAAAATTCTTTAAAGCTATAAATATTATTACCACAGAATTCAGATTGTAAATCTAAGTTTAACGAATTTATCAGAACCTTGTTTGATATTCGTTTCATCTTGCCCGAAGTAGTATTCTTACTTGTCGAGTAATTTATAGAAATTAATTGCGCGTAATGATCTGATGATATTCCAGGAAATACTTTTGACTCTAGTACTTTACAATCAGTAAAAATATTATCAATGCACGATGAACACGAATCTGTCACTCTAGTATATTGGAAGATTGTTTGTCTAAGCAAAAAACTATCCATCAAATCAGATAGCTCATGTTGCCCTCCTTCTTCTAAGGGGAATTTAATATTAAAGTCTCCACAAACAATTATTGATTCTTTCAATTATTGAGTCTACGGCCTCGCCCTTGGTTACTTCCTTTCTTCGAGATGGTTTATGGTCTTCCCGAATAGAGCACGGCCTTCGGCCTCGCCCTTAGATACTTACTTTCTTCAAGATGGTTTAGCTTCTTCCTGAACGCAGCTCATCCTTCGGCCTCGCCCTTAGTTACTTGCTTTCTTCGAGATGGTTTTTCAATTATCAGAACGTAGCTCGGCCTTCGGCCTCGCCTTAGTTACTTACTTTCTTCAAGAATGTTTTTCTTCTTCCTGAACTCAGCTCCGCCTTCCGCCTCGCCCTTAGTTACTTTCATCGAGAAAGAATATCGTTTACGTGAGCGCAGATCCGCCTTCGGGCCCGCCTTTAGTTACTTA
Organism: Nematopogon swammerdamellus; assembly: GCA_946902875.1. Classification (NCBI taxonomy): domain Eukaryota; kingdom Metazoa; phylum Arthropoda; class Insecta; order Lepidoptera; family Adelidae; genus Nematopogon; species Nematopogon swammerdamellus. Next base: position 18,249,855 of record OX336347.1, read on the forward strand.
CTTTCTTTTTTTGAAATACGAATTTGACGCGAGCGAAACCGCGGGCAACAGATATATAAATTTTATTGTACCAATGACAGCGACATAACTTCGACTTTCAATTATTATTTTTATTTATCAAACAATTTGTCACCGGCCAGCTCACGTCGAGATGACAGTTCTCAGTTGTCAACATGACATTTAAAATGGAATTTAAGAGAGCTGTCAAAATGGAGCCACTTTTTAGATTTATATAGCAACATTCAGTATAGGAAGCACATATTGAATTGGCCGATGTTATTATTCAAAATGTACTTTTGCACTGAAATACACAATAAGATATACAAAATGTATTTTAATTTAATGCATCTTTTATATATATTTTGATGTCAATGTAATAAGAACTAGCCTTGACATTTACATGTTCACAAAATTTTTTCCATGTATCTGCAGATATGTCCTGAAGCAAAGTGTACAAATTATTAAAAAAATTATTAATCGACCTTGCTGAAACACTAAACTTTTTAATAAAAATTCTAGTTCAGAAAAACTTAACCTAAGCTATTTTTATTCGAACGTTTCGTATTTCTGTAAAGTCAAAAAGTGTTTTTTGTTCAGAACGAATAATATTTATGTCCCTCTTTTGTTTGCTATTCGGTAAATAGATGCTTGAGATACACCTTGATAGAACAAAAAATAATTACCTAATTGTACATTACGGCGGCCAATTCATGACAATCTCACTACAATGACATAACGTTTCACCTAAATGTCAGTTCAGAAGCAATTTTGACATTGACAACAGATTATCAAGCATCAAACATAATTGTGGCCAGTGTAAGAAATTAGTTCCAACGAAATTCCGCAATATGGCGGCCCCTCATATATTCCTGGTCAGGCTTTACCTTTACTTTGGATTACGTGATTTTTATTATATTTTTTAATTATTATGTTCATCCGGGATATACACTGTCACTATAAAAAGTTTCGTCAAATTCCGTTCAGTGGTTTTTGCGAGTTGCGCGTACAAATAGACATTTTTGCATTTACGATTTTGTGATATGTATAGAAAGAATAGATATGTATAGACTATTGTGTTCAAGTTATAAATTAAAAAACATAAAACCGACTTCCTAAAAAAAGGAAAACTAAAAAACTATTTAAAATAAAAATAAAAAAACCGCCTTCAAAAATATATGAAATAAAAACCTAAAAAAAAAAGAACCCTAGAGTTGAAGGCGGTGCTAAAAAGGCTACACAAATCACAAAGGATATTATCATCCACTCATGTTTTCTTTCATGCATCATTTTTGCTTGCTTTAGCACCGCCTTCAACTCTAGGGTTCTTTTTTTTTTAGGTTTTTATTTCATATATTTTTGAAGGCGGTTTTTTTATTTTTATTTTAAATAGTTTTTTAGTTTTCCTTTTTTTAGGAAGTCGGTTTTATGTTTTTTAAAACTTTTTTTTTATTTCACAGTTTTTTTTAGTAATTTTTGCTATTAATTTACTCGGCGGAATCGCTCGGCCTTCGGCCTCGCGATTCCGCCTCGCTTTCCAATCCGATCTTGACCCAAATAAAATAGGACCACGTCAGCTTCGATATCTCAGTGGTGCAGACAGTCAACTGTCGCTATTGAATGTTAAGCAACGCTGGGTGCGGTCAGTGCTTGGATGGGTGACCGCTGACCGTTGGAGGCTGACCGAGGTTCGGATTCCTAGTAAAACTGTAGGTCCCTTCCCTCCTAATCTTACTTGGTGGTAGGGTTTAACCAGACCGGGTTGGTACCACCGCACTGAATTAAACGTCGGTCGAAACGGCTATGTAAATAGTTTGTGTTTTCCGACCAGTTCAGTGTAGTCAGCACGATCAAAGGGGGAAGTACTGACATGGCACTTAGTTTACCCGGAGTTATGGGCTGACATCACGGACGTTGTAGGTGATGTTGCAGAACTTAGTAGAATGGACAGACATAAACGTGTTACGGAACCCTACTTTTATTATAAAATAACCGTCGGAGGACCTTGGTTAAAAAATTGTGAAATTTAGTAGAACGGACAGACATACATTTGTTACGGAACCCTACTTTTATTATAAAATAACCGTCGAAGGGCCTTGGTTGAAAATTGTAAAATTTAGTAGAACGGACAGACATACATTTGTTACGGAACCCTACATTCATTTTGAAATAAATGTTAAATTTTGTAGAACGGACAGACATGCATTTGTTACGGAACCCTACATTCATCTTGCAGAACTTAGTAGAATGGACAGACATAAACGTGTTACGGAACCCTACTTTTATTATAAAATAACCGTCGTAGGACCTTGGTTGAAAATTGTAAAATTTAGTAGAACGGATAGACATGCATTTGTTACGGAACCCTACATTCATTTTGAAATAAATGTTAAATTTAGTAGAACAGACAGACACGCATTTGTTACGGAACCCTACATTCATTTTGCAGAACTTAGTAGAATGGACAGACATAAACGTGTTACCGAACCCTACTTAACAGTTGCACTCCGGGAGTGCCGGCAGATCCCGTGCCACTCTAACTTAACCCTTAATGCAATGACTTAAGGTTTCATTTTAAAAATGACGCTGACGCGATGTCGCGAGTTATACATTTTTTACCCACCTAAAAAAGTGCCAAGCGCCGCTAAAGAAGTTTTCACTTCAAAAACCTCAGGGTTATCCCCTTTCAAATAAAAAAAAAAGAATTTTCAAAATCGGCCCACAATTGACGGAGTAATCGCGTAACAAACATCCAAAAAAAGAAAACATACCGTCGAATTGAGAATCTCTTAGGTCTAAAGTAAATTTCTCGTGAAGACAAATGCAACGAGCCCAAACACGATGGGTTTATCATGTGTAGTTTAGGAGTTCCTATGGCCACCTTCTGTCTCCATCATCAGACCAGCTCGATGGTACTCGGTACAGTAGGTACCGGTCAGGTACCATAATAAATTAAGCGCACCTGGCCGGTCGGAAAAGATAAAAAATTTCAAATTTAGAATATTCATGAAACAAGGGTCCGAATATGTACCACTAGTAAATATCGATTCATGTATTTCAACAGGACAGAGAAAATTTCAAAATATTAGGTATTTAATACTTTTTAGTTCTTTTTTTTTTTTGTTTTTTTGAAATCGGTTTAATATTTTTTAAAACAGTTTTTATTTCATTCTTTTTAGTAATATTACATAAAAAAGAATAATCGAAATCGAATAATCGAAATCGATTGAAGTGGTACAGAATTATTCGCCATATGTGTCAGACTGCAAATTGCTGAATAAGTCCACATCTCAAAAGTTTTGCTGAAGGTAACCACACACCATACTAATTTATCAAACTGAAAATTGCCGAATACGACCACATCACAAGTTTTGCTGAAGGTAACCACACACTATAGTATTATGCTGATTTTTCGAAAACCACTCAACCAATTTCGATAAAATTGAAATGGGACCACCTCGGAAGTATGACCTAACTAACAAAAAAAGAATTTTCTAAATCGGCCCTCAATTGACGGAGAAATCGCGTAACAAACATACAAAAAAAAAAAAATAAAAAAAAAAATAAAAAAAAAAAAAAACATACAGACGAATTGAGAACCTCCTCCTTTTTTGGAAGTCGGTTATAAAGAAGAACTGTCATTTTCGTTGTATCTACTTATTTTTAAATTTCGAATGAATATTTTATTCAAATTGTATTTGCTGCCAGTTCTCAAGATATAATTATGTACTTTGGACTACGTGATTTTAAACGCGCAATAATGTTTATAATTGTAATTTTTTATTTTTTTTTTTATTTTTTTTTACGTATTATGTTAACCCGGCATATAAACTGCCACTATACAAAGTTTCGTCTAATTCCGTTCAGTGGTTTTTGCGTGATGCGCGTTTAAAAACTGTTCTAACATGTTCAGTATCTCATTTTAAGCCACCCTGGTTAGTTTTTTTCCGAATACATTGAATGTACAGACTTTCTTACCTCTACGATTTTATTATATGTATAGATAGCGGATTATGCCAACAAATAATAAGAAAGTAAAAAATTAAGTGGGGCCTACAAGTATCATAATATGCAGAAGAGCAGCGTCATCTTCCGAATTATCCAAATATTTATTTTTAACTAAAAAAGTATGAACGTTCATCGACAGATGGCATGACACGCGCGAGTACGACTCTAAAGTAAAATAACAAATAATAAAAACCGAACATTTACTTGGTGGAAAACCTCGGTACGCGAGTCCGACTCGCACTTGGCCGGCATTTTTATGGCTAATCTTTATTGATTTCTCCTTGCTCGTAAGTACCTAAACGGTATGCCTCATCCGTGCAAAGAATAGAATCTAATATGAAAACCGACAATTTATTTATGCGGGTCTCCGTATATGTATAGGTACTTCACTTCCCACACGCTGTCTCATAGACCGGTCTCGTAAACATAAATGGAAGACCTCCAACTCCAGTATCCTTCCCCCCAAACAAAACTAAAGGTCGCAAAAGTTTTCGCTTCATCTTTATTCCATGGAAACTGACACGATTGGCTACATCACTACAACATCCGGTGATGTCAGCCCATAACACCTCGGTGAAATAGGTGCCATGCCAGTGCTTCCCTTTCGTCGTGCTGGCTACACTGAACTGAGCGGAAACCACGCGCTATTTACATAGCCGCTTAGACCGACGCTTCATTATGCGGTGGTATCAACCCGGGCGCGTTCAACCCTACCACCTAGTAAGGTAAGTAGCGAAGGGACCTACAGAATCCGAACCACGTTTAGCCTTTTTTGACTCCCTTCAGGGATTCAGGGCCCGATTTAGGGTCCTGCTCGCCCTAGGTTCAGATTTCATAGCGCCCCCTAGCCACCGCTGAGGAATATTATTTCGGAAACGAATGTTTGTAATAAACTAATAAAAAAAATTCACAGATTTCGTGCTTTACACGACTATCGAGCAAATTGAAAATGAATCTACGGAATTCGAAAAAATATTGTCGCTGAGCGACACGAGAAAGTCGGGATAAGGAAAAGGTTAATTGGGTTCTGACGATGGAGCCGGAAGGAAGCCATAGGAACTCCTAAACTACACATGATAAGCCCATCGTGTTTGGGCTCGTTGGATTTGACTTCGCAAGTACTCTTGTCATAATATATGATGTCCAGGGTCCTGATGATGGAGCCGGAAGGAAGTCATAGGAACTCCTAAACTACACATGATAAATCCACCATATTTGGGCTCGTTGGATATAGGAATATAGGAATATAGGGTACATAGGTTAGGCAGCTTTTAACCTAACCTATATTCTTATATATATATTCTTATATCTATATTTATTATATTTTTATATTTGATATTTATTAATTTGTTACTTTAGTTAGAGATAATGTCAACCTTATCTCTTTTTCTGTCTAAATTTTAGTTTACATTTTTAAGCTGCTTGTGTTTTTGAAAAATAATAAAAAATATATAAATGCAATATTTTATTTTTATTTTGTTGAATTCATTTTCAATGCGACGCATCTTCTAACCTAACCTATATTCCTGTATTCCTATATCCAACGAGCCCAAATAGGTGGATTTATCATGTGTAGTTTAGGAGTTCCTATGGCTTCCTTCCGGCTCCATCATCAGGACCCTGGACATAATATATTATGACAAGAGTAGACAAGAGAGAAAAAACCCGATCGTCTTTGTTTTAGGCTCAAATTGTAGCTGACTAAATTGTCCAGTCGAATTTTTCTCAAATTTTTTATATCATTCTTCGTTTCCAAAATGTCGAGCGCCAAAATAAAAAATTCGGAAAAAATTGATTTTTTTTTCACTATTTCGGCCATAACTTTTCTCGTTTTTTTACTTTCTCGAATAATTCTTTTTGCGCCTTACAGCTCTCATGAATACGCGCCTTTCGAGTCTTTGAATATCATATCTTCACAACTCTCCGAGATATAAGGGGATCGCACTTTTTCGTGAAATCGGGGCCTATACTGGAACGAACGAGAAGGTATTTTCAATGTCAAAAACACACAGTCGAATTGACTGCGCCCGCGCTGCCGCCCGCTACGCCGCCGCTGCCTCCGCGCCGCCGCGCCGCCGCCGCCATACCGTCGCGCCGCCGCCCTATAATGCGCCCCTAAAATCCAGCGCCCCAGGCTATAGCATAATTAGCCTATTGGTAAATCGGGCCTTGCTTATATTACTAGGCGGTAGGGTTTAACCCGCCCGGGTTGGTACCACCGCACTGAATGAGAGGTCGGTCGAAACGGCTATGTAAATAGTTTGTGTTTTCCGTCCAGTTCAGTGTAGCCGGCACGACCGAAGGGAAGCACTGACGTGGCACCAAGTTCACCCAGTGTTATGGGCTAACATCACGGATGCTGTAGTGTAGGTGATGTAGCCAACTGTGTCAGTCTTCATAAAAAAAAACCTCCAACAACGGTCGAACTGTCACCCATCCGAGTTCTAACCGCGCCGTCGCGCCGCGCCTGTCGACAAATCGCACTAACAAAAACACTGCACACACACAACATTATGACGAACAACTTCTACATCCCAAACATCTAAAGCTTAGATTGTGCTTAGATTAATGATTGGTCTCGGACTCGGAGCGCGCGGAAATCAAACAATAATCTAAGATCTAAAGGTTGATTTGAAGAAATCTCCTCAAGGGATTTTGCTTGCACTTCATTCATGTTAAATTTTGTAGATCAATAAAATAAAGTATAGAGAAGGTATTATAGTCTCGCTCAGGCGGTCGGAATCGAACCTCGGACCTTGAGATCAAAAGTTTCAAGAGTACAAGCCAAGAGCGAACCGATCACCCGCCGCCGCTTCAAGCTAATTAAATATTGTTTTGTTTTCAATTTATAGGTTAATTTAGTACGTAGGTAATAATAGTAATAAATAACTTAGTCATTTTCTAAATATCCCTCTACTTACTAAGAAATCTATTTTTAATTTCTGTAATCATAAGTAGGTACGACTATTTTCTAGCAACGATGCAATGAAACATTATACATTTGAGTGATGACAACATTATCTGCACTACCTACAAGCACTGTCATTCGTCAGCTAAGACCAAATCGGCGGGTGACTTACACATTCTTGTAAATCCGCTGGGTGACCTACTTACTGCACGCATTACGCATTGAACGAAACCAAAACAAGTCTCCTTATAAATCTTGCTGAATAAAAATTATATCCAGTCATCAACGAATTCTTTGGCATTCGATTTTCCTACTTCACATCCTGAGAATTTTGTAGTTTTTGTTTAAAAATTATTAGGAGTGGTTTTTTTTTTATTGTTAGCGCGACATATGGCGCCGAGCCACCCATAAGGTGTCTAGCGACGCGCATGGACATTCGGTCGTATGCGGGGGTTGCGAATGCCATGCCGGCCTGACAGGTGCCCATTCACGCCCCTCTTGAAGGACCCGAGACTGTACTTGGGGGGAAATATATGGGCAGGGAGAGCGTTCCAGAGTTTACCGGTTCTGTAGAGGAAAGATCTGCAGAATCAATTTGTACGCATCCGCGGTAAATCCAGCGTGTAGGGATGCAATCCCTGCCCAGTGCGCGTGGTGCGGAGGTGGAAAGGGGACGGCGGGATCGCATTAAACAGCTCCTCCGAGCACTCCCCATGGAATAAGCGGTAGAACACACTTAGGGAGCCGACATCCCTACGGTGATGCAGTGGTTCTAAATCGCGGGACACTTCGGGGTCACCCACTAGTCGCACGGCTAGACGCTGGATCGAGTCCAGAGGCGCAAGCTGGTATTTAGCAGAGCCATCCCACAGGTGCGAGCAGTACTCCAAGCAGGACCTGATCTGCGATTTATATAGAAGCAGCACCTTATTGAGTACGCCCAGCTTTTTAGAAGCCAGCTTGGCCTTCCCCTCGATATGGCGATGAAAGTTCAGGTCGTTCGACAGTTCGACTCCGAGGACCCCGAGGTGTTCACTTAATTTAAGCGACGTGCCTTGGAATGGAGGAGCCGGTGTGAACGCCGCTCTCTTCGCACTGAACGCGCATACTTGTGTCTTGGAAGCGTTGAACTCGACCAAATTACTACGGCCCCATTCGGAAATAGAGCCGAGTGTATGTTCGAGCTCAGACACAAGTCTTCGCCTCTTCTCATCCACAACATCCCGACTGGCTGAAGGGTGACTGGTGTAGGATCCGTGTGCCGTACTGTCATCTGCATAACAATGTATGTTGCCCAGAGACAGCATATCATTGATATGCAGAAGAAACAGCGTGGGTGACAACACAGATCCTTGTGGTACGCCGGCGTTCGCTGACATGGCGTCCGACGAGCAACCGTCCACTAGGACCTGAATGCTACGCCCATGTAGGAAGTCGGCGACCCAGTCACAGAGGCCAGAAGGAAGTTCGTAAGCCGGCAATTTGCCCAAGAGCGACTTGTGCCAAACCCGGTCAAATGCCTTGGCAATATCAAGGCCAATTGCCAAGGATTCACCATGACCTTCAAGCGATTCCCCCCAAAGGTGAGTGACGTACGCTAGGAGATCACCAGCAGATCGTTTTGGCCGGAAGCCGTATTGCCGATCGCTGATGAGGTCATTCGTCTCTAGGTACTTCATGAGCTGCGCATTGATAATGCGCTCCATCACCTTACAGAGAAGGGAGGTAATCGCTATAGGTCGGTAGTTTGACGGGTTTGAGCGGTCACCCTTTTTGGGGACCGCTTGCACAAACGCAGATTTCCAGGCCGTCGGCACACGGCCATTGGAGTAGGAGAGACGGAATAGGCGCGTCAGCACTGGAGCCAGCTCGGGAGCACACCTTTTTAGCACCAGTGCAGGAATCCTATCCGGCCCACTCGCTTTCCTGACGTCTAGGGAGAGAAGCTCCGCCCGTACAGTCCGTTGTCGAAACTGCACTTCCGGCATGGAGTTCTCACACCTAGTTATGGATGGGGAAATGGCACCCCCATCGTCCAGGTTGGAGTTCCCCGCAAAGAGAGATACCAGTAGGTCGGCTTTCTCCTTTGCGGAGTGGGCAAGTGAGCCTCCAGGACACTGCAGAGGTGGAAGAAGAGAGGAGCGGCAGAAATTCGACTCGACAGATTTGGCGAGAGACCAGAACTCACGACTCCCAGTTGGGTACTGGTTCAGTCTATCGCCGATTCTGCCGATGTGGTCAAATTTGGCCCTGGCAATAACCCTTTTGCAGGATCTGGAGAGGCGGTTGTATTCCTTCTTCAGTTCGGATACGTTTGAATCACGTCCGGCACGAGCGCGCGACCAAGCACGATAAGCTGCGCACTTAGCTGCGACAGCATCAGCACAGTCGTGGCTGTACCATGGTTTTTTCAAATAATGCTGCTTTAGTGTCTATAAAATTAAACTCCCTAGACATTGACGTAAATTTTATTCCAAAATAATTATCCAGTATGTAGCTAGCTCGACATAAGAAATTAAAATAGAGTCACATTCACAAATTTTTTTCACCATTAAAAAATACTGTAAATTTAAAAAGCCTGCTTCAATGTTTCGTAAGTACATATTATCTAGTTTAAAAATTTTTTTTTTCTATGCACTTCATAAAATTTAATTTTTGTTTGAAGTTTTAAAAATGTTTATAGTTTTCGTTGTTTTGCCATAAAAATGCTCTTAAAGATGAGACTGCACTATGCGGCACTGCAGCAGTCTGCACTGCAGCTGAGCGCCCCCCGGCGCGCGGCGGCTCGGCGGCGGCGTGGACGGGGCGCGCGCGTTCAAACATGCTTGTAATGAAATTGCATGAAGAAATGAACCGCAATAAACCGGCAGCCTCGATAGCTCAGTGGTGCAGACAGTCAACTGTCACTATTGAATGTTAAGCAACGCTGGGTGCGGTCAGTACTTGGATGGGTGACCGCTGACCGTTGGAGGCTGACCGAGGTTCGGATTCCTCGTAAAACTGTAGGTCCCTTCCCTCCTAATCTTACTTGATGGTAGGGTTTAACCCGCCCGGGTTGATACCACCGCACTGAATGAAACGTCGCTCGAAACGGCTATGTAAATAGTTTGTGTTTTCCGACCAGTTCAGTGTAGCCGGCACGATCAAAGGGGGAAGCACTGACATGGCACCTAGTTCATCCGGTGTTATGGGCTGACATCACGGACGTTGTAGGTGATGTAGCCAACCGTGTCAGTTTCCATAAAAAAAAAAAATTGAAAAAAAACGCGCTGAGCGGTGAGGCAGGCAATTCGTATCCATGGACAATTTTACGCGCTGCTACCGCAACACCACACCCACGGCACCGCCACGCACGCGGCACGACAAAGACTCCGCGCCGCCCCGTCGCGTCGTCATCGTTGTCGGGACGCGGCGCTGCTGTATAGTGCGGTCTCACCTTTAATTAGAATAAAGGTGTGCACTGCACCCACGAGTCACTGCACCGCAAGGAACGCTAGATTTATAGACTGAAATTCTCATCGATCAAGTACCTACAACAACCACAAATTTTACAAGTTACAAAATCAAACTATAGTTCGGTTAGGTTCGTGCACGCTCACTCTGTGATTGCGACCTTTTCAGATCTGCGGCGCGGCGGTAAGAAATATCTCGAATGCGCGACGGGGTAGTCGCAGGTTACAAACAGATGGTCACTGCACAGAAATGGACGCGAGCTGGCCGTGACATGGTTCGAGTCCCGCGCAGATCAACTGTCTATAACAGCTATAACCTACCACCGCCGCCGCCGCCGCCGCCGCCATGCTCCGCAGCAGCCAGCTTCCATATATGAACATTCACATTGACGAGCAATACGATGGATGCTTTATCCTTCTTTTTAGGGTTCCGTAGTTCCGTACCTCAAAAGAGGAAAAAACTCTTATAGATCACTCTCGTATCTGTCTGTTACTAATTATAAATAATTAATAATAATATTTAATAATTGTCATTAATACTTAATAAATAATTATTAAATAAAATATACTATCTCCGAGTCTAAAATAAAAAACGAATATAGGGCCTGTGGTGATTTATAAATATGTAAATTGTCTTCTAAACTCCAACTGCTCACAAACCATGTCTCCACTGATGTATACAAATATATAAAGGATTCCAGTGACTACGAAACTGCTATCACGAAACTAGAAAGTATTTTCGTGAAACCTGCAAATGAAATATACGCCCGTCATATGCTCGCAACACGAAAACAGAAAAATGAGGAAACTATAGATCAGTACATGCAAAATCTAAAGTTGCTTGCAAAAGATTGTTTATTTAAGGCAGTCTCAGCTGATGAAAATGAAACCGACTACATAAGAGATGCTTTTATATCAGGACTCTCTTCACAAACAATAAGGCAATGTTTGACAAGAATTCGGGTTGGACAAAGGTGTGGTTGCTGTCGCTCAATGCCGGAAAATGTACTGTACTTCACCTCGGGCCTAAAAATCCTCATCACTCTTACCTTATTTATGGAAAAATCGTACAGGCAGTGAAAACGCAACGCGACCTCGGTGTGACAATATCAGATGATCTCAAGTGTGGGACACACATTATAGAAGTTGTCAAGAAAGCCAACTCCTTACTCTACATGATCAGGAAGGCGTTCTCTTACATAACTACAGAGCTATTCCTTAAACTATACAAAACTTATGTTCGCCCATTATTGGAATATGCCTTTAAGATTTGGAATCCATACTTCAGGAAGGATGTAGATCTTTTGGAACGCCTTCAAAGACGAGCCACAGAAATGGTCCCACAGCTCAAAAAACAAGACTATGAACGCCGACTCGAAGCACTCGGACTTAGCAGCCTAGAGGAGCGTCGTCAACGAGGAGATCTCATTGAAACATACAAAATCCTCAATGACTATTATGACTTGCCAAATCTCAAAGAAATGTTCACAAAAAATACCAATGCACATCTTAGAGGACACAGCTTAAAGCTAAACCGCTCAGCATTTCATTCTAACCCGAGGAAACACTTCTTGGTGAACAGAGTTGTGGACTCTTGGAACGAACTACCGCAGGAGGTCATAAGTGCTAAAAGTGTAAATGGATTTAAAAACCAGTTAGATAAACACATAAAAGAAAAAAAAAATTACAAAAAAAATCACTAATATAATGTAAATAGCCTAAAAAATTACTGGAAAATACCAGTCTAGACTTATGTGATGCTTATAATCAGGCACGTTCCTTGGAATCTGCACATCTTCACAATCAAGTGTATGAAATCCGAGATACCATTCCTTCTGCCGCTTCCTCTTCCAATCGATTAATGCTGCCTCAACAAACTAATCAGGGCAGAAACTCAAGTGGTCGCCCAACTGATATCTGTTTGTCTCGTCTCGTCTTGTCTCGTCTGTTGACTCGTGGAAGACGTAGAGCTCATCGAGTCCAACCCCTTTTACTCTCGTGTTCGTTTGCAAAGCGGTAGGGAGGTAACCATCTCCAACAGACACTTAGGTCATCCTGGTGATGTCGGTGAGATTATTCCAGAAGATGAAGAGATATTAGAATCTGAAGTCAATACCCGAACATCTAACCTCGATCCAGCAGTGGGAAAAGGAGAACATTTCGACAATACTCAAGCCCGTGACGATATCCCTCCCTCGGATCCTGCTTCACCAGTAGAGTCGCCACAGCTATCTCCTGGTTCTCCAGAAGCGCCACCAACTCCAGCTGCTGCTGATGCTCCTAGACGCTCGGGGCGAAGTCGACAGCCTCCGGCACACTTCAGAGACTTTTCTAAATAAATAGTTCATGTGGATTTTGAGGATGGAAGAATGTGGTGATTTTTAATATGTAAAATGTCATCTTCTATTGTCATCATTGTCTGTCAATAATTTTCCTTCTTATAATATTATGTTACTACGATTTTAGTTGATTAAAACCTTGATTCGAAGGTTTTGTGTTTAAATATTCACCTCAGGACCTCTCTTATAGTTGACAGGAAAACCTAAACGAAAATTCCGTCTTAAAGTTCTGATGGAAACAGGTACGGAATCCTCTCCACGCGAGTTCGACTCGCACTTGACCGCCTTTTTTATATAGCAAGGCACATACCTACCTACAACCTTGATACATCTACAGATTGATACCAAGAAGCACTTGCCTGTAAGAACCTCGGATAAGAAGAATAATTTGTACCAAAACACTGCATGAACGATGCGATGATGGTCGAATCGAAAACATTAATTTTATGTCTACTGATGTCTACAGAGCACCTATAGAAGCCAAAGAGGATATAACCAAAGAGGATATAACCACTGGATATAACCATAGAAGCCACGATGTAGAAGCAAAGACAATATAACCAAAGAATATAATATAACGTAATCAAAGAAAGAGAATAGGTATAAGTACGACAGAAATGATATATTTTATAGAACTATGACAGAAGTATCAAAGAGAATATATAACCATCTAACCAGTCTGTGCGTCTGTCCACGATGTAGAAAGTCCTTTCCTACATCGTGGTCTTCAATTCTTGCTTATGAGAAGAGCAGATTATTCTTCTTCTTCTTTTTTTAAATAGTGGCAACCACAAGAATAGGAAATTTTAGCTTGCTATGCTTCAACAATCCCTATTTAGTCTGTGGCCCATAATATGGTCATAGCACAGAGCAAGAACTTTTTGAGGGTCGTAGAAAGGAGTAGGTATGAATCGTAGCCAAAGACATTAAACCCACCATCTCTTTGATCGTAGCAATCGTAGATAGCGATTAGCGACGTATTCAAACTCTTCGGTTTGAATATTTGAGTTTACGCTGTGAGTCTACGAGACATTTTATTTATCTGTGTACGAGAGTATCTGCACCACTCACGTCACGCACATAAGTATAGAACTCCGCAGTAGATATTATGCGGGAATGTAAGTAGGAAGTCGCGTTAACAAGACAGTGAGAGACTGTCTATCATCACATCACATCAGTTAAGTACGATTGCGATCTCCAAAGCCTGCCATCATTTAATCAATCGTCAATTAATCAATCGTCAAAAACTCATCGATCTCATCGATCGACCATCATCGATCACAGACGGTATAGATCCGAGGGCTTTCTCCTGCGCGCGCGCCGGGAAGCGCAGATGCAGTGAAGAAAGTGTGAGAAACACGTGAGAAAAGTAAAGCTGACCATTATAGCTAATGAACTGTCTTTGGTAGAGAGATAGCCAAATCTGTTACATCGGCAACATACCCAGTCGGTCGCAACTCGTTCACACCTGGGCGTTCCAGAGTTTACCAGTCCTGTGGAGGAATGATCTGCAGAACCGAATAAAGTATGTTTTGAATTCCCATTTTGCAAATCTGGACGACGGGAGACGGTGCTCTGATGAATTGGCTTCCCTCATCCCTCCTGCCCCCATCCGTCCCCGCCATACCCTCCGGATTCGCTCGGAACATTCATATGTTGTTGACACCCAACTTCTAAGAACACATCGTTTTTCTAAATCTTTCCTGTGTCGTACGGTGAAAATATGGAACGGTCTTCCGGTGAGTGTGTTCTCTACCACCTACTTGTAACCTGGAGATCTTCAAAAGGCGTGTCAATAAATTAGACGACGACCTTTTTATCCGCCTCATAACCGGCATGGTGCCTCCCTGAGCGTGGTTTCGCGAGGAGTGGTGTTATTGGCTGTGTTTGATCTTCCGTTTATGTATTGGGCAGAGACACCCGCGCCGACTGTCTATAAAAAAAATTGAAAAACATAATTATGATTTCAATCGAGGGTAAGTAACGAGCAGAACCAAAGAACCGTGGAAACCAAAATGCCTTGCGTCTGATTCACACACAAGTGAACTAAACTTTACAATATTTCAAATGGCGAACCAACTCGGTGGCAAGTAGTCGCCGGTGGCCATGTTAACCGTTCTCTAATGGAGTCGGACAGGCGGTTGTTAAGTCGTGCGCGCGCGCCAACCACCACGTACGACAAACTAATGAGTTACTACCACCACGTTGCCACCGAATACCGATAATGAAGCCGCGTAGCATAGGACATGGCGTCAGGTAGCCATGGATCAAAGATAAGTTTTGTTTTTTGTTTTTTATTGCTTCCGAATTAGGTGGCTGTGCCCGAGGTCGAAGCCTCAGGCGCAGCCAAGGGGGTACCAGTCCAGCTTGGAGGTGGACTAATGTCACTGCTGGGTAAAGGCTATTAACCCGCGATTTGAAGATCCATGGATTGTACGAGTGGGGAAAGATATTCCCGTAAACCCGTTCCACGCCTTTGCAGTGGGACACAAGAACAATTTAGAGAATCGTGCAGTTCGAAGAACTCTTCTGTCGACTACATAGGGCGGTGTTTCGCGAGAGTAAGGCGGGTTTGGCGAAGGCGAACATGAGGAGGATAAGGGAAGGAAGTTCGTCAGACCTGCCGTACCGATAAAACAGGCTCAATGACCCAACGATACGTTATGTACTTCAGAGGTTGACGGTCCTTTGTGAGTACGGAGTCGTCAATGAGGCTACTTACTTAAATGAACGAATTGTGAAATTTGAGTTCTTAGGACCGATTCGCGGAATTATATATACCGGGTGTTTGATGACCATAGGTCATTCATAAAGCAAACCAGGTACTCCTAGGTACAACTAATAGTTTAGTATGGAAAAAAAAAGTTCACCGTAGAACAAAATGTCATCTAACTTTTTTGCTCCAAATAGGCTCAGGAGTTGCTGGTTTGCTTTATGACCTATGGTCATCAAACACCCATATCTTCTTCTGTATCCGTGAGATAATTCTAAGATTAGCGGAACCGTAGACAATAAGAGCAGAGGATAATATGCCCCTTCCCGCAATTGGCCTTAGCAGTCCTGGATTTCCCATTAGGCCGTATAGCCCGCGGCCTAGGGGCTGCAAACTTCAGGGGGCGGCAGATTTCCGAAGGCACAAAGAATATTACAAGTAACACTTGCGTTTTGGTATGTTTGTGTAAGCCGTCAAGTTCTTGCGGATTATGGACGCAATACTCTAACAAGTCACTTGTGGATAGAGTTTTCGATCTATTAAATGCTAAATATCATTTGGGTAAAGGTTTGAAGCCTCCACTGCGACTTAGTAATACCCCTATCCTATTTTATTTACATTTTGCGCGGGCGGCGAAAGTCAAATTACGTCGCTGACACAGAAATTACAGATTACACATTTCCACGAGATATCTAAAAAATTGCGCAAAAATCAGTAATATGAAGCATAGGCAAAATTGCAATCGCACGTAGCAAAACGTTAGCCGAAGAGACGACGACCGTTGGAGTAACCGTGTCCTACACTGGCGGCCGTGGACAGGACAACGGAGTGTGGGAAGGAAGACCGCCCTCCAGGTGGGACGACGACATCACGTACGTCGACGGAAAGCAGTGCTTCCGTACCGCTGAAGGCCGGGAGGACTGGAGGAAAATTGGAGAGCCGTATGTCCAGCAGTGGACGCTTACACGCTGACTGACTGATTGACTGACTGTAGCAGAATTATCTTCTGATTCCACGAATTTTAAGGTTATCGTTTTGATCGCGGAAATAAATTCTGTCAGGACTCAGGACTTCATTGTGCGTGTGTGAAGAGACAATAGAATTGAACTGACTATACATCTATGTATGTATGTAAATATTCTTTATCGAACACCAATTTATACAAATTAGGCACAACAGGCAAGCTTAATGCCGTTAGGCATTCTATAATATAATAACTAACCTTGTGGATGAGGGAGAAGTATATGCAGGCGAACAAGAAAAGTAGGTACTAATTACTATATGATAAACTACAAACGATTACTACGTAAATACGATACGCATATAATGTATAGACTTAAGTACATGTACATTAATCAGTGGTGTTGTAGAACACAAAAGTTGTATAGAAGAAATACACAATCACCTACTGTTATACTTAGATTTGCTCTTGCAGTTACTTCTATGACTTAAAAAGTTGTTAAGAGTTTTGTAATAATCACGACACCACCCTCATGTTGTAAAGTCTAGTTTTATGTACATATATGTACCCACTTAAGGTCTAAGTAACAATGGAGGAAAGTAGGTGTGACCTGTCGCCATTATGACATGCGCGCAACCGTGACTGCGTGACCACGTCGCGTCGAGACCAAAGAATACTTCATAAAAGCTTCGATGAAAGAACATCGTGAGCCCTACACGGACCGCATAAATGTGTTCGACCTAGTTCTAGCTAGAGGAAACAAGTATTACTTTAACAAATCGCGAGAATAATAATTACAAATTTAAAAAACCCCCGACACTTAAAAAGTCAAAAATAATTTCCGTTTACTTACGTAAAGGAGTCGGGGGCTCGCTAACGTAAGTAAACGGAAATTATTTTTGACTTTTGAAGGGTCGGGGTTTTTTAAATTTGTAATTTAACTTTTATTTCTAGCTTTTTAAAAAAACCGCATGAAAATCGGTCCACTTTTTAAGATAATAAATTTTTGTATGACTTAATTGCTTGATTACTTGATTACAAACATAGCTAAGAAGCGTCCCGATTAAACAAGCTTCCTAATAAATAAAAACGCATCCAAATCGGTCCAATCGCGCCGCCCGGTGGTGATGAAAACTCCGTTTATTTTTATATTAATTTTAGGTACATATATGTTTATGTTTTTATACACACTCTTGATACATTTTATACTCTGTATATGTAAAATTTATGTAAACATATAAATGTGTACATAAATGAAGATATCAATACTAATAATAAATCTGTAAGGTATGGTCATGGAGTAAGTTACTTTGTTTTATGAGATACTTGCGTTTGTAGACTCTATGTAAGATACTAAAATAAATTTACGATTTTTAGAAATCTTTTCTGTAGTATGTTCCTTCATAACTCTTAAACCGATCATCCGAATTCGATGAAACTTTACTACAAGCACATACGGGCACTGCTGGGTAAATTTCCGAAATTTTTCAAAAAGTGAAAAATTTCACTAATATTTTTCCGGAAATTTTTCCAAAGTTACAATATTTCGGTAATTTATTTTTAAACGCGAAAAATCAACGCGAAAATCAAAGGAAGTAATTTATAATTGTTATTTTATGACAATATTTATATTTCTTTAACTGAATGCATTGAATAAGCTTTATCAAATGAAAATTTCGAGAACTGGAAATTTTTCGAAAATTAAAATGTATATAATTATGCATATTTATTTATTGTATTGCATTCAATCACTGTCGTCGGAGGTGTCAGATCGCTCACAAGAAATAAAACTAGAATTCGACGTCGGGAGTGCACCATCCCTGGTGCACTCCCGACGTTGAAGGTCCATCTTCAAACTCATGATCTTCATCCGATGATTCCTATTCTCTGCTCATCTGCTCGTCACCTCTGGTCGTGTCGATTTCTTGATTTTCTTTATTTGTTTCACTTTTGTGTGAAAGATTCCAATTATATATGACACAAATGCCATTTTTCCGGCCCTGTCTGTCTAGTGAATGGTGTTTTTTGCTGTGAATGTGGCTAAAGGTGCTGAAATACCTATCTGTTGCTGCAGAGGTTATAGAAGCAGTAAATATGTGTTCGCTTAGGCTTTAAATATGTGTTCGTTTAGGCCTTTACCGCTACGTATTGCACATTATGACAATGTTTTCGGTTACGTGGTATACTGAAAGCGACTCACATTATTTGTCGAGGTTTCGTCCCACACTCCGGGGATATCTTAAGGACTCGCGGTACTGCGACGGTCTGGATGACACCCGACACGTCGTCCAGTCAGATGTCAACTGCCGGTCGCCGCTGACGTAGATTGTAGCGATGCGAGGGTACTTCGGCCGATGCGGGCAGGTTGGACATCACTTGCTGGAAAAGGTCGGTGCACACGTAGTTCACTGTGTCTATGGCTGCAAGAGCTTGATGCTGGTTACCACTCGAGCCATGCTTCGCCAGCACAGGAGTCCACGACCAAGAGAGTACAATGCTGTTAAAATTGGCATGTCTGGAAATTTCAATGGATTCCCGAACCAAACGTGGTACATGGTGTTTTCCCCTGACATCGTACTGGTTTGGTCTAATCGAATCCAATGATTTGTGCCACTGTCCAGAGCATGCTCACAGATGGCTGACTTGTGGAACTCGTTCTTCATCGCCCTGATGTGTTCCGACAACCTTGTCTGAACACTCCGCTTCGTTTGTCCGTTATAACACCTCACATAGCTACATGGTATTTTGTATACACCTGGAGCCTGTAGTGGAATCTGGTCCTTGACTGTTATCAACATGCCTTGGATTTTTGGGAGAGGTTGGTAGAAGGCCTTTATGCTCAACTTGCTCATCAACTTACGTACACGGTCCGTGATCCCCCGTATGTATGGTAAGTAGGCGCACCGCCTTCCGACCTCTACCCTCTGCCGCCGCCGCCCTGTTGTTGCACGTTGAACAGATAGGCAGGCTCGTGGTTTGTAGCCATTCTGCCGCAACGCTGTTCTTACTTTGGGAAGTTCCTCCTCGATGTGATCATCATCACAGATCGTAAATATGACTGCAGCGATTTTACTCAGTTTTGTTGACCGACATAGCCCTGTCCACCAGGATAATGGACTTGCCTGCGATACCGAAGCCCACACAAAGTTACGTGTCCATCCATAAGCCCTGTTTCGATTTGAAATCTGACAACTCGCCCATCACATCTACATCCAAGTACCTGGAAAGTTCTTCGATGAACTCCATTGCCGTGACGTCTTCGTTTGGCTCCAAGTTCATACCGAGTGAAGAAGGATCCAGTAGATTGGCAGCTAGATGAATAGGTTTTACACACGTTGCCGTACGCTCTTCAAAATTTCGCAGTAGTGCTGTTTCCTCTTCTTCTGAAAGCACGTTTGTAAGCAGGAAGGTACTCCCGAAGACTCTCTTGATGTCATTGAATGACGAATGCACTTTATGGATAAGGCAATCATTTCCCTGAAGTTTGTTCAAGTTTACAACCACAGGCTCGATGAGGGCTGCCGAAACAGCAAATCATTTGTTTCTTCTCATTTAAACCCTAAATTAGCGCATTAATTCATTCAAACCGAAGAAAAAAAAAAATTCATCATTTTTGAAAAATCTCGGAAAAATAAATAAATTTGTTCAAGTTTACAACCACAGGCTCGATGAGGGCTGCCGAAACAGCAAACCATAATTTTGTTTCTTCTCATTCAAACCCCAAATTAGCGCATAAAATTCATTCAAACCGAAGAAAAAATTAATTTCAACATTTTTGAAAAATTTCGGAAAAGTAAATAAATTTGTTCAAGTTTACAAACACAGGCTCAATGAGGACTGCCGAAACAGCAAATCATAATTTAAATCAAACCGAAGAAAAAAAAAATTTCAACATTTTTGAAAAATTTCGGAAAAATAAATAAATTTGTTCAAGGTTACAACCACAGGCTCGATGAGGGCTGCCGAAACAGCGAATCATAATTTGGTTTTTCTCATTCAAACCCCAAATTAGCGCATACAATTCATTCAAACCGAAGAAAAAATAAATTTCAACATTTTTGAAAAATTTCGGAAATTTATTTATTTTTCCGAAAAATTTCAATATTTTTCATTTCCTTCAAATTGAAAAATTTCCATTGCCCAGCAGTGACGGGACACATGCCGCAGGATAGGGTAAATACAATTCAGTGTGAAATACAATTCAATGTGATGTAGCTCTCATACAAACCGAATGTTCCGCGAACCGAAATAAAGGTACGGTAGCGGGCTTACTTACTTTCTACACGAATTTCAAGCAAGCGAAGCCGCGGGCAAAAGCTAGTAAATAAATAAATCTATAAATAAATAAATAAATAAAAACTTTTACGAGAAACCACCGGCGACGACACAGGAGAATCTCGTCGACAGCAAATAAAAGTAAATTATTATTTTTAATATATTTTTTTTTTATTATATGAACCATGAATAGGACTTCTTATAACATTGAGGAGGCCCGGCCGTTTTCGAGCAGTGGGACAAGCAACAGCTGATATTGATGAGTATAAATTTCTTCTTTCTCTAAATTAAACCTACCTACCTACCTATGCAACAAGATGGCGTCCGTCTGTCTCGCTCGGCTACAGGTCCCCGCCAGGCAGCTGGCGGACACACTGACATTCTTTATTTGAACATGGTGGGCGCCAAGCGGTGGCCTCGGAGAAGATTTGCAGCAATGAACAACTTTTGTGAATACTAGTAGGTGGACGAATAAGCGATTTGAATGAAATATGCAAAATAATAAATCATTTGGGCCAAAAAAGCGAATGCTGTTCAGTTTCCATGCGGATTTTATTTTAATATTTCGACTTTAGTCGTTTTTGCTTGTCACGTCATGTTTATAATAGTATTAGCAGACTTTTATTGTTTGTATCTTGCATGGTAATCTATCATTTATACATAGTCGCTTTTAAGACCTTGTCAAACGCATACCTACATCAAGCAAGTGAGTACGACACGGTTCTATTTCGTGTACTTTTTTTTTCGTGTTTTTAGGCTTCCGCACGGAGGATGTCGTAAGCCTACGCCGCGCGCCGCCGTCTCTGTCTGTTGTCTGTCTGTCTGTCCTACTGCTGTATATTTGGAACCGTAATAGGTAGCCGGTTGAAATCTTCACACAATATGTGTTATTATGGCGGATACAAAAAGAAATAATTAAATAAGCAAAAAGTAAAAAAATTAAGAGGGGTGAAAGAACCACCATGCTAAAGATCGATTAGTACATATTCACGCTACTAATCATAGATGGCGCCACAGGTACTTTGCATCGCATACAGACAAAAGATAGACGGATATGGTTTTTTAACAGGTATGTTATTTTATTTATTATAGCGGATCTACGGAACCCACCGTGGTGGGTGAGTAAAACTGGCACTTGCCCGATTTTTTTTTTTTTTCGATTTTATATTTTAATATATTTTGGCCAGTGTCATGGATGGACCGAATGTCCGTGGGTGCACTTGTTAATCACGGGTGGCTTGGTGTCCCATGTCGCGCTTCATATAAAAAACATTGAAATTTAAAAAAAAATATCCGTTGAACTCACCACCTGCACGAAACTTGTTCTATGAAGAAGACTTTTTTTTTTTTTTTTTTATTGATAGCGCGACATGTGGCATCGTTTCACCTACAAGTAGGTGTCTAACGGTGCCCATGGACATTCTGTGATGCACGGGGATTGCGAATGCCATGCCGGCCTGACAGGAGCCTTTTCACGCCCCTTTTGAAGAACCCCAGGTTGTACTTGGGAGGAAATAGATGGGCAGGGAGTGCGTTCCACATTTTCCCGGTTCTGTGAATAAAAGATCTACAGAACCGGTTGGTGCGCATCCGTGGTAGGTCGATTGAGTAGGGGTGCATCCCCTGCCCAGTACGCGTGGTGCGGAGGTGGAATGGGGACGGCGGAATCGCGTTAAACAGCTCCTCCGAACACTCCCCATGAAATAGACGATAGAACACACTTAGGGAGCCGACGTCCCTACGGAGTTGCAGTGGTTCTAAGTCGCGGGACACCGCAGGGTCACCCACCAGTCGCACGGCACGACGCTGGATTGAGTCTAGCGGCGCAAGCTGGTATTTAGCTGAGCCGTCCCACAAGTGCGAGCAGTACTCCAAGCAGGACCTAACCTGTGTTTTATACAGCGTCAGTTTTTGGCCCGACGTGAAGTACCGCCGCACCTTGTTTAGTACGCCCAGCTTTTTTGAGGCCAGCTTGGCCTTGCCCTCAATGTGGCGCCGGAAGTTCAAGTCGTGCGACAGTTCGACACCGAGGACCCCGAGGTGGTCGCTTAATTTCAGCGACGTGTTTTGGAAGGAAGGAGCTGGCGTGAACGCCGTTCTCTTCGCACTGAACGCACACACTTGTGTCTTCGAAGCGTTGAACACGACCAAGTTGCTCCGGCCCCATTCGGCAATATACTGGAGTGTTTGCTCGAGTTCAGACACAAGTGCTAGCCTCTTCTCATCCACAACTTTCCGTCCGGCTGAAGGGTGACTGGTGTAGGATCCGTGTGCCGTACTGTCGTCTGCATAACAATGTATGTTGCC
This sequence comes from Nematopogon swammerdamellus, assembly GCA_946902875.1. Taxonomy (NCBI): domain Eukaryota; kingdom Metazoa; phylum Arthropoda; class Insecta; order Lepidoptera; family Adelidae; genus Nematopogon; species Nematopogon swammerdamellus. The sequence goes on from OX336347.1 coordinate 18,272,815, forward strand.
GAGTGGCAGCATATCATTGATATGGAGAAGAAACAGCGTGGGAGACAACACAGAACCCTGTGGTACACCGGCATTCACTGACATGGCGTCCGACGAGCAGCCGTCCACGAGGACCTGAATGCTACGCCCATGTAGGACGACTAAGTCTTCTAAACAACAAGGGCTACCGCGGCCTATAACGACTGAACGAATTACCGCTTATTATTTGTTATTATTATCTATCCGGCAGCACCGGTTTGTATTCGAAAAAGTTAAGGCGCAAATAAGACTAAAAAGGTCAACTCGTCTGTCAGCCTCGATAGCTCAGTGGTGCAGACAGTCAACTGTCGCTATTGAATGTTAAGCAACGCTGGGTGCGGTCAGTACTTGGATGGGTGACCGCTGACCGTTGGAGGCTGACCGAGGTTCGGATTCCTCGTAAAACTGTAGGTCCCTTCCCTCCTAATCTTACTTGGTGGTAGGGTTTAACCCGCCCGGGTTGATACCACCGCACTGAATGAAACGTCGGTCAAAACGGCTATGTAAATAGTTTGTGTTTTCCGACCAGTTCAGTGTAGCCGGCACGATCAAAGGGGGAAGCACTGACATGGCACCTAGTTCACCCGGTGTTATGGGCTGATATCACGGACGTTGTAGGTGATGTAGCCAACCACGAGTCAGTAAGCCTGGATACGAAATACGGCATCGTTTGTATGAGAACCCAGGTAGCCGCCAAAGGGGTGTGAAGTCTGAGGCGGGAGCGGCGCATGGAACGCCGTGATTGGCCGAGCGAGTAGGTAGCCAAGTGACGCCAGTCTTCCATACGTTTGAACGGGATTCATACAATAAGTCGCTCATTGTGTCGATTCGCGATGAAAAGATGAAACGGATTTAACAATATTTAACCCTTCTTTACATAAAGGGAATAATATAACTTTCTCTTAAATGAACAAAGGCAACGCCCCTTTCACAATTTTGCGAATTTGCAGATTTTCGCATAAACACGATAATAGTTCTAAGTTCTGAGATACCTCGGATACTTTATTATAAATCTACATAAAATTTCCAAAACAATGATATGTAAGACCTCGTACATTGGTATTATCTTATTGGAGTATTTGTTATTGGAATTTTCCAAAATTAAAAAAATAATGTTAGAAAGTCGAAAAGTTTTGTAACCAAATAAAATATAATTATATTATTAACAACTATTTGCTAATTACTTAGCCAACGATATGACAAATTATATTGCAATATGACTTCGCGAAAAATTCGCGAAAATCTACCCTACCATGTCAATTATTTTTAATTCTCCTAAATATCCGCGATCTGATATTCCCGGTAGTGTTGTTAATTAATTCGAAAAAGCATTAATTTAATTCACTTGCGAATCTTACGCCATTAACATGCTAACGTTAAATGCTAAATGCGAATGCGAAAAATATCGCTCGACAGTTCATGATGGAATGAAAACACACAATGAATGTCTTATACACGGTGTTGCAACCCCAACCGTAAAACCCGAAAGGGGGTGATTCTTTACGTGAAATAACCACAACTTTTGTTGTACGACTTTTTAATTTGAAGAAAAAACATTTTTTTTCTCCATACATTTTGAGAATATGCATTTAAAATATTTACGGAAAAAAAATTTTTTTTTGTTAAAAAAAATGTTTTCGCCACATAAGTTGTTTAGTTTCACATATAGAATAACCCCCTTATGTCAGTTAGAAATATTACGGGGGCAACTGCAACACCGTGTATATGAAGTGCGAATTCACTCAAGCGTGTGAATAAACCAAAACAAAAGTTCATGTGATAGATGGATAGATCTCACCGAGGCCTGAAGTTTGAGTACCAACACGATGGGTCTAGCACCAGTGGTTCTCGAGTTATGACCAAAACAAAAGTTCATGTGACAGATGGATAGATCTCACCGAGACCTGAAGTTTGAGTACCAACACGATGGGTCTAGCACCAGTGGTTCTCGAGTTATGACCAAAACAAAAGTTAATGTGACAGATGGATAGATCTCATCGAGACGTTCAGATTGAGTACCAACACGATGGGTCTAAGTCCATTGGTTCTCTAGATATGACCAAAACAAATTATCACGTGATAGATGGGTAGATCTCATCGAGACGTTCAGTTTGAGTACCAACACGATGGGTCTAAGTTCAGTGGTTCTCGAGATATGACCAAAACAAATTATCACGTGACAGATGGGTAGATCTCACCGAGACGTTCAGTTTGAGTACCAACACGATGGGTCTAAGTCCAGTGGTTCTGTAGATATGACCAAAACTAATGATCACGTGACAGATGATAATTCCGACCCCTCACTCGCATGATCGCATCGCATTTCGCATTTAGATGCTAGCTAGCTAGCTAGCAGCGGAGCGCAGGCGCTATATAGCATTTAGCATTTAGCAGTACCACAGATAAATAGCACATACTTCATTGCTTTGTGCGTTCCAAAACAAACGAACCAATAAAGTTTTACGAACGCAACAGCAATGCTAACTAAAATTAAATGTGATTATTGCTTAGCATTTAGCATTAATTTTTATTCATCAGGGCGCTTAGCAGTGCTAAATGCTAACGGGGTATTCATTATGAATTAATTTTGTTAATGCTAAGCATAACAAGACTAATTCCCGGTAGACGCATGACCTAAAGTAATTAATTCCTTTAGAGTCGCTCAAAAGTAAAAACCGGTAGGTACTGGTTGAATGAAAAAAGCGCGATAAACGAATATTGAACGAGGAAACCTGCTGAGGTTGACTAGAAGAAATGTCCTTTGGCAATAAGGCAGAATGCATGAAATATCTGTATACATTTAACATACATATTTATCAATAAACAAAAAAAATTACAAGAGCTAACTGCATCCAACACGATAGTCGACCTATGGTGGGTAAGCAGAAAAGAGCTCTCCATACATATTTACGCCGATGTTTGTTACTGAAATTCAAGCGAAAAATGCTATCAAATTGAATGAAAGTACTTACTCGTGAAAGGTGACTCCATCTGTGTTCAAGTTTGAATTTTTCGACGACTTTTTGCACCAAAGCACTGCACAATGAGGCATTTTGTGACAGACGCGCACGTTCGCTCCGCCTGAGCGGCGGACGGAGACTAAGATCGGTCGCCGGCGCTAGACTGACGCGCTGGCGCGTGTGCGCCGACGCGCGGCTACCCCTGTCCTCCTATGTATAGCGCCTCCAGGCTTACTGACTCGTGTAGCCAACCGTGTCAATTTCTATAAAAAAAAAAAATAAAAAAAAAACTTTCAACGAAATTGTAGAGCTAATTGTAAGGATCAAAAATCTATAAAAAATATGCTATGTATTGATATGTTTAATTAATTAACAAATATAGCTCTAAAAAATTATATTTTACTACTTTGGAAAGGTGTTAAATAAATATAACGAAAAGTACGAAAATTGCACTTTCAAGTAAAATTTTCTTGAAAAGCATAAATTTTTTCAATAATCATAGAAATATAGATAATATTTTTCTCTACAATCGTAGGGAAAAATATTTTTTTCCATCTTTCCAACACGTGAAATTTTTTCTCATTTTACTTCGCGGCGGCCGCGCGAGCAACGGCTCTATAGAAACCTTGCCTCAAAAATTTGCTCTTATATTTGGTCTGTTTCTCTCCTACAGGCTATAGGCCAATTAATTGAGTAGTGTGTAATTAATTGCCTTCACAACTCTTTCCTTGCTACGATGAGTGGACCGAGTATTGTGGTTTATTGTTTATTTATCATCTCTTGGCAGTGCCTACACTGCGCTCAGATTTGTCATATTAACATTCCGCCAGTTCGATTATCACAGCGAAGAAGAACTGACAAGAAACTTCACTGGATTTTTTTTTTTCAATATTATGCACCTTATTCTACCTTACAAAAATGTTATGCCCCTACCTAAACACGCATGTGCTATCAGTATCACCTACCACCATCTCTAAATTTACTTTACTCATCCTAAGACATACATCATCTAAAGACTGCATATTGCAAAATTTATGACAAAGTGAAAAATTTTAAATATGAAATTAGATGAAGTTTATAGCAGGCCAGTCTCCACAAACAGCGCACCCGTTCACGAGCACCACACAGCGCAGGAGCCATCCATCGCCTCCCTCAACCATATTATTGGGTGAGACGACCCGGACCAAGTGTCACCGAAGGAAAAACCTTGAGTGTAAAGAGAAATGAACGAGTACATTGTAGAGTGGGACAAGGGCGGCTGCTCTGCCATATAAGATGGAACCGGTCACCGGACGGAGGGCAGTGGTTGCGGCTGGCTTGCCTGAATGAAAAGGGTAATCTCTACCGCGGACTGCGGTGTCAGTGATAATTACAGTTTTTACGTTTCCGTATCCCGTACAGAAGCCTATTTTACTAAGCCTACCTACAACGTCTGTCTGTCTGTCTGTTCGTCGGTCCGTCCGTCCGATGATGGCTGTATCTTTGGATCCGTGTTATTTTGGCGCATATGACAAACAAGAAATCATGGATTTTATTTAACTAATATGAAGCATTTCATAAACACGCCATAGATGGCGTGAGTGGCGCTGACCATGATATGGCGATACGGAACCCTCGGTGGGCGAGTTCGACTCGCACTCGGCCGGTTTTTTTTAATCCAGTTCACTGTAGCCCTAGCCGGCAAGATAACGGGAACCGAAACACAGACTGGCTATTTGTGACAAGAAGGCACGATGTGCCGACATCGCTGGCGATGTAACCAATCGTTTCAGGCTCAGGCAGGAGGTTCCATAAAAACCGGTCAAGTTCGAGTCGGACTCGCGCACCGAGTGTTCCGTATCATCATCATTCATCACACGAAATATTTGTTCCCAAAAAAAAAATTGTTTTCTTTCATTCCGTTCGGGATCCTCCGACTTCCGTCGAACTACGCGCACGCGGCCGCCGCCGCCGCCGCCGGTGCGATTTTTTTCCGTACCCTACGGGACCCTATTACTAAGCCTACGCCTTCAGTCCGTCCGTCTGTCGGACGGACGGACAGACAGGGCACAACAAATAATAAAAACCGGCCCAATGTGAGTCAGGCTCGCACTTGGCCGGTTTCTTAATAAACTGTGCCGATTTAACGACACGTACATTAATACAATTTAACAAGCAATATGTAAAATAGTTCCAGACATCGTAGAAACGTGAACTCCTGTAGGGTTATGCTTACGATGTGGTTTACCGAGGCGTAAGGTGATATCAGATACCTATCTATAGAGTGCAGGTAGTACTTCCGTGTGGTAGGCGGTGGTGGTGGCCGCATTTGTGGTGCAGTCGAAACGTAGTCGAAATTAATGACGAAATCTGTCCACACATACTTACGTGATCTATTTATTTTAATCGGCCTTTTTTCGGACCTTATATCTCGACAACGATTGAGAAATGGTAAAAAGTGTATAATATCAAAGTTGTAGAGAATTTTATCAACTCTTATTCCGTAATTGATCAGTTTTTCCTGTGATGCACCGTTTTCGAGATATAAGCGATGAAGCAAGACTTCAGAACAAGGTTCTGAAGTCAAACTTCTGCTTTCGAGCTTTCCGGCTACAATCATTCGTTTCCTGGACTAAAGGGAGATCCATTGTTTTATTCCAATGGGAAACGACGCTGATTTTCTGGTCGGAACTGGCGCTATGCCAGCGACCGTTGTTGGTCGCATCGGCTACACTGAACTAAATTGAAAGGAATACACGAACAATTTTTCATAGCCGTTTCGTCCGGCCTTCATTCACGCTGTAGCCTGACTATCGGTTTATGCAGAGTAATCGGTGTTGTGCTGCAAGGACTCGTTTAAAAGAGCACCGAGCCCCGTTTTGATCACGTTTAACAAAATAACTAGGGCACAAAAACAGTTACTTACCTACTGCAAAACTGCGGAAGGGCCGTGCCAATGTGAGAGGTGGCTACTATCGCCCTTTAGCACGGTATCTTTTCCTAATCGCTCCAGTCGCCTTTGTAGAGAACGTGCACGTGGAGAGATGTAGTGGGAACTATATTTTCTTTTTGTCATTTAATCTAATCTACCTGTAGTAGACCTGTACAACCCTAAAATGTCAACCTTTTAAGTATATCCATTGCTTCATTGCCTCAATGCATGTAATGAGAATTAGCGCCATTTTCGTCTGCGCCAACGGCTGTCGAGGCAAGATCCGACCTTATAGAGCCATCGCCATATGGCGACTCTTGCGCAAGTGAGTGAGTGACGGATCGATGACAGTACAGACAATCCGTCTTATTTATTCAGCACAGTATATATAATAAATAATAGCAAATAATGTTGTGAAAAATATTATGAGCAAGGTAGGCATATGGTCTAGAAGTTGAGGCGATAGATTTGACACATGAGATGCCAATCAGTGACTTGTTAGAGGTAGGTATCTTGTTAAAAAAATTAGCCCAGGGCTTTGCGTTGAAAGTTCGCGACAAAAGTAGCGTACCTAATCGCGTAAGTACCTAATTTTAAGCGACGGGTGGCGGAGTGGTTTGGGCATCGGCTTCTCATGCGGGAGGTCCGTGGTTCGAAACCGGTCGGCGTGTACCAATGATTTTTTTCTGACGAAAAAATTACGTATTTACCTACACATGCCGCTGCTTTACCGTTCGGAACAGGTGTAAAACTGTAGGTCCCTTCCCTTGCCCCTTACTAGGTGGTAGGCTCAAATTGTAGCCGACTGGGTTGATACCACCATACTGGATGTAAGATGGGCGCATAGCAGCCTCGGTTGTGTTCTCCTCTAGTCCAGTATAGCCAGCAATTCAGGGAGGCTGTATGGACCTACCTTCTCAGAGGTGATATTGGCTGGTCGGAGCATATGCTTTGGCCCCTCCGACTCTGCCACCCATACCGGATTACATTAAAAAACAATCTGGAATAATTCTGTGATTCTGTCATAATTGTTATATTGCTAAAGATTAATTAAAAACAAAAACACTGCAGACTGCTAGCTACTTAGAAAGATACTGACTTTAGACCGCCTTTAGATTTAGATCAGCCTACTGCACGACCCAAAAACGTTATCCATTCAAAAAAGCACTAAGATCGCGTAGATGGAATTCGCCCACTTCGAGATTAGCTCAAACGTGCATCCGGAAAGACCTCGAGGCATCCGCTGTGTGGGCGGAGCGGTGTCAAAACAATTTGCACAAAAATAAAATATTGTTTTCGATCTTACACGATACCCACATGCATGTGTGTGACTACATTCCTGTGATAAACGCGAAGATCACAGAACATCGAAACCACGCTAAGTACCTAGTACTAGAAATAAATTAGTAATGAATGACGAACATACACGTCGAAATGCAGGGTACGGTACCAGAGTGGGAGTTGAGGCACGTTGAGGTGAGATAAAGAAATAAAACGAAGCGAACTTCTAAATTTTATTCCACCAAAACGTGATTATCAACAAACTCGTCGATCAGCTCCGTCATTCTAGCGCGATATCCGACATCTCTCTCGAAGGCCGATATCACGAACTTGTCCCTATCGCCGTAGAAGAACTCCTCGACTTCAGTCGGAGACGCCAGCATCGCCTCACTCGTCCCTTCGTCCAGGCGCGTCACCATTTCGTACAGGCACGCTTCCATAAGTGCAGCCATTCGGAAACCTTCGTACTCCTTCAACACTCTGTCCACGGTCGTCCGACCGGAGGTGCAACCGGCGAGGATTAACTGCGAGTTGAAAGCGTCGACGTAACTCTTCAAAACCTCCGAGAGATTCCTGTCGCGAGTTTCTCTATCCGCGCAGAGAAACAGCATGCAAGTAAGATCCAGCGTATTCGGAGCATATCTCACCAACTGGAAGTCGACCAAACGACACTCCAGAGGTATGCGGTCACTGTCGTCGTATCTGAACATGAGGTTGTTGGTCCAAAGATCCCCGTGACACACTACGTTTGTCATGGCGCTCCTGGACGCGAAGCTCCGCTTGATACCGCTCAACATTAACGGGATCCGGCTCTCAATTTTAGCGATCGTTTCCGCGTTATATTTGCTCATTATGCATATCATCTTAATGACGGTATTGACGCCGGAGTTAAACCACTCGTATCTGATATTGCCCTTGTCTTCAACGTAAAGGGACTCGAAAAGGCAGTGACCAAAGCTATCCGACATCTTGAAATTGGCGTCCATTAGTACGGCGCGTCTCTCAAAGACGAAGGAGGAACTGTGGAAGTGACCCAAGCATTCCGCAGCGGCGATCAGATGACTTCGGTCGAACAAACCCTTCCAGTTTCTAAATCTGGACTCAGCTAAGTTCTCGAACACGAGCAGATCTGACTTGACGAGCCAACACGTAGGGGCCCAACTTCTTCCGTAGGATTTCGACAGCTCTTGCATGGATGGCAGAAGAATTTTAAAAGAGTTCACCTCTTTTTTGAAGGCACCTGTCTCATCAAGATATTGTTGGTGCGCCGGTATATGGGGGAGGGCTTTAACGAAAAAAACCAGCGTACGCGTAATATTCCCTTCCTCCCCCACTTCTTCGAAACAGTAATCGATATTTAGTCGGGCGTGAACGCCGAAAAATCCGGTGGATTTTTCTTGAAGAGGAACTACTTTGAAGTCCTTTACTCTGACGACTTCAGCGTATGGCGGAAATAATTTGCCGAGTATATTTAGACAGTCTTTGTAACTTAACATTCCAGCCATTGTGCAGTAGCAGGTAGCAGCGTAGTGTTGTAAACCGCTCTACTTCTAGTGAAATGGTACAAGTAAAAGAGTTACCTACTCATTTTATACATTTATACTCGTATTAGTTATCACGCATTCTAGATAACTTTCTTTAAGGTGATTTATACGCATTAGAAATAATATTCTAAAGTTGATGGCTGATTTCTTAATTTACCTAGCTAGAAAGAAAGGTATATAAATTGTAGTTAGGTAGTGCTTTCGATTGACTACATGGCAGTACACGGACCATTGGATTCGGTAAGCGAATTGAATGAATTGACTCTAAGTACCTTTTGACCACAGAACGGGGAAGCGCGCCGGGGCGGCGCGGCGCGCCCTTCCCCGTTCTGTACTATTGACAACAGCACTAAGGTCTCCAGACTTATATACAACGTGTCCCCAAACTCTACGTCAAGCGGGAACCAGGGAGTAGACTAGTTTATGACAACCCAGGGAAAAATAAGAAAAAAAAATCGGAGTCATTTGTTTTTTATGATATGAGCATTTTTTGAAAAACATTTCTTACAACATTTTCAGGTGCTACGACTACAAATTTGCAAATATAATTGTGATTTTTTTTATTGGTAGCCTAAATAACTCTGCTATTGATCAGTATCCCAAATAAAACCAAAATGCCCATAGTTTTATCACAAAAAAATATTAAGCAAACTTTCAAAAAATACTCATGTCATAAAAACAAATGACTCCGATTTTTTTCTTATTTTTCCCTGGGTAGTCATAAACTGGCCTACTCCCTGGTTCCTGCTTGACGTTGAGTTTTGGGACACGTTGTATAAAACCAAACGTCACGTCACTAGGACTTCATGCGGCTTTGCTTCGTGGCAAAATATCCTATGGCCGACCTTAGATGTGCCAGAAAACGTGAGTGAAAGAAAACCCCCATGTAAATTTGTTGAGTAGTTCTCGACTTTTTCACACCTAAAGGTTGGCTGTAAGAAATCTCTTCAAGGCCTTTACACCTCATGGATTAATTATGTTATTTTATTGTAAAATATTTAGGGATAAAGAAATTGTTTATCTTTCTTATATTTCAATATAGATATAATCGTTACTTAATGAATGTCTGTTACTACATCGAAACGTGTTATCAAATAACAAACTAAAACTCGGTAAACTTACGTATAATAACGGCTCCTTGCAGTGCAGTGCAGCTTCAACAACTACTACGCACGCTCCCATGTATACCTACCTATCACATGACAGAAAATATTCCTCTGTTGTCGAGTAACGTGAACTAATATTGAACATAATAATGTGGCTTCACCATTTTTGCAGGACTGTGAAAAGACAATGAATTTGAAACGAATGCTAATATCTCTGCTCAAACATTGACAGAAGAACAATAGCAAAACCTATTTATGGCACCGCTGATTTGCAGAAGTTAAGAACTTACAAACAATATCGAATTAAAAATCACACAGTCTACATCATCTGTCTGTGTATGCACTGTCTTGCGAGTTGTTTTGGTAGCTCTACGTCTGGGTAAATAAACCTGACAGGCTCGATATGACGAAGACACGTCGAGAAGTTATGACCGATCGGGCAAACGAAGATTGTGAGACAATAGATGTTGTAGCTGCGCACGTCGTGATACATTCAAAGAGAGGTATAAAATCCCAGCGAGAGTACCACCGAAGACATTCTGGCCACACGAGCCGTGCAAATGAAAGCCACGATGAACTCTCATCAGACTGCAAACGGAGTCAACTTGACCCGGTACAAACTCAATGACTTATTGTCGGCGAAGCAGTTGAGCGACATCATTGAATGCTGGACAAAAACACACCGGTACTCATTGGATACATGGGTACTGAAGAAGGCGACAGAAGGTCTAGCCGGTTACCTGGGAGACCACTTACGGCTGACTGTTGGGGTGCAACTGGACGACGGCAAGCGGCAGGAGATTAAGCTGTTTATAAAATGCATCCCGAACAACAACCAGCCCAAGGTGGACTTTCTAAAGAGCAACCGCTTCTATGAGAGGGAACAGTTCGTGGTCAATGAAATGCTCAAGGATGTGGGGGGTTATGAAGGTGAGCACGAACTTGTTTTATATCGCATGTTCCGGCACATTTTGCTTAATTTAAAGAAGGCAGTCGTCCCAGTTCTATCGTATTCGCTTACCACCACGGGATTAACTGTTGAATAAGCTTCTAAAAAATGTCACTAATGTTTTTTCCTAGTACTCGTATTTTTCGAGATAATCGTCATTTAAAAGATTAGTTTCCGATGTAAGATTTGATTTTGACGACTCTTTCCTACCGCATAAAATCTCGATTATCTCGAAAAAAATATGAGTAGGTAGGTACTACGAAAAAATGCTACTCAACACATAAAATTAGGAATCATGTGGTGGTGAGCAAATCCGGTCAAACTGCGACACCTTTTAAGTACTGTGTTGTATACAATAAACACTTAATAAAGCAAGCTAAGGTGGAGCTAATTAGTTTTGTTTGTTATCCAGAAATCAATCCTTGGCGACCTGAGGTATACATTTGTAGCGAGGAGGTCGTGATAATGCCGGACATGGCCGTATCCGGTTACACGATGCGAGACAAGATGCTCTATTTCGACTTGGAGCACTGTATCCTTACTCTAACTTCCTTGGCCAAGTACCATGCGGCCAGCGTCAACTATGAAACCAAGAAAAGTAAGATTTACGGGGGCAGCTACAGGATTATTGACGAGTTCCGGGATGCGCTACGTGAAAACAACTTCATAGATTGCCCTTGGCTGAGAGCCGGCGCAAGAACGGCCGCTCATTTCTTGGGAAACCTGTCGACAAAGTATCATTACAACAGCGAGCATTATAAAGTCATAGCAGACAAGTTGGAAGGTCTGTACATCGAAGCGTGCGAGACTGTAAAGATCTACGGCGATACTGTAAACGTGGTCATTCATAAAGATTTGTGGTCGAACAACATCCTCTTTAAGTATACCTCCGGAAAGCCGGTGAACGCAGTTCTATTGGACTTCCAGTGCGTGCGATATGCGCCTGCAGCCTTGGACGTCACAATCTTCCTGTACCTAAACACCTCGAGAAAATTCCGCGAAGCTCACGAGCGCCAGGTTCTTCAGCACTATTATGAGAGTTTCATTGGACAGTTGAATATCACTTCTGCAAGTAGACTGAAGGGGTATACTTTCGAGACATTTCTCGGGGACGTGGAGTTAAGCAGAGCGTTTGGCCTGCTGGTTCCCATGATGATCTTCCCCTACATCATGATGGATCCCCTGTCTGCTAAAAAGAATTTCGACGATCCAGTTACTTATGAATTCTACAACAATGTGGATCGAACCGCGCCAGTGATCGCTCAAGCGAGAAAAGATAAGGCCTACCGAGACAAGTTGCTCCAGGTCTATGAGGAGTTTGTTGAGAATTTTATCCTATAAACATCTTGACAAGTTTTCGTATCTACACCTGTGGTTAAAATTAAATTGAATGGTTGAAAGTTTTTACTAGATTTCGTCTTTATTTCCTGTGCCAGCTCGTGGCTCTTAGGAAGTTCTTCAGAACTATTAAGAGATAAATATTTATTTTGCATAATATAATCTTAATCTATTTAAATATTACACTTAATTTACTGCAAAATTTACCAAACGGGTTTAGCGTGTGCCAGGGCAGAACAGAAGTCTTTTCCTGGGGCTGGCGACGCATGGACGTTTTTTTTATGAAACCAGCATAGCTGGCTGTGTCGAGGGAACATTATGATGCAGTCGAGTCGACAGAGTGAAATTCACTTCTCCTCGCGAAGCCACGCTCAGTAAGGCGCCATGGCAGCAGATTTGGCGACTGTTGCTGGGCTGTCTAGCCCTAAGATAAAGACATTTTCTTTATCTTTGGTCTAGCCTATTGATACCACGTTTGAAGACCAAGATTCTTGTTCTCTAAAGCCCGATATCAATAACAAAGTTACCCCGTCGCGTCGCTTGGGCAGTACGATCTTAATTCAGTCGGCGTCAGGCCATGTCTGTTAGCGCGCAGTGCAGGGGAGCGCCACATCCATCATATGCCATGGCGACCATCGCGACAGTACGCATGATGTATTTTATTATATTAGAATTGTTTAGTTTCAGTTACATTATTTTGTGATTTTGTGTCATCATGAGCTGTGTGATTTGTGACTGAAAATTTGTCGAAAGACGATGCAGTAACACAGTTTTAGATCACCTAGGCACTGGCAAAGTATTGTGACGCTCTATATTGGTATAATGCTTTTACCTAATATACAATTTGATAAATTGATCTTTCAGAAATAATAACAATGCCATAATCTTCACATAAATCTTTTAATCAGTGTTAATGTCACAGATAAAAATAACTTTTATATAAATTCAATTAATTTGTAAGAAAGTGTCGACAAAGTTTCACTTATTCACAACCATGCCATAGAAATGCAACCAGCATTCGAATGTTCGTAATTGTATGAAGAGTTTGTTTACTCTAGAACTACAGAGGGAATAAAGATAACATAATTAGTTCAATGCTTAACACTAAATAAATAATAAGTGATAAATTAATTTATATTAATTTGGCAAGTTCAATAACGTTAATACCTATTTCATAAGTGCATAATTCATATGTACACATTAAATACATGCAATATTACTTTAGCATATTGCTGTGCAATATAGGATCTACGAATATAACGAATAATGGGCGCCATGGTAAGGAAATTGTCGCGCCGGCAGAACCCCGAAACGTCGAGCCAGATAGCTCAGAAGCGACCATGAGTAAAGTTACAAACCCATATAGGACACGAGGTGCCTGAAACTATAATTTTTTTTTATCCGCTGTAATAGAGAAAAGTAAACATGTTTAATGGGTTTGTTGAGTCATTTAAACACATTTTTTTTATATCTGGAAATAGCTAATACATACAAACTGTTAATAATTGGATTGCGACTTTAGTTACAAATGTACGTTAAAGAATATTATTACTGATTAATTAGACACAGGAAATGAAAAAAAGAATAAAACAAATTATAAATTTACACCACATCACTTTATACAATACATTCAAATTCAAATCTTTAAGTTAAGTTTATTAAGTGAATATATGTAATATCTATTATTTTTAATTACAGTCATATTGATACATAGAAAATAGAATAAATTTTTCAAGGCCAGTTTAGTTAAATCAAGCTGGGTCATTACAGAAAAAAATACAAAATTGTCCCCCATCAGTACTTACAGCTTGAGTTCTACTTAGACTTTGTATAATCAAGTACAGACATAGAACCATGTCACACAAGCGTCCACTCATCACGAAAAATAATTAATAAGGCCGCCCCCTCCTCAGTTGTACGTATATTCACATTACTTACTGTTTATTGTATAATTTCATCCATAGGTAGGTAACCTACGCTTGGACATGTCGAAAATTCCGCCAGTTCTAAATTCAATGCGAAGAAGAACTGACAAACAAACTGCGCAAGTCACAATGTTTTTTTTAGTACCTTATAAGTATTATGTTATAGTAACTTACAATAATTAACCCATACTACTGGTCACTAGAACATTAATATTAACAGCATAAACGTGAATACTGAACAATCTGACCACTATGCCTATTTACATTACCTATACTGCCCTACAAATCAAGAAAGGCGTATGTGACACTTTTAGGTATTTTCACTTTTATACATATTCGGAATCCTGGGAACACCGCCTACTTTGAAAAAAATCAAGAAAGCCGTATCTCGTCATTTGCACCCACAAAACGCAAAATTTGTTAGGCGTATCTGCTGCAAATACCCCTCAGACAGGAAAAAAAGTCGTATCTCCCGATACGTCGGTTATGTTTTGTAATCACTATAAAATTGATATTGTCAAAAAGTCATATCTGCTTATAAGCAATACATTTTTTGTTCGAGTTGAGAAATATGTAAAAAGCTAAAAAGTCATACCTGCTTATACGCCTTTTATATATTGTACCAACTAATAAATGTACTTTATTGAAAAGTCCTATCTACGCGGTTACGCCTTTCATTTTTTGTACAAGTTAAGAAAACGACATTGATAAAAAGTCATATTTATAGCGTGTTTTGTTTTGCCTGGAGTTAAAAAAATCCGTTCTAAATAAGCGAATCCTCGAGTGCTTGGTATGACTGAATGCGTAATTTCATTATAAATAAGAATGAACAGACTTTATTGATCTAAATTCATTACCTTACGAAATATTTTCGCGCGGCGAAAATGGCATGGGACTCAAGGTAGGTAAGCATATTTAATAGGTGGGTCAGTATTTTAATTTTAAGTAATACTTTACTTGTTTTTCTAAGGTAGTACAACACATAATATGTTTCCAAACAAATTTTTTTAAATAAAATCTTATTTAAAATGAAGGTCGTTTATTTTCCATAGTAAAGGCTTAATAGTCTAACTATAGTCAATGCAAATATAATACAAATATGTGAAATAATTAAATATATATAAAACAAGTAAAAACCCTAGGTATAATTGAAATTAAACCATAATAATGGAATAAAAAAGGATTAGAATAGTGTGCTTACACCTTTTTTATTTGCATCACCAAAGATTTGGGTTTCAAGTAACACAACAGAAAAAAGGCCAATCTCTATTATTTCTTTATTTTCCTATTGAGAGGGAAATTCCAAATACACACAGTAATAGAACATATTTTTTAATAATAAACTGCATACTTACATATGCTAAATTTAAAAGGTAAATATTTAGAAAATATTGAAACACGTTTTGGTTTCTCCTGTAAAATTGTAATTTTACAGATACGCCTTTCTTGATTTTTAGGGCGGTATATCTGGTGTATAGTGCCATCGTCAATTTTGATATATTCAACATTTGAGTAGTACAACACAAACCGACCAGCTCTATACCTAACCCGGACTGTTTTCATCAGATTAGACCAGCCGTACTCACAGTGTTGGATCGGCCCAGCCCTTGGGCTCCGCAAGGCATCTGCGAGGGCTTCGCCGAAATAATAGCCGAAAATCTACAATAGGTAGTGCTGCGATCAAAACACAAACAATTTTAACAATTTAAAGTCGAATCAATACAGTTTTATGTAAAGTACTAACTTTTGGATGATTTTCACTAAAGAATGAGCATAAAACCAGGTTTTGATTATTTTAGGGCTCCGTAAAATATTTAGTGTTTCAAAAGGGTTCCGTCGCCAAAAAAGTTTGAGAACTGCTGGATTTGACTATTATAATATTATATTACGACCGAAGGGAAGCACTGACATGGCACATCACAGTTAGGTGATGTAGGGAAACATGCCTGTTTCTATAAAAAAAATTAGAATTTTAGACTCCATTAGATTAGAGTGTGACCGCACTATGCGCAATTGCAATGCAGCAGGGCGGCGCGTCACGAAAAATCAAAATTCTTTGTAGCAAATTTCATGAGGTAAAACGGCACTGTGTATGTGTGGCAAGCAAATCTAATACGAGCAATTTTGTTTCGCGCCGTGCCGCATATTTCATACCTCGTTTAATGCGATCCCGCCATCCCCTTTCCACCTCCGCACCACGCGCACTGGGCAGGGATTGCATCCATATACGCTGGACTTACCGCGCATGCTTACCAATCGATTCTGCAGATCTTTCCTGTACAGAACCGGTAAACTCTGGAACGCTCTCCCTGCTCATATATTTCCCCCCAAGTACAGTCTCGGGTCCTTCAAGAGGGGCGTGAATGGGCACCTGTCAGGCCGGCATGGCATTCGCAACCCCCGAATACGACCGAATGTCCATGGGCGCCGTTAGACACCTTATGGGTGCCTCGGCGCCATATGTCGAGCTAACAATAACAATAAAAAAAAAAAAAAAACCTCGATCGAAACCTTCACCTACTCGCGTTCGGTGATGCCGTTGAGCGTTGAGTTTGCCGCCTGCGTTGCAGCGTCACATCCTTACAACTAGCCTTCTACTCAACGACATAGCCTCGTATGAACGGCAGACCGGTGCCGACGCGCCGCTGGTACTCCTGATATTCGGCGCCGAAGAACTGCAGCAGCGAGTACTCCTCGGCGAAGACGCGCGCGCTGAAGAAGCTCCACGAGGCCAGCGCGTACAGCGCCACGCACAGAGGGTTCACCAGGATCAGCTGGACGTACATACAGGTGTGTTTGGTAATTCGATATATTCCTTCTAAGGGGTCATTCTAGAGCTAATTTGCAAAAAATTTTTCCCAATAAACTATGGGTCGAAAATCAATAGTTTTTGAGTTATTTAGGTTTTAATTTATTTTTTTTTATTTTCTGTCTTGTTACCACAAAATTATAATTATAAAATAACTACTCCACTCTGGGTACTTAATCAGCTATTTTCTAATAGCTGACGAATGAGAGACTACTTTAAAAGAAGGAAGGTGTGGAACTAAGCTTGCGATGGCTTCACCGAACATATCCGGGCCCATCGGTAGTAGAGGAGGGTGTTAATCGAGGTCGGGAATAGCGAGTGGCCACTCTAAGTCGTGTTCAGCAGGCTTGCGGCAAGTTGATCGTGGTGATGCGATAAGCGCTTGCTGACTGATGTTATGTTGGCAAAGGTCATCCCTTTATTCTTGGCTCATCAATATAATCGCGAACTGACCGGAACGTCGGTCGAAACGGCTATGTAAATAGTTCGTGTTCTCCGTCCAGTTCAGTGTAGCCGACACCCATCGGTAGTAGAGGAGGGTGTTAATCGAGGTCGGGAATAGCGAGTGGCCACTCTAAGTCGTGTTCAGCAGGCTTGCGGCAAGTTGATCGTGGTGATGCGATAAGCGCTTGCTGACTGATGTTATGTTGGCAAAGGTCATCCCTTTATTCTTGGCTCATCAATATAATCGCGAACTGACCGGAACGTCGGTCGAAACGGCTATGTAAATAGTTCGTGTTCTCCGTCCAGTTCAGTGTAGCCGACATGAAATGAAGGGAAGCACTGACATGGCACCTAGTTCACCCGGTGTTATGGGCTGACATCACGGATGTTGTAGGTGATGTAGCCAACCGTGACAGTTTCCATAAAATTTTTTTTTTAAAAAATCATCATTTTCAAAAAAAATTACGACGATGCATTGATTTACCATACCTGTGTGCCGACGGACCAGTAGAACCAGCCCACGTAGCTGGGATGTCTGCACCACGCGTACACACCGTGCGTCACCAGCTGGTGGTCGTCTTGTTTAACCGACTGAACCTGAACAATACAATCACTATTTAACTTTTTAGGTTTCCGTATCCCGTACGGAAGCCTATTACTAAGCCTCCGCTGTCTGTCTGTCCGTCCGTCCGTCCGTCTGTCTATCCGAGGGCTGTATCTCTTGAATCGTAATAGGTAGCGCGTTGAAATTATCACAGAATATGTGTTACTATGGCGGATATAACAACAAATAATAAAAAAAAAGAAAATGTTAAAAATTAAAGGGGCTCCCATACAACAAACGTGCGAAAAATCGATTAGTCACGCTACTGAATAATAGATGGCGCCACAGGCTTTTATACATTGCATTGCTGAAAGACAAAAGATAGGCGGATATTATTGATAGCGGATAGATACAGAAACCTCCGTGCGCGAGTAAAACTCGCACTTAACTGATTTTTTTTTGTGCTTGCACCATCTGCATTCGGAATGTGGCCATAAGCAGATTTTCTGTGTGATGTTGGTCGTGTGAGTCGAGTCACCCATTGATAACCCTCCTCGTATGTCTCATCCTCTACGTGCTTATTTATGTCCTATCCTCCAGTGCAAGGATGTGATAGCGTTTTAGCCTATTGGTGTAGTTGCTCTCGGTCAAAAGATCGGAGGCCAGTCTGTTGGGATGCGTCGCCAGTCGTTTTATGTACTTTTTAGTGTTCCGTATCCAGTACGGGACCCGATTACTAAGCCTACGCCGTCTGTCTGTCTGTCTGTCCGAGGGCTGTGTCTCTTGAACCGTTATAGGTAGCCCGTTGAAATTTTCACAGAATATGTGTTATTATTGCCGATATAACAACAAATAATAAAAATAGGAAAAAGTAAAAAATTCACGGGGTCCCCATAGAAAAAACTAAAAAGAAGACTATGAAGCATTTTAACTAATTGTGAATTTTAACTAATATAAAGCATTTCAAAAACACCCCATAGATGGTGTGAGTGGCGCTGACCATAACATGGCGATACGGAACCCTTGGTGCGTGAGTTCGACTCACACTTGGCCGGTCTTTTTGTTGAATTGTCTAATTTCATCCTTCACTGTTGGCATTTCCAGGTAATCGTGGACTTCTGAGTGTTCTATCAGCCAGGGAGCATGTGTGATGGATGTCTGAGAGTATTTTCTTTTGGAATCTTTGAACGAATTCCTGAATGTTTCTTTTGTTTAACCGACTGAACCGGTACAATACAATCGCTATGTAACTTTTGTTTAAAACGAGTTTGTTTGTTAATGAACAAATCATTTTAATTTTAATGTGTCCCCCTGAACTTGGTAACTTTCTGATAATTCCGTGGAAAAGTTACTCAGTTTCGTGCAGTTCCGTTCGGCTGACCGTAGTTCGGAATCCACGTAAAACTGTAGGTCCCTTCCCTTCTTACCTTACTAGGTAGTAGGGTTTAACCCGCCCGGGTTGCTACCGCCGCACTGAGTGAAAGATCGGGTGAAGCGGCCATGTAAGTAGTTCGTGTTTTCCGTCCAGCTCAGTGTAGCCGGCACGACCAAAAGGAACACAGCGACATGGCACCTAGTTCAACAAGGTTTTAGGGGCTGACATCACGGGTATTGTAGGTGATGTAGCCAAAAACTATTAAATAGATACCTAGATAAATGATAAATTATAGAATAATGTGAACTCACAATGTGGTTAAAGTTGGTGCGGGCGGTGATGATGGCACCTTTCCTTAGCACCTCACCGCCCACGCACAGCAGCAGCCCGATATACGATATCCACCAGTACTCCTTCAGACCTGCAAGTGTACACACATAGAGCGGAGTAGTCGGTGTTGCGCTGCACACCTCTGGTAGAATACAGCGCAACACCGACCACCGCGGTCCGTAAAATATTATAACAAGAAAAATATATACATACATACATATGCCAAAGCAAGAACAATACTACAACCATACCACACACTGTATTCCGACAATCGGAGTACGCAGACTAGTCCGTGTTGTGCTGCAAGTACTTATAAATTATAGCACAACACCGACAAGAAAATTATCGGTTTATATTACTTATTTGTATCTCCACGTGCCACGATCCTGACACATCTCTGCCGCCTTTTCCACTCTCATAATGTTCTTCATGCATGCCAGTTACGTGTACTACGCACTTGACCCTTTTTGAGTACATGCCCGATCTGGTCCGGGTACGTGCGTCTAGGGCGACCCTTCCCGACTCTTCCACTCACATTCGCTAGTAAATTTATTTTGTTAAGTCTCCTATCTTTCATTCTACTATAATCCTATAATATGAGTCGTATAGTTCCAGTGGCCGTATTCTCTAACTTCCTACCGTCAACGTCGGTGACGCTGACTAGTTATGTCTCTGTCTAGTTCATATAATTAGACAGAGACATAACTAGTCAGCGTCACCGACGTTGACGGTAGGACGAGAATACGGCCACAGAACCCGCCAAATCCATTTCTCTAAAAAAAGTAGTTATAAACGAATAAAGTATGTTTCGAATAAAGTATTAAAGTTACTTAAATATCTGTTAAGACATTATGTTCCTAACACAGTCCAATCCAGAGTGAATCGCAAAGAAAAATTGACATTCGTTCCAGCTCCCTCGTAGTTTGATTGGGCGGATATTTATCGAGGTATAGTTTTTTCGTCTTACTGTAAAATCATCCTAAACGGAGTTGGCGGGTTCTGGAACTATACGACTCATGTTATATAATAATAATATAAACCTTACTTGGAAAGTAATAAGATTCAACTGCCCACTCGCACCAACTACCAACTGCAGCGACTCCATACTGCACGCTGTGGTTCAGTATGAACGAGTCTAGCGACAGCGAGGCGTGGTTGACTCGCGCGATCACGTAGAACTCGGAGAAGTGGAAGAACGCGAGCACGGCCGCGTACGTCCCGAACGTGAGCCAGCCAGGCAGGAACGTCGCGTACAGCCCGGTCGCGAATGCGCTGCCGAGGAAGGTCGCCCGGATCGACACCTGCAGTAGACAATTTAATTCAGTAATTCCGCTCTCGGATAGATCAAATCAATGTTTAGGGTGCTTTAAAAAAATTACTTACAAGTTTTTATTTTGCATGAAAAATTAATGTTGTATAAAAAATGTGTTTTTTTTTTTCTTTTAACTTGGCTTACCAGCAATTTGCGAGCTCGGCACCCCTCTATAAAGCCACACGCAAATTACCTGCTGTACAGTGAACAAGGAAAAAATACATTGCGCGGCGAAGATGTTGCATCAATGTTATATTTTCTAGTTTTACCTTGTACGGCTGATATTTCTAGAAGCATACCTGGGTGTGGCTTTATATTGGGTAGAGGTGTGGCTTTATACTGGAGAGCCGATGTCGCAAATAGCTGGGAAACTTAAGGAGTAGGCTGAATTATTTTAGTGAAATAATTTTTTGAAGAAAAAAACAAATAAAAAAAAAAAGAAACATATTTTCCATATAATTTTTTTTAAAGTACCAAAACATTAATACCTATTGAATAGAAATGTACGCAAAAAACGACATGGGCCACCTCAATATTAGGTTAGGTTTAATTTTATATTTTATGTTTTAACCACCAAAACATTAACCCAGCCGTCCCCCCTCCCCCTCCCCTCTTCTAAGCCACCCCATTAGAACATATAAAAAAAATACAAAAAATATTTTCCATACAAAATTAATTTTTCATGCAAAAAACATAGAACTACCAGCAATGTTCGATCAAACCACCGCTATATAAATACTCACCCGTCCTGCCTTTCCCTCACCCCAAGACGGCAGAGGGGTGGTGGGGTATAATTATAAAAACCCGCCCCAGCTTACCTTGCTACTTAGAAAGACAGTAACAAAATGAAAGAAACAAAACGTTATTTCTAATAAATATGCAACAGATAGGCTCTAACCTCGTAAGCGAACCCGCGGTAGTAGTAGCGCAGGCCGAAATTTATCAGACAAAAGTAGAGAGCGGGCCCCCAGAACTCGAGCGCCCACAGCTGGGACGGCCGGCCCAGGATGTGACTCGATGCGTGCACCCATCCGAACAAAAGCGCCGACAGAACGAAGCAGCGCAGCGCGTGTGGGCCGGCCGCCCTCAGCTCCGCGTCGGATGGCGTCGGCATTGTTACACACTAAAATCTAACATGCTTCAGCATCTTCACTACTGCATGTTTCCTTGTGCCGAATTCACGAAATGGTTTCAACGAGGAAAATTCAAATGTATAATTTTCTATTATTTCCTTCGCGATAGATCGCGACCACAGATAAATAATCGCGACTATCGCGACTTCGCGCTTCGCGTGTTGACAGAACTCTTCTTCTTCTTTTTTTGCGACTTGCAACCGCAAGATGTTCAGAGCGGTCCTTGAGCCGTAATGGCAACTGATCTATTTTTTTATTTGAGATCTAAATACTGCCAGTGTCACGTTAAGATATCCACGTTATAAATTAATTTATAAACAAAACTATGTCTAATGTCATTGTACAAAATTTTGATTAACGGGCAAAGAAAATGCTGAAATCTTTACATTACACATAACAAGAAAACAAATAATCAAACTCTAAATCATCGAATAAATAATTCAAATCATTACATTAGCTATTATAACTTACCCATACTTCAAAAATATAAAAAGAAACAATAAAACAGAAAATATACTAGAAATATATAGAAGATGCGTCGCGTTTCGCGTAGCGACGCATCTTCTATATATTAACCCTGGTTATTTTTTTTTAAACCACCAAAACATCATTTATTTATCACTTCAAGGAGTGGTTCCGCAGGATCGCAGGAACAGCAGGCACGACAATGGCTTTCAGGGTGCGCACCGGGCACACACGCACAGTCCGCTCGTTCGTAGTATTATATTCTTTGGCTCGTTAGCTCGAACATACGCTCCGCCTCCTGAAAGACTTTGTTCAATCCGATTGCGCGCAATCCCTCGTTGGTTCTTCGGCAAAGTGATAAATAAGTGGTGTTTTGGTGATTTAGAAAAAAAAATAACCAGGGTTAATAAATAGAACATTTCCGAAAATAAAGCTTCTAGGTGGTTATAAAAAAAACTAGACGTAGAGTAGGTTTGCAGGATTGAGGGATTCGAGAGATTGATTAAAGTCTTGCAGGTGTCGTATCGCTCGAAGCTCGAACATATTCTTTGGCTCGAACCACAGATTACCAATAAGCTGGAACAATCAACCCCAGAGAAAATAATCTTCGTTCTATTCTATCTAACCAAAGAGCCAAAGAGTTCTAACTTCAATCAAACAAATCTCAAAATAAAGGTCACAAAACGAACGTTTCTTTTTCCAACATTTCAAGTTTTAATCGCTACATACATATTCCCAACGTACGTAGATTTATTTATTTCATTCTCTTGCCGAGAGAAGGAAGGAACTGAACCGTACGCTGACGCTCTAGTGCTACCCACTCTCACTTGTCGCCGGCGACGGTGTCCGGTTATAAGTATCCCTGACGTAATGGGAGCGTGACAACAGAATTTGTGCATCCAATCATAAGATTTATCTGTGGTGGGACTGGTGGGTGCGATGGCGGGGTAAGTAAAGGCGTTCTCTGCCGCAATGCACGACCCGTGGGACGTGACCGCGACGCGCCGCTCCGACCAGTACGTCTCCTGCATGAGGATCGGCGGAGTGCCGCTCCTGCCACCGGTTGTGAGTGTTTTCCTGTCTTTGCTGTGTGTTATGTTTTTAAACGTAAAAAGAATATACTGCTTCTTCCCCCTCAGTGCATGCCGTAAAAGGCGACTGAGGGATAAAGACAAGATGCCGTGCTAAATGGCGACAGGCAAGCCACCTCTCACCTTGGCACGGTCAATCCACTGAGTCATGCAGCGCGGCAGGTGCCTTACTTGCTGCTTGATAGTTATCTTGTCCGAATACTTTGCGAAACGTGGTGATTGGTGTTGTGCTGTAATTTACCAGAGTTATTGCAGCACAACACCGATTACTATGCTAACCCTGATTGTCGGGATACAGCATGTGATATGTAACACATGCTGAAGAACTACACAGAGTGGGCACACTCAAGCCCCGACCTTGATTGACACCCTCCTCTACCGCCATTGGGCCTGTTCGGTGAAGCCATAGCAAGCTGAGTTCAACACCATCTATGTATGTATGTATGTAATTGTATAATTTAATAAATCAAAACAAATCCGGGGTGATCCGGAGCTATCCTCCATGTTCTCCGTACGCATTCTTCCTATTTCTGCAAATACCTATTGAGAATTTCTACATTTCAGCTCTCCAAAGAATGTCGTAAGGAGATGCAGTACTACAGGGCGTTAGCGCTCGAAGTGGAAAAACGAGTATCATTCCTCAAAACTCTTACGGAGGATTCTGACTCCATTGAACCCGTCGTTAAGTCTGAAACTCGACAGACCGACTCCGATGCGACCGAAAACGATCCTTCGATAACAACCGATAAAGAAAATGATTCCATCAAAAATCACCCAGATGAAAAAGATCACAACTGCCCCGTCTTTGATGAAACCAATTCAGTTCCAAACGGATACGAGAGCATTCGGTCAGACATCACCGTCATCGATACCAGCGACACTGGCCCCGCTCTCAGCTCTCCGAAACTCGTGATCGGAGTAATCGGGGACATATTTAAAGATAAAATAAACAATCAGTCTCATAGTGGAGACATTGACAACACTCCGGAGAGAGACTACAACTGCATTTTAAATAAACCTAAACCTAAAGTGGAGGGATGGAATGAGTTAGAAAATTTAGAAAAGGAGAAAAAAGAATCGCGCCCAACAGAAAGCATCGTTCTTATTAAAGAAAAGTCAGTAGCTTCAACTATTACATACGCGACAGTGAAAGATTCTTTACCCAAACTTATGGGGCCTTCTTCGCTCAGCAGCTCCAAGAGCTTCGACGATATTCACGCTGAACTCTCTTCACCTCCGAAGTTAGTTCGCCAGCGTTCCTACACTATTCTCAAACCGAGTGCGGCTCTCTTGGCTCACCTCGAAGTGCAGTCCTTGACTTCAGGAGTTGAAATGTCCTCGATATCAATGAGCGAGAGCTGCTCCAGCCTATCCTGGCTGGCGAGAAAGAGAAGAAGCTGGGACCTGGAGACTGCGAAGGTCAAGTGGTCGTCGATGGCGAACGAACTCAATAGAGGCGTAAAAAAATATACACCCCAAAAAAGAACTCACATAGCACGCCCCAATGTTCGCACTCAAATGTCACAAAAATCACCGATCAGACACTGCTCGACTAAGGATGAAAAAGTCAGAAGAAGTAGCGTTCCTAGCTCCCGCTCTCCATATTTGAGCAGCAATGGCTTGACAATCAAGTCTGCATCAAAAACACCTAAAGCGCTTAGTCCTATACGAAGAGCGACAACTGAAACAAAACCTGACATTAATAAAATAACTACTACCATTGTTGGTTCCATTTCAAGTAAGAAGACAGCTAAGGAATCAAAGACTCCCAATTGTGACTTCAATGCAAAGTTATCGATGATAACCACAGAGAAGTCACAATCACATCCGCCCTCACCTGTTAAACGGAGTGGCAACACCAGTCCAGTGCGAGAGGACCCTTCCACTAGCATCAGGGAGCTCTATGAGAAAATACAGAACCAGCAGTTCATACGGATGGCTAGCTTGATCGAGAAGCAGAAAAAGGAGCAACTTATGTTGCAGCAGATCTTCGAGGAGCAAAACTCCCTGTTCTACAAACAGCTAAAAACTATCTGTCCAAAATCACCAAACGAGATCAAAGAAGCTTGGTCTGAGAAACCTACAGCGAAGGACTCTCATCCAGTGAGCTTGAGCCAACTTATCAACCCTGACTGCAGGCCAACCGATGCTAACGCTTCAGTCGTATCGGCAACACTGGACGATACTCAAAACTACATTCACAAAACTGACGAGGCTCTCAAAAGGAGCAGAAACTTCCTCAATGGCATCAAAGGTACCCAAATGTCTACATGGAAGCCTAAACCGAAATCTGTAGAACATACAACTCCGTGTGTAATACCTCAAGCTCGGCCTAAATCTGTACCGTCTAGTATACCTCGACGTGATGACAAATCCCGTACCATCACTGATTCTTCAACAAGAACAGCTCTGCCATCTCAGAGGAAGCATCTCAACAGTGACAGCTCTCAGTCGAGCCGAGAACGAGAAATTGAGCCGATACTTACCGATCGAACCAACGACACGATGGCCGACTTGAACTTTACTCTGACCAGTGACGAAAATGTGGAATTTTACCCAGAGCTGATGTCGAGAGAATACAACACAACTTTTATCAAGAACGATGATCAAACCGATCACAATATGGCAAAGTCCAGACTGCCTCAGTCTCCTACCAGTGTTTCCCACAAAGGGAAGTCTGGACGGAGCGGGTCTGTGGACTCCAATATGGAGGCGAATCAGACCCTGAGGGACTACTCAATGCAGAGCCCGACGAGGAGTCAGGTGTATTCCGAGCGCAAGACAGTGCGGAAACTTTTCGCTGACAGACATCCAACTGTGCAGGAGGTACGAAATATTGTTTGTACGTTCCTGATGACTTTGGGTTATATTTTTAGTTGACTAAAGATCTGAGGATTCATGAAATAATGTATAATTATTATAATTTGATATAATCGTCAATTATCACTTTTTGGTGGACGATAGTTTATTTTTGTGGCCCTTGCCTGAGTGCTATTTTTAAACCCATAGATATTGTACACGTACTTTAAAAATCTATTTGCCAGACTCATTCTCTTAGAATTTCTGCATAAATTTTTCCAAACATCTTTTGACAGCCTAAATACTTTTTTCAAAACCTTTTTGATACCCTGAGTGTTACAAACCTGTTTCGTCTCCTGATGGTTTTCCAAACCTTCTGGTTTTCCCTAGTGTTTGTGCCTTTAAAACCTTTTGATATCCCCAGTCATTTTCTAATTTTTTTCGGTTTTCGAGACCTCTTTGTCACCTTCTCATAATTTTCAACATCTTCCATACTGACTACTTCATACCTGATCACACCCCTCTAAACCTCTTCCATTTTCTTGACTACTTCCCTCTAAACCTCTTCCATACTCTGATTAATTTTCTCTTAACCTCTTCCATACCCTGATTACTTCCCTCTAAACTTTCTCCATAGCCTATTTCCCTCTGAACCTCTTCCATACCCTGATTACTACCATCTAAACCTCTTCCATACCCTGACTACTTCCCTCTAAACCTCTTCCATACCCTGACTACTTCCCTCTAAACCTTTTCCATACCCTGACTACTTCCCTCTAAACCTCTTCCATACCCTGATTACTTCCCTCTAAATCTCTTCCATACCCTAATTCCCTCTAAACCTCTTCGATACTCTGATTACTTCCCTCTAAACTTTCTCTTAACTAAAATTGTGACAAGTTCGAGCGCAGTCTAACTGAAATAAGAATGATCAATAAACAATACAATACAATACAAAACATACCCTGACTACGTCTTTCTAAACCTCTTCCATACCCTGATTACTTCCCTCTAAACCTTCTCCATACCCTGACAACTTCCCTCTAAACATCTTCCATACCCTGATTACTTCCCTCTAAGCCTTCTCAATACCCTGACTACTTCTTTCTAAATCTCTTCCATACCCTGATTACTTCCCTCTAAACCTTCTCCATACCCTGACTACTTCCCTCTAAACATCTTCCATACCCTGATTACTTCACTCTAAGCCTTCTTCATACTCTGACTACTTCCCTCTAAACATCTTCCATACCCTGACTATTTCTTTCTAAACCTCTTCCATACCCTGACTACTTCCCTCTTTAGCCTTCTCCATACCCTGACTACTTCTTTCTAAACCTCTTCCATACCCTGACTACTTCTCTCTAAACCTTTTCCTTACTCAGAATACTTCCCTCCATATAAACCTCTTCCATACCCTCTGTATTGCTTCTTCATTATCCGGAGTGCTACTCCAATACAACTTTTTAGACACAATGACATCTTTCTCTGAAAACATTTTTATGTACTCTCACTGGTCGCACCTCACATTTGTAGCGCGAGGCAGCGTCGCGTATCGTAGCGTCCGCGAAGGGCTACCTCGTGCGTCGTCTGCTAAGCACGGAGCGCGTGCAGGCCACCGTGCAGACGATACGCGACGCACTCGTGTGCGCGTTGCAGCTGCATCAGGACAGGGACGGCATTCGGGGGGCGGACATTGATCTGCATCGCAGGCTTATTCAGCAGGTGAACAAATAGGGAAATATTCCAGGTCCACTTGCAAAGCTAGTACTGACATGGAGCCTAACATGGTGTAATGATGGTCCGTTCATTAATATAATATTATGTAATACCGTTTACAATATACAACGTGTCCCAAAACTGAATTTCAAGCGGTAACCAGGGAGTAGGCCAGTTTATGACTACCCAGGGAAAAATAAGAAAGCAAATCGGAGTCATTTGTTTTTTATGATATGAGCATTTTTTTTAAAACGAAAATTGACATCTCGTACAACATTTTTAGGCACTGCGACTACAAATTTGCAAATATAATTGTTAAAATGTTTTTATTGGTAGCCTAAATAACTCTGCTATTGATAACTATCCCAAATAAAATCAGAATGCCTGTAGTTTTACCAAAAAAAATATTCAGTTCAATTTTTTTTTAAATAATTGACTCAGATTTTTTTTTCCCCCTGTGTCGTCATAAACTGGCCTACTCCCTGGTTCCCGCTTGACGTTGAGTTTTGGGACATGTTGTATGTAGTGACTAATAATAATGTTTTTCTTTTTTTTTTTACTTTTTAATGGGACAACATAATAACAGCAGGTGTAGTCAGGTTATATAAAAAAATATGTTTATAAAGGTTAAACAAATAGCATCCTTAGGACTAAACTATCATTTTGTTATAATTTTACTGTCTGCAGTATTCTAGATTACATACTGAATATATGTCACATATACACTTAAAATATGAGCGAGCGACTCCCATATTTTGAGTTTTAGCAATATAATGACACTAACTGGTGGTTGGTGATGATCTGTGCACAGTACTGATGGACGCTAATGAACTATACACAGTACTGACGTATGGTAATGAACTGTGCACAGTACTAATGGGCGGTAATGAACTGTACACAGTACTGACGTACGGTAATGAACTGTGCACAGTACTGATGGATGGTAATGAGCTGTGCACAGTACTGACGGACGGTAATGAACTGAACACAGCACTGATGAACGGTAATGAACTGTGCACACTACAGACGGACGGTAATGAACTGTGCACAGTATAGACGGACGGTAATGAACTATGCACTGTATAGACGGACGGTAATGAACTGTACACAGTACTGACGGATGGTAATGAACTGTACACAGTACTGACGGATGGTAATGAACTGTGCACAGTAGGTACTGACGAATGGTAATGAACTGTGCACAGTACAGACGGACGGTAATGAACTGTGCACAGTACTGATGGATGGTAATTAGGGTGTACAGTAACTCATTAATGGTAATGGAACTGTTTACAGATAACAGCGGCATGTTACTCGCTGCACGACACGTTCATCGCCAGTTCGCCGCGGGGACGATGCGCTCTCATCGCCCAGGTTGTACACATCGCATGTTAAAATTATTGCTTCTTTTAATTTGTTTACTACTATTGAGTTAGTCCAATAACATACAATCTTTTTTTTTATCCGGTATGGGTGTCTGTGCCAGAAAGGCCAAAACACATGCTGCGACCAGCCAGTATCACCTCCGAGAAGTTAGGCACCATACCGGAGACTTCCCTTCGTATTGCTGGCTATACTGGACTAAAGGAGAACACAGCCAATGCTGCTATGCGGCGCTCTTACATCCAGTATAGTGGTACCAATCCAGTTGTATCACCTAGTGTATAAATAAACAAATATCTAAATAAAAAGCCTTTTTATAAATAAAACAAAAATGATGACGAACCATACTGAATATGCATTTTTGTCAATCAAATATCGTTAACGCTTCTGTAGGTAAAAATAAATATCTGAATCCCGACATTAAGTACGTAGGCGGAGGGCTATGGTTCCGTACCGCTGAAGGCCGAGAGGACTGGAGGAAAATTGGAGAGACGTATCTCCAGCAGTGGACGCTTGCACGCTGACTGACTCAATCAATGTATATTCTTGCAGGACCGCGAGCGCCAGAGGGCATTGGAGGTGAAGCAAATGAGTGGGTCGTACTCTGCCCCTCGCACACCAACCGCCTCGGCGCCCCCGCGCCGCCTCAGCAAGCGCAAGTCGTAAGTAATTCCGTCCCACAGCCGTGAGTTAACGAGTACACGAATACCATCCGAATTGGATTACAGGAGGAATGTAGGAGAATTACAAACATATAATCTTGAAAAATTTGCTCAATACATTTTAGTGTGAACACATTACTTTAATAAATTATGATGATATAAATGTCTTTAATTTGTACAAAGTATAAAACTTTCGAAATCTATGAATCAGTTAAAAAAAAAATTCATGGAAATCCAGAAGGCCATTTAGAACCTTGTGCCTCTGAACCCGACAAAATTGGTCATGTGAAATAAATCATGTTTAACCTAAAGATTCACGGTGTCGGCTATCACTATTTCATCAAACACTTTCTGTCTTAGGACTTGGTATTTCCGTTAACATTTAAGTATATTTTCGCTTGAAACTTTTCTACACACTTATGCACGTTTCATCTTCGTAGAATGTCGCAAATATACGCGGCTGCGATTTGTTTAGCAAGGAAAGAAAAAATATTTTTTTTAGAAAAAAAAAATTGTGCACCTATAGCTAATTTAGCATGGTTGTAATCGTTACAAAATTTACTACAAATAGATGTATACCTTACAGTGTACTGACCTTTGTTTTGATTCCAAATTGTGAGTTGAACATTGTACTCCACAAATATACTGATGTTAAGTTTTTTCGATTTCACACACTCGCAAATGGATAAACACCTCCAATAATAAAACATTCACTTGTTGTATTCTTTCAAATTTATACACAAACACAACAAACTACGGACTAAAAACAGCAAAAAACCATTTTTATTTGAGGTAGCGGTGTGCCGAATTCGCGTGCGATAATAAAGTCTCGAAATCAATGGAGAAATCTGTGATTATCCCAATATTTAAAGATTTTAATGCCGAAAATCGGCCACGCCGCCGCGACTACATTCCGGCGACACTTCAGGCACCTCAGTTACAGAAATATCCCCATATAGATACGAAAATGAAAATAGTATTTGTTAATTTTTGTTAAGACTAGCCGAGGTAAGGGCAGAAGCCTACACCGGCAGATGATTAAATTCTAGATTCATCCCATCAGTCAATCCATCACACCATGTTCCTACAGAAATACAATTTCACATCATACAACCCTCGTATTCTTGTCTGGCTCCACTGACAGTTTAAATGGTGTCAAAACTTCACGATAGTGCCGGTTTTTATAAAAAAAAATCATAATGTTCTCCCCTCGACAGTGACAGGGACGTAATGTGGCACAGTCACTCGGGCGCGTTCGTGGGGAGGCCAACGCGCGCCCAGCCACCCGCCATGACACAGTCCAGCCACGGTAATCTGACCGCTGTCACAATGTGATCTGTGTTGCTAGCCGTTACGCTCCGTGTATTTTGCGACAGTGTGAGATATAGGGCATATATTGTAACTTTTGAGGTTATGTTGTGAAAAAATGTCCATACCATTATAATTTATATTATAAAACATGGAACCTGAATATCTCTGCCATAACATAGCCATAACTTTTCAAATAATATGCCATATTTTGTCAGGGATGGAACACCAATGAAATTCTAGACACTTGGGGCATAAATTTGATTGTAATTATTTTCTCAATTACAACATTCCGAACATGCAATATGTGTTTCTTGTTAATTGATCGCAAAATATAAAGAGTATTGGTGTCACGCTTGAATACGCTGTCAATGTTGATAACAAGCATGTTGGCCGCTGTCAGGGCAAAAGTTGGATGCAGCTTTTAAATTACATTTTTGTTTATGTGCCATTGTTAATGTAAGAAAATATTGCTTTGTTTCTAATTTACCTGCTGATGTCTACGTCCATAATAAATATGTGAATTTGTATAATATTGCATTCTTTAATATATCCACTACTTACTTGCTTATCATTTTCAGCATCTACTTAATAATGTCTTTTAAAAGCTTTTTTTCTTTGTAATAATCTTTATTGGAAAATACCCTTTGCTTTGTTTGTCATTTCATTTGATATAACAAGTCTGAGCTCTTTATGAAATGCCGAAATTTTTAATAACGCTTAGTACGGGCATTTAACACTTTATAAAAAATGCTTAAAAATACAATCTTCTTGATCTTGTCAAATGCTTATTTTACAATCCACCTCCAATACATAACACTGCAAATGGGCTTGTATCTAAATTTTCTTGTTCAACATTGTATATTCTAAAAATTTGTACTTACTAATGATTGTGTATATTGTTTAAATAATGCTAATTGTTATAATCTTGATTGTAATAGGTTAGATTGGATCTTGGAAGAGAGAGTTATAATCTTATCCAGCTAGTCTTGTTAGCACAATTTGAGAAAATACGAAAATATTGGCAATTACAAATGCCCATAAAGTCTTTGGCTCCTATCTCCGCATTATTGCACGTGATTGAGTAAAACCTCATAGCTGCACTGTAATAAAATGATGCCGTAGTTTTGTTAGAAGGATGAGTGAGTAAATTATTTTATCAAATAGTATGTTCACCCTTTTAATACGAATATAGAAGGATTAAGTCTAATATTTCACAAAGTAATACTATTTCAAAAAGGTCCTCCCTCCCTTTTGAAATAGTAAAAAAGAGGGACATTTCAACAAAATATCGACAATAACGCTATATTGCCACTGTAATGAATTGTCATGGCAAGTTGTCATTGCTGTAGTGAATGCCATAGCCTCACAACACCGACCACTGAGCCTAGGGACCCCACATCAGCGTGCCTCTCATCTAAGTATTAAAGCGCAACGTACACGACAACGGACGTGCGTCGCCGCTGAGCGTAGCGTTTGATTGGCCATCGCTCGGGTCACTCCCTCCACGACTCTCCTCGCTTAATTCTGCACACACTCGATTTTTGGCGAAGTCGGTTTCAATATTGCAAAGACTGGCATCTCCAGGCTCAATGGTAGAGAGCGTTTCAACTAAAAGTTCCCTTCGCCGTTATGTTGGCTCCACTGTCAGTGCTTAAATTCGTGTTGCCAGATTGTGAACATTATATTACCTAATAATGTAATCTGTATTTACCGTATAATAAATACGGTAAATACAGATAATTACGGGTAAATCTGTACACATAGCAACCCTAAACGCTGTTTTGACAGATAAACAGTCGAGCCAACATAACGGCGAAGGGAACTTTTAGTTGAAACGTTGAAACGCTCTCTAGGTGCTTCACAATCACAGGGTCACGCAGAATCACGCAATTTCCCTGTCACGGTGTTGAGCACGTAACTGCTTGCAGAGATGTATAGCGGTGAGGACAAGTATCGGCAGACGTCGAAGAAGTCTGTCGCGGCGAGCAAGGACCTCCACGCGCGCCGGCCGTGGCGCTGACGCACGGACGAGTGGCTCGCGGCATGCTTCCCTCAGTGCCACTGAGCGTGCATCTCCTCACCGACATCTAGCCCTCTCCGCTGAGACAGTTTTGAGAGTTGCCGGTCTTGTTTGTGGGGATTCTTGTGGTTAATTAGCGACCCAGAAAGAGTGAAAGAGAAAAGTTTTTTAAAAAGTAAAATTTTTTTTTGAAGTTATACTTCTTTATGTATGTTATGAAAATATGATATTAAGGGGGGGTACTAGACAAAACATCACATCATATTATCCTACCTATAGCCATATTTCTATAGATATAACTGTAATTTATATGCTTATAGTGAGGTAAAGATTCAAGGTATAATATGTGATAGATTATTGTAATATAATCTTGTAAATTCTCTGAAAAATAAGTGGGTGAAAAGTGGTAAAAACGTTCGAAAATCCATTTCCTAGTTCGTTACAAATACGTCCATACAAAAACCGACTGGGTTGGTACCACTTTACTGGATGTAAGATGGCCGCATAGCAGCCTCGGTTGTGTTCTCCTCTAGTCCAGTATAGCCAGCAATCCAGGGAAGTCTCCGGTATGGCACCTACCTTCTCGGAGATGAAATTGGCTGGTCGGAGCATGCGCTTCGGCCCCTCCAACTCAGCCACCCATACCGGATTACATAAAAAAAATAAAATAAAAAAACGCTCGGGCAATAGCCCAAAATTTAGAATGTTCAAAGATAGTACAGTGAAGAACTATTTATTCTGTAAGCGTTTGAATTTATTTAGATGATTCTTAGTCTTATTGACTCTAAGCTCAATGAAGCATTTTTGAACGATTTTACCACTTTTCAACCACATATTTTTAAGGGAATTTATAAGATTAAATTAAAAATTATGCATTCACATTATACCTTGAATCTTTACCTAACTTTATGCATATAAATTATAGTTAAATCACTTGAAATATGGGTATAGTTAGGGAAATACGAAGTGGTTTTGCCTAGTACCCCCCCCCCCCCCCCCCCCCCCTTAAAATGGGGCGTCAACTCAGAAAAAACTTTATCTTCATCGCCACTGCATACAAATAATTTGTACGTAGTTATTGCGCGGTGCTGTCCGATAGATAAGCGGAGATACGCGGGAGGGGGGAGGGGGGGGGGGGGGAGGGTCACGCCAAAGAAGTATAACTTCTAATACGTGTACATTTGTTTTCTTCAAAATAGACCGTGACAACTTTTTTCTTTTTCGGGGTCCTTGTTACGCAGTTGCCGTATTGCTTCTTTCTCAAAGAAAGTTAAGGTTAGCTTGAGGTTAGATTGTGAAGAAATGTATCTCACGAATGAGTTGAGCTTGGGTGATGGGATGTAATGAGTATTTGCATTGCAGTATGGATTATTGTTGCAATTTTTTATTAACTACATGTTTAATTTCATTAATTACATGTTTAATTTCATTAACTACATGTTTAATTTCATTAACTACATGTTTAATTTCATTAACTACATGTTTAATTTCATTAACTACATGTTTAATTTCATTAATTACATGTTTAATGAAGTTGTTTAAAATAATTATATTTGAAATGAAATGAAATATTTACCATTAACTTGATTAAATCATGTCTCAGAGGTAACAGCAGCATAATAATATATTCTTTCTACCAAGTTACACCCCGCGGTCCAACCAGTCGCACAACTCGCTTGTACTACGGGGAAGAAGCGGTTTTACCGATTGCACTGCAACGCACCATTGATAACGTAAGCGTTCATATGCCGGCATCGTACGCAACGCAAGATCCTAATCTTACTTGGTGGTAGGGTTAAACCCGCCCGGGTTGGTACCACCGCACTGAATGAAACGTCGGTCTAAACGGCTATGTAAATAGTTTGTGTTTTCCGACCAGTTCAGTGTAGCCGGCATGATCAAAGGGGGAAGCACTGACAT
The DNA here is from genome assembly GCA_946902875.1 of Nematopogon swammerdamellus. Classification (NCBI taxonomy): domain Eukaryota; kingdom Metazoa; phylum Arthropoda; class Insecta; order Lepidoptera; family Adelidae; genus Nematopogon; species Nematopogon swammerdamellus. The sequence goes on from OX336347.1 coordinate 18,308,164, forward strand.
GGCACCTAGTTCACCCGGTGTTATGGGCTGACATCACGGACGTTGTATGTAGGTGATGTAGCCAACCGTGTCAGTTTCCATAAAAAAAACGGATTTCAGTACTCTGTATGCTTTGCTATAGAAGTGCGCACATCATCGGAACATCGGGAATACTGAGGTGTCGATGATGTAATGAAAATCCAAATGAAAATGACGGTCGCGTCGCCGTTCTGATTGTTTTTTTCTTATGGAAAATGACACGGTTGGCTACATCACCTACAACATCCGTGATGTCAGCCCATAAAGACCTTGGTGAATTAGGTGCCATGTCAGTGGTTCCTTTTTGGTTGTACCGGTTACGCTGATCTGAACGGAAAACACGAACTATTTACATTGTCGTTTCGATCGATGTTTCATTGAGTGCGGTGGTACCAACCTGGGTGGGTTAAACGGTAACCTAGTAAGGTTAAGGGACCTACAGTTTTACGTGGAATCCGACCCACGGTCAGCTTTCAACGGTCGAGCGGTCACCCATCCAAGTTCTGACCGCACGCAGGTGTGCTTATGAGGCTGGCAAATTTACGTACGATGCGTACAATATGTGAACGCTTACCTTTAAAGAGTGTTCTATCTTCTTTATGTAGAGAAACAGAAATAAGACTTGCGCGAGACTTGGTAGTTTAGCTCCTTTGTTTGTAGTTATAAGAGTCTGACAGTGAAGTCTACAGATCGGAAACCTTTTATCACTCAAAAAAGTGGCTGAGGCACTGTTCGATACGTCACCGCCGTTTGCTGCTCTCTGTTGACAATTTTAAGTTGTTTTTTTTTACTTTTATTTGGTGGAATTTCTATGGTTTGGAAACTATAGTCAAATTTCTACGCACTCCCCATTATGCAGACTTCGCTTTTGTAAGATTCTAGCTTCGTTATTGCACTTTTATTATAAAAAAAAACTTGCCTGAAATTGTTACGAAATTGTGATGCCGTCATGACAATTTTTGTTCACTTGAGAAACATTCCTCAGAAAATAGTTCATATTTTAGGTTATACATCACCCCTGACTGCTGATTGAATATGGTCTCGTATATTCTTGTATTATGTAATTACTTAGTGTATTTTATTAACACACCACGTAAGCAGAAAGCTTCCACTGTTAGTGCCTACTAGGTAAGTTTGGATGTATATAAATTTTTTTCTCTCTAGTCAAAAAGTATTTTAACTTCTCATTCGATCTATTTGCACAATTTGCGATGCAACACAATTGTATTAGTTGAAATTCGTATTGTTACATATTTCATCTTAGTACGAATTTGAAACAGCACCGTAGGAATGCAATGATATTGCAAACGACTTTGTGTTGCACTATCCTAGATCTAAAATAGACTTGGATATTGTATTCACCCTCTAAACCCAACGAAAAGCTATAAAATCATTGACTCATTGTTACCGGTATGATTAGCCACATGACAATAATTTAGTCTATATGTCTACTGCAGTAAAATTCACTTTAGCATATTTAAAAAACATCACACTTTAAATCAACAATACTAGATAACAAAATTGTGTACTCTTTTATGGCTTTTCGCTAGGTTTAAGTGGCGAAGACTATACTTATCCATTAGAATAAATAATTGGTAATGTTTTGCAGATAAATGACAATTTTTAAGACAACAGATTTAAGCCTTTTTTCTTTTTTGTTACATATTATATAGTTTTAAAATAATGTAATTTTAAACAACTTATTAGAATTTCCTATCACATTTTTATCATGCTGCAAATTCTTAACAGCAACATAATTTACGAAAACCAACTTGGTAATATGTTTTTTTATTTTCTGCTGATTGTAATTTCTATTTCACTGAAATATGTCGAGGAGACTAACTAGTCTTGAAAGTATAGAGCCAGAATATTTTTTCGCTCAAACATTAGTGATTGTTGTTTTATTTTTCAAAGAATATTTTTCATACCTTATTCCAGTCAAGAAGAGATTATTTTTTGTAATATTTTTATACGAACTTACTGTAACACAGCTAACTAATATTGTCAATATACGGATTATGCTTTAAAAGTCTTTTATTTCTTTCAAACATTGCTACACCAAAAGTGACACTGCCTATAAATTCTTTTGAAAATCAAACCCATATTTTTTGCTAATAAAAATAAAGATAAAAATAATAAAAAAAATTTGGTTTTACCTGTTATAACAACATATTTCCCCCTTTTTTGGGAGGTTTTTAGAAATTTTAACAAGTTATATTTATGTTGACAAGGTGTCACAATGTAGGGGAATTGCATCTTGAGGAGGTTCAAATAAAACCCGCACAATAACCTGAATTTTATTTATTCAATAATTTAAATACACTCAGAACCTGTCCACTGCTGTACCAAAATAACATAACTATTTCTTAAGACGCTGTTAATGTTAACACAGTTAAAACGGAATAAGACGACAAATTTCTAATACAAGTTCCAAGGTGAAGTTGCGTTGAAGCGTGTTGTAAGCACACACAGAGCATATAGTGACTTTAAAAAGAAATTCGACAGTTGTAATTACTTCTATTTTAGTATTTCTATTTCTCAAAGCGTACCGGACCGTATAAAACTAATATAATAAATGTATCTCTATAATTAGTTCACACAATATTGATGCAAAATACCCTCGTTCGCGATCCACGCGGTAACTAGTCACTGCCTCCATCTCACGGCACTAAATGCCCTGAATATGAAAAGCACTCCACCGGTGCGAAACACTAATTTAAAACTTTATCGACAATAGCACTAAGTCACTTTTGCAATGACATTCGAGCGGCGGTGTGAACTTTTGGGGCGGGCGGGGATTGTTTATTACTACAAAATCCATGTTCTTAACATTTTCACGAGCGCAATGAACTAATCGGTTTTCATTATGCGAGTGAAGTTAGCCCCGAGTTACATAAATGAATGGTTCTGCAGGATCTTAAAATTTTGTACACGCACACAATAACTTTCGCAGCCCCACGCCCGCAGTTCACGCAAGTCTTGCCAGACGGCCGACAGTAGAACATGTTACACACGATTGGATGGTTGCTCCAACACACGCATGGACCCCACACACGGTCAGGTCTGACTCGACTTCCTCTATTAGTTCTTGATATTGCAACCGGTTGAAAAGTCGAGTAATAAAAATAAACATACAGTCGAATTGAGAACCTCCTCCTTTTGGGAAGTCGGTTAAAAATCCTGTCGGACGATACACACGGGTCGGTTTGCTTTCCAACAGGTGACCTCTGTTGGAACAATCATCCGATGGTGTGTAACATGTATTGCCCGACGAATGTTATAACACTCGTTCGTTCCTTCTCGACGGAACATAAAAATTACCTCATTTGTAGTAGAACAACCGCTCTATGCAGTTTAACATTAGTTGACCTAATATTGACTACCTATTAGCAAGCCGGCTTACTGTCAACCGTCCGGCAAGGCCCGCCGCCAGACTCCCCGAGATAATCCTCCCAAGAGGCGTTGCCATTTCCCTGCTGCATTGAGTTGCAGCGGTAATGAAAACACCGCTTGAAATGTCAGCAATAATCTAAGGTCGAAGGATCACTAGGACCGTTCAACTCGCAACAGTAGATGAAACATTTTGCCTATATCACACAATAATTGCGATCGATATGACTGCAACACTTACGCAAATGTTGTCACATGATTGAAGCAACAGTTACGCTACATTGTTACAGTAACACAAACTATTGTAGCAATGGTTACGCCATACTGTTACAGTAACACAACTATTGTAGCAATGGTTACGCCACACTGTTACAGTAACACGAACTATTGTAACAATGGTTATTCCATATTGTTACAGTAACACGAACTATTGTAGCAATGGTTACGCCATACTGTTACAGTAACACAAACTATTGTAGCAATGGTTACGCCATACTGTTACAGTAACACAAACTATTGTAGCAATGGTTACGCCATACTGTTACAGTAACACAAACTATTGTAGCAACGGCTACTCCATACTGCTACAGTAACACAAACTATTGTAGCAATGGTTATGCCATACTGTTACAGTAACACAAACTATTGTAGCAATGGTTACGCCATACTGTTACAGTACACAAACTATTGTAGCAATGGTTACGCCATACTGTTACAGTAACACAAACTATTGTTGCAACGGCTACGCCATACTGTTACAGTACACAAACTATTGTAGCAACAGTTGAGCTATACTGTTATAGAGACCATTACTGTGCGAAATTTTTTAATATGCACTCTAACCATCAGAAATGTCGCAAGTCGCTCGTTCCCAGCTCACGCTCGACCTGCTGCGGCCCATGTTACATTTGCGAAAGATACTTTGCAAAATTGTACAACATAGCGATAGAAGCTTGGTCCATACATCCGTTCGCTAGTCAAGTCGCACAACTGGTGTTACCATCGCGTACGTTCGAAAATCACACAAATTTAAACCAAAAATACCGTCGCGACACTCGCACAATTGTAAGATGGGCCTTCGTGTACACCGTCGTGCGAGAGTTATTTAGGCAGCGTGTAGCGAACGTACGGCACCTCGACGTCGTTGCCGTCCACGTCGTTGCAGCAGAGCTCGAGGACGAGCGCGCGCACGTGCGGCTCCAGCTTGCGCTTGGACACCTTCGCCACCACCTCCGACATCGGCAGGTTCAACCTACAACTCCTTATACTCATTACATAGATCATACCGCGCACGCTGCACACCGACCATCGGGGTGTGCGCGCGCAACACTACAGATTAACCAAGGTACCGTGTGAGGCCGGTACTTTAAAATGTACCGTGTGGGGACGGTACTTCGCAGAGGTGTAGTCCGATGGCGCCCACGGGCATTCGAATATTTACGGGGGCTGCGAATACCATGTCGGCCGGCTAGGTGCACCTTCACATTATGTTTGAAGGATCCCAAACTGTACATTAGAGGAAAGGATGCAGGTGGGAGTGCGTTCCACTCTCCCCGTGTATGTCGTAAAAGGCGACTAAGGGATATGATTCCCTTCTTATATAACTAGGTGGTAGGGTGTAACCCGCCCGGGTTGGTACCACCGCAGTGAATGAAAGTTCGGTCGAAACGGCTATGTAAATAGTTTGTGTTTTCCGTCCAGTTCAGTGTAGCCGGCACGACCGAAGGGAAGCACTGACGTGGCACCAAGTTCACCCGGTGTTATGGGCTGACATCACGGATGTTGTAGGTGATGTAGCCAAACGTGTCAGTTTCCATAAAAAAAAAAGGTGTCATAAAATTGGGTGGCCGCTCCAATGTGGGTTATTGGGTCTTAAAAATTTCCCATAACTTTAGGGAATTTCATATTTAAGTATTCGCGTTTATGCTGAAAATAATAATGTTTTTTGTGAGCGGTAGTATGGGTTAATTATTTGTCAGTAACTATAATACTTATAAGGTACTAATAAAACATTGTGACTTGCAAAGTTTTACTGTCAGCTTTTCGCTTCGAATTAGAGCTGGCGGAATCTTCGACATGTCCAAGCGTAGGTTGACTGCCTACGGATGAAGTTATACAATGATAAATAAACCTGAAGAAGCTCACCTCTCGAGGCACTTGGCCTTGGGCATGAAGAATGAGTAGAGCATGCAGACGCCCTGCGAAAGCATCGTGATCTCCAGCTTATGTTCGTTCTTGAAGTGATCCAGGAACTGCTGCAGGGTGATGTCTCCCTGCACCTGCATACCACAATGCGCGCAAAGGTTAGGTTAATAGCCTTTCCCCAGCAACATCCCCATTCCCCAACAACCAACTAATAGAGGTGTACAAAATTCTGACGTGTAAATACGATTGCCCTGAGCTGATCAAAATGTTCACATTGAACCAAAACGTTCATCTTTGAGGCCACAGCATGAAACTAAGTCGAACAATCTTTAACAGCAATACTCGCAAACATTTCATAACAAACAGAGTGGTGGACGACTGGAACCAACTTCCAGAGGAAGTAATAAGCGCACTTAGTACTAACCAATTCAAAAATAGACTAGATATGACAGCGAAATGAAGGGAAGCACTGACATGGCACCTAGTTCACCCGGTGTTATGGGCTGACATCACGGATGTTGTAGGTGATGTAGCCAACCGTGTCAAGTTTCCATAAAAAAAAAAAAAATAAATAAATAAATAAATATTTAACAAATAAAACAATCTCAAAAAGAGTGCTCAAGGACGATAATTAAATAAAAAAAAATTTAAAAAACCCCAAGATAATGAGAAAAACAACAAAGTTTAACTGGATTTAGACGCATCACCCTAGGCTGCCTGTCTAAAATAAATAAATAAATAAAATAAAAATTAGTCCACCTCCAAGCCGGGCTGGCACCTCCTCGGTGGTGAAATTGGCTGCGCCTGAGGTTTTGACCTCAGGCAGAGCCACCCAGCTCGGAAGCAATAAAAAGGGGGGCTGTCGTGAAGAAGAGGAAACTTCCGACTCGTCCTCTATGCAACTGTGTAAAAATAAGTATCAGGCTGGCGACTCATAATGCACCCAGAAGACAATACTGTACCCATCCAAGTAGCAGGCAGAACTTGGATGGGTGACCATTCGTCCGCTGGAGGAAGGAAGGTGTGGATCTAAGCTTACGATGGCTTCACCGAACATATCCGGGCCCATCGGCAGTAGAGGAGGGTAATAATCGAGGTCGGGACTAGCGAGTGGCCACTCTAAATTTCCCGCGCATGCTTCACGTTTCGGCTCGCTTCAAGCCCTCGTCAGCTAGTCTGCGTTGACTAGGACGCGGGGAAACCACCAGTCCCGCTCTCGACCTCCCTCTCTCTACCTATCCATATTCTGTAGGATGCTTCCAGTGACGTTTTCGAAGCTCTCTCCATATATGAGCTTAGCGTCGATCTTGGGAGCCCTAGATTCTTGAAGAGACTGTAGAGCGACTTCGCTGGTAGTCCTCTTGCTCCGACTTCCACAGCGAAGAGATCAGTCTTGAATCCGTTTCTCACAATCCGGTCTACTAAGTTGCAGTACTTGTTAAGTTTGATGTTGTGGTCCTTCGGTATGTTACTTTCCCATGGAACTGTAAGTTCAACAAGTACTACATGCTTTGTCGCTTTTGAGAATATGAGTATATCCGGTCTTAATGCTGTGGTACAGATTTCCGAAGGCATTTGGTAATGCTTCTCATGTGTGTCCATCAACAATTCCCAATCCTTTGCTGCTCCCAAAATTGAAGAAGGTTTAGTCCTATCTTTGGGCAGCTTATTGGCTCCAGGTTTCACAAAGTTGACCTTCTGGAAGCCGCTACTGGTTTGCCCTTTCCTGGTCCGTGCAATTGACAGGTTGATGGCCTCTCTGATGATTTGGAGGACTTTATCATGACGGTAGGAATACTGGCCTCGCTCAAGTAGTATTTTGCATCCGCATAACAAATGTTTGGCCGTGCCTACGAACTCCTTACATGACGGGCATAGTCTATTTGTAGATTTCCCCCATCTAACTAGGTTACTCGGGTCGGGGAGAGTAAGCTGGAATGCATTTAAGTAGAACTTAAGCAGCTCAGGGGACCAGTTGTATATTATGGATTTCCACTTCAATGCAGGAGGGATGCAGAAGTCACCCACTGTTAGCCAATCATTCTGCATTTCTAGGTTTAAGGCGTGAAGTTTGAAGCCTTGTTCCATGTCCTCCTGAGCAAAACCTTTCAGTATTTCTTTATCAGACTTTGCTGTTTCTATGCCCAATCCAGATCTATTGGTGCGTGTACCAACTTGGAATGATTTGTAGAAGTCGAGTCTCGATTCCAGTTCATCTGATAGTGATGTGTTGGGTAAGGCTTGAATAGCGCTATCATTGGAGTCTTTGAGTATACATCGTTTGGCTATTCTCGCCTTTTGATAAAATATCGACGGTTTCTTAATGTTCAGTCCAAAGTTATTGTGAGATCTGTATAGCGTTGACGAGTCAGCCGGGTGAGCCAGTCCAAACCATGATTTCAGGAATCTGGTCACATACGAGTCTAATTTAGTCAGGTTTTGCTTTGTGAAGTCGTAGACGAGAAATGGCCATGAAAGTTTTGATGTCAGGTAGTTATCGTAAATCCATGCCTTTTGTGTACCCAGGAGGGGAAGATTGTCAGTTTGGCGGAGGCTCTCTTCGAAAAGTTGGACAATATCATCAGTAGGATGCTCCTTTCCTCTGCTGGTGATCCTTTTACCCAAGAATTTAAAAGGAGCTTCATCAGCCACGGTTGCGATCGGTTTTCCGGCTACTGTCAGACCTGGATTGCTCGAGGTAAACTTTGAACCTTTCCTGGTTAAGCTCAAACAGTAGCACTTCGCTGGTTTTATCTTCATCCCTTTGGTCCATTCACAATAGTCATCCACCACCTTAAGAAGCGCCTGATTTTGTTTTGGATTGCGGGTTAACAGCGTAATATCATCCGCAAATGCCAGGATGGCCGCCATATATGTGTCTCCATATTTGAACCTGTATCCCCATTTGTTTTCTTTTACGACAAGCGTATCGATTAGAATGTTGATAACAATGTTAAATGTGACAGGAGAGAGGCAGCAACCCTGGAAAAGTCCTATGCCGTAACGAATTTCTGGTGTCTTCTCCGTTTCGCCTTTCACTTGTATTACAAAGGAAAGTTTTTTGTAGTAGGAGGCTATTATATTACAGATCAGAGGTGGCACATTATACCACTCTAGCGCCTTTAATAGTAACTCATGGCGCACCGAACCGAAGGCGTTTTCAAAGTCTAACCACGTGGCAGTTAATTGTCTCTCATTCTTCCTTGCATCTCTAAGACATTCAGTCAGCAAAGAATTATGTTCGAGGCACCCTGCAACTCTTGGGAGAAAACCTTTCTGGTACTTCTTCGGTAAGTAGTCGTTGGTACACATGTGTTTGAGTAGTCTGGCCTGTATAATGGAGAAGAATATTTTCGAAATTGTGTTCGTAAGGGCTATAGGTCTAATATCCTTGGGATCAGTAACTTCTTTCTTTTTTGGTAACAGCGGTTCGGATTCCACGTAAAACTGTAGGTCCTTCCCTTATCTTACTAAGTGGTTGGATTTAACCCACCATCGCACTGAATGAAAGGTCAGCCATAAGAGTATATGTAAATAGTTTGTTTTCCGTTCAGTTCAGTGTAGCCGGCACGATAAAAGGGGAGCACAGATTGCACCTAGTTCACGAAGCTGTTATGTCCTGACATTGTGGGTGTAGCAGGGAGGTAGCCATCGATATCAGTATTTCATAAAAAAATTCTGTGGTCTGTGTGGCTGTACGCGAGGTCGAAGCCTCATGCACAGCCAATTTCACCGCTGGGGAGGTGCCAGTCCGGCTTAGGTTTCCGGGAAAAGCTATTAACCTGCGATTTGAAGATCCGTAGATTGTAGGCGTGGGGAAAGATATTCCCCGTAAGCCCGTTCCAAACCTTTGCAGTGCGACACAAGAACGATTAATAAAATCGGGTCGTTCAAGCAATACAAGCGGACATATAACGGACGACAGCGCGTTGACACAAATTTTCATCTCTATTAGAACAGGATAAAGAATGAAGAGAGCACCTCAAAGCGGTCCCACAGAGTCCACTTTATATCGTAGTAGGTTAGCGTCGGCGCCGCGATCGGCTCCGAGAAGCCAAAGAACGGCAACGCGAGGTTGACGAAGCCGTTCTTGAAGACGTCGAGTGTGTTGAAGCCCTGTGCCAGCTTGTAGAGCTCGAGGCCGACGAGGCCGGCCACCACCGAGGTGGTGGTCGCGATCGCCGGGATGATCTTGCCCGCGATCAGCTTGGACTGGTGCCGGTTGGCCGGCGGTATCTGCAAGTTGGCGAATGTATTATTGTTGTTGTTGTTGATTTGGTTTGGGGTTGGCTCTAGGCCTGCAAACTAATCCCGCTTGGTTGGGCACCTTCGTGCAAAACCCCGCAGTCTCCAGCTACCCCGGCCAGCCTATGTCTTCCATGGAAGCCACAAGTCGACCGGGGCGTCTGCAGGTCGCTGCAACGGAAGATGGAGAACAGAGTATGTCCCTTCGTTGGTTGTCAAGCACACTGCACTCCAACAAAATATGCTCGGCCGTTTCATCCGTTGCCAAGCGAATGTATTACAGACCCATCTGATGGAATTTAATATTGGAGATGTTCAAAATGTCAGATTTCCCACTTACAATTTTTATGGGGAAATTATTAAGAGTGATGAAGTGCCCCCCGCACTTCATCACTCTTTCATTCTTACCCCTTCCTTAATAATTTCCCCACAAAAATTGTAAGTGGGAAATCTGACATTTTGAACATCTCAACGGTGAGAAAGTGAAAAATTGTAAGAAGAGCGAGAATGCAGAAATAAGGTAGAGCAAGGAAAGGAGGGAGTGAGAGAGCAAGAATATAAGGTTATGAGATGATGAATGGGCGACAGAGTGACAATGAGGAAGTGAGTGTGAAGAAGTGAGAGGTAGTGAGAACGAGTGAGCGATTGAGGTGGATGTACCGTGTAGTTGGTTGCGCGCAGATTGGACGCGGCCACGATGAAGTCCATGTGAAAGTTGGAGTCATCATCCTTCTCGAACTCGAGCGGAGTGACCTTGAGCCCGGACAGCTTGCCCGGTGGGGGCAGCTCCTCCAGGATGTGCTGCATCTGCAATCATCACGACATTTTAGTCTAAAATCAATCATGAAACATATAAATAGGTTAACTAAAATCTTTGTTAAATCTTGTCCTTATCCCTTAGTCGCCTTTCACGACATGCACAGATAGAAATGCAGTGGGGCTATTCTTTTCAAGTACCGGCCCCACACAGTACTGCTTGCTGAGTAATGCGAGTGAATATCCTAGCCCGGCGTGCAATACTATTTATACAGGGCCGTCCGAAGTAAAGAAGCAGTCGGTGCAGTTGAAATCACACTCGGTGTTAGAAATGCTCTAATTAATTAAAAGCGAAGCTCGGCCATTAATGTCGCCAGTAGAAAAAAACATTGCAAGTTAACCTGAGACCGCCTCTGTAAAAGGCCTCGAGCTTTTTGTCCAGCAAGGAAAAAAATTCTTTAAATATGAATGAATAAAATTCCTTTATATGAAAATCTATAGCAAATTTGGCATTATGTAATCGTAAATTTCCTACAAATTCATCTACAACTTACAATGCACTGACCTTTGTTTTGATGCAGAATTGAGAGTTGAACATTGCACTTCACAAATAAATAATGGTTGTGTTTTGTTTAGATTTCATACACGCGCGAATGGATAAAAACCTCCAATAATAACATATTCACTTCAGAAATTTTGTATTCTTTCGAATTTTTTACACAAACACAACAAACTAATTTCGCCGAATTTCTTAATGCACACCACCGCAGTAAACACTGGGGCGACGACATTAGGGTCATTCTTACCCTAATGTCGAACACTTGAGGAAACAACTTAGTTTTGCCCAACACTCACTTTGTCCTGATCGAGATCGTCGTGGTTCTGCTGCATCTGCGCGTCCGTCACGGCTATCCTGACGCCCGAGCGCGGCGTGAACACCGGCACCTGTCACCAACACTCATCATATAGTACTAGACTAGATGTTGTCAGTCTCGCTCGGTAGCTCAGCGGTGCGGTCGGTCGACTGTCGTGTCCGATTATAAGCACACCTGGGCGCGGTCAGTGGATGGATGGGCGACCGCTCGACCGTTGGAGGCTGACCGTGGCTCGGTTTCCATGTAAAACTGTAGGTCCCTTCACTTCTTACCTTACTAGGTGGTAGGGTTTAATCCGCTCGGGTTAGTACCACAGCACTAAACAAAAGGTCCGTTGAAACGGCTATTAAAAATAGATCGTGTTTTCAGTGTAGTTCAGTGTAGCCGGCACGACCGAAGGGAGCACTGACATGGCACCTACTTCACCAAGGTGTTATGGGCTGACATCACGGATATAGTAGGCGATGCAAGCAACGGTGTCAGTTTCCATAAAAAAACAGGGAGTAGGGTAGGGGAATTTTCAATTTTAGTTTAGAAGAGGACCTACTCCATATTATACTGTTGGAATGTGCTCGGAACCGAGAACTGAGGCAGAAGCTATTGAGAGACTTAAGAACTGACAGACTCAACCTGTTTTTTAAAGTACATGAAGCCTTGGGGCGAGCTCAGGGGGAGGAGTTTGAATTCATACTAAGTTTTTTTGTAAAGTCACAGGCATTGAATCGTGCTGAAGTACATTAAAATATCAATATAGTTACTATGGGGCTGGCATAGCCAGGAATAGCTAAAGCCCTAAAAAAAATTATTAAGATAAAAAAAATAATAATTTCGCAAAATATGTCGAGCGTGTTTCGTTATTCCTAGACTAATTCCATTCATTCGTAGTTTGTATAGAGTATAGAGGGTTATGCTTATGACTAACGGGTGTGTCGGCGGCGATGCGCGCGATCCTCTCGCGGTCGCCGCAGGTGGGCAGGCAGTAGACCTGCGCGCGCAGGTTGGCCGCCGCCACCACGTAGTCCACGTGCAGCTCGTTGTTCACGTCGAACTCCAGCGGCTCCGGGCAACGCTGCACAACAAACGTTTTATGTATTATACAAATGTTGTCGATTGAGAGTGAGTATTCACTATTGGACAATGCTGAACGCACAGATCAGACAGATATGTTGTCTCTTGTTGAAAGATCGGTCGAAACGGCTATGTAAATACAGTAGGCGCTCAGGTAATCAGGCACCCAAATTTTTTCGCCTATGCCGGATTGCTGGAACTGCCGGGTTATTGGATTTGTATGCACTGGCGGCCGGTCCTAAAGTGCGCCCGTGCGCCGCACTACCATACCACGAGAAGTCTTCATTTCACTCAAAATAAATAATATCTTACAATACAACATACCTACATTAAAACCATAAAGATCGTACTCCAAATAAATATGAATGTGAATTCGACCTTATTTTATAGATCACAAGGCAAGTTTTTGCGAGTAAACCCGCACCCCGTGCGGAATCGAAAACCGCACGCGGGTCTCCCATCCGGATGTATGGTGATCGGCAAAATACCGCTGGCGCGTGAGACAAAAGATACTTCAAAAAAAAAAAAAACTTCATAGAAACAGTATGGGCCGAAATGGAGTTCTGCGTGCGGCGCACGAGCGCCAAACAAGGACGCTATATCGTGAAAAGCCGCGCGTGCGACACGTCGCGAGCAATTTATTTTGCACGAGTCCGTCTACCTAGAGTCAGCGCGCGTGATGTCACATACCCGTTAGCGCGCGAATATTTAAAATAGGATATGGTTAGGATTTGTGCTTTCTGTCACGTGATACTGTGAATTCAGTGATGCCGATATTTTCCTAAGAGTTGGTTAAAGGTAAGGCTTTACAATCAGGTGATCCTGGGTTCAATTCCTACTTTTCAAATGCTTTTATTTTTATATATTTTTGGGACATTGCTATTGTTTTCTTTTTGAATGCTGCAGCAGTGTTGTGGTCTATGGGTGTGTTCATAAAAGTACTATAAGGCCCAATTGCGCCAACACGAATTTAACGATATAAATCAGTTTAACTCGTTAAGCTAGTACCTGTTGACTGTGGGAACTGCGTTTAAATCCATAACTCGCTACATTCGTGTTGGCGCAATTGGCTCTAAATGAGTTAAAAAACTTATTTGGATTTATTTTCTTGTTTTTTGCAACTCATTGAGTGTCTTGGGCATATTCATACTAGGTACGTACATAATACAACGCAGGCGTTTAAAATATTCGGAAGTCGCGATCTTAAAATAACATTGGGAATGTGTTGGGAAATTTGGTATTTAAGGAGGCAGGTACTTAGCGCACTACTGGTCACTGAAGTCACCAGCCGCCACTGTTTGTATGGGATATAAAGCATTTATGTATGTACATAATATGTGGCACACTGCTACGTAAGCCACATATTACGCACACACCAAAAAAAAAAAGATGCATAGTTTCGCTGTCAAGGTCGGGTACGGACTGAGCGCGAGAGCAAATTTTTCTATGCTCACCCGAATCCCCCCGCTCTATAATCCGGCAATAGTGCCGGATTATAGGGCGGGTCAGCTGAGGCTAAAAATGCCGGACTGTCAAGCGCCGGATTACCGAGCGCCTACCTGTAGTTCGTGTTTTTCGTCGAGTTCAGTATACCGCCGTAGACCAAAAGGGAAACACTGACATTGCACCTAGTTCACACGGTGTTATGGGCTGACATCGAGGATGTTGTAGGTGAAGCGTGCCAGTTTTCATAAAATAAAAATAAATAACCTGGCTAAGTGAGCCAGCCAAAGCGCTCTGTATGGGAACACTACCACCTACTTGCCTCTTAGGACTGGTTCTTCATAGAAAATCATATCCTTTTTACGTAAAAATTTGTACTGTAAAATGGCCGATACAACTAAATCTAGTTGAGAAGTTATTGGATCTATGGATCCATGGACTTATGGATCTGGAGTTCAAAACTCAGTTTACAGACAAAAATTCATTAGCGAGTTCGCAAAGTATTGTTTTGTACGATTTCAACACCACGGGAACATAACAGTATCAAGGAATAGTTCAAAATGGAACAATACCTTAGGTGGAGACCAGAACTGCTGGCCGTTGGTGGTCTGCTGGTCCGGCGGGAAGTTGAAGAGCAGCTGTTTGATCTGGTTGGCGTACTGCGTCTCCCAGTGCTGCCGCGCCCACGCCACGCAGTCCTCCAGGTTGAGCGGACGGTCCACTATCGCATTCTGTGCATGTTTACAGGGGGTATGTTAGTCAACACGTCGCAATTCTGGTTACTGCGTCACTGTGATTCTAGCATCTAAAATTAATAATTTCTTAGTTCACAGCTAGCTAATCAACATTTGAAATCACAAAACAATACCGTACCGTGTGGGGCCGGTACTTTAAAAGAATAGCCCCACTGCATATCTCACCGTGTATGTCGTTAAAAGCGAATAAGGGATATGACTCGCTTCTTATATTACTAGGTGGTAGGGTTAAACCCGCCCGGGTTGGTGCCACCGCACTGAATGAAACGTCCGTCGAAACGGCTATGTAAATAGTTTGTGTTTTCCGTCCAGTTCAGTGTAGCCGGCACGACCGAAGGGAAGCACTGACATGGCATCTACTTCACCAAGGTGTTATGGGCTGACATCATGGGTGTAGCAGGTGAGGTAGCCAACCATATCAGTATTTCATAAAAAAAAAAAAGGTCCTTGATAGGACTATAATATGTTGTTTCGGTTTAAGTTTAATGCATGTTGCATCTATTTAACCTGTACGCTCCCGCGTTATAATATGTCTACAGCCCCCAGACTCCCGCATGGGCGTGGCCCGCGGACGGCGCGCGCGCACATGAGCGCCGACCTCGACATAAACGCAGATATTTCGGAAACTAATAAAGTTAGATCTATAAACTCTTCTGTCCTAGAAAGCCTAGAAAATTTCCTAAAATCCATGTGAAACAGTGAGGCTTACCTTGTTTAGAAGTACCAGATATTTTAGGTAGAAAAAAAAATCCCAATTTTTTTTTGAAAAATTCATTATAAAATAAATTCAAAACATACCTTTACAATATTTATATCAGAATACTCGTAAAGAAACATACTTTTAGAAATAGTAAAGTATAATATACGTTTTCTTTACAGAAATCAGCGAAATCGGATGTTCAACATGAACATCCTGGGACATTCCGTAAACTCCGAGATGGCACGCGCGTGATATTTTTTCCCAATTTTATAAATATATTATTTGAACTAAACCTTCTTTTATTTTGCAACTGATCGTATGTTTGTATAATAATGCGAAGAAAATTGGAAAAATAAGCTATATTTCCATGAAAAATATGCCCCCAAAGTCATGTTTACACATTTCATACAAAAATAAACAAACATTTTTGAGCGACGAAAAATATGACTTTTGTCGCCACCCGAACTCGTAATGCATCTTCTATTGGTAGAATAACTAATAAATAACACTATTTACTAACCTTTAGCTCATAGATGCACTTGAATACACTTATAATAAATAATTTCGCAGAAGTGCGTCACCTCGAAACTCGTGAGAAATAGGAGAACAAAGAAACTGTCAGCTGACAGCTAGCGTTCGTTTTATTATTCATAATTGGTCTTTGGAGACAAGAAAAATGGTTAGTTCATAATTGCCGGTATCACTTATAGCCCCCATCAACGATTGAAAGAGCAATAGACCAATTCGTGCGACCGTAATTTGAGAATAAAGATGGGGTCCGTTTCGGGCCCAAGATAATTGGCGGAAAAAATATATGGGCTCCGTTTCGGTTCCATAGGAGCTGCCAGGTTAATAGGAGATATTGCTCCAGCTTGATACTGTGGAGAGTACGTACCTTGACGCTCTCCATGATCTCTAGCGGCTGCGTGCCGGGCAGCTTGCCGGTGCGCTCGAGGAAGTGCGGGTCGGCGAGGTACTGCGCCGCGTGCTGCGCCGCCTGCTGGAACAGACCCTCGAACTCGTCGCGCGCCCACTGCAGCGTGTGCTCGATCGCGTTGGGGAAGTTCCTCAGCGTGCAGATGGGGATGTTCCGCTCGGGCGGGTCCTGCGACGAGCCGTACGACTCCGTCAGGAACGGCACCACCACCTGCCAACGCACATTTCCATTCAATTTTAACCCATTCACTTCCTAACTTAAACTTATCTATTGTTTTGTATTGTTTAGGGTCATCCGCGCGGATGACAGGGAATGTAACAGGTTAATGTTAAATTCAATCTACAGAAGCATTTCCTCTTCACAATCAATTAATCATCAAATAGCAAAAAATAAATTTTTTTTAATCTGCAGGTGCGTACAATTTCGCGCTCGTTCGCTGCAAACCATTATTAACCTGGCTCCCAACTCCTCCGCTTGGAGCAGGTATTTCTTATGTCCGCCGGCTTCCATCTGCTCCGAGCGGGTTTTCGTCTAGTACTATTTCAGTGAATTTTCTTATTAGGACGAGAGGGCATATCTTCACCTTTGTTGTTGTTGTTGTTTGCTGCCCAGCCTCTTGGGAAGGCAGGTGGGTCATTCTCCGCACTGAGACCTCAAGACGGTCCGTTTTACGTTGGCGCCCGGGTAGTGCTTTTTCACCTTTATTTAGAAGTATAACTGAGCCTTATCACCATATACAATGAGCGTGCATTTTAATGCCAAAAGTACTTTACCTACGCACTTTTCCTCGCCGGGCCACAGTGCGGCCCGGCGACGCTCGAGTGGTTAAAGGCCCGCTCACCTGAGTGTTGCCCTTAGTGCCGAGAGTGCCGCTCTCGAGCAGCGGCTTCCTGTAGTAGATGCAGCGGCGGTCCATGTAGACGCGAGCCTCCACGTTGTCGAGCGCGTTGGCGACGCCGTCCAGCTCGTCGAAGAAGGCGTCGTCGTACGTCGCCTCCGTCTCGGGGCACACGCGGTTCTCCTGCGCCACCACGTTCACCGCCGGGTTCATCCGCTTTATCACCTGCCGACACACATTGACCACCGATTGCCGACCACACATTGCAGTCAACAGTGTGCATAGTCAGTCAGTCAGTGAGCGTGTATGCGTCCACTGCTGGACATGCACCTCTCCAATGTTTGCTCCAGTCCTTCCGGCCTTCAGCGGTACGGAACCACCGCTTTCCGCCTACATACTTTATAGATGCTTTTGTCAGAGTGTGATCTTCGCTGGTTTTCATGCATACATTCAATGAGCGCATACATTTCAGCTTGGAATACGGAGACACGGTGCATAGAAACTGTACAACTATACAGGGTGTTTCAGGGTAGGGTTTTGTAACTTCAGGGTTCGAAAGGGTTTCATATTTGAAGATGAAAAGCTCTGAAACGTTTTCCCAGATTTGGTAATTTTATGTTTTTGGTGAAAATAGTTTAATTGAGATTTGGTGGAGGGTTAACATGCACATTGATTAAATAAAAATAGAATGACTAACATACATGCTTCACTAGTAGAATTGAACTGCATGTAGGTAAATTTCAAATACTTAAATTTGAATAACATCAAAAGGAAAAGGGAACTGGACTAGGTCATTGCACTCCCTAGATTTAGACAGCACTGTTGCCAAACCTCCCCATACTCACATCGAGTTTTCATACCAATTTTAAATTTGTGCATGAAAAACAAAATACAGAATTTCGATTTGAGTGATGAAGATTTTTTTTCTTCTAATAATGAGTACTTTCTATTCCTGAAGTTTCTCAAGCCTATCTTGAAACAACCTGTATATGTGTTAATTATATGTATATAACTCGGTTGTCTGCACTCAGATGAAAATTTCACTGTGCATAAAACGAAAAAAAAAGTAAAAAACCAATAGAGACCTTGGCGGCGGTGGTGGACTTGGGCTGCTGCACGTCGTACGGGCGGAAGAGGAACTGCCGGTTGAGGTTGGACTTCTCGATGTAGTCCATGTCGGTGACGGTGATGCGGCCGCCCGGCCCCGCACCAACTCCCATCATCGCAAAGTTCTTCAGCAGCTCGCAACCGATCGCTCCCGCGCCTTCAAACATTGCACATTTTTTTTATGTAAACCAACATGGGTGGCTGTGCCGAGAGACCAATGGTGCATACGACAGGGCCAAAAACACCTCTTCTCGCGAAACCACGCTCAGTTACGTGCCATGCCAGCAGATTTGCAGACTGTTGCTAGGCTGTCTAACCTGTTAATACGATGTTTGAAGACACCCAGGTAACGATTCGGAAAACACACTCGCCGGAAGACAGTTCCACATTACATCATTCTAAACAGTGCAAAAGCGAAAAAACTGTCAAGTGCGAGTCGAACTCGCTTGGAGAGGGTTCCCATACCATTCCGTTTTCCGTGAAAACTTTAACACGTTAACTGCCATACTCGTAAACATGAAAAATTACATTAAAACTTTTTGCTGAAAATAGATGTGCTAAGCCGAAATATAGAATAATATACTATTTAGAGTTCAATACGTAGAAGGGTTACGTAGATATTTCCAAAAAACCTCACAAGGTCACCGGCGCCCTACACGGCGCTGTAATGAGAAAAAATTATATTCGTTACGAGGGCGCCGAAGAGGTCCTCTCCGGCGCCCTCATTCTCCTCATTCGTGCGCCAAGAAAGAACAATCCGAAAACCGAGAATGATTTTAGCCTATAACAAAGCAAAATGCGCCGTCGATATAAGCGATCAGATGACTGCCTATTCATCGCCACTTCGAAAAATGGTTAAGTGGTACAAAAAACTAGGCATTGAACTTATTTTTAGTAAGTGTCATCGTTATTTATAAGTTTCCTTTTGTATTTTGTGTTTAATGTTGGCTTTTAATTAATAAACTTTATAATAGTCCTCGTCAGAAGATCATACTTTTTTTTTGTTCTCATCCACCTAATATTTTTCACAATTTCATAGACAGTCGAAAACCACGTGGAAGAAATGTTCTACGCTGCCGCTCCGGTCACCCACCAGTGAGAAATGTACGATAACTGTGCCCTACGGCCCAAAAATTCGTTTCGAAAACAGGTCTGCCTTGAGGTCACCGGTGACCTACGTGGCGACTCAATACAAGGCAGGGTCCGATCACTGGTGACCGGCATGGCAGTCAACGTGTTAAGACTTAGGATTTTCGTTTTCCTGTAAACTATAAGAGACGTCCAATATTCCCGATATTTTTCGAAATTTTATGCTCAGTAGTTTCTTTTTTAGGGGAGGTCAACATCCGTTTCAAATGGACTTATCAACAAAGGACTTGTCCAATGAAAGGGGTTCGCTATCTCACACAGTAGCAACAATTAGACCCCACAGCTATGTACAAAAACTATTAGCATAGGATTATTGGCAAAGAAATGTAGATAAATGTAGATAAGGAAGAACGGAAGCGAACATAATCAAGATAACACCGTATTTGTACCGTGTGGGGTCGGTACTTAAAAAGAATGGTCCCACTGCATCTCTCCCCGTCGCATGTCGTAAAAGTCGACTAAGGGATCGTTAGCCTCGGCAACTTAATGGTGCGGTCAGTTATTGCATGGATGACCGCCCGACTGTTGGAGGCTGACCGTGGTTCGGATACCACGTTAAACTGTATGTCCCTTCCCTTCTTACCTTACTAGGTGGTAGGGTTTATCCCGGCCGGGTTGGTACCACCGCACTGAGGGAAACGTCGGTCGAAACGGCTATGTAAATAGTTCGTAATAGGCGCGAAATGAAGGGAAGCACTGACATGGCACCTAGTTCACCCGGTGTTATGGGCTGACATCACGGATGTTGTAGGTGATGTAGCCAACCGTGTCAAGTTTCCATAAAAAAAAAATAACATACTGGAATATTATTGAAAAAGTTATTTAGCCAAAACAACTTCAAAAAGAGAGTGAGGTTCTCAATTTGACCGTTATGCATTATTAGTCAGCCTCGATAGCTGAGTGGTGCAGTCGGTCGACTGTAGGTCGGATCATAAGTACACCTTGGCGCGGTCAGTACTTGGATGGGTGACCGTTGGACCGTTGGAGGCTGACCGTGGCTTGGATTCCACTTAAAACTGTAGGTCCCTTCCCTTCTTCTAAGGTGGTAGGGTTTAGTTGGTACCATCGCACTGAATGAAAGGTCGGTTGAAACGGCTATGTAAATAGTGTGTGTTTTCCGTCCAGTTCAGTGTAGCCGGCACGACCGACTATAGCGTAAATGAACTTGACCACTTTTTTAAACATTAAAAACAGCATTTTCTAATTGAATCATTTAACACAAATCCTCCACAAGTCGAGAGTAATATGACGTCTTCATCAACAAGATTAGCGGCCAGTGTTCACAGTGAATAGCGCAAGGTTCATCGGCATTGACACAAAACACACCGGGGCCGCCCACTCACAGGAAGCCGTTGACTCCTTGACTCAGTGAGTCAGCGTCCACCGGCTATGCGAGGACGACCTTTGAAGTAAAGCCGCTTCTAGTTGTTAACACTCTGTGAGTCTTCTGACTCACAACATAATATCTCGCATTTTATGATTCTCGATCTAATATACACTGATCTTTCATTTACTGTGACCTGGTGAAATAGTCAAAATGTTGAGTATAAGTAAAAAAATGCACATTACCAAATAAAACCAAAAATTAAGGTTTTGAAAGGTCATTTGGCAATTTTGTATGAAAACTATACCCACGGCGGCGTACAGATATAAAATACGGCTAGTTGTACAGATACAAGTCTCTAGTTTACGATAGTATGGTTCCCATTACTGTGAGTAGTGGGAAATATGACAAAAAAATAAAATGTTTATACTTTTTTGTTTTCATATGAATGTAAGACATTTTTGTATTAATGTTTGAAAGGTATGGGCTGGATGAAAATAGTTTGGAGTGATTGCTACGCTTAAGGGTGTTAGCACACCAACCGATCGATCGTCGACCGATGCTGGATAAGGAATGATGTCGCCGATAGCTCGTATCGTCCGTCAACATCAAAAGTAAATTATAATTGCACTCAATTTTATACACTAATGACTACGACTAATGAGTACTATATAATAATAATAGGCGGGCTTCTAAACCACAATTATTGTGTTTTTCAGGCAATATCAATACTAATATCAATAATCTGTACGGGATGCGTATGGAATAAGTTACTTTGTTTTATGCGATATTGCTTTTGTAGACTCTATGTATGATACTAAAACTAAACTGACGATTTTTAGAAATCTTTTCTGTATGTGTGTATGTATGTTCCTCCATAACTCTTAAACCAATCATCCGAATTTGATTAAACTTTGAACAAGCCCATTTAACTATGTAGGACACAAGATAGGCTAAATAAAATTCAGTTTCGGTTACATTAAGAAGTGGCTCTCATACACACCGAATTGTTCCGCGCGCCGAAATAAAGGTACAGTAACGGGCTTGCTTTCTTCTTGTTAAATATGAATTTCACGCGATTTTTATTTATTTATTTATTTTAGACAGGCAGCCTCGGCTGATATGTCTAAATCCAGTTAAAATTTGTTGTTTCTGTCATTACCTCACATTTTTTAATTACGCAAATTTTCAGAAAGCGGATCAGATTTTGCCCAGTGACCTTCGCAGTTTCAAGTTTCATTCTTTTCATACGTGGTTTTAGAGTGCCCACTCTCGCGGGTGATGTGTATACATCACTTGCGATCTTCACGAGTAACCAAATGGCAATCGCATCCAGCCCCAAAAGTCCACGGGGTCCAGGTAGATCCAAAAGATGTTTAAGCAGATCGTACAGAAAAACACGGTTCACACATGCTCAGAGCACGATAGACTAGGTCTCCTATGCCTTTTAAAAAAATTAGTTGTTTTTATTATTGTTGTTTATTGTTTATTGATCATTCATATGGCAGTAAAACTGCACTCGAACTTGTCACAATTTGTTCTATCGGATTCGATTACACCCACCAAGAATAGCCGGCAAGAAACTTCGCAGGGTATTTGTTTTTTTTATACATATTATTACAATTTTATTTTTTATGGAATCTGACACGGTTGGCTACATCACCTACAACATCCGTGATGTCAGTCCATAACACCGGGTGAACTAGGTGCCATGTCAGTGCTTCCCTTCATTTCATATCGGCTATACTGAACTGAACGGAAAACACGAACTATTTACATAGCCGTTTCGACCGACGTTTCATTCAGTGCGGTGGTACCAACCCGGGCGGGATAAACCCTGCCACCTAGTAAGGTAAGAAGGGAAGGGACCTACAGTTTAACGTGGAATCCGAACCACGGTCAGCCTCCAACGGTCGAACGGTCACCCATCCAAGTACTGACCGCGGTCAGGGTTGCTTAACAACAGTCGAACGACCGCACCACTGAGCTACCGAGGCTGACAAACTCTGTTTCTTTTTCATTTAAAAAGAGTTAATCCCTACCTTACCTATTTAACTATAAACGCAGAAAAGAATCTTCCAACCACCCACTTGAAAGTATTCTTCCTGCTGCATAATCCTACACAGCCCACATCGGTTACATTATCAACACAGCGGATATAAGCGGGTGCACGCAAGCCGTGTCTACGTGTTGCCGTTCTATTCTCGTAACCGCACCACGCACACATGCAACAGGATATACTAAAGCAACTCGAGGTCGCACATACAAACATAGTGGGAGATTGCTGCGTTTGTTTATTGCAGTAAAAGTAAACTCCAATTTACTGGATTTTTGCGCGGTAATATTGACGTTTATGTATTAGATTTTTTTTAAGAAGACTCAACTCAAAATAACTCACATAAACAACGGGAATAATATACCTTATATTAAATTGTGTGCATTTATTATTTTGAAAGTGTAGTTAAAACATATGATGAAAAAAGAAGATAATAAATTTAGCCCCAAGCAAGCAATTTTGTTGGAAAAAAGAAGTGACATTAAGACCTAATAATTAATAAATAATATTTTGTTTCATTATATTTAAAACTAACTTTTGCCCGCGGCTTTGCTCGCGTGAAATTTTTATTTAATAAAAAGAAGACAGTAAGTAAGCCCGCTACTGTACCTCTATTTCGTCGCGCGAAACAATTTGGATTGTATGAGAGCCACAACTTAGCGTCACCGGAACTGAGCCTAGCCTATCCTGCGTCTCGTATATCTACATGTGCTTGTACTAAGTTTCATCGAATTCGGATGATCGGTTTAAAAGTTATAGAGGAACATACATACAGAAAAGATTTCTAAAAATCATCAATTTAGTTTTAGTATCATACATAAAGTCTACAAACTCATTATCTCATAAAAGACGGTAACTTACTCCATGGACATCCCTTACAGATTTATTATTAGTATTGATTGATTGATTAACTCTTCTTGTTAAAGTTTAAAACAGGTGGCATGAGTTGTTATGAATAGCAAGCGATACACCAAGTAGCATTAAAGAAAAATCACACACTCACCGACAACGAAATAGCGAAGCGAGCCCAGCTTCTTCTGAAACTCGTTCCCAAACACGGCGATCTGCGCGTCGTACCTCGACCCCACCGGCCGGCACTCGTCCTCCGTGAGCGCGGAGCGGTCCTTGGGCAGGCACTCGATGGCGTCGAAGTACAACCACTGGTAGATGGGGTGGAACTTGCCCGTGCAGGCCTTCATCACCTCCTGCGCGACCACGCCGCCGATGGCCGCGTTCATCGGGTTCAGATCACCCGCCGACACCTGGTTACACTTCACTGTTAACACTCGCGGAACACACGTGCGGGTTTTACACCTCTTGTTGCATTTGGCTCGCTGGACACCCGTGCGGGTTTTAGGCCTCTTGTTGCAGTTGGCTCACGGAACACCCGTGCGGGTTTTAGGCCTCTTGTTGCAGTTGGCTCACGGAACACCCGTGCGGGTTTTAGGCCTCTTGTTGCATTTGGTTCGCGGAACACACGCGCGGGTCACGCATTTCCGTCTAGTGCTATTTCAGTATTTTTTTCTTATGAGATAGAATGTTAAAAAACCTTGCCTTAGTCATCAAAAACACCTACGTCATTGAGCAGGGAAATAAACGTAAACTAATTTCTGACCGCAGTTACTTTTGACATTCAATGTTTGTCTTTGGACAGACATTGAAATAGAAGCAATCAGTATTTGAAGAGTATGCTTCGTAAAGTAGACATGGTTACATGATTTGTACAGGGATTGTCAATTTTAGGTTAGAAATATTCGGAAAAATTTCAAGCATGTTTTGTTATTCATGGAATTTAAAAAAATCTGTGCTTCTTAATAAGTGAATCCTCACTTGCTTTTATATTTAAGTTCATTGGTTTTCTGTACCAATAGAGTTGTGTCTTCTTTATTTCACGAAATATTTGAGATCATGTGCGCGCCACGCCACGCATGGAACTCAAGGGAGGTAAGCATATTTAAAGTGCGGGAAGCCATAGGGTTAATGACAGGCAATGGCTGGGCTTCGGATAGATGGACGTTCGGTCACAATATCAACGCCAACAGGCCCCCCCTTAGTAACCTGTCTCGGCTTCGTCGGAGACAGGTAGGAAGGACGCCTTGTACAATGCAAACGTGAGTATACCTTAGCGAAGTACCGTGTGAGGACGGCGGTACTTAAAAAGAATAGCCCCACTGCATGTCTCCCCGTGCATGTCGTAAAAGGCGACTAAGGGATAAGGATGGTATGTCGTGCTATATGGCGACAGGATAGCCACCTCTCACCTTGACACAGTCCTCCCACCGAGTCACGCAGCAGGTGGGTCTGCGTGCCTTACTCGCTGCTTGATGTTATCTTGTTCGAACTATTGAGAGATCACAATAGATCTATCCATTTTAGACATTTTAGATTTAAGATTCGAACTATTGAGAGATCACAATAGATCTATCCATTTTAGACATTTTAGATTTAAGATTCGAACTATTGAGAGATCACAATAGATCTATCCATTTTAGGCATTTTAGATTTAAGATTCGAACTATTGAGAGATCACAATAGATCTATCCATTTTAGACATTTTAGATTTAAGATTCAAACTATTGAGAGATCACAATAGATCTATCCATTTTAGACATTTTAGATTTAAGATTCAAACTATTGAGAGATCACAATAGATCTATCCATTTTAGACATTTTAGATTTAAGATTCGAACTATTGAGAGATCACAATAGATCTATCCATTTTAGACATTTTAGATTTAAGATTCAAACTATTGAGAGATCACAATAGATCTATCCATTTTAGACATTTTAGATTTAAGATTCGAACTATTTTGAGATCACAATAGATCTATCCATTTTAGACATTTTAGATTTAAGATTCAAACTATTGAGAGATCACAATAGATCTATCCATTTTAGACAGATTAGATTTAAGATTCAAACTATTGAGAGATCACAATAGATCTATCCATTTTAGACATTTTAGATTTAAGATTCGAACTATTGAGAGATCACAATAGATCTATCCATTTTAGACATTTTAGATTTAAGATTCGAACTATTGAGAGATCACAATAGATCTATCCATTTTAGACATTTTAGATTTAAGATTCGAACTATTGAGAGATCACAATAGATCTATCCATTTTAGGCATTTTAGATTTAAGATTCAAACTATTGAGAGATCACAATAGATCTATCCATTTTAGACAGATTAGATTTAAGATTCAAACTATTGAGAGATCACAATAGATCTATCCATTTTAGACATTTTAGATTTAAGATTCGAACTATTGAGAGATCACAATAGATCTATCCATTTTAGACATTTTAGATTTAAGATTCGAACTATTGAGAGATCACAATAGATCTATCCATTTTAGACATTTTAGATTTAAGATTCAAACTATTGAGAGATCACAATAGATCTATCCATTTTAGGCATTTTAGATTTAAGATTCAAACTATTGAGAGATCACAATAGATCTATCCATTTTAGACAGATTAGATTTAAGATTCAAACTATTGAGAGATCACAATAGATCTATCCATTTTAGACATTTTAGATTTAAGATTCAAACTATTGAGAGATCACAATAGATCTATCCATTTTAGGCATTTTAGATTTAAGATTCGAACTATTGAGAGATCACAATAGATCTATCCATTTTAGACAGATTAGATTTAAGATTCAAACTATTGAGAGATCACAATAGATCTATCCATTTTAGGCATTTTAGATTTAAGATTCAAACTATTGAGAGATCACAATAGATCTATCCATTTTAGACAGATTAGATTTAAGATTCAAACTATTCAGAGATCACAATAGATCTATCCATTTTAGACATTTTAGATTTAAGATTCAAACTATTGAGAGATCACAATAGATCTATCCATTTTAGGCATTTTAGATTTAAGATTCGAACTATTGAGAGATCACAATAGATCTATCCATTTTAGACAGATTAGATTTAAGATTCAAACTATTGAGAGATCACAATAGATCTATCCATTTTAGACATTTTAGATTTAAGATTCGAACTATTTTGAGATCACAATAGATCTATCCATTTTAGACAGATTAGATTTAAGATTCGAACTATTGAGAGATCACAATAGATCTATCCATTTTAGAAATGAAATGAAGGGAAGCACTGACATAGCACCTAGTTCACCCGGTGTTATGGGCTGACATCATGGATGTTGTAGGTGATGTAGCCAACCGTGTCAGTTTCCATAAAAAAAAAAAAAAAAAAAAAAAAAGACATTTTAGATTTAAGATTCGAACTATTGAGAGATCACAATAGATCTATCCATTTTAGACAGATTAGATTTAAGATTCAAACTATTGAGAGATCACAATAGATCTATCCATTTTAGGCATTTTAGATTTAAGATTCGAACTATTGAGAGATCACAATAGATCTATCCATTTTAGACAGATTAGATTTTAGATTCGAACTATTGAGAGATCACAATAGATCTATCCATTTTAGACATTTTAGATTTAAGATTCGAACTATTGAGAGATCACAATAGATCTATCCATTTTAGACAGATTAGATTTAAGATTCGAACTATTGAGAGATCACAATAGATCTATCCATTTTAGACATTTTAGATTTAAGATTCGAACTATTGAGAGATCACAATAGATCTATCCATTTTAGACAGATTAGATTTAAGATTCGAACTATTGAGAGATCACAATAGATCTATCCATTTTAGACAGATTAGATTTAAGATTCGAACTATTGAGAGATCACAATAGATCTATCCATTTTAGACAGATTAGATTTAAGATTCGAACTATTGAGAGATCACAATAGATCTATCCATTTTAGACAGATTAGATTTAAGATTCGAACTATTGAGAGATCACAATAGATCTATCCATTTTAGACATTTTAGATTTAAGATTCGAACTATTGAGAGATCACAATAGATCTATCCATTTTAGACAGATTAGATTTAAGATTCGAACTATTGAGAGATCACAATAGATCTATCCATTTTAGACATTTTAGATTTAAGATTCGAACTATTGAGAGATCACAATAGATCTATCCATTTTAGACATTTTAGATTTAAGATTCGAACTATTGAGAGATCACAATAGATCTATCCATTTTAGACAGATTAGATTTAAGATTCGAACTATTGAGCGATCACAATAGATCTATCCATTTTAGACATTTTAGATTTAAGATTCGAACTATTGAGAGATCACAATAGATCTATCCATTTTAGACAGATTAGATTTAAGATTCGAACTATTGAGAGATCACAATAGATCTATCCATTTTAGACAGATTAGATTTAAGATTCGAACTATTGAGAGATCACAATAGATCTATCCATTTTAGACAGATTAGATTTAAGATTCGAACTATTGAGAGATCACAATAGATCTATCCATTTTAGACATTTTAGATTTAAGATTCGAACTATTGAGAGATCACAATAGATCTATCCATTTTAGACAGATTAGATTTAAGATTCGAACTATTGAGAGATCACAATAGATCTATCCATTTTAGACATTTTAGATTTAAGATTCGAACTATTGAGAGATCACAATAGATCTATCCATTTTAGACATTTTAGATTTAAGATTCGAACTATTGAGAGATCACAATAGATCTATCCATTTTAGACAGATTAGATTTAAGATTCGAACTATTGAGAGATCACAATAGATCTATCCATTTTAGACATTTTAGATTTAAGATTCGAACTATTGAGAGATCACAATAGATCTATCCATTTTAGACAGATTAGATTTAAGATTCGAACTATTGAGAGATCACAATAGATCTATCCATTTTAGACATTTTAGATTTAAGTTCTTTTAGATTTAATTTTATTATTAGTGTAGGCTAGGCTTAAAATGAGCGGCCCTTGTGTTAATCACAACTGGCCATATGCTGCGCCTACGCCCTTTCTAGTCCTGTATATTACTATGTGTTAATGTGTTATATTTGATACTCTACCTATTCCGATCCCTGATGATGATACATTGCTTGCAATCCCGTGAAACAATTCATCACAGAAAAAAAAAGATGGCTGCCCACCTGAGCGCACATCTCACACGAGTACACCGAGCACGGGGACTCTGCCCCCGGTGACAGAAAATAATGTATGTATAAAACTTCAATTGAATATATCACTATTCTAATCTATTCAGTGATAATAGGGCTCAGGTGCCCCAACTCTCAAACTTCAAATCACAAATACCTTAGCGAATGTCTCGATGAGCTCGACATTGAGCTCCGTGTCCTGGTCGCCGCAGAGCTTGTCCGCGAGCACGCCGCGCGCTAGCTCCAGCAGCAGCGCCGCGTCCCCGCAGCTCCACGGCGCCGGGGGCCGCCCGTGCGCCTCTATGAACCTGACAACAATTATTATTTTTAACCGACTTAAAAAAAAAAAAAAAAGGAGGAGGTTCTCAATTCGACTGTATTTTTTTTACTTTTGTTACCTCAGAACTTTCGACTGGGCGAACCGATTTTGAAAATTATTTTTTTATTTCAAAGCTAGTGCTTCCGGTGTGGTCCCATTTCAATTTGGTCAAGATGGGATTGGAAAGCGAGGCGGAATCCGCCGAGTACATTAATAGCAAAAAATTACTAAAAAAAACTGAAATAAAAACGATCCAATAAAAATATAAAATCCGCCTTCAAAAATGTATGAAGCAAAGCTTGTAAAGCAAGCAAAAATCACCAACCGCCTTCAACTCTAGGGTTGAATTTTTTTTTATTTCATACATTTTTGAAGGTGGTTTTTATATTTTTTTAAATAGTTTTTTTTTTATGGTAAGCACGACATATGGCGCTCGCCAGACCAACACAGAGGTGTAGTCCGACGGCGCCCACGGGCATTCGGATATTTACGGGGCCAGCGAATACAATGTCGGCCGACTAGGTGCACCTTCACATTATGTTTGATGGACCCCAAACTGTACATTAGAGGAAAGGATGCAGGTGGGAGTGCATTTCATATGTTGGTAACCCTGCAAGTAAAGGATTTACAGGATCAATTTGTCCTAAGTGGGGGGATATCGACAGCGTGTGGATGCATTCCCAACATGTTGCGCGCGGAACGATGGAGTAATTGAAATTGTGCATTTAACTCTTTGTTTTGAGCACGAGTGAGCACCGCACGTGGCCTGTTACTTGAGAATAGGCCCACTGCATCTCTCCCCGTGCTTACTGCGGTTCTTACGCAGTCATGCAGTAGGTAGATTTGGTTCCTTACCAACAATGTGGTTTGTTGGTTTTTTAAATAATGAGTAAAATTACTATAACAAAAAATTACAAAAAAAGTATGAATTTTAAACAATCTGAGAATGTGTGTATTATTACAATTTTACAATACCACTGATGCAAAGGTCACATAGCAGTGAGAAAACTGGCTTGTTGAAATTGTATTATTGTAACCATGACAGGAGATAAAAATAAGAAACAAAAAATAAAAGTAAAAAATTATAATAATAAAACAAGTGGGTTTTGAACCTCAAAACATCTACTCTTTTGGTTGATTGTTGATGCGGGCGGCACATGTAGCCTACCACCGCGACCAACGTACGCTGAATGCGTGTAGCGAAATTAGCAGTCGCACGGTACATTATGTAGAATTAATCTGTCTTTAGAACTCATTTAAATGTTAAATTATATTGTCTTTATTTCTCTAAAAAAAATTTCGGAGCAATGGAGTACTAACTATCTATCACTGCTTAACCCGATGTGTGCTCTTGTTAGTTCTCGTGCCTTGAAGGCTAAAAGTGGAGAAAAATGCCCAGATAACCTTGGGGTTAAGGCACCAGTTACTCATAAAAGTAGTAGTATATAAACTGCATATACACCAATCACTATTCTGACAGAAAACCACGTGATGAAAGCTGTTGGTAACGCTAAGAATGATAAAATATTGCGTCTGACTGGAAGAAATTACATCCTTCATTAAGTTCACCTTACGCAAATGCAGCTAAATACAATGGTGTTGTTTACACATAATATCAACGGGTCGGGCGCTTTATGTCCAATTCGCAAAATGTCCAATCGTTCAATTCTCAATTCGTCCAGTTCGCAATTAGTCGAATTTTCAGTTGGTCCAATTCGCAATTACCTAGTCCAATTTGTAACAGGTCCCATTAGGTTATTATTAAAATAACACTATAAAAAAAAAGTCTCACTTTTATTATAAAAAAATTAAAACATTATCATCCATTTCGTAATCATGACATCAACTTAATTATACTTAGTATTATGAATTAAAAAAATTGGTGAACAAATAAGATAATATTTAACATCAACGATTAAATAATGTAAGACAAAGAAATATAATGTTTGTGAAAAACCTTTTCAGACTAAGCCTATCATTTTTGCAATTTTTTCAAATATTTATTCTTCTTTTTAACAAAACGTCATATTGAAGGCGTGTCACAACTTACAATACATGGCTTCTTTCCGGAGTTTTAACAGAAAATTATATAAATTGGGATTTTTCGAAATACGTCCATTAATGCGGCGGTGCCAACCTTCCGGAGCATATGTTGTACGGTGCCGCTGACTGGCGCAACTTAGGATGGCTGGTGGAAGTTGCGGATACCACTGTTTCTCAAAATAATGATGAAACAGGCATTTCTTCGCAAAACGAATTAAACTTGCCATAATATGCCCTAAATGTTGGGATTTTACAAGTTTCTATTATGTGAGAAATTGAACAGTTTAAAATTGGGCATTCTGCGAATTGAACGTTTTGCGAATTGGGCGTTTTGCGAATTTGACATTCTGCAAATTGGACGTTTTGCGAATTGGACGTTTTGCGGCCGTTGGACATTTTGCGAATTGGACATAGAGCGCCCGAATGATATGAACAATTGGCTCAGTTTACACAATCATTCGTTCAATATGCATCGATAACAGGCCGCCTACCTATCCAAGGTCGACAATTCATTCTCCTTGAAATTCTACTGAACGCCGGAGTCACCTCTGTAATCTATCACTCCTTAATAACAGGGTGGTCAGCCTAACGTATTTACAAAGAAATATTTTGCTTGTCATTATGTTTCAACTTTACTGATACTACATTGTTGTATCTATATTATAATATTGTCAGCCTCGGTATTTCAGTGGTGCGTTCGGTCGACTGTCGTTTGTGATCATAAGCACACCTGGGCGCTGTCACAAATTGGATGGGTGACCGTTCGACAGTTGGAGGCTGATCGTGGTTCGGACTCCACGTAAAACTGTAGGTCCCTTCCCTTCTTACCTTACTAGACTAGGTGTTAGGGTTTATCCTGCCCTGGTTGATACCACCGCACTGAATGAAACGTCGGTCGAAACGGCTATGTAAATAGTTTGTGTTTTCCGTCCGGTTCAGTGTAGCCGACATGAAATGAAGGGAAGTACTGACACGTCACCTAGTTCACCCGGTGTTATGGGCTGACATCACGGATGTCGTAGGTGATGTAGACAATCTTGTCAGTTTTCATAAAATATAAAAAAATAATAATAAAAAACGCAGCGTCGGTCTGAGACAAAAAAAAAGCTATCGGGAATTAGGGATCGTCCTAAAGGGGAAGGCACTGCCGTGGCACCTAGTTCACCAAGGTGTTATGGGCCGACGTCACAGGTGTGGTGATGCAGTCAACCATGTTAGTTTAAAAAAAAAGTCTGAGGGACTCACAGTGTTGGCCTGTCGACTCGTGAGCGATGTTTACTCACGATCGTCACGCTCAACGCGTCACGCCGAATCTCATCTCACTCCAAAATTATACTTCAAACTCAACCCAAAAATACTTAAATATGCACACGAAAAATAAAGGAGCTGATCCAAATGTTCACATTGAACGCGCGAACCAAAACGTTCATCTTCGAGGCCACAGCATGAAGTTAAGTCGAACAATCTTTAACAGCAATACTCGCAAACATTTCATAACAGAGTGGTGGATGACTGGAACCAACTTCCAGAGGAAGTAATAAGCGCACTTAGTACCAACCAATTCAAAAATCGACTAGATAAATATCTAACAAATAAAACTTAATTCTCAAAAAGAGTGCTCACGAATGATAATTAAATAAAAAAAATCCAAATATTCTAAGATAATGACAAAAACCACTGGATTTAGACGTATCAGCCAAGGCTGCCTGTCTAAAATAAATAAATTTTTTTTTTTTATGTGATCCATTAAGTGTGGCTGAGTCAGAGGGGCCAAAGCACATGCTCTGACTAGCCAATATCACCTCCGAGAAGGTAGGTGCCATACCGGAGACTTCCCTGGATTGCTGGCTATACTGGACTAGAGGAGAACACAACGATAAATAAAAAAAATACATCACACCAATACACCAATACCACTACACCAACAAATAAATAAATAATCTAACAGATAAAACAGCACTTACTTATGCAGCGCAGTAAACGCGACATGCAACTGCTGAGGATAGTCGAACTTGCCGAAGTCGGTGACGACGAACTCCGGATTCTTATAGGACTCCTCCATGGACTTGAACTCCACCGTCTTGGGCATCTTGACCTGAGTGACAACGCCCGCCGACTCGTACGGGGAGAAGCTCGTCGTGTCACCGATGCTGAACGTGTACGGGCCGAGGACTTTGATCTTGCGCGGCTTGCAGCCGTTTAGTTCAGTCATGCCTCGCACCTGCACATGTAGGAGTTATTAAGGGACTTAGTCCACACACAGGCTGGATTGGCAATTTAGCTGGGACTCAAAGGTAGGTAAGCATTATTTCACAGAATCAGAAAGAAAGCAAATACACAAGCAAAACTGCACACTTTTGCCGATTTTACCACCTGCGGTTAAGTTTCAGTTGAAAAATGTCCTGTTTTATGTAATCGTGTATGGGTGGCTGAATCAGAGGTGCCAGAGCTCATGCTCTGACCGGCCAATAACACCTCCGAGAAGGTAGGAACCTACAAGTGGAGCTGCTTAACCGGTGTAAAACTGTAAGTCGCTTGCCTTGCCCCTTCCTAGGTGGTAGGCTCAAATTGTAGCCGACTGTGTTGGTACCACTGTATCAACAGGATGTAAGATGACCGCATAGCAGCCTCGGCTGTGTTCTCCTCTAGTCAAGTATGGCCAGCAATTCAAAACATTATGGTTACCATACATACGTACCGAAAGTGGTCAGAAATCGACCCAGTGATATGTGATTTCTTCCTTTATGTGATCAGAGTAAAATTAAAAAGAAAGAAATAATATGGGTAGTGCAAGTGAAAGGGAGCTGAGAAACATTTTCATATAATCAATCAATACTCTATTGCCCCAAACTGAATGTCCTACTGAAGGGCAGATTGTCGGTGAAAAGAAACAAAACAAAAATTGCTTTGTTTTCGACAGTTTGTTGCATTAGGATACAGTAGATTAAGAGTTGTAAAAAAAAATTATTGTAACTGAATTGGGTGGCCGAGCTCTGGTTGAAATTTCAAGCGCTGCCAACCCCCGAGGAATTGCCAATCCAGCCTGTGTGTGGACTAAATCCCTAAGAGATTTCTTCCACTATTCACAACAATATTCAACTAATTCTTAATGAAAATTTATTCTATAAAACCACAGTACATACTTCATTCTAAATTCTATTCTAAATTAGGAAAATCAAGTAATAACCCCTGGCGTGCGTACGGCCCCGTCGGGGCGGTGTCATTTGCTGTGTCGGATGCGCGGCCCGCCCCCGCGGGGCGGCTCGGACGACTTCATACAAATAATTTATTGTAACGTGCAACATCCTTCTTAACTCTTCTAACGAATGTCTAGTAATTGATGAAAGAGTAGGCTACCTAAAAATACACACTTCTATGTGCTTGTCCTGTCAAATAATTATTGACAAGCGATCTTCAGTCGGTCTCTCTGTGTTCGCGGACGGTGACGTGTGCGCCTCGTGTTTTTAGTGGTTTCTTGTGGATTTTTTGGTGTTTTCTTTGTGAAAAACGATGGAAGGGTAAGTAATCTTCATTTACAATAGTTTCTCGGCGCTGAGGAACGATTTATTCGTAAAGTATCGTAATTTTGGTAACCCCCTAGGCAAAAACCGTTCCGAAAATTCTTGATTTTTTTAAACCAGTTTAATAATGATAGTATTAAACACATTACCAATGAAATTATAGAAAATTTTATGTACATTTGGAAAATAAAACCTTTTCATATACGTTTAAAAGAAAAAAGTCTAGAAATATCGCCAAAAACGCAGAGCGCACCCGATTTTGACCAAAATTTATTTTGGCCAAAATGGCGACGCACTCAAGGGCTGACAGCTAATCGGGTCCGCTCGCACATGAGGGGATAAGAGACTTTTCATGTTTTCCGAAGTTGTCATTGAAATTACTCATTCACATGATGATTCATGTATGATGGATGATGAAGCAATATACATTATGAAATGTTCAGAAACTTACTTTCTGACCACTAGAATCCATTCCAATTTTGGATAGTAGAAGAAAAGTGAGTCGTCACAATTTATTTTTTTATGAGTGACTAAAATTGCACGGATTTTTACCCATAAATCTTACTATACTACTCTTGTTATAATAAGAAAAATTGAGTGAAATAGAATTAGATGAAATATTCCATAATGAGAATTTCGCTACCCATGCGGGTGTTCAGGAAGCCAACAGTAGCAAGACCCCTAAAACATACGCGTGTGTTCCGGAATGCAAAGGGTTAAAGGTCAGATTTCTCTCCACTCATGATTCCCATTCTTTCTGGTGGAGACACGGACCTCAGAGAAGGTGACGTAGTCGCCGTCCTCCAGGCCGTGGCGAGTGTCATCAAGGCACGTCACAACAGCCTCATGGTCGTGGCGGATGTGCGCGATCATTGCCGACACGGGCTTCTCGCCGTTCACGTCCACCACGGTGAACGATGGCCCCAGGTCGCAGAACACCTGGTGACAATACATGATTGAAATGTATTCACTGCAATATTAGTACTTCAGCCGGTGCCCTTTCAAAGATTGCATCTCTCCCCATGCACGTTGTAAAAGGTAACTGAGGCATAAGGGCAAAATGTCGTGCTTAAAGGGCGACAGGTTAGCCATCTTTCACCTTTGCACGGTCCTTCCACCGAGTCAAACAGCATGTGGATTTCGTGCGGTAGTTATCTTGTCCTAACTTCGCGAAACGTGTTGTAATTTACCAGAGTTCTTGCGGCACAACACCGATTATTCTGCTTACCCCAATTGTCGGGATACAGCATGTGGTATGTATGCCGTTTCAGAATAAGAATGTTAAAATTGAGGTTTACCTCAATGAAGTTTCAAATGACTCCCGATACTCGTCGCTTGAACAGATCTGTCATAGTACCTGCTGCTGCTCTAACCAGAAAGGAGGCATTATAACGAGAAATAAATGTAACCTGCGAGAAGAGACCGCGCGTATCCGCAGAGATGAAGGCGACGTTGTTGCGTCGCGCCATCTCCGCCACGCGCCGCTGCTCGGCGAGGCAGGCGCCCGTCAGCACCACCACGCGGAACTTCTTCACAATCTCCTCGGTCAGCTCGCCGCTCAGCACCGACGTCGGCACGTAGCTGTTGAGCTCCGAGAGCTGCGCGCACGACTCCGCCGCGCGGCTCTTGCCGACGCTTCCCTCGCTCAGGTAGAACTGAGACGAGAGGTCCGCGAGAGTCGCCGACGCGTTGTCGTGCAGCGCCACAGACTTCACGCCGCCCAGAATCACGTTCTTGGCGACCTCGACGCCGAGCCCGCCGAGACCCGACAGTAGTACGTCCGACGACGCCATGCGACGCATCGCCTCGTGCCCCAGCACGTATAACTGCCGCGAGTACAGCGACTCGTCGATCTCGCCGGAGGCGCGTCCGTTCCCGGCCATGGCGGAGGAGGCGGAGGCGGCGGGGCGGCGCTCGAGCTTGCGCTTCTTAGCCGGCGGCGGGTCGGAATGCGGCGCCACGCCAGCGCTAGACATCGGGCGCGGCCGACTGCAGCGGGCGGCGGTGGCGGCTCCTCGGACGGACGGCGAGCGGCTCTAACATGCACCGGCAACTTTACTGGCAAATTCACTAGGTACTCCACATCACACACGCTCTCCGTCCGGTTTCCTGCTCTTTTGTTTTTTCAATGACGAATGAACCAATGTGAAGTTGCAGCGATCAATCATATCCGGTTCAGTGTGGTCGCACCTTATAGCGATCTGTTCCTCCAAATTAAGCTATCATGAGTTCCAGTCTTAGTTCCAGTAGGTTCTGTTGAAATGTATTGTAAACTGTTTCATCTATAATTATTTTCTTGTGCGAGTTTGCTGATAAAAGTTATCAAGATAAAGAATAAGAGTGACAGTGCATTAGAAACTCCTAGTGGTGTTATGATTGAAATTACCCAACAATATGATAATAAAATTTGCATTGGCAGCACCGGAAAAGCAGAGACAGCCATTACTACAGTTTTAAAAGCATACGCATTATTTTGCACTATTTTAACAATTCTGAATGATTAATTATACTTTTATATATTTTAATGCAGTGTCTCGATTATTTAATCAGATATTGCATTAAAAAAAAAAACATTACAGAATATCATTGGAAAATTAAATGCCAAGGTCGGGATGACATTCATATTTTTGAAGATTATTACTTTGTTGGTAGCAACATTTAAATATTTTTTTTAATAATCACTTAACGGCTCTGGATGCAAAGTCCTTTGGAGCCAGTCATATTATTTTTTTCAAATTGTAGACCGGTTTATAGTTTTCTCTGTTTTTATAAACAGAACAACAATAAGCAACATTTCAATATCCGTTTGGGATGCCAAAGCACAGCCACAGCAGACACACGTTGTGCGATGATGGAAAGACGGGGGGATCGCATCAACAGCTCCTACTTTGAATAGCTAGTAAATACATCGTGATAGCTAGATAGTAGTAGCTCTAGCTATTATTAAAAAAATAAGTGTCAGTTTTGCTTGTTTCGCCAATAGTATAATGCGCGGGGCGGATCTCGGCGTGTCACCGCCGCAGCGGTTCGTCAGTGTTCTCCCTCGCACCCGCACCGTACTTGTATAGTGTATGCGCGTGGCGGGTCGCCCGCTGCGACGACGACACGCCGAGATCCGTCCCGCGCATTATACATACGTCTCGCTCGTGCACACTTATGGCAACATATTATTATCATAATATCACCTTTCGTCGGTTTCTCTTGCGAAAGCGAGAGATCCGTGCGACCGAGGTTGGATTGGAATACGAACGGCCGCGGCGCGGTAGCACCGCGCGCCGTGCGTGCTGTCGCGCCCCGCGGTACTCCTTGGTACACGGCGGCGTGTACCAAGGAGTTTCTTCTGACGGAAAAAATTACGTGCATACATATTAAGTCGTCTGGTTCCAGTATGCCACCGCTGACGGTTATGTATGACGTAACAGCTATCGGTACCGTCGACAAAAAAGTCGGATAGACGAATACTCCCGCCACCAGGTGTTAAACTGAACTGTCGTTACTTCGTATTTCAGGCATAGAATTAATATGTACTACCATGTAATAATAATTCTACGTAATTAAGTGACATGACTAGTGAAGCTAGCGCACACGTCATAGTCATATTACTATTCCTTTTTTTACTCGTATTGGCATTTGAACACAACAAATGTTAGTAATAAAACAAATAACACCAAAAAAAAACCTAATTCTTACACGCGCGAGGGGTAGGTAGCTCAATTACACATATAATACGGGCGTGGCTACGCGGTATTATATTCTTTGGCTACGCGACAGCGATACTAACGCTACTGAGCTAAGCATCAGCGGGTGTGGCGTGAGGCGCGATGTGCGGAAGCGCGGGCTGAGGTAGCAGCAAACCAGCAATAGACAAGTAGGTACATCTGCTGCTTCTAATACATTCATTCTAGATTTCAATGTATGGGCAAAACGGCAAAATTTATAATTAAAGTTTAGTGCTGCTGTCTTATACCTATATGTGAGTACATTAATATAATACACAACTTTCCCGCCCGCCCCCCCCCCCCCCCCCCGCATCTTGCTTCTCCCCCCTCTCGCCTTGAAAAGAGTCCCGTTTTACAGATTTTCTCAATTTTCAGGAAAACTATACTAGCTAGGACTAAATGGTCAAAGACTTAATTATTTATTAATAAATTACCTACAAATAAGTACTCACATTCATGTTGATACGAGTTATAGTTTCTAAGCTATGGTGCGTCAAAGTTTTAATAAAAATCTGCGCTTAGCAAATATGAAACATTTAATACACTGGAAACAATAATATTTATTATCTTTTACAAGAAATGCGTTTATATATTGTAATTATTATTTAAAACAAATCAGTATCGTCATCATTATCATCTTGAGTTTTGTTGAAGCAGCTACGCTACGCTGACAATGTATGCACATGGTGGAGCAACGCAATCCAGCTTTGACACATCCACATCTCTTTCCGCAGCCTTTTTTGCATCTACGTGATACTATTTTCAGTATCGACTCTGGAGCTGGTGACTTTGTGGTATATATGGGTGATAAAAAGTTATTATTCTTTTTCCAGCCCCAGTTTTCTGGGTTCAATCAATGCGTTTCCTCGCCATAATTGAATTTGATGGAAAGTACGCATTGAATGCTGACGAGCTGCGGCTGAAGAAGGTGGTAACTTTGATAATATCACCGCATTGGTAGTCAGTCAGACCAACGTATTTGTTGAAGTGGACGTATCGTAACTCGTTCAGACTTTTTTCGGTTTGCTTATCCCCATACAAGGCAAGAATATATATCTTTCTCCTGCTTCTTCTAGTTGCTCGTATGTGGCATCCGGGTTATTGAAAACGTTTATCGTACCTTGCAGGTAGATTTTTTTGCTAAGCTTAATAGACTGAACCTTTCCTTTGCCGTAGAATGCTGAACTAGTATCGCAACCATTATAATTGCATGCAGAAAGAGGATTGATTCCCTGCAGTTTGTGACTACATCTCCATCAATTCATAGAGTGATTTGGCCAAAAGAAGGCACATACTCCGATATTTATGCTGCTTATGTGAGGGAGGTACATTCAAAAATGTTACGGAGAGAAGGTTATCGTTGTATGGCTACGGCGAAAACTGTACAAGTACAAAAAGCTCTGAAAGGTTGAGACGAATGCTAAACCGAAATGCGTCCTAAACCGAAAAATAGAAGATGCGTCGCTACGCGAAGCATCTTCTATGTATTAAAACCCTAACCTAATGTTGAGGCGGTGCATGCCGTTTTTGTTACGTTTGTATTTCCGAAAATAAAGCTTTCTTAGGTGGTTATAACATTATAACATATATATAACATTGCTTAAAAAAAAAAATACAAAAAAAAATTTGAGGGACCCGAACCCATGGTCCACCTACACTCTTACCACTGAGCCAACCCTACACTCTTACCACTGAGCCAGCCCTACACTCTTACCACTGAGCCAACAAATCACATAAACGACCAAACGAATATCGGCTTCAATTGGATCGCTTTCGAGCCGAGTCAACCCGAGTGTTTCCGAATGGAGTAGTTCGCAGGTTCGAAGGCACCGCAGGCACTAAAAAGGCTTTCAGGTGCCGTACCGGCAGGACATACCACAGAATACGTACTACTGTCAGTGCAGTTGCCAGGTTGAGGAGTTTTTCGCAGTTTGGGGGGAACATTTCATATATTGCGAGATTTTGGAGAAATATATTTTTTGGAAATCGCGGAGCATCTTATCTAAAAGCAAAAGTGTTTTTCGTTTTAAGGTACGGAACCCTAAGTTATTTATGCAATTTTTAGCACAACCACTAAGAATTGCTAAAGGTGAAGGGCGGCCTCGGTAGCTCAGTGGTGCGGTCGGTCGACTGTCACTCGTTTATAAGCACACCTGGGCGCGGTCAGTACTTGGATAGGTGATCACTCGACCATTGGAAGCTGACCGTGGCTCGGATTCCACTTAAAACTGTACCTAGGTCCCTTCCCTCCTTACTTACTAGGACCAACCCGGGGCCAATGGGACTAGCCCGCCCATATGGTACCACCGCACTGAATAAAAAGTAGGTAGAAACGTCTTCTATGTAAATATAATTCGTGTTGTCCGTCCAGTTCAGTGTAGCCGGCACGACCGAAAGGAAGCACTGTCAAAATATCAAATATCAAACAATATCAAAATAAGAGGGAATATTTGTTCCAAGTTTGGGGATAATTTTAAAATCTCACTTGGCAACCCTGCATCAGTCAAAAATTAGATTGTGCCAAGCCAGCCATCAGTGTTGCCGTTTTAGTGACTTTGTCACTAGATCTAGTGAGTTTTTGACGTCTTTGGTGACATTTTTTAAAGACTTAGTCACTAAAAAAAATCTAGTGGCTTTTAGTGACTTTTAATAGTGATAAAATTTGAAGCACGGACATTGACTTGGCTGTATACCCTCATAGATTTTACCTGTTCTTCATCACATCATCACATCATAGATCATCGACGATCTATGAACTTGAACGAATTAATCAAAATAATCGCTTTGGCTGTTTATACCTTTGCCTTTTCAAGCAAATTTTCAGTACAATGAACATTGTAAAAACTAAACAACGAAATAGACTAGCCACCAAAACTCTATTAAATACTTTTGATAAGGAACCAACTAAAATTTTTGAAAGAAAGCTGCCACACTCACTACCTCCAGAAGTCCTGTCAAAAATTACGAAAACTACGAGAACCGTAAATAGAGAAACAGAATCAACAATGCACCTTCCCTGTGCCGGAAGAAGATGATACAGAAATAATTCAATTAATTGAATTTTAAATTATGTAAGTATAAACATTGAATGAATAAATCATTGATTATTTCAAATTATAACTTATCTTCTTATAATTAAAAATGGAGCTCTGATAAAAATATTTAGTTAGTGACTTCTAGTGACTCTTTGAAATATTTTTTTCCCCAATTCTAGTGACTTTATGGCAATAGTTTGGTGACTTTCTTTTTTCCTAAGCGGCAACACTGCCAGCCATTCATACGGTCGGTTGGGCGGAGGTACTTAGCTCGATCAATTTAGCTATTTTTTAATTCTCTCTTCCGTTTCACTTCCGTCCGTTCGTTCAGTTAGTTGTGAATGGAACACACGAGGTGTACATGTACACACTCAGTGATTGGTGACTGGCAGTGAGTGGTACAGTTCTGTGCGTATGTAGACTGGACTTGTGTTTAGATATATTGCAGCAGACACAATGGTGCAGGAATACCAGTCCCCTGTGCGGGTGTACAAATACCCTTTCGAGATGGTGATGGCGGTAAGTGTTCACGATTTAATGGTTCCTTTTTCTTTCATCTTTCCGTGAAGATCTTTCTTTTCAGTTCATTTCTGCTTTTTGGCTTCGATTTCAACACAGCTGTTTTGCTGTCAAGTCGAGTTTAATTAATTACTTGTAAACATATCAACAAATCGACTTGACGTTCGACACCTGAAAGTTCTTGTAAACACATCTTTGGAAATTTTATAAAAAAATTCTTATACATACAAACATACGTAACGTCACGCCTGTTTCCCAGTGGGGTAGGCAGAGACAACGAATTTTCACGCGCCACGATCCCGACACACCTCTTGTCGCCTCTTCCATATATGTTCGTCGGCTACGGGTACTACTAGGGCTGCCATCCGTCCGGGTTTCCCCGGATTTGCCCTCTTTTTGAAGGTGTCCGGGGGCGTCCGGGGGGATTTTTTAAAGTAGTCTGGGTTACACGAAATTCAAAAATCCCGCCCGCTGCATAACTCTATGATAGACGCTTAACGACGAGCCATAACTTCGAGACGACTGCGAGTAATGCCGTTAAATATTTTACTAATATATATGAAAATTTAATTTTGTCAAAAAGTTTAAAATAAAATAATTTTCATGAAAAAAACAATGTCCGGGTTTTTATATGAAAATCCGGGGTTTTACTTCTTTTTGTCCTAGTTTAATTATTTTAGAGATGGCAGCCCTAGGTACTACCAATGCACTTGATTTTTTTTTAAGCATACACCAGAACTAAAATTCGTATGTTTTTTTTTTACTTCTTTTAGTTAGGCACTTACATTTATTAACACCTTTTCAAAATATATTACTTAACAATTAAAATTAACACCTATTAAATAAAAAAAATTTCATCCATCTCCGCCGACTCCCCCACCGTACCCAAAACACAAGCCGCGTTGCTCCTTTGAATCTCCAGCCCTATCGTACTAAATATGTTTTGCAAATTCTGCTGAATTTAATCCTTTGCCTCCTACTCACTTAAATATGCTTACCCCTTCCTTAGCATTTTCGTTGCGCGAAAATTTGCTAAATTTGGGACATTAAAGTGGCGGGTGGCCGAGTGGTTTGAGCACCGGCTTCTCATGTGAGAGGTCCGAGGTTCGAATCCGGTCGGCGTGTATCAATGAGTTTTTTTTTGACGAAAAAATTTACGTGCATACCTACACCTGCTGCTTCACCGTTCGGAACCAGTGTAAAACTGTAGGTCCCTTCCCTCGCCCCTAACTAGGTGGTAGGCTCAAATTGTAGCCTGGGTTGCTACCACCGTACTGGATGTAAGATGGCCGCATGGCAGCCTCGGTTGTGTTCTCCTCTAGTCCAGTATAGCCAGCAACCCAGGGAAGTTTCCGGTATGGCACCTACCTTCTCGAAGGTGATATTGGCTGGTCGGAGCATGTGCTATGGCCCCTTCGACTCAGCCACCCATACCCGGATAAGAAATAATTAACTCAAACATTTTGTAAAATAATGACGTCAGATCAATAAACTCTATGATCACACTAATAGCCAATGAAATTACCCACGAAACGATGAGAAGCACAGATGGATTTATTGAACTCCAGGAAAAACAAAACACGCCTGACATTTTTTTCCTAAAATTGTCGCATTGTCGAGGTACAGCGTGTGGTATGTTGTTGTTTAACTGTTTTAACTGATTTAAATTATACATGTGTTTTCCAAAATTAGTAGATCCATTTTTATTTAATCTCGCTGGTAGCCTGGAAATTTTCGAAATCTTTGAGGAAAAAATAAATAATAGGTCTCCAAAACCAAATAATAAAAAAAAATTGTCCCACTTTCGTTTCCAATTATGTACAAAATGACTATTTGTAACAAAATGTTAACCATGCCAAAATGTTTTAGGAATTTATGTGCACAATTTAGATATTAAACAAGTTACGACCGGTGAATGAAAACAGAAACCTAGGTGTGTTTCAACTTTTTTCATCGACTGTACCTCTGCAGTTTCACATAACCATCAAGTACTGCATGCAAGTAACTACCTACACAATTAATAAGTGAACCGAGACACAGGTGGCGCGCTGTGTTGCCTTGCATGAACGGTTGTCTGAGGCAGATTGTGAACCGGTCTAACAATCTTGTTGTTGTTGTTTATAAGTAAAAACATGTCACATATTCATCCGCTAATTGCCCTATTATAAGCTTCTGTAGCATTTGGAGTTGTTTGCTGTTCGACGTGCATTAAAGAATTTATAATTCTAAGTTAACTCCTTGGCTTCCGTGCCATTTTCGCCGCACTTAAACTAAAATACCTGGGCGACCGAGCTTCGCTCGGCGTCTACACTTATCTAGATAGATTTGAAAAAATCACATAATACAAAATTTCATCCAAATCGTTAGAGCCGTTTCCGGGAAACCAATTATATATACTTATACAAGTGTAGCTCATTTAAAGTAATAGGATATTTCATAAAATAATGAAGTCAGAGCATAACCTCTATCAATTCTTCAACCAATGAAGTTCCCCACAAAACGTTATACAACAAGACGTGAGGATTCACTTATTTGAAGCACGGATGGATTTCTTGAACTCCAGGAAAAACAATTAACACGTCGGACATTTTTTTCCGAATTTTTCTAACCTAAAATTGCCAAAGTACCCTTTTGGAATTATACGTCGATGTGTAGATTATGAATTTAACTATTCAAAAAACGCATTTTAAATAACGTTAGACTGGAAACCAATTTTCCATCGTGCCAGAGATTTCTTAGTATAAAAAAAACTGACAGCTGTCAAAATATCACAATTTGAGATTTTTTTTTAATTCATAGAAATCACAATTTGTGATTTTTTTTATTTGTTTATTTTTTTGGGGCCGGCCGACCCTTTGCGA
This sequence comes from Nematopogon swammerdamellus, assembly GCA_946902875.1. NCBI lineage: Eukaryota > Metazoa > Arthropoda > Insecta > Lepidoptera > Adelidae > Nematopogon > Nematopogon swammerdamellus. Next base: position 18,353,049 of record OX336347.1, read on the forward strand.
TGTCTACGGATTTAAGCAGTTTTGGGGCTGTCTGTCCCTTCCGGAAGACAAGAGGTCCAGCGCCTGATAATTCAACTATAGGCAAACACACATTGTTGTTGAATATGTAATAAATAAATAATTATAATAATCCTTTTTATTGAATAAAGACTTAATAAAATTCATTGACAAAATTTATTAATTAATTTTTTTTTTTTTTTATTGACAGCGCGACATATGGCGTCGAGCCACCCATAAGGTGTCTAACGACGCCCATGGACATTCGGTCGTATGCGGGGGTTGCGAATGCCATGCCGGCCTGACAGGTGCCCATTCACGCCCCTCTTGAAGGACCCGAGACTGTACTTGGGGGGAAAGATATGGGCAGGGAGAGCGTTCCAGAGTTTACCGGTTCTGTAGAGGAAAGATCTGCAGAATCGATTGGTACGCATCCGCGGTAAGTCCAGCGTGTAGGGATGCAATCCCTGCCCAGTGCGCGTGGTGCGAAGGTGGAAAGGGGACGGCGGGATCGCATTAAACAGCTCCTCCGAGCACTCCCCATGGAATAAGCGATAGAACACACTTAGGGAGCCGACATCCCTACGGTGTTGCAGTGGTTCTAGATCGCAGGACACTTCGGGGTCACCCACTAGTCGCACGGCTCGACGCTGGATTGAGTCCAGAGGCGCAACCTGGTATTTGGCAGAGCCATCCCACAGGTGCGAGCAGTACTCCAAGCAGGACCTGATCTGCGATTTATACAGAAGCAGCTTTTGGTCCGGCGTGAAGTACCGTCGCACCTTATTGAGTACGCCCAGCTTTTTAGAAGCCAGCTTGGCCTTACCCTCGATATGGCGACGAAAGTTCAGGTCGTGCGACAGTTCGACTCCAAGGACCCCGAGGTGTTCGCTTAATTTAAGCGACGTGCCTTAGAATGAAGGAGCCGGTGTGAACGCCGCTCTCTTCGCACTGAACGCGCAAACTTGTGTCTTGGAAGCGTTGAACTCGACCAAATTACTACGGCCCCATTCAGAAAAAGAGCCGAGTGTGTGTTCGAGCTCAGACACAAGTCTTCGCCTCTTCTCATCCACAACATCCCGACTGGCTGAAGGGTGACTGGTGTAGGATCCGTGTGCCGTACTGTCATCTGCATAACAATTTATGTTGCCCAGAGACAGCATATCATTTATATGCAGAAGAAACAGCGTGGGTGACAACACAGATCCTTGTGGTACACCGGCGTTCACTGACATGGCGTCCGACGAGCAACCGTCCACTAGGACCTGAATGCTACGCCCATGTAGGAAGTCGGCGACCCAGTCACAGAGGCCAGAAGGAAGTCCGTAACCCGGCAATTTACTCAAGAGCGACTTGTGCCAAATTAAAATTAAAGTAAAAATATTTCTTTTAGTCGGTTTCCCCCTGTAGGGCGAAGCCCTCCCTGAATATATATGCACACTATAGCAAAATATCTCGAAAATATTTCTTTCAGTAAATTTTTCAGGGCTCCGTATCCAGACGGAAGCTCTGAAAAATTTACTGAACTCAGGTACTATCCCTACACCGACTGTCTGTCCGAGGGCTGTATCTTTTGAACCGTAAATGGTGGCCGGTTGAAATTTTCACAGACTGTGTTATTATAGCGGATGTACCAACAAATTAATTTGGAAAAATTTTATTTTTACAGTTGAACAATCGCCTGGCGGTCGCTATTTTTATTTACCTTGTAATTGAGACAAATCAAATGACACCTGAATTATCAAACAGTTATCCGAACACACATACCTACATACAAACATTCAGGCTAAATCCATCTTTATGGTCAGGTAAAAATACGCCAATTTTAACATAAAGAAGTCACTTTCACCCAATTTGTTCGAACTTGCTGACGAAGACGACGTTAGATGAAACTTCGCGCAGCGCATAAATGCAACTGGCTACGTCACAGGACATCGCTGCCGTGTTCACGGAACATGTCGCGTCACGTGCCTGAGCGCGCGCGGTTAGTAATTGTAACAACACTCATTAATGTCTGAAAGTGAGCAAAATTAATTAGCGACATCTCTGCGCAGATCCGTCTAGCAACTACCGAAGCTCGCTTGGTTGCGATGCAATAGTGACGTAGTGCCACGTTGACTTATTTATTACTAACGTTGGTAAAGGACATACAATAGTAATACGAACTTAATAATGTCCTCACTGAAGTGGCTGTCAAAAAATTGGCTTATAAAAAATTAACAAATTGGCCAGATAAAAAAATCGAAATGTTATTATATAGTATTTTATATTCAGTTTCCACCAATGACGTATCATGTATTCTACTAGACCTCTTACCCGGGCAACAGCCTTCGCTCCACCGCGGTGGAGTAACCATTACGCGGAAGGACCCTCTTGAGACTAGTAGCTCGCGAGCGACCGAACGCGGCGGACGCGCCGTCCGCGCGCTCGCTGCCGTCCGTCTGCGGCTCGCATCGCGCCAGTCATTCATTATGCCCGGTTGTGTGTTGCGAATTGCGATATTGCAAAAATCATACCAAAAATATTGGGAAAACTGATGGCATCTCATTTCATAGGTAAGTATCACTTCATTGTGATCTTAATATATAAGGTCTTTCAAAATTAGTTAATAGTACGCTAAGGGTGGGTTCTGCATCCTATAGGGAGTAAAACCTATATAAATTTTTTTGGACCTTGGGCTTTTTTTATGTAAAATGTTTTGTATGTATTTAAATAAAAAAATATGTGGTTGATTTTTATAGCCTAATCGATTCATTTTCATAACAGTAACAAAAAAGTCTTCATTACCATTTTGATGTAACACGTGTAAGTTGGTAAAAAAAATCAAATTCTTTCTATTCCATACTAATAAAACTAAAATTGTGGTTTTCACAATTTCTGAAAGAAAGAGATCTATGTGTTGGAAGACTTTTGTTCCTGGCATGAAACTGAAACGATTAAGAAAAGAATTTTTTTTTACATTTTACATTTTTGCATTATTATAAATTTTTTTTTTTTGTAAAAAAAAATCTTTCTTCCTCAAAAGTGATTTATTTACGATACAGAACCCCCCCTTAGCGTACTATTAACTAATTTTGAAAGACCTTATATATAATATCTTGTTTTCCATGTGCTTAGAAATATTTGGTTCAACTGGCCAATTAGGGCTGTCACAACGCTACTTCAATTAGAAAATTTTGTACATTTTATGTATTGACCTAGCATTGCAATAACATAAGCATTATTTAATTAAACAAATAAATTAAACGCGCTCATTAGGGCTGCCACATATGAATGATTAGAAATAGAGTTCTGGGATATCATGTATGAAAGTAAATAAATATGTATTAAACCACGTTAAAATATGAGAGTGAATTGACCGCTAATTAGGGTTGTCGCTATTCTTTTATTTTTTTTAAATTAGTAAGTAATTGAGAAATTTTCAAGAAAAAAATCTTTTTACAAGGTTTCCACATCCTTCTAAGGGATCAATACGAGAAAGATGGATAAAAATAGTCCAAGATGATACATTGTTTAAAGGAAAGTGAAAATTTAAATTTGTGTAAAGTGAAATTTAAATTATTTTGTTTAAGTACGGAGGAAGAGTTATTTTAGTTGTGTTTGTGTGTGTAGTCCAAAGTATACCTAATGGTTTTTTTAGTTATATATATATATATATATTTTTTTTTATAAATGCTGCACTCTTTATTTTATGTATGTTTGGTTTGGAGATTTTAAGTTTAGTCCAAGGCCAAGACCGCAGTTATGAATTCTTTATTATTAAGTTTAGTTTTTTAGATATTATTCTAGTTATTAAGTGTAGGTATTATAAGAATACAAAACGGCTTTACTCGCGGTCGAAATATGAGCTGTGTGGCTCGACGTTTCGGGCCAAACGTATGGCCCATCATCATGAGCACTCTGGCCGAAATGTCGAGCCACACAGCTCGTATTTCGATAGTGAGTAAAGCCGTTGTTACTTCTTAAAATGTCAAATAACCACGGTAATTTAAAAACCCATATAAGTTTAGGTATGTATTTCAAGTTATTATAGTTCTGTATTTTAAGTTTAAATACATAAAAACGTTTTTTTCGATGAAATTCACTATCTGTTTTCTTCTATAATCCTTTAAAACGTCCCACTGCTAGGCACGGACTCTGCTCACTGACATAGGAGGTATTGTTTTTATTGTTGTTGTTTTATTGTTTATTGAGTATTCTTATGGCAGTCATATTGCACTCGAACTTGTCACAATTTGTTATATCCGGTTCGATTACTCGTACATGGTGACCAGTGGAAATCAGAAGCAGTTTACACAAAAATACCTTTCATAGACCAGTGTGCACTAGTTACCTAACTTTATTTTTCTTCACCGGAGCGATCGTACCTATTCGTTATGAAATGCATGTATATCAATCTTTATCAAGGAAATAAATAAGTACATTAGTTAGTGCCCGGGATTTGAACCCGCAACTTCTGCATTGAGAAGCGTTACCACTAGACTACGGGCACAATTAACCATAATACCTACTCGTAAAATAATAAATCGAAAAATATATTTTTGGTAGACTAAGTGACAACCCTACGTATTCCAATGCACGTGTTGACTGACCGGCCGGGCCGGCCGGGCCGCTAGCCGCTAGTCGCTCGCTAGCTAGCCCCTCTCCCGCTCGCTTCCCGCCCCGCGCGGCTCAGCGTTCCGCCACCCCGCTACCTTACCTCATACCTCAGTTATTGGCCGTCATTTCTCTGTATTCTTTCTTCGTAGTGCTCACTCTATACATAAAATCTCTTTGGTTTCCACATAGTTTTTCGGTCATTTCAGGCGTTCTTACTATGGTTTGACCCTGATAATGAGAACATTTATTGAGTTCGAATATGGGCACATCCTTACGCTGGTACATGTAAAGTCAATGGATTGCCATGAGTTGCTGATAGCTATGCTATGCGCCTTGTTGCAAGTACGTGTAGTGCCGATGAAGGCCGCGTGGATTGGAGAGGTGTATAATCTGGTTATTAAAGAAAGGGATTGAAAATGGCGGCGTTTCACAGCTGTACAGTCAGCATGCAAATAGTATTTTTTTGCATAATACTTAACTTATATTTTTTTATTTGCAAATTTTTGTCTTGGAACAATTGCTTTAGGTATTTTCTTTAGACGGCAATACTGGGTGAGCGAGAGGCAAATAGGAGCGCCCAACCCCTTTCTTTAAATAACCAGGTTATATGTATGCCCCTCCTGTGAACGTGAATAAACGCTGACCAACTGACTAACTAATTATTTACAAAATATTTACCTTGGTGTGCCTTAGTATCAGGAATGGAAAAGGAACGGGAAAAATGTCTCAGGCCAGGTTCTTACATAATTCTACTTCTGGAAAACGGGCCCGAACTGACAACAGGTTCTAGAACGGGAATCGAATTGAGGGAACTCAATGTGCTTTTTCATTTCTAGAGCGTTTTATCTGGGGATGGGTTCTCAGTGGCAGAACTTGTTAAACTTATTAAGAACTGGGAAGTCTCTTGTGTAGGTGTTCCGTGTGTTGAACACAATAAAACTCCAAACACAATTATTCAGGCAGACCGAATTTTTTTATAAAAAAATTTTTTATATCGAAACTGACACTGTTAGCTACAACACTTACAACATCAGTGATATCAGCCCATAACACCGGTTGAACTAGGTGTTGTGTCAATGGTTTCCTTCCTTTCTCTTCTAGCTTATCATTTTTACAACCAAAAAGTCCACCAAACTACGGTCTCGTTACTTCCCTGAATGTGGTTTGGCATGATATGGTGGATTTAGCTGTGTGGCCTGCACCATTAATAGTCCCACGGCGGTCAGCGCAGCCCGGGCTGTTTTCCATGATAAAAATAATAGAAAAGAAATACCTTCTCGCCAGTTGGTGTTCAGTGACGCAGAAGTGTACCCCTCCTACATTTGTAGGTACGTATTAATTAGCTTTATGACGTCGAACTGTCGGAGCAGAAACGCAAACAAATCCGTTATTATTTGTAAGCGTAAGGTTATCATCTCATGCAAATAAACGTGTCTTTTAACATTTCAATGATGTCGTCTCGTATCTGGTGGGACAGGTTCTGCGAGTGTCTTAAATGCCTTGGTCGATGTCATTTACATGCAGCTCTTTACGAGAGTCAAGGCAACCCTATTCATTTAATACCTTATGGAATGTAAAGTCGCGATTATAATTTTTTGTTTACCGGTTTTTTATGATGAAACAGACCAATCACTTGGCTTTTTCTCGTTTGAGGGTTGTCGAGACCTCGAACACAACCAATGTCTCAATAAGATCTAACTAAAGAGAGAGATATTAAGTTGTGTGTGGTCAAGTTAGATTAATATGGTATTACTAGCTTTTGCCCGCGGCGTCGTTTCGCGTGACTTTTTGCTCACAGCTCAGGCCACCGTTATTTTATTTATCTGTGGGCCACCGATTGACGTTATAATTCTTCTTCTTTCTTCTTTTTAACCGACTTCAAACAAAGGAGGAGGTTCTCAATTCAACTGTATTTTTTTTATTTTTTTTTTATTCAGTGGCAAGACAACTGTCTCCACTGAGACACTCGTGCCAGTGTTATGTGCAGTGGAGATTAATTTCTAGTTATAGTAGCTCTATAATTTGCCTAAAACATCTTGAGAAGTTACAGAATGTAACAGTGAAAACTGTATGTAAATCGTTGATGTAAATCGATAAAGTGGCTCTCGAGTTATAAGGATAACGGCGGACTGTTGAAACTTCGCTTTATTAGGATTCATAGGTTTAAGCTTTAGGACCTTGGAACATAATAAAAACTATATTTAGCATTTCATTTTACTATCCTCGTGGCAAACTTGAACAAAATAAAATAAAAGGCGAAATATATGTACATGTACGTACACATACATAACATGACTCCCTAAAAAACATATCATCGACCAAATCTGTCAGCCTCGGTAGCTCAGTGGTGCGGTCGGCGCGGTCAGTACTGGATGGGAGACCGTTGAAGGCTGACCGTGGTTCGGATCTCACGTAAAACGGTAGGTTCCTTCCCTTCTTAACCCGGGCGGGATAAATCCTACCACCTAGTAAGGACTAGGTGGTAGGATTTATCGTGCCCGTGTTGGTCCCACCCACCGCACTGAATGAAACGTCGGTCGAAACGGCTATGTAAATAGTTCGTGTTTTCCGTTCAGTTCAGTGTAGCCGAAATGAAATTAAGGGAAGCACTGACATGGCACCTAGTTCGCCCGGTGTTATGGGCTGACATGACGGATGTTGTAGGTGATGTAGCCAACAGTGTCAGTTGCCATAAAAAAAAACAGCTTTTAATATGAATTCACAATGACCGATGCTTGTGTTGATGGCATTGCTCACCTTATCGTCTCATGTCCTCAAATACGCGAGCGAGGAGCGTTAGCGCATTCATAGCATGAGATGGCATTCGTAATGATAATTACATGCGAACGCACGCGCACTTGTTTACTGAGACAGGTGACACGTTTCATCTCGTTTTGACTGTTCTAGTATTTAGTTCTGTTTACCTATCATCATCACTCTCGGAAGCCAAACACGTCCGCATGCGTAACATTTACAATTTTCCTTACAATTTAAAGATAAAGAGTTCAATCAGCACAACGAGGTCACCTTGGATTGACGCAAGAGGCGGATACTGGCAATACTTGCGCGTCCTGCCGTGCGTTTTTTTTTTCAAACTACCCGCACAGGATGCCACTAAAACGCTACCAATTAAATGCGTGCTCGCACCTCTTTATGCAACATGTAATAGGCGTAACGATCATCGTGATACTACTCCATCTATTATGCGATTGATCGGATCAAACGCACAAGTTTACTTACGAAAGGTTATTATGTGCCTAATTAATAAAAACAGAGGTTATCTAAGTTCATAGCAAGGCGAATATGCCTAAATCTTGTTCATATTGAAGATAATTTTTTTTATGGAAACTGACACGGTTGGCTACATCACCTACAATGATACCCGTGATGACGGCTACACTGAACTGAACGGAAGGCTCGAACTATTTGTACATTGCCGTTTCGACCGACCTTTCATTCAGTGCGGGCGTCATCACCTAGTAAGATGAGAAAGATGGGAAGGAACCTACAGCTTTACGTGGAATCCGAACCGCGGCCAGCCCCAACGGTCGAACGGTCACTCAGTGGCGGCTGGCCCTTAAGTGCGTTCGTGCGCCGCACTACCACAAAACATAACGCCTTCACCCGAAAGAAAGAAATAAATTAAAATATTAAACATTCTCCATGAAACCGATCGAAGTAAAAATATCAAACTGAATTCGATCCTATTTCCTAGACAACAAGGCACGATTTTGCTGTACGTAATACGTACTACATACTACGTATAGCCGCCGAGCTCGCCGCGCCGAGTGCAGTACAAAACACCGCGAACGTTTACTATGAGAAAATGTCAAACGCCGCTGCCCCGCCGCGTGAAACAAAACACTATTCATACGATTATGTGTGGCCTTCTGCGTGTGACACACGACGGAAAAAGAAGGACAGTATATTGTGGATAGACGCGCGTGCGACACGTCGCGACCGAGGCAGCCGACGATGAGCCGAAGTAAGCCGAGATCGTAAACCCGACCGAAGGCACGCGCGGGCGGGGGGCGCGGGCGCGCGGGCGCGGCGGGGGCGATCCAAACTCTTGGTCGAAGTCACACACACACAAGCGCTAAGTACCTACACATACCTACGCTGTAGCACGAACCGACAGGCGAGTCCATTTTTGGAATATGGGTGTTTCTTATATTTATATAACAGATCGAGTTTGCAATTGAATAATTTGAATTATTCGAATATCGATTTGATTATTCGAATGGTAATTTATAAAATATTCGAATGTTACGACAAACATTAATGATACTGCATATTTCGCTATTTTCGCGTTGTTGGTCGCGCGATCATCCGAACGATCGCTCGCCGCGCCGCGCCGCGCCGCGCGCGCCGCGCCATCTCAGTTCGGGGCGAGACCCGTCGTCGTCGCGTCGACCGATGATGGCCGTTCCGCGCCGCCGCGCCGCCACCGCTTAGATGAAATATTGTACGTAATATATCTTTGCCGCGCCGGGATGTTTTGCAAATCAGTTTTTTAGCAGTTTGAACGACTTTTCGTCAGTTAACAGTACATTGTGAAGTTTTCTTCATTGCCCGGCGCGGCAAGGCTGGCCGACGGGCGCGGGCGCGCGCGCCGGCCACGCCTCGCGCGCGGAGGCGCCCCGGCGGCCGCGCGGCTCGGTGCTCGGTGGCCACTGCGCAGTGAAGTGTCGCTTTGGTTCTTCGAGCAATTAGGACTCTGGTTGTGTTTCTAGTGCGTTATAAAAATGAGTGGATTCAGTGTTGACTATATTAAAAACGAAATAAATAGAACAATATTAGACCTACCCAATCAAACTGTAGTGTGTGTGGTGTGTGTGTGTGACTGATTTCTTCATAATTTTCATAAATTCGCTGGCGTGTTCTTCAAAACACCATACCTAGATATTTCAATCTAAAAGTGAGTACATTTTTATTACTTACATTTTAATAATTTTATCACTTTTATCCTTACCTTATTTTGTCTTTCAACTATGTATCTGTTGAGTGAGAATACTTTTACATAATTTGGGCAATTAACTCAGACATGAAAATAAAATAAAAAATCACGTCTCGGTATCCATTAGATTCACGTTTGGGTTTAGTACTACGAGTAAGTTAGCGCACACTGTGCGCTAGGTACCTATGGGACTGGGTGTGCTGTGCGCACACCCAGTCCCATAGGTCACCAGCCGCCACTGGTCACTCGTCTAAGTTTTGACCGGTTTGCTTAAGATCGCAAACGGCGGTCGATCGATCGCACCACTGAGCTGCCGATACTGACCGAGACGTACACGTAGGCTCATCTATCACATAATACCCGTCAAGTGCAGTGCTCTAAGGAGCTTGCATCAAGTTTGAGAGTGGAACAAAATTGACATCTTTTTTTTATTGCTTCCGAACTGGGTGGCTCTGCCCGAGGTCGAAGCCACAGGCGCAGCCAATTTCACCGCCGCCAAGGAGGTGCCAGTCCGGCTTGGAGGTGGACTAATGTCGCTGGGGAAAGGATATTAACCCGCGATTTGAAGATCCGTGGATTTTAGGAGTGGGGAAAGATGGGAGCCCGTTTCACACCTTTGCAGCGCGGCAAAAGAACGATTTAGAGAATCGTGCAGTTCGAAGAACTCTTCTGTCGACTACAAAGGGGTGTTCCGCGAGAGTTTGGCGGGTTTGGCGAAGTTGAACAGGAGGAGGGATAAGTGAAGCAAGTTCGTCAGAGCAGCGGCCATAGTAGTACCGATAAAACAGGCTGTATATGTATCAATCTAGTACTGTGTGGGGTCGGTACTTAATAAGAATAGTCCCACTGCATCTCTCCCCGTGCATGTCGTAAAAGACGACTAAGGGATAAGCGGCCTGCAGACACCCCGGTCGACTTGTGGCTTCCATGGAAGACATAGGCTGGCTGGGGTAGCTGGAGACTGCGGGGTTTTGCACGAAGGTCCCCAACCAAGCGGGATTAGTTTGCAGGCCTAGAGCCAACCCCAAACCAAAACAACAACAACAACAACAACATGTATCAATCTAAAATGCATTATATTATAACTAAAACTCAAGCCGGTCCATTTCCAAACCAGCTCCTCGTCAAAACTACATCTCTACACTTGCACGCAAGTGACCTTGCGCTCGCTGAACACTGCTTTCGCAACTTATTTTCGGTGGGTAGTTGCAAAATGTATCGCAGCGAGCGCACTTCGCTCGTTCCATAAGAACGAGCGCCATCGGCGCATTCTAAATGCACTCTTGCGTCTCTATCAATAAGGCTTAATATTGAACGGGAGCGGACGATAGGTTTATTCGATTGAAACAATAACCGTTGCGAGATTCGAGTGGAAATGGTCGGTCACGAGTTTGATTGTACAGTTTCCTTCCTTTCCTTAACCTTGAATGCGGAACGGTATCAATGAACGCGGAACGAGGCTACGAAAATGGGCCGAAGGCTGAATTGTGAACTGATTGGCCGGAAGAACAAAATCTGCTGATTGTATCTGAACCTGTAGCATCTTTCTGCTCAGGAAGATCTGCCGGTCGACAAAGTCAAATTTGTCAATAGCTCCATTCTGTAGCCAGGTCTCATTGGCTCAGCCTGTACATCAAAATGAAAAACTCCCTCTGATCCCTCTGATATATTTTGTTCGTCGACTTATACATATTCTTTTTGGAGGACGTAAACAATAAAAAATATAAGTAGGCTGTGCATTGAATGTTCTGCCTCGAGATTTGTTATCTATTTCCTCAAAGTCTGCGAATTATTATTGTAGGAACCGCTGTCATCGACTAGATGGAGGTCTCTACACTTTTGCTATCTCTTGTTATTTGCTTCTAACAACAGAAAGTAACATAAATACACATTACTTTTCTTTAACACACGTACACGGCACATGATCAACATTGCTACGACAAACAGTTCCTCTTCCTGGATCATGAAAACGCGCGACCTCGTGATGCGTCTGCCAACCAACAGGTATTTCGTATCAAGTGCGTGCGTGCGTGTCAAGTGCTGACGAAACGTGTTCCGAAAACTGTGAACAAAATATGTTTAGTTGTACGTTGTACAAAGGAAACACTATTCTTAGTAGAGGCAATTTATTGTTCGTACAACACATGATATACTGGTCATACAGATACTTACAACAATGATAATTTATACTGGTAGAAAATGTCCAAATTGGATATTATTTGAGTGCAATAAATACGTACAAACCAAGAAAAAATATACGCGCAAGAGGGACTCAAGGATGGGACTGAAATATTCTCGCGTTGATCCATCAATATTACGATAGTTCACGACAGGGTATTATGACTCTACCCAAGAACATTAACCTTTCATCGTTCTAGACTCTACCATACTCCACGTCCACTATTTTTAGACTGTCATAGCTTTTGTACCCATAATGCTCTTTTAACTAAAGAATCCCTTACTATAAACAAGATAATGAGAGCAAGATTACTCTCAGTAAAATTTTTATTCTTGCTCTCGAGCTGTGTTTTAGATAGACTGTAGGTAGGCGATGTTATTATGTGGCTAGTCTCTAAAATACTTGTAACAATAAATGTATGAAAAATATTTTGACAAGTTCCAGTCCAGTTTTACTGCCATATGAATGATCAATAAACAATAAATATCTATAAACAATATAAGAAAATACGGTTTCAGTTGTCTTTTACTACGAAAAAGTAGATATGTTATCTCTGTTCTTCATTAATAAACTCTATAAGTCCTTATTTGCTGTCATGCGTATCAAGGTAAATTTCCGCTGAGTTCTAGCCCTCATAGTTAAGGCTGATGGATTGGATGGCTTGCCATTGCCATCTTGGCCACCCATAGAGTTTGTAAACAGAAAACATATCGAGCAGAACAAGGCGTCGATAAACCGGTCGCGTCGGTTTCTTGTCAATTTAATGGTGCAGATATTCCGGATACTCCAATGAGCCGGTTTCAAAATGCAATTCTGACATCGGCTCCCTTTGGCGAAGTACAGTCCTGAGGGCGAGAACTCACCGATGATATTATATTATAAATTTTAAGGGATTGCAATCGGGACTTTGGAATAAAAGGATCCTGTACTGGCGACCCTAGATAGGGAAACAAAATGTGAGAAGACATGGTGGGAAGACCATCCGCCAGTGGGGATAATGAAAGTACCAAAGAGTTTGTATTACGTCGCTGCGCTCCTTTATAGAGCGACCCTATGGGCACACGGCTACGAGAAAGAATGAAGCCCGCTGCGCGGTGTAGTGCGGGCAGGGGAACGACGTTCGGCTCCTACTCGGGCATGCGCGAACGGAAAGCGTCCAAGCGTAGAAACAATGTATCTCTTATTTTGCAAAATTTAATTTGTATTGTAAGTGAGGTTGTAGGTACCTTAATATATTGAATTCTTACTGTGCTTACTTTTATTACTTTATCCTATTACTTTAAGTGAGCTAAACTTGTATGTATATATTTGTTTCTCGGAAACGGCTCTAACGATTTCGACGAAATTTAATTGTATTTAGATAATGTTACTTTTTCAAGTTTATTCATCTACATGGATAGGTGTAGACACCGTGCAAAGCTCGATCGCTCAGGTACTTGCCATTATGAAAGATTCGTATTTAAGACAAATGAGTGAAAAAAAACATAACATAACAAAAGTTTTTTAAATCAAAATTTATGAATTTTTAAAATTCAACATTCGAACGAAAACATGATTGAGGTCGTTATTTGGAATTTAACTAAACCTCACACAAAAAGTTGTGGATTATGAGTTATCTATCACTACTACATTACTATACTAGGAAAACGCAAAGGATGATGGTGTTCGTAAAATGCTCCAAAAATTCAAGTTTATATTGAATATCACTCGTTTAGGACTTTAAAAATAAATGTAAAGATAAAGGCTTTAAAATTCCATGCACTCTTTTTCTTCTCTTTAGTAAAGGGGGATTTTTTTCTTCTGATAACCTTGTAGTTCAGGCAATAAAGGAGGAGTAGAGTGCGTGAGCAGGGTCAAATGCGATTTTTTCAGAAACCTCTTCGGGGTGCTTGGAGTAAACATACTAAAAGTCTTGGCGTCTACGAGGTGAGCCGGAGGGGGCGGGGCTCAAATAAGGTCCTGCTTTTGGGTTTTTCGCTACGATCTCGAAAACGGTGCCCCGTAGAGAAAAATTGTCTTATACCGAATGAAAGCTCATAAAATTATCTGCAACTTCTATTGTATTCACTTTTTTCAAATTCCGAATGGTTTTCGAGCTATACGCTTTGGAAAAGTGAAAATTTCCGAAAAATTGATTTTTACCTCATATTTCTCATCAAAAATTCCTTCATATCGTCTAAACTATTCACCTGAGAAAGATATTGTGAAACAAGAAGTTATAGAGAATTCAATTCCCTTCAATTGTGTACATACATATGCTAATTTATCTCCAGCCGGTCAACAGTTGGACCGATTTGGAACAATTTTCAGAAAAAGTTGTTTTGATCATTCCTGAGCCACAACTATCGTCTGTTACACCTAATCTAATAATATGTCACACTTGAAAGCGGGTTAAATGCAGTAAATGGAATTCATGTCACTTGAAAAAATGGAAAATTGTATTTTATAGATGATAAATAAAAGTTTGTTATAAGGTAAGTAATTTTATTTTATTTTAATAATTCATTGTTTTACTTACAAGAAGTTTTCATCCTCTTTGGACGTGAGAGTCCTGGTAAGGGTTCTTCGTCCATGGCATCTTCATCCTCAGTGGTGGGTGGTTCTTGATGGCCTTGTGGCCTCTGCGTGCTGTTTACCTGCGCTCTCAGTCGGTGGGAGCGAGCTAATTTCAGGCCACTGACCTCATAAACGACTGGAAGATGTACTGGTTGAGGGAGGTCTGTCTTGCTGGTGCCCCATACCATTTGAGGAAGCACATCTTCCCAGCCTGTTCAACCTCGCCGTGAGTGGAGGCGGGGTTGCAAAACATCACTGCCGCTTCCTTGATGAGATCCGACTTCAAGTACAATTTTAAGAAGCCCATTTTACTTCTCCTGAAGTTGCAGATGTTGTGTCGCAGTCGGTAGATGAATGTAAGAACAGGATGTGTTCAAATCTACGCTGCTGCATCTCTTGGGTGGACAGTACTATTTTTTTTTTGTTTTTCCTCGGCCGGGTTTCAGCAGCAGGATGTCTTGGGTGGAAGGAGTGGGCACCAGCAAGACAGACCTCTCTCAACCAGTACCGTCCAGTCGTTTATGAGGTCAGTGGCTAGTATATAGCCTGAAATTAGTTCGCGCCCACCAACTGAGAGCGCAGCTAAACAGCACGCAAAGGCCCTTCATCAAGAACCACCCACCACTGAGGATGAAGATGCCATGGAGGAAGAACCCTTACCAGTGCCCTCACGTCCAAAGAGGATGAAACTTCTTGGAAGTAAAACAATGATTTATTAAAATAAAATAAAATTACTTACCTTATATATAACAAACTTTTATTTATCATCTATAAAATATAATTTTCCATTTCTTCCAGTGACATGAATTCCATTTACTGCATTTAACCCGCTTTCAAGTGTGACATATTATTAGATGGTACATAGGTGTAACAAACGATAGTTGTGGCTCAGGAATGACCAAAACAACGTTTTCTGAAAATGATGAAATTTTACAAAAAATCTTAAAATTGGTGCAACTGTTGACCGGCTGGAGATTAATTAGCATATGTATACACACTTTTAAAGGGAATTAAATTATCTATAACGTTTTGTTTGACATTATCTTTCTCAGGTGAATATCTTAGACGATATGAAGGAATGTTTGATGAGAAAAATGAGGTAAAAATCAATTTTTCGAAAATTTTCACTTTTCCTAAGCTTGTAGCTCAAAAACGGTTCGGAATTCGAAAAAAGTGAATAGAATAAAAGTTGTAGACAATTTTATGACCTTTCATTCGGTATAACTAAAATTTTCTCTACGGGGCTCTGTTTTCGAGATCGTAGCGAAAAACCCAAAAGCAGGACCTTATTCCCCCCCCCCCCCCCCCCCCCCCCCTCCGGCTCACTTCGTAAACGCCAAGACTTTTAGTATGTTTACTCCCTAAGCACCCCGAACAGGTTTCTGAAGAAATCGCTTTTGACCCTGCTCACGCACTCTGCACCTCCTTTTGGGCGATTCGTTGAGTGGACTATTGGTATTGCTTGATCTTTGAGTTTTCTATATCCATCTGGTGCAATATTAAAGTAGTCTTCTTTAAAATGTCGAGAACAAATACGGCTGTGTTTCCTTTTCTTTTTATTGCGGCCTCCCACAGTTTATTTTTTTCAGGATTTTTGGGAAACCTTAAAACCAAAGGTACCTAATTGAAAATTACCTAATTGCCATCTTTCACTAAACAAAATTACTCGGAAACCAGTATACATACTAAATAGTCCATATTTGGGCGCTTTTTTATGGAATCTGACACAGTTGGCTACCTACATCACCTACAACATCCGTGATGTCAGCCCATAACACCAGGTGAGCTAGGTGCCATGTCGGTGCTTCCCTTCATTTCATATCGGCTACACTGAACTGGTCGGAAAACACGAACTATTTACATAGCCGTTTCGACCGACGTTTCGTCAGAGCGGTGGTATCAACCCGGCCGGGATAAACCCTACCACCTAGTAAGGTATGAAGAGAAGGGGCCTACAGGTTAACGTGGAATCCGAACCACGGTCAGCTCCAACGGTCGAGCGGTCACTCATCCAGTACTGACCGCGCTCAGGGTTGCTTGAACGAAGTATGCGTGATTTACGTTAAGCTCATTCCATTCGTTTCGAAATGACGGCCATTTTTTGAAAAAAATAAAATGCTTCATAAGATACCTACGTGAACATGCGTCGTTTAATAAAGTAACCGAGCTCTAAAGTCCTTCCATAGAGTATTGACTTTTACTTGGTTTAAAAAAAAATACACGAAAGATCATATCTGCCTCCTATTTTGGAACTTTATCATCAATACCTACTAATAATAAATCTGTAAGGGATGGCCATGGAGTAAGTTACTTTGTTTTATGAGATATTGCGTTTGTAGACTCTATGTATGATACTAAAACTAAATTGACGATTTTTAGAACTATTTTCTGTATGTATGTAACTATGTATATTCCACCATAGCTCTTAAACCGATCATCCGAATTCGATGAAACTTAGTACAAGCACATTTACCTGTACGAGACATAGGATAGGCTAAATAAAATTCAGTTCCGGTTACGCTATGATGTGGCTGTCATACAAACCGAAAAGGAACGGGGGCGGGCTTAATTACTTTCTTCTTTTTAAATTCGAATTTCACGCGAGCGAAGCCGCAGGCAAAAGCTAGTACTACTTAAATTAAATACGTAATCACATGGATTATTTATTATATAAATATTCGGGAAAAAATATGATTTAGACTTAGCACGTTCTATAGGAAATCCGCCACCGCCGTCGCTCCTGGTTAAAATATCACTAAAATACCAATTCCCTGTGGAATTTTAGACCATTCACGATTCTAGTCTCCTTCTTTGAGTCAGATTTGCAAATTAAAACGCAACAGTTGACCATTTTGGCTGAATTTTAGGAATAAAACTAAGAAATTGATCCCTCTGCATCGCGCGACGGAGCACGGCCGATGACTGCCGATCGGACCCGAACGCGGTTCGTGGCGCTCACCAACGAAGCTTCACCTCACCAACGCTCACATTCTCTCTATAAAGGAGCGCAGCGACGTAATACAAACTCTTTGGAAAGTACGTCGGAGGCATCAGTGGTTCCGCGCCGCTAAAGGCCGGAAGGACTTGCGAACAATTTAAGAAGCGTATATCCAGTGGAAGTAAGCATAAACGCTGACTGGCTGAATTTACAGGGATTTTTTATGACATTATAATATTATGTAGGTGGCATAAATTCCTAGTATCTACGTGGCTGGTCGACCATGCATTCACCTTGGCACTGGTTGCTTGGTAAATGTTGGCGAGCAAGAGTAGTTTTAAGCCTCTCTGATCAAAATGCGATTGTAAGGATAGTCTGTAATGAAAAATTTCGAATGCACTGAAAAATTAGGTAGGTAGTTTGGGCCTATTATTATGTCACTTACTTTTGCCCGCGGCTTTGCACACCTGATTTGAGAGACTTGGAGCTCATAAGTCCGAACATAACGCTACGCCCATTTGGCCTTGATAGCGCTTTTAAGAGTAACATACAACGGACACACACTTTTGTAATAGTAGAGAAGAGATAGAGACTGACACAACAACTGTATACGACTTTATTTTGTTTTTTATGAGCATATAATCTGGCACTACCTAACCTACTCTTCAGTGGTGATAACATCGCTTCATTCACTCTGTCACGCACGATATGAATCAAACATTGATACGCCGTCTCCTTTGATAACAAGTAGCAGAAAGCAGGCCATCGTGAAAGGCACAGTCATTCAGTTAGCTTGTATTTGTACACTGCTGGACATACGCCTCTTCAATTTTTCTCCTGTCCTCCCGGTCTTCAGCTATATGGAACCACTGCTTTCCGCCGACGACGTAGGTACTTGATGTCGTCGTCCCACGTGAAAGGCACGTCAACTTCGTATAAATTGACCTGGAAAATATTGCGATGCCGGGGATCACTGTTTGAAATCGCTTTGTTGTTAACACTCTTTGTGGGTGACATGGACATCGTGAAGACTCTTGTCGATTTGTGATATTGGTAATGGCCAATGAGGTAATTACTCTAACTATGCAACATGTTTTTTTTATAATACACAACACCAGGGCGATATCGATTATTTCGGCCTCGTCAACTCCCCTCTAAGCAAAAGGAGAACACACATTTGTTATGGCTGCGTTTGACGCAAGAAAAAGGGAGGGATGTTGCGATAGAGAATCGGTTAGAGAACGAAAAGGATAGACTTACTCTATAATTTCATCATACCTAAGTCTTCAAAGTTTATGTAATTGTTTTTAATGGTGAAAATAATGGTAATTTTTAAAATTAAAAAAATATAGGATCTGCATTATATTGAGAGATCAGTTATTTATTATGCAAAGTTACATGATCTAATTTATAGTATGTATTGAATACTATCGGTCTTATTGAACGGTTTGGAGTTACTTTGAAATAAAAAAAAATATGGAATCGTATTTTCGCCTAGCATAATAACTTTAATAACTAGCGTTAGTACTCAACTTTACCATATTATATTAGTGAGTGATTGTTGCATTATTGTTGGTTGATACAACAGATAATACGAAGCGATTCCGGGATGACATTCGCAATTCCCGTGTACCACGAATGTTCATGGGCACCATCAGACCACTTCCACCTCCACCTCCGCACCACGCGCACTGAGCAGGGATTGCATCTCTACACGCTGGACTCACTGCGGATGCGTACCGATCGGTTCTGCAGATCTTTCCTCTACAGAACCGGTAAACTCTGGAACGCTCTCTCTGTCCATATATTTCCCATCAGGTACAGTGTCGTATCCTTCAAGAGGGGTGTAAATGGGCACCTATCAGGCCGGCATGGAATTCGCAACCCCCGCATACGACCGAATGTCAATGGGCTTCGTTAGACACCTTATGGGTGACATGGCGCCATATTTCGCTCTTTCAACAAATTGCATTGTTTCTCGCATATTTAATCCCATATGGTGTCTCATACATCATCAGCTTGCCCATGAATATTGTCAAAACAAATTGAATAATTTCAGATGACTTCAATTATTCCCCTCCCGTTGAGAGTCGCGTGTCGCGTGCGTGAGAGACAGGAATCAGTTAGAATCAAGGGGTCGGAAAAACAGGAAGAATCCATCAACACATCACGATTGTGTGTCAGAAGTCTCAACAGACTAAATTCACACGACATCACAATGACCATACTTGATGCTTCGTTTTTTTGGTCCGATTCAGTGTAACCCACGACAAATGCGTCCAACTGATCCGGCTCCTATAGTCCAGGAATAATCTTACATCAGATGTAAAATTATTACACCTTGTTCCTGGACTACAGGGCGTAAGAGATGTAGCCAACCCTGTCACGTTCCATAAAATAATTTATAACATGTGCGAGTGAAATTTTGATTCGCAGTTTCTTTCTTAATTTTCATACCTTTCATATCTTGTTCACCGTAACAAGACCCGCCGCGTGACAGCACGTAAAATGTAAATATAGTTTAATAATATAATATACTGTTTGTATTGGACTGAATGGTTTTATACCGGCCTTTCGTATAGCTTCCTATTCGCCTGCACTTCTTCCATGTCTCTGTCGTCATCTCGGTCGTCATTCATAGTTTATTCGTTATTGTCATCAACAAATTTAAATTTTTCAGTTCTTTCAAATTCTATATCTGCTCGCCGTCGTCGTGTCGAATATGTGACATCTTACGTGCGTAGCGAATCGTGTTGTTCCATCGTCTCTACATTATTCGCACTCTAATTTTGGAATCTGTGAAGAATATATTATTATTTCGTAGTCTTTCCGTGTTGTTTTAGATGAAATATTTTGAGCTGCTACTGAATATCGATATACATAATATATTACCTAGGTATATATCTTTGAATAGTCTGGCTAGGCCCTAGGCTTTTCTATTTTAGCCAAGATGATCGATTGGTAGATAGATACCTATTGGATGGTAATCAATCACACTACACAAAATCGGCGATTTCCCATCAGTAAACCAGTGTCTCTGAAATTCCACAGTATTAGCAGTTATAGCTTCAGCCTATTAAATATTCTGTGCTTCAGCGACCTTCGTTTCGTAGCGCTGCTGAGAGCCAGCTATATGAAGATATATTCTTGAATTTGTCATAGTTCATTCATAACGCTCAGATGGGTGCGACAGGGGGGCATGAGGTTAAGGGAGTGTCGCTGCTCTCAGTATTTCAATAATTTGTTTCTTTCTCAGTGGGGTGTGGTTACCGTGTGGGGTCGGTACTTAAAAAGAATAGACCTACTCTATCTCTCCCCGTGCAGGTCGTAAAAGGCGACTTAGGGATTAGGACAAGATGCCGTGCAAAGGGCGACAGGCCAGCCATCTGTCACCGTGGCGCGGTCCTTCCACCGAGTCACGCCCGATTTTCGGGATGCAGCGTGTGTTATGTTTGTATGTTTCTTTGTCAGAATATCGACTGCATTATCGCGAAACACGCATACATAAAGTCGCGCCTGTTTCCCAGTGGGGTAGGCAGAGACAACGGATGTACGCGTGCCACGTTCCTGACCTGACAGACCTCTGCCGCCTCCAATTATCGCGAAACAATAGAAACAATGTATTTCTCCCAAATACGATAATCTCGCAAAAACAACGTTTATCTATTAGTAATACTGGAGCAGTCAATAACGTCGTCGGTATCGCGAGGTGAGTAAACAGTACGTTAATCTCATCGCGAGTAAATATCGTGGGCGCCGCGCCGCCACTACACACGAATAATTTATATCGTAGCAAAGACACGACAAAATCGTGAATGAAATGTCGTGCCGACTTCATCGAATGCACGTAGGCACAGATTACTTAATAGTACGTAGGTACATGCATACATATTATAAGGTCTTTCAAAATTAGTTAATAGTACGCTAGGGGGGTTCTGTATCGGAAATAGATCACTTTTGAAGAACAAAGATTTTTTTCTTACAAAAAAATTTTTTTAAGTGTAAAATGTAAAATAAAAATTATACTTACCAAAGATTTAAACCGATAGATAGGGATAATCTAACATGGCGCACTATAGACAATGTAACCAATGAAATGGCCGCAATTAAACTTTGGTATCCTTTTCCCGAGCCTTTTCCAAATCATAGAAATTTTAACATACAGCAGTGGCAACCAGCTTATTAAAAATAGTTTTTTCTTTCGAGTAAAAGATATCCGCTCTAGAATTTTTCGCCACACTCTTCATACTGGTGGCACTTAGGAAAACGGTGTGTGTGGGAAGATCACCCGCCAGCCAGACTTTGGGACGACGACGACGACATCGTACGTCGGCGGAAAGCAATGGGTACCGTCCGTGCCGCTAAAAGCCTGGAGGACTAGATGAAAATTGGAGAGGCGTATGTCCAGCACTGGACGAATACGCGCTGAATGATTGACTGAGTCCATACTCGTTTGATATTGGGTGCTTCGATCATAAAAACAAAATCCGTCTACGACTGGGTGATACTGGTAAAATCGTCTGGTAAAATCTTGTCTCACGCACGACACTACACGACACATTATAAAAGCGACCGTTGTTGCCACAAGATGATCGGTCTGCCTGCAGACACACTCCACCGAGACAGCGTGTCTGTTGACGTCACAGCGGGCACCGCTCGCGTCATAGTCCGATTACCTTCATCATGGAAGCCATACATGCAGAGCTATCGTGAAGAGGATTATGGGGTTTCGGTGGGCAAGTGCGCGACGACGTCATTGCGGTGTTTGCGTTGGATGTACCGGGCACATTATCGTTATCATGTTTTTCTTTTTGACCAGCTTTTGCCTGCGGCTTCGCTTAGCGTGTTTTACCTTTTTGCTCACATTTCAGATCGCCTAGCCTTCTGATTTATAGCCTAAACCCCTCCTTAGAAGTGACAGAATCAAGAATGTAATAGTGAAAACCGTATGCAAGTCGATAAAGTGGTTCTCGAGTTATAAGGATATTCATAATATTGACGTACGTAGAAACTTCGATTTCTTTAGATATATTAGGATTTGTTTCATAGTATTTAGTTTCCAGCTATTCAGCAGCTTCTTAGTAACGCATTCGTTGGATTGGAACCAAGAAGCAGCTAGAATATTGAAAAACTTTTGCAGAATCTTTGGGAGCTCACGGATAAGGAGTATATGAAATGAATGATAGAAAATATCTATTCAAATTTGCGTCAAATGGTCACACGGCACTTGCCGTGAATGGTCTGTATTCCAAAGGCCTGTGTTGAGTTGAGCAACTTAAAATATCCACCTTCTAGTCTTTAGATGGCTTCGCTAACGCTTTTCTCCTCCAATTTTGGCAGAATGACTTTCTAGTATGTCATTGATGGTCATCGTGCGCCCACTACGCTCTGAAAGAATATGGTGCGACCTTAGAATAGCATTTTCGTACTCGTTTGCCTAAACCTATCTATTTTGAGTGGCTCTCCCATTACTGGTATTACTTGAGCGTCAGAAGCGATAACGGGATCAATAAAATGTATTAGGGTCTATACACCTCTCCAAGAACATAATGGCGGTTCCAGACATGTAAAATGGTTTAATGTTAAAATACTGATCCCCAAAGATGACTGCCAGGTTAAAATAGATGCACTGTAGCGCGTGGGAAGTTCAATTCCGATAATTTGACGTCCTCTTTGATAAGAAGAATAATAAATTCAGTTTTTAGAGATATAATATTTTTTTTGCTCCGATAGTTCAGTCAGGCAATGAATGGCGGAATTTATTCATCGCAAACACTACTGCCGATGAATGGATAACATCTGTTTGATTGAAGACCTTCTTTCATTGTATATCTATCTTTGGGTCTTGTCATCTCTGTCTAGAATGGTATCATTTATCTTAACAAAGGAAAGTACGCGAACGGCGAGTATATGGGAAAGAAATGACTTGTACCTCGTGAAACATCAGCGGTATGGTACCTATGTTTGATGTGGGATGTATCAGACAATGGAGAATCGGAGAATGGTACAAAGCCTTAGCAAAATCAGCATAATTATATATACAAGAATAATTTTATCTTCTTCGGTCGGAATGATGGCGTGAGGCGTGACCGTCTCACCTTGCTATTGTTCGAAAGCAAGTTTGAAGAGGAAACCGAGGAGGAAACTACATACCGTTGGCAAAGAGCATCGCAATACTGAAATGTGACTACCAAAACAAAATTTATAAATATTTGCCACTAAAATAGTTCAACCGAAGGTGGCCCCAGTTCACTTTCCACTACTCTCCAGTAACTGCTCGCATTATTGCTCTGTCTGTATGTATGTACATATGTTTGAGGTAAACTCCGGAATCACTCAACCGATTGCGGTTTGAATCAATAGAAAGAGTAGTTCTTGAGGCTCACCATAGGCTATATTATATACCATCACGCTAAATAGCCTTAGGGCTGAGCAGTATCAAATAAAGTATAGCATGGATGGGAGAGAAAGAGCATATAAAAAGAAGCGATCTTTTCTTATCAATCATATTTGCGTTTAAATTGTATTTTCTATTAACGAGTCTACCGCGAGCGAAGCCGCGGGCAAAAGCTAGTTTAATTATATACATAGACAATTTTAGTTCCAGACTACAAGTTATTGTACAACTTGTGGTCAGTCCGAACTATATACATCGTGGATATAATGTTTATTGCTATGCGAGCGGACGGCATGCACCAAGCGTGGAGTGTAGTGTAGGTAGGCGAAAGTATGCAGTCACACAGCAGTGACCTCGTGCAAGCTGATTTAGGGCTCGGCTACACGGCCGATTGTATCACCAACTCAACTGTTTAGTTGAGTTAGGCATGAACGGCCGATTTCTCTCCAACTCAACTGTTTAGTTGAGTTAGGCATGAACGGCCGATTTCTCTCCAACTCAACTGTTTAGTTGAGTTAGGCATGAACGGCCGATTTCTCTCCAACTCAACTGTTTAGTTGAGTTAGCCATGAACGACCGATTTCTCTCCAACTAAACTGTTTAGTTAGTCGTTGAGGTGCGTTGCGGTTGTTCAGTTGTTCACTCTGCATAATGCAGCGGTTGACTAAAAAGTCGGCGGCCGACTAAAAATTTGTTGGCGTTGCTTTTTTACCCGACTGCGCGAAGCAAAAAGGAGGGAAATGTTTTTCGAGAGTATTTATGTTGTATGTATTTCTATTTCTATGGCACGCGCTGTAGCCTAAACGGCTTTATGAATTTTAACATCTGAGGTGTTAGATTAGTCTTAATTTTGGAAGTGCTATAGGCTATAAAAAATGTAAAAATTCAAAATTCGGCGACCGTCAGGCACCATCTTGTCAAACTTTGAAAATAGTTTTACTTCGTACCCGATCGAGTGAGGTATCATTGTCAAGAGCTCAAAAAGGCAATATTTTTTTTTTTTTTTTCAAAAAATCATAAAACCCGACTGAACAAAAATATTAAGGAAACAAGGAAAGATCAGTGGAAAATGCTGTAGTCGGGCGTGTAGTTGGATTCGAATAGACAGATACTCCGACTACAGCATTTTCTACTGACCTTTCCTTGTTTCCTTATTTTTTTAGCATTCGGGCTTTATACATTTTTTGTTTAATTTTTTTTTAGTTCTACCATTTTTTATTGAGTCGTGAAGAGTCGGTGCCAAATTCGTCTCTCGTCGAGACTTCGTCGAAAGACTCGTCATTTTGCATGTATTTTGGAAATTGGTTTTTATTCCGACTAAACAATTATTTAGGCCCACTTGCACCAACACGAGTTTAAAGTTAAGTAGCGAGTTATGGATTTAAACGCGGTTCCCACAGTCAAAAGGTGCTAGCTTAAACTGGTTTAGCGAGTTAAACTGGTTTATATATTAAATTTGTGTTGGTGCAAGTGGGCCTTAGTTTCATAAGAATCGGTCGTCTGCTCGAGTCCTTAGAAGCAGCGCGGAGGCGGCTGACGGGGCGGCTTCGCGGAGGCATCCGGCTCGCCACGTGACTGACAGACGCTGCGAGCCGTTTACGATTATCATAATCGTAAACAGTGAAACCGCGGCGGAGGGGCGGAGCGGAGGCGGCGCGCGGGGTGTGCGTGGGCGAAGAGCGTTTCAGGCTGTTATGTTTACATCAGAAATTGCCGAGACTAATACAATGTTTAGTGTACCCGAACGACCGAGGAACATTAAGCCGCACCTGTAGTATAGCGTGCGGCTACATTCAAACCGGATTCCGAAATAAATTTATGCACGATTTTTTTATAATACAGTAGTTAATTAATAATTTTTTTAAATGTAATCCGGTATGGTTGTCTGTCTGAGTCATCCAATTTCACCTCCGGGAAGGTAGGTGCCGTACGGGAGACTTCCCTTTGTATTGCTGGCTGAGAAATCCCTGTAACTTGTAAGGGAATTAGTCCACCTTTGCCCCTCATGTAAATTACTTATCGTGTAACTGTAAAATGTATTGGAGCAATAAAGTATTTCTATCTATCTGTCTATCAATGTTTCGATTTCATAAGACGAGAAGGCGCTGGGTAGCGCAGCCCTTCCGTTCGTACTTTCGTGATGTTTCACTTTTTCTGACTTAGGTCCCCATCGGAAATGTGCGTTAAAAAGGTTCGCTTCAAAAATATTCCACACCTTTAAAACGATTTACTCGACAATACATTTTATTTTTTTTATTTTTCGTTTATTTGGGAAATCAACAGCAGTTTTGCAATAAGTGATGATTACATTAGGTTATATTTATATACCATAAAAGCCAATTATAGATTTCCACTGCTTAATCTGATTATAATATGCTATGCCTGCTACCTTACTGTAGGTAGATAGCTAATAGAAATTTGATAATTTCTCTGAATTTAAGCCTCACATAAAACTTTGATAGATACATTGACTAATGATGATTCATCGACATTGTTGAACGCTCGATACTTACCTACTATAATCTTATAGCTTCTTACGAAACGGTCGTAAAACTGTTGGTCGTTTCCACACTATGTAATGCTTGTTTGCGAAGCAAGCGTCGCTAAACGATTTGTAGATCTATGTGTTATCGAAAAATTTACATGTCAGTGCGAACTGACGCAAGGCGTCCAACTTGCTACACATACCGGACGCTATGTTATTATTATTTCTTTATTTTTATTTATTTTTAGGACTTTTAACAATGATTTGTTAATATCAGCCCCACCAGAGCCGACTGTCATTGTCTCCCTCTACGGAGACAAGCCATGCTGCATCGTCATAGCCCCACTGCGACGTTGCTATCGCTTACTCGCTCTCGCTTACCTACCGATGACAGGAGCGAGAGAGAAACATGAAATCGCTCACCCTTCATCGGGCGACCGTCGCAATCTTCGTGTTTCTCTCTCACTCCTGTCATCGGTAGGCAAGCGATAGCGAGTAAGCGATAGCAACGTCGCAGTGGGGCTATGACGATGCAGCATGGCTCGTCTCCGTAGAGGGAGACAATGACAGTCGGCTCTGACCCCACAGTACTCATCGTCCCTATCAATTAGGGCTGAGAGTCCTTAAGAGATAAAGAACGCTCAACGAAATCCAACACAATTACTAAATCCCTCTCACTTGGGCTCGCGAACAGTTTATGAGTACTAAAAATAAATTGAGTCCGTCCACCCTAAGTGACGTCTGCAATTCCCTCAGTATCTGGTACTAATCGTACCTTGTCAAGCAATTAACTAAATTATGCAGTCAAATAAGTAGTATATACAAAGGTATACCATTCATGCTGCCAATGTTGTATATTTTATAAGGTTATGTAACGCAGGTATGACGCACTCGTCATGGGTAATACTGAAAAATGGAAATCCCCCGCTGTAAATGCGTCCGTTTTCCTGCCTGCTCAGAAATACGCAGCACCAATGTCAGGGACAAGAATCGTCCGTGAGCTAAATACGTTGCTCGTTGTTGCTTCCTGAAAGGCAGGCGGCTGCCTCGTCCGTGATTTAGTCTAGGTCACGAAGCGCAATGTGACCTATTGCGTCGTCGACTGGAAGAGAGCGTTCGTTGTATCTTCATTAACATAAATCATTCAATATAAATCGTTCATTCAGTCAATAGGTTAACTGGATTGGTCTCACAGTTCTCCTCCTAAGGAAATGCTTTTCGTAATTCTATTCTAATCATGGCCTTATGATAATGATAACTATAACACATGCAATCACCTCTATTTCTCCTGCGGGGTCTTTACAAAATTATCCTGCATAATCGAGAACTGAGAAAATGTTCAAGAACTAAAACGGTTCCGCTTCTGTGGCACGTTTTCAGTTTGGGAAAGGTTTTCAGGAGCAGACCCGCTCACGGACCGTGATAGCTCCCCTGCATCTCTCTCCGTGCATGTCATAAATGAAAAGGCGACTAAGTGACAAGGACAAGATGCCGTGCTAAAGGGCGACAGGCTAGCCATCTATTACCTTGAACGAACCTTCCACCAAGTCATGTAGCAGGTGGGTCTTCGTGCCTTGCCTGCTGCCTGATCTTGTCCGAATACTTTGTGGTTGGTGTTGTGCTGCAATTTACAAGAGTACCTGCAGCATTACTCAGATTACTCTGCTTACCCCGATTGTCGGAATACAGCGTGTGGTGTGTATGATTTAGTCTTTTCGCTACTCGGTCAAAATGCGATTAAGGCGTTCCGCGCTCGACCCGCGAAAATCTTTCCACTATCGCGTCGGCCTGTCGTGAACGCTGACTGTAATGCGTGCGTGTCCTCCTGCCTGCAGGCGTACGAGCGGAGGTTCCCGCGGTGCCCGCAGATCCCAGTGGTGGTGGAGTGCATCGTGACCGAGGACCGCTGGTCCGCGGACGACGCCCAGCGTCAGACGACGCGCCGCTGCCAGCTCAACGTCGACGCGCCTTACTTGCTCAAAAAGGTAACACACTACACAGGCGAATACTCCTTAGATCACACGTCTGAGGGAACTCATTGGAGAACATTCATGTTGGTTACACTGTTTGTAGGTACGCAGTCAATTTCAATATGGACGGTTTGCATATCAGTTTGCAATTAAATTCTTACATAGAATCTTTATTGATCTCAAAGAAGGTTTTTGCACATTCGCTTGCAGACATACATTATTATGTTGCGGATTTGAGTGCGATCAGAACGAGGAATTGCGAAGGGAATTGCAGACGTCGCTTGGGGTGGACACACTCAATTTGTTTTTTGGTATACATACTATACCATACACTGTTCACGAGTTCATGTGAGAGGGACTTAGTAATTGTGTTAAATTTCGTTGAATGTTCTCTGTCCCTTAGGTACTCTAGCACAGATTACTTAATACTCTGTCTGGGCCATAAAGCATAGAGCAGATGTGTACTGTGGGGCTGATATTAACAAATTATTGTAAAAAGCCGGATGTACGGAGTGTGGCAGGGAGTTGTTTCCAGAGACGAGCTGATTCATGTATAGAAAGAACTTGGAATGAATCCGGGATAGAGAGTAGGATAACATCGATGGAGCTTAAGCTCACCTGCGCGCGCTCGTCCCGCAGATGATCGGCGTGGACTACGTGTACTTCATCCAGAAGAACCAGCTGGACCTGCGCGCCAAAGTGCTCAGCATCGAAGCGACCAACGAGACCTTCAACAGCCGGGTGGTCGTCGTCGAGAAGTGCCGATACTTCGTGAGTGCACCTCATTTCTATTTTGTATATGTATATATTCTTTATTGACCACCAATTTATACAAATTAGGCACAACAGCTGAGCTTAATGCAGTGAGGCATTCTATTCTAACCAACCTTTGGGATGTGGGAGAAGTATATGCAGGGGAAACAAGAATAGTTTGTGGCAATCTCGAGGGCAATGCATTAAGAAGAAAAGCAACATGATCAATACTACATAAATACTTTAATATACGCATATGTGTATAATTGACTTACATATTATGTACATAAATCAGTGGTACTGTTGTTTAGCACCATCAACTGAATGACGAGAGAGAGAGAGAGAGAGAAGAGGGGAGTAAAGTAATGCAATAGGTATAAATGTATTTACTTCAGTAAGGATAGGAAAAGATTCTTCAAATTTATCTTAAATACATTCATGTATTGGCACTTCCTAAAATGTTTGTTTCGGGTTCCGTATACTGTACGGGACCTTATTTGCTAAGCCTACGTCGTCTGTGTGTGCGACCCTCGTGGTGCGACCTGTAAGAGTTAAGTATCTTTTGATTTTTAATAGGTATCCGGTTGAAATTTTCGCAGAATATGTGTTATTATGGCGGATATAAAAGTGAAAGATTTGAAAGGGCTCCTGTCAGGCCGGCGGCGTCCTATTACTAAGGCTATACCGTCCGTTTGTCAGTCTGAGTCCTACCTATGTGATGAATATGTTGATTAGTAAAAATGTCACATAACCCAAAAACGTGTATGACCACTATGACCGATGATAAAATTTGTATCGCTTCCGTACAACTCGACCGTGAAGCCATAATGACATTTAATTGAAGTCATTTCACATGCATTTATATCGCCAGCACGATTGTGTGTTATCTTCCTGTTCAGTTCTTCTAGTTAAGTGGCACTTAAGTCGATGGATGGATCTGTCCCGTTATTTCTCACGTTGTATTGTAACAAATGTTTTTAAAGGACCGAAACGACTGGCTTGCTCGAGGGTCTTTTAGGGTTCCGTAGCGAGGACCGATTTTACCCTTGTTTATATAATCGGTCAGATGTCTGTCCCTCCGTCTGTCTGTCTGTCTGTCTGTCTGTCTGTCTGTATGTCTGTTACAGCTTGTAGCTCCTAATCGGCTTGAGCGATCTTCTTGAAACTTAGAATGTTGATGTAGATTTCTGGGAGGCGACAAAGTTTAAGGGGTAAGCAACGACATGTATTCTTAAATAATAGGGGCTGCAAACATTCAGTTGAAATTAAAAGCATTGTTCTAATAAGTCGAATTGTATATAGTTTAGTAAGTTTTAAATAGTCCAGATTGGTACTATTTTTGAAAAAAAAAATTTAAATAAAATTATTGTGTAAAATGTTAATAAGTTGAAATGATCATTTGCTCTGTCCGAGCCGATAATTCCAATATAAACATACATACATACATATCACACACGCTGAATCCCGACAATCGGGGTAAGCAGAGTAATCGGTGTTGTCCTGCAAGAACTCTGGTAAATTACAGCACAACACCGACCACCACGTTTCGCAAAGTATTCGAACAAGATTCAATAGATCAAGCAGCAAGTAAGGCACAAAGACCCACCTGATGCATGACTCGGTGGAAGTACCGTGCCAAGGTGAGAGGTGGCGAGCCTGTCGCCCTTTAGCGCGGCATCTTGTCCTTAACCCTTAGTCGCCTTTTACGACATGCATGGGGAGAGATGCAGTGGGGCTATTCTTTTTAAGTACCGGCCCGACACGGTACGGGATATAAAATGCTGAATAAATAAAAAAAAAGTATTTAAATATTCCGTTTCGTGCTTAATGCATGAAAATTACCTAGTTAATTATTTCACATTTCAGTAATTTCGTAACTACAATGATTATTACCACTTTCTAACTAAGCCGCTGTATGCCCGTCCCCCGTCGCCTTAACTTGTCGTCAGAAAAAAAACATGTTGGAATTACTAGTTATTACTTGTCTATTGCTGGTTTGCCGCTACCTCAGCCCGCGCTTCCGCACATCGCGCCTCACGCCACACCCGCTGACGCCTAGCTCAGTAGCGTTAGTATCGCTGTCGCGTAGCCAAAGAATATAATACCGCGTAGCCACGCCCGTATTATATGTGTAATTGAGCTACCTACCCCTCGCGCGTGTACGAATTTTGTTTTTTTTTTTTTTGTGTTATTTGTTTTATTACTAACATTTGTTGTGTTCAAATGCCAATACGAGTAAAAAAAGGAATAGTAATATGACTATGACGTGTGCGCTAGCTTCACTAGTCATGTCACTTAATTACGTAGAATTATTATTACATGGTAGTACATATTAATTATATGCCTGAAATACGAAGTAACGACAGTTCAGTTTAACAACTGGTGGCGGGAGCATTCGTCTATCCGACTTTTTTGTCGACGGTACCGATAGCTGTTACGTCATACATAACCGTCAGCGGTGGCATACTGGAACCAGACGACTAATAGTTAGTAAGATAATAAGTGACAACTAAGTTAATTGACCGATAGTTAGCCGGGTGGCCTTTCATAATATATCGTGCTGAAGGTTGTCTGTCCCTCCCTAAGTAATCATGGGAACAGTTTTCAGTTAGACAACTTGCTTAGGTTGGCAACTGTGCATTGTTACATTTTAATGTGTGAAAGTTAGTTGGTATTCGTGTAGTTTTTTTTTATGTAATCCGATTTGGTTGGCTGAATCAGAGGGGCCAGTGCGCATGGTCCGACCAGCCAATATCACCACCGGGAAGGTAGGTGCCATATCGGAGACTCCCTTTGGATTGTTGCCTTTACTGGACTAGAGGAAAACACCGCCGAGGCTGCTATGCGGTCATCTTACGTCCAGTACGGTGGTACCAACCCAGTCGGCTACAATTTAAGCCTACCACCTAGTAAGGGGCAAGGGAAGGGACCTACAGTTTTACACCGGTTGCGAACGGAGGTATGCAAGTAAATTTTTTTCGTCAGAAAAAACTCATTGGTACACGCCGACGGCCGACCGGATTCGAACCTCGGAACTGTCGAATGAGAAGCCGATGCCCAAACCACTCGGCCGCCCGCCGCTTTTGTCTGCTACAATTGCTGCTCTTGCGAGAGGTCTTGAGAGTCCCGTATAATCAAATGTGCTTGTACTAATTTTCATCAAATTCTGGAACATACATACATACAGAAAATATTTCTAAAAATCTTAAATTTAGTTTTAGTATCATACATAGAGTCTACAGACGCAGTATCTCATAAAACAAAGTAACACTCGATGACCATGACCATCCCTTACAGATTTATTATTATTACTTAATTGATATTGATGATGATGATATGATTGGCCTGGTAAGCGAGAGCGGTAATAAGAGGAAGCGATGCAGCCCTAATGTGTTAAAAAGAGACAAATAGTTTTCTCGCTTACTTTCTTCGCTCTACGAGGATTGCAACCAAGGGTGAGGGAGGGGGATGCCGGAAATTTGGAGCATGATGGTCGAGAAAATACTTAACGAGCATCGCGTCTATCTAGTCTGGTACCGTCGTCTTTGATAGAAGATAATATGATTACATGCAAGAACGTTAGAGGTAGGGAGGAACGTCGGACCTTCCCCGCGCGCCAGCGTAACACGATATTAGCAAAAACCGGCCAAGTGCGAGTCGAACTCGCGCACCGAGGGTTCCTTATCGCCATGTCATGGTTAGCGCCACTCACGCCATCTATGGCGTGTTATGAAATGCTTCATATTAGTTAAATGCCATTATTAGTTAAAATGCTTCACGCTCTATTCGGTAGATGGCGCGCGCGCATACACATTTTTGGTATCTTTTATGGGAACCCCGTGAATTTTGTCCTTTTTCTTATTTTTATTATTTGTTGTTATATCGGCCATAATAACACATATTCTGTGAAAATTTCAACGGGCTATACCTATTACGGTTCTAGAGATACAGCTCTCGGACAGACGGACGGACGGACAGACAGACAGACGGCGTAGGCTTAGTAATAGGGTCCCGTACCGGATACGGAACCCTAAAAACGTACCAATAACATTCGTTACCACCCAATCAGAGCGCGATACCACCCGATACTACCCAATCAGGGCGCGCACCGTGCCCTCCGCTACACGCGGAGCTCGGCGACGCTGGTTCTCATATAAGCATTGGACGGTCCGACGACATCCAACCTCTTCTAACGTTCTTGACTTAGTGTGTGGCTGGGCTGCGCAGGTGCACCCCGAGAACTCCGGCTGGACGTGCTTCGAGCAGACGGCGCTGCTGGACGTGAAGAATTTCTTCGGCTTCGAGCACGCCATCGAGAAGATAGCCATGAAGCAGTACTCGGCCAACATCGCCAAAGGTAAGTAAACGTCTATATTGAGACGCTCGCCGCCAGCCTCGGTAGCCCAGTGGCGCGATCGGTCGACTGTCGTTCGTGAGCATAAGCACGCCTGGGCGCGGTCAGTAATCGGATGTGTGACCGCTAGACTGTGTTGTTGGAGGCTGATTCCGCACGTGTAGGTAAGGGACCCCCTTCTTCACCGTAACAAATAATAAAACAAAATAATTAAAAAGTGAAAAATTAAGGGAGGTCCCCACAAGAAACGAGTTTTTTTTACGTTTTGTTTGTTTTTTTTTTTTGTGTGGAATCCTCTCGTTACGCGAGTCCGACTCGCACTTGGCCGGTTTTATTTTTATTATAAAAAAATACGAAATGTAATCGATATTAAAAAAAAAACAGCCGACCTGCAGCGACCGTGACCGTGGTCACGTCAGAAAATCATATAACATTTCAAATAAACAAAACCAACAACAACGTGACCTGAACATTAGCATCGATTCGGTTGTTGCATAGCCGACTATCATTGTCTCCCTCTACGGAGACCAAGCCATGCTGCATCGTCATAGCCCCACTGCGACGTTGCTATCGCTTACTCGCTCTCGCTTACCTACCGATGACAGGAGCGAGAGAGAAACATGAAAACGCTCACCCTTCATCGGGCGAACGTCGCAATCTTCGTGTTTCTCTCTCACTCCTGTCATCGGTAGGCAAGCGAGAGCGAGTGAGCGATAGCAACGTCGCAGTGGGGCTATGACGATGCAGCATGGCTTGTCTCCGTAGAGGGAGACAATGACAGTCGGCTCTTGTTGTTGTCATTCAAGCGCAGGTTGACGGTCGAGCGTCCTTTGAACCGACATATTATTTCTAGTGGTGTAATTATTCCGCATTTTTTCTATAATTATGATGAATTTCCGCAGGCAACAATAATATTGACGTACCTACACGTACATAATATGCCATTAAATCAGCAGTATATAATATAATTCGTGTGCAATCAATCTCAGATCAGATTTTTTTTTTATTATAACCACAGATACAGTGTGCAATTTGTCTCATTCATTTCCTGTTCACATGCAGAAAAAATTAGCATTTAAATTAGAATTGTTACTGGAAATTAGTTTTATTTATAACATTTCTGATCTACATCGGAACAATCAAAAGGTTAAAAAAAAAAGTTACTGCGTTATTCTATAATAAAAATATAAATTGAATAACAGCTAATTTTTTATTTTTATGGAAACTAACACTGTTGGCTACATCACCTATGAACATTCTGTGATGTCAGCCCATAACACCGGGTGAACTTCGGTGCCATGTCAGTGCTTCCCTTCATTTCATGTCGGCTACATTGAACTGGACGGAAAACACGAACTTGTACCGTGTGGGGCCGGTACTTTAAAAGAATGTCCCCACTGCATCACTCCCCGTGTATGTCGTAAAAGGCGACTAAGGGATATGACTTCCTTCTTATATTACTAGGTGGTAGGGTTTAACCCGCCCGGGTTGGTACCACCGCACTGGATGAAAGGTCGGACGAAACGGCTATGTAAATAGTTCGTGTTTTCCGTCCAGTTCAGTGTAGCCGGCACGACCGAAGGGAGCACTGACGTGGCACCTAGTTCACCCGGTGTTATGGGCTGACATCACGGACGTTGTAGGTGATGTAGCTAACCGTGTCAGTTTCCATAAAAAAAAAAATAAAAAAACCAACTATTTACATGGCCGTTTCGACCGACGTTTCGTTCAGTGCGGCGGTACCAACCCAGCCGGAATAAACCCTACCACCTACCTAGTAAGGTTATAGTCGTGCGATTAGAAGAACTCTTCTGTCGAATACATAGAACAAAGGTTGTCTTTCGTAAAAAAATTGCACCTTGAGATGCCCTAGGCCTGTGCCTTAGAGTAAGTTCACAGCTGACCGCGCACATTGGCCGCCTCGGTAGCTCAATGGTGCGGTCGGCCGACTGTTGTTAAGCAACCCTAAGCGCGGTCAGTACTTGGATGGGTGACCGACCGCTCGACCGTTGGAGGCTGACCGTGGTTCGGATTCCATTTAAAACTGTAGGTCCCTTCCTTCTTACCTTACTAGGTGGTATGGTTTATCCCGCCCGGGTTGATACCACCGCACTGAATGAAACGTCGGTCGAAACGGCCATGTGAATAGTTTGTGTTTTCCGGCCAGTTCAGTGTAGCCGGCACGACCGAAGGGAAGCACTGACATGGCACCAAGTTCACCCGGTGTTATGGGCGGACATCGCGGATGTTGTATTGTAGATGATGTAGGCAACCTAACCTCTCCTCTAGTCCAGTATAGCCAGCAATCCAGGGAAGTCTCCGGTATGACACCTACCTTCTCGAAGGTGATATTGGCTGGTCGGAGCATGCGCTTTGGCCCCTCCGACTCAGCTACCCATACCGGATTACATAAAAAAAACCGTGTGAGTTTCCATAAAAAAAAAACACAGTATACATGGAGTGGTCGGAGGAGCTGTTTAACGCAATCCCGCCGTCCCCATTCCACCTCCGCACCACACGCACTGGCCAGGGATTGCATCCCTATACGCTGGACTTGCCGCGGATGCGTACTAATCGATTCTGCAGATCTTTCCTCTATTGAACCGGTAAACTCTGGAACGCTCTCCCTGCCCACATATTTCCCCCCAAGTATAGTCTCGGGTCCTTCAAGAGGGGCGTGAATGGGCACCTGTCAGGCCGGCATGGCATTCGCAACACCCGCATACGACCGAATGTCCATGGGCGTCGTTAGACACCTTATGGGTGGCTCGGCGCCATATGTCACGCTTTTAATAAAAAAAAAATAAAAAAATGGAATGTATCCGCTCCGCAGGCAAGGAGATAATCGACGTGTTCATGAAGGACGTCTACGCGGACGGTGTGACGGAGGTGTGCGAGTGGCGGGAGGGCTGCACGGCCGACAACCGGCAGCTGCGGGAGCTGCTGTGCCGGGGGATCGAGCCCCTCAGCCCGCCCGCCTCGCCCGCCGCGCCGGAGAAGTCGCCCGAGTCGCCTAGGGACACAGGTCAGTCAGCAACGACATTCTACTTTCTGGACAGGCCCTCGTCATACATTTTACCGGTAGAAAGGTGCGATTGGAAATCTGTACCACAGAATTAAGACCGGATATACTCATATTCTCGAAAGCGACAAAAAGCATGTAGTACTTGTTGAACTTACAGTTCCATGGGAAAGTAACATACCGAAGGACCACAACATCAAACTTAACAAGTACTGCAACTTAGTAGACCGAATTGTGAGAAACGGATTCAAGACTGATCTCTTCGCTGTGGAAGTTGGAGCAAGAGGACTACCAGTGAAGTCGCTCTACAGTCTCTTCAAGAATCTAGGGCTCCCAAGATCGACGCTAAGCTCATATATGGAGAGAGCTTCGAAAACGTCACTGGAAGCATCCTACAGAATATGGATAGGTAGAGAGAGGGAGGTCGAGAGCGGGACTGGTGGTTTCCCCGCGTCCTAGTCAACGCAGACTAGGTGACGAAGGCTTGATGCGAGCCGAAACGTGAAGCATGCGCGGGAAATTTAGAGTGGCCACTCACTAGTCCCGACCTCGATTAACACCCTCCTCTATTGCCGATGGGCCCGCCCGGATATGTTCGGTGAAGCCATTGCAAGCTTAGTTCCACACCTCCTTCTTCTGTATTGCCAATATTTAAAACAGCGTAAGTGCGCGAACGCCTTATACATCACGTTACGTTTCCGCTCTGTGAACGTCGATAGAGTAAGACGATTAAATGGCAATTTGATACGTATAAGGAGACAACGATTGGAGAGTGTGCTGAATGCTCACAAATAGCGCGCCTCAATTCGGTGCATTGTATGCCACTTCCTGATAATTTTTAATTCGTTGTCAGTCAGTACATCTTTCAACTGTCTCGTCGTCGTCATTGTTTGTTGTTTATTTATCCTATCTTGACAGTACACACTGCGCTCAGATTTGTCTAAATTGTAACATTCCGCTAGTTCGATTTATCTCATAGCTAAGAAGAACTGACGAGAAACTTCACTGGAAATGTGTTTTAATGTGCGCACTTAGTCTACTTTACAAAAATGTTCGCCACTACCTAAACATGCGTGTGCTGATTTATGAGTTTATGACGGACAAGCTGTGCCCGCGGCTCGGCCCGCTCTCATATTTCACTTCACTGCTAACCTCATAAGCTATTTAGCGTGATAGTAAGTAACCTATAGTTGATGGGAAGAATCAAGCTATCCGTAGAATTTTGTTTTATTAAAATCGGTTCAGTGGTTCTCGAGTTATAAGCGGACAGACAGACACTCAGACAGACAGAAAGCAGACGTTGGATTTTATTATAGGATATGAAATTGTATGAAGTTATATACCCACCGCACTGCCACATGCGTGTGGTGGCGTGCCTTGGGAGAGGCATATGCCCAGCAGTGGACCGATACAGGCTGATGATGATGATGATGATACTGCCACATGAAGCAGGCCAGTCTCAAAAAACAGCACCATTTCAGCGTGTGAAGAGGTGCGCTCGTATATAGATGTAATCCAGTACGGGTGACTGAGTGAGCGCGACCAGAACATTCGCTCCGACCAGCCAATATCACCTCTGAGAAGGTAGGTGCCATAAGGGAGACTTCCCTTTAGATTGCTGGATATACTGGACTAGAGGAGAACACTGCCGAGGCTGCTATGCGGCGATCTGAAGTCCAGCAACCGAATCGGCTAAAATTTTAGCCCACCACCTAGTAAGTGGCAAGGGAATGGACCTACAGCCGGGAGCTTTTTACAATCCTACTATGTTAGCCAGTCCATGTTTCGTAGCTGCTGCGGACCTCCGAAACCGACGACGAAGAACACAGTATTACATTATCATCCGTCAATCCGTTTCCGAGCTTGACCCACGTCACCACGATAGGATAACTTCATCGTTTCTCAAATTACATTGTCACTGCTCAAAGTGACAGTTGAAAATGAAGCGTTGGTTGGCTCGATAATCGTCCGATGAGGTCTATGTGACCTGATCCAAACGAGTCGCTGAATTATTGAGCTGAAACCGTGAACCTCGCACGTCAGCGGAACTAACCCCGTGAGAAATGATCTATTTCTTATTGAACGAACGTCAATTAACCACCCCTTTCGCTAGAAAAACATTCTAGAATAAATGCCGCCATAGGGAAAAGTTGTAGCAGAGTGATGGATGAAACACCTGTCTCAATTTGAAGGAACACCTACCTACAACGGCCATCAAGTATTAAGACAAGATAACTATCAAGCAACAACACGCAAGGCACGAGAACCGCGCCAAGGTGAGAGGTGGCTATCTAGTTGCCCATTAGCACGGCATTTCGTCCTTAACCCTTGGCGACATGCACGGGTAGAGATCCAGTGGAACTTTTAATTTTCAGTACCGTACCCACACGATGCTACTACTATTCACCCACCTCCATCGACCTACCTCTAAGGAAAACGGTCTGCCTTGATATTGTCCCATACATTATCATCTGCTGTCTTATTTTGTTTGTGGTTGGACTGGGATGTCTGCTGCGCTTGCGAGTAGTCCCCCAAAGTCACCTTTTAATGCAGTATCTGCTACGTCCATATCTTCCCTTCAGTATCTGCTACGTCCGCCAGCCTAAATTCTCTACCGAGGCCACCAGCCAGTGTAACATATTGCGAAAGTACACACGACCTCAAAACTTTCGTACGGTCATCGATATCGAACGATTAGTCATCATAAGTTTATAGTCGATCACTTTGTAAGGTCACACGTACCGAGTGACCCCAAACCAGAAAATAATAACACGGCGACACCGCGCACAGAGCTAGCCACTGAAATATTCAGTGTGAGAACTTAGCCTGACTAAGTACCTCCAGGGCATAGTCACAGGCATAGTTTAAACAGACAAGTTAACCATCTTCATACAAACGCGCCGATTCCGCACCCGCACAAGCGCGCGCCAGCGCACGCTATCCGTACACAACCACTACGTAGGTAATTATTTAAAAAACGGGCTCCAGTTAACCTACTCGTCTCCTTTTACTATGTTTTTTTTTTTTATGGAAACTGACACGGTTGGCTACATCACCTACAACATCCGTGATGTCAGCCCATAACACCGGGTGAACTTGGTGCCACGTCAGTGCTTCCCTTCGGTCGTGCCGGCTACACTGAACTGGACGGAAAACACAAACTATTTACATAGCCGTTTCGACCGACCTTTCATTCAGTGCGGTGGTACCAACCCGGGCGGTTTAAACCCTACCACCTAGTAATATAAGAAGGAAGTCATATCCCTTAGTCGCCTTTTACGACATACACTGGGAGAGATGCAGTGGGGCTATTCTTTTAAAGTACCGGCCCCACACGGTACAAATGTGTCCAGGCGATCTACTGAATAACACCTGGCTGAGCTTATTTACTATTCACGTAATCCATAATTATTTAAGCTCCCACAAAGTGAAAGTTTAAAAAGGGTCATTGGGTTGTCACCATTCGTGGTCGTCCTTCGTCGTTGCTGCGGTCACGCGTATATTGCTGGGCCGTTTTCCGAAAGCCCTCCTTAGCCCAGAAATTATTCGTAAACATCACACGACGGCAGTCGCTAAGTTCGTAATCAAGTTATCAACAAAAGTTCGGCAGTCTTCCCGTCTCCGGTCATATCTCTTGGCTTATTATGAGGATTTGAAGTTTCAAAATTCGAGAGAAACTTTTGGATTAATTTTCGTTCTGAATTAAAACTTTAATCCGTGATCGATGTACAGAACATTGGATTAACTTTTTCGTTTTGAATGAGTTAGGTGACGCTCATCTGTCAGCGTCATTTTGTAATGAATGAATGTGGTGAGTTTCATAAATTGGGACTAGAAGACATGCGCGCGTGCGTGTGTGTTCGTGTGTGCGTGTGTGAGAGGGTGTGTGTGTGTGTGTGTATGTGGCTTAGTTCTAGCACCACCGCAGAGAGTAAGGAATACACGCCGTGCGCTGCGGGAAAACGGGGCCGCCTCCGATCGATCGATGATGTTCTGTGTTCTTGAACCACGAAATAAAACCTAATTACATAAATAATTTAATATCATAAATAAAAAAGAGGTTTCGTAAACGTCGATACTTTCAGAGATTGATTCACAACACTACACATTCCATTCTCGCATTCTTATCGGAAGCCACGAACGTGCGCGCTGACAGTACACTGTAAAGCCGACTGTCGTAGGCAGTGCCAGACGATCCAATAAAAATTCAACCGAACCATCGAAATATGCATGCGCTGCAGAGATCGCGAGGCCCGCAATGCGACAGTCGCGTGGCTGTGTCGTCGCGTCGACCCATTCCAACACCAATTATGCAGTGCGCGATTATCAAAACCGGTGTGAACGATGATGTTAAAATGTTGTTCATGTCATACCTTACGACCTGCGTGCGGCATGCACAGTGCATGACCGCATGCAGAGTTTACTGTGCGACGTGCGTTAACTAGATAGATAAATAGTCACGTAGATATGGCATCATTCGTTACTAGTAGCGTGGGGTTACAATTTGTCCCCCAGACAGGACTCAAACTCCTCTGGAAACAGGGCTGTCAGGTGTCCAAGTTTACTGTGGACAGTCCACGTTTTCGATGTTCTGTTCTGTCCACGGTAAACGATCATCTCAACGTGGACTATGAAGTGTTCTTTTTTTTAGGTTTCCGTATCCCGTACGGAAACCTATTACTAAGCCTACGCCGTCTGTCTGTCTGTCTGTCCGTCCGTCCGTCCGTCCGTCTGTCCGTCCGTCCGTCTGTCTGTCCGAGGGCTGTATATCTTGAACCCTAATAGGTAGCCCGTTGAAATTTTCACAGAATATGTGTTATTATGGCCGATATAACAACAAATAATAAAAATAAGAAAAAGCAAAAAATTCACGGGGTTCCCATAGAAGAAACCAAAAAGTGTATGCGCGCGCGCCATCTACCGAATAGATTATGAAGCATATAATTTTTTAATTTTGGCGCGCACACTCAAGCGATTGTTCAAATCGTTGGAAAGCAGTTGCAGATGATTTAAAAAAAATTGAAAACAATTGAAATACTATGCCTATAAATTATTTAAGTATCCCCTTTTTCCTTTAACTACTGCCTCCGTATTGGTGATTTTAATAAAATGGTTCCCCAAAAAATCAGAGGCAATTTTAGAAATAATCTAACCGGAAA
Organism: Nematopogon swammerdamellus; assembly: GCA_946902875.1. Taxonomy (NCBI): domain Eukaryota; kingdom Metazoa; phylum Arthropoda; class Insecta; order Lepidoptera; family Adelidae; genus Nematopogon; species Nematopogon swammerdamellus. The sequence continues at coordinate 18,394,415 of OX336347.1, forward strand.
AATCAATGGGTGTAAAATGCCCACCTTGTTTGTCTGAGACACCTGGCAAACCTGTCTTGAAACCATTTTGGACAGCAAGCTAAGGCTTACAATATATAAGGTCTTTCATTAGTAGGTAACGATACGCTAAGGGGTGTATGATGTGATGATGTGTATCAGATACTGATCACGTTCCCATATCAATTTTTTTACGATATAAAAAACCTACTCACTCTTCAAATTTAATACGTGAAGTGCGCGTATTTCACCTTAATAAGTAAGTTTTTTATATCGAAAAAAATCGTATGGGAACGTGATCAGTATCTGATCACGTTCCCATACGTTTTTTTTTTATGTAAACCAACATGGGTGGCTGTGTCGAGAGACCAATGGTACAGTCGATAGAGCCAAAAACCCCTCTCTTCGCGAAACCACGCTCAGTGAGGCGCCATGCCAGCAGATTTGCGGACTGTTGCTAGGCTGTCTAGCCCGTTGATACGACGTTTGAAGACACCCAGGTTAAAGGATTCTGGAAACACACTCGCCGGGAGACAGTTCCACTCCCTAGCGGTGCGACAAAGGAACGATTTTGAGAACCGATGGGTTCTCAAAAGCCCAATGTCAACAACAAACGGGTGCTCAGTTTCTCTGCGGCGAGTGCCTACCTATACCATACCCCTTAGCTTAGCGTATCGTTACCTACTATTCAAAGACCTTATATATATATTCGTAGGAATAGAGTAAACTTCAGTAATGGAAAGCGTTTTGAAACAAAGGAAAACCGCGGCTGCGGCGCGGGAGTAACAAGTCACACAGAAGAGGAAAATTAATATGTTCAGTCAGTACCTATATGTATGTATGCAGGGAATTTAATTAAATGGCTAATTACCCGCGATGTGCCTGGGGTTTCTCAACATTTCGTATGTTCGTAAGCGGCGGGTGGCCGAATGGTTTGGGCATCGGCTTCTCATGCGGGAGGTCCGAGGTTCGAATCCGTCGGCGTGTACCAACGAGTTTTTCCTGACGAAAAAATTTACGTGCATACCTACACCCGCTGCTTCACCGTTCGGAACCGGTGTAAAACTGTAGGTCCCTTCCCTTGCCCCTTACTAGGTGGTAGGCTCAAATTGTAGCTGACTGGGTTGGTACCACCGTACTGGATGTAAGATGGCCGCATAGCAACCTCGGTTGTGTTCTCCTCTAGTCCAGTATAGCCAGCAATCCAGGGAAGTCTCCGGTATGGCACCTACCTTCTCGGAGGTGACATTGGCTAGTCAGAGCATGTGCTTTGGCCCCTCTGACTCAGCCACTTCTATTTCTATTTGATACATCTCGTTCACAGTTGTTAATTTCTACGCAAATCAAGTTCTAAATTAAGCGGAAACCCCACCGCACATTACAGAGCTGTAGGCAATGACGACAAATTTTTAAACAAAACAGCTTTACTCACGGTTCTTCACGAGCTATGTGGCTCGACGTTTCGGGCCAAGCGTATGGCCCATCATCATGAGCACTCTGCCTATTGCGACGGTTGGCAGAGAACTGTCAGATCTCCGTCCGTCGTTGACGCTGGAATACGCTTGGCCCGAAACATTGAGCCACATAGCTCGTGAAGAACCGCGAGTAAAGCTGTTTTGTTTAAAAATAATGTCTAACCACCACGGTAATTTAAAAATCCATATAATGACGACAAAGATTGTCTGACCATCCAAAAAGAGCTATAACTTACAACTTGAACACACAGTCAGTTCACCAGGGGCACCTTGCGAAGCCAGCCAGGCACCTAGGTAGCTGCTAGGAATTTCACAAGTTTCACAAGTTTCACACTATAAGAATTCCATAATAATCCCATATGTATAGTAAGCGAGCCGATTCCACAAGCCTAGAACCATAAAAAAGGTATGGACGCCGGACTGTCAAATGCTTTTATGAGAACTAGCGTCGCCGAGTTGCGGGGAGCGGAGTGTACTTACCGATGATAAGATATTCCACTATTGTGCACGCTAAACTTGGCTGTAGTGTTTTTACACGTAAACACAGATCATGCGGGCATTTTAAACAGGTTTTGCGAACGCAGCCGATGACAGACTGACGGGCCAGCGCGCGACCGTCCAATGAAACAAGTATGCTTTTACTTATATCGTGTTATGCTGGCGAGGATAGGGTTCGGGGTCCATACCTTTTTTATCGTTCTAGCCACAAGCATTTCGTTAGCTTATACAAACAGCAAACCCTTCGCCGAACACGCCACGCGCGGGTTGACCTGCGAAGACACTCCCAGGCACTCGATCACGACGCAAGAATCGTTAAGATAACGAGTGTCCTTCCTCGCGTGTGGGGTCTTCGGCGTCTATTTAGCGGTGGCTAAAGCGTTTGTTGTGATCTGCTACTCCGGTCAATTGTGTACGGTCACGTGACTGCGGATCTGAGCAGCCGGGATAAGGTGCCGTGAGAGAAATCCTACTATAGTACAGTTGTGACATAGTAAAAGAAGAGTCTGTTTTAACTATGGTTGTGATGTCCTGCCAAGCGCGTGATTGATGTAGGTAGATATTGAATAGATGATTACGGGATTAAGCACTTAAGCACTTCTAACGCACTAAAATGGCCTGCAGTAAACTGATTTCATTTGAGAGCAATGTAGCTACGTGACGTGTTCGCCTGTACACGTGTTTGATTGAGACTCTCATAAAGATCACGTGTTCTGCCACGTTTCACGTTTCTCAGAGCTCGAAATATGAAGGCTGAAAATATTTCTCTTAGACAATCCATTTTATAAGTTAAGTGAATTTTTTTCATACTGTAAATAAAAATTCTGCTGACTTTGATAATTCAAATTGTTTATATGCATAAACACAAATTTTATTAATAACTTGACTGAACCCTATGTTCTTTGTTTTGTATTTTATTATCTTTTTTAATGAGTATATTTTTGACTTAGTATTTTTAATTTTTTGCTTAGATATAGTATGTTATATTTAACATAATGAAAACTTAGTATGTAAGCTATATTTAAAAAAAGCTCTGTAAGGTTTCTTACCCGATTCTTCCTTATAGATTGCACTACTGAACGGGACATCATAAAAAATGATGACGAACCATACTGAATATGCATATGTCTCAATGTAATATTGTTATTGTTGTGTGTTCTTTATGGCGAAATAAATATCTGAATCTGAATCTGAATCTGAATGCGGTAACGTCTTAAGGGCTCGTACCCATACTACGTGACCGATTTAGAGAGGGGGGGGGGGGGGTTCGCAAAAAATACCACGGCCAGTCACAAATCACAATGAGGTGCGGGGGGTTAGTGCCAAGTCACGTAGTATATTCCTATAATTCATAATTTATAATACCTATCACAGGGGAAGGGAAGGGGTCAAAAATCGGCCACGTGGTATGGGTACGAGCCCTTAAGACGTTACCGCATTCAGCCTCCATATTTCGGGCTCTGAGAAACGTGAAACGTGGCAGAACACGTGATCTTTATGAGAGTATCAATCAAACACGTGTATAGGCGAACACGTCACGTAGCTACGTTGCTCTCAAATGAAATCAGTTTACTGCAGGCCATTTTAGTGCGTTAGAAGCATTGGTTAGAAGGTCAGAATAGAGACAGTGAGTAGTTCTTCTTTGAAATTCTACAGGTTATTTTAAGGCCTTGAATTTTTTTTACTTTCCAGATTCATTAGTTTCAGCAAAATTGTTAACGAGAGTTTCGCTGCGAAAATGTGCTGAAACTTGTGATATGAAAACGAAGTTCAACATTTTCCAAAGGTTGCTACTTCGTCAATATCAATGTGTCGAAATTTAGTTTTTCCCAGACGTCATCGTATTTCATTCTCCGTATTTCGGGATTTTTTATGGCTTTGAACTTTCTTTTGAGGGCCGCACACTTCAAAGGAAAGTGGGTCGTAACTTCGTCAGGCTATTAGGGCCTGCTTCGAGTTACGATCAAAGATCAGCCGTTATAACTCGATATAGGTTTGGGCGTCGCAAGTATTGAGGAATTATATCGACTATAAAATTGAAGATACTTCCGTAAACCCTTCTCAAATTCACGTATTATGGTGATTGGTATGTGCCCCATAGAAAACTTCAAGGGCCTATCAAATATATTCAAATGGCCGGCCACAGCTTCTCGAGAAAGAGACCCCTCTTAAGCGTAAGCGAGTCATTTAGAACTTTCATAGCGTGTGGGCAATGTCGTAGAGCGACGCGACGCGCGCTTATGTAATATGTCGACGTCTTTTAGAAATAATGGAACACTATAAAATATTATGTACTTACTTTTTTTTTTTTTTTTTTTTTTTTTTTTTTTTATTTCTTCATCATCTGTAGGTACACAAGATACACTTAGATTCGTCATTTAAGTTTTAAGCAAAAAATAGGCCATCGTCAACAATTTAATACACAACACAGAATTAATTAATTAATATAACGCACCTATAACTCTATAAATATCAAAATGTCAAGAAAATAAAAATTAAAAAATAATAAAAAAAAATAAAAAATAAATCGTCAAAAGAATGTACGAACTAAATAACAATTGTCAAAAAATGTCAGATAATTAAAACTACAGTTAAAAACTAAATTATTTCAGTCACATTAAAAATATAAATTAGAATTAGGTCAAAAATCACAACAATATATAAAATAAAAATAGAGAGAATTGTAAATGACTAGAAAAGACTAGAGAAATTTATCACAGTTGGTGTCCGTCAGTTTATAGTAACTTTTTACTATTAGCAAATTTTTCACTTTGACCTCGAATTCGTGATCATTGAGATCACGAATTGCCGGTGGTAGTTTATTATAAAATGTTATACTATTGCAGACAAAACTTTTAGAAACCTTCGTTAGTCTATGCTGAATGTTTTGGATGTTCTCACGATGTCTGGTATTATAATTGTGTACTTGGGAATGTTGCGGAGTGAGATGTATATTTTTTCTTGCATATAGTAAATTCTGATAAATATATGCACTATATAATGTCATTACCTTTAGGTCCTTGAAGACTTCACGACATGAATCCCTGGGCTTCAGGCTACGTATGTGTCGGATAGCACGTTTTTGAAGTACAAAAATTCTATTTACCTTAGCAGCCGTACCCCAAAACATAAGTCCGTACGTCATAATGCTGTGAAAATAAGCATAGTATACCAGTCTAGCAGCTTTTTCACCTCCTATCTCTCTAATTTTTTTTATAGCGTAGCAAGCAGAGCTCAACTTTTTGGCCACTTTGTCTATGTGACCCTCCCAATTCAATTTTTCGTCCATCTTTATTCCTAGGAAATCAATTTCTTTGACAGTATTCAATGACATGTCTTTGAGAACCTTCAAAACTTCAGTTCCTTCATTATTTGTTCCAAGTCTCAGGGCAAATCGAATCACGTTAGTTTTTTTCACATTTAATAATAAGTTGTTACACTCAAACCACAGCGCCAGAGACTGTAATACCTTTTTAATGGACTTGCATAGTTCTTCTTCGTCTCCGTGTTTAAATAAAAAGTTTGTATCATCTGCAAACATGACGATGTTACAGGCGTCCTCGTTATCAATACAAACACTAAGGTCATTTATGTAAACTAAAAATAATAATGGTCCTAAAATGGAGCCTTGGGGTACACCTAGACCAATTTTTAATTGTGAAGACCTCTCTCCATTCAATTCACAAACTTGTTGTCGATTTGATAAATAAGACCTGAACATTTGTAGTTCTAGTCCTCTAACGCCATAGTGATCGAGCTTTTGTAATAAAATATCATGCTGGACGCAGTCAAACGCTTTAGATAGGTCGCAAAAGATACCATATGTCCTTTGCGAGCCATCCAGGGCGATCAGAATGTCTTTTAACATATTACTAATTGCATCGCTTGTCGATTTACCTTTTTGGAATCCAAATTGCCGAGAATTTAATACTTTATTATCATTTAAAAAATTAACTAAACGCGACGCCAATGCCTTTTCAAAAATTTTACTAAATACAGGCAAGAGGGAAATTGGTCTATAGTTTTGTGCGTCAGCATGAGATCCCTTTTTATAAAGGGGAATCACCCGAGCCAATTTTAATTCATCTGGAAATACACCACTACTAATGCATTCATTTATTGTCGCGGTCAAAGGTTCAATAATTTCATGAGATATCATTTTTAGTATCTTGGGAGATAAGTACCAGAGATCAAGAGATGCTTTAGGTTCCATTTTTTTAAGTATACCTTTAATTTCGTCACAAGTTACTGGAGCAAACTTCGCTGTATTTATATTCTTTTGCTCATATTTTTCCAAAAAAATGTTTGCATTGTTTACGCTAGAATTTAATTCATTCGTTAAGGTGTTCGCTATGGTACAGAAGTACTTATTAAAGTAGTTAGCCACTTCATTCTGATTAGTAATGGGCTCGTGATTTTCAGTGACAAGCTTAATTAGTTTAGCCTCCTCGGTGACCCTCCTACCTGTTTCCTCTTTTTTAAGTTGTTTCATAGGATAGTCAATTAAAATTCGGCGTTTGTCCGTCCGGTCCGTTCAAATCTTAACGATCTGATCTTGAGCACGATGTTTGATCTGAAAAAAAAGAAAGATTTTTGTTTCCAAGAATTGTTTAAAAGAAAAATATCTACTCTTACATCTTTATTATTTGTTATGCTAAAACTTCCCCTAACGAGTGAAGTGTTATATATAAGCGTGTTTCACCTTTTTATTTATTTATTATGTGATATTACTACCTAAATAGTTTGAATACACAAAGAACTCTTCAAGTATGTGTGTGCTACCTCTGTCTTACTTTTACTGCAATCGAATTGTGAAGAAGGGAGACAGCGATACTTCACGCGTTAAATAAAAATTCAATGCCAAGGTTGTAAAAAAATTGTATTGCAATGAAGTTGATGAATTGAGAAACGATCGCCATTGTTAACGATAATTTATATGTACATCCACTGTAACTTTGAATTTAAAATAAAAATAAAATAATAAATATAACAACAAAATTTCCACTAAAATATCATAGCGCAACCGTTCTGCCGGCACTTCAAATTCCACATCTTCGTTGCCGTTATTGATCAAATCGTCATCTCCAAACGCATCCGCTAGATCCTCCAGCAATTCACCATTGTCGGATTCTTCGTGAGCTACTACCGAATAACTTCCACTGGTTAATCTGGGTTCTTCGTGTGGAAACACTTGGGCTGCCTTCCTCGAACACTCGCGGGCCAGTGCCCCTGCGCTCGCGAATATATTGTCAACGACAACCCTCGTCCACTGAGCAACTATCGCCGTACTCTTGTCTATTCTGTGCTCCTGCCTTCTAAGTGTCCTGTGCAAGCATCTTCTATACAAAAAAACAGCTCCCCTGGTTTTTGAAAACGCAAGCCATAGCACCATAAGTGCTCTCACATCGTAGTAGAAAGGCACCCAGTTGCACAAGGGCTCGGTTAGTATTTCTGCACAGAGGAGCGGTGTGAAGACCGCCCAGTACTTGAGCCAAGTGACATATTCCCCAAGTTTCTTTGAGCGGATCGTCTTGAAAGTTCCATAAGTCGGGTAACACACACCGCATAGCACTACAATCGTGCCGGATAGGAGTGGTGGGATCATTTCGACCGTGGACACTTGGGATTTATCTCAAATTATGTTATAAATATATTTTTATTATGATTAATGACTACACTGGTAATTTCAAGCATGAAATCTTGTCCACGCCATCTTGATAGCATGACAGTTGACACCTGGTTTCTTTTTCTTCTAGATTTTGGTCATTAAAGCATAATAATATCGTCATTTTATTCTCTCACTGTCTTTTTTTTAAGACTCAGACCGCGGGTGAATATTTATTTATTACTGCCAGTGAATTTTGTGAACGAATCATCGCGAAAGGTCGATGGATTAAAATTGTTTTCTTTATTGTTCACAAACAGCTGTAGAACTTCAGTAATTTCTAAAGACTATCTATGTTTTTAACCCCCGACGCAAACGGAGGGGTGAGTTTAACGCGTGTGTGTATGGGTGTGTCTGTCTGTGGCATCGTACCTTACCTCTTCTAATGTTCTTGGGAGGTAGGTATCATACAATACCTAATTAATTACAGCTTGCGGACTATTGGCGGGCTGTGAGTCTATGAGCCCAACCAGCCTTTGGAGCAATCGAGAAGTACTCACGCCGCCGCGCCGCACAGTGGCCTGGAAATCGAGCTCCATAGACATAGAACCTTAATGTCAGGAATAAAATTTAAAACAAATTTAATGTCTCTGGTATACCTCCCTTTATTTCATATTATAGTATGAAGGGTATAAGTAGCTCCACGAGTGAGAAAAAAAAAGTTTTGTTTTTTTTTGTATGGAAGAAAACACTTAAAGTAATTTTTTTTTTAACTGAATGAAACTGAAGGGCTGGTGCTCACATCTTCTATTGCACCTTACACAGCGATCAAGATGACATACAATTCCTTCACCTTTGGGTGCCTATTTGCGCGTAGCAAACGTTTGAAATTTGGAATTTTCGATAAATTATTTTTCAAACCTTAGTCGTAATTTAATGAAGTTGCCTATCGCTTTGAATATGAATATGCGCCGCCGGCAGACAAATCCTCATCCTAGCTGGGCGCGATATAACTTTGAGAAACGATAGGTTCTCAAATAAACTACACAAGGGTATTTTGTTTGTTGATTTTTTCCGCAATTCGACACGAACGTCGGCATCGCCGCGATCTGCCGCGTCGCGTGTCTTAGGGTTGCCAACTGTACTTTAAAATAAAGTATCTTACGTGATTTTTAACCAACTTGAAAAAACAGGAGGCGGTTCTCAATTCGTCGGAATCTTTTTTTTAAGTACGTTTAGCGATAATTCTTTACCACGTGGACCGATTTCAATGATTTGAAAGGGGTTACTTACCTTGTAAATTTGGTCTAGTTCTGATGAGAAGAGATCCATGAGAAAATAATCAAACTCTTAAATTTTGCATAGCATGTGCACGACAAATTGGCGAGTAATTCTATACCACGCTAACCGATTTCGATTATTCTTTTTATGTTGGAAAGGAGGTACTTCAGGGGTACTCTCGTATAAATTAGGTCAAGATCTAATGGTGGAGTACAAGATGAGGTAATAGAACTCCTCAAACAATGCTGAAACTTAAACTGACAGCACCTCAGTAATCGAATGCAGTGCATCAATAGTGTATTCAAAAATCACTCACTGCGGAAAGGTGAAAAAAATCACAAAAAAATCAAGAACGTTAGATGTATGGACGTCAGACCTTCCCCGCGCCAGCATAACACGATATTTGTAAAAACGTACAAATAACATTCGCTACCGCCCAATCAAAGCGCGATATCACCCGATACCACCCAATCAGAGCGCGCGCCGTCCCCTCCGCTGCCCGCGCAGCTCGGCGAAGCTGTTTCTCATATAAGCATTGGACAGTCCGACGTCCAAACTCTTCTAAATGTTCTTGTAAAAAATATATGTTTCAAAATTTCAATAAATAATACTATTTTTATGAGACTGAACTTTTTATTTACCATCACTGAAATGAGAAATACGTAATTTATTTCTTTTTCAAAAAGATGGCAACCCTACGTGTCGTCGGCACGCGGCGGCGGGTCGGGTGTTCTCGAACAACGCTCGTCCGCTCCGATTGTTCCGCGAAATTCTGTGACGTGCGAGATTCCACGCGCTCCGCCGCCGCCGCCGCGGGACGCGCCGGAGGGCTGCCGTGGAATTCACATCCGAATGCGAAGTTCTTATCTTGAGTGCTGAAAGATGTAAGACACATCTCGCGTTACATACAATGCCTTTGATATTGTGTGAACGTGGTATGCGCAGCTGTATGCGAAGCCCTCAGTTCGCAGAACACTGCCTGTGGCGTTTTATCAGTCGGCATAGAATTATTTGTGGCACTTGAATCCACAAAGGGAGGAGCACGCGCCGCCCGGCTGGGGGAAGGCGGCCGGCGGTCGCTGTTCTGTGCGGCAGCGTTGCAAACAATTCGTATGGATGGACAAATGTGCCGCGCCAGTCCGCTGCCGGATGGAGCGTTTTCACCTTACGTAAACTGCGATGCGACTGCAACGTCTACCGTCTCTATGAAACGATAACTCGAGAATGTCTCAACCGATTTACATGCGGTGTTTGCCTGTGCAGTATCGCGTGGGGCCGGTACTTAAAAAGGTAGGTAGGTACGGGTGGCCTTCGTGCCTTACTTGCTGCTTTAGTTATCTTGTCCTAATACTTTGCTAAACGTGCTGGTCGGTGTTGTGCTGTAATGTACCGGAGTTCTTGTAGCACAACACCGATTACTCTGCTCCCCGATTGTCGGGATACAGCGTGTGGTAGGTATGTATTCACCTGAGCAGTCTGACATAATCTCCTAAAGGTTATAAAATTATATTGTTACCGCGAGCGGAGCTGCAAGCACACTGTCTCTGTATAGATGCGATATAAAATACTTCACCCAGACCCAGTTGCAATGTTTATGTAGGTCGCACAGCGCACTCGTGTTCTGAGGCCGCTGCGAGCCCCTGACCTCGAACCACCCCCGCTCTGTCTGCTGTATTAACCCCCACAATACCCCGCCCCGCACTCTACGCTACCTCCCCGCGTCACTTCCGCATCTGTACCCTTATCACGAGATTTAACCTACACCGCGTACAACGCTACGCCTGGTATCTGGTATCTGCGAAGAAAAAAAGGTATTAGTCGTAAGATTATCACACCGCCACCGGTCTTTTTTGCGCGGTAAACCGCGCGAGGCCTGCCGTCACTTTGTCCGCCCTATATAAAATAGGGCAGTCGCCGTGGCCGGTCGGCTGGCGATTTAGTAGCGGTCACTTTGTCCGCCCTAAATTATGGCGGTCGCAGTGACCAACTGCTGGCTAGGGGCGAGCGGCCTCGAAGCCGTTCTGCTGCTGCCACGTTCTGCAGTCTCTCGACTGCTGCAGCTGCCTGTGGTGGAGAGAAAAGCGAATGAGTCGCGAATGTCAGTCGAACTTTGCTTGCTCGACATCGTCCCCGGCGCCTGCCGGGGCGATGGTGCTAGAAGGGACAAGTCCGCCAGTTCGATTATCACAGCGAAGAAGAACTGGCAAGAAACTTCGCTGGGTCGTGTTCTAGTCGTCGGCGGTAGGGCGGCGAGGTGGCTCCGGACCTGCGAAGTTAAAAGGATGTGTTAGTAATTTTATACATACAAATATTATAACAAAAAAAATCTTCAAAGGGTTTAGTCAAGGAGGATACGGTTTAGGGTTTCTTCTTATTTCATATAACAGTCCTTACAGAGCGTTTCAGGCATCATAAGTCCGTAGATTTCAGCCGTAGATGTCAATTATGTGTATACATAGACAACGAACGTTCAGTAGTATCGACAGGGGGCGTGTGTTCTCCGCATCATTTTGTATGGAGAAACGAAGTTCGTAAATCTATCACTAGAGGCGCTGCTCCGTTTCTCGATACAAAATGATGCGTAGAACACGGCGCGGCGTAGCGTAGTACGCGGTGTAGGTTTTTTTTTTATTGTTTCCGAACTAGCTGGCTGTGCCCGAGGTCGAAGCCTCAGGCGCAGCCAATATCACCCCCGAGGAGGTGCCAGTCCGGCTTGGAGGTGGACTAATGTCGCTGGGGAAAGGCTATTTACCCGCGATTTGAAGATCCGCGGATTGTAGGAGTGGGGAAAGATATTCCCCGGAAGCCCGTTCCACACCTTTCGCACTGCAAAGGTGTGGACGCTGGTGCACAAGAAAGATTTAGAGAATCGTGCAGTTCGAAGTACTCTTCTGTCCGATACAAAGGGGTGTTTCGCGAGAGTATGGCGGGTTTGGCGAAGGCGAACAGGGGGAGGAGGGAGAATTTAAATCTCGTGATAAGGGTACTGATTCTTCCGCTCAGGTTCTGGGACCCAAAATTCAAATGCAGGTCCGTTTCGTTTAGTTCACGACGTCACTTTATCCCTCCTTACAGGCCGGCTCTACACGTTGGCCAATGCATCTGCCAAAGCGGTTGCAAATGCTCTGCCCAACGTGTAGAGGGGGGGATTTGGTCGCTTTTGCGGGTATTGGATTGGAGAGTTGCAATCGCGTTGGCAAATGCGTTGGCGTGCATGGCTTACGGAGCGTCGGCAGTCGGCAAGCGTATTGGCATAGACATTGGCCAACGTGTGCCGGACGGAGGCCACACAGAGCATTGGCAAGCACATTGGTAAAGGCACGATCGAAGGGAAGCACTGACATGTCACCTATTTCACCCGGTGCAATGGGCTGACATCACGGATGTTGTAGGTGATGCAGCCAACCGTGTCATGTTCCAAAAAAAAAAACATTGGGCAACATGTAGCGGCACGCACCGCTAGGGTGTGGAACTGTCTTCCGGCGAGTGTGTTTCCCGAATCCTTTAACCTGGCTGTCTTCAAACGTCGTTGCTAGACAGCCTAGCAACAGTCCGCAAATCTGCTGGCATGCCACCTAACTGAGCGTGGTTTCGCGAGGAGAGGTATTTTTGGCTCTGTCGAATGCACCATTGGTCTCTCGGCACAGCCACCCATGTTGGTTTACATAAAAAAAGAGGAGGCCTATGTAAAATCTGTAAAACTGTAGGTCTCCCCCTCCCTTACCTTCTAGTACAAGGTAGGGTTCATTAAACCCACACATCGATTTTTTTTATGTAATCCGGTATGAGTGGCTGAGTCGGAGGGGCCAAAGCACATGCTCCGACCAGCCAATATTACCTCCGAGAAGGTAGGTGCCATACCGGAGACTTCCCTGGATTGCTGGCTATACTGGATAAATGGACTAGAGGAGAACACAACCGAGACTGCTATGCGGCATCTTACATCCAGCACGGTGGTATCAACTCGGTCGGCTACAATTTGACTTTATCAAATTATCACCTACCTAGCAAGCGGCAAGGGAAGATACCTACAGTTTTACACCGGTTCCGAACGGTGAAGTATGCACGTAATTTTTTTCGTAAGAAAAACATCATTGGTACCTACACGCCGACCGGAACCTCGGACCTCTCGCATGAGAAGCTGATGTCCAAACCACTCGGCCTCCCGCCACTTGCAATTGCAACACTGCACTGAACGAAACGTCGGTCGAAACGGCTATGTAAATAGTTCGTGTTTTCCGTCCAGTTTAGTGTAGCCGACATGAAATGAAGGGAAGCACTGACATGGCACCTAGTTCACCCTGTGTTATGGGCTGACATCACGGATGTTGCAGGTTCCATAAAAAAAAAAAAAAAGGTGGTCGTTCGAAATTACGATAAAAAAATTGGTTGTCTGTAAAGTCGGTTTACGGACGATAGTTTTACGTGATAACGTCATAAAGTGGTAAGACTACTGGGAGCGGTTCTAAATCGATATTGTGATACATATTCGGACCCTTGTTTCATGAATATTCTAAATTTGAAATCTTTTCCGACCGGCCAGATGCGCTTAATATATTATGGTACGAGTAACCTCCTATCAATTTGTGCTGCCCTGGTACTTTAGAACCAGAGAGATAAATGTGTACAGGCCGACGCTTGGGCCGATTGTGCCTCTCTATCGCTTGTTACGTGCTCTCGCTTGCACACACAGGCTGAGATGGAACGTGACACTTTTTCGTGCGTGTAGCCGGTGTTCATCAATTTATAAGACGTGACGTTATCACGTCAAAAAATTGTCAATATTTTCCGCCCAGTTCAGTCAGTGTGGCCGACGCATCTTGTTCCGACATTAACGTTGCGTATGATGCTATTAATCGTGTACAGGTCGGTGCAGGAAGTTGCCAACCAATTTCGTGACAAAGGTTTCGTGAAAAAAAAAGTAAATGCTATCTCTGTTCCACATTAAGACGAGACGGAAGTTAACTTTCTCCATACAAAATCGTCTTTCAGCATTTATGTTTTATAGCCCCCTAAACCTTATCCAATTTTTCCAAATTTGTTTTCTTGTCTTAAGGACAGTCCAATCTTCGTTCCTGTAATTTTTTTGTTTAATTCATTATACAAAAATTTGTATTTCCACTGAAAAAATTTGAATGTTTTATTTTTTGATGTCATGAAGTTCATTAAGCTTTATTGAGTCATCAGCATCACTTTAGTTAGATATAAAAAAATAAAAAGACAGGAACGTAGATTCGACTTATTACAAAAAAAAAAAAAGAATTGTAAAAATCGGATAAGGTGTAGGGGGGTAAAAAACATAAATGCCGAAAGACGATTTTGTATGGAGAAAGTTAACTTCCGTCTCGTCTTAATAAATTGTGAAGGATATTAGAATCCGTCCATGTAAACTCTATACTCGTAGTTGTTATTTTGTTTTCACGCGTACTCATTTTGACTTATATATAAGGGCATGCCCAGCCCATACGATAGTAATACGAACTCAATAATATCCTCACTAACTATCAAATCAACTAAGTGGTGGTCAACGCTCAAATGAACTTATTAGCCTAATAAAAATAGTCAAAATAATACATAATATAAATTATAGTATGCGGTATTCAGTTTCCAAATTGTTTTTTTGATCATTTTAGGCGTTCTCACTATGGTTCGACCAACGCTTTACTGAGGACATTTAATTTTATCGCGATCGTATGGGCATGTCCTTGCGTTAGTAAGTCAATGTGCGTATTATGGTAAGTTTCCGTTTAATTCGTTCCGTCAACCTTGAGGCTGGATACCGCATCGTCGTCGTCGTCTTGGCAAATAATAAACACTTCCTTTTTGTATCAGCTCTATGTCAAGTGAAAACAATGTTTACTGCTTCCTGCACTGCCTTGCCTTGCCGAATACAGAAACAAACAGCATCGCCCGCCCGCATAAGATATTTACATTCACATTTAGTTTCAGATATTCTGTATATTTTTTTTATTAATCAATTGTTTATTATTAAATTAATATTATAATATAGTAATACTAATTACAAAATAAAATATAAACCTATAACCAATACAAAACTTAATATCCCTCCTCCAGGTGTGACGATGTGGGCACTGTACCGAGGACGCTAGCGGCGTTGCCTCGCTGGATGGCAACACTGATACGCTGCCTCAGGAACTCGAGCGAACGTTGTTCTCCTGAAGCAGCGTACAGGGACATCCCGATGTCTTTCGATGTATTTTGATATTTATTTCGCCATATAGAACACACAACATTAACAACATTTCATTGAGACATTTTTTTTTATTGCTTCCGTACTGGGTGGCTCTGCCCGAGGTCGAAGCCTCAGGCGCAGCCAATTTCACCGCCGAGGAGGTGCCAGTCCGGCTTGGAGGTGGACTAATGTCGCTGGGGAAAGGCTGTTAACCCGCGATTTGAAGATCTGTGGATTGATTGCATAGTAGTGGGGAAAGATATTCTCTGGGAGCCCGTTCCACACCTTTGCAGTGCGGCACAAGAACGATTTAGAGTATTAACATATTATGTATATTCAGTATGGTTCGTCATTTTTTTTTTGTCAGCAGTGTAATCTATAAGGAAGAACCGAGGGAAGAACCGGGTAAGAAACCTTAGAGCTTTTTTTAAATATTATAAGGTTTAATTACGTTAAATATAACATACTCAGTGATATGCATATAAGTCAATGAACATACTATCTACTATACTAAAAATTAAAAATGTTACGTAAAGATAGAACAAAACACATCTTTACTGACTATATAGAACTCCGATGGCCAACTTCGCAACACGACAGAACAGCTAAGGAAAATCACATTACCCACGTTCCTAGACAGCTGCCCTCCGAAAATAGATTTCACGTAACCTTGTACCTGCGAATTCAATAAGAAACAAATAAATCTCTTTAAACTCACCACCGCGCCGCCCACGCGCCGCCTCCTCACATTTCGCACCCTCTGCCCAAGAGCGTTAGAGCAGGTAGGGACGTCTGACTCTCCAATGCTTGTATGAGAACCAGAGTCGCCGAGTTCCGCGGGTAGCGGAAGGGACGGCGCGCGCTCTGATTGGATGTTGCCGGGTGGGGGAAGGTGTGTGTGCTATGTGGCCAGCGGGCGACCGACGAATGTTATTGGTACGTTTTTACTAATATCGTGTTACGCTGGCCCGGGGAAGTTTTTTTTTATGGAAACTGACACGGTTTGCTACATAGCCTACAACATCCGTCATGTCAGCCCATAACACCGGGCCGCGTGAACTTGGTGCCGCGTGAGTGCTTCCCTTCGGTCGTGCCGGCTACACTGAACTGGACGAAACACACAAACTATTTACATAGACGTTTCGACCGACCTTTCATTCAGTGTGGTGGTAGCAACCCGGGCGGGTTAAACCCTACCACCTAGTAATATAAGAAGGGAGTCATATCCCGACGTCCCTACCTCTTCTAACGTTCTTGCCTCTGCCTTTCCGTTTCGCCCGCTCTGGCCTACCACCACCGTTACGAGTTACGACACGCTTATGGATCCGTTTCGCCCACTCTGCTCCACATTTTGTCCCCTTTCCCGGTTTCGTGCCGTCTTTCCCATTTTCGCCCACTCTTTCCCCCTTTTCGCCCGCCCTCTGCTCCCTGTTTCGACACCTCGCGTTCCGCGTTCGCGGCTCTGCTGCGCGCGCTCGAAGGCGAAGTTTCATGATAAACTCTCTAACGGACGGAGGTTACGAATGTGTGCGAACTATACAATATGAAACTTTCAGTCGAAGCACGCAGGAAGCACGAGGAGCAAGTTTGAAGAAGTTATTTCGAAATTTAGTGCCTGTAGCTTTGTACAGGTTGGCCAAATAGGAACGGAACAATTTTAAATTTAGGTAATTTTAGAAGAAACGATAAAGTTACCAGATATATTTCCATAATTGGGCTTTTGAGAACCCATTGGTTCTCTAAATCGTTTCTTTGTCGCACCGCTGGGCGGTGCGACAAAGAAACGACGAGTGTATTTCCCTAATCCTTTAACATGGGGTGTCTTCAAACGTCGTATTAACAGGCTAGACAGCCTAGCAACAGTCCGAAAATCTGCTGGCATGGCACCTAACTGAGCGTGGTTTCGCGAGGAGAGATGATTTTGGCTCTGTCGACTGCACCATTGGTCTCTCGTTACAGCCACCCATGTTGGTTTACATAAAAAAAATATTATTCAGGCGTGTCTACGAATCGTACCGGCTTCTCAATTACATATTACATATCACACACGCTGAACCCCGACAATCGGGGTAAGCAGAGCAATCGGCGTTGCGCTTCAAGATCTCTGGTAAATTACAGCACAACTCCGACCACCACGTTTCGCAAAGTATTCGAACAAGATTCAATCGATCAAGCAGCAAGTCAGGCACGAAGACCCACCTGCTGCATGTCTCGGTGGAAGTACCGTGCCAAAGTGAGAGGTGGTGAACCTGTCGCCCTTTAGCACGGCATCTTGTCCTTATCCCTTAGCCGCCTTTTACGACATGCATGGGGAGAGATCCAGTGGGCCTATTCTTTTTAAGTACCGGCCCCACACGTTCTCAATTACGTATGGAAAATAATATCTGTCCAATGTCTACTTCTTTTCATTGCGTTTTCTTCATGACACTTTCTGCCAGACCAGCGCAGCGGTACCTATCCCATTAACACATTCTCGTGTTAAATTCCGGTCTGTTTGCATAGACACGTCCCTTTAGTCGGCGCCACAGACAGAACACACCGACTCGCACTCACTTGGCCGGGTTTTTAAAACCGTATTAAGGGGCCACCTCCCTAAATTGTGCCTCTCATTCTAACAATGCGCTTTTTATTTTATTATGAAGAAATTATACAACTTATAAAAAAAAACCTATGGGAGAAACATGCATGATAAAATTATTAATGTTTTTCAATATAAATATTTGGTACTTATAATAATAAAAAATAATAAAAAAAACTTAATAAACTTTTAGTTTTTTTTTTCAATTATTATATGTGGAGTACCAAATATTTTTATTGAAAAACATTAATAATTTTATCATGCATGTTTCTCCCATAGAATTTTTTATAAGTTGTTAAAATTCTTCATAATAAAATAAAATGTATGAAAAACGGCCAATGTTAGAAAGGAGCCCCCTTAAACAATACACTCGCCGAAAAGCACTTGGCATGTTTACAACGCTCGCCAACAAAACACTAATTTCCGCAACAAGACGTACACAGCGACCTTGCGCCATTCCCTCCGTATTCATTCAATAATGGAGGTTATTAATAATTCAGAACCGCGTCCGCAGTCCGCTCTCGCGATTCTCCGCGACCGCCGCGCCCCCGCCGCCCTAGGCGGGACGGGAGCTAGGGGTAGGGGGTGGTACAGGCTGGCAAGTTCACACACCCACCGCCCACTTATGTGACCCACCCATACCTACCTACCATAACGATCGGCATACCACCCCCCCGGTGCAGTCAGCAGGCTGCTGTACTACAAACCACACACACGCTGTAGCCCGATTATCGGGGTAAGCAGAGCAATCGGTGCTGTGCTGCAAGGAATCTGATGGTAAATATTGTCAGCCTCGGTAGCTCAGTGGTGCGGTCGGTCGACTGTTCTTAAGCAACGCTGAGATGGGTGACCGCCCGACCGTTGGAGGCTGACCGTGATTCGGATTTCACGTTAAACTGTAGGTAGGTCCCTTCCCTTCTTTCCTTACTAGGTGGTAGGGTTTATCCCGGCCGGGTTGGTACCACCGCACTGAGCGAAACGTCGGTCGAAACGGCTATGTAAATAGTTCGTGTTTTCCGTCCAGTTCAGTGTAGCCGACATGAAATGAAGGGAAGCACTGACATGGCACCTAGTTCACCCGGTGTTATGGGCTCACATCACGGATGTTGTAGGCGATGTAGCCATCCGTGTCAGATCAATAAATAAAAAAAAGCCCCAGTTGCACTCCGGGAGTGCCGGCAGAAGTGAAAACTTTTTGTATTTCCGTAAATAATTTTTAGGTGGTTATAAAAAAACCTAAACACCCCAAAAAAATGTAAACACCGTAACATTGCTTAAAAAAGAAAACAAAAGAAAAAAAAAACAAAAAAAAATTTGAGGTATTCGAACCCATGGTCAAAAAATACAAATCCTACACTCTTACCATTGAGCTACGAAGTCAAATAAAATACCAAACGAATATCGGATTCCCTTGATTCGCTATTAAATAAATCTGACGCTTTTTCGATGAGGCTACGGATCTGCACCATCCGATCTTTTCCGGAACCGCCATCTAGTTGATATAATTAAAATTATTTGAGTTTCTGTTTGCTATTTATAACCGTACGTACCGCCATCTAGTTGATATACTCGCTCGATAGAGGGCAGTGTTTAATAGTATTTTGTAACTTAACCCTTAATGCAATGACTTAAGGTTACATTTTAAATAATAAAAATAAATCTGACGCTTTTCGAGATCTGACGCCAATCTAACATTTTTTACCCACCTAAAAAAGTGCCAAGCGCCGCTAAAGAAGTTTTCACTTCAAAAATGCCCGCCTGAGTGCCCGTCCGTACCGATGATGGTGTGTAGAGAATCCTATTATTGGAATCTGGCACCCCTAACCATTGACTTATATATATCATATCACTGCCCCTAACTGGATACTCACTCTGGTGCTAAAAGGTACATCGATCAACTACCAAGTGCCTACGTGCATACGATTGTTAAAGGTGATCCAGATAGAATGAGCCGCGTCATAAAATATAGCACGCCACGTGATTCTGTGCATAGTTCAAATGGTTAAGATCTTTACAAATGCAAGAATGTTTAGCATGTGCACAGAACAGGTACACCAGCTATTTCCATTTTCACATAAAGCGAGTGAACGTGTGTGTGTGTGTGTGTGGCAAAGTGATTGTGGTACTGTCAGCAAACTGAGAAATTCGCGTCGTCGTAAATATTCGTACATAACTGCAGGTACGCGATGTTGCCAATTCTGCGGATAATATCCGCAGAACTTAACCAATTTAAGATAAATGCTATTAAAAGACATTTACCACTTTGAATGTTCAAATCATCCATGTAAGTAAGGTCCCTAAGGACGTAGTAATTTTTTTTTATGGATCTGACATCCATAAAAAAAAATGCCCGGTAGCTGAGCTCCAAATGATATCTATTGTTGCAGACAACTACACGCTGGACGCGGAGTACATCCGGCTGCACCTGGGCGAGCTGAGCGCGGTGCAGGAGTCGCGTCTGCTGCAGCTGCGCAAGTGGCTCGCTGAGCTGCAGAAGGGCAAGGTGTGTTTGTCCTGTCAGTCTTATTCTGTCAATCCTGTAGTTTCAGTATTGATCTGTCAGTCCTGTTCTGTCAGTCCTGTTTTCAGTCCTGTAGTGTCAGTATTGATATGTCAGTCCTGTTGTGTCAGTATTGATCTGTCAGTCCTGTTCTGTCAGTCCTGTTCTGTCAGTCTTATTCTGTCAATCCTGTAGTGTCAGTATTGATCTGTCAGTCCTGTTGTGTCAGTATTGATCTGTCAGTCCTGTTCTGTCGGTCCTGTTCTGTCAGTCTTATTCTGTCAGTCCTGTTGTGTCAGTGTTGGTCTGTCAGTCCTGTCGTGTCAGTTTTGAGCTGTCAGTCCTGTTCTGTCAGTCCGGTTCTGACAGTCCTATTCTGTCAGTAGGTACACTCAAGTATCATACAAAGTTACCGCTCGGTGCGGTGGCATATCAGCATAAAAATTACATTGAAGTTTCTACCTGCACATAGGGCTGCCATCTCTAAAGTCATTAAACTAGTACCTACAAAAAGAAATAAAACCCCGAATTTTTTCATATAAAACCCGGACATTGTTTTTTTTTTTATACCTAAATAAATATTTATTGATCACGAACAATAATGTACACAAGACAAATAAATTAATAAAACTAAACAACACATAATGCTAATTACAAAATAATATAATAAACCTATAGCCTTCAGAAAGAGGAAAAATCCGGGGTAACGTCCGGCCAAATCCGGGGAAATGGCTGCCAAAACACAACAAAATTCAGATAATTTAAAACTCATAACCCCTCCCCACCTTTGCGTCGGGGTTCAAAATATATGAGGACATGTAACGACGTGTGTTACGCTACGCGTGGCGTGGGAGAAGAAATCGTACAGTATAGGTATGCTGTCACATAGAGGTCGGACGGAGTGGCGGTGAAGGAATGTTAAGGTGGCGACTGACATGAGCATTTGCTCGATGTGAATATTCACATCGAGCATTTGTTCGTTGTGAGCAAATGCTCACGACACCTGAATGTTCGTCTCGAATATATGCTCGGCTGTGCTCCATATCCATCCAGTTGTCGTCAAGATGGCTTTCACATAGCTAATGTTTCTAGGTTGGCTCCTACAGGACAAACGAGTTTAGTGTAGAAGCTTAAATAAAATAAACAAATGTGTTGATGTGGTGCCATGCCGGCACGACTTAAAGGGAATCTTACAACAACTATTGTATTTTTATTTTATATTTTTTATTATATTAGTAATTTTAGGTTATTTTTAATTTCTCCTTTCGGAAAGAAGCAAGCAGGCTGGTCATTTTTCTTTTGCATTCTTCCACTTCTACATCAATTTCGGCAGCTATTTCCACCCATGCGTCGTTTTTCTTTAGTTTATTAAAATGATCTTGATGGGTAGGATCCCAAAGTTGGCGATGATTGTGGTATTTATCGATGAATGAAAGAGTTTTTTCTTGAGTCCACTGCATTTTACCGATTAACAAAACAACACAGACACCGAAAACGCAGGCGCGAAATAAATGCGCTCGCGACGGCGCTCGAGCTAGCGACTGACCGAGCCGAAAAACCGACAGCCGAGTGGAGCGCGCTCGGGCGCTCGGCGCTCGCCATCGAGCTGCTCGGCTCGCTGTACTGACATGCCGAATATTCGACTTGTAACATGCTTACATCGAGCAAATGCTCATGTCAGTCGCCACCTTTAAACTTGCAGGTGCCGAACGACACGACCCTACTGCGGTTCCTGAAAGCGCGCGACTTCAGCGTGGAGAAGGCGCGCGAGATGCTCTCCGCGTCGCTGGTGTGGCGCAAGCGGCACCAGGTCGACCGCATCCTCTCCGAGTACGAGACGCCGCAGGTCATCAGCGACTACTTCCCCGGCGGTTGGCACCATCACGACAAAGGTGAGAGGTCAAGCGCCGGCGCTGTGACAGAGGAGGGAGGCAGGGCCGAATCTAGGATCTGTAGACCCCTAGGCTTAACCTGTCGTGCGGGCCCTTCTAGCGAACCCTGTAATCGTATTTTAAAGAAATGTTTATTACTAAAAACCTGAAACAAAAAATGTTAATGAAATTGTAGAACATTATTACGAGGCATTATTACGCCATGCAATTTGTTATGTAGGATTTCTCATTGTCTTATGATTATATGGGTCCCGCACCATAGTATTTGAATAGAAACATTTTTTTACTAATTTTCTTTTTGTGGTGCCGGCCCCTAGGTTGTAGTCTAGATAGGCTGCGCTTAAAATCGGCCCTGGAGGGAGGTGTGATGGTGGCGAGGCGACGCAGGCAGTGTAGCAATCCCC
This sequence comes from Nematopogon swammerdamellus, assembly GCA_946902875.1. Lineage (NCBI taxonomy): Eukaryota > Metazoa > Arthropoda > Insecta > Lepidoptera > Adelidae > Nematopogon > Nematopogon swammerdamellus. Next base: position 18,416,838 of record OX336347.1, read on the forward strand.
TCGGCACACAGTTTTTTTTATGGATAGCTCGACATGTGGCATCGCTTCACCTACTAGTAGGTGTCTAACGAAGCCCATGGACCTTCAGTAATACACGGGGATTGCGATAATGCCATGCCAGCCTGATAGGAGCCTTTTCACGCCCCTATTGAAAACCCCAGGCTGTGCTTGAGAGGAAATAGATGCGCAGGGAGTGCATTTATGTTTATGCTAAATACGTCGGCCTCGGTAGCTCGGCGGTGCGGTCGGTCGACTGTTGTTCGTGATAATAAGCACACCTGGGCGCGGTCAGGTCTTGATGGGTTGTTTAAGTTCTAGTATAGTACCCCATTATTTGGTACCTTATTTGAGACACGGCGTACACTGGTGTAGCGTAAAAAGTCTGCAATAACAGAAAAAATCAACAAGTCTTACAGTAGTCGCCAATGATGTGTAAAATTTATTTCACACTGTGTTTACGGAAGCTCGATTGACAGCTGTTGACGTGCGCCAACTGTAGGCCGCACCGAAGAATCATAACATACTTCATTCACAAACTCACAACATAACAGTCACTTCCTTAACGCATTTCCGCTTCATTCAAAAAATTACTGCCCACACCGAGAGCTAAGATGTCGCACATCAACAATATGTCTTGTTATGTTGCAGACGGTCGACCATTGTACATTCTGCGACTGGGCCAGATGGACGTGAAGGGACTGCTGAAGTCTATCGGAGAGGACGGCCTTCTCAAACTGGTAGGTGTTGTACTGTTTAAATCATAATAGATTTATCACCAACTCATTACCAGCTATTATTGGGTCATGTACATCATTTAACTTTTCCATTCCATGCAGTTTGGCTCGGCGTGTGAGTGTGGAAAAAACTTGTACGTTGGAATTTGCGGTAGCCGACCAAACTGTCACCTTTTTTAATGGAAAGGGCAGCAGGTGTCTAAAGGGGATTGCGAATGCCATGCCAGCCTAAAAGAACCCTTTTTATAGCCCCTTTTGAAGTGTGTTCTGCATTTTCCTGGAGACACAGCCCTGAATGTCTGATTAATTGTAGAGCTATTGATTATTAACCTTTTCAATCGCCAAAATCTATCAAGAAATTGCCCTTGATTCTCAAGGAAAGGTTTTCAGTGACATCGTTTCAATGGCAGTATGTGGCGGCGAAACGGTCATGAATTTATTGCTATGACCAAAATTATCATCTATTTTTATAATATTTCGATTTAAGTGTTGTCAAACTTACCGCCGATATTACCACACTTAATACTGTTATTGCCAGTATTACCACACTTACCACCGGCATTGCCACACTTACCGCCGCCGATATTACCACACTTATCGCTGGTATTGCCACACTTATCGCTGGTATTGCCACACTTACCACTGAAATTGCCACACTTACCACTGAAATTGCCACACTTACCACTGGTGTTACCAAGGTTACCACTGGTATTGCCACACTTACCACTGAAATTGCCACACTTACCACTGGTGTTACCAAGGTTACCACTGGTATTGCCATATTTACCACTGAAATTGCCACACTTATCACTGGTATTACCAAGGTTACTACTGGTATTGCCACAATTAACGCTGGTATTACAACTCAATCAGTGTTGCCAACATTACGACCAGCGTTGCCAACTACCTAACACAAACATCTCACAATGCCCCCCAGACGCTCCACGTATGCGAGGAGGGCCTCAACCTACTAGCGGAGGCGCCGCGCGAGGCGGAGCGCGCAGTTCAGTCGTGGTGCCTCCTGGTGGATTTATTGCTATTACCAAAATTATCATCCATTTTTATAATTATTAGCTTTGGGTTTTGTCAAACTTACCGCCGATATTACCACACTTAATACTGTTATTGCCAGTATTACCACACTTACCGCCGCCGATATTGCCACACTTATCGCTGGTATTGCCACACTTACCACTGAAATTGCCACACTTACCTCTGGTATTACCAAGGTTACCACAGGGAATTGCCACACTTACCGCCGCCGATATTGCCACACTTATCGCTGGTATTGCCCCACTTGCCCCTGAAATGGCCACACTTACCACTGGTATTACCAAGGTTACCACCGGTATTGCCACACTTACCGCCGCCGATATTGCCACACTTATCACTGGTATTACCAAGGCTACCACTGGTATTGCCACACTTACCACTGAAATTGCCACACTTATCACTGGTATTACCAAGGTTACCACCGGTATTGCCACACTTAACGCTGGTATTTATTACAACCCAACCAGTTTTGCCAATATTATTACCAGTGTTGCCAACCTTACGACCAGCGTTGCTATCTACACAAACATCTTAAAATGCCCCCGCAGACGCTGCACGTATGCGAGGAGGGCCTCAACCTGCTAGCGGAGGCGTCGCGCGAGGCGGAGCGCGCGGTGCAGTCGTGGTGCCTCCTGGTGGACCTGGACGGGCTGAACATGCGCCACCTGTGGCGGCCCGGCGTGAGGGCGCTGCTGCGCATCATACAGATCGTGGAGGCCAACTATCCGGAGACGATGGGCCGCGTGCTGATCGTGCGCGCGCCGAGGGTCTTTCCGATACTGTGGACTATCGTTAGCACCTTTATAGGTATGTTATGTGGCTCATGTTGTTTTTTTTTATCGATAGCGCGACATGTGGCATCGTTTCACCTACAAGTAGGTGTCTAACGATGCCCATGGACATTTTGTGACATGTTTATTTTGTTGTTGTTTTTGTTATTGTTATTGTTGTTTTGTTGTTGTTGTTGTTGTTGTTGTTGTTGTTGTAGGGGTTGGTAGGTATGTTGTTCTAGTTGTTTATTTTGTAGTTTTTGTTGTTGTAGGGGTTGGCTCTAGGCCTGCAAACTAGTCCCTCTTGGCCGGGGACCTTCGTGCAAAACCCCTTGATTCGCAGTCACCCCGGTCGGCGGCCTATGTCCTCAATTTTTTTTATTTTTTTATGGAAACTCACGCGGTTGCCTTCATCACCTGCAACATCCGTGATGTCAGCCCATAACACCGGGTGAACTAGGTGTCATGTCAGTGCTTTCCTTCATTTCATGTCGCCTACACTGAACTGGACGTAAAACACGAACTATTTACATAGCCGTTTCGACCGAGACGTGTCATTTAGTGCGGTGGTACCAACCACCCGGGCGAGATACCCATACCACCTAGTAATGTAAGAAGGAAAGGGACCTACAGTTTTACGTGGAATCCGAACCACGGTCAGCCTCCAATGGCAGAGCGATCACCCATCCAAGTACTGACCGCGCCCAGGTGTGCTTAAGAACAGTCTACCGACCGCACCACTGAGCTACCGATGCTAATCTGCCAATTAATTATTTTATTTCACAATAAAAATTGTGCTATCTTAATTTTTGGTAAAACCCAATTTGAATCCATTACCTTAATCTATCATACCATACATTACATATCTACTACAAATTAAGAACTCATAAAAATGCCAAATCTATATTTTATTTACGGTATTATTGACATTTGAATAAGTCTAGATATAGAATTTAGGGCTGCCAAGATCGACGCTAAGCTCATACATGGATAGAGCTTCGAAAACGTCACTGGAAGCATCCTACAGAATATGGATAGGTAGAGAGAGGGAGGTCGAGAGCGGGACTGGTGGTTTCCCCGCGTCCTAGTCAACGCAGACTAGCTGACGAGGGCTTGATGCGAGCCGAAACGTGAAGCATGCGCGGGAAATTTAGAGTGGCCACTCGCTAGTCCCGGCCTCGATTAACACCCTCCTCTACTGCCGATGGGCCCGGACATGTTCGGTGAAGCCATCGCAAGCTTAGTTCCACACCTTAAAAAAAATTCGACACCACAGCCCCCCCAATATTTTTAACAAGTCGGTGCCCCTGCACATCCCAAAGGTTTGCTCGAATATAATGCAGATCTGCATTAAACCAACCTTTTTTGTACCAGATTTTATAGTAAAATGGTGTACAATAAACAATAAATACAATACCTAAGTTTAGTAAATTACTAATAATGAAGAGAAATCTGTATATCTAAATGATTGCCTGAATGCACAGGTCAAAAGTTTCACACATAGTAATAATTAACCTTAATTTAGCACACCAAGGCGCTGTGGAATTTTTTTACGCAATTAAAATGTAGGTGTGAAAATCTAGCACATTGATTTGTAGCTAATTGGTTTGATATCTGCGTTTGTTCAGATGAGAACACCCGGAGTAAGTTCCTATTCTACGGAGGCAAAGACTACCTCCAGCAGGGCGGCTTACTGGACTACCTGCCTAAAGATCTCATCCCCGATTTCCTGGGTGGACCCTGCAAGGTATGTTGCCGCATAGAATTACCGATTTTATATGAAAATAACCCTCTTAAGTGCGAATTTTGTTCACACACAGAAGGTCCTTAAGCCATTCTCTCTTTTCTATAATGCTATTTTCTCTATAAACGCTTAGGATGCATACATACCACACGCTGTATCCGGACAATCGGGGTAAGCAGAGTAATCGGTGTTGTGCTGCAGGTACTTTTGTAAATTACATCACAACACCGACCACCACGTTTAGCAATGTATTCGGACAAGATAACTATCAAGCAGCAAGTAAGGCACCCACCTGCTGCATGACTCGGTGGAAGGATCGTGCCAAGGTGGCTAGCCTAGTCCTTAGTATATAAGCTTCAAAATGCTTTTTGGCCTATGAGGACTATTTCATAATTTTTTTCTAGATTTATTTACCTCTCTGACCGATTTAATAAGGCCCCCTGCCAGTGCGGCTGGCTATGAAACTGTAAAAACACCACGAAAACATTTAGAATGTAAAATCATCTGCAGCTCTGTAAGTTTAGAGACAGAGACAATAGTCGACTTTTCCAATACTACATTACAAATGGCTTGTACGGGTGAACTCGAGGTCGTAGTCTCAGCCATGGCCAATTTCATCCTCAAGCAAGCGCCTGGATCATCGTGAAGGTTGGCTGATCTCTCTAGAGAAAAATAACCTTCTCAACGTAGTCGCTGTCAGTGACTATGACAGAGTTCTAATTTCTGATTTGAAATTAATTCAAATGCTTCGTTCCTTTAAAAATTATTTTGTTTTATTGTAATTTATAAGTAATCACAAATTTATACCGTGCAGCGCCGTCACTGGATACTGGCATTAATAAACTAATTTCCTATTCGTTTGGTTGCCACTATTTAAAAAAAAAGAAGATGTAGAAATAAAATTGGCAGATATTTGTAGTACAGGCGTATTCGACATATTTGGCGAGTATAATAAATTTTAATGTGATATGTTGGCAACGCAGACCGGTATCGTAGAGCCGCCTGCGTTTGTGCCGCACCATTGTTACGAGAGCACTCGGGGAGCGGACGCGTTGATCTACGTGAGCCTACAACAATACGTGTCGACCTCATGTCTTCCTTGTCCCACACATTCGCGGCGGCGTACCATCACCGTGTACCACTTGTAGACCGAGTAGATGCTCTTAGAGTCGGCGGTGTTGTGAGATATTTGTGACTACATCATTTTTGGATCAACATCGGTTTAAAGGCGAATCAACACGTTGGCCAAGCAAGGCGAACATTTAAGTTTCACCTCCTTTCAATTGATTAAGCGCCGTTCTCGCGAGGCGACTTAGTCAGTCAACTTTTAGTTTTAGTTAAAAATGAGTTAAAAACAAACTAATTGCGTTCTCACACTTGGACCCATAAATCGAATCAACCGGACAGACACTCCAAGATGTCGCCAAACAAAGTCATGCGAAGGTCGACTTTCGACCTGACAAGTACATTCTTGCATTCCACAAGGTCGTGTGACGTCATGAATTGTACCAACTCCACCTCAAAAGTTGACATGGATCAACTTTCTGGGAATCACATTTTATTGAAAGTATGTTCTTGCGATACGAGAGCCTTTAAATTCGCAAACTATTTCAAATTGACAAATTAAAATTGCCCACAGCTATACATAGTTAGAACGATCTATCAACAAAAATGTTTTCTTTAGTTGACCAATAAAATGTAATGGCGGAACCACACTTCGTTATTCGTTATTTGTTATGCGGCTATGCCGTATTCGCCCAAATATTTGCTATGTGAGCGAGCAACGAACATGCTATCCACACTTCGTGCCAGTATGCCAAACATGCCAAATATGTGTGTTGTTTGCGTAAAATCATTAGTCCACACGCAAAACACAAGATGGGCGTGTTGACAGCGGCAGCAGCTTATTTTTACCTAAATGCAGCTTACCAATACCTGTTGTATAAGTACAAAGTTAGTAAAAGATCGAATACATACAAAAAAAATGAGCGAGCGAACGAGCGCGAATGAGTGAACGAAGTGTGGGCAGGCGACGCACATATTCGGCTTATTCGTGTCCTTTGATGTGTGCCAAAAAACCGACAAGTGGACGGATACGCGTATTCGCTATTCGTTTATTCGTGCTATGCGGGCGAATAACGCAAATGTAGACGAATGAGCCCTCCACACTTCGTCTTATGCGGGCAAATAAGGCGAATAACAAATAACGAATAACGAAGTGTGGTTCCGCCATTAGACCGATGTGTGAACCCAGCTTACAATCTGTTGCTCCTAATGTAGTCTAATGCACCCTCTTTTGATCGTGTGATGCTTTCCATTGAGGTGATAACTACTTTGGCAGCTTTGAAGTGCCAACTGGGAAACTGGCCAAGAGATTTTTTTGTCGCCGTGTGTAGATTTGGACATTTGAGATGATATACCTTTGTTGATTTATAATATGTTTACCAGTTTCTAATTTACCAATTTGGAAACCAACAGGTTTTTATGTCAACATTTTCAGAATGTTGTCTAAACTAATATTATAAAGTGGTAAAGTTTGTAAGTTTGGATGTAGGAGCTAATCTCCGAAAATACTCATCCAATTTAAAAAAATTCTTTGACCAATATTTAGAATGGGCCTTCGGGATGGACATAGGCTATTTTCAACTTCTATTATTCTGTTTGAAAGAACAACACGACTGCACACACATGGGAACGTTTTTATGTGATAATTTTTTTTTTTTCATTTTAAAAAGGCTAATAGAAATGTTCTCCTATAACCCCGTTTTTGTAACTGTGCACTTCGAGCTTTCAAAGTCGTTAGGTTCGCAGGACTGAATTCACCCCCGCTTACTTCCTCACCTCTCCGCCGACACCTATCAGTTCACACACGGCGTCGGCGGAGAGTTGAGGAAGTAAGCGGGGGGTGAATTCAGTCCTGCCAACCTAACGAATTTGACAGCTCGAAGTGCACAGTTACAAAAACGGGGTTATACCTTCCGATTTTTTATGGAACCTGTAATGGTCGGTTACATGATCTACGCCCGTGATGAACTAGGTGCCACTGTCTGCATAATGATGTATTTGCAAGTGTACCAAACTCTAATGTCTCATGGAGCATCTACTCGGCCCGCCGCCGAATCAACACACTCGTACGGCTAAAAGCAAACGTTCGTCGAGTTAGCACCATCGGCTACAGTTTCATTGGCTCCGACCACTCTCACCAACTAACTCACTATGAGGTCAACTTGATGATGCTATGCTACCGATTCTACCCAAACTTTTGTCATGTTGTAGATCTGTCAGTCACACTTGTAAACTCGCCCATTTCATTAGGTGCGTTTCTAGCGACTGGGGTAATCTTGTATATTCTCTAAGCGCTGCGAATGCGCGTGTCGGTGACGATAAGTTACCGTAGGTCGCTGAAACGCTGCTATTTTACCGCAATCAACGTGAATACGAGACGCAATATCATTATCCAGCAAATAAGTATATAGTGTCGGCACAATTTCAGATCACTTTTTGTTACAAACACAAATTCTGTCGGCTAGAAAATTCTGTGAAATTGCAAGCTTGGAAATCATAAGAAATGTTCGCCGTGTTGTGATGAGCACAGTCTCAATATTCCACAGTACTGCTTCGTTATAGGATCGCACAATGTTCATTGTGCCGTCAGCTAAACTGTTTACTTGTATTTGAAATAATGTTGTGTAGATTAATGTCGAAAATCAAAATCATTGCATTGAAAGATTTCACCTATCACAAAACTAACCATAAATAAAATCTTTAATCAATGACCGTGCCATAAGCGGCCAGTGGCCCAGTGGTCTGGGCATCAGCTTCTCTTGATAGAGGTCCTACGTTCGAATGTAACCGGCGTGAACCAAGGAGAATACCTACGGGAGACGCAACGCTACTGCGTTTGTATCGGAGCACGGCTAGCCAAAAATCCCTACGAAAATCGAAATCGCAATTTAATCTTTTATGACGTGACTTGTCTATCTCGGTTACCCATATCGCGCCCCGCGATATGGAGAGAGACAGAGCGAGCAAGGCGAGCGACAGGTTTGTTATCGCTGGCTTGGCTCGGGTATCTGGTAGTAAGAGCCGACCGTCCGACCAATCGGAAGCCTTGCTTGACGGCAACTTGACGGGATCACTACGAATGTCAGTCTGACGGACAATGATGGTGCGGTATATCTGTGAATTTTGAAATTGTTATTTGTAATATTATTTCAAATAGTTTTTACTGAACGAATATTATTGTTTGAATAAAAAAAATATTGAAAAATTAAACAAGACTGTTGTTTTAATATTTTTGAAAAGTTGTACTAATAATCAGTGATAGGAATAAGTAGGGCTTATTTACCTAAATTTCGAGGAACAGAGTAAAAGATTGGAGACTTCCTTAAGACAATATTTTTTTCCAGTTTAATAATATTCATGGTGTTTTAATTTCGCGATTTGAAAAAAGTGGCCACCATTTTGAACTTTTTAGTTACTGGACCGATTGCTTTCAAAATCGATATCTGGGTGTCAGTGTGGGCTCTGAATACGAATCTGTAGTAAAAATTTAAAAAAGTGGCCGCCATTTTGAACTTTTTAGTTACTGGACCGATTTCTTTCAAAATCGATATATGGGTGTCTGTGTGGACTCTGGATACGAATCTATAGTCAAAATTTAAAAAAAGTAGCCGCCATTTTGAACTTTTTAGTTACTGGACCGATTGCTTTCAAAATCGATATCTGGGTGTCAGTGTGGGCTCTGAATACGAATCTGTAGTAAAAAATAAAAAAAGTGGCCCCCATTTTGAACTTTTTAGTTACTGGACCGATTGCTTTCAAAATCGATATCTGGGTGTCTGTGTGGGCTCTGAATACGAATCCGTTGTCAAAATTTAAAAAAAGTGGCCGCCATTTTGAAGTTATTAGTTACTGGGCCGTTTGCTTTCAAAATCGATATCTGGGTGTCTGTGTGGGCTCTGAATACGAATCCGTTGTCAAAATTTAAAAAAAGTGACCGCCATTTTGAACTTTTTAGTTAATGGACCGATTGCTTTTAAAATTGATATTTGTTTGTCTGTGTGGGCTCTGAATACGAATCCGTTGTCAAAATCTTAAAAAAGTGGCCGCCATTTTGAACTTTTTAGTTACTGGACTGATTACTTTCAAAACCCATATCTACATGTCTGTGTGGGCTCTGAATAACAATATGTAGTTAACATAAAAAATATGATATCGATTTTGAAAGCAATCGGTCCAGTAACTAAAAAGTTCAAAATGGCGGCCACTTTTTTTAAATTTTGACAACGGCTTCGTATTTAGAGCCCACACAGACACCCAGATATCGATTTTGAAAGCAATCGGTCCAGTAACTAAAAAGTTCAAAATGGCGGCCACTTTTTTTAATTTTGACTACAGATTAGTATTCAGAGCCCACACAGACACCCAGATATCGATTTTGAAAGCAATCGGTCCAGTAACTAAAAAGTTCAAAATGGCGGCCACTTTTTTTAATTTTGACAACGGCTTCGTATTAAGAGCCCACACAGACACCCAGATATCGATTTTGAAAGCAATCGGTCCAGTAACTAAAAAGTTCAAAATGGCGGCCACTTTTTTTAAATTTTGACTACAGATTAGTATTCAGAGCCCACACAGACACCCAGATATCGATTTTGAAAGCAATCGGTCCAGTAACTAAAAAGTTCAAAATGGCGGCCACTTTTTTTTAATTTTTACTACAGATTCGTATTCAGAGCCCCCACATACACCCAGATATCGATTTTGAAAGCAATCGGTCCAGTAACTAAAAAGTTCAAAATGGCGGCCACTTTTTTTTTATTTTGACTACAGATTCGTATTCAGAGCCCACACAGACATCCAGATATCGATTTTGAAAGTAATCGGTCCAGTAACTAAAAAGTTCAAAATGGCGGTCACTTTTTTAAATTTTGACAACGGATTCGTATTCAGAGCCTACATAAACACCCAGATATCGATTTTGAAAGCAATCGGTCCAGTAACTAAAAAGTTCAAAATGGCGGCCACTTTTTTTAATTTTGACTACAGATTCGTATTCAGAGCCCACACAGACACCCAGATATCGATTTTAAAAGCAATCGGTCCAGTAACTAAAAAGTTCAAAATGGCGGCCACTTTTTTTAATTTTTACTACAGATTCGTATTCAGAGCCCACACTTACACCCAGATATCGATTTTGAAAGCAATCGGTCCAGTAACTAAAAAGTTCAAAATGGCGGTCACTTTTTTAAATTTTGACAACGGATTCGTGTTCAGAGCCTACATAGACACCCAGATATCGATTTTGAAAGCAATCGGTCCAGTAACTAAAAATTTCAAAATGGCGGGCACTTTTTTTTAATTTTGACTACAGATTAGTATTCAGAGCCCACACAGACACCCAGATATCGATTTTGAAAGCAATCGGTCCAGTAACTAAAAAGTTCAAAATGGCGGCCACTTTTTTTAATTTTGACAACGGCTTCGTATTAAGAGCCCACACAGACACCCAGATATCGATTTTGAAAGCAATCGGTCCAGTAACTAAAAAGTTCAAAATGGCGGCCACTTTTTTTAAATTTTGACTACAGATTAGTATTCAGAGCCCACACAGACACCCAGATATCGATTTTGAAAGCAATCGGTCCAGTAACTAAAAAGTTCAAAATGGCGGTCACTTTTTTTAAATTTGACTACAGATTCGTATTCAGAGCCCACACAGACACCCAGATATCGATTTTGAAAGCAATCGGTCCAGTAACTAAAAAGTTCAAAATGGCGGCCACTTTTTTTTAATTTTGACTACAGATTAGTATTCAGAGCCCACACAGACACCCAGATATCGATTTTGAAAGCAATCGGTCCAGTAACTAAAAAGTTCAAAATGGCGGCCACTTTTTTTAAATTTTGACTACAGATTAGTATTCAGAGCCCACACAGACACCCAGATATCGATTTTGAAACCAATCGGTCCAGTAACTAAAAAGTTCAAAATGGCGGTCACTTTTTTTAAATTTGACTACAGATTCGTATTCAGAGCCCACACAGACATCCAGATATCGATTTTGAAAGTAATCGGTCCAGTAACTAAAAAGTTCAAAATGGCGGTCACTTTTTTAAATTTTGACAACGGATTCGTATTCAGAGCCTACATAAACACCCAGATATCGATTTTGAAAGCAATCGGTCCAGTAACTAAAAAGTTCAAAATGGCGGTCACTTTTTTAAATTTTGACAACGGATTCGTGTTCAGAGCCTACATAGACACCCAGATATCGATTTTGAAAGCAATCGGTCCAGTAACTAAAAATTTCAAAATGGCGGGCACTTTTTTTTAATTTTGACTACAGATTAGTATTCAGAGCCCACACAGACACCCAGATATCGATTTTGAAAGCAATCGGTCCAGTAACTAAAAAGTTCAAAATGGCGGCCACTTTTTTTAATTTTGACAACGGCTTCGTATTAAGAGCCCACACAGACACCCAGATATCGATTTTGAAAGCAATCGGTCCAGTAACTAAAAAGTTCAAAATGGCGGCCACTTTTTTTAAATTTTGACTACAGATTAGTATTCAGAGCCCACACAGACACCCAGATATCGATTTTGAAAGCAATCGGTCCAGTAACTAAAAAGTTCAAAATGGCGGTCACTTTTTTTAAATTTGACTACAGATTCGTATTCAGAGCCCACACAGACACCCAGATATCGATTTTGAAAGCAATCGGTCCAGTAACTAAAAAGTTCAAAATGGCGGCCACTTTTTTAAATTTTGACAACGGATTCGTATTCAGAGCCTACATAGACACCCAGATATCGATTTTGAAAGCAATCGGTCCAATAACTAAAAATTTCAAAATGGCGGCTACTTTTTTTAAATTTGACTACAGATTCGTATTCAGAGTCCACACTGACACCCAGATGTCGATTTTGAAAGCAATCTGTCCAGTTACTAAAAAGTTCAAAATGGCGGCCACTTTTTTTAAATCGCGAAATTATAACACCATGAATAGGTATTATTAAACCGGAAAAAAATATTGTCGTAAGGAAGTCTCCAATTTTTTACTCTGTTCCTCGAAGTTTAGGTAAATAAGTCCTACCTATTCCTATCACTGATAATAATAATACTTATTACCAGAGGTGCCTTGTTGTTGTTGTTGTTGATTTGGGGTTGGCTCTAGGCCTGCAAACTAATCCCGCTTGGTTGGGGACCTTCGTGCAAAACCCCTATCCCTTAGTCGACTTTTACGACATGCACGGGGAGAGATGCAGTGGGGCTATTCTTTTTAAGTACCGACCCCACACGGTACCAGAGGTGCCTTACTATAAGTACAATCCGCCGCCAGTTCTCGAGAACGGTCATGTCACACTCTACTGGGACCGGTCCATTATTACAGATAGGACTATTCTTGCGAATAGACCTGATATTGTGATAGTGGACCGGGAGGCGAGGCGTGCAACGCTCGTCGATATCGCCGTGCCGCACGATGGTAACCTCGTCAGTAAGGAAGCAGAGAAGATGCTGAAGTATCTGGATCTGCAGCACGAGGTTACCAAAATGTGGCCCGTCGACTCGACGATCGTTGTGCCCATAGTCGTATCAGCGCATGGGCTGATAGCGAAGAGCCTCGATGACCACCTTAAGAGGCTCTCGCTGAGTGGTTGGGTCAAGGGCCAGATCCAGAAGGCAGCCCTGCTCGACACTGCACGCATCGTCCGGAGGTTCCTCTCTTTGGGACCCGACCATCGGTAGCCTGGGCTCGCCCCGCCGCCGGTGGTGGAAACTCCGTTTGTTTTTATATTAATTTTAGGTTTTAATTAAAAAAAAAAAAAAGAGTAAAATTTGTATAAAAAGAAATGTGGAAATAAATGGGTATAATAATATACTTATTATAATAATACATAATATATTTTTATTTTTATATTAATTTTGAGTATATGTGGTGTATTTTTATAATCTGTATATTTAAAATTAATGTAAATATGTGAATGTGATAATAAATGCATAATATACAATATATTAGTTTTGTATAGGTATATTTGTTTTATAATTATAAAAAATAGAAAACGTAATATTAAAGAAATAATAACAATACATATTATAAATTGAATTCATCCATGTCATTGCCATAAAAAAACTAACAACACCCATATACAATAATTGATTTCAAATTTCTTTCCAGTCTGTCAAATTTGCCTATCATGTGTACGCGCCCGGTATGGCGCGCAGTCGTGCTCCTAGCTCGCGGAATTTTTGTATTTTACACGCTTTAAGCATTGTATTATCATTAAAATGACCTAATTATGAAAGGTTACGCCATCTTTTGTCATTCCTGATGATCTTGAGCTCTTTCGACACGCACGAACTGCACAAATCGCCATTTTGCGTAGTGCACATATACGTGTTCTTCGTTCCCAAGTCGCGAGCGCACTGACGGTCGATCCCGCAGCAGCGCTATATATTAGTGCAAATGCTCTAACACGCGGCTAATTTTCCTATATATTAGCGCTCGACGGTTGCCACTCCCGTAGGTATGCTCGGTGGCGTGAACTGATGAATTTTTCCGATTTGAAAAAAATTACCTGCTTACCTTCACGCACTGCTCCATGGTTCGGATTCCATGTAAAAATGTAGGTCCACCTAGGACTGGAGCAAATTGCCTAAGGCAAAAAGCCCGCCCTTGCTTGCCACACATAAGTGGCATAAAGTGTATAGAAAGAAATACCCAATCGTATTTGTCGAGATTTAGTCAAAATCTTATGGAGAATTTAGTGATTGGAGGATTACGGATTTATTACATTATGTGATGTCAACTATGTGACGTTTTAGGCATTCTATAATTCTACCCACGAATAGTTAACCAATGCGACTGAAATCAATTAATGTAAAACCTGTCCACGAGAATTGATAGCTTTTAGCTATTTATAATTAATGTCTGCAGTCGACAGAAAGTATCTTTCCCCTACTAATTAATCTGTGGTAGATCCAGGTTGCTCTGTGCAGTTTTGACGTAAAAATAATTAGAAAACATATGCTAACCCTCTTCTCCTGTGCTGCAGAGTTTCGTGCACGAAGGAGGCCTGGTGCCCAAGTCTCAGTACGCGAGCGGCGTGTTCACCGAGCGCTCGGACAATGATCCGCTCAGCGAGGATAGCATCTATCGCTCTGTCAGCATCGTCAAGGGACAGGTACGTGCATTCCTTACTCCTATTCTGTGGAGCCCATTCTCCGCACTGAGACTAAGCAGTTCATTGAGGTAAGTCAAGTTCACATCGACGGATCGGATCAAACAGATTTTTAGAAGTACTGCGTCCACTGTACCAATCGGATTGCCGACGCGGCCGCCATTTGCGTTCGCATTTTCAAAACTGGCCGAGTGACGTCATTCGCACTTCGGCATTGTTTATTGTTATTCCATAGGTAGGTAACCTACGCTTGGGCATGTCGAAAATTCCGCCAGTTCTAAATTCAATGCGAAGAAGAATTGGCAAACAACCTTCACAAGTCACAATGTTTTTTTTAGTACCTAATAAGTATTATATTAAAGTAATTTACTATAATTAACCCATACTACCGCTCACAAGAGCATTAATATTTACAGCATAAACATGAATACTCAAGAATCTGACCACTCTGCCTATTTACATTACCTATATTTGGTGTATAGTGCCATCGTCAATTTTTTTATACTTCATAATATCAAATCAAATAAAAAACAAATATTTTATGTTTATTACAAAGAAATGTAATAATAAGTCATATTAAAAATCTAAAGATATAAAGTGTATCCAATTGTCAAAGTTTGTTAGTGGAAAAAACAGTAGTCGGACTCTTAGATAAAATTACGGTCAGCATCCTTAACAGTGTAATAAGAATAACTCTTTTCAATTAACATTAGTTTAATTGGTAATTTAAAATTGTATTATCATCTAATTGTTTCATTGCCGATGCCCGATGCGTGGTGGATGATTGATGGCCGGAGGGAGTGGGCTGAGTACTTCCCCTCTCTGCCGCCTACACTCCAGCATACTCAGACACGTACAACACACACACGCGCTGCACGCCGGTGGATATTCAACTCCATTGTCTCTCTATAGGTGCACGAGGTGTTGGTGCACAACGACGACCCGAGCAGCGTGCTGACGTGGGACTTCGACGTGATGCGGCAGGATCTCGCGTTCACTGTGTTCCGCACCGCGCTGCACGTGCCCGACACGGACACCACGGATGAGGGTAAGGATGAACTGTGTTGCGACCCCTAGCTAGCTACAACTGCATGAAAGAACGAGGAGCAGTTCGAAACGTAACGGGCAGCAGGCCCGTCTCTTGAGTAAAATGTGCCCGGGTAACTACGTCTTTTGTTTCCGACGCGTAATTTTAGAGAAAGCTTAGGAGGAGCAGGCTAGGCGGCGGAAAGCCTGTGCGGCAAACTATCGGGGCGCCTAAGGCGCCCCTCTAGCGCAGGGCGCCCGGGGCGCCCGCCCCGCCCTTGAAACGGCCCTGACAGGCAGAGAATGCATCCCTATACATACTGTAGAGCTGCCTAAAGTGCGGACTAAGCGCTCCAGTGTTTCTTTTATCTTCCGTACTGCGAAACTCTGGAATGCTCTTCCTCCCGATGTGTTTCCTTCAGTGTATCACTTAGGATCTTTCAAGAGAAGCTTAAAAAGGCATCTGTCACGCCGGCACGGCATTCGCAGCCCCCGTTCTAAACCGAATGCTCTTGGGCGTCGTCGGCTCAACAATCCATTCTGACGGCACGAAGTGTCTCGCGTATCCATAAAAAAAATGGGTTGAGACTTTGAGACGTTGATAGCCTGACCTGAAAAACTAGTCATACAAAATATGAGATTTTTGCTATTGCCTATGAGATTTTGTCTATGCTACCTATAGTTCGTAAAATATAGCTTGATATGCGTGACACATGTCAGAGTGGCTCGAATACTGCTAACTAAAAATAAATTTCTATTTCTTCTGTTTAATTTCATTAGCCTTCCGTCCTATTATTACATTAGCTACATTTACAAAACACTCAGTCAATAAACAGACATAATAATTTAGATTTGGTAAATATTAAGGTAAACTAAATGAGCACTATTCGAGCCACTCTGACATCTGTCATACATATCAAGCTATCTCTTCTCTCTATGAATACCACTAGATTGTCCGAGCAATCCTTGTTGCAGAGGTAGTTGAATAAAAAATTAATAACAGTGCTTCTTTATTGTTGAGCCACTCATTTTGTTGGGGTGCAGAATCTTAAGACACTTTGTCATCTCATTCAGTCACTACACATCCTAAAATTAAATTATCCTTACCTATAATAAAATCCAAAATCTGCTTTCTGTCTGAGTGTCTGTCTGTCCGCTTATAACTCGAGAACCACTGAACCGATTTTAATAAAACAAAATTCTACGATAGCTTGATTCTTCCCATCAACTATAGGCTACTTACTATCACGCTAAATGGCTTATGAGGTTAGCAGTGAAGTGAAATATGAGAGCGGGCGGAGCCGCGAGCACAGCTTGTCCTTACCTATAATAAAATCCAACGTCTGCTTTCTGTCTGTCTGAGTGTCTGTCTGTCCGCTTATAACTCGAGAACCACTGAACCGATTTTAATAAAACAAAATTCTACGGATAGCTTGATTCTTCCCATCAACTATAGGCTACTTACTATCACGCTAAATAGCTTATGAGGTTAGCAGTGAAGTGAAATATGAGAGCGGGCGGAGCCGCGGGCACAGCTTTTACAATATACACGGTGAACAAAAAACCTGTCGAACACCCGAAGGCAGGAAGTACAGTTTCAGATACTGAATGGGATAGGCTAGTTTTTTTTTCGAAATTTAAATGAAAATATGCCCTTTTTCAATTATTCCTAAGTATCAAGATGTCTTGAAATAACTAAATTATGTCTGCATGCCATCATAACAGTGAGGTGAAGTTAAACCCTACTACCATATGTCTTAAGCACGTGATATCAGTTTTCTAGGTACCTACCTAAGTAATATTCTAAAACCTAATAGTATACAAAATAATAACTTGTTGCACAATAACAGACCTCAAAGCACTTACCGACTTCATTTTCAGTACAGAAGACAAAAAAAATATTAAAATCGGCAAATTATTTTACAAAGAATCTCACTAAAGACATAAGAACACGCTTTCTGCCTTCACATCATTGAATGCTGCCTCAAGATAATTTATGACACTGGCGGCGAGGCGGCGTGCCGCCGCCGCCGCGCCGACTAGACTAAATAATTTTGCATTAAAAGTAAAAGGTCGTGATACTAATTACATTTTTTTTTTAAATGTTGTCCGAATTAAAAAAAAAAAACTAGCCTATCCGATTCAGTATCTGAAACTGTACTTCCTGCCTTCGGGTGTTCGACAGGTTTTTTGTTCACCGTGTATAATACAATTTACAATATATAATAGGTTGTGTTTTCCATCCAGTTCAGAGTAGCCGGCACGACCGAAGGGAAGTACTGATGTGGCACCAAGTTCACCCGGTGTTATGGGCTGACATCACGGATGTTGTAGGTGATGTAGCCAACTGTGTCAGTTTCCATAAAAAAAAATTATAATTTACACAGAACTAGTTCGTGATATGATTAAAATATTGAACGATGCAGGTCTGAACGTGTGCTCGTTGGGGCTCGGAGGGGGTGGCGGGGTCAGCGAAGCCGAGGGGCGTGAGTCCGGCCGTTCAGTGCTGGAGGTGGGAAGCTGGAAGGAGGGATCCCACTATCACCGCGTCGAGCCCACCATAATGTGCCACGACGGCGAGAGCATACAGGTAGGGAACTAATTCAAAGACTATTTTGATTAAAATATTTACTTATGTGCACATTTGTATTATTCGTAGCGGATGAGAAGACATCAGAACCTTGTCACACTCACTTGTCAACTGTCAACTTAGATAACAAGTGTGAGTGGAACTTGCGCACTGTGGGTTCCACATCGCCATATCGTGGTTAACGCCACACACGCCATGTTTTATGAAATGCTTCATATTAGTTAAAATTCATGATTAGTTAAAATGCTTCATACTCTTTTCGGTAGATGGCGCGCGTACACTTTTTAGTTTCTTTTATGGGAACCCCCGTGAATTTTTTAATTTTTCTTATTTTTATTATTTGTTGTTATATCGGCCATAATAACACATATTCTGTGAAAATTTCAGCGGGCTACCTATTACGGCTCAAGAAATACAGCCCTCGGACAGGCGGATAGACAGACAGACGGCGTAGGCTTAGTAATAGGGTCTCGTACGACGGATACGGAACCCTAAAAATGAATGCAATGTAGTCCTGTCTCGCTCTCAACGGAAGTGAAGAGCGAGAGAGGACAGTGTCGGCACATTTGATGATAGTTTGACAGTCGATACGTGCGTGCTGTGCGACAAAGTTCTGGTGCCTTGAGTGGTACTCAATCGTTTAAGAAATACACAGATAAATATTTAGCTGGTCATGAACGTAGCTCGGCTCTATATCTTGATTTGTAACAGGCCTTTGACAGTGTTCGCCTGGTCTTCTGTGTACATAGACTGAAAGGAAACCCATAACAATATCCAACACTGGAGTCACATACCCTGATTAAATAGTTCAATGGTTGGGACAATATAATCTCAATTTTCAATAAAATATGAGCTGGTGTGTTCCACAAGGGTCTATGTTAGGGTCCATCATGTACCTAGAATGTTTAAACAATTGTAGAATTTCACTATGTAAGTGTAGACGTCAAATGTAGGTGAGCCTGCAATGTGGTAAACTATAATGATGTGTGATTGTGATGTTGTTGAGGGCACTGGGACCATAAACGGTTCCATTGTATGTTAGCGCTCGGTGTGGTGCTATTCCAACCACGCAAGCTCTTCCAGGAGTTATCTCCCTCTTCAGTCGCTATCACGCTTCAGGAGCAGTTCTCTCATCCTCAAGAGACTGGAGTAATTATTAGACTACCTCCGGACATGTGGTCTGTTGGCCCCATGCACCGGAATCTGTTCGTGACAGCAAGAATAGACATGTGTGATGTGACGTGGGCAGGGCTCGCACGTGATGGTGGAGCGCGGGTGCTACGTGCTGCAGTGGCGCTGGCAGGCTCCGCACGACCTGCTCGACACCTTCACCTCCGCCTCCTCGCATCGCGCCCAGCTCATGTACTTCCACGAGACCCTCACCTCGCACGACTACAAGTGAGCATACGTGAGACGATACCATGTTGATCGTTATTGTCTGTTGATGAACTGCGATTATGAGTGTACCGTCTGGGGCCGGTACTTTAAAATAATAGCCCCACTGCATCTCTCCCCGTGTATGTCGTAAAAGGCGACTAAGGGATATGATTCCCTTCTTATAGTACTAGGTGGTAGGGTTTAACCCGCGCGGGTTGGTACCACCGTACTGAATGAAAGGTCGGTCGAAACGGCTATGTAAATAGTTTGTGTTTTCCGTCCAGTTGAGTGTAGCCGGCACAACCGAAGGGAAGCACTGACGTGGCACCAAGTTCACCCGGTGTTATGGGCTGACATCACGGATGTTGTAGGTGATGTAGCCAACCATGTCAGTTTCAATAAAAAAAAAGAGTTTGTTGTTTTTAAACAGACATTTATGACCATAATGTTGACTGACAGTATTTCAATGCTTTTGCATATGAGCTAACACAAAGGCAAACTAAAATTGTATGGTACATGTTGTATTAGTCAGATACATGAGTAGTGGCAAAAAGATTACAATAAATCCTAATCATCTGTCAACTATCCTGCTCGAGAGTGGCTATGATGATTGGTCATAACTTAGCATGAACTTTCCACCTCCACGCAACGCGCACTGGGCAGGGATTGCATCCCTACACGCTGTACTTACCGCGGATGCGTACCAATTGATTCTGCAGATCCTTCCTCCACAGAACCGGTAAACTCTGGATTGCTCTCCCTGCCCATATATTTCCCCCCAATTACAGTCTCGGGCCCTTCAAGAGAGGCGTGAATAGGCACCTGTCAGGCCGGCATTGCATTCGCAACACCGCATACGAGCGAATGTACATGGGCATCGTTTAACACCTTATGTGTGACAAGGAGCCAAATGTCGCTTTTATTATTTAAAAAAAAATGTCGAGACACAGCATCACAAACGACCGTGCGCTGCTGTTCTTTATAGCAATAGTTTGATCAATGTGCGCGTTGCTTCAGAGGTTCGATGTGGAGCCTGCAGTCCGGCAACAGCGGCTTCTCCGTGCTGAGCGGTAAGTCGGCGACGAGCTCCTGCCCCTCCAGGTGATAGCGGATAGCTCCGCACGCGTCCACGCACCTGCATAACCTCCAAGTTTGACGCGGAGCAAACTGGTGCGGTTATGTCGCGCGCGGGCCCACTTCTGATATGTGTGAAGTGTCTCCTATACTGCTGAGGAGAAGTGCAAAGTGTTTCTAGGGTATTATGCGCGCTGAAAAAGAAGAATTCTCACTTTAAAACATTCATATGTAGGGATGAAAAACAGTTTACTCTAATCTCATATTAGTGCCGATGGACTGCTCAATCTGAATGTCGAATAAAATGACAAAGGATTCTGGACGTCGGCAACAGACTGTAAAGAGGATGAGCAATAAACGGACGGTCTTTGCTGGAAGACAGTCGCATGGTGAACTCCTAGATTCTGGCAAACCTAAGTCTACACAAGTATCTTATTAGTGAATTTAAACATTCAGACAGCAGTGAGAGCCAGATTGGTATTATTAAACCTGTACTTTGAATGGGGTTAAATTCCTGGTACTGTTAACTTACCTCGGCAAACTCTTCCCACCTATATAAAAATACTATTAGGTAGGTATAGGTGGCTTCTGATTTCGCGCGTATAATAATGTTGGATTTCCTGCGGGATTGTTGGAGTTATTTTGATATGAATATCTTGGCGTAAGTTTCATGTCTTGGATGATTTTTTCCAGATTGTTATGCCATTTGTAAATTCGATTTATTCAGGGTTATTTTGTAAAGACCTCGCAGATTGCTGATTTCACATATTGTCATAGATAGGTTATCTATTACGGCGATTGCAAATCTTCCGAAAAAAATCATAAATTCTGGGCTATCTAAAGCCTAAAACGAGACAATACCCGGTGCAGAGCGAGACAGATAGACCGGCGTGGCACCGCGCTGAATCCATCGTAGAGTTCGTACGCGCGCGGCGGCGCGCAAGTCGCGTCGCTACTAACTCAGTGATCTACTTACCGATGTTAATGACCCCAATTCTCTGTCAACTGTCAAGAATTGGCAAAGTCGCGAGTATCTAAAGACCTACTAATATGTATGGGATAAAATGGGACATTTTCATCAAAAAAATATGTCTTCAATTAATTACAGAATTGATTTGTTTATCAATCACATACTGAGTCACCTCCATTGGTTGCGGTGTCTTTACAAAATAACCATCTATATTGAAAATTCTGTCTTTTCCTAAGATTCAATTGGCATAGACAGTGGTTGTTGGCACCAAGATGTTTGTATCAGAGTCAATTACCTTCCAAAACTATAATCATGTTGAATAATTTTTTTAAAGTGCAGAAATTAAATAAAAAACTCACATGGATGTGAAGTGTGAAGTTATATTTCAGCCGTGGAATTATATAAATAACTATGTAAAGAGTTTATTCAGTGCACTCGAGCGCAGCGCAACGAACACACAATGCTTTTATAAAGAAAAACTTAGAGATGGTCGACATTTGACAATAAATGCGACTTAGAATTTAGATGAAAGTAGATGTTACACTATTGAAGACACGCGTCGCTGCCGTTGTGAAAGGTATTTTGCTTTGAATATATGAATCTCTTGTATCATTATCAGTGATCGGAGTAGGTGGAGTTTTTATACCTAAATTTATCAAGTTTTCTTACTACGAATACGGACTTATGGTTAAAAATATTTTTTTAATCCTGGGTTTTATTGTTGTAATATTGAATATTTAACAGATTGTGTATGCATTGTTGTACACTCATGTAGAATTGATTTATTATTATTACAATTGTGTTTTTTTTAATTATTTATACAAACTACTTGGAAAGAATGCTTTTCCGAAAATATGCTTAAAATGTTAGATTAAAAATAGTAGGGCACGTTATTGTTGTTGTTGTTAGGTTTGGGGTTGGCTCTAGGCCTGCAAACTAATCCCGCCAAAATAGTAGGGCACATCCACAATAGTACCTCGATAAAGGGAGATGATAAATTATGGCATAAATCAAATGTATGTCTTCATTGTCTCCCAATTGCTCAATGACCCCACCAGGGACGTATTTATAGCTTCCATCTGGCGAAATAGGGATCGGCTCAACTCAATAAGATTCTATAGTCTGTTTTTTTTTGGAGGCGGAGTAAATGACGTTTGACTGACATTAGAGTGTTGCACGCTTTGCACCACTATTGATTGTAGTCGATGAAAATAGTATCGACTTTTAAACGACACGACACACCTTCACACATATTATGCGCTACCTGTGGCGCTGCTTTAAACTTAATATTTTTCTAGCTAGATTTAGCTTATTATGTTGTCAATTAAATCCACAATTAGGTCAATATTAGAGTTTACAGCATTTCATTAGTTTATCAATCGATAAAAGTATCGATAGCAACTACATGCCTATTTAAAATTTGCCGGAAACTGGCAATACTCCAGACGTCACTTTCCTCTGTCTTCAAAAAAAAAACAGACTATATATCTATGGTCTGGCTCGGCGACACTTTTTTCTTATGATTTTGCATGAGAATGTGTATCTAATATCTATGTACCCTATTATTCTCTATCTAAGCTTAAAATCATATGACTACCTAAAAAGATTTCAAGTCTAGTATAAAAACTATATCCATTCCGATCATCGATGAAATAAAAATAAGTAGTACAATATTTGTATGATTTTGCTTATGGTCCTGAGAGCGGACTGGGCACGAGCGAATATATTTAGCTCGAATATTTATATTTGTGTTTGTGATGTTATACTAGATAAAGGAAGCGACGGCGCCTCAGTGATTCTCATGTTCAAAGCACATCAGGGTTAGTAAAATTAATTTTCATTATTTGAAAATTATTTTAAATTTTTCATAATAATAGAAAAAAAAAGGTAGCTAGGTTATACATTATAATAGTAAGTAGAGAATATATGTACATTATGCGAATTACTTAGTTATAAGAGAAAGATACCTGGTGAGTGATAGAGGCAGATGCAGCGAATTGATAGAGGTACAGTATGCACCTGTAGAGTAGAGACCACATTGATACATACAAACAGAGTAATATTTGCCAAAATAATTGTACGAGCGTAAGAGTATTTTCAAAATTGTATGTATTTTCAAAATTATTAACTAAAAGATGTGTATGAGATTAAAATTATTGACAAAAGTACGATTTAATGAATATAGTTTTATTTTTAAAAATAGAATTCAATAATATCAGTATATATACACGACCTTGTGTTAGAGTAAAATTAAAAAATTATATCAAAAGAGGAATATATCATTAAATTAATGAATTATTAATGTCCCTTCACTTAAAACCTGTATCTACGACCAATTTGCATGAGTTCAACAAAGGCATACTTACTTTATGTTATCTCACTTCTCTGTCATTATAATATTGTGATCGACTCATTGGACCAACATATTGTAGGTTTATTTTGTATTTCCGAGTAAACAGTGCTTATTCTATCCAAAGTGTGTCAAAGAAGTGTATTTATTCATAGAGGGAGCCACCTCCTATAGTGCTGTCAGTTATTAATTAGTGTCGCCGTCGTCCTAAAAGGCTGACAAGATGACTGAAACGTGCATACATCCATCCCTCCACCAATGTTACACAATATTCAACTGCTGCGCTTGCCTTGCGCAAAGTTCAGAGCCTTAAACATCGATGGCGGTATGAATAACCCTCCTCCCCCTAATTTGATCGAGAAGGTAGGGTGGAAACTCAAATTGTCAAAATTATACGAATTTTCATGTGACAGCTGTCAGTTGAATACAAAAAGGAACTAAAGTAAAGAGTGCGGACGACTTTGACAGCTCATCATGAGAGCTCATTTGACACAAATGATACAATACTTAAAACTACTAGTGCTGTGCATATCGATATTATAAATGTTTACGGCTTTCGTACACCATACATTGCAATAAAAAAGTTTCAATTACAAAAATAATAAACACTGAACTCAGACATAAAAGTTTAAACTAAGGAATAAAAACTAATAAATTGATATTACGGAATATTTATTGTGTTCTTGTCATTGTATTTATCATGTCAAGTCAAGCAAGGCTATGTCAAAGTTGTCCGCCTTAATTATGGTTTTTACAAGCATGTAAAATTTAAGATGATTAGAATGACCAGTGTGTATTGTCAATTATATTGCCAACTAAACATAAATCTCGATTTTTGTTATGTTTAGGAGTCGTACAGCCCCGTCATTACATTATACATTTTGCTGAACACTTAGGGCCAATTGCGCCAACACGAATTTAACGATATAAATCAGTTTAACTCGTTAAACTAGTACCCGTTGACTGTGGGGACCGCGTTTAAATCCATAACTCGCTACTTAACTCTAAATTCGTGTTGGCGCAATTGGGCCTTAGTCAATAAATAGACGCAATAATTTCGATTTGGTTAATATTGTAACTACTAAGTGAGCAAGACGGACATGGCATCCAAACCATTAATTAAAAAAAAATTAGGCAATTTGACGTGTCATTTTAAACATCTCACTTTTACAGACTATAATGCTATCTCTGTCCTTCATTAAGAGCGTTCCGTGCAAAATGACAGGCGACGGTGCTGCCACTCAAGTAAATAATATATATCTCTTAAACAAAGCCATAACAGAGGGCCTAGTCCGAGTTTACGTGACAGCTACGTAAACGTCAAATACCGATCGAATTAAGTTTTTATGTATGGAGCTCTCTAGTGGCGCCGCGCGCAGCGGTGAGCGTATTGTGCTCCCATACATAAAAACTCAATTCGATCGGTATTTGACGTTTACGTAGCTGTCACGTTGACTCGGACTAGGCCCTCTGGAAAAAACAAGCCATGAAGCTGTAGTTGATTTTGATTATGATATTCTAAGATACTGGAAACAGTTTTGTATTGCTCTGATTATCGAAATCCGTTATTATGATTGTGCATAAACTGAGCAATATAAAACTGTTTTCAGTATCTTAGAATATCATAATCAAAATCAACTACAGCTTCATGGCTTGCTTTTTCCAGTTATGGCTTTGTTTAAGAGATATATATTATTTACTTGAGTGGCAGCACCGTCGCCTGTCATTTTGCATGGAACGCTCTTAAGCAACCGTGTAGCCATACCTGCTGTCACAAGGAGGTTCGTAGAGTGAATGGTAGAGAGCGTTCCAACTAAAAGTTCCCTTCGCCGTTATGTTGGATCCACTGTCAGTTTCACTGTCAGTGCTTAAATTCGTGCTGCCAGATTGTGAAGATAATATTACCTAATAATGTAATCGGTATTTACCGTACAAAAAATACGGTAAATACTGATAATTAATTACGGGTAAATCTGTACACATAGCAACCCTCAACGCTGTTTTGACAGATAGACAGTGGAGCCAACATAACGGCGAAGGGAACTTTTAGTTGGAACGCTCTCTAGTTTATGTAGTTAATTTGAAAAGAGATTAGTGAAAATGTTGAGTCCATAGTATAAGACTTTATTAATAAGATAATACGATTCGTATGCTATATTCCTGTCAGAATACAGTTCAGTGTCTGGTACACCTGTATGGTAGGCAAGGGTCGAATATGAAATGATTAGCGAATTTGAGGAGTTTTTTCGTTTTGTGATAGTAATGTACACGGGGCAGCACACTTGATTTTTTTTCTGAAAATAAGCTTATTTTATTAATTAGCTCAGTATGCATTGATGAAATTGAAATATTTCATTTAATGTTAGCAAAATTTTAAGTTGATTTTATAGAATTTTAAGTATCTGAATTTTCTATTTATAGTTTGCTTTACACTTTTTATGCTTTGTGAAGCACTCGAGTAATGTAATAATTAGGAGTAAATAATTCTCTTGCACATATTTTTTTTAGCTTAATTCTTAGCCTAATTTATTTTCGCAATGAGAATTGGATGATGGGTAAATGTATCAAGCAAATTAGTAAATGGATCAAGGGGTGGAAATAATAACGAAATTAAATTAAATATGTATTGTGGGACATGATGAAATTAAACTAAGATAGATCCTGTAAGTAAGTATATTGTATTTGTTAGTAGACTTGAAATGGAATTAAATATTACTTAAAATAAACATTTACACTTTTATTTTTCCATTTTCACATTCCTCATATGATCATATCTCTACATCTTATATAAACGGATGAGTCTCTCTCTGGATGTCTATGACAAATACTCATTAGTGCAAAGTAAAAAGGTAAACGTGGTGGTCGGTGTTGTGCTATAATTTACCAGAGTTCTTGCAGCACAACACCGATTACTCTGCTTACCCCGATTGTCGGGATTCAGCGTGTGTGATATGTAATATTTATGTAAAAAGGTAAGCTCCGGTAATAAATGGGTATAAATCAATCAATAAACAATTTAATAATACATGGGTGATTCTACGTTAAGACTTCCTTGGTTGTATGGGATGGTGGCACGACAATTTTTTTTTAAATTCTAAGTTATAATAGTATATTTTTATTTAAACAGGTACTTTTTGCATGTCTGTAAGATGGCCAGTCATTTTTAAAAAATTTTCTCGTTTTAGAAGAGACCAGGGGAGATATTTTATACAGGGGAGGGACATGGTGACAGGGTAGGGTACAATATGAACAGGGGAGGGACTTCATGTGTAGATTTGTAAATGAAGCACTGATAAATTTTATAGGAATCAACTTTAAATTAAAGTTGTTTGTATTAATCATTAATCAGACTTAGTTTCCAAACAGTTTTTCCATATTAATAAGATAAGTATCGCCCAAGCGTCAATTATTTCTTGCCACAAAAACAAAATTTTAAACAAAACATTTTCATAACTTATTGGCTTTTAAAAACAATTGGCAGAATATTGCCTTAAACATAAATTTCTGAGCCACCTAGTGTTTTTTTTAATTTAGAAAAAGGTGGTAATCCGAGGGGGCTAAATCCGGCGAATAAGGTGCGTGGGGCAATAATTCATAGCCACAATTATGGATTTCAGACATTGATTCAGCCGAAGTGTGAACCCGGGCATTATCTGAAACAACATTTCTTCCGCAGCAACCCCGGCCTTTTTTCTTTGATTTCTTCCTGAAGTCTTCGCAAAAGGTTGCAATAATATTTTGAATTTATAATTTGGCCTTTTGGTAAATAATCCACGAAAATAATCCCCGGCGCATCCCAGAAAACTATGACTTTGTTGGTCGACAAAACGACCTTAGCCTTCTTCGGAGTGGGTGAGCCAGATCTTTTCCACTCCTTCATTGTTGTTTTGATTCAGGGGTATGGTGGTGAACCCAGCTTTCATCCAAAAAACGGCACAAAAAATCCTCGGGATCTGCCTCAAAAATTTCCAAACAATCGCGGGAAATTGTGAAGCGAACTCGTTTTTGTTCAGCTGAAAGCAATCTTGGGACCCAACGAGCAGAAACCTTATGGAACCCCAATTCTTCTGATATCATGTTTTGTACCCGGCCATAACTAATCCCTGTGATCTCAGCTATCTTATTTATGGTCAATCTTCGGTCACTCAGTATCAGATCACATATTTTATTGATGCTTTCCTTCGTGGTAGACGTCGAAGGCCTTCCGCTCCTAGGGTCATCTTGAATGCTCTCCCGACCCCGCTTAAACTCAGCTACCCATTTTTTGACACTGGAATACGATGGAGCAGACTCCCCCTATGTGTTCACCATATCTTGATGGATATCTTTTGGTGACATGCCTATTTTATGGAGGTACTTCATCACTGCTCGGTGTTAAATTTTCTCCATTATTGAAAATCTTGTCAGATAGCGTTAAACAAAAATTCACGAAAAAAATATGGGTTGCAGTATCGGAACCAAACTTCGCACATTTAATACTGAAGAATTGTACTAACAAATGAGGGTAGATTTAAAAAAATGTCATGGCTCTTTCTATGTTAGGCCACGAACTTGTGGATCTACCCTCGTATCTACAGCCAGAAACAGACTGTATGGTCCGTGGCCGTTGCCTGCCTACCAAAGGCGAATATAATAACAAGAATAACTAACACAGAAGTTTAAAAATGAATACACTGTCTCATAACGGTTCTAGTACATGTTGATACCTACTACATATTACTGAGCCCACATATATAATATCTCCCCTGGACGCTTCGTCTCTACCCTGGCGTCTTTCGAGGCAGGGGAAATATGGCAGGGGAGAGAAATTTTTGCGATAAAACGGAAATTACCTTTAAAGTATTTATCACTAAGAAATCACAAACAAACATGATAATCTGTGCATACATTACAGTTAATTAACGTATAAAACCATCTATTTACATAAATAATTACAATTTAATGCTCTCCAGTGGAGAGACCGTGTTCACTGTTCACATTCTCACAACACGACAGGCGTGGCCAGAATGGCCGCCAATGAAAACGTGCGGATGGCTTTCGTGATGTTTGCTGCTAACTTCACGTGAAACACTGAGTGTTGACAGCTTTGGGTTCGCAACTACGAAATTATTTTACCCAATGTTGAAGGTATTAAAAATGTCAGGGGAGGAGACAGAAAATGCAGGGGACAAGTTTAGTCTTGAATTTTTTTAATGAAAAAGGAAATGTTTTTGTAGTTTTACTAATATACAACATTTATCAGTTATTCTAGTTTATAAAATTAATAATATTAACCTATTTTATCATTTGATAAGTACTTAAAAGTTACTGATTTACTGAAAATACTGTTGAGGGACAGACCAGGGGAGAGATATTTTTCGAGGTTAATTTGCGATTGTAGTCAAACTAAGCAAATTGAAATGATGAAATTAACCGCCATAAAAGTAGACGCTGTATTTTAAAGAAATATTATGTTCCTGGTGTAAATTTTTCGAAATATGTTGGGTTTTTTGTTGTGGCCGTCACTAGGAAGTCTTAACGTAGAATCACCCACATTTAAAATGTATGGACTTCGTATTTGGGATAGTGTCTTTAATGTAGTTCCAGCCTTCCTTGATTTTTTCCATAGGTAAGTGGGCTAAATTACGACGGCCTACGGTTCAGCTTAGTTGTATTTAATTTTAGGCTTTTTGCTTTTCGCCACAAACAATTAGTGTAATGATAATGACAACCAACAATAGTAATATCTGAATTCAAATAATATAAAGCAGAAATAGTAGCCTTTCATAATCTAAATTTACTTTTTTTGGTTCCCATTCCGGTATTTGCGACTTTAGTAATTGCAATTGCCTCAAGAGAGTATAGGTATTCATAATGGAACTGTTCCATGGAATCTCTGCGAAATATCCTTGTTACTTGGTGGGACTATCGCGAAAATAGATGTTCGCTGTTGTTCCATATTCTAGACTTCTAGTCCCATGGAACTATCCCGAAATGTTTTTTCGCATTTGTTCCACCATGGAACTTTGCAACGGTAGTGCGAATGACTCTAATAAAAACAAAGGTTCAATCTGTCGAGCAGCGAATCTGTCCAACACCGAACAAAGGCTTCAAATGTATCGAAACACTGTATTTCAGCTCTTTATTTAATCATACATTTTACCTCCGTCCGTACGCCTTCGGTCAGCCCATAACACCTTGGTGAACTAGGTAGCATGTGTACCAGTGCTTCCCTTGGGTCGTACCGGATACACTGAACTGGACGGAAAACACTTAACTATTTTATAGCAGTTTCAACCGACCTTTCATTCAGTGCGGTGGTACCAACCCGGGCGGGTTAAACCCTACCACCTAGTAATGTAAGACGGGAAGGGACCTACAGTTTTAGGTGGAATCCGAACGACGGTCAGCCTCCAACGGTCGAGCGGTCACCCGTCCATCCACTGACCGCGCCCAGATGTGCTTATGACCCGACCGGCAGTCGACCGACCGCACCACGGAGCTACCAAGGTTAACAAAACGATTATATTTTATAGTGTGAGAGTTAGGGCCCCTGAGCCCTGTTGTCACTGCAACCTAGAAAGATCTATTGTGATCTCTCAAAAGTTTATAGCTCACCCATAAGTCCAATTTCCGCTATGAACCGAGTTATATTTTTGGGATTGAGTATCTGTATTATGCATGAGTTCAAAATATAACCCCCAAGAATACGGCTTCTACTGTGAATGAGCACTTTACATTCACACAGGATGTGTATGGGCGTTTCATCCTCTTTTATACAGAACCTGCACACCGGTGTGTCGTTAAGGCCCATTCGGTGTAGGTGTTTGTTTAGTCTCCATTGTCCATTGTCCTTATTAGGACTCTTATGTCGTTCTACTTTAGGTTGAATACCTCGGAACTGAATTTACGCGAGTGCCCAGAAAGTAGTGCCTTCGCTTGTTTCTGCCCAGCAGGTCTATTCTTGTAAATTCTGACAGCGGAATCAGCGCTGATGTGGCGCTGAGAGCCACTTACCAAAGTGGCTCTCAGCGCCACAACAGCGCTGATTCCGCTGTCAGAAGTTACAAGAATAGACCTGCAGACAGTTGGAACCAGTGCTGCTTCCTTTGGTTGTGAACCCAGGAAATTATTGCTTGTTGTTAAGTGCTTTTTAGTATTCAAGTAGGTATCAGCTCGGGCCGATGCGATGGGTAAATTTTCCATATCTCGGTCCCATCTAGACATTCGTATTCTGATCCGTGTTTCTAGTATTAAACAAACACATACATATATACATATCACACACGCTGAATCCCGACAATCGGGGTAAGCAGAGTAATCGGTGTTGTGCTGCAAGAACTCTGTTAAATTACAGCACAACACCGACCACCACGTTTCGCAAAGTATTCGAACAAGATTTAATCGATCTAGCAGCAAGTAAGGCCCGAAGACCCACCTGCTGCATGAGTCGGTGGAAGTACCGTGCCAAGGTGAGAGGTGGCGAGCCTGTCGCCCTTTAGCACGGCATCTTGTCCTTATCCCTTAGTCGCCTTTTACGACATGCCCCCATGCAGTGGGGGTATTCTTTTAACTACCGGCCCCACACACAAACACAAACACAAATATCTCTATACTGCCAAGCGTTATAATAATAATTGTCGAAGGTGAAATGGAATTGCTTTATAGTTGGTCGTCGGTGGCATATTTACTGCGTCGATAAGGAAACAATTTTACGCTTGCTGGAACTTCCATGGCCGCGTTACTGCAATAATGGGCAAACATTTAAAACAAAATACTCGAGGTGTGTACTTTTTTTTAAAATTTAATATCATACCAAAATAGCTACAGAAAATTCAAAATTCGCGGCCGCGAATTTTTTTTGCATTATATGCAATATTTCAGTGTATTGTTCAAACAAAATTTAAATTTTGAAAAATTACAACAATACGGCCGTCAGTAGTTAGCCTTTCTGTTATTTAATTTTTATGTTCTCTTTTAGTTATTACATTTTAGTATCCCTTTTCTGTTTCTGTATAATTTTACATATTTCGTTTTTTTTTTAAACACAACAGCTTTACCCACGTTTATTAACGAGCTATGTGGCTCGACGTTTCGGGCCAAGCGTATGGCCCATCATCATGAGTGCGACGGTTGGCAGAGAACTGTTGATGTAAAGCTGTTGTGTTTAAAAATAATGTCTAACAACCACGGTAATTTAAAAACCCATATATTTCGTTTTGTTTGTTCAATAAACTATTTTTCAATACCGTCTTGCTAAATATCTACATCTCTCTCCGTGCATGTCGTAAAAGGCAACTAAGAGATAAGGACAAGATGCCGCGCAAAAGGGCGACAGGCTGGCCACCTCTCACCTTGGAACGGTCCTTCCACCGAGTCATGCAGCAGGTGGGTCTTCGTGTCTTACTTGCTACATGATAGTTATCTTGTCCGAATACTTTGCTAAACGTATTCGGACAAGGTAAGATACAGGGATACAGCGTGTAGTATGTATGTCATGCTAAATATAATAAGTAAGGCCTATTTTGCTGGTTTTCCGAAATATAAATAATGCTTGTTTAAGTAGTAAAGCGAATAAAACGTCAAAATGAGATGCCACTTTACGATTTATTTTTTCGGATTCACACCATTTCGAAAATAGATTGAGTTCTCTATCCTTAAATAAGACTCAAAAGGTCAACTTTAAGCTAAATTGTTGAGCTATTAGTATAGATAAAAAAATCTGTAAAAATATATGTTGTGTGTTGGTATTTATAACAAACATAGCCTAAAAAACTATATTTTACTACTTTGGAAAGGTGTTAAATAAATCTCCAAAAAAATTACGAAAAGGAGGTACGAAAATTTTACTTTCAATTCAAGTTAAATTCTCTTGAGAAGCAACGTCATTGGAGAAGCATAAATTGTTTCAATACAAGACCCTCATAGACATATTGATAATATTTTTCCCTACAATCGTAGCTAAAAAAATATTATTTTCCAACATGTGAAATTTTATATACAGGTGTGCGGCACATTAACCGACAATTTTTTTTTGTAGGTAGTGGGGTCATTTGACCCATGTTTTGTCAGATGTCGCGTGGTAACGAGATAAGATTTTTATTTTTTTTTTATTTTTAAAAATTACCAAAATCCCAGCTTTAAACCCTTGTAACTCTTTTGTTTATGATTGTATCAGCACGAAATCATATTTATTGAATTACACGATGTATCCTTGGTCTAGAAAAAATATGATTACCATGAAAAGGTCTTATGACCTCCCAAAGTCCCGAGAACGAGTAAAAATATGACAGAATCTTAATTTCTTAATTAATTAAAAAAAAAAACTGACAGCAATTGATAGCTTCATATGAAGCTATCCACATAGTGAATTATTTGTATGACATGTGGTCTATCGTTGGAAAGGGTGTAAACTAGCGAACTTTAAAAAAAAATGAAGCTATCAATTGCTGTCCGTTTTTATGAATTAAGAAATTACGACGTAGAACGAGAAGTAGGTATCATATAACTTCAAAAATAGTGTTTAACAGTTTTGTTCGATTACGTTAATGAGGGCGGAGGCGTTCATCAATGTTACTTGTATCTACGAACATCTAATCTAATACAAACCACAACATTATCATAAATCCGGGACACTGCAATGGTCAGCTGATCAATGGCAGAATGGTTCCAGTATCGACGATGCCTGTGCAGTAAAATAACTCGAGCCGGTCGAACAAACTGAACACATCAACACAGCCTGCCCAACCGGATCCAGTCAATCTACTGCACATCTTGTCCCCTGGCTCTACGAGCTCCTCTCGAACATGCTGCCCAACCGGATCCAGTCAATCTACTGCACATCTTGTCCCCTGGCTCCACGAGCTCCTCTCGAACATGCTGCCCAACCGGATGCAGACAAACTACTACACATCTTGTCCCCTGGCTCCGCGAGCTCCTCTCGAACATGCTGCTAAACCGGATCCAGTCAGTCTACTGCACATCTTGTCCCCTGGCTCCGCGAGCTCCTCTCGAACATGCTGCCCAACCGGATGCAGACAAACTACTGCACATCTTGTCCCCTGGCTCCGCGAGCTCCTTTCGAACATGCTGCTAAACCGGATCCAGTCAATCTACTGCACATCTTGTCCCCTGGCTCCACGAGCTCCTCTCGAACATGCTGCCCAACCGGATGCAGACAAACTACTACACATCTTGTCCCCTGGCTCCGCGAGCTCCTCTCGAACATGCTGCTAAACCGGATCCAGTCAGTCTACTGCACATCTTGTCCCCTGGCTCCACGAGCTCCTCTCGAACATGCTGCCCAACCGGATGCAGACAAACTACTACACATCTTGTCCCCTGGCTCCGCGAGCTCCTCTCGAACATGCTGCTAAACCGGATCCAGTCAGTCTACTGCACATCTTGTCCCCTGGCTCCGCGAGCTCCTCTCGAACATGCTGCCCAACCGGATGCAGACAAACTACTGCACATCTTGTCCCCTGGCTCCGCGAGCTCCTCTCGAACATGCTGCTAAACCGGATCCAGTCAGTCTACTGCACATCTTGTCCCCTGGCTCCGCGAGTTCCTCTCGAACATGCTGCCCAATCGGATCCAGTTAACTACTGCACATCTTGTCCATGGCTCCGCGAGTTCCTCTCGAAGATGCTGCCCAACCGGCGGATCCAGTCATTCTACTGCACATCTTGTCCCCTCGCTCCGCGAGCTCCTCTCGAACATGCTGCTAAACCGGATATAGTTAATATACTGCACATCTTGCCCCCTGGCTCTGCGAGCTCCTCTCGAACATCCTGCTAAACCGGATCCAGTCAAACTACTGCACATCTTGTCCCCTCGCTCCGCGAGCTCATCTCGAACATGCCACTTGAGACAATCGGGCCACTCGCATGTGTTTTTTTTTTATGGAAACTGACACGGTTGGCTACATCACCTGCAACATGCGCGATGTCAGCCCATAACACCTTGGTGAACTAGGTGCCATGTAAGTGCTTCTCTTCATTTCATGTCGACTACACTGAACTGGACGGAAAACACGAACTATTTATATAGCCGTTTCAACCGACGTTTCATTCAGTGCGGTGGCACCGATCTGCAGGTCTATTCTTGTAAATTCTGACTCAGCGCTGATGTGCCACATCAGCGCTGAGTCCGCTGTCAGAATTTACAAGAATAGACCTGCTGGGCGGGTTAAACCCTACCACCTAGTAAGGTAACAAGGGAAGGGACCTACAGTTTTACGTGGAATCCGAACTACGGCAGCCTCCAAGGCTCCAACGGTCGAGCGGTACCCATCCAAGTACTGACCGCGCCCAGGTGTGCTTAACAGGAGTCGACCGACCGCACCACTGAGCTACCGAGGCTGACGAAAGACGACGTGTCAATTCATTCCGTGTTACATCGAAAGAACAGTCCCCTTCAATGCCCTTAATTATTTATATTGATATTTCTTACCCCGATAATGGCTTCTTCCGATAGCGATAATGGCTTCTTCCGATTATGGCTTCTTCGATGCGTTTTTATGACGTCTGATATTGTTGAAATGCATGGTGGTTGGTTCGAGTGCGGCATAACATACCTAGTTCTGTACTTATCTGGTTTCATCCCTTGTAGGTAATTATAGAAATGTCGAACTGCGCTTCGATGTGTGCACAGTTCGGGATCTGCGTGCCAGAGCGTAGGAAGCTTGACCGAAACAGCTTTGAGTCTGGAGTCGTCACACGCAGTTGTTCCTGCAATTGATGTATCTGTTCCACCAATTTGGGGTATTCCCTTCAAAGAAATTCCATTCTTTCCACTTGATTTGAATATTTATTTTAAGGTTTTTAGCACTCAACAGTTAGTAAATATGACTAAGTTTCTAAATAAATAAATAAATAAATCACGATTATTGGAAATACAAATAAAATTGAGCTAAATAGTTTTTCCACAAATTTTCGCCAAGTATCTATCTCGGACAGATTATTGATTAATTAAGACAATTATGTTCTG
Organism: Nematopogon swammerdamellus; assembly: GCA_946902875.1. Classification (NCBI taxonomy): domain Eukaryota; kingdom Metazoa; phylum Arthropoda; class Insecta; order Lepidoptera; family Adelidae; genus Nematopogon; species Nematopogon swammerdamellus. The sequence goes on from OX336347.1 coordinate 18,452,682, forward strand.
ACAAAACAAAATTTCACACCATAAATATTTGTAAATAAAATTTAAAAAAAATATATTTTAGAATCACCTCAAAGAGATTTAAATATAACCAAGTAGTTCGAATGTCTTTGAATCACCTCCTCCTCCCTTACCATACTATAACCCGTCCGCATTGGTACCGCCGAACTGAATGAAGGTCGGTAGAAGCGGCTATGTAAATAGTTCATATTTTCCGTTCAGCTCAGTGTAGCCGGCGGCGGCGTCGACCGCAAATTCCGTCAGGGCTGAAACACTATATCAACCAACCCCCTCATCAGGGGTGGGTTCCGAGCTATCACCGCATCGCCAAAGAACTAATTTCTTGCACAGGGCGACACACTTAATAGATTTGATGTTTCTGTTACGGAGACCCTGACCATAGCGGCAATACGCTGGACACAAGTTATCTTACGGGTATCTATCCTTTCTGAAGACAAAAGGCACCAAGAGGTATTACTTAGGTCCTGACAGGGACATTTTTACCGCTTGCAGACGCTGCACCACACAAGAAAACGACAACCATATCACTTTGTAATTCTAAACGACTCGCTTTTGCCGGTGATATCTGCAATTGTGAGCACAATTTTAGCAATGTCAGAACGGCAGCCGCGCACATTCGAATTTTAAAAATTAACATGGCCGCATTACGCTTTAATATGAACAAATTATCGACTGACCGGCGCGGTCTAAATTTATACAATCGATTTATTTTAAACGCAGTTAAGTTGATAGCACGAACCACTGAAAGCAAAATACTCACAATTTGAACACTGCACTGCGAGCCGGTAGCGAAATGTGGTCATAAAACAACTACCACGATACGTCACAAAGCTAATAGGCAATGTTACTGTGGGTGAAAATCTACGGAGTGTCCCAGGTAGCTACTTGGTGAAAATTGTAGAAAAACTATTTAGCTCAATTTGATTTCTATTTCCAGAAATCGTGATGCGCCGATAGTATAATTATAGTTAGAAAAAAATATTGAGAAAGTAATATTGTGGTGAAATCTAAACTAAATAATATTTGTTGTTAATTTAAAATACCTACATATTTAATTAGAAAATTTAAGCACTTGGCTGACCCTGTAGAACTTTGTCACATGTATCAGTGTGCAGCAACATACTACGTATGACAATGTTCTACATACAATTGTGTGTGTGTGTGTGTGTGTGAGGGTGTGTGTGTGTAAACATTGCATATTGCCAACTAAATTAACTAAAATTACTCAATATAATTTTAGCCAATTATATTCATAAGACCCTAAAACGCCCTGTATAATTCTCGGATTCAGAAGCATGCGCTCGAAACGAATGTGTGCACAAGTGTTTTCAAACAAAAGTTACCTCACAAGCCCACAATAAAACAAGATGGCTGCCGTCTATGGCAGCGGAACAACGGCGGCGGTGGTGTGGCTACGCTACCGTGGCCACATGGTGATTATCGCTGACCTATATTCGCGCTTGGATATGTCGTTAAGTCGCTAGTTTCAATGGCTTATTCGCTTTATCGGTGTTGATAAACTTAACTGCAGCGAACCGTTGCCAACTGCTCTACAACAGCAGTCAATGTTTTACTACTCCAAGGTATGTGCACGACAAAATGGGACAATATTTTTATTCAGTACAGTTTGTAATAAATTAAAGACAAAGTAATTATCATCAAGTGGAAATAAAACAATATGTTCCTACCTACTGAAACTTTCGGCTGTATAATGTGTATATTTTGGTAATAAATACATTTTGAATTGAATTTGAATTGAAACAAATTGCCGACAAAAATTCCCCAATGCTTTTCCAAATCTACATTGTTATGAATGTATGCACAGTCGTGTGAACAATGAACTTAGAATCAATATTTATTCCTAAGCCCATGGTGTGAACACAATTAGGTAGCCCAGCCACAGTGCTGGGTCGAAATTTTGAAGTTTTGAAGTCCCCGCCAAATTTTATTTAAAATTAAGATGCGTTCAAACTTCAAAGTCTATGTACCTATATTTTATATATTATGTACGATAATACCAGCCAACGGCGGCGACGAGACGCCTTCAAGCATTATTCAAACCAAACAAAAGTTTTATATTTGCTTTTGTAAATCGGGTGCGCCACCTGAAAGAATTCCTGGCTCCTTCCTGGCTCCTTTAGCTCCTTTCGGCAGACTTCGGCTAGAAGGAAAGTATGGTATGTAAAGCCTGACCAGGAATATATGAGAGCTGTCACGATGGAGCCCCTTTTTACATTTATATAGCAACATTCATGATAGTACGGACATATTGAATTAGCCGATGTTTTTATTCAAAATGTACTTTTGCACTGAAATACACAATAAGATATACAAAATGTATTTTAATGCATCTTTTATATATATTTTGATGTCAATGTAAAAAAAACTAGCCTTGACATTTACATGTTCACAAAATGTTTTCCATGTATGTATCTGCAGATATGTCCTGAAGCAAAGTGTACAAATTATTAAAAAAACTATTAATCGACCTTGCTGAAACACTAAACTTTTTAATAAAAATTCTAGTTCAGAAAAACTTAACCTAAGCTATTTTTATTCGAACGTTTCGTATTTCTATAAAGTCAAAAAGTGTTTTTTGTTCAGAACGAATAATATTTACGTCCCTCTTTTGTTTGCTATTCTGTAAATAGATGCTTGAGATACACATAGATAGAACAAAAAATAATTACCTAATTGTACATTACGGCGGCCAATTCATGACAATCTCACTACAATGACTTATCGTTTCACCTAAATGTCAGTTTAGAAGCAATTTTGACATTGACAACAGATTATCAAGCATCAAACATAATTGTGGCCAGTGTAAGAAATTAGTTCCAACGAAATTCCGCAATATGGCGGCCCCTCATATATTCCTGGTCAGGCTTTATGAGTGATGTTTTGGTGGTTTAAAAAAAATAACCAGGGTCAACGCATCTTCTCTAGATTAAACCTAACCTAATGTTGAGGCGTTGCATGTCGTTTTTGTTACGTTTCGTTTCGAGCCGAGTGTTCACGAAAGGAGAGGAGCCAAAGGAGCCAGGAAGTCTTTCAGGTGTCAAACCGCTGCTTGCTGTATGTAACGTACGTTATGAATTATGAAAGAGATGAGACATTTATTTTCCCTTGAACCGACAAAAAGTTAATCTAGTACGATAACTTTCAAAAGAAATGGCTTTTTACTTAGGGCATAATATGCCCTGAGTAAAAAGCCATTTATTTTAAAGGTTTATCAATAATAGTGATAAACCTTTCTTTACCCTTTATCGCCAAATCTGGCTAGCTATTGCTACAGCGGTATAACGGTACAGCGGCTTATCGGCTTTTATCACTAACTCGTCGTATAATAGCCGGGACCGATCTCGGCGGCTCGCCGCCGCAGCGGCGGACCTGCGCAGAAACGAAAATTAGGTCGGATTGGGGGTAATGTATGAGGCAGAGAGAGGCAAAGGGGGACGGGCGACCCCCGCCGTTCTCACAGTCCCGCAGTCATAGTTATATCTCTCGCGCCCGCTCTGTGCTCATATTGCTTCTCTCTCGCACAGCGCTCGTCACTGTTCTCCCTCGCACCCGCACCTTCCTCGTATAGTATATCCTTCGCACCAGCATGTTCGTCAGTGTGCTCACTTGCACACCTGCAGTATGTGCCAGTGTCTCCCTCGCACTCTGTTTGTATGTACAGGCGACAACGGAATTTCGAAAAATAATAAACTGTATTTATTATTTTGCGATTTATTATTTTTAAAAGTATTTTTTTTCTTTTCAACGTTTTTATTTATGAATGTGTAATCAATCTGTTAAAGTGTTATATCATGTAATTAGAGAGTGGGTGGGACTGGGAATCCAACGAAAATGCGTGCTCAAGTCACAGTACCTATGGTGAAATGGAAGGCGTGTCACCATTTTTGCAGGTTATGGCGATCACCATACTGATTCGTGGTGGTGATTTTTACGTTTTCGACTTAACCAGAATATAAGAATTAATTTAATAATTTTTTTTTTATAAAACGTAACTTTGGGGCGATTTTGTGTTTTTGTTAAGTGTACATGCGCCGAGATCCGTCCCGGCTATTATAAGTAAGTATTGATTTACATTATTCTGAAAAATACTATTAGTAGCATCGCTTTACTGTCAGTGTCAGTCATCTGTCAAAATACGAGCTGGTCGATGTTGGATCAGGGCTACTGATGGGTCGATCCCGGGATTGAATCTTTATGGGCGGGATTTTATCATAAAAGCCCGGATTTAATCCTATTCTAGGACCGAATGAGGATTTTATGTTTTAAGGTTAAGTATGTGAAGTTGTTCTGTAATATGAGCGAAATTTTATCATAAAGTCCCGGATTTAATCCTATTTTAAGATCGAAAGGATTTTATGTTTTTAACTAGCCTTTGCCCGCGGCTTCGCTCGCGTGAAATTCGTATTTCAAAAGAAGAAACTAAATCATTAAGGGCGAGGCCGAAGGCCGAGCTGCGTTCAGGTTAATGATAAACCTTCTCGAATAAAGTATGTTTATAACTAGCTTTTGCCCGCGGCTTCGCTCGCGTGAAATTCGTATTTCAAAAGAAGAAACTAAATCATTAAGGGCGAGGCCGAAGGCTGAGCTGCGTTCAGGTTAATGATAAACCTTCTCGAATAAAGTATGTTTTTAAACTAGCTTTTGCCCGCGGCTTCGCTCGCGTCAAATTCGTATTTCAAAAGAAGAAACTCAATCATTAAGGGCGAGGATCTCTTTATGAGCCACGCAAGTTTGTAACGAGTTTTCACGATAGTATTTGTGAGTGGTCGGTCATTGCAAGGGATCGCTTGGACTATCCGCTCTGATCTGATGACATTACATCTCTGATTACATTACACAAGTTAAGCGGCGGTTGGCCGAGTTTTTAGGCATCGGGTTCTCATGCAAGAGGTCCGACGTTCGAATCCGGTCGGTGTGTACCAATGAGTTTTTTCTGATGAAAAAATTTACGTGCATACTTACACCTGCTGCTTCACCGTTTAGAACTGGTGTAAAACTAGGTACCTTCCCTTGCCCCTTACGAGGTTGTAGGCTCAAATTGTAGCCGACCGGGTTAGTACCACCGTACTGGATGTAAGATGGCCGCATAGCAGGCTCGGCTGTGTTCTCTTCTAGTTCAGTATATCCAGCAATCCAGGGAAGTCTCCGGTATGCACGGGCATCTACCTTCTCGGAGGTGATATAGTCTGGTCGGAGAATGTGCTTAGGCCCCTTCGACTCAGGCGAACGGATTACATAAAACAGTATTATTTTTAGTAACTATTATAGTTTACTAGCTTTTGCCCGCTCTCGTGAAATTCGTATTTCAAAAGAAGAAAGTAAGTTATAAAGCGAGAAGGTCGAAAGCTGAGCTGCATTCAGGGTAATGACAAACCTTCTCGAACAAAATATGTAACTACTGATTAGGCCGAAGGTCGAGCTCCTTTCAGGTAAACGTTATTTTTCTCGAAGAAACTAAGTTACCTTTGGCGACGCCGAAGGCGGAGCTCCCTATAGGTAAACCATATACTTTTTCAAAGAGGCCGACGAGGCCGTAGGCCGAGCTGCCTTCAAGTAAATGATAATCCTTCTCAAAGAAACTAAGTTAATGCCCTGCCGAACGGCGAGTTGCGTTCGCGTAAACGATATTCTCGCCCTTATTTACTTACTTTCATCGAGAAATATATCGTTAACTTGAACGAAGCTCCGCTTTCGGCCTCTCCCTTAGTTACTTACTTCGAAAAGGTACATGTTTCGTATCGGTGACGTCATATTTAGTTTACATGTATCCTAACTTGTACCATAAGAATAGGATAAAATAATTAGGATCGAATCAAATTACAATTTTGGCTTTCTATAGTATGGGCAGTGCGCTTTTATAGGCACCCGACCGCGCGCCGCGCCGACCGCTCCGCCGCGCCGACCGCTCCGCCACTCCGCCGGCTCGCTCATATCTGATACCTACTCGCGCTAAATGGCGCGCGAAACATTTCAGTTTGGGAACCACATCTTAGCGTAACCGGAACTGAATTTTATTTAGCTTATCCTCTGTGCCGTATAGTATAGGATATAACATCCTTGTACGATGTTTCATCGAATTCAGATGATCGGTTTAAGAGTTATGGTGGAACATACATACACAGAAAATATTTCTAAAAATCGTCCATTTAGCTTTAGTATCATACATAGAGTCTTATACCCCAGTATCTCATAAAACAAAGTAACTTACTTTATGACCATCCCTTACAGATTTATAATTAGTATTGATTTAACAAATATCGGTAGATTATGAGTTTATGACCTAAAATCGTTATTTTATAACCGACTTCAAAAAAAGGAGGAGGTTCTCAATTCGACTGTATGTTTTTTGGTCAAACATGACCGAAATTGGTAGATCTACCAAATAATCGGTACCTAACTTTTCACACTGTCACGGTCACTGAACAGACTCTATTACCGACCTTTTTCCTCTCTCACATCACGGCGACATGTACGCGCGCTCAAACGACCACAGATATCGATTATTTGGTGAACATAACTAGGGAATCATGCATTCAAATTAAAACCTGTCGGGACATTATTTATTTAGATATAGGAATTCATCCAGTAAAACAATGATCTACATACCTACTACCATATTATGCCTAGTACTAATGAAAACAACTCATTCACGATGTTGAAATCTAATATTAAAATAAAATCCTATTTCGTAGGATCGAATGAGGAACCTTCCCCAACTTTCCCATTAATATCCCTATAAAGTCTCGAATAAGGATTCGGTCCCAAATGGGATTGAATCCTTGCCCATCAGTAATCAGGGCAGTATTATCTGACCACATCAAGTAACCTCCGCCGCCGTACGCTGCATTTTACATTATCTGTCTGATTGAATCGGTTATTCGTAGCCTGCCGTGGTCTTTGCTGGGACCCCCCGCCCCCCCCCCCCCTTTATTCAGTTGGAATGTAGTTATGTATTATACATTGGTATGGTAGGTATGGTAGCGTTTTTTTACACCTAAAAAAATTCTTTTACTATCTGAAGTACTTTTTTCAAGTAGAATCATTATAGTTTAATAAAATAGGTTATGGCTCTTATTTATTATGGCGACATAAAAAACAATTATCGGAAGTACACTATTAAAATTATACCAGTCAGTAATAATTTAATAATGATTGAGGTATAAGCAAATTACGGTTCCCAAAATATTTAAGTTTTGGTGCACGCCCTGATCCAGAAAAGAACGGTTCATGTCAAAATGACTGACATATTGTCATGTCATTATGTTTGATTTTGTTTGGTTTCAAAACTTGAAGAAAAGTCTGATTGAAATTGTTGAAATTACAGGGTGAAATATAATGGAGGTGCAAGAGGGACAGGTCGCGCTGCCGGGCGACGCTTGCCCCGACGTTACGATGGCCGCGCGAAATTTGAAGATCATTCTGGGTCCCGGGTTGCAGCGCGATACGACCACAGGAAAAGGTTAACCTCCCTGATTTTGAATACAGACTGAACTTGCGTGGCCAGTTGTCGATCTCAGCACGCACAGCAGTGGACGCATACACACTTACTGAATGACTGACTGTGTTACTCAGGACACGAAAACGGCCTTTGTTATTCGTGAACCAAATTGTTTTGGATTATCAAAGAACTTATTGCAGCATAAAATATTTACAAAACTACAAACTAATCTAATCTAAAAGATTAAAAATACTTACAAATAAAAGTATTTCGACATGGGGGACAAGGGCATGGTCCCCATGACGGATGCAGCGTTCCCCCTCTGAATAGCTATGCTTATTTTTTGTTTAAAATAAGCTCGAGCACGACGGTCTCCGGACGCATCTAATTGTTTGTATAGACTCGGTGTCGGTGGTGGCGACACGGCCGGGAGTCCTGCGTCGCCGGCCACCGAATACGTTCTGGGTGGAGGCGCGCAGTCGGCGCTACGTGCCGGCGCGCGGTGAGACGGTGGTGGGCACGGTGGTGCAGAAGGCTGGAGACGTGTTCCGCGTGGAGGTGGGCGGGGGGTGCACCGCCGCACTCTCCTACCTCTCCTTCGAGGGAGCTACAAAGAAGAACCGGCCCGACGTGCAGGTTTATAACTTTTATGCTCTTTTTCTTCTTCTTTTCTATTTAAAACAAATAGTTTGGTAGTAAAAAAACAGGGTTCATTCAAGAGGGGCGTTAATGGGCACCTGTCAGGCCGGCATGGCATTCGCGACCCCCGCATACGACCGAATGTCCATGGGCGTTGAGTTGTTAGACACCTTATGGGTGGCTCGGCGCCATATGTCGCGCTGTCAATAAAAAAATAAATAAAAATAAAGAACATAATAGGTACCATCTTGGGTCGGTCAGAGTCGTATTTCCACCCATATATTGGAATGATTAATGTCTCCATTACTGTTTTCATTTTTTTTCATAAAAACATTGAATACTATACAATATTCACAATATTCACAGTCTTCGCAATATTCATTGCAAGCTCAGTTCGACACCTTCCTTCTTATTTATTTTTAATAAAAAAAATAAAGAAAACAAAGAGGCTCTTTGAAAAATTTTCAATTGAAATAACATTGGCTCTTATAGCAAAAAAGTTTGTCAGCCCCTGCTTGACTAGGCTAACTGGATCTATGTGTGCATGTGCGTGCAGGTGGGCGACACGGTGTACGCGCGCGTGCTGGTCGCCAGCAAGGACATGGAGCCGGAGCTGGTGTGCGTGGACTCGCACGGCAAGAAGGGACGCCTCGGAGTACTCACCGATGGATACGTCTTCAAGTAATCACATGCTTTCTTTATGTTATATTGTTCCTTACTATATTCGCAACGTCGTACGTACGAGTCGAGCAGGCAGCTCGACATCTTCTCTCTCGTCATTTCCATACTTGCCAAGTTGCCAACATTATAAACTCATGGAGGCAGCCACACGGTTTATAGACTCATAATGGCAACTGCCATAGTTTCTTTCTTTTTTTTCGTTATCAACATTATAGACTCATATAGCAACTGACATGGTTGGTAACATTATAGACTCATATAGCAACTGACACAGTTTCTTTCTTTCTTTCGTTATCAACATTATAGAACCATATAGTAACTGACATGGTTGGTAACATTATAGACTCGTATAGCAACTGACATAGTTTCTTTCTTTCTTTCGTTATCAACATTATAGACCCATATAGCAACTGACATGGTTGGTAACATTATACAGGCTGTTCACCACATCGACCGACAAATTTTTTTTGTAGGTAATTGGGGTCATTTGCAACGTTTTGACCCATGATACCTTTTGTCAGATGTCACGTGGTATCGAGATACGATTTTTTTTCTTTATTTTTTTCGTTCTGTTCTGTCTCTGTGCCTAATTTTGACCACATAGTGAATTATTTGTATGACATGTGGTATACCGTTGGAAAGGGCGTAAACTAGCGAACTTTTTAAAAGAAAATGAAGCGCTCAATTGATGTCGGTTCAATTGGGTCGGTCCATGTGCCGAACACCCTGTATAATAAACTCTTGTATATGGAGGTAGGTAGTAAGAATGTTTCTTTTCAAATAAGATTGTTGTTTTTCAGCTGTAGCCTCAACTTGGTGCGCAAGATCCTGAGCCCGTCCTGCCCGCTCATCGACAGCTTGAAGAACGAGTGGCCGTTCGAGATAGCGGCCGGTCTCAACGGCCGGATATGGATCAAGGCGTCGACGACCCGCGAAACGGTCGCATTGGGCAACGCCATACTCGCCTCAGAGTTCAGGAGCGCTGAAGATATTAGGAGCATTTGCAATAATATAAGCAGTTTACTGGCGGGAGCAGCATAGGAGCGGAACAAACATTTGTTGTGCCGCATCTGGCAGTGAACTCCCAGATCAGTGTGTGTTTTGACTGCGATGGAGAGTGGATTTGGACTTGAGTGATTTGATTACGAATAATAAATATCACCTACATATTGCTATTAAGTACCTACTTTGGAGTAATGCTTTAATGCTAAAAAAAAACACATTTTAAAACCATCATACATAGTGACAAGAAGAAATAGAAACCATGATATGTAGAACCAGAGAGTCGACGAAAACAATTATTGTTTGTATTATGGCAGTTAGACTGCACTCGAACTTGTCACAATTTGTTCTATCCGGTTCCATTACACTCAATGTTGCAAGTACTTTAATGACCATCCACATAATACATCACTTTCAGTTTATTCAAAATACAGTTTCAGCTTCATTAACCATTTTACTGAGAGTTCTGACTAATTATTTATTTCTGATTAATTAAGCATGTCAGGTGTAAAGAGGGGTCTCTATCTGTAAGACCTTTTAGAGCCTTTGTAAAATTTTTATACATAATTTGTATCAACTCAATAATGTTACAGGATGTCAAATTTGTCACATGAAAGTGTTTTACCAGTCATATTGCACACGCCAGTTTTATATGTAGCTGGTATAAATTCCATGTGATAGAATTTGTAATTTTGTATGAGACTCCGCCTCTTTATATTTTCCTCAAAGAATCTGAGAATAAAAGTGAATAAAACACAATGTAATAGAGGAGAATTTATTTTGGCAAATGCGACTAACCTATCTTACAGTATTTTTCCAAATTTTCAATAAATAATATTAACAGACCAAAGTAGCAGCTTGCCCGATGACAATTCTCAATACTCTTATTCTCAAATAATAAATAAAAATGTAACAGCTAACCTACTAACCTCCCATTCGACGTGACTCAGCGATATTTACATCAAAATATTTACAATAAGTCTCTCTCCATAATTTTACAAGAATTACAATTATTCAACTCCTTCCCATTATATAAGTTCACAATTCAGTCTCGCATTCCCGAGTAAATTGATCGTAGACCGAGAAACTTACACGTGGAACCGTGCGCTAAACTTTACAGCAAATAGTATAATATGTTTAAGTAAGCAAAGATCATTTATTGAAAGACAAGAAACAGCTGGAATGGAATGTAAATGGTAAAACGAACTCGCCGCGACCACAATATGTGAACATCTCGAGACACGACCCACTGTCCGCTCAAATTAAACTTCACTTTTCGTTAAATTACTAGTCGTAAATATATTCGATAAAGTTTTGACAAGGTTTACGCGATGGCTTTGATACATTTTATAATTTTATACAGTTAAAATAAATTTCCTAATTGTTTTCGCTCATTCGATATTTTAGCCTCATCGACCCAAACCTCCAGACTTCACACATAATTCACCAGTTTGTAGATATGGCCGACTATCCAATGATTTTGGGCACCAACAATTGTTTCATGCATACAGTGCCTATCAGAATTTCTATAATACAATGTTCTAAATCTATATTTAGTATTTTAACCTAAATAGAATGACTTTCCGTCGTCCCCTTTCAACACCACCCATGGATATATCTGCCACTAAAAACTAAATAGAATCCATCCTAAAAATTGTGTCGCAGAGTATATTTTTTTGACAAATTTATCCATTTATGGTGGAGAAGGGGGTAATAATGCTAGCAGTTTATGTACAGTAGAACCTAGACAATGCCAGGCAATGCTACTCGAGGTGAACCTGCTCTGCATCACAGCGATCCTAATTAAATGTACTTCAATAAATACAGACAAACCTTTCTAGACGTTAGGAAAATATAATCTATTGATATTATTATTGGAGATCAACTTTGCTTACGTTAGTCCATCGCGGATGGCGGAGGGCGCGGGCGCTCACCGCACTAAAGCTACAGTTAATTTATTTTCTAGAGAGAAATTGAAGGTGTTAACATAGATATACAATGCTGGGTTTCTAGTAAAGTGTGTACCTACGTCTCTGCTTGAGGACTTAGTGCTGGCTGTGACAGCACACCAAGTGACGTCGCTGTAAAGTTTTACATTTTTTAATTAAGTGTAGTCACATACTATACTCCTTAAAATATAGCATGATACCTGTGACAGCTGTCATCGAGAACATATGCATGAAGTTCCGTATTTTTTTAGAGTAAATTGCACAAAAGACAATTTCATACTTTATTAGTGGTATGTCACTATTATGGTAATGTCACTTTGTCTGAAAGCTGTCACAGGTATCATGCTATATTTTAAGGAGTTATAGGTTGGGGATTGTAGTCTTGTATGAAGATGACAAACGGATGACAGTTGACATCTGTCATCTTCGTACAAAAAGTTTATGCGTTGTCACTTTGGAGTGTGCCCCACACCTTCGTGTCTTTCATACAGATGGCTTGAAGTGCAAACGTGTACAAACACTTATTTACTTTAAAAATATTGCAGCGCAATGCAACTCAAAGCACTTGTTAAACATTCATTATTATCATTTTTCTACACATGGTTTGAGAAAAATATAGACAATTTTAAAAGCCTAACTTTAAAATTTAACAAATTGCACTTCGACACATTGCACTCACAAATTGTTTTATCCAGCTTGTAACGCTACAACCCTGCCACCCGGCAGGACGATCCGGTGTGGGTGTTGCCAGCCTTCACATACATAAACACACACACCCACGCACACACCCTCTCACATTAGGCAAATTAAGCGTATTTATTGATGTTACACAGTTCATTGCAAAAGTGGCCAAGAAAGTGCACAGGACAATGCTTAAAATGTATTGACTAATACTTGAAAAAATACACTACACTTGCTATATTCTGTGGCATTTATGCATAAGCAGCCAGCATTTCTGTGACCCACATGTACGATACCTATTAAAGATCTATCCTTGTCGTTTTCATATTGACAGACAGAGACGGGTCAGCATCAGTGCAGTCGTACAGCTCGTGGGATGTGAGAATGACAAGGGGACTGGTCATTGGAAAGGCACCAGTTATGACATTTCAAATTATGTATTTATTATTTATTCTCCAACTCAATCGATCCATACACCCAATGTAACAATCTCTCTTTTATTTTTAAAATACTGTCAAATAAAGGCAAAGTGAACACACGTGGTGAACATTACAGTTCATTTAAGTGCAATTTTTAGAAAATAAAATCTAGGTACTTATAGTTAGCTGAATTCTGATAAGTAGGTTTATAAAAAAATATTAAATTTACATTGTTGTTTCCAAATAGGCCGGGTAATGCTGCGGCATACTTCCGACTTCGTGCTAACTTTTCTTGGCCACCGTTCATAAGTAGATGATTTTGTTTTCAACAAGCCGTGCGTGTGCACCGGTGAGAATGGCTTCTTTACAAGAAACAATTTAATATGTAAACTAATTGTAATTTTTATTAAAAACAAACTTAAAATATGTCTAGTAATTCATTAACCCATGTAAAAGCCAAAATGAAGTGATATTGTACTTCAACTAAAAGAGATTGGGACCTTTATGACACGATTTTCGAATTCTGGCAGACAGATTTATACTTAATTTAAGAATATATGTATATTTTTTCTCTAGGGTATGGGAATTTCTAGAAAAACCATGAAAATGAATTTATACTTCTTAATTATTTGTATTTTACGAAAGTTATTAAAAAATATGGACGTAAAAGTAAATAATAACGGCAATACATAAAATACTATTACTGAAGGCGTTCAAATTCGTTCAAACCAAAAGCTGTGAGTCATAATATCCAGGCAAAATTAATAAAAAATATATACATAAAGAAAAAACTGGTGCGATCGGGGGACCGCCGCCGTCAGGAACGAAGCTCCTTTCATTGAACAAAAATGACAGGTACGCTTCCTCTCTACGCTGAACGATCAGATCGCCCGTCGTACGACATTCGATCCGTCATTCTGTTCTGTCTGCCCCGACATACACAAACGCTTCATCCGGCTCGCTCGCTAAACGATCAGCAAACGAAAGCGATCGTATTTCTCGAAACCTCCGGCGGTGACAATAATAAATAATAGTACGCTCTACAGTCTCTTCAAGAATCTAGGGCTGCCAAGATCGACGCTAAGCTCATACATGGAGAGAGCTTCGAAAATGTCACTGGAAGCATCCTACAGAATATGGATAGGTAGAGAGAGGGAGGTCGAGAGCGGGACTGGTGGTTTCCCCGCGTCCTAGTCAACGCAGACTAGCTGACGAGGGCTTGATGCGAGCCGAAACGAGAAGCATGTGCGAGGTCGGGACTAGGGAGTGGCCACTCGCTAGTCCCGACCTCGATTAACACCCTCCTCTACCGCCGATGGGCCCGGATATGTTCGGTGACACTTTCGAAATTAGGAATGTTTCATCTCTAGCCACCCTGGGTATTTTTTCCATAGTAGAGGTCCCAATGTCCTTTCAATAAAATAGTTGCACTGAATGTTATTTCTGGAATTGACATCATTTTGTCTGTCTGTGCCCAAGCGCAGCAAAGCCAGTTATTACTATTTAGTTAGATAATAACTTGTACGAAGCCATTCTAGCAGAGCTCACTCTTCACGATATTAAAAACTATGAGGTTTATTCGGGTTTTCAACACTTAACCGTACGCTAACTATCTACATTAACTATCTTACTCGCTAGCTATCTACATATATTGTAATAAACTTATTAACCCTTAACTATAGTCTGTTTTTTTTTGCAAGATCGAGGAAAGCGAGATTTGCAGTGTTGCCAGTTTCCAGAAAATTTTAAATATGTAGTTGTTATTGATAATTTTATCTAAATTAATAAAATGCTGTAAACTCGAATTCACCAAATTTTGGATTTGATTGACAAAATCTTTAGCTATATCTACTTAGGAAAAAAAGTTAAGTTGGCAGCACCACAGGTAGTGCATAGTGTGTATGAATGTTTGTGCGTGTGTGTGTGTACATTAGTAACCTGTGGTGTGCTACCAGAAAGAAAATAATGATAGTTTCACTTTATTTCATGACGTGACCTTTAAGTCGCATTACAGCTAGCACTAAAGAAAAAAAAAGAAAAAAAAAAAAGTCGATAGTATTTTTATCGACTACAATCACTAAGTGTGTGAAGCGTGCAACCCTCCAATGTCTGTCAAATATCACTTTCGACCTCTTGCAAAAATAAAAATTGACTATACCTACGTGCCGACGCGGTGAAAATGAGTTTTTATTTATCTGATATATTTTTTATGGTAACTGACATGGAAAGTCACTTCACCTACTGAATCTGTTACATCAGCCCAATACTGGGCTAGACTCTTCCTGTAACTGGGTGCGCCATGTCAGTGTTTCAGAGATCCGGCATGGGTGGCTGTGCCCAACTGTCAGTCGAATGAAATCAATAACACCTCTCCTTGTGAAATCACACTCAGTGAGGTGCTATGGCGAGCAAAATGTCATCAACCAATTTATTTGCACGCCTTTTGAAGGCACCCAGGTCGTAGGAATCTGGATATATGTTCACGGGAAGATGCTTCCATATTTTCGCCGCACAATACAGGGACTGTATGAGCTTCATGACGCGAGACTAGCTTCCAGCGATGGGTGGTGGTACTAGACACGTAGGCCACCACCACCCCCATCTCGGAGAGCTCCGTATCCGCCAGACTGCACGACGTTTATTTTGATGAACAAGCAGCCGAAGTTGGTGTGTTCTTAACCCATTCATTGCCACCAACGCACCGTTTGCGTTGAACGAGATTTCGATTTGGAGCCACCAACGCACCGTATGCGTTCAAGTGGAGCTTGCCTATTTATGGTCGCTGTTAAAAAAATAGACAAATTTGGTTAAATTTCTGGCAACACAGGCTAAGTTGCATAATACTTTCTAGATTCGAACGCAAATGGTGTGTTGAATGGCACTCCTGATGAAAAATACTTCACCAGTGCCACCAACGCACAGGGTGCGGTCACCCATATTTTCAGGGTATTTATTATTATTAAATTTTTTTTATATTAAAAAAATAATTTTTATGTAATAATTGATCTAAATCATCAATAAAATGTAGTGGCATATAGGTGTAGTATATTAAAGATGTGGTGGCAATCAATGGGTTAAATATTAGGTTGGGTTATTTTATTTTTGTTGTATAATGCTTTCATTTAGAGCTACAATCTTCCGCCCTCCCCCTCTCCCCCCTCCCCCAGCTACAGGCACAGGCACCAGACCTTCCCCTCGCCGTCGTCGAGCTCGTCGCGCGCGTGCACGCAGCTGCGGACGAGCGCGGCGGGCCGCGGCGGCGCTCGCGATCAGAACACGGACTCGGCCGAGCGGGAGAGGTGCACGGGGTGCGACGGTGAGCGCGCGAGCCGCTTGCGCGGCAGCTTCTCCAGCGTGCTGAGCAGCCGCGCGAAGTCGGGCCGGTCGCACGCGCGGTACGACCAGCACAGCATCAGTATGTCCTGTGGGTGTTAACACAACGTATAAGAGAAAGTATTATTTATTTATTTATTTTATTTTAGACAGGCAGCCAGGGCTGATGTATATAAATCAAGTTCATAGTTCATTGGTGTAGTTATAATATTTTTTTTTATTTTGGTTCACTTAGTTACTTTTTTATCTTATTAAGAAAATTCGTCAGGCTCGGTAGCTCAGTGGCGCGGTTGGTTAGTCAACAGTTATTAAGCAACGCTGAGCGCGGTCAGTGATTGGATGGGTGACCGCTCGACCCTGTACCCTGTACCTCGAAACTGTAGGTCCCTTCCCTTCTTACCTTACTAGGTGGTAGGGTTTATCCCGGCCGGGTTGATACCACCGCACTGAACGAAACGTCGGTCGAAACGGCTATGTAAATAGTTCGTGTTTTCCGTTCAGTTTAGTGTAGCCGACATGAAATGAAGGGAAGCACTGACATGGCACCTAGTTCACCCTGTGTTATGGGCTGACATCACGGATGTTGTAGGTGATGTAGCCAACCGTGTCAGATTCCATAAAAAAAAAACCTTTATTCAGATGAGTGTTCAAACGGTTTTTAAATTGGTTTACGCTGTTTACACGGATAATGTGCTCCGGAAGTTGGTTCCAATCTTCGACAACTCTGTTGGTTATGAAATGCTTGCGAGTGTTCAGATAAATTCTCCTAGTTTTTTTATTTTTATTCTTTACTGATTAGGTCACTCACGTTACTGTGGAACTACCGTACAAGTTCAATAATCCGGCGCTCAGTAGTAAGTACGGCGCACACAGTAATGCAGCATTTTTGACACTCGATATGAGCCCAAATCACCAAATTTTTCACCCAGCTAGCAGCAAACTCAAATATTTCGTAAAATCATGAAGTTAGAGAAACAAACTTTATTCTCATTTATAGCCAATGAAATTATCCACAAAACTATGTACAACAAGTAAGGATTGACTTATACAGAAAAACAAAACCAACCCAAATTTATTTCTAATCTAAAATTGACAATTCCCCTTTACACCAAATTTTAGGTGAAGAGTGCTGTAACTAAAACGCCCAACAACGTACGTACGTGGCTATTGAATGTTATATACAAAAAAATTATAATAAAGAAAAACAAGAGTCCGTAAAACGTCAGAGACGACTTGTTAGGCAACCAATTTTTGCATAAATCCCACGTCAAAGTAAAATATAAAACGTACGAAATAAATAGGTCGGTACCTTGACATCCCGCGAGGCCTGTAGAGCGCTCAATGACTGCTTGATGCCCTTCCCCACCTGCCAGATGACGGCCTCCGGCGGCTGTCCCTTGAAGGGCCACTCGCCGCACAGCAACTCGTACCATACAGTCCTGTGACACAGTACACTTTCAACTATTTGAAATAAATTAACGCGACAATAGTGCCATCTTTTAGGTAAACTGTTAAGTGCTTTGACACTTCGCATAGATAGTGGCACCGTAATGACAATCTTTTTTTTTAAATGCTGCTGCTGTGCAAATAGTACAATTTCTAACAGGACCTTTTAAATGAAACAACTATCTCCTATTTAATTGATTAGGAAAATCCGCAGGCCATTATTCAAGTATTAAAATAATCTTCTGTACCGTGTGGGTTCGGTACTTAAAAAGAATAGCCCCACTGCATCTCTCCCCGTGCATGTCGTAAAAGGCGACTAAGGGATAAGGACAAGATGCCGTGCTAAAGCGCGACAGGCTCGCCACCTCTCACCTTGGCACGGTACTTCCACCGAGTCATGCAGCAGGTGGGTCTTCGTGCCTTACTTGCTGCTTGATCGATTTAATCTTGTTCGAATACTTTGCGAAACGTGGTGGTCGGTGTTGTGCTGCAATTTACCAGAGTTCTTGCAGCACAACACCGATTACTCTGCTTACCCCGATTGTCGGGATTCAGCGTGTGAGATATATGTATGTATGTAAAATAATCTGATACAGGCTAAGAACCTGATGTAAGATGTAAAATAAAAAAATAAAAACCGGCCAAGTGAGAGTCGAACTCGCGCACCGGGGTTCCGTATCGCCATGTCATGGTTAGCGCCACTCACGCCATCTTTGGCGTGTTATGAAATGCTTCATATTAGTTAAATGTCATGATTCGTTAAAATGCTTCACACTCTATTCGATAGATGGCGCGCGCGCATATACTTTTTGGTTTCTTCTATGGGAACCACCGTGAGTTTTTTACTTTTTCTTATTTTTATTATTTGTTGTTATATCGGCCATAATAACACATATTCTGTGAAAATTTCAACGGGCTACCTATTACGGTTCAACAGACTGTCTGTCCGTCTGTCCTCGGACAGACAGACAGACTGCGTAGGCTTAGTAATAGAGTGCCGTACCGGATACGGAACTATAGGTATTTTAACTATAGGTGCAACTAAGAGCAATGCTCCGCATCGTCTCCCGTGTAGCAAAGCCAGCCCGCCGGGATGCCCAGGCTGTGGAGTCTCCGTCGCGAGTGAGGTTACTACTCACCCGAAGGCGTACACGTCGGAGGCCTTGGAGAACGGGAGGTGTACGGAGGCGTGCGGGCGCAGCGCACGCACCAGCTCCGGCGCCAGGTAGCACGGCCAGCCCGCCGGGATGCCCAGGCTGTGGAGTCTCCGTCGTGAGTGAGGTTACTACTCACCCGAAGGCGTACACGTCGGAGGCCTTGGAGAACGGGAGGTGTACGGAGGCGTGCGGGCGCAGCGCACGCACCAGCTCCGGCGCCAGGTAGCACAGTCAGCCCGCCGGGATGCCCAGGCTGTGGAGTCTCCGTCGCGAGTGAGGTTACTACTCACCCGAAGGCGTACACGTCGGAGTCCTTGGAGAACGGGAGGTGTACGGAGGCGTGCGGGCGCAGCGCACGCACCAGCTCCGGCGCCAGGTAGCGCAGTCAGCCCGCCGGGATGCCCAGGCTGTGGAGTCTCCGTCGCGAGTGAGGTTACTACTCACCCGAAGGCGTACACGTCGGAGGCCTTGGAGAACGGGAGGTGTACGGAGGCGTGCGGGCGCAGCGCACGCACCAGCTCCGGCGCCAGGTAGCACAGCCAGCCCGCCGGGATGCCCAGGCTGTGGAGTCTCCGTCGCGAGTGAGGTTACTACTCACCCGAAGGCGTACACGTCGGAGGCCTTGGAGAACGGGAGGTGTACGGAGGCGTGCGGGCGCAGCGCACGCACCAGCTCCGGCGCCAGGTAGCACAGCCAGCCCGCCGGGATGCCCAGGCTGTCGCCCCGCGCACTGCACGCACACAAGGTCATTTGCGAAAGAACATAAAATAATAAGCGCTCATCGACATCACGGTGCCGCATGACGAGAACCTTGTGAATGCAGAAAAAGACAAGATGTTAAAATACATCGATCTGTCTCACGAGGTTACCGACATGTGGCCCGTGGACTCGACTATCGTTGTGCCCATAGTCGTGTCTGCGCATGGGCTGATAGCGAAGAGCCTCGACCATCATCCAAAGAGGCTCTCGCTAGAGCCACTTGCTTGGATCAAGGATCAGATGCAGAAGGCGGTCTTGCTCGACACCGCTCGAATTGTCCGGAGGTTTCTCTCTCTCGGGTCCGACCATCGGTAGCCCGGGTTTGCCCCGCCGCCGGTGGTGGAAACTCAATTTTGTTATTTTGTATTAATTTTAGATTTAAGTTTTATATGTAAAATTTATATAAAAAAGAAAATGTGTAAATAAACGAATAAATAATAATATGACTAGGGAGTACGGTAGCAGCCTTTGCCTTCCCAAGCTGGGAGAACGAAAAACGAAACCAAAAAAGATCACAAGTGGATGCGACAACGTTGTCTTCTCTCGCTCTTCACTTTCCACACACACACAAGTCGGTCTTTCCCAGCCTGGCCAACACCGCTCCGCTGTACAGCAGACCGCCAGAAGGTTGAAGAGTCAGCCCCACCAGCATCGCACTGCCGAGTAACCAGCTGCAGCTTCTCCCAGCCATTTAAGCGGCGGCTGTTTGGAGTGGTTTGGGCGTCGGCTTCTCATGCGAGAGATCCAAAGTTCGAATCCGGTCGGCGTGTATCAATGAGATTTTTCTAACGAAAAAAATTTATGTGCAATTTATGTACACGTCCTGCTGCTTCACCGTTCAGAACCGGTGTAAAACTGTAGGTCTCTTCCCTTGCCCCTTACTAGGAGATAGGCTCAAATTGTAGCCGACTGGGTTGGTACTACCGTACTGGATGTAAAATGGCCGCATAGCAGCCTCGGTTGTGTTCTCCTCTTGTCCAGTATAGCCAGCAATCCAGGGAAGTCTCCGGTATGGCACCTACCTTCTGGGAGGTGATATTGGCTGGGAAGGAAGGTGTGGAACTAAGCTTGCGATGGCTTCACCGAACATATCCGGGCCCATCGGCAGTAGAGGAGGGTGTTAATCGAGGTCGGGACTAGCGAGTAGCCACTCCGCGCATGCTTCACGTTTCGGCTCGCATCAAGCCCTCGTCAGCTAGTCTGCGTTGACGAGGACGCGGGGAAACCACCAGTCCCGCTCTCGACCTCCCTCTCATGTGCATGCGCTTTGGCCCCTCCGAGTCAGCCACCAATACAAGCAGGGCAGAGATAGAATCGACATACGCACAAGTGAAGAGCTCTTCACTTGCACGCACATACTCACTTGTTCCAGAAGCAGAGCTTCGTGACGCTGAACAGTCCAAAGTCCGTGATGACGACCTTGCCATTCTCGAGGAAGATGTTCTTGCTCTTGAGGTCTTTGTGCACGATCCCGCGAGCGTGCAGGTACCCCATACCCTGCACACGTTCACACATGACGTCATCATCTGTTTTCATCAGACGTGACAAATCTTTCATTCAGAGTTTCAGTAATTTATATACATAATACGTAGTACATGGGCGTTTACATATCTTGAGAGCCGTTCCCAAGAAACCATGTTTAGCTCACTTAAAGTAATAGGATTTGTTTGACAGTTTGAAACCTCTAAACAATGCTACCAAATTATTAAAAAAAAAAATTTGAGTGCAATAAGCAGTTCTTAACCCCTCCAATGTCGGCGGAAAGCATGTGTCGTTGCTTTCTTCTCTTCAAATCAAAATTTCTCTTGCCGTCACTGGCAAGAGCGCCTCACCATAGAAAACGGCAACAGTTGACAAAGTAATATCTGCTCTTAGATAGATATAGATAGAAAATTCTTTATTGCTCCAGTAAACATTAAACATCAACAAATACATTAGAAAATTTACATAAGGTGCAAAGGCGGACTTATCAGACTTACAGAGATTTCTTACGGTCAACCTTTGGATGTTTGTTGGATGGATGCTTTACAAAAGAGTAAATACCCTCAGAGCGGTCCGAGAGGGAGGGAGGATGAACCGCTCACCGATCGATATCTCTGACAACCTTGGCATGAATATGGACTTGAAATGCTCGAAGTGTGGGAAACAATATAAGCGAAAAATCTGGCTAGAAAAGCACGTGAAGGAGAAACATAGCGACAGTGAAGCAGGGCAGAAAGCGCCTGTAAGTTCTCCACCTGACACTATTGACAGAGTACAACCTCACACGTCACAAAGTGTTGCGCAACCTTCCTCTCACCATGAAGCATTTTCGCCCAGAGACCGACTAAGCTTACCGAGCATATCCGAGACCACTTGGAAGCAACATGATCGATGCCTAGCCGAAAGACTTGACCTCCCAGGCTGCAGGCAGAGTCCCGAAGATCAGCTGTATGACTTCCAGGGAACAATTTACAATTACTTCTCCGAATTGTACCCTGTTCGCTATCACCACAACCCAATGGAAAGAGAAAACACTTTCAAAGCAAAGCTTAGGAGAAGGAAGAGAGAGTTGATAAAGCAGCTAAGGAAGGCTAAAGCCTCAGGAGACAGAAATCTATGCCACCAATTAGCCAGAGCGATGAGATCTATCCTAAAACTCATCCAGAAAGTATCTGAGCAAATTACGGTTGCTGGCAATGAATTTCGAAAGGCTCAGAATATAGCAGCTTTCGAGAAGAACCCCTTTTATTTCGCCAAAAAAGCTTTTAAGGAACAGCAGGGTACAATTAGGTTAAGTACGGACGAGATGTTCAACTACTTTAAATCCACATATACCACCCCGGAGGCAGATATAACTTACAGGGATCCACCAGCTCCAAAACCCAAAGAACCTGCTCTAGCATTTGATGCTGATTCACCGACGATGGAAGAGCTGGAATACCACATAAAAAGGAAACCAAATAGTTCCGCCCCGGGACCCGATGGCATACCATACATCATATACAAAAAATGTTCATCAGTGCGGAAACACATGTTGAACATCTACAAAAGAATTTGGACGAACAGAGAAGTGCCAGACTGTCTTGGTAAAGCCGTGTTTGTTCTTCTACCAAAAAAGAAAGAAGTTACTGATCCCAAGGATATTAGACCTATAGCCCTTACGAACACAATTTCGAAAATATTCTTCTCCATTATACAGGCCAGACTACTCAAACACATGTGTACCAACAACTACTTACCGAAGAAGTACCAAAAAGGTTTTCTCCCAAGAGTTGCAGGGTGCCTCGAACATAATTCTTTGCTGACTGAATGTCTTAGAGATGCAAGGAAGAATGAGAGACAATTAACTGCCACGTGGTTAGACTTTGAAAACGCCTTCGGTTCGGTGCGCCATGAGTTACTATTAAAGGCGCTAGAGTGGTATAATGTGCCACCTCTGATCTGTAATATAATAGCCTCCTACTACAAAAAACTTTCCTTTGTAATACAAGTAAAAGGCGAAACGGAGAAGACACCGGAAATTCGTTACGGCATAGGACTTTTCCAGGGTTGCTGCCTCTCTCCTGTCACATTTAACATTGTTATCAACATTCTAATTGATACGCTTGTCGTAAAAGAAAAGAAATGGGGATACAGGTTCAAATATGGAGACACATATATGGCGGCCATCCTGGCATTTGCGGATGATATTACGCTGTTAACCCGCAATCCAAAACAAAATCAGTCGCTTCTTAAGGTGGTGGATGACTATTGTGAATGGACCAAAGGGATGAAGATAAAACCAGCGAAGTGCTACTGTTTGAGCTTAACCAGGAAAGGTTCAAAGTTTACCTCGAGCAATCCAGGTTTGACAGTAGCCGGAAAACCAATCGCAACCGTGGCTGATGAAGCTCCTTTTAAATTCTTGGGCAAAAGGATCACCAGCAGAGGAAAGGAGCATCCTACTGATGATATTGTCCAACTTTTCGAAGAGAGCCTCCGCCAAACTGACAATCTTCCCCTCCTGGGTACACAAAAGGCATGGATTTACGATAACTACCTGACATCAAAACTTTCATGGCCATTTCTCGTCTACGACTTCACAAAGCAAAACCTGACTAAATTAGACTCGTATGTGACCAGATTCCTGAAATCATGGTTTGGACTGGCTCACCCGGCTGACTCGTCAACGCTATACAGATCTCACAATAACTTTGGACTGAACATTAAGAAACCGTCGATATTTTATCAAAAGGCGAGAATAGCCAAACGATGTATACTCAAAGACTCCAATGATAGCGCTATTCAAGCCTTACCCAACACATCACTATCAGATGAACTGGAATCGAGACTCGACTTCTACAAATCATTCCAAGTTGGTACACGCACCAATAGATCTGGATTGGGCATAGAAACAGCAAAGTCTGATAAAGAAATACTGAAAGGTTTTGCTCAGGAGGACATGGAACAAGGCTTCAAACTTCACGCCTTAAACCTAGAAATGCAGAATGATTGGCTAACAGTGGGTGACTTCTGCATCCCTCCTGCATTGAAGTGGAAATCCATAATATACAACTGGTCCCCTGAGCTGCTTAAGTTCTACTTAAATGCATTCCAGCTTACTCTCCCCGACCCGAGTAACCTAGTTAGATGGGGGAAATCTACAAATAAACTATGCCCGTCATGTAAGGAGTTCGTAGGCACGGCCAAACATTTGTTATGCGGATGCAAAATACTACTTGAGCGAGGCCAGTATTCCTACCGTCATGACAAAGTCCTCCAAATCATCAGAGAGGCCATCAACCTGTCAATTGCACGGACCAGGAAAGGGCAAACCAGTAGCGGCTTCCAGAAGGTCAACTTTGTGAAACCTGGAGCCAATAAGCTGCCCAAAGATAGGACTAAACCTTCTTCAATTTTGGGAGCAGCAAAGGATTGGGAATTGTTGATGGACACACATGAGAAGCATTACCAAATGCCTTCGGAAATCTGTACCACAGCATTAAGACCGGATATACTCATATTCTCAAAAGCGACAAAGCATGTAGTACTTGTTGAACTTACAGTTCCATGGGAAAGTAACATACCGAAGGACCACAACATCAAACTTAACAAGTACTGCAACTTAGTAGACCGGATTGTGAGAAACGGATTCAAGACTGATCTCTTCGCTGTGGAAGTCGGAGCAAGGGGACTACCAGCGAAGTCGCTCTACAGTCTCTTCAAGAATCTAGGGCTCCCAAGATCGACGCTAAGCTCATATATGGAGAGAGCTTCGAAAACGTCACTGGAAGCATCCTACAGAATATGGATAGGTAGAGAGAGGGAGGTCGAGAGCGGGACTGGTGGTTTCCCCGCGTCCTAGTCAACGCAGACTAGCTGACGAGGGCTTGCAGCGAGCCGAAACGTGAAGCATGCGCGGGAAATTTAGAGTGGCCACTCGCTAGTCCCGGCCTCGATTAATACCCTCCTCTACTGCCGATGGGCCCGGATATGTTCGGTGAAGCCATCGTAAGCTTAGATCCACACCTTCGAAACAAGACAGCCCGGAGAGACGGGATGACGCTGGAAAGACAGCTGGCGACCGGGAAAGACCGTTGACGAATGGGAAAGTCCATTTGACGACCGGGAAAGACTGGTGACGCTGGAGAGACAGACGGGCGTTAGGCCTAGCAAGCCGCGCCAGGAAATAAAAGCTACGACAGTCAAAAGAGTAAATACCCTCAGAGCGGTCCGAGAGGGAGGGAGGATGAACCGCTCACCGATCGATATCTCTGACAACCTTGGCATGAATATGGACTTGAAATGCTCGAAGTGTGGGAAACAATATAAGCGAAAAATCTGGCTAGAAAAGCACGTGAAGGAGAAACATAGCGACAGTGAAGCAGGGCAGAAAGCGCCTGTAAGTTCTCCACCTGACACTATTGACAGAGTACAACCTCACACGTCACAAAGTGTTGCGCAACCTTCCTCTCACCATGAAGCATTTTCGCCCAGAGACCGACTAAGCTTACCGAGCATATCCGAGACCACTTGGAAGCAACATGATCGATGCCTAGCCGAAAGACTTGACCTCCCAGGCTGCAGGCAGAGTCCCGAAGATCAGCTGTATGACTTCCAGGGAACAATTTACAATTACTTCTCCGAATTGTACCCTGTTCGCTATCACCACAACCCAATGGAAAGAGAAAACACTTTCAAAGCAAAGCTTAGGAGAAGGAAGAGAGAGTTGATAAAGCAGCTAAGGAAGGCTAAAGCCTCAGGAGACAGAAATCTATGCCACCAATTAGCCAGAGCGATGAGATCTATCCTAAAACTCATCCAGAAAGTATCTGAGCAAATTACGGTTGCTGGCAATGAATTTCGAAAGGCTCAGAATATAGCAGCTTTCGAGAAGAACCCCTTTTATTTCGCCAAAAAAGCTTTTAAGGAACAGCAGGGTACAATTAGGTTAAGTACGGACGAGATGTTCAACTACTTTAAATCCACATATACCACCCCGGAGGCAGATATAACTTACAGGGATCCACCAGCTCCAAAACCCAAAGAACCTGCTCTAGCATTTGATGCTGATTCACCGACGATGGAAGAGCTGGAATACCACATAAAAAGGAAACCAAATAGTTCCGCCCCGGGACCCGATGGCATACCATACATCATATACAAAAAATGTCCATCAGTGCGGAAACACATGTTGAACATCTACAAAAGAATTTGGACGAACAGAGAAGTGCCAGACTGTCTTGGTAAAGCCGTGTTTGTTCTTCTACCAAAAAAGAAAGAAGTTACTGATCCCAAGGATATTAGACCTATAGCCCTTACGAACACAATTTCGAAAATATTCTTCTCCATTATACAGGCCAGACTACTCAAACACATGTGTACCAACAACTACTTACCGAAGAAGTACCAAAAAGGTTTTCTCCCAAGAGTTGCAGGGTGCCTCGAACATAATTCTTTGCTGACTGAATGTCTTAGAGATGCAAGGAAGAATGAGAGACAATTAACTGCCACGTGGTTAGACTTTGAAAACGCCTTCGGTTCGGTGCGCCATGAGTTACTATTAAAGGCGCTAGAGTGGTATAATGTGCCACCTCTGATCTGTAATATAATAGCCTCCTACTACAAAAAACTTTCCTTTGTAATACAAGTAAAAGGCGAAACGGAGAAGACACCGGAAATTCGTTACGGCATAGGACTTTTCCAGGGTTGCTGCCTCTCTCCTGTCACATTTAACATTGTTATCAACATTCTAATTGATACGCTTGTCGTAAAAGAAAAGAAATGGGGATACAGGTTCAAATATGGAGACACATATATGGCGGCCATCCTGGCATTTGCGGATGATATTACGCTGTTAACCCGCAATCCAAAACAAAATCAGTCGCTTCTTAAGGTGGTGGATGACTATTGTGAATGGACCAAAGGGATGAAGATAAAACCAGCGAAGTGCTACTGTTTGAGCTTAACCAGGAAAGGTTCAAAGTTTACCTCGAGCAATCCAGGTTTGACAGTAGCCGGAAAACCAATCGCAACCGTGGCTGATGAAGCTCCTTTTAAATTCTTGGGCAAAAGGATCACCAGCAGAGGAAAGGAGCATCCTACTGATGATATTGTCCAACTTTTCGAAGAGAGCCTCCGCCAAACTGACAATCTTCCCCTCCTGGGTACACAAAAGGCATGGATTTACGATAACTACCTGACATCAAAACTTTCATGGCCATTTCTCGTCTACGACTTCACAAAGCAAAACCTGACTAAATTAGACTCGTATGTGACCAGATTCCTGAAATCATGGTTTGGACTGGCTCACCCGGCTGACTCGTCAACGCTATACAGATCTCACAATAACTTTGGACTGAACATTAAGAAACCGTCGATATTTTATCAAAAGGCGAGAATAGCCAAACGATGTATACTCAAAGACTCCAATGATAGCGCTATTCAAGCCTTACCCAACACATCACTATCAGATGAACTGGAATCGAGACTCGACTTCTACAAATCATTCCAAGTTGGTACACGCACCAATAGATCTGGATTGGGCATAGAAACAGCAAAGTCTGATAAAGAAATACTGAAAGGTTTTGCTCAGGAGGACATGGAACAAGGCTTCAAACTTCACGCCTTAAACCTAGAAATGCAGAATGATTGGCTAACAGTGGGTGACTTCTGCATCCCTCCTGCATTGAAGTGGAAATCCATAATATACAACTGGTCCCCTGAGCTGCTTAAGTTCTACTTAAATGCATTCCAGCTTACTCTCCCCGACCCGAGTAACCTAGTTAGATGGGGGAAATCTACAAATAAACTATGCCCGTCATGTAAGGAGTTCGTAGGCACGGCCAAACATTTGTTATGCGGATGCAAAATACTACTTGAGCGAGGCCAGTATTCCTACCGTCATGACAAAGTCCTCCAAATCATCAGAGAGGCCATCAACCTGTCAATTGCACGGACCAGGAAAGGGCAAACCAGTAGCGGCTTCCAGAAGGTCAACTTTGTGAAACCTGGAGCCAATAAGCTGCCCAAAGATAGGACTAAACCTTCTTCAATTTTGGGAGCAGCAAAGGATTGGGAATTGTTGATGGACACACATGAGAAGCATTACCAAATGCCTTCGGAAATCTGTACCACAGCATTAAGACCGGATATACTCATATTCTCAAAAGCGACAAAGCATGTAGTACTTGTTGAACTTACAGTTCCATGGGAAAGTAACATACCGAAGGACCACAACATCAAACTTAACAAGTACTGCAACTTAGTAGACCGGATTGTGAGAAACGGATTCAAGACTGATCTCTTCGCTGTGGAAGTCGGAGCAAGGGGACTACCAGCGAAGTCGCTCTACAGTCTCTTCAAGAATCTAGGGCTCCCAAGATCGACGCTAAGCTCATATATGGAGAGAGCTTCGAAAACGTCACTGGAAGCATCCTACAGAATATGGATAGGTAGAGAGAGGGAGGTCGAGAGCGGGACTGGTGGTTTCCCCGCGTCCTAGTCAACGCAGACTAGCTGACGAGGGCTTGCAGCGAGCCGAAACGTGAAGCATGCGCGGGAAATTTAGAGTGGCCACTCGCTAGTCCCGGCCTCGATTAATACCCTCCTCTACTGCCGATGGGCCCGGATATGTTCGGTGAAGCCATCGTAAGCTTAGATCCACACCTTCGAAACAAGACAGCCCGGAGAGACGGGATGACGCTGGAAAGACAGCTGGCGACCGGGAAAGACCGTTGACGAATGGGAAAGTCCATTTGACGACCGGGAAAGACTGGTGACGCTGGAGAGACAGACGGGCGTTAGGCCTAGCAAGCCGCGCCAGGAAATAAAAGCTACGACAGTCAAAAGAGTAAATACCCTCAGAGCGGTCCGAGAGGGAGGGAGGATGAACCGCTCACCGATCGATATCTCTGACAACCTTGGCATGAATATGGACTTGAAATGCTCGAAGTGTGGGAAACAATATAAGCGAAAAATCTGGCTAGAAAAGCACGTGAAGGAGAAACATAGCGACAGTGAAGCAGGGCAGAAAGCGCCTGTAAGTTCTCCACCTGACACTATTGACAGAGTACAACCTCACACGTCACAAAGTGTTGCGCAACCTTCCTCTCACCATGAAGCATTTTCGCCCAGAGACCGACTAAGCTTACCGAGCATATCCGAGACCACTTGGAAGCAACATGATCGATGCCTAGCCGAAAGACTTGACCTCCCAGGCTGCAGGCAGAGTCCCGAAGATCAGCTGTATGACTTCCAGGGAACAATTTACAATTACTTCTCCGAATTGTACCCTGTTCGCTATCACCACAACCCAATGGAAAGAGAAAACACTTTCAAAGCAAAGCTTAGGAGAAGGAAGAGAGAGTTGATAAAGCAGCTAAGGAAGGCTAAAGCCTCAGGAGACAGAAATCTATGCCACCAATTAGCCAGAGCGATGAGATCTATCCTAAAACTCATCCAGAAAGTATCTGAGCAAATTACGGTTGCTGGCAATGAATTTCGAAAGGCTCAGAATATAGCAGCTTTCGAGAAGAACCCCTTTTATTTCGCCAAAAAAGCTTTTAAGGAACAGCAGGGTACAATTAGGTTAAGTACGGACGAGATGTTCAACTACTTTAAATCCACATATACCACCCCGGAGGCAGATATAACTTACAGGGATCCACCAGCTCCAAAACCCAAAGAACCTGCTCTAGCATTTGATGCTGATTCACCGACGATGGAAGAGCTGGAATACCACATAAAAAGGAAACCAAATAGTTCCGCCCCGGGACCCGATGGCATACCATACATCATATACAAAAAATGTTCATCAGTGCGGAAACACATGTTGAACATCTACAAAAGAATTTGGACGAACAGAGAAGTGCCAGACTGTCTTGGTAAAGCCGTGTTTGTTCTTCTACCAAAAAAGAAAGAAGTTACTGATCCCAAGGATATTAGACCTATAGCCCTTACGAACACAATTTCGAAAATATTCTTCTCCATTATACAGGCCAGACTACTCAAACACATGTGTACCAACAACTACTTACCGAAGAAGTACCAAAAAGGTTTTCTCCCAAGAGTTGCAGGGTGCCTCGAACATAATTCTTTGCTGACTGAATGTCTTAGAGATGCAAGGAAGAATGAGAGACAATTAACTGCCACGTGGTTAGACTTTGAAAACGCCTTCGGTTCGGTGCGCCATGAGTTACTATTAAAGGCGCTAGAGTGGTATAATGTGCCACCTCTGATCTGTAATATAATAGCCTCCTACTACAAAAAACTTTCCTTTGTAATACAAGTAAAAGGCGAAACGGAGAAGACACCGGAAATTCGTTACGGCATAGGACTTTTCCAGGGTTGCTGCCTCTCTCCTGTCACATTTAACATTGTTATCAACATTCTAATTGATACGCTTGTCGTAAAAGAAAAGAAATGGGGATACAGGTTCAAATATGGAGACACATATATGGCGGCCATCCTGGCATTTGCGGATGATATTACGCTGTTAACCCGCAATCCAAAACAAAATCAGTCGCTTCTTAAGGTGGTGGATGACTATTGTGAATGGACCAAAGGGATGAAGATAAAACCAGCGAAGTGCTACTGTTTGAGCTTAACCAGGAAAGGTTCAAAGTTTACCTCGAGCAATCCAGGTTTGACAGTAGCCGGAAAACCAATCGCAACCGTGGCTGATGAAGCTCCTTTTAAATTCTTGGGCAAAAGGATCACCAGCAGAGGAAAGGAGCATCCTACTGATGATATTGTCCAACTTTTCGAAGAGAGCCTCCGCCAAACTGACAATCTTCCCCTCCTGGGTACACAAAAGGCATGGATTTACGATAACTACCTGACATCAAAACTTTCATGGCCATTTCTCGTCTACGACTTCACAAAGCAAAACCTGACTAAATTAGACTCGTATGTGACCAGATTCCTGAAATCATGGTTTGGACTGGCTCACCCGGCTGACTCGTCAACGCTATACAGATCTCACAATAACTTTGGACTGAACATTAAGAAACCGTCGATATTTTATCAAAAGGCGAGAATAGCCAAACGATGTATACTCAAAGACTCCAATGATAGCGCTATTCAAGCCTTACCCAACACATCACTATCAGATGAACTGGAATCGAGACTCGACTTCTACAAATCATTCCAAGTTGGTACACGCACCAATAGATCTGGATTGGGCATAGAAACAGCAAAGTCTGATAAAGAAATACTGAAAGGTTTTGCTCAGGAGGACATGGAACAAGGCTTCAAACTTCACGCCTTAAACCTAGAAATGCAGAATGATTGGCTAACAGTGGGTGACTTCTGCATCCCTCCTGCATTGAAGTGGAAATCCATAATATACAACTGGTCCCCTGAGCTGCTTAAGTTCTACTTAAATGCATTCCAGCTTACTCTCCCCGACCCGAGTAACCTAGTTAGATGGGGGAAATCTACAAATAAACTATGCCCGTCATGTAAGGAGTTCGTAGGCACGGCCAAACATTTGTTATGCGGATGCAAAATACTACTTGAGCGAGGCCAGTATTCCTACCGTCATGACAAAGTCCTCCAAATCATCAGAGAGGCCATCAACCTGTCAATTGCACGGACCAGGAAAGGGCAAACCAGTAGCGGCTTCCAGAAGGTCAACTTTGTGAAACCTGGAGCCAATAAGCTGCCCAAAGATAGGACTAAACCTTCTTCAATTTTGGGAGCAGCAAAGGATTGGGAATTGTTGATGGACACACATGAGAAGCATTACCAAATGCCTTCGGAAATCTGTACCACAGCATTAAGACCGGATATACTCATATTCTCAAAAGCGACAAAGCATGTAGTACTTGTTGAACTTACAGTTCCATGGGAAAGTAACATACCGAAGGACCACAACATCAAACTTAACAAGTACTGCAACTTAGTAGACCGGATTGTGAGAAACGGATTCAAGACTGATCTCTTCGCTGTGGAAGTCGGAGCAAGGGGACTACCAGCGAAGTCGCTCTACAGTCTCTTCAAGAATCTAGGGCTCCCAAGATCGACGCTAAGCTCATATATGGAGAGAGCTTCGAAAACGTCACTGGAAGCATCCTACAGAATATGGATAGGTAGAGAGAGGGAGGTCGAGAGCGGGACTGGTGGTTTCCCCGCGTCCTAGTCAACGCAGACTAGCTGACGAGGGCTTGCAGCGAGCCGAAACGTGAAGCATGCGCGGGAAATTTAGAGTGGCCACTCGCTAGTCCCGGCCTCGATTAATACCCTCCTCTACTGCCGATGGGCCCGGATATGTTCGGTGAAGCCATCGTAAGCTTAGATCCACACCTTCCAATAGGTAGAGAGAGGGAGGTCGAAAGCGGGACTGGTGGTTTCCCCGCGTCCTAGTCAACGCAGACTAGCTGACGAGGGCTTGAAGCGAGCCGAAACGTGAAGCATGCGCGGGAAATTTAGAGTGGCCACTCGCTAGTCCCGGCCTCGATTAATACCCTCCTCTACCGCCGATGGGCCCGGATATGTTCGGTGAAGCCATCTCAAGCTTAGATCCACACCTTCTTCCTATAATATAGTGGGATGTAATTAGGTAGTAGCAAAAGAGTTGAGCGTGAGAATTGAAGATAAATAAATAATAATAAGAATACTTATTAACAATACATATAAGTACATGCTAGTAAAATATAAGCCATACATGTGTTAATACATTTACTAAATATATAGAATATTATATACAAATAAATATACATACATACATACTTGTCCATCCAAGTATGAAACAAAAGTTGTTTTTTGTTTTTTAGGTTTTTACTTCACATTTACTTTGTACTGTGTGGGGCCGGTACTTTAAAAGAATAGCCCCACTGCATCTCTCCCCGTGTATGTCGTAAAAGGCGACTAAGGGATATGACTCCCTTCTTATATCACTAGGTGGTAGGGTTCAACCCGCCCGGGTTGGTACCACCGCACTGAATGAAAGGTCGGTCGAAACGGCTATGTAAATAGTTTGTGTTTTCCGTCCAGTTCAGTGTAGCCGGCACGACCGAAGGGAAGCACTGACGTGGCACCAAGTTCACCCGGTGTTATGGGCTGACATCACGGATGTTGTAGGTGATGTAGCCAACCGTGTCAGTTTCCATAAAAAAAAAAAAAAAAAATTGACGGAGGTAATACCTACAGTTTTAGGTATTTTTTGAATAAGGGCAGCGATTTACAATGTCGGATAAAGTGTGGTAGTGAATTCCACAGTCGAGCTGTGTGAACAGAAAATAAGTTCGTATAAAAACCAGTTTTATGAGAGGAGATAGCTAAAATATTGTCATGACTAGACCGAAGTGGGACACCGTGAGAAGATAGGTTCTGAAAACGGGAAGATAGATACTCGGGAGCAGAGGGGTTGTTAAGCTGTTGTTGCTCTTTATAATTAAAAGAAAAAGGTGATATATAACCTGTGCGATCTGCTGCGCCACCATGGCGGACTTGTTGGCGTTGAACTTGTCCTTGTGCAGGTGGATGTGCGTGTAGAGCGTCATGCCCTTGCAGAGGCTCGTCACGATCGCCAGCTTCGGTGGCTTCATGCACGCGCCCATGAACAGCACCAGGTTCTCGTGCCGCGTCTTGCGGAACGTCGCCACCTGCAGCCCATCGCACGTTGTTATCTTCTTCTTATTTTGTTTTTAGGGTTCCGTATCCGGTGCGGGACCCTATTACTAAGCCTACGCCGCCTGTCTGTCCGTCCGTCCGTCCGTCTGCCCGTCCGTACGTCCGTCTGTCTGTCCGAGGGCTGTATCTCTTGAACCGTAATAGGTAGCCCGTTGAAATTTTCACAGAATATGTGTACCTATAATAACAAATAATAAAAATAAGAAAAAGTAAAAAAATCATAGGGGTTCCCATAGAAGAAACCAAAAAAGTGTATGCCATCTACCGAATAGAGCGTGAAGCATTTTAACTAATAATGACATTTAACTAATATGAAGCATTTCATAGCACTCCATAGATGGTATGAGTGGCGCTAACCATGACATGGCGATAAGGAACCCTTGGTTCCTTATCGCCTCGAGTTCGACTCGCAATTGGCCGGTTTTTTAGTTTTAGGTAACATTTGGCTACGCTAGCCCAACGTGCCTATTAAATAAAGGATCTGACTTTTACGCATTACGCATGATCGACCTGTTATACAAGTCGCTCTACAGTCTCTTCAAGAATCTAGGGCTGCCAAGATCGATGCTAAGCTCATACATGGAGAGAGCTTCGAAAACGTCACTGGAAGCATCCTACAGAATATGGATAGGTAGAGAAAGGGAGGTCGATAGCGGGATTCGTGGTTCACCGCGTCCTAGTCAACGCAGACTAGCTGACGAGGGCTTGATGCGAGCCGAAACGTATAGCATGCGTGGGAAATTTAGAGTGGCCACTCGCTAGTCCCGACCTATCAACACCCTCCTCTACTGCCGATGGGTCCGGATATGTTCGGTGAAGCCATCGCAAGCTTAGATCCACACCTTCCTAACAATTCTTAACAATTTACTTGCACAGCACTTCACGAAACTTGAAAAACTGGCCCAGTGTATTGTAATTATTTTTTTACAATTATACTACATTGCAGTATGTATGTTTAATGTGCACACAAATGCGCAGTTTCACGATGGTTCTTCTTCGTGGATGTAATATTCGAGTGCAGTCTTACTGCCATATGAATCCTTACCTTTAATAAAATCCAACGTCTGCTTTCTGTCTGTCTGTCTGTCCGCTTATAACTCGAGAACCACTGAACCGATTTTAATACAGTTTGCTTCTACGGATAGCTTGGTTCTTCCCATCAATTATAGGCTACTTTTCATCACGTTAAATGGCTTATGAGGTTAGCAGAGAAGTCAAATATGAGAGCGGGCGGAGCCACGGGCACAGCTAGTGAACAATAAACAGAAACGAACAACAAGTGGAGTGTGCGTCACCTCGTGCTTGAAGTTGTCTAACGCGCCGCCGTCGTCGTGCAGGTACTGCACGTTGAGCAGCTTCACGGCGACGGCGCCGTGCCAGCTGCCGCGGTACACCGTGCCGAATCTGCCCGTGCCCAGCGCCTCGAACAGCCGCAGCTCGTCGTACGGGATGTCCCACTCCTTCATCGAGAGCTGTCGGCGCACACCGTGCAAGTAATAATTTGTGTATTTATTTGTAAGTGGAGTGTTTTCATTTTACGAAGGCACGAGGGGTACGAGGTAGGAAGTGGTGCGAGAGGCGACCGCGCGGAGCTCAGTAGAGAACGAACTCGATGCCAGGTCGGTACACACGTTCTACACGTCTCCGCGTCGCTCCATCGAGCCGAGTCATTCCCTACTGAGGTCCGCGCGGTCTCACACCACTTCCTACCTCATACCCCTCGTGCCTTCGTAAAATGAAAGCACTCTAAGTAAGTTATTGAAGCACCCTCAATAAACACATTCAAAAATAGGCTTGACAAGTACTTAAAAATCGAAGAAATATAACAAATAGCAACACCAGTGATCATCATAGACATGAACACATCAGCATATTAAGCTGCTGATAGGGAAGAGCCTCGACGACCACCTTGAGAGGCTCTCGCTGAGTGGTTGGGTCAAGGGCCAGATCCAGAAGGCAGCCCTGCTCGACACTGCACGCATCGTCCGGAGGTTTCTCTCCCTAGGGCCCGACCATCGGTAGCTTGGGTTCGCCCCGCCGTCGCCACGCCGTTGGTGGAAACTCCATTTGTTTTTATACCAATTTTAGATTTAAATTTTTAGTTTGTAAAAAATTTTAAATTGTTATAAAAAGAAAATGTGTTAATAAAGATATAATAATATTTTTTTTTATGGAAACTGACACGGTTGGCTACGTCACCTAGAACATTTGATGTTAGCCCATAACGCCGGGTGAACTAGGTGCCATGTCAGTGCTTCCCTTCATTTCATGTCGGCTACACTGAACTGGATGGAAAAAACGAACTATTTACATAGCCGTTTCTACCGACGTTTCATTTCAGTAAGTTAAGAAGGGAAGTGACCTAAAGTTGGATATCTGGGATGTGCATGTGTAAGGGTGTGAGTGAGGGTGTATGTCTGTGTGTGTGTGAAATTGTATGAAGTACAGCTTAAGTACAGTGGGCTGGGCATATCAGTCAAAGAGACGGCGACCGTTGGAGTAGCCGTGTCCTACACCTATGACCGTGTACATTAAAACGGCGTGTGGGAAAACCACCAGCCAGGTGGGAAGACGGCATCGAGTACGTCGGCGGAAAGCAGTGGTTCTGTACGGCTGAAGGTCGAGAGGACTGGGGGAAAATTGGAGAGTCCAGAAAATTGTCCAGCAGTTACACGCTGACTGACGGCAGTGCAAGCTAGCTAGTATGGAAAAATTGGTGGCGCCCCACTCCGCTGCCGTGAGTGCGGTCGCACTATTTAGATCTTAACCACTCACGCGTCGCCGTTCCAAAATTGGAACGGCACCGAAACGTCACACCCAAATTTAAATTTTTTTTTTCTCAAATTGGCCCTAACTCTCATACTTCCTCTTCGGAAATTTATTTTTTCTTGCTTCCCTAACGAATTGCGTCCGCCAAAAAAACTGCCAATGAATTTTAGTGAGGCACCACCTACATAATAGCATTTTATTAATTTTGTATTGCAGTTTTCATTTCGAGGACAGGACATGCCCAAAGTCTAGCAATAAATAAACATCCATGTTGATTTTTTTTTTCTTTACCTTCAAGATAATTAAGTGAGGCGGCGTGAGGCGGCGCCTCACTTGCTTCACCTGGGGAACCGCCACAGA
This sequence comes from Nematopogon swammerdamellus, assembly GCA_946902875.1. NCBI lineage: Eukaryota > Metazoa > Arthropoda > Insecta > Lepidoptera > Adelidae > Nematopogon > Nematopogon swammerdamellus. The sequence continues at coordinate 18,489,451 of OX336347.1, forward strand.
CGCGCGACTGTATGACGCCTAAGCCGTTAACAAATTATGTTAAAATTGTTGTATTGGGACTGGACATCACTATTCAGTACATACCCACAATTTAAACAAATAAATATTGTACATTTTGTATAATTACGACACTACAACGTCATACTGCATATGTTTCTCTCAAGCTAGGCAGATTGCCTTGTGGCAATACGGTGACCTATAAAATTGTTGTATTGGGACTGGACATCACTATTCAGTACATACCCACAATTTAAACAAATAAATATTGTACATTTTGTATAATTACGACACTACAACGTCATACTGCATATGTTTCTCTCAAGCTAGGCAGATTGCCTTGTGGCAATACGGTGACCTATTGGCTGTAACCAGATGCCTTCGGAAATCTGTACCACAGCATTAAGACCGCATTCGGTATGTTGCTTTCCCATGGAACTTTAAGTTCCATGAGAAAGCAACATAGGGAAGAAGGACCACAACATCAAACTTAACAAGTACTGCAACTCAGTAGGCCGGATTGTAAGAAACGGATTCAAGACTGATCTCTTTGCTGTGGAAGTCGGAGCAAGAGGACTACCAGCGAAGTCGATCTACAGTCTCTCCAAGATTCTAGGGCTGCCAAGATCGACGCTAAGCTCATACATGGAGAGAGCTTCGAAAACGTCACTGGAAGCATCCTACAGAATATGGATAGGTAGAGAGAGGGAGGTCGAGAGCGGGAATGGTGTTTCCCCGCGTCCTAGTCAACGCAGACTAGCTGACGAGGGCTTGATGCGAGCCGAAACGTGAAAAATGCGCCGGAAATTTAGAGTGGCCACTCGCTAGTCCCGACCTCGATTAACACCCTCCTCTACTGCCGATGGGCCCGGATATGTTCGGTGAAGCCATCGCAAGCTTAGTTCCACACCTTCCTTCTATAGAATAACCCAATAAACAGTTCTATTATTATTATAATGAAAATGTCAAACCCGGTAATCGCACAAATGCCTCCTACTCACTTCCTCAAGCAGCATCCTCTTGTACTTCAACATTGCGCTCACTCAGCACGCCGCGCCGGTAGATGAATGGCTCGCGTGAGCTATATTTAAACCGATTCACAGAATGATTCACTGCGTGTGGGCTCACAACGGCTGCCGCTGTATGCAAATTCTTCCGCTTATCAAGTCAGTCCAAAACTGAGCACGCTATACAGGTTGATTCAGCAATGACTCCCGGAATTGTAAGGGGTGAGTCGGAGGTCAAATGAACCACTTTGGCCTGCGTAATTTTTTTTTCGAAATCTAAAAATAGAAATTCATGAACCCCACATATCTGTCCCAAAAGCATATTGTTATTACTTTATTTTGATGAGCCTTAGAACTACTTCTACAAAGAATTTCATTACACAAATTCTAGAAGAACTTACTATATGGTTAAACGCGAATGGTCTTCTGATAAAGATCTCTAAAACAAAAAGATTCATTTTTAGCATCTTACAAAACCAAAACAAACAGCATCAATTCCAAGAACAACAAAATAAAATAATTAACTTTGCAACGCAAATATTTTTTTTTTGGATTCACACTAGACCAATATTTATGATTCAACATTCAAATCGACAATACATGTGAAAAATTATCCTTGGAATACCAAAAAGCAAATGCCGGCACGAAATATTCTCCTGGGCTCACAACCAAAGCAAGCAGCACTGATTCCAACTGCCCGGGCAGAAGCAAGGTAAGGCACTACTATTTGGGTACTCGTGTAAATTCACATCCAAAGTATTAAACCTATAAAAGGACCTTGACAGGACACTGCAGACTAAACAAACACCTACACTGAATGGGCCTTAGCGACACACCGGTGTGCAGGTTCTGTATAACAGAGGATGAAACGCCCATACATATCCTTTGTGAATGTGAAGTGCTCATTCACAGTAAGGGCCATATTCTTGGAGGTAATATTTTTAACCCATGCCAAATTCAGGCACTCAACCCAAAGAATATAACTTGGGTCATAACATACATCGGACTTGGGGGTGAGATCTAAACTTTTGAGAGGTCACAATAATAATGAAGGGAAGCACTGACATGACACTAGTTCACCCGGTGTTATGGGCTGACATAACGGATGTAGTAGGTGATCAAGCCAACCGTGTCAGTTTCCATAAAAAAAGGTCTTCCTAGTTTAACTTACATTTTAAAATCATAATCATTGTCTCAAAATTGTCTCTAAATCCTGTAACCTGAACACTCTCACTAACTCGTACTAGGGGTACTAATACTCTATACCTACAATGGGGCACCTCAGGGGAGGTTGTGTGAGTGTTTAGACCGCAAAAGAAGGCAATACGCAAAATAACAAAAGAATGAAAGAAGTCCACTGCACACCACTATTTATATTTGGACTTCATTACTTATGTGATGTTTCCATACATATGACTTTTTTTTTATAATATGGTAAATTATGTGTAACTGAAAAGCTGTCTATTATTATTCTGTTCATGAACGAATGCCTAGGTAAACTCTGCTTCACACATCACAGTCCCAGGACTAGCGTGGAAGCAGAAATTGTAATAAAATGCATCTTTTCACCTATTTATTCATGTTATTGTTATTATATAAGTGTTGTGTTTGTATTTATGTTCTTATTAAAAAAAATTTTTATATTTTTTGTTTTTTTTTAATTGATTTAAAAAACTAAAAATGTTCACAACTTATACATAAAGGAAAGCTGCATCGTCACAAAACAACATGCACTTACGCTGTTCTGGCGTGGCCAGCGCGCGTCCGCGGCGTGCGCGGCGCCGCCCCCCTCCTCCACCGAGTCGGCTCGCGCCGCGCGCTCCGAGTCCGTCGACGCTGAGCCGCTGAGCGACGCCGGCCGCGACGTCTCCACTGTGCGACAAACAAAACTTTGTTGTACTTACGTAGCGTCGCCTCTCCGTACCATTCCTCTTATACTGTAGAAATCCTACAATTTTGGTTTGAAGTTTTTGTTAATCGCTCACGTGTCGCCGTTCCAATATTGGAACGGCATCGAAAGCGGACTGAAACGTCACATTTCAATTTTGGAACGGGAGGAATGGCCGACTATCCGCATTGAACGGGCTCTTTGGATATTGGGATAAGGCTCATTATACTACTAAATAAAGGTGAAGATATGCCCTAAGGGATCTAATTCACTTTGACGCCAGCCTAGAGAAAAATTTGCAAAAAGAGCAAAATAACTGTTGTACAGTTATTTTTACTGGCCAACCAAAAAAAGGCCCAAAAACTTGGGTAACTATATTTAATATTCGAGGCGAATTAAGGTGCACTCAAATTCAGGGATTGCTAAAAATATAATCTTTACGTTTATTATAATGAAAGCGTTATACAAACCGCTTCGTACGCTGGCGGTGATATCCTCGTGGCGCTCGTGGTGCGGCGTGTGTCGCGCGGGGGACACGCCCGCCCCCACCGCGCCGCCTCCGCCGCCCCCCGCGCCCCCAACAGCGCTCTTCACTTCTGTCGCAGGCAAGTCACGTATAAGGAACATTACACAATATGTACATATTGTGTAATGTCCAATACACACTTACATAATATATACTTCACAAGTGATCAGAATCACAAAATAAATAAATATAATTAATGTTGCGATATGAATGTAATTAGTTATGCGATAAGGGCATTGTAGCGGTTTGTGACAGAAACAGTAATATTTCATTTCATGTTGGCACTGGGGTAGTGCATCGCTTTAAGGTCTTTGCTTATGGTGACACGGGTGCTGTTTGTGGAGACTGGCCCGCTTCATGTGGCAGTGTGGTGGGTATATGACTTCATACAATTTCATATTAAAAATTGTTCACTTTGTTATGAATTGCTACATCCGACATAAATCAGCACACCTATACACTCAGTGGCAAAGATTTTTGTAAAGAAGACTAAGAGCACATTGAAAAAATTTTCAGTGAAGTTTCTTGTCAGTTCTTCTTCGCTGTGATAATCGAACTGGCGGAATGTTACTATGTAAAATATGACAAATCTGAGCGCAGTGTACTGCACAGAACAAGAGAGGCTAAATAAACAATAAACAATACACACTATTAGTAACACTTGTGCACATTTACACTTTACATTTGTGGTTCGGCTGTACTGAACTGAACAACAAAGAACGTGAAAAAAAGTTAAAGCAAAACGCTAGGCTCAGCGGTCGGTGTATACGTATAACCTGGTTATTTAAACGAAGGAGGTGTTTTACAGCTGTACAGTCGGCTTACTTTCTTTCTTTTTTTGCATAGCATATTTTTTTATTTGCAAATATTTGTCTTGGAACCATTACTTTATTTTCTTTAGACGGCAATACCGTGTGAGCGAGAGCCAAATAGCAGCGCCGCTATTTTCAATCCCTTTCTTTAAATAACCAGGTAGAGAGCGTTCCAACTAAAAGTTCCCTTCGCCGTTATGTTGGCTCCACTGTCTATCTGTCAAAACAGCGTTGAGGGTTGCTATGTGTACAGATTTACCCGTAATTATCAGTAGTTACCGTATTTTTTGTACGGTAAATACCGATTACATTATTAGGTAATATAATCTTCACAATCTGGCAGCACGAGTTTAAGCACTGACAGTGGAGCCAACATAACGACGAAGAGAACTTTTAGTTGGAACGCTCTATAGTAACATGCATCTAGATGAGTTAACAACTGGAGGGGTGAGGAGCGGGTGCAAGAGACGCGTACGCACCGGGGAAGTGGAACTGCTGCTTGGCGTGCTGGTGCAGGTGCGGCGTGCGGGGGGTGGGGGGCGCGGCGCCGCCCGCGCCCGCGCCGCCCGCCACGCCCACCAGCGCCGGCGACGACGGCGTCGAACTGTTGCACGACGACGCCGACGACGAGTCCGGCCCGCCCTGTTACAAATATCCTGTTATTAATTATTTTATTATTATTTATTATTTATTTATTTTAGACAGGCAGCCTAGGCTGATACGTCTAAATCCAGTTAAAATTTGTTGTTTTTCGTCATTATCTTAGATTTTTTTATTATTATGATTTTTTTTTATTATCATTCTTGAGCACTCTTTTTGAGATTATGTTTTATTTGTTAGATATTTATCTAGTCTATTTTTTAATTGGTTGGTACTAAGTGCGCTTATTACTTCCTCCGGAAGTTGGTTCCAGTCGTCCACCACTCTGTTTGTTATGAAATGTTTGCGAGTATTGCTGTTAAAGATTGTTCGACTTAGTTTCATGCTGTGGCCTCCCAAATCCAAGTCCACCACTTGCACCAATATTCTAAACAACTTCAATGTGTGTGGAAGAGTCAGGAACTTCGACTTTCGAACAGTTCCTCTGGCCTAGAAGCAAAGTGCCTGGACCAGATCAGGCGTCTGTTCAAAAAGGGTCAAGTGCGTAGTACGCGTTACCGACGAGAAGGTATGAAAAATATCATGAGAGTGGAGGTGGCGGCAGAGGTGTGTCAGGATCGTGACATGTGGAGATACGTTGTCTCTGCCTAACCCACTGGAAAACAGGCGTGACGCTATGTACATATGTATGTATAACTTCGACTTTCGAACAGCTCCTCCGACCTAAAAGCAAAAGCCTTGTTTGTAAGCGAAAAAGTTGCGGGTTGTTGTTGTTGTTTTGGTTTGGGGTTGGCTCTAGGCCTGCAAACTAATCCCGCTTGGTTGGGGACCTTCGTGCAAAACCCCGCAGTCTCCAGCTACCCCAGCCACCGTATGTCTTCTATGAAAACCACAAGTCGACCGGGGTGTCTGCAGGCCGCTTATCCCTTAGTCGCCTTTTACGACATGCCCGGGGAGAGATGCAGTGGGACTATTCTTATTAAGTACCGACCCCACACAGTACAAAAAAGTTGCGGGTCCCCATTGGCATCACTTTCTCTTTCCAAGTCTGATAGGAGCATTTCTTTGGTGAACGCGAGTAGCCGCATGGTTCGGATTTCACGAAAAACTTTTTTTTCCTCAATTTTCCATCTGCCATCAGCTTCTTAGCCTTTATCAGATTTATTTGTTACTTGATGTATGGCACGTGGACGCAGTTGTCCATTGACAGCAGCTTCATAATTTTAATTTTGCTTATTAACCGCTCAAGTGCCGCATTCTGGGGTGTGGACCGGCACTGCAAGGTCACCGAAACGCTCCGTTCCACAAAGTAGAAAAGTTGCGCGGCCGACCTTCGAAATTCAAATACATGCTCTTTCAATATGGGAATAAAGTTTAATTTATAGTCCTGAAAAAAAAAGGTGAAGATATGCCCTACTTGATCTGATTCACTTTGTTACGAAACTTGAAGTAAGAAATTAACGAACTTTCCTGTTCTCTCTGAGAAGTCGTGACGCGCTTCTAGGTTTTGAGAGAGAGAACATTGCACTTCACAAAGAAAGTGAGGTTATGTACTGTTTCCATTTCGCGCACACGACTGAATGGATAAAAATCTCCAATAATATCACATTCAGTTCAGGGGGTTTAGAATGTCGCCTAGGTTAAAGCGTACCGGTGTGCAGGTTCGAAGGTGTTGAACTAAGCTTGCGATGGCTTCACTGAACATATCCGGGCTTATCGGCAGTAGAGGAGGGTGTTAATCGAGATCGGGACTAGCGTGTGGCCACTCTGAATTTCCCGCGCATGCTTCACGATAAAAGAAGATTAAATGCCCGTACAAATCCTTTGCGAATGTGTGCTCATTCACAGCAGAAGCCGTATTCTTGGGGGTTAAATTTTCAACCCATACCAAATACAAATCCCACTCACTCAATCCCAAAAATATAACTCCGGACTTGTGGGTGAGCTCTAAACTTTTGAGAGATGACAATAGATCTTGCTAGGTGGCAGTGACAACAAGGCTCAGGGGCCCTAACTCTAATCTAAGTAATCATAGGTCTAAGTAATCATAGGTAAAAGCGTGGACACCAGTCCTGAATTTCCCATTAGGCCATATAGGCCGCGGCCCCCCACGGCAAACTTTAGGGGGCGGCAGATTTCCGAAGGCACTAAAGAAACACTAGTAACACTTGCAAGTAACACTTGCGCTTTGGCATGTGTAAGCCGTCAAGTTTGTGCGCGATTATGGACGCAATTCACCTGTGGATAGAGTTTTCGATACATTAAATCATTTGGGTTTTAAGTCTCCATTGCGACTTGGTAATACTCCTTTCCTATGTTATTTGTGTATTGCGCGGGCGGCGAAAGTCAAGTGGCCTATACTTAAGAACAGTATAAGTCCGGCACTGGTGGATGTGTGTACTGACTGGGAAGGCGGGCGGGTTGCCCTGGCGGTGTCGCTTGCGCGGCCGGTGGTGCGTGAAGGTGGTGAAGAAGCTGTGCGCGGGGGAGCCGCCGCCGCCGCCGCCGCCTCCGCCGCGCACCGACACCGGCGAGTTGCTCGATAGCGCCGGGTACGAACCTGCACAATTGCATTTTTTTTTTAACCTTTCCTCCAATTTTTAAATATGCTTAAACCCCTGGCTTCCATGCCATTTTCACCACACGAAAATACGCAAAATTTGGGCACGCCCGCGCGCCCATTAACTCAAACGTTTAGTAAAATAATTAAGTCAGACTAATAAACTTTTTTTTTTATGGCAACTGGCACGGTTGGCTACATCACCCACAACATCCGTGATGTCAGCCCATAGCACCGGGTGAACTTGGTGCCACGTCAGTGCTTCCCTTCGGTCGTGCCAGCTACATTGAACTGGACGGAAAACACAAACTATTTACATAGCCGTTTCGATCGACGTTTCATTCAAACTCAATTTTTATAGCCAATTAAATACATTACCTACAAGACAATATAAAACAAGTTTCACTTATTTAGAAGCACAGATGGATTTTTTAACTCCAGGAAAACAAAAGACTGCGCGACATTTTTTCTGAATTTATATAACTCAAAATTTACATTTCCCCAAAATGTAATTTCCCACACAAATTATATATTGATGAGTAGCTAAAAGAGCGTGCTCTTTAAAAGAACGCTTCGAATGACAGTGGAAGTTGAATCCAATCCACATATAAATAAAGAAAAACAAGAATCCTTGTGTCAAAATATTTGACTTTTTTTTCGTATGAACTCGCAATCCAGTTTTCCAAGGCGTGTAGGAGATTAAGGTTTTTTTAATCCTCTATCGACCATTCTCTATCGTTATAATGACAAAAAGTCACTGAAATAGCATGATCGCAAAATTTGCAAACATTTAGTGCAACCATTTCTGAACATGGCCAACATTATTACTTTTCTAAAATTCAATGTTGAATGCCCCACTATAATATGTAAACCATTCTGTATAGATCTATTGCCAGAAGTAAAAACACTATGGAAAGAGTATTTTGACAGTCGATCCGTACAGAATGTGATGTGGTATAAAACCTTACAATCAGAACATCCAGAGATTCCCTGGTTCCAGGCGTGAAATTTACGAAGCCCTGAAATAGTGATAGCTGTAAAACTTCGTTCTGGCCACATTCCATTAAATAAATTTAAATTCCTGATGAAAAAGAGAAATTCTCCAAATTGTGAACAGTGTAACAAGGAGGATGACATGTACCATTAGCTGATGGAGTGTGGTCAGAACGAGGAATTACGGAGGGAATTGCAGATATCACTTGTTTTTTAAACTATTGGTGAGTACAAGTGAGAGGGATTTAGTAATTGTGTTGGATTTCGTTGAGCGTTCTCTATCCCTTAGGGACTTTGGGCCCTAAGGCTAAGGGATGGAGAAGATGAGTACTATGGGGCTGATATTAATAAGTTATTGATAAAATTTCAAAAAAAATAAAAACATTAATTCTATGTACGTCTGTCTATAACATGTAAATACGAACACGGCTAAACTGCTGCGCTCACAATAAATTCATTTTAAATTCAAATGTACAGTTTGTCTACAATCAGAATGAAACCAGAATTTAGGTTTCTCCTGATAAAATAAAAAAACATTCTTTTCTTTCTTTTAAGTTTGTTTGTTGGACGGACAAGCCAGATTGAGACGGCGCTACTTTAACCAGCTTCCTCACCAGGGTTCTGGTTCGCCAGCTGCTCCTTGAAGATGTTGACGAACTCCTGCGGCAGCCCGCACGACGGAGGCACTTTGCTCTCGCACTCCCTGCGCATGATTATCACGATTTTTTTTAAGCATATACATATTGCGTAGCATCATCTTTTCGGATAACGAGAGGTCATTTTCGTCAGCCCAGTCCAAACAAGTGTTGTGCTGATATGGCTTGCGAGTGGAGTATTTTCCTGACATTTGGAGCAGGAGAATCATCAATAAATAAAAGATTCATCATTCCCAGATTTGTCAGCGAGAGGGGGTCACTTGTCGCTGTTCGGATTATAGAGGCGTTCGGATTAGCCTGAGTACGGATTATTATCCAGGCTCTACTTTATTATAATCTGAAGGTTGTATAGTCTTCGCCTTCGAAACCCAGCCAAAACACACAAAAAGATAAACTAGATTATATCATAGAAACCTATAAAATCCTAAAAAGAATGCTACGATGTACCAAGTCTACAGTCAATGTACGAAATGAGCACTGAAGAACGTCTTCGCGGTCACTCATTAAAACTAAAATGGCCCACACATAGAACCAACCCCAGGAAGCATTTTCTGTCGCACCGGGTCGTAAGGGCCTGGAACAAATTATCTGAGGACACCGTCAGCGCCCCCTCGGTTAATTCTTTAAAAAACCAATTAGACAAAAAAATAACAAAAAACAAACAAACAAAAATACTTAAAAACAATACAAGTGCACTTATAAATTAATAAACAGAATACACGCACCAGCTGTTAGCTGTCAGTGTTTTAAAATAAATAAATAAATAAATAGATAAAACAAGAATAAAATATTGTTTTCTTCTCAGGTATTTTTTATTTTTTATTTGCTATTTTTTTTTATTTGCTATTTTTAAATTTTACTGCAGCAGCAATAAGGTCAATATGAAATGGCTAATGTTACCGGTATAATTTTTAAATTGAGCACCGCATACACCCCTCAGTACCGAGCTGGTGTGTCGCGGCATAGGCTGTGCCAGATTTTTTTCTCTTCTCAAAACTAGTACGTATCAATCCATGATGTACTTTTAAACTTTTTTTTTTATATGAGTCCTTGCAGTACAACACCGATGGCTCTGCTTACTCCGATTATCAGGATACAGCGTGCGGTACGTACGTATGTATGTACGGGAGTGCGTAGCGTACGCACCTGTGACATTTAAACTTGCACTCCTTGCACTTGAGGCCGGAGCCGAAGAGCATCTGCTTCTCGCAGAAGTCGCACGTCGCGATCATGTTGAAGGTCTTGGTGAAGCGGTGCGCGATGTCGTGCGCCATCCCGCGCGCCACCGTCGGCGTCCGCGGCGACCGCGGCACCGACAGCGACCCGCTCACACTCTGCGTCACCTGCGCGTTGTCAACAACTAATTAGTTCTAATTCAAACCCAAGAAATACTTTCTACTAAACGAGTAGTAGCGGACTCGTGGAATAAACTACCCCAAGAAGCGACAAGTGCTATCTCGATGAAAGGTTATAAAAAATTATTAAAATTAAATTAAAATAAACAAAAATATCACCATGACAAATAAATGATCCAAATGTTCATATTGGGCACTGGGCACGGATTGCATCCTTACACGCTGGGCTTACCGCGTATGCGTACCAATCGGTTCTGCAGATCTTTCCTCTACAGAAACGGTAAACACTGGAATGCTCTCCCTGCCCATGTATATCCCCCCAAGTAAAGTCTCCGGTCTTTCAAGAGGCGGCAGCACGGCGGATTCGCGTGCAAACATGGCGTCCGTCACCAAATCTCGAAAACAACTGAAAATTCGTAAATTTTTTGCTCTAGGCAGGCGCCAAAGTGAATCAGATCAAGTAAGGCATATCTTCACCTTTATTTAGAAGTATAATGAGCCTTATACCAATATTCAAAGAGTGTATTTCAATGCCGAAAGTCGGCCGCGCCGCCGTTCCAAAATTGAAAAGCGACTTTTCAGCCACCTTTCCATGCCTTTTCAATTTTGGAATTGCGACGAGTGAGCAGTTAAATTCGAAGCTCTATAGTTGTTCTAAGCGGACAGGCGTAACTCACGGTGTTGTTAGGTATGGGCGTGGGCCGGTGGTGAGGGGGGGCCTCGTCGGGGGGCTGCACCGGGTGCGGGTCGTAGGAGGGCGACGCGGGCGGCGTCGCCTCCGCCGCGCCCGCCGCCGACGACTGGCTGTTGTCGCTGTTGACGACAAATGACGAGGAAGCTGTCACTTTGGAGCCCTTATGCAAATGCTCGTTTACCTCAAAGATCCCACTTTTGTTTTCCGACCTAGTAACTACTAGTCTTGTCCTTGCTCGTTCACTGTACTGATTCGCTCTTTATAGTTCAGTGAACGCGGTGAACTAGTTCGGTCTCGTCGTTCAGCTACTCTCTTGCTCAGTTAGCTCAGGCTCACTAAAGTAGGTAGTGCGCTCCCGCCACCGACCGACCGACCGCGGCTCGCGCCTTCGCTCGGTCTCACCTCTGCTCGTTCGGTCGACCGACCGACCGACCTTCTGAGAGCGGCTGAGCGGGTGAGATGTTTTGCTCAGTTGTTCTAAGCTTGCTCGTTTGTTTACTTCAGTGAGGTTTATCGGTTCGGTCGGTCGCTTTTTAGACAAGACTAGTAACTACCCTACCACCTAGTAAGGTAAGAAGGGCAGGGACCTAAAGTTTTACGTGGAATCTGAACGCCTACAACGCTCGAACAGTCAGCCAAGATCTGACAACGCCCGGGTGTGCTTATGATCGCAAGCGGCAGTCAAACTACCGAGGTTCAAAAGATTGTCTGCTCTTCTCTCATTTTCCTACCATAAAAAAAAATATTTTTCAGCTAGCAAAAAATGTGTTCATATTTGACTATTATACCAATAGTAAGTAAATTTATCTATCTATCTAGTAAGATTAACAAACAATGAATACACAAGATCAACAAACAGACAACTGTCTCACCTAAGATCGGAGGGGTGGCGGTGAGAGGCGGCGAGCTGGGACTCGTGCGAGCGGGACTTGGTGAGCGGCTGCGGCTCCTGCGCGGCGGCGAGGTTGTTGCCGCGCACGCGCCGCGCGCCCACCGGCGTCGTCGGGCACTTGCCGCCGCCGCCGCCCGCGACACCCGCCACGGCACCGCCCACGCCCGCTACGCACAATATGTATATGTATATTATATTCTTTATTGAACACCAATTTATACAAAATAGGCACAATAGGTGAGCTTAATGCTGTGAGGCATTCTATTCTAACCAACCTTTGGGATGTGGGAGAAGTATATGAAGGCGAACAAGAACAGTTTGTGGCAATGTATTAAGAAGAAAATACATCACATACAATACATCTCATAGATAGAATTACTTTATTACTTCAAAAATATTTGAACAGAAACAAGCTGCTGAATAAAATTGCTAGTTTTTATTTATTTATTTTTAACACTGACAGCTGGTGCATGTATTCTGTTTTTTAATTTATGAGTGCACGTGTATTGTTTTTAAGTATGTTTGTTTGTTTTTTTTTTAATGTCTAATTGGGTTTTTAACGAATTAATTGAAGGGGCGCTGATGGTGTCTTCAGAAAATTTGTTCCAGATAATTATCTCTGATGATGTCTTATTTAACCGAATGTGTCAAGGAAAAACGAGGGTTATTGACAATTTTACATAACCCCACTTTCAACCATCATCAATCTGACAGTTACCCGAGCAATCCGAGTGACACAACACTTTGGTATAAAGTATTTCAGTACAAAACACTTTAATATGTTGTAACTAAAAGAATCTGATCCAAATGTTCACATTGAACCAAAACGTTCATCTTCGAGGCCACAGCATGAAACTAAGTCGAACAATCTTTAACAGCAATACTCGCAAACATTTCATAACAAACAGAGTGGTGGACGACTGGAACCAACTTCCAGAGGAAGTAATAAGTGCACTTAGTGCCAACCAATTCAAAAATAGATTAGATAAATGTCTAACAAATAAAACAATCTCAAAAAGAGTGCTCAAGAATAATAATAAAAAAAAAAAAATAAATAAATAAATAAAACAATCTAAGTGTAATCTAACGACGAAAAACAACAAATTTTAAATGGATTTAGACGTATCAGCCTAGGCTGCCTGTCTAAAATAAATAAATAAATAAATAAACATCAAGAGCTGTATCCCCACAGTCGGGGTTAACAGAGTAATCTGTGTTGTGCTACAATAACTTGGATAAATTGCCACACAACACTGACCACCATGTTTAGAAAGGTACAGATAATTTACCAAGCGGCAAGTAAGGTGCTAGGATAGTTGCCTTTTTTTTTTATGGAAACTGCCTGGGCTGATGTATCTAAATCAAGTTCATACAGTTTGTAGTTTATTGGTATAGTTTTATTATATTTTTTCACTTATTCGATTTTGGTTTGACTTAGTTACTTTTTTATCTTATTCAGATGAGTGTCCAAACGGTTGTATTCATGTGTTAACATGTCAGAAGAAAATAGAACATATGAAGCGAAGACAAACAAGTACAAGGTCTGTAAAGCCAAGCAATGCGATGAGAGAGCACACTACACGAGGCGTGATATAGTACGTGGAGGGGCGCGGAGGCAGCCGTACCTCGGCGGCGCGGGGTGGAGGCGGGCAGCGGCGAGGGCGGGGAGGAGGCGGCACCTGGGGGCGGCGCGGCGACGCCCGTCGGCGCGGCGAGCGCCTCCTCACCCGGCACCGACGCGCGCTGATGGCGGGCGCGCGCGCGCGGCGAGCCCCCGCGCAGGTGGTGCCGGTCCCACGAGTCCCAGTACAGCTGCATCGACGGACCGTCACCGCCCGCGTACTCGCCACGGAGCAACGCGTCTGAGAACCAAATTCACATAACAATATTTCGATGAGAGATCAGTGCAGAAAGATATATGGTACAGAACAATGCAGTGTGAACCGTTAAAAATTCCCTGGTTTGCCAAGAGCGACAGACCGAGAAAAGAAATTTTAATGGGTCTGAGACTACGATCTGGACACATTCCAACAAATAAGACAATGTACCTCATGAAGATAGCACAATCACCCAACTGTAGCACATGTGGGATAGAAGAGGACCTACTCCATACACTGTTGGAATGTGCCCGGAACCGAGAACTGAGGCAGAAGCTATTGAGAGACAGAAGAACTGACAGACTCAACCTGTTTTTGACGTGATAACGTCTAATAAATTGATGAACACCGGCTGCACACACGAAAAAGTGTCACGTTGTGTCACGTTCCATCTGAGCCGTGTCACGTTCCATCAGAGCCTGTGCGTGCAAGCGAGAGCGCGTAACAAGCGATAGAGAGGCACAATCGGCCCAAGCGGCAGTGTTGCCAAAAGTACGGTAATTGCCGTATCGTACGGTAATCAAGGCTAGAAATCGACAAATGTACGGCGTACGGCAGCGATAGGGGTGCCGTACGAAAAAATACGGTAATTCTCATAGCTGTGTTTCTTTATGACGTTATCACGTAAAACTATCGTCCGTAAACCGACTTTACAGACAACAAATTTTTTTAAAGTACATGAAGCCTTGGGGCGAGTTCAGGGGGAGGAGTTTGAATTCATACTAAGTTTTTTAATAAAGTCACAGGCATTGAATCGTGCTGAAGTACATTAAAATATCAATATAGTTACTATGGTGCTGGCATGGCCAGGAATGGCTAAAGACTTAAAAAAAATTTAGATTAAAAAAAACAAATCATGTGGCAGTATTAATACCATTAGTGTTTAAACAACCTAACTGTAGCGTTTGGAACAAGCGCTGAACGCATAACATTTGGCGCTGACGCACCCAGGTGGCTAACGGTGCCCACGGACATTCAGTCGTATGTGGGGTTTGGAATGCCACGCCGGCCTGACAGGTGCTTATTTACGCCCCTCTTGAAGGATACGAAACTGTCCTTAGGGAAAATGTACAAATATGGGTGGGGAGAATGTTCCTGAATTTACTGGTTCTGTAGAGGAAAGATCTGCAGAACTAACAGATTGGCACGCATCCGCAGTAAAGTACAGTAAGGTTCTCTTTGATAAATGTGTTTGTGGATAATTAAACACTTTAACATAACCTCACTTTTCAACTGTCACACATATGTGACATTTTGCAATACAGTATTTTAGTATGACAACACTCAGAAGTGAAGTTATATACAACATGTCCCAAAACTCAACTTCAAGCGAGAACCAGGGAGTAGGCCAGTTTATGACTACCCAGGGAAAAATAAGAAAAAAAAATTTGAGTAATTTGTTTTTCATGATATGAGCATTTTTTGAGATATTACTTAATATTTTTCCCTGGGTAGTCATAAACTGGCCTACTCCCTGGTTCCCGCTTGACGTTGAGTCTGTATACATAGAAGTTAGCAATTTGATTATGTAGAAGAATACAGACCGGTGTACTTCTTGAGTATGAACATGGCGCGGCAGAGCCGGCGGACCTCCTCCTCGCGCGCGGCGCTCAGCAGCGCGCGCAGCTCGTGCTCCGACACCTCCTTGAGCGCCTCCACGCTGCCGATCTTACCGCACACCGCCTGCCGACCCAGCACAGTAACAACTTATGTAATTCACGCGTATATCAAAATCAATCAATCCTTTATTACGTGACTTTCACAGTGTTTTAATACATTGAAACCAATTAGAATTAGATACATTAGAATTTACTATGCCATGATGCGAATAAATTTACGCATATGAATGTAAAATAACATTATTATAAGTGTGTAAGTGAATTAAAGTTATTGTCTTAGATTAAAATCCATTAAATTTTTCTAAAATCAATACAATACACTAGATGAATGCAGTGCAGAGGTGGTAACCGTGTCGATATTGAGCACGAAATACGACACGCACAAAGCGTGTTGGACTCGAGCCCGGTGGACCGCGCTCTAGGCGGCCGTGCTACCGGACTTTGCCGGGCTAGCACGAGCACGGGCCGACACGGAAAGGTCCGGTTTGTGTCCGGCGACAGAGTGACGTATTTATGCAAGCAGGTAGAACAAATAAAATTCAATTGACGAAATAAATGAAAACAGGATTATTTTATGCATTCTCACCACCAAAGGTTTTTCAAGTTTTTCGCAAAATAGCTAATAAATAATTATTTTAAATTTTTTTTTATACACCACCGGCACGGGTGGCTATGCCCAAAAGTTCATAATACGATTCATACTTACATGAAATTAAGTAAGTATCTTATTCCACACAGTGCACAAATAGAAAATTTTGCTCAATTCTTTATTTATGGTCGTTATGTATGATCCAACACAAATAATTACAGCCGGACAAAAAAGCATAGCATAATTTAGTGGCATAATAACATCCTAGCGGACCCCGCCGTGCCGAGCCGTGCTAGCAACAAACACGAAACACGGTGCAGGTCCGGAAACACGGCCAGCACGGAGCGGGTCCGGTTTGGCGGGGGGAGCACGCACCGCGACCGGTAGCTTGACTTTGCGTGTTCATGCTGAAGGCCGTGTTCTGGGCTAGGTCCGGTACCACCTCTGATGCAGTGTTGTTTAAAAATACAAATAATTGAAAAATAGAACAATAAATTATAATAAATAAAAAAATAAAACAGATTTAAAATAAGTCATTACGTCCAAATAAACGTGGCACCGAGAAAGACATGCTATAATGTTCGCTGTAAGTACTGACGACCCCGCAAAGTTTCTTGCCGGCTCTTCTTTGTGGGTGTAATCGAACCGGATTATAAAAATTAAACAGGACAAATTCAAGCGTAGTGTACTGCCATACGAATGATGAATAAAGAATAAAGAGACCTACAGATGAAAATTTATTTTTAGGGATACACGAGACATTTGGCGACGTCAGCTTGGATTGTCACTTACACTTTTTTTTTATGGAAACTGACACAGTTGGCTACATCACCTACAACATCCGTGATGTCAGCCCATAACACCGAAATAATAAAAATATTTTTTTAAATGGTAAGTGCAGCATACATAATTATGTAGACTTGGAGATTCCAAAAATATTTTCAATGCATTTGCAAAATCTTCGAAAAAGAGGTTCTTGCATGCATAAGCCTTTCTAAAAAAAATATTGAATGGTTGCATCTTCGATTGTTCCACACACTGTGCTCTGGGCGCAAGGTATCACGTTTGCAGAATAGACAGAACTGACCTGCACGGACTCGGGACAGAGTCCGACGACGCGCAGCCACTGCGGCAGGCGGGGGATGTTGCGGAACTCGGCCCGCAGCTCCTCGCGGAACCGCGTCTTGGCCACCAGCTGACGCGAGAACAGCTTCATCAGTTTGCCCTGAGGACCAACACAAATGTCATTATAAATTGTTCATGCAAGGTACTGGCACTATTTGAATTGGCTACAACTTTTTTTTTTTTCTAAATAATTTTTTTTTTGTGCTTGCACCATCTGCAATTGGAATGTGACCAAAAGAAGATTTTCTGTGTGAGGTTGGTCGTGTGAGTCGAGTCATCTATTGATAACCCTCCTCTTATGTGTGGTCCTCTACGTGCTTATTTATGTCCTATCCTCCAGTGCAAGGATGTGATAGCGTTTTAGCCTGTTGGTGTAGTTGCTCTCGGTCAAAAGATCGGAGGCCAGTCTGTTGGGATGCGTCGCCAGTCGTTTTTTATATTTTTGTTGAATTGTATGATTTCATCGTTGACTGTTTGTTGGCATTTCCAGGTAATCGTCGACTTCGGAGTTTTTTGTAAACCAGGGAGCACGTGCGATGTCTCTTAGAATTTTGTTTTGGAATCTCTGAAGGATTTCCACGTTACTGTTGCTGGCTGTCCCCACAATTGTATCCCGTAGGTCCGTACTGGTTTGATTATAACCTTGTATAGGAGGAGCTTGTTGTTCAGGCTTAATCTGAATTGCCTGCCCATCAGCCAATTCAGATCGCTGTACCTTATGGCGAGCTCGTTTCTCTTCTTTTTTATGTGCTCCTTATATAGCTGTTTCTGGTCCAGATACATGCCAAGGTAACGCACCGAAGTCTGCTGTGGCAGCACCTCGTTGTTGAGAGTAACACTAGGGCAGTCCCCATTTCTGAGGCTGAATGTAATGTGGTTGGACTTCGCTGCGCTCACCTTCACTCTCCGGCGTTTGAGCCACAGATCTACTTTATTCAAGTGGGACTGGAGTAGTTCGGAGGCCCTAGCGGGCTCCTTGTGAGTTGCAAGTGCTGCCGTGTCATCTGCGTAGGTAGCTGTCAAGACATTTTCGCTTTCGGGCAGGTCAGCCGTGAACAGGGTGTAAAGAACTGGCCCAAGCACCGATCCCTGAGGGACCCCAGCATTGATTTCGTAGAACCGTGATGTGACTTCCCCCACTTTGACTTGGAAGATTCTTCCGGCTAGGTATGATTTCTAAATAAATAAAAAACTAAGATTTATTCTTCCATATTTTTCACCATGAAATTGCATATTGCTTTAGACTGTATCTCTTAAATGTTAACCTCTAGAGTTCATAAGAAATATTGGTATTTTCGTCTACAAAAAGAGGCTGATGTTAGTCTTCTCCAGACATATCTACTACCTACATTCCTTTACATAAGTTGGAGAAATGAAGGTGCCACGTGGGGCCGGTATTTAAAAATAATATACCTACCCACTGCATCCCTCCCCGTGCATGTCGTAAAAGGTGTCTAAGCGATAAGGATAATATGTCGTGCTAAAGGGCGACTGGCTATCCACCCCTCACCTAGACACGGTCCTTACACCGAGCCATGCAGCAGATGGGTCTTCGCGCCTCACTTGCTGCTTCATAGTTATCTTTAGAAATTAAGAAATTAAAAAGTTGGCTAGTTACCATTGGTATAAAAGAATCAGAAGAAATGATGAAAACAATGGTATAGAAAAAAAAAAGTTTTCTATAAGTTATAAGTATATAGTAAAAAAAACACATATATATAAACGTAGTTCATAAATAGATAGATTTTTTTTTTTTTTTTTTTTTTTTTTTAATATTTGTTACTGCAATCTGTCTGTGAGCCGACATTCATCAGTAGTTGTGCATTTGAAATAGGTCTTGTATGGTAAGTGTCCATTGACAGTTCCATATACTTTATTCTCAGTCATTTCACTCTGTGATGAGATCTTGAGGTGCTCTTCTTTTCAATCTGTTGAAAACTTTCCTAGAAGCCATCAACTCGGTTGCCAGCTTGTTTGGGTGCCTTTCGACTCTTTTTTTGTATGCCTCAGTTCTGGCTTTTGCTTCCTTCTTTACAGTTGAAATCTCAAGGTCCCGATGCAGCTGATTATTGGTTACATACCAAGGTGCGTCAACAACCATACGAAGGGTTTTTGATTGGAACCGCTGAAGGATTTCGAGGTTTGAATTGGCCGCAGTGCCCCATAGTTGAATACCGTAGCACCACGTGGAGTTGAAATCCCCCAAGCGGACGATGCTAGATACTTGGGACTATACTTGGACAGACGTCTTACTTGGAGAAAGCACATATTCACAAAACGGAAAGCGCTGAGCCAACAACTCAGAAAACTTTACTGGCTGCTGTGCCGTAAATCTCAACTCTCCATGGAAAACAAATTGTTGCTGTACAAATGTATCCTCAAACCTAATAGATAGATAATGCGAAATTTTTTATAGGTAGGTAAGTATTTAGACTAAATTGAATTGTTCAATCTTGTAATATTTAATATTTAAAATGTATCTATTAATGCGTATTCGTAAGCACTGCTGTCCACAGGACAGACCACTTTAGGTCTAGCGTGGACAGCAGGGTACACAGTACAATGTTCTTTTTTTTTTCTTTTTCTCTAAATGTAAATTTACTAGTTTTTAGTACTGTTTCTTGTTTTTCAATTATGTATTTTTAAGAATAAACGATTTTTTTGATTTGATTGATTGATTGATCTTGTTCTAATACTACTTTGCTAAACATGGCGGTCGGTGTTGTGCTGCAATATACCCGAGTCCTTGCAGAACAACATCGATTACTCTGCTTAAGCCAATTGTCGGGTTACAGCGAGTGGTATGTACGTATGATAAACAAGTCAAGTGTGACATGAGCGGATGTTTAACTCAGTCAAGTAGGTGACCGCCCACCTCTGTTGCCGACAACATTTAGGTAGACGAGATAAAAGCAACTACATATTATAAAGATAAGTGCAATGTAAATTCATTGTAGATACCTAACGGGCATGCATACAGAGCTCAAGAGTTCTTAAAATAGTTCTATAAATAAACTGACAATGCTCATGGAAAATATTTTATATAGCAATAATTTTTTTTTATGTAATCCGATATGGGTGGCTTAGTCGGAGGGGCCAATGCGCATGCTCCGACCAGCCAATATCACCTCCGAGAAGGTAGGTGCCATACCGGAGACTTCCCTGGATTGCTGGCTATACTGAACTAGAGAACACAACCGAGGCTGCTATGCGGCCATTTTACATCCAGTACGGTGATACCAACCCAGTAGGCTACAATTTGAGCCTACCAACCAGTAAGGGGCAAGGGAAATACATGGTAAAGCTATTCTATCGTGTGCGTACAGTACGCCGCACTAAATAATGCACATCGGGCTTTATTTATTTTATATTTTTTGAATCTTAATTTTTTTTTAGCTTAAAGAGACAATCCGGTTGTAGAGCGTTGTCTCTGTCACACAGAGACGTGTGAGTAAGTGCGGCAGGGACGACCGTCTATAGTGCCACCAGGAAGTTATGAAGCGTGGGAAATATTCGAAACTGTCTGCATGCCTAAGAAGGGATGTGAACTTTCGGTTGAAAGTTTGTCGATAAATCATATGACTTAATAACCTAAATTATCGACAAACTTTCAATCGAAAGTTTATGACCCTTCTTAGCAATGCAGACAGTTTCACATATTTCACACGCATCATAACTTCCTGGTGGCACTATACGACCGGATTGTTCTCTTTGTTCAATGTTCATTACTTATTGCTGAGTACTGTACCTACTTCTTCAATACATATATCTTTTTTTAAATGGCGGTTTAAATGGCGAAGACCATGTGTGTGACTTTATACTGGGGAGCCGAGGTCGCAAATTGCTTTAATGTGTAGGCTGAGTTAAAAGACAAATATCAGTGAAATATTTTTTGCCAAAGAAGCGTAGTTTCAGAAAAAAAATTAAGAAACAGATTTTCCATACAAAATTAAAACTTGTATTTTGTTTAAAGCACAAAAACATTGATATTGAATAGAAATGTATGCGAAAAAGAGGCGCCTCAACATTATAGGTTAGGGTTCATTTATAGAATTTCTGTAAATTAATCCTGGTCATTTTTTTTAACCACCAAAACAATCACCCAGCTGACCCCCTCCCCCTCTGCTGCCCTCTTCTAAGCAACCCTACTATAATATTTTTCATACAAAATTAATTCATACAAAAAAACAAAAGGGCAGAGGGGGTGGGGGGGTAAGTCAATACCCCCACATACCACCCTTCCTCGACTCGCCATTAAAAAGCCTCATCCAAGACTATACCTACATGGATAACATTTGAATATTACATCTAAAATAAATCCCAAGTACCTAATAATTCGCATGTGCATTATTTCACTCGAAATTGGGGGAAACATTTCGGTGAGTCATTTCTCTCAAAAGAGATTGGTGTAAATTTATGCACCCTTTTTGCCTCCCTCTTTCTTGTCAGAAGTCGCATGTAAATGTATTTATGTGATGAGTGAAGTTACACAGTAAATATCGCGGAGAAATGTAGTACAGTACGTGTGATAATGAACACAGTGCGTACTACGTCCTTCACGATTCGCAGCGAGCTATTGAGACACCAAGGGCGCTCGACATTGACCCACTCCCGGCGACCTCGCGCCGCCGGTTCAAGGGCGCCCGCCGCTAACGAGCGCCTTACTATATACCCACCTCGAGAGTACGGATCTCCTGCTGCGTAAGCTCGGCGCTGGTGGCGCATTGTGTCCTCAGACCCTCGAGCCGATCCGCCGAAACATCTATCATGGTCTGCGTGACTCGTGCCTCCGCCGCTGCGAGCTCCGCTCGGCTCGCCCCGTCCCCTACGTCGCCGCACGCTCCGCCTAGCATGCCTACACCTTCACCACACTATTCCTACACTGCATCACGAATTCACGAGCTTTGTCGACAAAAAATTGCATGCAGCGGCGGCCGTCGACAGAAGTTGACAGTTCGCGCGCGCCATGTTGCCGCAGTCATTCGACGAAAACACAATATTCCAGTTGTCAGTACTTCTGTTGCTCTGTGCGGAGATGTATTTTTGCGCTGTTCTTTACTGCTTTATTATCTGTAAATAAATAAATTTGCGCATATCCGTCCACTGCTGGCTGGACATAGGCCTTTCTCACTCATCTACTCCTGCTTACATTTTTAAGTCGTTCTAGCCGGTGGGCGTCAGCGCTACGTTTGCTTGTACGTGGCTTCCTTTCGCGATTTCAGGTGTAGTAAATATTTTACTAATTAATTCTGTAAAATAAAACGAGCGATTACTTTGTTTAACTCTGTATATATATATATACTAAAATTAATTTATAATTTTTAATGTAAGTCAACAAAAATATTGCATATCAACAAAGCTAAAATACGGATTCCCGAAATATAGTTTAAGGTTAGGGGCCCTTTCTACACGTTCAGATGTTGTCCGGACAATCGTAGTATTTGTTTAGATAGACACTGAGGCTCAGCTAAGTATTTCACGGCGGTTTTTAATGTTCCGTATCCAGCGTCGCTAGTAGAGACTTTATAGAAACGCCCATTGGTCTGTCCGGCCGTCCACCGTCCGTCCTTCCGACAGTTATAGCCTTTACTGTAGATCCTAAAAGATTCGAGCTATCTTCTTGAACCTTTGAATTTTTTATTTGAATTTCTAGATTCCTGGGAGCTAACAACATTTCATGTGCAGGCAATGTCTTGCCATTGTTAAAGGGGCCACAACACGAATAAAATTAGAAAATTAAAATATTTTCATTTATCTTTGCCTACCATTTTATTCTGTTGTATGAACAATCGACTTCGTGCCTACTGCTACTGGGCCCATCGCATCGTAAAGAGAAGTCATGTCAGAAAAATTCGTATCATTCTTTCAGTTACCAATTTGGTTCGACCTTGCAAAACAGGCAATGGCAGCCTTGAGTGTGTCCACAGATTACTGATTTAGACAAGTGTGTCGGTTCGGTCGGTCGTTCTTCCTACAGACCTACCAAGTTATCTGTGAAGTGGCAGATCAGGAACTAACAGAAGTGTCATTGGGCTGTCATAAGTGTCAAAGCGTGTTCAGTTCGAGTTTTCTCTCTCTATAAAGCATTTTATCGTGCCGAAAGCTATTCACAGTGATGCCCGGAGCATAATCCTAAAAGTAAAATAGTTTTTGAAGAGGATCCTCGACAACAAGCGCCGATAATTCCATTTCATCAGATTTACAAAAGAATATAAGATGCTACAGATTAGTGGTGCCAGTTGTAAACCAAATTTTTCCCACATAACAGATACATTTTAATTTGATGTTTTGTGATTGATTGAATTTTCAGGTGTAAGTAAATGGCTGCCAATATATAAAAAAAGAAAAAGAGAAGGGCTCATTTCCAAAATTGTTAAGGAAAAAACGCTTCAGAAGAAACACTTATAAAAGAGCCAGATATCTGCAAGAAAACAAGAAAAAAAACCGTCCAAAGCAATATGCCTGGGGTGTGGCCTATATAGATCACTACTATCATATACAATACGTGTACAACTGAAATCACAGCGAAATTATTAAGTGACCATACTTATTGTAAACCAGGATTTAAATATAGACAATTATTTTTGAGTACATATTCATTTTTCACATTGAAATTGCATCCTCTATTTATTTCACTATTTACGAATTAAATACTTTTTTACACCAATATTTGGTTTTTAGTTAATTTTAGCATAATATACTCACAAGCATAGTTTTGATAACAAGTAATAAAATCTATGGGGGAGGCCTATGTTCAGCAGTGGACGTTTTGTGGCTGATAATTGTAGCAAAATAGCTATTCTAAATAGTCAACCACATATTACATTAAATATCTTGACTTAGGGCCCGGCCACATCACCATGGCGCGGCGCCGCCCCGTCACCGCCCTGGCGCGGTGCGGCGCCGCGCCGTGAAAACACCGTAGTAGTAGTAAAGTTCCGGTGCAATCGTGAATGCCACCGTTGTATTTGATGTTACACTCTCGAACCGTTCCTCTATTAGGAATAAAAGAGTAAAAGGCGACTAAGGGATATGACTCCCTTCTTATATTACTAGGTGGTAGGGTTTAACCCGCCTGGGTTGGCACCACCGCCCTGAATGAAAGGTCGGTCGAAACGGTTTTGTAAATAGTTTGCGTTTTCCGTCCAGTTCAGTGTAGCCGGCACGACCGAAGGGAAGCTCTGACGTGACACCAAGTTCATCCGGTGTTATGGGCTGACATCACGGATGTTGTAGGTGATGTAGACAACCGTGTCAGTTTCCATAAAAAAAAAAAAAAATCAGTATCAATATTGTTTGCACAAAGCAACATACGAACTGAACTGTTCGAGAATGAAACATCAAATAAAACGGGGACATTCACACAACACTGGCAACAATGAAACGATGGCAGCGCACCACTCAGTTCACAGTTAACTTGGTCGGTCTGTACAATTTCCTACTTCCTTCATCCCATAGAGTAACTTATAAGGTGGGGTTCATCCTTCAGCGTACAGTTTGGGCAGGTTTTTCAGCACAGAGTTCAGGCTGCTTGTCAGTTCTGTAAATTTTGTTTGTATGCTGGCTGGCTGGCCGACCTAGCTGGCTGGCTGTAGTTTATTATTGGGTTTGGTTCCATAGTGTAGTGTATTGTGTGTTTATTACTAATAAATAACGCGGCCGTTACTTAGCCAAAGTGTGTTCCTCTGCGTCTACGTTATAGAATGTAGTGTAGTGTAGCCGCCGCAGCACGAGATGCAGTTTTTACGGATATTGTGTTCGGCGCTGTGGGTCGCATTCGAAGGTATGTACTAATTGATTGAACGCTCATTTCATGCAGGCGAAGCGTTTACTGCGCGTATAATTTAGTACCTAACTGTTTCAGCTCGTCTTACGATCAACCCTTTCATTATTTTTATGTAAACTGTATACTTACATGCGATAAGCACTATACGATTTCTATATACAAGGATCTGCTAACTTCATTTGATCTGACTCACATTCGTATAGATTTCCAAATTTTATTATTTACCTTTTCGTGGGCGGGGGGGGGGATTAGATTAGCGGGGGCTAGATCGAATATTGCTGGTATGCTTATTGTGTAGGCCTAGATAAAAGATGAATTCTAGTGAAATAATTATTTGCCGGAAATGCGTAGTTTCGGAGAATTTTTTTTTTCCCATACGAAATTAATTTTTCATACAAAATAAAACAAAATTTTTTTTTGAAAGCACCAAAACATTGGTTTTGATTATAAATGCATGTAAAAACAAGGAAAGTGGTATGGGTGAATGTTTGATACGCACAACGGGTCCAAACAGTGAGACCTACATGCGGAAAATGCCCACCAAGAAGAAGATGGGTGAATGTTTGGGTGGTTTAAAAAAAAAATGCGGAGCGACGCATCTTCTATAAATTAACCCTAACCTTAACCTTCGTTTTTGCATAAATTCCTATTCAAAATAAATGTTTTGGTGCATTAAAAAAAAACAAAAAAAATTTATTTTGTATGAAAAATATTTTTTTCAAAATTTGTTTTCTCCGAAACTACGCATTTCCGGCAAACAATTCTTTCACTAGAATTCATCTTTTATCTAGGCCTACACAATAAGCATACCAGCAATATTCGATCTAACCCCCGCTAATGTAATTCTTTTACCCTTTTCGTTTACAATTCAATATTTTGTTGTAACATTTATAATTAATTAGCCGAAGGTGGTCGAGGTCTCGTCGTCGGCTTCTCGTGCAAGAGGTCTGACATTCTAAGCTGGTGGGCGTGTGCCAATGAGTATTTTCTGATGGAAAAATATATGTGCATACCTACAGGTCCCTTCCCTTGACCCTTGCTAGAAGGTGTGGATCTAAGCTTGCGATGGCTTCACCGAACATATCCGGGCCCATCGGCAGTAGAGGAGGGTATTAATCGAGGCCGGGACTAGCGAGTGGCCACTCTAAATTTCCCGCGCATGCTTCACGTTTCGGCTCGCTTCAAGCCCTCGTCAGCTAGTCTGCGTTGACTAGGACGCGGGGAAACCACCAGTCCCGCTCTCGACCTCCCTCTCTCTACCTATCCATATTCTGTAGGATGCTTCCAGTGACGTTTTCGAAGCTCTCTCCATATATGAGCTTAGCGTCGATCTTGGGAGCCCTAGATTCTTGAAGAGACTGTAGAGCGACTTCGCTGGTAGTCCTCTTGCTCCGACTTCCACAGCGAAGAGATCAGTCTTGAATCCGTTTCTCACAATCCGGTCTACTAAGTTGCAGTACTTGTTAAGTTTGATGTTGTGGTCCTTCGGTATGTTACTTTCCCATGGAACTGTAAGTTCAACAAGTACTACATGCTTTGTCGCTTTTGAGAATATGAGTATATCTGGTCTTAATGCTGTGGTACAGATTTCCGAAGGCATTTGGTAATGCTTCTCATGTGTGTCCATCAACAATTCCCAATCCTTTGCTGCTCCCAAAATTGAAGAAGGTTTAGTCCTATCTTTGGGCAGCTTATTGGCTCCAGGTTTCACAAAGTTGACCTTCTGGAAGCCGCTACTGGTTTGCCCTTTCCTGGTCCGTGCAATTGACAGGTTGATGGCCTCTCTGATGATTTGGAGGACTTTATCATGACGGTAGGAATACTGGCCTCGCTCAAGTAGTATTTTGCATCCGCATAACAAATGTTTGGCCGTGCCTACGAACTCCTTACATGACGGGCATAGTCTATTTGTAGATTTCCCCCATTTAACTAGGTTACTCGGGTCGGGGAGAGTAAGCTGGAATGCATTTAAGTAGAACTTAAGCAGCTCAGGGGACCAGTTGTATATTATGGATTTCCACTTTAATGCAGGAGGGATGCAGAAGTCACCCACTGTTAGCCAATCATTCTGCATTTCTAGGTTTAAGGCGTGAAGTTTGAAGCCTTGTTCCATGTCCTCCTGAGCAAAACCTTTCAGTATTTCTTTATCAGACTTTGCTGTTTCTATGCCCAATCCAGATCTATTAGTGCGTGTACCAACTTGGAATGATTTGTAGAAGTCGAGTCTCGATTCCAGTTCATCTGATAGTGATGTGTTGGGTAAGGCTTGAATAGCGCTATCATTGGAGTCTTTGAGTATACATCGTTTGGCTATTCTCGCCTTTTGATAAAATATCGACGGTTTCTTAATGTTCAGTCCAAAGTTATTGTGAGATCTGTATAGCGTTGACGAGTCAGCCGGGTGAGCCAGTCCAAACCATGATTTCAGGAATCTGGTCACATACGAGTCTAATTTAGTCAGGTTTTGCTTTGTGAAGTCGTAGACGAGAAATGGCCATGAAAGTTTTGATGTCAGGTAGTTATCGTAAATCCATGCCTTTTGTGTAGGAGGGGAAGATTGTCAGTTTGGTGGAGGCTCTCTTCGAAAAGTTGGACAATATCATCAGTAGGATGCTCCTTTCCTCTGCTGGTGATCCTTTTGCCCAAGAATTTAAAAGGAGCTTCATCAGCCACGGTTGCGATTGGTTTTCCGGCTACTGTCAGACCTGGATTGCTTGAGGTAAACTTTGAACCTTTCCTGGTTAAGCTCAAACAGTAGCACTTCGCTGGTTTTATCTTCATCCCTTTGGTCCATTCACAATAGTCATCCACCACCTTAAGAAGCGCCTGATTTTGTTTTGGATTGCGGGTTAACAGCGTAATATCATCCGCAAATGCCAGGATGGCCGCCATATATGTGTCTCCATATTTGAACCTGTATCCCCATTTGTTTTCTTTTACGACAAGCGTATCAATTAGAATGTTGATAACAATGTTAAATGTAACAGGAGAGAGGCAGCAACCCTGGAAAAGTCCTATGCCGTAACGAATTTCCGGTGTCTTCTCCGTTTCGCCTTTTACTTGTATTACAAAGGAAAGTTTTTTGTAGTAGGAGGCTATTATATTACAGATCAGAGGTGGCACATTATACCACTCTAGCGCCTTTAATAGTAACTCATGGCGCACCGAACCGAAGGCGTTTTCAAAGTCTAACCACGTGGCAGTTAATTGTCTCTCATTCTTCCTTGCATCTCTAAGACATTCAGTCAGCAAAGAATTATGTTCGAGGCACCCTGCAACTCTTGGGAGAAAACCTTTCTGGTACTGATAGTATAAAATTGTAGCCGACTGTGTTGACACCACTGTACTGGATGTAAGATTGCTGTATAGAGGCCTCGGTTGTGTTCTCTAGTCCAGTATCTCAAAACTACTTGCAATGGGCCCTGATTTAGTCAACTTGAGTGAGGATGTAAGGGGTGTTGCAAATATATGCGTGTTTAAAAATACTTGGCTGTGGGAGCAGCCATATACCTATAGTGTGTGAGTTTCTTATAAAATTATAGAATTGTATCAGTTGTGAAATTATTTTTTTATTTTATTTATTTTTCTCAACGCGGTGTAAAATTGTCCGCATGAAAATAAACAAATAAAATACCAAATTAATACAATACTTGTCTACATATTTTTTTTTCTCAAAGACAAATACATACATACATATCACACACGCTCAATCCCGACAATCGGGGTAAGCAGAGTAATCGGTGTTGTGCTGCAAGTACTCTGGTAAATTACAGCACAACACCGACCGCCACGATTAGCAAAGTATTCAAACAAGATTCAACCGATCAAGCAGCAAGTAAGGCACGAAGACCCACCTGCTGCATGACTCGGTGGAAGTACCGTGCCAAGGTGAGAGGTTGCGAGCCTGTCGCCCTTTAGCACGGGATCTTGTCCTTATCCCTTAGTCGCCTTTTACGACATGCGTGGGGAGTGATGCAGTGGGGCTATTCTTTTTAAGTACCGGCCCCACACGGTATCAAAATGTATGAATAATTTGTATTGCGCTGCAATTTTGTTCTTCACACGTCTTGACTTGTTGTCCAGCGGCGCTGCATGTCTCCGGCAGCGACGAGGCGAGCACGCTGGAGGCGGACCGCGGCAGCAACGTGACCCTGCCCTGCGGCACGCTGCCGAACGACGGCGTCGAGCCCAGCGCCTACTCCAACGTGATGTGGATCCACGAGGGTCAGCACACGCACTATCCGGTCCGAGTGAGTGTGCAATAACGTATGAAATAAATATTGTTTTCCATCTTTCCAACACGTGAAATTTAATAAATAATGTGATTTTCGCGCAAACGTTCATCGTCGGCGCGACGTATCAGCCACCGCACGAGTAGAATGAATCTCGCACCTATTTACATCGGCATACGGTTCGTGTTTCAGTCATCAGTGTTTCAAACCGTGCTACCCGAGCAGGGTAGCACGGTTTGAGTCTTATTTCCGCCTTAACATATCGTGTGGGGTATCGTTTGAAAGAGCTGAACTGTAAGATTTCAATATTCGGGGTGAAATAAAAAAAGTTTCACATAAAATGTAACACTTTGCATAGCAAATTTGACAAAGTTCTAAATTTTTTATACCACTAGAGCCGTCAGTATAAACGAAGGTGACCTTTACTATAGAGCGAAGGTGTGGAGTCATAAAGACAACTAACAGAAGAAATACCTAACATAAGACGTCAATGAAGGTCAATGTAATTCGTTGGAGGGGCAAACAAAGGCAGAGTTTGATTGAAACATTCACGTTAAGGTGTACATCCAAAGCCTAAGATAGACCATGGGAAACTGCTAATAGGGCAATTGGTTGTTTAACCAGGAATGAAGTGTAATAGGTTTACATCATAAGTTCTCAATCTATGATACGCGTACCACCAGTGGTATGCGAAAAAATTAAACATTATGCTCTAGAAAATTAAATAAGCGGCAATAAAAAGTGTCATACCATAATCCTAATTTAGAAAGTTTTGTTGCTGAGCACAAACAGAATTTTAATTTGGATGTTGGTAGCGATGATATAAAAATCCACTGTCAAATGCTCATAGTGAGTTCTGAAGTATATTTTAAACAAGATTTTCCAGAACTAAATTCGATTCCAAGGTCACTTACATTCGAGGAAAGAGATTATTAATGGGGAGGAAATGCGCGGATTGCTCCCGCTAGGTGGCGCATCGTAGTTGGTACTCGGCCATATAATATCACAGACAACAGAATACAAATGTCTGTTGCTCAGTTCAGTTCAATTGGAAAATGTTATCTCTGTGCAAACGAAAAGGGTACCAACTACTGTGGCGCCATCTGCGATTACCTTTGCCTTCGCCTCCCCATTGAACTTTGGTGTGATGCTAACCTCCAAAGAGAATTTAAGAATGTAGATATATAGAAGATAATTATTAGCTTATTAGCTTTAGTATTATTATTATCTTCTTGTAGGTAAAGGTGGTATGCCGCCAAACATACCTATTAGTTTTAGTGGTACCTGAAAAAAAAAGTTTGAGAACCCCTGGTTTGCATCATGGGTTTTACAGATTATGTAGCCAACAGTGTCAGCATTCCCAAGTTTTTTTTTTAAGTAGAACACAATAATGTCCTAGTTGTATAAAAGGTTTGTGCAAAGGAAATGTAACAAAAGTTTAATTAAAAAAATAAAAAATTTTCTCATGATATAGCAGATAATTACAACTTATACCGTTTTATACTTATACATAACGTTTTATTTCATACTTATATAAGAGAGAGAGAGGGAGGTCGAGAGCGGGACTGGTGTTTCCCCGCGTCCTAGTCAACGCAGACTAGCTGACGAGGGCTTGAAGCGAGCCGAAACGTGAAGCATGCGCGGGAAATTTAGAGTGGCCACTCGCTAGTCCCGGCCTCGATTAATACCCTCCTCTACTGCCGATGGGCCTGGATATGTTCGGTGAAGCCATCGCAAGCTTAGATCCACACCTTCCTTATAACTTATACTTATTGCGTGTCGAGCTATAAAAAGAGACAGTCTGGTTGTAGAGTGTCGTCCCTGTGGCACAAACTCGCACGTCTCTGTGCGACAGGGACGACACTATACAACCGGATTGTCTCTTTCTAAAGCTCGACACGCATTATTTGCTGCCGGGAGCTGTACTGTAACTGAGGTAAAAATAAATCCAACCAAACTCATAATCATTAAACGCAGCATTCTTCGTCCATAAATAGCTCTTTGATTTTGTTAGTTGAACGGCTTTTTAATGAGGCAATAATTAAACCTTCCACCTCTGCATACCGATGTAGGCATCGGTTCGTTTTTTTTTTTATGGAAACTGACACGGTTGTCTACATCACCTACAACATTCGTGATGTCAGCCGATAACACCTGGTGAACTTGGTGTCACGGCAGTGCTTCCCTTCGGTCGTGCCGGCTACACTGAACTGGATGGAAAACACTAACTATTTAAATAGCCGTTTCAAGCGACCTTTCATTCAGTGCGGTGGTACCAACCTTGATTGGGTTAAACCTTAGTAAGGTAAGTAGGGAAGGGACCTACAGTTTTACGTGGAATCCGAACCACGGTCAGCCTCCAAAGGTTGAGCGGTCACTAGGGTTTTCGCATACCCGGTGTTTTTTCATACCCGGGTGTCAGGATTTTTTTTAATATATACCCGGGTATACCCGGGTACCCGGGTATTACATTATATATACAGGGTGTATCAGGATAGGTTTGAGAAACTTCAGGAATAGAAAGTACTCATTATTAGAAGAAAAAAATCCTTATCAATCAAGTCGAAATTCCGTTGTTTTTTTTTGTCATACAAAAGTTGGAAATTGTATTAAAAACTCGATGGACAGTGAGACTGGAGAGTGCAGTGAACTAATTCGGTCCTCTTTTTCTTTTGATGTCATTAAACCTCCAGTGTTTGGAATTCACCTACACGCAGTTCAATTGTACTAGTTATGCATGCAACCTACCCATTTTTATTCATGGGTTATAATTTACTTTTTATTTAATAAAGGCGGACATTAACCATCCACCAAATCTTGAAGAATAGATTTTCACCAAAAAGTACTGTAAAATGATCGAATCTGGGAAAAAGTTTCAGAGCTTTTCGTCTGGGCCCCTTTCGAACCCTGAAGTTCCGAAAACCTATCCTGATACACCCTGTATAGCTATATACGAAAAGCTGTTGCAAGAAGAGGATCTAAAGCTGGAAAAGGTTATGAAAATTGTAAAATGTCTGTAGATACAAAAAAAACTAAATAAATCAGCCAGCAAGAATGGAGAAGAATCAACTATTTATAGTTTAAAATCAAAAGGATTAGATGCTCTATTCCTTTCCTTCTTCGACTGTTTTTTTTTTTTTTATGGAAACTGACACGGTTGGCTACATAACCTACAACGTCCGTGATGTCAGCCCATAACCACAGAATAGAAAAGAGTACTCCGTACAGAAGCTGCTCTGTACAAACACTCACAAAGAAATAGCTACTCTGCGACGACGCGATAAAGTACAAATTGACTCGCCCAGAGCTGCATGCCTAACCACGATAATTGCCTACATTTCGCTTCTC
Organism: Nematopogon swammerdamellus; assembly: GCA_946902875.1. Classification (NCBI taxonomy): domain Eukaryota; kingdom Metazoa; phylum Arthropoda; class Insecta; order Lepidoptera; family Adelidae; genus Nematopogon; species Nematopogon swammerdamellus. The sequence continues at coordinate 18,522,007 of OX336347.1, forward strand.
TTTCTGTCGTGTAACTCTATCTCGAAAGCGCGCCGTTCAGCGCGTTAAGGGCTGTGTCTTTGTGCTGTCTTATTGTGAGGAATAAAATGAAGATGATACCTACCAACTTTTATCGTTCTAGCTACCAACGATATGATATTTAGGTACGGCAAATTCATGCGAACAAATTCATGCATGCGTTAGTGTCACAATTAGTTTCTCACATCGAAGCGTGCATTGCGTGCAACCTTCCAGTGATAGTTTTGTTTGATCAATAAATTTAATGATCAATGATCATCTACAATGTACCTATTATCCTTATACGAATTAGGCCATACACACCACGCTGTTCGGCGTACTAATGTTATTGGCAATATAATAATATCATTTTAAATCAATGACCTCCTACTATATGAATAAATAAATTACTAGAAATAAATCAAAATGCTACTAAACAAAATACTTACCTTTCTTCGTCTCTCGGCAATGAAAAAAAAGACAAGTTTTCATTTGTCTGTTGACTTTTGCACCCGTCCACTGCACAATAATTACGTGATTTCGACATTTTCTAAATTCGAAAGCGCCACACGCCCGGTCTGGCTGGATAGCGACAGCCCACTGTTAATTGTACATTAGTCGGTACGCCAAGCGGTAGGCATTTAACTCGCGACCTTGAGCGAGTGACGAAGGCCTGCCATAACACCGGGTGAACTAGGTGCCATGTCAGTGCTTCCCCCTTTGATCGTGCCGGCTACACTGAACTGGTCGGAAAACACAAACTATTTACATAGCCGTTTAGACCGACGTTTCATTCAGTGCGGTGGTACCAACCCGGGCGGGTTAAACCCTACCACCAAGTAAGATTAGGAGGGAAGGGACCTACAGTTTTACGAGGAATCCGAACCTCGGTCAGCCTCCAACGGTCAGCGGTCACCCATCCAAGTACTGACCGCACCCAGCGTTGCTTAACATTCAATAGCGACAGTTGACTGTCTGCACCACTGAGCTATCGAGGCTGACTGTTAAAGACAACCAATTTTAAGAAAAATACAAAACACGGAAACGGGGAAAACACGGACATCTGAATGTGAATAAAACTGCTGCTGCCGGCATTATTAATTTTGTATGTATAGATTTAATTGTTTTTGTTGAATATGAATTATGAAAGGCATGTAGTAATTTATCTGCAGAATGCAGAAACTAATTACAAACAACATTTACTCACTTAATTCACCGGCCGCCTATGACCACAGAGTAAATAATCACAAAGTTTATCAACGGCTGGCACAGGCAACCAGTGTTGCCAACTCGGCTGCTACAAAATATGTTGCTGTGGTGTTAAAAAATGCTGATAATACACTAACTTTATTTTCGAAGTGCACAAATACCCGGTCCCGGTATTCTGGGAAATTTTACCCGGGTACGAAATCGACTGTAAACCCAGGTATACCTACCCGGGTAGAAAACCCTAGCGGTCACCCATTCATCCGTTGACCGCGCCCATGAAGATGAATTTTTAAACTAACAGTTTTTGCTTAGTTTTAATCAGCATTATAAATGAGTATTATTAATTAAGCTAGTGCTAGGAAAAAGTCACGCAAGGCCACGACAAGTTGACATCGGGGTCACAGCAGGAAAACTGTGATACAGAAAGAAATCTACCAAAAACATCGTGATTCCTTTTTTGTAGAAAATTACCTTGGTGAAGCAGGTGCCATGTCAGTGCTCCTCTTTGGTAGTGCCGGCTACACTGAACTGGACAGAAAACGCGAACTTTTTACATAGCCATTTAGACCAACCTTTCGTTCAGTGCGGTGGTATTCACCCGAGCGGCTTAAACCCTACCACCTAGTAAGGATTTTGGATGGACATGAAACCATGGACAAAAGGTAGTAAACATTAAAATACAGTTAAAAACATTCATTATCAACTTGGCAGGGGCACTGCCGTACCCCCAGATTAGATGACTACACCTGCTGCTTCACCGTTCGGAACCGGTGTAAAACTGTAGGCCCCTTCTCTTTCCTCTTACTAAGTGGTAGGCTCAAATTGTAGCCGACTGAGTTGAAACCAGCGTACTGGATGTAAGACGGCCGCATAGCATCCTCGGCTGTGTTCTCCTCTAGTCCAGTATAGCCGGCAATCCAGTGAAAGTCTCCGGTATGGCACCTACCTTCTCGGACGTGATATTGGCTGGTCGGAGCATGTGCTTTAGCCCCTCCGACACAGCGGCTCATACCAAATTATATAAAAAAAAATTTTAACATACATTTTGTATATATTGCAGGGAGGCAGCTTGCACCTGACGGATGTGGGCTCCAATCATTCGGGCGTGTACGAGTGCGTCATCGAGAACGAGACCGCGTTCAGTAGTCGCATCAACCTTACCGTCAGGAGTGAGTTGTTTTTATGTGTATACATAAAGAAAAAATATAAGAAAAAAGAAAAATAAACTGTGGTTATGAATGCATGTGTGGGTGATACGTATTCGCTCATCAATTCCTTAAAAACTCTTCTTTGGCTATTCTTTTGAAGTACCGGTATGTAAAAGAGACCAACTGAAAAACAGCGCTGCAGGACACCTGCAGCAAAATACTTAGTTGGTCTCCTTTTCTCCGTTTACATTTATATTAAGTAATCAGCGATAGTGTACTTTAAAATAATAGCCCCACTGCATCTCTCCCCGTGTATGTCGTAAAAGGCGACTAAGGGATATGACTCCCTTCTTATATTACTAGGTGGTAGGGTTTAACCCGCCCGGGTTGGTACCACCGCACCGAATGAAAAGTCTGTCGAAACGGCTATGTAAATAGTTTGTGTTTTCCGTCCAGTTCAGTGTAGCGGGCACGACCGAAGGGAAGCACTGACGTGGCACCAAGTTCACCCCCGGTGTTATGGGCTGACATCACGGTTGTTGTAGCTGATGTAGCCAACCGTGTCAGTTTCCATAAAAAAAAAACAAAAAATTATACTCATTTTTATAACATGCAGGTGAGCACCAATCTGATCTTGTAAACATTACACAGTCCCTCTATATTAAATACAGTGTTGTCGACGCAACGGTCACAGATAATCACGGCGTTGAATAGCGCGGGCGATTACTGCTGGACGCAGACATCCTGCGGCCCGAGGTCACTGCTAATGACCGTAGCAGTATTGTAGTCTGCTGTCATGCTGTGTGGCGAGAGTTGATTTATTTTATTTTTTATTAATGGATAGCACGGCATGTGACATTGTTTCACCTACACTACAAGTAGGAGTCTTAATGATGCCCATTGCCCATGGATATTCAGTGATGTGATTGCGAATGTCACGCCGGCCAGACAGAAGCCTTTTCAAGCCCCTTTTGAAAAACCCCAGGCTGTACTTGGGAGGAAATAGATGGGCAGGGAGTGCGTTCCATATTTTCCCGGTTCTGCGAATAAAAGTCCTACAGAACCGGTTATTGATAGGATTAATAGGAACAAATAGTAGAATAGAATAGAATATTTATTGGTATATAACATGTTGTTGTTGTTGTTGTTAGGTTTGGGGTTGGCTCTAGGCCTGCAAACTAATCCCGCTTGGTTGGGGACCTTCGTGCAAAACCCCGCAGGCTCCAGCTACCCCAGCCAGCCTATGTCTTCCATGAAAGCCACAAGTCGACCGGGGTGTCTGCAGACCGCCGCAACGGAAGATGGGGAGCGGAGTATGTCCCTTCGTTGGTTGTCAAGCACACTGCACTCCAACAAAACATGCTCGGCCGTTTCATCCGTCGCCAAGCATCCTCTGCATAGTGGACTATCCGTAATACCCATCGTGTGTAGATGTTTATTTAGTGAGCAGTGACCGCTCATCAGACCAACGGCTATTCTTAGCTTAGCCCGGGCCAGGTTGATAAGCTTCCGAGCCAGCCTTCGGTCTGGTTTAGGAAGGGCAGCTCTCGACTGTCTGCACTCTGAGAGGCCCTTCCATCTGTCCCTGTGTTTCCGTGATGTCGACGCGTGCAACCAAGATCTCTGTGTGCTCGCTGACGGCATTATCACGGGTTCCGCTCCTATAGGTATAGTTCTGGATCCTCTTCGGGCGAGGTCATCAGCGCTGTCATTTCCGTCGTCTTCGTTGTGGCCTTTTATCCACTGGAGGATCACCTTGTTATTATTACCTGCAACCTTCTCCAGGGCTCCACGACATTGTAGCACTAGGCCTGAGGTACACCTCTTGCTCTTCAGTGCCATAAGAGTCGCTGCGCTATCTGAGAGTATCTTGATAATGTACCCTGATACGCCCATCTCAGTCACAGCGGTTGCCGCCTGAAGCACCCCGATTACTTCCGTTTGGAAAACGGTTGAGTGTGCACCAAGTGGTACTGATCTGTTGATGTTCAGCTCCAGTGAGAAAATGCCCGCACCGGTTCCGCTGCTTGTCCGTGACCCGTCTGTGAAGATTCTGAGTTCCGTCTCACTAGATGGGCCAGGGGTTTTTGGTCCTATTATGACCTCGAAATGTTTTTCGAAGACGTGGGTGGTGGGTATCCGATCGGAACCTGCCCTTAATAGGGGTAGTTCATTGCACATAGTGTTCAGGACACTTGTGTGCTTTACCGGTTCGTCCCCTTTCCATAGTCCTAGCGCATTGAGCCTTAGTGCGGACGCCGCTGCCTCCTGTCTGACAAATAGGTCCAGCGGCGTCAGACAGAGCATGGCTTCAATGGCGGCCGTGGGTGTTGTGCGCATACAGCCCGTAATGCCTATGCAGGCAAGCCTCTGCAGCTTCTCTAATTGCATCGTTGTGGTCCGCAGTTTGGATCTGGGCCACCAGACCACGGCTCCGTAAGATAGCATCGGTCTCACTATGGCAGTGTACATCCACTGAGTAATTTTGGGGGTTACACCCCACGTTTTTCCCAGCAGCCTGCGACACTGCCAGAATGAGACGGTTGCTTTTTGTATTTTTTGGTCCAAGTGCCTACTCCAGTTGAGTTTATTGTCAAGAATAATGCCCAGATACTTGACTTGCTCTGACATTGTTAGCATTGTCCCATTAAGCGTCGGGTATCTAAGGTTCCCGAGCTTCCTTTTGTTCGTGAAGAGAACCATCTCTGTCTTCTTCGCGTTCACCGACAGAGATTGTTCCTTGCACCAGTCCTCAATGATCTTGAGAGCCCCTTGCATCACTTCACACAGTATCGTTTCGAAGCTCCCATTTATGAGGATGGCAATGTCATCCGCATAGCCGACCGTGTAGTACCCGGCCTCGTTTAGGCGCCTTAAGAGGCCGTCCACCACAAAGTCCCACAACAGCGGTGACAACACCCCTCCCTGTGGGCAGCCTCTAGCGACTAGAGCCCTCGTTGTGTCTGCCACCGTCACTTGAACCGCTCTGAGCTTCAGCATGTTTTCTATCCAGCCACTGATTGTGGAATCAACACCATACTGTGTCAGAGCCTGCCCAATACTTCCGAAGGTCGTTTTATCGAACGCGCCCTCTATGTCGATGAAGACGCCTAGGGTTGACATTTTGTTTTCTAGAGCCTGCTCAATTTTGTGCACTACTGCATGTAGTGCAGATTCTGTTGAGCGGCCTGGCATGTATGCATGTTGCTGCTTGTGTAATGGATGATGTTTTAGCGTCACATCCCTAATTTCACGGTCACAAAGCCTTTCCAGTGTTTTAAGTAAAAACGAGGTCAGGCTAATCGGCCGGTACGACTTGGCAAGTGAGTACTCGCTCCTGCCAGGTTTTGGGATAAAGATTACTTTAACCTCACGCCATCCCCTGGGGACGTACTTATGGGCAATGCAGGCTCTGAAGATCCTCACCAGTATTGGGACCAGGATCTTTGAGCACCACTGCAATTGCGCCGGATAAATGCCATCTAGCCCAGGTGATTTATAAGGGAGAAAGCTCTCTATAGCCCAAACTACCTTTTCATGCGTTACTACGCGTTGAGCCGTGTCCCAGTCTACGTTGGTCGGTTGACTCCCTGTGGTTTCAACCCAGTTGATCTGGTCGGCTATACTGCACTCGGGGAAGTGTGTGTCGAGCAGGACTTTACACATTTCCGGTACGGTGTTGGTGTATGTACCATCTGGTTTCCTCAGGCTTCCCATCTGCTGATCTGGCTCTCCTGAGAGTAGTTTCTTGATTCTGGCTGCCTGTGTGGTGGTCTCTATACTGCTGCAGAACCTCCTCCAGGCATCCCTTCTTTTGGCCCTTACCCTTTTCTTGAAGTGGTTCAGGGCCTCTTTGTAATTCGCTAGGTCCGAGTTTTCTTTAGTATAACGCGCCCTGTTCTGGAGTCGTCTTAGTTTCCTTCGGAGATTCTCCAGTACTGGGCACCATTGTTTCCCTCCCTTTCCGGGGCCATCATTTGCTTCTGCAAGCGGACAGGCTTCCTCGAAACTTTGGGTTAGTTCTGAAGTTAACTTTTCCACAGATAACTCGAGATCGTTGATTGTGTGTACGACTTCGGGGATGTCGAAGCACCCAAGCTTACCCTCAACCAGGCTCCTGTAATGGGCCTTGTTGGCTTTCCTTGGGTTTCTTCGTATCTCCCTCTTCGTGATGTTTGCTGTAATTTCAAAACAAAGCCACCTGTGATCGGAGCATGACATTTCTCGAGAGACATACCACCCGCGCACCATGTTGACAGTTTTGTCTGTCGCCAGTGTTATGTCAATGACTGTCTCAAACCTGGTTGTTACAAAAGTGGGCTCCGACCCCTTGTTAAGAATTTGCATTTTAGTGGTTAGTAGGTATTCGTATAGTGAGTTACCTCTGTCATTGTTACGTGCGTTCCCCCAAACCTGGTGGTGTGCGTTGGAATCGCACCCTATGATGAGGTGCTCGTCGTTGTCCTCGCAGAAGCGCGTCAGTTCTTCCATCTTGCTCGATGGAGCCGGCTCTCTAAAGTCCAGGTAGCAGGACGCCAGGATGATGCCCTTCGTGCCCGCCCCCTCGACTCCAAGGAGCCGGATGACGGTGTGGTCACAGTCAGTAAACTGGTTGAGTAGCGTTGCTGTAAAAAGACTCGGAACAAATATACAAGTTCTGTTCCTGTTAGATGCGGTGTCAAGATAGAGTTTACCGCGTAGGTTACCCAGGCCACAGACCCTGCCACCACGAACCCATGGCTCCTGCAGCAGAGCTACGGTTTCACAACATGTCTCAAGCTTACCGTGTAAGGTTGCAGAAGCCATTTGTGAGTGCTGGAGATTGGCCTGAATAACTTTGATGCTCGGACTGTGTGAGACTGCCATTCCCAAGGATCACGCGGACTCCTCACCCGAGGCAGCGAGGAGTTGCTCCTCGTCAATATCTAGGCACAGGGATTCTGCCATTACCTGTAGTGGGTCAAGCGATCCCTCCATGCCCAGGCCGTGTGGGCCCCTTAACGCCAGGTCTGCGTAGGCAGAGTCTAGCGAGAGGGTCCCCGGCATGCTCGGAAGCGGTTCCAGTCCGTAGACTGGGGCCGCTTCTTCACTTGACGCGATGGAGCACTCCCCCGCTCCCAAGGGCAGATGCCCGCCGTCCCTGTACCACTGGCGCTTCACTTTGACACCGTGGTCCGTCGCGTCATCCTTCCTCGTGAAGCACGAGAAAGGATTTGTAAGTGGTGACTTACCATGGGGTGGTGTAGTCACCATAGGTCCTGGCGTCAGTACCGGCACCACATATGATGGCGGTGACGGTGTCGGAGTCTCTGTCGTCGGTTGAACCGTCCCGACCGCTTTTGTTCCCTCAGCTGCTGCAGTAGCTGCTGCTGGAGGTAGTGCAGGTTTCGGCTTTGGTATACCTGCGTCGGGTACGTGGACGTACACATTGGACAGCCCGTGTCCAATCCGGCGGTGGTGGCTCAGTAGCGTGCCCATCTCTGTCTCGGGTATGCCGAGAGTGATGAGCAGGCCACCTTGATCTCGTGTTGAGTTCAGCACTGTCCACCTGCCTATTTTTAGGTGTCTGTTCTGCACCCTAAAGCGGTCCATAACAGCCTTGACGCTGATGTCGGCTGGGACCCCGGGCACCTTACAGAAACACCGTACCAATTTTTGCACCTCGCTGGCTGGAATCACGGCGAGTTTAATCCCTGTAAGGGATAGCTCTGCCACCTTCTGTTCCAGCCAGTTTCTAGTGAAGTCGTTGGAACACCTAAGATTCAGGGCCCCTACTTTAAAAGTAGGGAATCCCTGGAAATTGGGTCCGGTCGGTGTGCTGTCGTCGTCGTCGTCCTCATCATCCGGAAGAGGTGCATCCGTCACCATCTTCCACAGGACGTTCTCCAGCGTCTCGCGGATCGACTCTGCTTCGTCCTTGGTCAGGGGGGCTCTGTCAGCCTTTACGATGGCCATCTCCGTATATTTAGCTGTTGCTGCAGCAGCGTACGTGAGGCCCTCTACCTTCGGCCTTTTCTCAGGTGGGGTCATGCCTGACACCCCTGGTCGGCCCCTCTTCTGATGCGAGCAGGTCGGTGCGTCGGCCTGGTCCTTCCCAGAGTCGGGCAAACATGTGGACGGGGCCGCTGCTGATGATCGCGATGGCCCGCGGTGGCCGTGCCCAGATCCCCTTAGGGGGGGTCTGACCGGCATGGTCCCGCGTGCCCCACCCCCTCGTCCACGATGCCCGGCTCTGAATGGCCCAATGGCTCCTCTCCCACGGGTGTTGGTGAAGGGGTCCTCACGACCCGTTTCCCCGGCTGCGCCCGTGGGTTGGTACTGCCCCGTGGACTCAAGCATGCGGTTAAAATGTGCGCGACGCCGCTTGTTAAGGCGGTGTCTTGCATTCTTACCCCTCTTTACTTGAGTCCACGTCTCGTCACGACTGTCCCGTCTGTCTGCCACCGGTTCGGCCGCAGCCGCAATCGGTGGTGGCGTCGTCCTTTCTCCTTGCATCGGTGGCTGTATTACTGTGTCTTTCATATTATTATCCATACTCTTCTTCCGTTTGTTGCTTCGTCCCCCAAGCATCCCACCCACCACCGAGTCCTCAAAATTGGGGATGCCCGTTTGGGCACCAGGTTAGCTGGGGGATATAGCACCCGGAACATATTGTCCAGCCCTTGATGAGTGTCAGCCACACACACCCTCCCTCTGTGAGTCCGCCACCCATCAACTGCCAGTTCAATAGGTTCACTCTTAGGATGGTCCATCTACGAGCAGGTTACGGTCACGATCGGGCCGACCCAGCCACGGTGTCGTCCCAAAGCGCTCCGGCCCGCTGCAGACAGGCCATCCTAGGGGCGCTAGCCGACATCCGTCTTACCGTGATGCCACAGCCGATTGATCGCAGTGCGGCTACATTGCGACCGCCCGTTTTGGGATGAATCTGAGGCCAAAGCAGCGTGTTGCACCTCGCGGAGATGCTCAGCTACCAGGATCCCCATCTCCCCCCTTACGGGTCTCCACGCACGGCACAAACACGCGGGTGACGGAGGAAAAAAAAAAAAAAAAAAAAAAAAAAAAAAAAAAAAAAAAAAAAAAAAAAAAAAAAAGTGGTCGTCACCCCACTTACTGGGATAGGACAGGATGGATTTGTGGTTTGATAGGTAGCTGGTGAGGGTTATATTCTGGGATTTTGAGGATGGGCTGGTTTCAGACCACGGCCTTGGTGCCCATTACAATGCTCGCGGGAGAAGATCTTGGTGAAGTGTTAGCTATGTTACTCTCTCACGAGTCAGTCACCAGATCTGGTCATGAAAGGTTAAACAGCTTACCACTCGCAAGCCACCACGCCTCGACAAGGCGTCTTCACTGCGTGATGGTGGTATATAACATATACAAGTCACAAACTCACATTCACACATTTTCAAATTTTACAATTTACAAAATAAAATACAATTTAACGATATTCAATTCAATTTCAATTCAAAAAATTCAAACATAATAAATAACGACGACGGTGTATTTGCAATTTCACATAAACTATTACATCTACCCTACTCACAATCCCAGGCATGACTGGCAGATAATGCCTTTAGGCTTTAAGTCCGCCTTTTGGCGCTTTTTGTGCAATAAAGTATATTTTCACTTCATTTCATTTCAACTATATCCCGGAACCGAGAACTGAGGCAGAAGCTATTGAGAAAGTCACAGGCATTGAATCGTGCTGAAGTAGATTAAAATATCAATATATATTTAATATGACGATCCGGACCTGGTGTGATTGTGGACACCAGAGGTCCGATCCAAAATATGACGAAGCCGAGTGCATTGTACTGTCTATGGATGATGAATAAAAAAGAAAGAACTAACATGTATGGCTTATATTTTACTAGCATGTACTTATATGTATTGTTAATAAGTATTCTTATTATTATTTTTATCTTCAATTGTCACGCAACTCTTTTGCTATTACCTACATACATTCCACTATATTATCGAATCTCAAACATCCAAAGGTTGACTGTAAGAAATATCTGTAAGGGGATAAGTCCACCTTTGTACCTTATGTAAATTTTCCAATGTATAATAAATTTTCCAATGTATTAAAAAGTAATAAAGAATTTTCTATCTATCTATCTATCTAACTAATGCAAGGATGCGGTGATTTCAGCGGAGCCGCCGGCTCTAGTGAACGTGACTGTGCACGCGTCCACTATCCTGGCGCTGATCCTGTGGAGCGTGGCGGGCGACGGCGGACACGCCATCGTGGACTTCACGGCGCAGTACCGCTCGGCGGCGCCGCGCAACGGCACGCTGGAGGAGTGGCGGCCCATCAGCCCCAACCACATCAGTCCCAACTCGGTGAGTTTGCACCGGGAGGCAGAATTATTGAGCAGCAGGAAGTCGGAGTCGTTATTACCTGCAGACTCCCCTGTCGACTTGTGGCCTTCACGGAGGACATAGGCTGGCTGGTGTAGCTGGAGATCGGGGGGTTTTGCACAAAGGTCCCCAACCAAGCGGGACTAGTTTGCAGGCCCAGAGCCAGCCCCAAACCAACCAACAACAACCTGGGAATGTCAACAGTCAAGTATGAAATTCGATAATTCCACAAGAAGTATAAAAAACTACTGGCAACGCATCTCAACAGTCAGGCCTCTGATCTTCTGACCATGTGATGTCAGCCCATAACACCTTGGTAACCCTGCAGTGGATCAGGGGACACAGCGGCTCCTACGGGAACGATGCGGCGGACGAGCTGGCTAAGCGGGGCTCCAGCTGGAGTGCAGTAGGCCCAGAACCGTGTGTACCTCTACCAATCATCCAGTTTAAATATTGGTTATATCAACTAACAAAATCTAAACAAGAAAATTTCTGGGCCAATACTAGGGACTGCAGGCAATCCCGGGACGCTATTCCCAAACTGGACCTGCGACTCAGGAAGTGCCTGCTAAAGTTCCACAGTGGTCAACTACGCACGGCGATGGGGCTTCGTACAAGTCACTGCCCACTCAAGAGGCACTTGTTCATAATAGTTGTCACCGACAGTACCCTATGCAGAGGCTGCATGGCGGAGGACGAAACAGACACCCACGTGGTCCTGGAGTGCCCCGCGGTGGCGGAAGAACGACTACAGTTTCTTGGGTACGTGGGAACTGCCAAGAGTGCTCCACTTCATGAAAGAGCTCGGGTCGCTGGAGTAGCACTACCCGGGCGCCAATGTACAACGGACCGTCTTGAGGTCTCAGTGCGGAGAATGGCCCACCCGCCTTCCCAAGAGGCTGGGCAGCAAACAAACAAATATCTCAACAGTCAGGCCTCTGATCTTCTAACCATGTAATGTCAGCCCCGCTTGATGTTTACGAAGATTCTAAGATTCTAATATGTATGATCTCTCTTAAGAATTGAAGGAAGGTGTAGAACTCAGCTTGCGATGGCTTCACCGAACATATCCGGGCCCATCGGCATTAGAGGAGGGTGTTAATAGAGGTCGGGACTCTAAGGTTCTAAAATTCTAATATTTATGATACTCTCTAATGTTTATGATCCCTCTTAAGAATTGAAACGTCAGCTCTCTCTTTGGAAAGATAAAGAGCGGAATGGCGCGAACGTTGTCGTTGCAGAGGCAGATAGACGTGTATCACCTGGAGCCGAACGCGAGCTACTGGTTCCGCGTGTGGGCGACTAACGCGCTCGGGCCGGGCCCGCCGGTCGCCGTGCTCGCGCGCACGCTCTACATCGACCAGGACGCTGGTACTGTCGCAATCCTTTAGTATCTTATAGCCTCATTTTTGACGTGAATACCACTTTAAAGGACAATGGGCGTTTTGGTACCCCCCACCAACCACCACCAACAGCAATGAGTCATATGTCGTTGGAAAGGTCTTTTAATATGTATCAATACTTCCTATGACGGCTCATCCCAAAGAGTTGTGCTTTCGGAGATATAGCGATTTTTTATATATGCCATTAAATAGTCTTCATTATACAAAAAAACATGTTATAACATGTGAATGGTGTTGTATTATTTATTAACTCAGACAGAACATCGACTGTGACAAACCGCGGGCTGTATTACCCCCTCCCCGGAACCCACCACCCCCGCCCCCCAAGCCCCGCCATTCCTCGATGCGTGCGTATGCGCAGGGAGCATACAGGTAGGTAGTCGTTCGATTGTATTTTTTTTTATGTAATCCGGTATGGGTGACTGAGTCGGAGGGGCCAAAGCGCATGCTCCGACAAGCCAATATCACCTCCGAGAAGGTAGGTGCCATACCGGAGACTACCCTTGATTGCTGGCTATACTGGACTAGAGGAGAACACAACCGAGGCTGCTATGCGGCCATCTTACATCCAGTACGGTGGTACATTGTACATTGACAAGTTTATTAACGCTAATTTTAGTAGATAGTAGTAGTATTAGGTAAGTGCAGTAGTAGTCTATAAGCATAAGATAACTTGTTTTTGTCTTTTATCTGGTTCTGCACAGCCCTTGTCATTGTTTCCATTGTGTTTAATTGTTTTTCATTGTTGTTACATTTCGAAAGATAACGAATTCAAGTGCAAAATTTATTTGCCTACGAATGATAATAAAAAAACCTAAACCTAAAAACCTAAACCTAAACCAACCCAGTCGGCTACAATTTGAGCCTATCACCTAGTAAGGGGCAAGGGAAGGGACCTACAGTTTTACACCGGTTCCGAACGGTGAAACAGCAGGTGTTGGTAGGTATGCACGTAAATTTTTTCGTGAGAAAAAACTCATTGGTTCACGCCGACGGATTCGAACTTCGGACCTCCCGCATGAGAAGCCGATGCCCAAACCAATCGGCCACCCGCCGCTATATATTGGCTTCATCACCTACAACATCCGTGATGTCAGCCCGTAACATCGTATTGTTAATAAGTATTCATATTATTATTTTATCTTCAATTCTCACGCTCAACTCTTTTGCTACTACCTACTTACATTCCACTATGTTATCGAATCTCAAACATCCAAAGGTTCAATGTAAGAAATCTCTGTAAGGGATAAGTCCGCCTTTGCACCTTATGTAAAATTTCTAATGTATTTGTTACTGTTTAATGTTTACTGGAGCAATAAAGAATTTTCTATCTATCTAACACCTTGGAGAGTTACGTACCAAGTCAGTTACTTCCCTTTGGTCGTGCCGGCTACACTGAACTGGATGGAAAGCAGTAAGCAGGAACTACATAGCCGTTTCGACCGACCTTTCCATTCATTGCGGTGATACCAATCCAGACGGGTTAAACCCTACCATCTAGTAAGGTAAGAAGGAAAGGGACCTACAGTTTTACGTGGGATCCGAACCACGGTTTGTGTGTACGCTCAGTTGTTTTTGATGTGCGATATCTTAGCTGTCGGTGTGGGGGCGATAATTTTGTGAATGAAGCGGAAATGCGTTAAGGAAGTGACTCTAGTGTTGTGAGTGAAGCATATGATTCTTCGGTGCGGCTTACAGTTGTCGCATATCGACAGCTGTCAACCGTGCTTTTAAGGGGCATGCTACACGCTCGATATTTATCGCAGTATTTGGATCATAATCTAAGATCACGATATATATCGAACGTGTAGTATACCATAATCACGTATTGTGATACGGATTGCAGGATTTCTAAAAATACAGAAATCCACGATCTGTATCAAGTATCGTCAAATAAATATCAAGTGTGTCGTCCCTAGTCGATATTTATCGCGTCAGTATTGGTCAGTATCATAGAGTAACTTATATTGGGGGGTTTGTCAGTATTCTTACTATCAGTGATGAAGGAGGACGCGCTAAACGAGTCGGCACCCGCCACGAATGACCAAAAATACTTAAAAGAATTTATAATTACGTTGGAAACACTACCCTGGTCTACCAAGTCTGGGATAGCTCAAGTCCTAATTGTATAAATAAAGTAAAAAGAACGCGTATCAGCAGCTGACTTCTCTAACTTCTCTCTAAAGAGCTAACTTCTCTCTAATAGAAATTGCCTTCCTCATGACTTTATCTTGTATAGTCAATAATTATGGCGATATTAATTGAAGTAGATTTTCGAAGCAAGCATCGGGCATGCGAAAATAATTTTTATAGTCATCCATTTATTCGTATTCTCGAATGTGATTTAACAAAATTAATGCATATATTTATCTCTGTCTTGAAGCCAATATTTTGCCCATTTTTTTCTCTTCACACATCTTTTTAATGCTGACGCTAATATGATAGCAACACAAACTTTCTTTATATTGTCACTCATTGCTGGCCCACGTACACGTCTTTACTGAATGAAATTTATCGGCGACTTGCGATCCAAAAACTCGATAAATGTCACGCGATAAATATTGTGCGTGTAGCATTCGCCTAAGACTCGTTGCTTTTTTGTATTATAAAAATAAGTGATGAACACGTTGTGCGTGTGATCGCAGAGCTGATCAAGCATTTCCTGAGCGGCGTGGAGGACTTCGACGTGCGCACGTGGATGGCGGCGGTGGGCGTGGTGATGGGCACGCTGGTGGTGCTCGCCGCCGGCACCTGCTGCGTGCTGTGGCGCGAGTGGCGCACGCACGGTGAGTCCTCTCAGTGCGCCGACGCTGTCTGTTAAACTGAAGAAAATAAAAAAATGTACGATGGATGGAACGGCCATTATGGACCGTTTACATTGTGCTAAGCTTTTTAGGAGAGTGAATTAGTGCTGCCAAAATGGCGAGCGATTTCAGCTTAAGGATGACACTCACCGGAAGCATTCGTTTTGCAAATGAGCGTTTGATGCGCAAGCGTTTGCTAGCGTAGCAAACTTTCACATTCTTTTGTGAACCAAACCTTGGGGGATTATTTTATTTATTTTTTTATTAAAATTTAACAGCTCTGGATGCGATGTCCTTCGCAGCCAATCTTGTATGGTTTTTTTATTATTTTTAAATGTTACCTAAACGGTTCTCTTCTTGGTGGGCATTTTCCGCATGTAGGTCTCACTGTTTGGACCCGTTGTGCGTATCATATACCTAACCTAACCTAAACGGTTCATAAAAGTTGGTGTTTAGGTTGAAACGTATATGGGGTGTTCGATTTGCAACTTTTTTGTTTCCCGAATATGCGTTGGAGGAGCGACGCTTACGGAAGTGGGGGACCCAAGAGGCCAAGTTGAACGTACATCGTCGCGTCGCGTCATCGCTACCGAACGCATGAGGCGTTCCCGGTTTTTTTTCCTTTTGTGCAGGACTAGAAAGCCCGAACGAATGCGAGAAGTATAGCTCGCGAACAAATTTGCACGCTTAGTGAACGCTCGCACAAGGAATGCACGCCAACCAAACTTCGCATAACGAATGCTTCCGGTGAGTACCGTCCTTTAGAAGCTTTGCGAGTTTCGCTGAATCGACAATGTTTACATCCCTCTCCACATTCTCCTGAACACTCTAGTATAATGTAAATTGGCGTAAGGTGAAATCCGCCGACGTACCAAGGACCCGGAATCCACCGGAGTGCTCGGAGGTGGCTAGAGTCTGGCCATTGTTTACTTGGTGCAGATATGTCAACTATATGTATAGGCGGTGCTTTTAAATATAACGCCTGACTAAATTTAAAATTAATTTTGAAATTATAAACAAAACAAATTTAAATAATCAAGTTTGGTTATAGCGGTACAGGGTTTCCATATTTGCACCATGTAACGATGGGCAGACTATAACCAACTGCTTAATTTTTTTTTATTTGTTTAGTTTTAAGAGTAAAATCACCGGTCGCAAATTTTTTAAAATGTTTTTTAAAATTATTTTATTCAGTGAAGTGCGAGGCCTAAGTGTAATGATTAATGACTATGTATTGTTCTTCTATCTGTAGGAGAACTGTGTCGGAATAACAACTTGTATGGGGTGTCCGATAAATTATAGATTGGAACAAAAATAATTCCAATCACTTTTCCCTCCATATTTTTTTTCTAAATGAAAAATAATAATAAATACGGACTTGCAACATACATTTGGCTAGCTGCTGGATATCTAATCAATTAACCAAACCAACACAAATATTGTGATTTTTTTTTATATATTCTAGAATAGGAATTTTGGCCATATTTGGGTTCTTGTTTGATTCCAAAATTTGTTTGTCTATTTAAATTTGTTTTGCATAGAATACGTCCATGACAAAGTGCATCTAGCTAGAGCCATCATGACACACATTAGGGTTTAAACTTGTTGCAGCTTGCTGTTGGGCAAGGGGTTGAATGTGGTGGAACTCATATTGAAATCCATTACAGTACAGTGTTAAAACATATTCTGTAGGAATGAATGACTTTGGCTTTGGCCATTTTAAAATTATTGCTTAGTTTATTGCTAAATAGTTATAATCAATAACATGGTTCAATAGATAATATAAAAGTGGCATCCGCCATAGACAATGCTTGAATGAGGTCCCAGAGATATTGTGCGAGTGAGATAGCATGCGATCGGACGCCATTTTCATATTGTATTTTTTTTTATTGAACCATCTAATATTATAAGGTATTTGTTGTCGTTTATTGACAAGTTGTTATTATTTTTAATGACCTGCTTCAATCTGTTGTCTATAAAGGTACAAATAGAGTATTATGATCTGTATCGATGCAACGATTAGTGCCCTGACACAAGCGAGCAAAATGTTGGTACAGCGCGGTTTTCTCAACCGTTCACTTCGAAAGAATGTGGGGTGTGCGAAGCATACACAATCGCCTGTCAGTACGGCGGCGGAGGCTAGGCGACGGACGAAACGACACGACACCTGAAAGACATTACGGCTCCTTTCGTGAACACTCGGCTCGAAACGAAACATCTTCTTTATATTAACCCTGGTTATTTTTTTTTAAACCACCAAAACATCACTCATACCACTTTCCTTCGAGCCGAAGTCTGCCGAAGTGTGCACGAAAGGAGCCGGGAATGTCTTTCAGGTGGCGCACCGGGCGACGAAGAGATTGAGGAAACCACACTATAGCGGAATGCAATTTTAAATTAAGTATTTATACTCTTAAAAAAAACCAGCGACAAAAATCCAGGATCCTAAACTATTTGTTAATTCTTGTTGGCTAGAATTTAGCCAACAAGTTAAACTCCTCATTCAAATATGCAGGGTGTTTTTAATGACCCACGCCGCTTTAAAGATATAGTTACTCTTAAAGTTTAATTGTCAGCCTCGATAGCTCAGTGGTGCAGACAGTCAACTGTCGCTATTGAATGTTAAGCAACGCTGGGTGCGGTCAGTACTTGGATGGGTGACCGCTGACCGTTGGAGGCTGACCGAGGTTCGGATTCCTCGTAAAACGGTAGGTCCCTTCCCTCCTAATATTACTTGGTGGTAGGGTTTAACCCGCCCGGGTTAGTACCACCGCACTGAATGAAACGTCGGTTAAAACGGCTATGTAAATAGTTTGTGTTTTCCGACCAGTTCAGTGTAGCCGGCACGATCAAAGGGGGAAGCACTGGCATGGCACCTAGTTCACCCGGTGTTATGGGCTGACATCACGGACGTTGTAGGTGATGTAGCCAACCGCGTCAGTTTCCATAAAAAAAAAAAAAAAAAAAAATCCTTTTAAATTAACATTATTTCGAAAACTATCAGTATCGGCCAAGCCGCGCGCCGCAACACAAGCGTGTTACAACTGCAAGTATGGCTTGCGCGCCTTTGTGAGTTCAAACATCTGTAATACAACATAACAATACACTTTAACCGGTGATTCTGTGCCTTAAACTGCAGGACTTTAGCGATTAAAGGTTGGTGAAATTGGAACAAAAATCAAACAACAAAACCAATCAGTTCTGCAGATCTTTCCTCCACAGAACTGGTAAACTCTGGAACGCTCTCCCTGCCCACATATTTCTCCCCAAGTACAGTCTCGGGTTCTTTAAGAGAGGCGTGAATCTGAGTAAGATAATTATTTGGCAAGCAACATAAAAAACACCCTTTATATTTAGAAAGACAAAATCCAAACATTGATCTCAGTTTAACATTTTTAAAGTTCCTGTATTATTTCTGTCCTATCAATCTGATGACCTTGAGAGGTCAAGCATCCTGAAAACGATCGTAGAAAAAACAAACATATTTTGTTGCAGTTGTGAATAATTTCCGCATTTCAAACTAGATGTAACTGTAAAAATTAACTTTAAGAAGTTGATATGAAACTTCCGCTTTAAGTGATATGGCCTTTTTGTAGCCTTTTAAAATAGTCTAGTTTTTAACAAAATCCTTTAGCTGTAAGTCGACAAAAAATAAAGTAGGGTAACAAGACAAGTGGGTACAAGTAGCGCGACGATCGTTGTGCGTACCGCAACTAAGCGTAGCTCCGCGCACTTTAAGCCCATATAAGTTCACTTTCACGGAAAACATAAAGCCGAAAAAATTTATAAATGCCTTATTGTAACGATATTGCAGTCCAAAAATCACGGGCGCACAAATAACTTACATCCAAAAGTTGTAAATTATAATTTGGAGGTATCGTAAATCTGGAATTGTTTGTGTGGGATTTTGGTTACACTTAGACTTTATACTAATAAGCAGGGATTAGAATAGGTAGAGCATGAATACCTAATGTTGGTGAGAAGACATAATATGGAGTGGTTAAAACCACCTCTTTCGGGAATTCTGAAAAATTTCCAGGAATTCCGGAATTTGAAAACTCTTAAACTGTATATACAAGGATATCAATAAGATACAATAATTTACACAAATCACTCCCATACCAATAATAAAAAAATGTTTTGGGTATTCATACATTACAGCGTGTTACAAGGTGTGAAAAGTTACTAACTATATCACTACCAGGATATATTTTTCAAATCCCGGAAATTTTTCAGAATTCCCGAAAGAGGTGGTTTTAACCACTCCATGTTATGTCTTCTCGCCAATATTAGGTTTTATACTCTACTATTCCGATCCCCGCTAATAAGTCATAGCGCTACTTCTACTCTCTTGTGCTAGAGTACACGTTTTGAATCGCTGCAACACCATCAGAATTTTAATGTAATTTTAAATATATTCGCCGCAGTACAATGTTGTTATGAGAGTGGCGAAGCTCTGGCCTTTGGAACGCTCATTTTAAATCGCTTATAATAGGGAATAGGTATGTGCTGATATTACCTAGATATTGTGTAAGTATGTAATATTATGTAATTTGTCCGTGTTTTGTCTAAAGGGTGAATAATCATTTAAAAAAATATTATATTATCTCCTCTTTCAGATTAGTTTTAAAATAGGGCATAATATCGCAGATCAGAGAAATTAATGGCTAGCGGCCAATCTCACCGATTTTGGCTAAAATATATCTGCAAGTTAACAACTGTATGAGAAATGTCATTTTAACAGCTGTCAAATGTTAACTGAGAATTAACCGGAGATGAAATCAAGCTCATGCCTGGAGTTGGATATATGGCAGAGGATGTCAACACATCTGCGCGCTCTCATTGGCTGTATGTAGATGTCGCCAGTTGTAAGTTGATTGATAAGAATTTCAACGACACCAGCTGCGGTGAATGTGATATTTGAAAAAACGATTTATTCACCTTTTTGACAAAACACCGACGAGTAAGTATATCTGAGTAATACCTAAAAATAATTTGCAACTCCATGACCACTCGAGTCATTTGAAATTTTAACCAAAGTAAGATAAATTAGGTTTAACGGCTAGAATACGGACCAAGAAACTACTGATTGTCAATTGAAACATAGTTGATTTCACGTAGTTAGTGCGATCGCACAAGTTCACATATGGGTAAACATCTTCTTACAATAGTTACACACTTGTGGGTAGAATAATAGAACGGCAGTTATCGGGACAATTATTAACATAGGAATTGTAAATGTTTATGCAAACTATGAAAGCACTTTCACAGTTCACGTTGACAGTAGCGCCTTTATGTCATTGTGACTGTTGTATTGTTATTTGAACACGTAATAAAATAAACAAAATTAAAAAAAAAAACGTCCAGAACTACATTAGCAAACATCGGGAGTTAGAACAGCAACAGATTAGTCGCAGCAGGCGCCCGGCGCGCGCTCCCCATACGTTGCTTTTCGCAAATTGTAAGAATGTTTATGCACAAATTTATATCAAGCGATGCCATTCGGTTTACTAATGCTCGTACGCCCTTTTTGCGCGCGCCCCGGGCGCCTGTTGTGACCACTCCCTAACAGAAAGAGGAGAATGTTTGTTTTAGCATTAAAAAAAATATGAGAAGCCCGATGTTTCTAACAAGAACGTTATTACATAGGTATATTAGGTATGTAACCTTTTTTAGGATTCCGTAGTAAAACCAGGATCCCTATTAGTTTCGCTATTCATATTATGTAGGTAGGACTCTCAGTATTTATAAGTATTTTTGTTTTTAAAGTTAGCATGCCAAATAGAGTAGTATTTTAGGTTTTGGGTTATACGGTGACGGAATCGAGGATTTTTAGCTTTTAGCTAGTGATAATTTGTGTATTGAAGGGATCAGTTACGGAGCAGTGTACGGTGCAATATTTTATTAGTTTTAAACTAACATTAAGGGCTTTTTCGCCACTAAGTATATTAATGAACAATGAAATTCTGGTTCAAAATTTTTTTAATTTTAAAATCTAAGAGAAGTGGAATGTAGAATTTGAAAATATGAAAGACTAATGTCCAAAATTTCAAATAAAAAAAAACTAGTACTTAATTCTTAAAAATTCCTTAAAAATATTACATTAAATTAAGAGCATGTTGTACGGCTTCCTCGGACGAAACGACCCGCTCCTAATTGTAACGCAATCGTACAAACATTTCAAAACCATTTGGCTTTGGGTAGACATTTTAATTGGTATCGAACT
The DNA here is from genome assembly GCA_946902875.1 of Nematopogon swammerdamellus. Classification (NCBI taxonomy): domain Eukaryota; kingdom Metazoa; phylum Arthropoda; class Insecta; order Lepidoptera; family Adelidae; genus Nematopogon; species Nematopogon swammerdamellus. Next base: position 18,543,158 of record OX336347.1, read on the forward strand.
TTCTACTAATAAAATTATCTGGTTCTAATTATTTTTTTATTGACAGTGTGACATATGACGCCGAGCTACCCATAAGGTGTCTAACGACGGCCATGGACATTCGGTTGTGTGCGAGGGTAGCGAATGCCATGCCGGCCTGACAGATGCCCATTCATGCCCGTCTTGAAGGACCCGAGACTGTACTTGGGGGGAAATATATATGGCAAGGGAGAGCGTTCCAGAGTTTAGCGTTCTTCTCTGGAACAATTTTAATATTAAGTTTATGTAATGGAATTATGGTTTATGTCAACTCGTTTTTGATTAAATTGTTTCTACAGAAGCATAGATCTTGAGTAGGAAATTCAATACATAGTAATATTTGTACCCTAAGCCAAACATTTATGAAGTTATCGCTCGATCACATTACTGTGCGAACGGAGGCGCACAGCATGCTTTTAAGTCAGTGCTTAATTTTAATAAGAAGAAGCAAAAAGAATTTGCCAAATAATAATAAAAAAAAACAAAATTAAATAAAAAAAGTGCATCAACGTAGGTGCTTGGCACGACGCTTCCGAAGTTGCTTCCAATGACCTTGCCACTAGAATAGCGGTTTCTTATATTTAAACATGTTTTAAGCTACTCTTTGTGATAACTGTAATTCAGTAAATGAAAATATGCTTCGACAATTTATGTAAGTGCCAAGAATTTTAAATTATGTACAAAACACTAGCGCGGACTATTAGGTACTCACTAGACTGTGGTTGATATACATTATTAAATAAAATATATAAAGGCCTTACTCGCGGTCGTTCTCCAAGCTATGTGGCTCGCCGTTTCGGGCCAAACGTATGGCCCACCTCCATGAGCGCTCTGCCGGCGCGACGGTCGGCAGAGAACTGGCAGTGAGCAAAGTCGTTGTACAGGGTGTCTCAGATACACTGCATTTTGCCACCATGCAATTCCTCATTTCATAAAATTGTAGCATTTGCGCGAAAGTGGAGGACCAATTTCATGTTTTGATGGAGTCTGAGCGGAATGACGGCCTGAGAAAATATTTAGTCAGCAGGTTACAGACCGATAGGATGAACCTGTTATTTGTTATTCATTATGCACTATGTAATCCACTCTCAATGAACTGTCAAGAGGTTATAAAATTGTTTAAAACTCTCTCATATTGAGGGATGTTTAAGTAATTTTTTTAAATCTCTCAACTTAAAGTCACCAGCCCCCAACATAACCGAATGCGGCTAAAGCCCCAAACTTAAATAAATAATAAAAAAAAATTCATAAGCTACAAAAATGGTCCCTATAAGTTTTTTTTCCGACTATAGTTTCCAAGTTTTTTAGGATGTTATACAACAGTGTGGGATGACAAGAGCGCTTTTCGTGCAATAAAGATTTTTTTTCTTAAATTCTGTTGTATGGAACTGTGATCTGGGACACCCTGTATATTTTAATAAAATACTAGCACAACATTCAAATAGACATTATTTAATGCACGAGAAAAAATTTATAAACTCTAAAAAAACACACTAAGTTCCAATTGCATGTAACAGGTTTATCCTGTGATTCGTGAAATCTTAAGATTATCTCGCAGAAATATGCTCTAGATAATATTATTTCTTTTTCGTGAGATATTCTTAAAGCCTAGAGAATCTGCGAACAATTCTTCCCGCATTTAGTCCTAAGAGTGATTCCATACAGCCCATGTCCTGTATTGGCGATCACTTGAACATTGCACAATGAAAAACAGTCAGAATATAATTGTGTAGTTTTAAACTTACAGTACAATGCGAGTACACGCTTAGTACTAAACATATAAGCATAAGCGTATAAGTATTAATTTTTTTTTTACTTTAGGCGCTGATCAGACAACATTCTCATTTTAACGTGAAAATGGACAACATTAAATTATTATGACCTGTAACCTGGGGATCTTCAAAAGGCCTGTTAATAAATTAGACGACGACCTTTTTGTCCGCCTTATAGCTGCCGTGGCGCCTCTCTGAGTGCGGTTTCGCGATGAGTGGTGTTATTGGCTGTGTCTAATCTTCCGTTGAAGTTTTGGGCAGAGGCGCTCGTGCCGACTTTGTGAAAAAAAAGAAAATATTAAGCATCGCATACGGCGCGTAAAAAGAACGACGACATGCAAAATTGACGTCGACTTCTCACGCTCTGCGTCCCTCGGCTTCATTAAAAAAGTACGCAAAAGCAAAAAAAGTAGAACCCACCGCCCCAGGCACTTTGACGCAGACGCCGATCTCCTTTATCTGCGACGTCATCGCTACAGTTCAGCACACATAATGAATGCTGTTGAACGTAGTGCACGTTGAGTTTGTCAAAAGAGCATGCAAAAAAGAATGCCAAGGAAATATTTTGAGGGGCTTTCCTCTCTTCTTGAGGAAAGCCCCTCAATACCTACTCGGACAGTAGAAAACTGCAGGAAAAGATAAAGAAAATGATGAAAAGATAAGGGTTGGTATTTCAACGCCCACTTTAGGGCTAGGACTAACATTATGTGACAGACATTGTGTGTCATATCTGTCACATAATGTTCCTGCTGACACTAAGTGGAAGTTGAAGTACCAAGACTCGAGAGTGATTTAGAAATTAAGATTATTTTGACATGTGGCTCAACTTTGACATGATAATCTAGAATGCGTTTTAGAAGATAAAAGCCGATCGCTCCCGCTCGAATAGCAATTTTTACCTTTTTTTTATATGCTCTTTTTATTCAATAAAGTAACACTGGACACTTACCTCGCACGACTCCCCCAAATAACTCACATACTGATGAATGTCAAGAATAGGCAGATTGCAGTAAAAATTAGAAAAAAAAGGAAAATATATGTTCTTGGTCGCTCAAAACGTTGTCTGCTCAGCGCCTTATTCTTTAGTATAACGTAAAATCTAGGAATCTTGTACCAAAACTCTTCTCAAATTCTTATGCATTACGGACCACACTAACTAAACTAAACTTATAGGACCACTATTAGACATCTAAGCACAATATATTTTAGTAACTATGGTAGTTTATAAATATTTCGAACTATTCCATTCTCCGTTAGCACAACATGGACTAAGAAATACAGTTTTAAAAATTTACTTAAAAAAAATGGACAACAGTGATATTGAAAACTACTAAACTAGTACTGAAGGTGCACCGGGTTGACTGGAAGAAATTGCCTAAGGCAATAAGTCCACCCTTGCCACACATTAAGTAATATTATAAAAATATTTAATAGGTATTACATACATATTTAGAGATATAGTTTATTTAGAGATTCAATAATATTAATATACCTCAATTGTTTTTTCTATTTATTAAAATCTTATCCAAACTGGTTTATCTCTTCTCGTGCTTAGTGCTTCTTACAGGTACCTCCCGAAGGTGCAAGTATGATAACCACCCCCCAAGAAGACATTAGATTTTGATTCTGTATCTTCATACCGCAGGCTCTCGAATCCCTAAGAATCCCTCCTGGAGAAAATTCTTTGAGAGAAACACTGCTCATACGCTGCTGCTGTAAAATACACGCACACATTCTTATCATATTATATAACATGTTGTTATGCAAGATTCTTTTGTAGGGGGCTAGTAAGAAATAATATTATAAGGGGGGGGGGGTTTAATTTTTTTTACCTAGCGGTATTGATGTAATATTACAGTATTAAATTTATATCTGAAGATGTACGTCTATAAGTTATAAATAAGTAAATAAGTATGCAGAGTGCCTTGGTTCGAGCGGATTTGATTACCACCACAGGATTCCTCATTGAATGAGCTTTAAAAAAAGCTCAGTAATTTTTCTAGAACTCGTATTTATTGAGATAATCCCCATTAAAAGGTTTCCGATGTAGTACATGGTTTTGACTACCATTTCCTAATGCATAAGACTTCAATTATCTCGAAAAGTGCAAGTATTATGAAAAAATGCTGCTGAGCTTTTTTTAACCTTATTAAATGACGAATCCTGTTGTTCTAAGCAAATGCGGTCGACCTGGTATAGGGTAGACCTACAGAACTGCGATCGGCGGCCATCTTCCCCGGGGCAACGCCTTTGTTACACGTAAGGTTTAACTTTCGTAAACCCGTAAGGTTTAACTAATCACATGCAATATTACATACAATATTTATTATTAAGTAAGGATTCTAGGAATTTTCCAATGTCAACAGTTAGTATTGTGGTGGGAGCCAAAAAATATATTCTGTACATGAGACTGAAGGATCAGCACAGATGGAACCCCTTCACTCAAGATCATCTCTAATACAACTAACCAATTCGTACTAAATGCTGTGGGTTCCTAACAGCTGAAATGAAAACCAATGTCTAATAATGATAGCTCAACATATGGCTAGATTGCAATTTTTACAACTTTTTTGCGTACTTTGCAATAAGTACTTCATACTCACATTTCTTGCAGCGCAACCTGGCCATAGTGAGGCTCAAGTTAAGTGTGACTAAGGGTCGGAATTTCAACTCCCACTTAGGGCCGGCATTAACGTTATATGTGACAGGTATCGAATGGGGAATATGTCACACAACATTCCTTCTAACACTGCACCTTGGTATGTCAACTTTTCCATGCAATATCTGTCACATAACGTTATCGGCTAAGGCGAAGGTGAAGATTTAGGGGACTGCCTTTTAGTTTTGAAATTTTTTCTGTATAAAAAAAACAGACGAAATTTTTAATAAATAATGATTAGTGTATATTTATGTAGTTACCTATTATAAAGACAAACTGCCTACATATGTATATTTATATATATACTAGGTATGCCAAAAGAATTTGTAGATTTTTTATTTGTTTTTCTTCTCTTTCAGTAAATATTAGGTAGTGTAAAAGTGATTTCTTCATTAGATAGATGCAAAGCATGAAATAAAAACAAAAACTATGTCCCAACCAGGATTAACACCTGGAACTCTTGGCACGAGACGCCAACGCGTTACCAATTTCACCACGGGTCGAGCTTCTTTTCATATATCCAATGAAGAAATATAAAGAGAGTACATGCTTAGTACTAAAATACAAAAATAAATTATTTAAAAGTAATAAATCACACTGGTTATCAAAGCAGTTTGCTGCCAGAACCTCCTGGACACAAACAACGTGAAAAATAAGCCAGGCTATGTGGAAAAAGGGACATTGACCCTTGGGCGTTTGCTCCCTTGCACAAACGTAGTGCGCAAAGTGCCATCTCTCTCTTGCGCCGTGCCAGCCGCGCAAGAGGGATGGCACTACTACTGCCTAGGTATGTGAAAGGGAGCTAACTTTCAAAGGTCAATGCCCGTTTTCTCGCCTGATCTGGAAACAGATTATAGCAGTAGGTTGCAATTTTATTTCAATCTTCTTAAAATTTCAAAATTTCTAAATAACTGCTCCCTTTTCTAGAGCAGCTTGGCTTTAGCTGAAATTCTTTTTTCGAAGAATCAATCTTAGCAGCTAAACTATAGAGTTCAACTTTGCATGATTACCTTTCTCTGTCCCCTTGTTTTTATTCTGTGCTTTCTAGGAAATGAGCTCATATTAAAAAGGAATAAATAACTAAACATGTAAGAAGGAGTGAGAGCGATCGGTTTAATTTTGTGTTTTAACATAAATTCTAGTATTTTTCACTCTCTTTTCTGTAACCATTTCGTCCAGATGGATACATTTGTTACAAAATGCGCTCCGGAGCCTCCAGAATACTTTAGCAATTTCATAATCCTCTTTATGGTCGGTATTTCAACACCCACTTTAGGGCTAGTAATAGCGTTGACAGATATTGTGTGTCATATCTGTCACATAATGTTCCTTCTAACACTAAGGGGAAGTTTAAATACCAAAGCTTGGTAGTGATTTAGAAATTTATTAGATTATTTTGACATGTGGCTCAACTTTTAAGCATGGCACGATAATCTAGCTAAAATGCATTTTAGAAAACAAAAACCGATCGCTTCCGCTCGAATAGCAATTTTTATCTCTTTATATGCTATTTTTATTCAATAAAGTTTTTCTTCTTTTTTTCTCTATCTCGCACTGGCTTGGAACGCACGCTTGGCTCGCCGCCGACGGGACTAACACAACCGCGACACACACACACATATATACCGGTGGTAATGTGGGGGTGGTGGCGGCGCGCGGGCGACATTGCGGTACGTATCACCTTCATTACTAACCTGCTTCGTTTACCCGCTCTACTAATGATGGTTTTCATTATCTTCCTATGGTCATGTGGACTAAATAATGTAATCCTTTCACATGTAATTAAATTCTTGAAATCAACGCTGGTGCAAAACATTTATAATTGCCTCCTTTTCATTTGCATGCTTTTAAAAATTTATCTGATCAATTTGTTTATTAAATTTGACATATTAAAATCTGTTTTTTTTTTCTCTCTAATCTGTGTTTATGTGATCTACCTGTCAAATTCATCAATCTGAAATTTGTAAACATTTCTAACCTACGAAATGTCGATTACCACCATACATGCTTACAAATATGAATATGTGTTACATCCATAACCTAAAAATGATTTGGTCATAAAATGCCAATAACTAATGTCAATAACAAACATCTAACCGTCAAACATTGCAATCTGAATGTGTCATTGTAATATACAAAATGATATGATCGTGCGAATCGGCCATGTCACATTCCTAACCTACAAAATGTTAACAAAAGTAGACTATGAAGAAGACCAGGACGTGATGGAACTAGTGCCTAATATAATCCTGAATCCCGGCTTCGTGGAGGAGGGCGCCGAGCGGCGACCCGACACACACAAGTATGCGGTCTCCATCGTCCGCTCGTCGGAGTGCCCCGGGCCGGGGAAGCCGAGGCAAGTCTGATTCTCGTCCATCCTCAACCTCAGGATCTTCTACTGTTCCGACTCGGGGCACCTGTCGTAATTCGGGCGATAGGCGCGGGGCGGGCGCTGCTAATCCTTACTTTCTAACCCCAAAGGTAGGTTTACGCAATGCAAATGTTTTTTTTATATGTAATCCGGTATGGGTGGCTGGATCGGAGGGGCCAAAGCACATGCTCCGACCAGCCAATATCACCTCCGAGAAACTGTCGTTTAAAACCGTCACATGCCCCTACGAGCGTTGCAAACAAACAGCGCTCACTCACGCATGCGCCTCGTGACAGAGCTCGGTATGACAGTTTCTCGTGCATTATGCTTTGTGTAGACTTATCTTTTTTTCTCCAGCCAGGTTATTGTGTGTTATGGACGTAAAAAAAATTGTGATTGTCATTATTACAAAATTTCTCCACTTTACTCAAGGTCGTCTCCGAGCTATGCGGCTCGACGTTTCGGGCCAAACGTTTGGCCCATCCTCATGAGCGCTCTGCCTGGTGCGACGGTTGGCAGAGAACTGTCAATTCTCGTTGCACTCCATCTCGCTAAGGGACGCGAGTATACCGTGGTAAAATTTTGAGAAATTTGATGATAGCCCTACACAAATAACCTGGCGATCTCGAATGTTGATGCTATTGGCACAAGTGTGAGTTTAATTTTAAAATGTCAATAATATTCTGTTACCTATCATAACCTGAAAAAATTGTTTCCATAATAATTTCAATGCTCAGCTTACGGTACCTATCTATTGTTCGGTACTGTTTGTTGTTGAATTTATCAATTTTTTATTTTTATTTTAGTACTAAACTTGTATATTGCTTTACAATATCTTGATACATACATGCATCGCTGAAAATAAAGAGAAACATCATGGATGCATCCACCTATCTACTTAATATAATAATTCAGATCTGATTGTTTTCTGCTTAGAAATTATTTCAAATTAATTTATACGTCTTTGATTTACAATATGCCTGACGTGCCATTCACACGATGTTTTTCTTTTATTATTTATTATTTAACTACAGTGAATTGAACATATCAGCTCATTGCATAAGCTATTTTAAATCAACTAAATTCTACGCTGCACTTTTGCCAATTGTCAGCATACGTCACAGCCCGCCCCTGACTCGCAGCAGTGAGATTGTTGAACGTCGTGAGGTTTCGGTCGGTCGCACGCAAACTACGAATCCTAGTACTTAATACCAAAGAGAGAAAGTTACTCCTAATTGTAAGGTTACGAAGTATTTTGATATTGCGAAGCTGATATTGATGTCGCTGTGTCGTTTTCTTGAAGGAAGTGACAATTTTGGGTTGTAGTGAGTTAAACTTTTGACAGTTATACGAAGCAGATGTATGATACCATGAATTAATATACTTTTTGTATACGTAAACGTCTATACCGAGATCGGAGGATTTTTGGGGGTTGGAGTGAATTGAGATTTCGCATAACGCATCACGCTCGCGAGTGAATTACACATCAACTGTGAGTTCCGGCAATCAGACTTTTTTTAAATAGTTTTTCTTCAATATTATTGGCATGGCATAGTCGTTAAAAGGAATCAAGATCGATGAACGATTTTTTTAAATTAATTTATTTATACTTCTATATTTTACAATTTCATGTTCTGCGAAGCCTACCAGGCTTATCCGCAAAAGCAGTTTTGTCGCCGTCTATTATTTATACAGTACTATTCGTGATGTAAATGGCCTGATTTTATACATTCATAATTTTTTTTAAAGTTTGTGACAAGCATCATCATTAATTATATGACTAGACTCAATACCTAAGCATCCTCCGAGCGGCTTTGTTGTGTGCTGTGTGTGATAAACTGTTGCAATAAATTGATTCCACTAATTTAGTATCGTGCGAATATTTACGGATGTTAGGCACATCAATATCGGCTTCGTACTGTCTTAGCTCTTTAGAGGTCCCGACGGTTCACTGTTCTTGGGGGCACCCTATGTGTCAAAAGTGTGGAAGATGTCCGATAAGAGAACCGTCTCGACGTCTAGTCGGTGATAATTTTGACGAGTCGTATTGCTTAACGTTTTAACAAGTACAGTTGTTGATCTGTTGTTAGTCGGTAAGGACACTATATTTTTTGCAATCGGTGTACTTTAGACTAGGTTATTCGACTTAAGGAAGAGAGATACGAAAGGTTTAGGAATTGAGGTTGTTTGTCTTAGAGTTGTTTTGCGAAAGATTTTCAGTTCTAGAAAACTCGTTCTTAAGGCTCAATTCACACTGGGACGGCAGCGGCCGGCGCGGCTGTCTCCGCGCGTGGCCGCCCGCGTGCCTATGCTAGAGTCTAGTCTCCTGTACAAGCGGCGCCGCACGTCCCCGCGCGTCGTCGCGCGCGGGAGCCCGGCGCCTCGGTCGCGGCCGCTGGCGCCTGCGCGAGGCGCCGCGTGGTTGCGTGCGCGCCCGCTCGACCTTTTCGAACTTTTCAAGCGATATTGGTCTTTTTAAGTATGTAGATTAAATTTAAAAGTATTTCACACCGAAAGTGCGCGTCGCGCTGCTGTCGTCCCAGTGTGGATTGAGCCTAAGAGAGATCTATTGTGAAACCATTTTAGAATAATTTCAGTGATTTTAAATATACGTATATTGACAAAGTATTTTTTCATGAAAATTTTTATGTGTAAGTATTAATATTTTTGTGATTACAGTAGAGCCTCTGTAAACCGGACCGATAAAAAACCAGGCTACGCCGGATTATCGAGGCGTCCGGATTATAGTATGGAAATATTTTCGATGATAAAACAACAAATTTTCCATACAATAAATTGGTTTTATCTATTCCGAACAATAATTACATATTGTTTTCAATGTAAGTCGCGTTATCTATTCTATTACACACGAAGTTAGGTACAACGTACGTTAATTCGTTTTAAAAAAGTCTGTAATATTTTTCTGCTTGCACTCATCCAGTTTCATTTCGAAAATCTTGCTCTCTAAGTCGACGAAGAAACATGATATCATGACTATCTAAGTCATAATCTTCAGCCCATTTTAAGGCAGTGTTCAATGCTGACAAGAAGGCGCGCGCGGGGCGTGGACGCATCACGCAGCCCGCCCGCGCGCGTCCCACCCTTTGTCGACCCCGACCGCCAGCTGTCCGGATTACAGGGATCACCGGACTACTCGGGCTCCGGATTATAGGGGCTCTACTGTATTTTATTATTACTTATGTTACCGCCTTTAGCATTCCACTCTTATGTTTGACGGATGTTTATGTGATTTGTTGATCTTTTAAATTTTTATATGATTTTTTTTACTCTTTTATTGAAATTTTTACGTCTCTATAGTAAGTTGTTTTACTGTAAAAATGGTTTTTATTAAACATTATTTTAATTTCCACTTGTTTAATGGGAAGGAAATTTGATAATTACGTATAGGTATGGCGAGTGTATCGACTACATTAGGATAGCTTTAAATTAATGCTAAATGCTTTTTGTAACACATTTTGTTAAGAGCTTGCGCTCACGGATCGCGTACGTGCGGTCGCACGCATCGAGGTGTACGTTGCAAACGATAAGTTGACAATAGTAGTGGCGTTTGTGATGTTGTTACATTGTGTACCTAGGTCCTAGTCGACGAACATTCATGGTCAGATTATTATTTTCACAAGAAGATTAGTTTTTTAACAAGAAATTTTTTTCATTGAGTAGTGAACGAAATCTGTAAGTTTTTTTTTTTTTTATTGAAACTGGCACGGTTGGCTACATCACCTACAACATCCGCGATGTCAGCCCATAACACCTTGGTGGACTGGGTGCCGTGTCAGTGCTTCCCTTTGGTCGCGCCGGCTACACTGAACTGGACGGAAAACACTAACTATGTCCATAGCCGTTTCGAACGACCTTTCATTCAGTGCGGTGGTACCAAACCGGGCGGGTTAAACCCTATAATGTTCAAATCAAATCAAAAAACGTTTATTGCACATAATTGTTGTACAGAAGGTAGCACTTAATGCCTATGGCATTTTCCACCAGCCTACCCTTATTTACATATAGAACAACAAGACAAGGTAAACAAAACAAAGTCTTATAAAATAGAAAATAGAAGGACAAATAGTATATATCTATATATATAATGCATATAATACACATATATTATTCATAATAAATAATAAACATATATAAACATATACAAAATAAAACTCAGACATTACACAACACATTATGAATTTGCTCAGAAACTAGGGATACGGAAGTAGGAGATGAGATTTAGGAATTGAGGAGATAGTCTTTCAAGAGCACTCAGTGGCTCGACATACGTCGTCGCAGAAATTCCCATGTCCTCTCTCTCTTGTACTGCACACTGAATGACCCTGCTGCTCCTAAATACCTATCCGACCGTTTCCAAATGCTGTCCTCCCACGGTGTACCATTAAGATCCTCTGACACCCTTGTCCTTGCTATCCCGTCCCACTCCTCGGTATTTTATACTGATTCTTTCACAGTGCACGCTGCACGCATGTGGAACGAACTTCCTCTTCGTTTACGACAGTGTGCATCGATCCACACGTTCAGAACCCTATAATGTTGATGTATACTCAACATTCAATGCAGCATTTCTCTAGAAAATTGAGAAATGTTTCCAATCGGCGAATGAACGATATTTCTCACTCACGTAACTTACATAGTGCATCTATTTTTGACAGATGAAATGTCACATGTCACGTTAGTTATACCAAAGACAATGTCACTGGAGATCCAAACTGACAGATCAATTTATAAATTTTTTGACATTTTATTAATAATCTGATCACGAATGGACAACTCATTTAGTATAAACGCACGTTTATAACTCTTACAGCACTTGTTCTATTTCAACATGAGTCGTATTGAAAGGCAACAGTTTTTGGTTTTTGCCTTATATGCTAATACATAGAAGCAAAACGTATATGCGATAGATTGTGATCTAGATAGAGCGAATGGGCGTTGTGCAGAGTTTATATAATGTTGCCAAATGCTTTATTTTTATATAACGATGGCACATATCAGCGAAGCCTTAGCAGATACATCTATTGAAGAGTATAAATTAGAATTATGTGAAAACATTTATCTCTCATCTAGGTCCATTGCCGCCGTGGATATTGTTTATAGTGACAAACATTTTCTTATAAAACGGCTTTGCTTAGTTCGTGTAGCTGTGCTGTTCGACGTTTCGGGCCAAACGTTTGGCCCGAAACGTCAAAAAGAACCGAACCAAAGGTGAGGCGTTGGCTCGGTTCTGCGCACCATGGCCGCGAGATGGCGCCACTAGTACCATTGTGCATGATTTCTTTGTGATTCCTATACTGCACTAACCGAAGTGTTGTTTTATTAAAAGTTTTTGTCACTATAGTACGGCCGCTGAGAGAATGCGTTCCTGACGTCTGTCAATTGGTAACAGTAATGTCAGTCTTGATTACCTAAAAAGTGCGACAAGCTTGTCAAAATAGTACGAAACCGTATAATACAATAGAAAAATGGTTGTAATTAGCTTAGTTCGAACGTGCAGTTGAATGAGTGAGTAATAAAACTTAGTAAGTAAAACTTGTAAAATGAGTGATGAAATGACCAACTGACAGACGTCAGGAACGCATTCTCTCAGCGGCCGGACTTTAGATGTAATCACTCGGTTGTCCTCTATGTACAAAAGTATGTTTCCCAGGTCTTCTCAGTGTCTGGCTTCGCCTCTTGTAGCGCGTTAGTTAGACGGACTGTTGCCTTTCAGTACGGGGAGGGAACGAAGAACGCACACTCGTTCTTTCTCATAGCATTTATATTTACTCTTGATGTTCATAATGTTTGTGGGAGGAAATACATCGGCTTCTTAAGATTATACTTTTTTTTATAAGTACAGTTAGCCTACAGCTATGTTTAATTTGAACTTTTATATAACATTACATAAATACTATTAAACTTTTTTAAACATTGTGGTGTCCTTATAACATTGTTTTACAAATAGGCGGCGGGGCTCAAAGGGGAGTGGTTTCGTACATCTTCATATTTTGAGATGAAGAATGTGTAAACACGTCATCAAAATCACAGTATGACTCACTTTGGATTTTTTTTATATGATTAAATGTACCTAAAATTCTGAAAATGAAAGCATATCAAAAGTTCACTAAAGATTTCTGGGGAATTTATCAAATATTGTTTTAATGTTTCATACATCTGTCAATGTTAGACAAATAAAAATTTTGAGTCGCTGTATTTCCTCCAACATCCGCAAGACTAATACATAACTAAAATACGTAACTAATATTCCTAAATAGTGTTGTGCTTACTTAGTAATATATAAGTATATATATTGCCTACAGACAGACAGACAATCTACATTGATCTATAAAAAAAACCAAAGATGTCTGTTAGATTCAGATAGAGAGAGAGAGAGTTTATATCAAACCATCCACCTCTAGTTCTAAAATGCTCTTGTGGCGAACATAGGATAATGTTTCTGTGTAAATGTGCTAATGTGGTCAATTATTTGATAGTGAACGTCGTGTCTACACTGCGCACACGTGCGTACCACTTGCTAGACGTACACAAAGGCTTGCATTTACCCTAACTAGCTGAGGCCGTCGCTACTTATCCCGCCTCAAATATTCATTCAAATTATTTCATGCAAATAATATGCTGGCAATACAAAATCCATCCAATACATCAAATCCATGCAAACAACAAAACACCACACCAATAAAATATGTTTTAAAATAAAATCAAATAAAAATTATTTTATTATTTTTGAAAGTAATAGTGTAATAAAAATGAGAAAAACTATTTGGCACCACTATTTTGGTTTATAATTCGTTGGACTACTTAACCAAACGAACGAAATCCAGTAAACGTTAATTTGAAAATTTTAAGAATAGAATCACTTAAAATAATAATTAAAAATAGTTCCAAAACAAAACAAAAAAGGGATGAGACTTCAGCATGTCGTGAAATCGCTTGACTCTCGCTCGGCTTGTTCCGTACTTGGGTTAAAAAGGATAATTACTTGCAGACTGTGTCATATGACACGTGTCTCGCCGAGCGCTGCCAATACTTTGTGTATCTCTAGCGGTTTGGACGCGTACACTTTCGCTTTATGTCACCGCACGGTTCTGTCTGTTTACACTTATAAAACTAGCGTTAAGGTGTTAGGTTAGGTCGCCGTTAAGTTAGCGTGCAGGTCGCAAACGCTAGATTAGTACCACGGAGATGATAGGTAGAGAGGAGTTGGCCTAGACAAACTTGGCACTTGCTCACCAACTTAGATATACGGGTATACGCCATCGAAGTTGGCGTGGCATTGAAAGGAATGAAAATAAAAAAAAATTATTATTAAAATTTTGTTATTCATAGAATACACAAAAATAAAAAAGATTTAAAGATGGCCGTCACAAAACTAAAACTAATCAGTAAGTGTAAAATATTAATCATTGCGTCAGTTGCGTACACAGAGTGGTGGTGACCCAGCACACGTGGAGTTATACGGTATGTGATTGTGGACTAGGAGGTCGCGCCTCACCCGTTACTCCCGGCACTGGCATCACATGTTTTATTAGAAATAAACGCTAGCAACAACTCCTCTGTGCCCATATTCTCTGTGATTAGTGGGAGAAGATTCGTTCGGAGGTATCCAACGACCGAAGGGTGCAGTTACTATGAGTGAGAATCAAGACTGGCAGCGTTGAATATCGTTAAGGGAGCAATATTTTGTGACAATTTCAAGTTATGATATCAAATTGAGAATGTGTGATTTACTTCTGTTTTACCGCTGGACGTCATTCGTTATGATAAAACGGCGAATACACAATTCTGTCCTATCTAATAGTATACCCGTTCGTCCTTTAACGCAGCGCCCATGGTCTATTCTTAATCTTCACACAACGGAACATCCTCCTAGGCTAGGAGAAATAATTCTCGCAGCCCATTGGCCAGGACGCGTCCAAGCCAAGGAATACCTTCGACTGCTGCGATACAGAGCCTTGAGCCTTGAGCCTGAGCACTGAGCCTTCCTTTATGGACGCACGGGTTAGTGCGTCCATAAAGGACAATTAGGGCCACGCATCTTATCTGAAACAATGAGCTGCGAGAATTATTTCTCCTAGGGTGTTCTTCCATTGGTGATATCATCTAAAACTATAATACAAGGCACACATTGTAATTAAAGCTGTCATGTTTAAATACGATTAATACTATTGTACAATCAAATTGACAAATACTGAAACAATTGTATGTCCTGTTTTTGTGTGTTTGTATCATGCTTGTCATTGTGAATGCGTTCGCAAAATGCCATTGTACGCAGTGAGCACTAAAAACTTGTCACCCCGTCAGAGAATGTGTTTTCTTTAAACCGTACATTGGTCAGTGTTTCAACGTGAGCGCGGTGACAGCCAACCTTTTTTTATTATTCAATCGAGTTTCGCCTGACGTCTGGCAGCATAATGTTTCTTACTATTTTCCGAAATCGTATTGCTTCCTTACTACTTCCGTGGAGTGAAGAAATTGTGAAAGCAATTTCAATGTGTACGGGCTGCCATTTCCAAGACGTTCCTTCGTGGAGATGCATTTTTAACACATATTGTGCCTGTAATATTGTATTTTTTAATATAAACGGCAAATGCTTTTATGGTATTATCGTGTAAGATGGTAGGTTCATTTTCAATATCACTGCTTTTGACTTGAATTTGTTTTTATTCAGCTTCAGAATATCTGGTTCAAATTCACATTAAATAAGGTAAGCTATCTAAAAATCTATTTCTAAATGTATAATTTTGAAACTTCAGCATAATGCACCACGCAATTAAAGTCAAATTAAGTCGCAAATTAAGTCTGAAATGTTTTATTTTGGTTATTTTTAAGCTAAGAATATTGTCAGTGATAAAAAGTAAGCAACTCAGTCCATGTTATGCTAACGGAGATATTAATATAGGCGCGTATTGCTCTCGGCTCTTGCCACTTGGAATAATATTTTAGCAGTTTTCTCCAAACCCTCACACCAATAATTCTTCATTCTCGGATTCTTCTGACCTGCATTTTACAGGTGGTACATTTTTTGGGTGTTAGTTTTTTTTTTAATTTCACGGAAAACTTAATACATAGGTATGTCAAACTGAAAATATTTTTAACATGTAACTTTTTTGAGATGTCAAAGTATTGAATCTTTTCTGTACTTTTGTATGGAGAAAGTGAAAAATATATTCTTAAAATCAAAAGTCGTAGAGAAAAGTTGTTAAATTTCAGGTGCACATCTACAAAATTATCCCTTTCGGGTACTACCGCCTGACGAGCGATTTACGTATATTTATATCCTTATCCATTAATTTATTTATTTATGTATTATCGTTTGACGTTTTAGCTGAACTGTCAAACCCCAAAGTTATGCAAAGCACTAAGTGAAAGTGTTTCGTTAGAAACTCTCGTGAAAATGTCCCTCATCCTTAACATAACCAATGCGTTTAGGAATCAAGCCATACAGTATTCTGTAGTTTGACAACTGAACATTTAGAATAGCGTTTTTCATATTTTAAACCTTTGAAAAACAGACATGACTATCTACAGTGATTTTTTTTTTCATTCTATGGTTTAAGACTCGCTCGTCAAATTATAAATTATATTTAGTATTAACAAAGAAAATATTATGTGATTTATGTACCTATTCCTGTTCTCACTCTAATCTTTCTTGAAATTGCCGGATTGTGTCCGTAATGACGCCTGCTTCTATGAAGTAAGTGTTGAGTTGCCTTCAGATGAGTCATTGCACGTCCATGACATAGGTTTAATATTTTCGGAGCAGCTAAAAATAATTTCTGTGTTGTATTTTGCTAAGCTTTTATTCTCAGGTTGTATTGCTGTAAGTACCAAAAAGTATTTTATTTGGCAATAGTTTAGGGTGTAAGTGTCGCTATTTTAAAACTAAGATTAAATAGGGCTTAAGTTACCTAGTATCAGAAAGCTTGTGACGGTCGATCGCTTTAGACTTTAGAGAGTAGTAATACATAATACAAAACGCACGCACACACACATCCTCACACACACACATTATTACATCTCGAAATAGTCATTGCAAGTACCTATGTATGGAAGTATTTGTTAAACCCTTTGAATGCTAAGGTGACACGCAGCGGCAAGCCTGGTTCTAACAAAATATTTTTCAAAAAGATTTTACCGCTTACCTAAATTATAACCTAAACTTTAAAATGTATAAAAAGTTCTCCACTTTCACCCTTACCTAAGCTTGTCTAGCCACCCGCTAACAATAAGAAGTTACGCAGCCGGGTGTTAGAGGGTTGCATAGTGCACATACAGCTGCATGCAGCTGACGTTCAAAGGGTTAACTACTAATTCACAATGAAAATGTATTATTTACGTAAGTATCTTTTCACTATTTTTATAAGATCCGGCTCGAAGGACCAGATCCGTCTGTTATTCATATTATGTTTTTATGTTATTCATTTTAGTATTGTTCTTCCTAAAACGGAAGGAAAATAAATATGTATTTAATAAGAGGCAATTGACATGATTTTACAATACAAATAGCAAAATGTTTGGTATTTTACAAAATAAAAACCTAAACAAATCTTAAGCAATTGCAGTTTTTGGCTTTCACGCTCAGTGAAATAAAAGTAATGACGATACACAAATTGTTCAGATTAAAGATTTGTTCAGGCCCTCGCAGCGTTACCATATTTTATTGAAAGAATGCTTCCAAAAAGTCACACCTAGTCATGAAATATTTTCTAAATTGTTGCATAATTTGTGTTCAAATTAATGATAATAGGTTACTTATATTCAGATTACTGTGCATTTTAATATTATGAGGTATTTATACATCACATCACATTAAAGCAACATTTTACACATGTCTTGTTTTGTTTTATTTTTAAAATACCTAGTGAAAATATGTGAACCTTACCTAACCTAAAGAAAGAATTTTTTTTAAGTTAATGCTTGATTTAAATATTTATTTTGCTTATGTGCGATTTATTTTGTAAACTTGTTTAAACCATTGAATATAAAAAAAAAATCTCAAGTGAAATTAGCGAAGCCTTCGGCTTCCCCATGGATGAATTTGGACCGTATAGATACTTTCAAGTTTCAAGTATCAACATATCCCCTACTTCACTTGCTCAACTTCAGACAGCTAACGAACTCATATCCTGTACACACTGCCTCATCAAAGTGCTCGCCTTTTTAAACGGAAGAGGGGCATTAGGATATACATTTCGCCAGAGTGCGAGTTATCACAACGAAGCATGCCCCAAAGTAAGTGCCCAAAAAATATCTCCAGACTCAAAGACTGCATCCGGATCCTTTACGAAAAGGAGCACAGGAGCTCAGTGGGTGACTGACAAACTATGAACAGTGTTGTCATGAAGTACTTCCAAAAATGGCTTCCAATCTTGAAAGAATCTAATGTGTTTTGCATCGTAGCCTTACGGGACACCGGATTCAACATACAAAGCCACTTCATAAATGCTAAAATCAAGAAAAACTTAGAATCAAGCTAGAATTGTTTTTTTTTTGTTTGCTGCCCAGCCTCTTGGGAAGGCGGGTGGGCCATTTTCCGCACTGAGACCTCAAGACGGTGCGTTGTACGTTGGCGCCCGGGTAGTGCTACTCCAGCCACCCGAGCTCTTTCATGAAGTGGAACATTCATCTTGGTCGCTTCCACACTCCATGGGCAGTTCCCATGTTCCCAAGAAACGCTGCCACCACTGGGCACTCCAGGAGCATGCGGGTGGCTGTTTCGTCCTCTGCCATGCAGCTTCTGCATAGGGGGCTGTCGGTGACACCTATGATGAACAAGTGCCTGTTGAGTGGGCAGTGACCTGAAGCTAGAATGGTATATACATATTACTGGCACACCATGCCCGTTCGATCGCTTTCATCGTACAGGCGAAGTCTCCGACGGGGACATTAAAGGAGCCGTCAGAATTTTATCCTCACGCGATGAAATAGCACCACGGAATGATTTACTTTACATTTTGAAACGCTGCAGAAGGAACACCCCACACAATCCAGAAGTTTGAATATTTCTAGAAGGTACAGACTGTTGTCCAGTTGCAGATTTCCGATTTAGCTAATTTATAAAAGAAGTTTTTGTAGGCAAGACTTTTTTCTGTAGGGCTATCTCAAAAGTCCCGTCTGCAAAAATCAGCCTGCCGATATCGCACAGTTAAAAAAACAGTATCCGAGCTTAAATAAACATAATTTCCAGTGCACTGTGTAGGGATGTTTTTGAAAATATGCGGAATAGGTTGGAGGAGTGCGTACAAAACGAAGGTCGACATTTAGAAAATGTGATATTTAAAAAATTAAATCCGCTTTTATCTTCTTTTCATAGTATATTTAATAAATAGTTTTGGTCTGTTTTTTTTTTGTAAATTTTCAAAATCTGAAATCGCCTGCTGGAAGCCATGTATTTCTTGCCGGTACGTGATTTTTGGTATTCCAACTATCGACTCTGGGCCGATGGGTGGTTTTACAGCTTAATACCACGATGTCCAGGAACCTATCTCAGCGTTACTTTGTTATTGGCGCTGAGGTGGTTTAGGGCTTAGGCACACTCATAAACTGAGTCTAGAGTGTAGTTAGCTCATTTGTTTCCAGTGCCTTAAAGGAAGCCTGGCTATCTGACAAGGTATAGATGTTTTTGTCACAGTATGATCTCTGCTCGTTTTCGTGTATGCAGTCAACGTTGAGCGTATACATTTCGGCTTGGAACACACAGGCATATTTCCCCTAAACTTGATTTGCGAATCTTCGGGCGCCCTCCATAGACCCCGATCCTGCACGACCATCAACTTCTTTAGTGTAGATATATTCTTTAGTAATATATCTCGATACATTATATTATCGATGTAACGATGGATAATTGCAATAAAGGTTTTAGAAATAAAACACTGCTATTATTAAAAATCTTTGTATTTCGGTAAATTATAAAAAATTATGTAAATTCTTAGATAATGTGTTCGAATAAATCACTTTAAATATTGCCACAATTTTGATAATCTTTACACATCTAATTAAGCAGTGTTGAATAGGTTTAAAATTTTAAGTAAAAAAGTAGGTAGATACCTACAAGAAGACTTGTGGCGTGATTTGACCAAAGAAGGTTTACCAAAGACAAAATACAGTAATACTGAATCAGTGCAGTGCTGTGCTAGCCTCGAGCCCAATATTAGTGCGCGAATCGACTGTGTGAGCAGAAAATCACTTAAAATGAAACGCATAGGTTAACATAATGAATTACATTTATACTTAATAGTCTCGGTCCAGCCACCATCGCTTTTGGTACACTCCATTTTAGCCTTTCCATGTAAAAGTGTACCGTGTGGGGCCGGTACTTTAAAAGAATAGCCCCACTGCATCTCTCCCCGTGCATGTCGTAAAAGGCGACTAAGGGATGTGACTCCCTTCTTATAGAACTAGGTGGTAGGGTTTAACCCGCCCGGGTTGGTACCACCGCACTGAATGAAAGGTCGGTCGAAACGGCTATGTAAATAGTTTGTGTTTTCCGTCCAGTTCAGTGTAGCCGGCACGACCGAAGGGAAGCACTGACGTGGCACCAAGTTTAACCCGGTGTTATGGGCCGACATCACGGATGTTGTCGGTGATGTAGCCAACCGTGTCAGTTTCAATAAAAAAAAAAAAAAAAGATTGAACTTGATTTTAGCATTCCCTCTATGACATTGGCATAGTCAAACGTTGACTTGTATTTATTTTGAATTTCGTCAAGCAATCAGCAAGTCAGCCACGAGACCGATTGTATGAATGTACTATGGCGCTGGAGGGGGCTTGTGTAGCAACGCTTGTTCGCTTAAGCCCTAAAAAACATAATGAATATAGAACATAATGATTATATTCGTACGTAGTTTATCATACATACTTCTTTAATCTAACACATTGCCACAAACTATTCTTGTTCGCCTACATGTACTTCTCCCACATCCCAAAGGTTAGTTAGAAATAGAATGCCTCGCGACATTAAGCTCGCCTGTTGTACCTTATTTTTATAAATTGATGTTCAATAAAGAATATATACATACATACATACATAGAGGCATCAAAAAAGTGTCTTGTACAGGTACAAACAGTCTCATTGGAGTATTAGCCGAATCTGACAAGCTTGGTGAGAGTGGAAACTATTTGCGGCATCTGTTTCTTGTCGTGGGTTCGCTGCACCAGCGTGTTGGAAGACCTGCAGTAGGCGATGTGCCAGTTGACCATGGTCAGTATGTGCAGGAGGTCCATGTACTGGTAGCGGCTTTGTATCTCGTCGCAGAGCGCCTGCATGAACCAGGAGCCGTCGCCGTCTCGCCAGGATACAAAGTCTGTGGATGAGGAAAGGTTTTTATTGGACAGTTGTCGATGTGTGGAGAATTGAATTTTCACATACCAATTACGACAATACAGTAGAGCCTCGATAATCCATACTCAGGTTAATCCGAACGCCTTCATAATCCGAACAGTGCCAAGTAATCCCCTCTCGCTGACGAATCTAGGTATGATGAATCTTTTATTTATTGCTGATTCTCCTACTCCAAATGTCAAGAAAATACTGCATACAATAATCAGCACTTAACACTTGCTTGGATTGGGCTGACGAAAATGACCTCTCGTTATCTGAAAAGATGTTGCTACGTAATTTGAGGGACAAGGCAATTTATTTGTCAATAAATAGAACCCGCCAGACTAAAATAGATCAGTCTATAACTAAGTAACACTTTTTTTGTGTATTTTAAGATTCAGAAGGTCACTCAATATATTTTTTCAAATTATACAGAGCTGTTTTATTGAATTTGTCTAACATACTATAATCCGAACGCTTCGTGAGTCCGAACAGGGGTAGTTTTATGGTAGTTCGGATTATCAAGGCTATACTGTATATATATTTCTGGTGTCCAAAGATTTAAATCGATAGATAGAGCATAGTCTAATATGGTGCACTACAGAAAATGTCACCAATGGAAGGGCCGCATGCGGCTACTACGCATCAGTTGCAGCACCACGCGCGTGTTGAGAGGTCAATTCACGGAACGGAATGCGCATGAAGTCACACACCGTTATGTCTAATCGGTGACAAACTCTTCAGCACTTTTCTCTATCCATTGATTTAAATCTTTGCTGGTGTTGTAGTATTACGAGTATAATATAGCTGAGTGAGTTCCCATATAACATTTTCCCTATAACCTTAAGTGTGAAAGTTGTCATACCCCTAAGGTATTCTGTTAGAAAATGCATAGAGGCAGTAAGTGTTACCTTTTGACGACCACATTTTGTGTGCAATAAATATATACAATAGTGTGTGTAGATGTGCAAATTCCCTTTCCGCCATCTCCTATTAAGTGCAGGTTAAAATAATTATATGTTGGTTAAAGTTATATTTCTCATACTGTTTCGTACCGAGCGATGGTCAGCTCGAACCGTGTGAAAGCGGCCTTGCGCCAAGGTAATGGCCACACAGGCGAGCTGTGATTGGTCAGCAGTAATATGACGTCACTACCGATATTTCTAGAATTAACATAATCTATGCTCGCTAAAATATCCTTCTGTTCACCAGTCAACCCGTTTTTGAGTTATTATAAGAGAACATACATACATACACACAGACGGTAAACGTTGGCTCTTATAATATGTAGGTAAGTGTGACCTGTCGTGTGAAGCATTTTCAATATAAGCTGTATGACGAATTTCCTAATATCAATACGTCGTACCAAATTTCATTTCAACTTGGTACGTTCAACCGTTTAGAAGTGAACCCTGCGACAGATGGACAAACGCATACATACACACTATTAGGTTCCATTTTCAGCCCTTTGAGGTACAGAACCCAATAACCCTACACATCACACGCTGTATCCCGACAATCGGGGTAAGCAGAGCAATCGGTGTTGTGCTGCAAGTACTCTTGTAAATTACACCACAACAACAACCACCACGTTTATCAATGTATTATGACAAGATAACTGTCAAGCAGCAAGTAAGGCACGAAGTCCCACCTGCTGCATGACTCAGTGGAAGGACCGTGCCGAGGTGAGAGGTGGCTACCATGTCGCCCTTTAGCACGGCATCTTGTCCTAATTTCCTGGTCGCCTTTTACGACACGCACGGGGAGAGATGCAGTGGGGCTATTCTTTTTAAGTACCGGCCCCACGCTGTACTTTAAATATGTATGTCATAATCATCAACATCATCAGCCTGCATCGGTCCACTACTGGACATAGGCCTCTCCCAAGGCACGCCACCACACGCCAAATATGTCATACCAATTTTCAACTTGGTACGTTCAACCGTTTAGAAGTGAATCCTGTGACAGACTGACAGACGGGCGGATGCACACATACACACTATTAGCTTCTGTTTTTAAATCTTTGAAGTACGCAACCTAATAACCCTGTATAATATAACGATAGGTTAAACCGGGTCGTCTCCTGCGAATGTTTTTTTCGAAACATTACACAGAAACATCGAAACATTGGGGCGTGGCCATCCACATTTGTATGAAAACCATAGAGAAATAATGTTTTTGTTTCATGTTTTTTGTGTATTGCTTCGAAAAAACATGCGCAGGAGACGCGGCTTTAGGGTAGGGCAGAGATGGGCAAACTACGGCCCGCGGGCTCGTTTTTATCCGTCCCGCGGCTAAACTAAAAAAATGGCCACCGCGGAAGGAATGATGTTACAAAATGTATAAAATAGTAATAAAAAGCAATAATTGTTTTCCTTTTTGAAACTATAAAAATAAATAAAAGAGATATACCTAATTATACGAATATAATATAGTCAAAAGGTTATTTCCTTTAAATTGTTGCTAAAGAGATTTACGCAAAAAAAACATGTCGGCCCGCTGCAAAATTTAATATTTAAATTTGGCCCCTTTTTGAAAAAGTTTGCCCACCCCTGGCGTAGAAC
This sequence comes from Nematopogon swammerdamellus, assembly GCA_946902875.1. Lineage (NCBI taxonomy): Eukaryota > Metazoa > Arthropoda > Insecta > Lepidoptera > Adelidae > Nematopogon > Nematopogon swammerdamellus. Next base: position 18,566,886 of record OX336347.1, read on the forward strand.
AGACAGTGTGTACAGGTAACAGATATATCATGCAAATATGCGGATACATTACTGGAACGTTTCACATTACGTGCACCGTCCGTGCTGTTGATTCTCTAAGCTACAAGCATCTACAAGCTCACCGTTCTGCTTCTCGACAACATCCCGACAACACAGCCGTCTGGTGGACGACAGAATATTGGCAGCTCTCATCCTGGCGCGCTTTCGCAGGCTCGACTTTTTGGAGGGTCCTGGGGTCGAAGTGGGCCGGAGTTGGGACAGACGAACATTATATAAGGAGAAAAGTAATGGATGAAGACAAAACTTTAAATTTTTGAGCGGTTTCATAAAAACTGTGCTGTTCAGTTCATACACAAAATTCATCCATATTTAACCTCTTGGCTTCCCATATTCAATACCTATACTTACACCCCTTGGCTTCCATGCCATTTTCGCAGTGCAAAAATCAGTAATGAAGTCAGAGAAATTCCTTTTAAAAAACAGGTATACAACAAGTGAGGATTCACTTATTTCACTATCTCTAGGAAAAACAAAATACACGCAAATTAGTTTTCCGAATTTTTTTAAGCTAAAATTGCAAAATTGTAGTCATAGATAGAAATCAACTTTAATAAAATACAACTTAACTATAAACTAAACAATATTAAAATAGTTATCAAATGAATCTAAGGTAAAATTACCTAGCACACTTGCGGCATTTCCCCGCTGGATGGCAAGGCTAACTCGTTGGATGAAGTAAGGATTATTATTAAATTATTTAATAGATTATCTAGATTTTAATTGAACTATTCAAATAACGCATTCTAAATAACGTTATACTAGAAACCATCCTGCCAGAGATTACGCAGCTCAGGCATAAAAAAAAAATTGACAGCAGTCAAAATAATTGTTTACTCAAGACTAGTCATGTGGGTTATCAACAATTTTTGGCAACCGTGATCTAACCGATATCTGTCTTCAATACCGATATTGATATCCGTTGCCAAATATCGGTATCAAAAACTCTGATTCCTAGTTAAAAAAAAAAAAAAAAAAAGTTGCTTTTTTTTTTTTATGGAACCTGACACGGTTGGCTACATCACCTACAACATCCGTGATGTCAGCCCATAACACAGGGTGAACTAGGTGCCATGTCAGTGCTTCCCTTCATTTCATGTCGGCTACACTAAACTGGACGGAAAACACGAACTATTTACATAGCTTACATTACATTACATAGCATTACATTTTTGTTGGCCATTATGATGCCTTTCTTTTTAACATTTTAAAAGTAAAGTTCTGTCTTTACATAATTTATTTTAACACTAATCAATTTTTTTTTATACACTATGTTCACGCACTATGTCATTGTTTATTAACGAAAAACCTACACACTAAGAAAGAAGAGTTGTACCTACACACTTAAATACACAGTAAAGTATAAACAAAGTTTCTGTCCTGAACTACGTAACTCAACTCAACGTTCTGCGTGTCCGGCGTGCCTGCGCGGCGCGACGCCGGAACGCACCGTGTGGCATACATCACTATTCACAAATCACAGTCACATCACAGCGCAGCACGTACGCACCGATACTATGGATATCTCTCCGCGCAGCGGCACCGCTCGGGCAGCGGCGCTGCGCGCCGCACCGGCCGCCACCGAAACCGTAACGCACCGCACGCACCGTCCGTCACCGTCCGTACCGCACCGAGTGTATCGGTAATCTGTGGTGGCTGGCTAGTGGCTACTGGCTCGATCGGCCGGCACTAAAACTAACTGAAACTGACTGGATTGGCACAACTGGTTGTTCTGATATCTAAATAACTGACAACTGTTCTAGTTGTCAGTTGTCACCCGCGCCGTTAGATATTTCGTAAATATCTAAGATCTTCGTAGACTTCCAACCCAAATACGACCTTATTGGTTCTACCATAAAGGTAATTTTTCCATGAAAAGATTTATTTGGTGAAACTAAAAGGAATTGCACATGCTCTTTCTTGCATTTGGGGACTTACTTAAAGAGAGAGGGAAGGCATAATAGTTGTCGGATATCAGTTGTCTGTCAGCCTGCCTGGCATACGCTGTTCGTTCGCTCGCTCGCTACCTACCTATACTTTGGTTGGTTGGTTGGTTGGTAGCCGATAGCCGATAGCCGATGTTTGCTATGACAACACCGATGCGATACGTTAGAGGCGTGGCAACGGTTTTCAGCTACGTTTCGCTGTAGCGGACACATGAGTACTCAAGACCTGAGAATATTTTTAATGTGTGTTCTATAGGAAAGGCAAAATTTATTCGTAGTCAGTCCTTCTCATTCGTTCTCCTAAGAAACATTCATAGAACTCGCAATTTGCGATAAAGTCAAGATATTTTTCGATAATTTTTTGGGGGCCGACCGGCCCTTTTGAAGCCAAGAGGTTAATAAAAAAAAAGGAAAAACCATTTCGTACACAAGATCACGTAAAGGGATTCTTTCGCTTCAGCGGAACGTTCCGTTATTCATTCATTACGAAGACTGTGCTTGGCGAAATACCCAAACATTCCAATAATGTCTTTTTAAACATATAATAATTTGCCAAAACCAATCGGACATACACTAAAAAAAAGAAGCGATATAAATACGTTCACAATGACACAGGTACACTCCCCGGCAGCAAATAATGCGTGTCGACCTTTAGAAAGAGACAATCCGGTTGTAGAGCGTCACCTCTGTCGCACAGAGACATGCAAGTTCGTGCGACAGGGACGGCGCTCTACAACCGGATGGTTTCTTTCTAAAAGTGGTGGTTCTATAGTGGCGGGTGGTCGAGTGGTTTGGGCACCGGCTTCTCATGCGAGAGGGCCGAGGTTCGAATCCCGTCGGCGTGTACCAATTAGTTTTTTCTGACGAAAAAATTTACGTGCATACCTACATTTACTGCTTCACCGTTCGGAACCGGTGTAAAACTGTAGGTCCCTTCCCTTGCCCCTTACTAGGTGGTAGGCTCAAATTATATTGTAGCCGACTGGGTTGGTACCACCGTACTGGATGTAAAATGGCCGCATAGCAGCCTCGGTTGTGTTCTCCTCTAGTCCAGTATAGCCAGCAATCCAGGGAAGTCTGGTGGTGAAATTGGCTGGTCGGAGCATGCGCTTTGGCCCCTCCGACTCAGCCAACCATACCGGATTACATAAAAAAAAAAATCTCGACACACATTATTTGCGGGAAATGTACAAATTTCGAGAAAAATTTACACATTTTGTCATTCAGTCACAACATTTCCATAGAGAGTACTGTTTCTCGATGTGAATGTCGCTGCGGAATAAGAGTGTAATTAGTAATTTTTCTGGAAATATCACACTATACTATATTCTTAATTTTCCACGTGAGCAGACCCAATACTCACTTTCGACGGTGGAGTACATCATGAGAAAGTTAGCCGTGGCCGGCAGCCGCATAGAGGCCGAACCGTGCGAGTCCAGCTGCACGCGCACTCCGTCCTCGTAGTTCTTGCCGCGACACGCCTGCCAACAGTACGTTATTTCACTGATTATTAATAATTAATTTATTCTTTAATATACACCATACATAATATGTTATATTTTTCACTGATGACGACAACACAGTCGAAATATCTGTATTAATTGTGTAATTTTATAAATAATATTAATATATAAAAATTAATAATAATTCACTATCTATCTACATGATGGAACGTGACGTGCGTGACAGATGTAAAAACATTACCTACCCTCCTTTTTGCTTCACGCAGTCGGGTAATTAATTTATTGAAATCAACTTGATTTTTTCTTTATGTTTGTTTAACATATTTTGCAACACAGATGACAACATTTAACGGAGAAATCAACCATTAAGCCTTTTGTTTTCAGTTGGTTCCTTGTCAGTCTAATGTATAAAAAATTGGTCAATGTGCGAGTTTTACTCTACAATATTTTTTTTATAATTATTATCATAGGAGTAATTGGGTGTGGATTAGAAGACTACTACATTGATCGCAAATTGCTGATATGCTTATTGTGTAGGCCGAATTGTGGGATGAATTATAGTGAAAGAATTGTTTGCCGGAAATGCGTCGTTTCGGAAGAAAAAAAAAATCCCATATAAAATTAATTTTTCATACAAAATAAAAAAAAATATTTTTTTTTAAGTCACCAAAACATTGATTTTGTATATCAATGTATGTAAAAACAAGGGAAGTGGTATGGGTGAATGTTTTGGTGGTATAAAAAAAATAACCAGGTTTAATTTATAGAAGATGCGTCGCGCGACGCATCTTCTATAAATTAACCCTAATGTTGTGGCGGCGCATGTAGTTTTTGTATAAATTCCTATTCAAAATAAATGTTTTGGTGCATATAAAAAAATTATAAAAATTTCGAAAATTAATTTTGTATGAAAAATATGTTTTCTCCCAAACTACACATTTGCGGCAAACAATTCTTTCACTATAATTCATCTCTCAATTCGGCCTACACAATAAGCATACCAGCAATTTGCGATCAATGTAGTAGTCTTCTAATCCACACCCGAGTAATTTTTATAAACAAACCTGTATGAAGAATAACTTGGGCTTGGCGGCGAGGGCCGGGCAGGCGTCGCCGGCGACCGAGTCGAACAGCAGGCTCGTGTTGTACAGGCAGTCCGCCGCGTACAGCACTCCCTGCTCCTCTCCGTGCGTCAACACGCACACCAGCAGGCAGCTGGTCGACTTGTGGTCCCGCTTCGCCACTGATCAACCGTCAAACAAACATTTTGGACTGGCAGCCGAGACATTTAAAGCCCCACTTTCACTGCGCGAGCCTCGCGCCTCGCGCCGCGCCGTACAAACCCTTCTGCGCCCGCACACGCTCGCTCGCGGCTTCAGACGTCGAGCGTCCGGGCCACATTGTGCAACATTCACACACGCCACTACGTAGGGGCTCGCGTATGCACCGAGAGAAATGCAATGGAGTTATTATTTTTGTAATTTCAATCTAGTATATTACGTAAAGAATACGGTTTATTAGAATTAATAAAGAAATTTGAATTTGAAAGGGTCAAGTTACGTTTGAAAAAAATTTTAGGTGCGTGATGGATGATTAGACTTTAATTAGGTATCTATAGTATCTGATTAGGTCCTACAACCTAACCAGTTCGATCGGATTTGCTTAACACCACGGGATCGCGTGTTGAAGAATAAAAAAGCTGTATAAAATTGTTATTCTAGTACTCATATTTTTCGAGATACCTAATCGTATTAAAGTCAGTTTCCGACGTTTGACATGGTTTTTGCGACTCTTTCCCAACGCATAAAACCTTGATTATCTCCAAAAATATGACTACCTACTCGGAAAAAATGCTACTGAGCTTTTTTGAAGCTTATTAAATGAGAAATCCTGTGGAGCTATGGAAATCCAGTCAAACTGAGACACCTGACATAACCTATACCGCCGTCGCGACATAGGCGAAGCTCGTTCGTTTGTTTGCTAATATTTAAGCAATAACCTTGACACCTCATTGAACTTAGGTACCTTCATCCATCTTGTCCATAATTTCACTGTATGTGAGGTCTGTGTAAGCTTCCACCTCGAACTTCAACAGTTCAAACGTTTCACGAAGTTTCTTCACGTCGGCGGCGGTGCCAGTCCTTGGTGGCACCTTATTCCTGCAATCAAAATCAGTTTTCAATTCAAAAGTGATCATTCAAATTAAAATATCTGGGTGAATGGCTGCGGCCTCTCCATTTATATATATATTTTCTATGAAAACCAGCATGTGGCTGTGACGAGGCGCTGGTGCAGTCGACAGAGCCAAATTAATATCTTTTTTTTAAGCGCGCCGATGCTGCCATAAGGTGTCTAACGACACCCATGGACATTCGGTCGTATGCGGGGGTCACAAATGCCATACCGGCCTGACAGGTGCCCATTCACGCCCCTCTTGAAGGACCCGAGACTGTATTTAGGAGGAAAATATATGGGCAGGGAGAGCGTTCACGAGTTTACCAGTTCTGTAGAGGAAAGATCTGCAGAATCTTTCTCCAGAAACCACTCTCAGTCAGTGAGATGCCATGCCAGCAGATTTGCGGACTGTTTTCTAGGCTGTCTAGCCTGTTAATACGACGATTGAAGACCTCTACAGGTTAGTTAGAGGATTCGGGAAACACAAATTTTCGGAGCGCGCTGTCAAGAGTCTAGAAATACGACTTAGAACCGAGAATAATTTCTTTGCTGAACAAGCTCGGCATACTTTTGACACCTTCAACTTACTTGAACTTGTAATCCATGTACTTGAAGTGATTGAAGATGATGGCGATTCCCCTCTTGCCGGAGAAGTCATAGAAGTACTGGTGGGGAATATGGGTACTCACAAATTCCGAGTCAGCTGAAGCAAATTCGTCAAAATCCTCACTGCAAGAGATAACATAAATTATATTATTATAACTGACTCAACAAGAGAATCATCATTCAATGTTCATTATGTTTACGCTTTTTTAACCTACTTCAAAAAAGGAGGAGGTTCTATGTTCGGCTGTATGTATTTTTTTTTTATGTATGTTCAGCAATATCTTCCCCAATTGTGAACCGATTTCGATGATTCTTTTTGTGTTCGGTTCAGTCTAGCTCCAAGGTGGTCCCATTTTTTTTTGGTTATGATCGGATTGGAAAGCGAGGCGGAATCGCGAGGCCGAAGGCTGAGCGATTCTGCCGAGTACATTAATAGCAAATAAAAATTACTAAAAAAACTGTGAAATAAAAAACTATTTAAAAAAATATAAAAACCGCCTTCAAAAATGTATGAAATAAAAAAATAAAAATCGAACCTTAGAGTTGAAGCAAAAATAACGGACCCCCTTCAACTCTAGGGTTCGATTTTTATTTTTTTATTTCATACATTTTTGAAGGCGGTTTTTATATTTTTTTTTATTGTTTTTTAAAATGTTTTATCTAACATAGGTAACTTAACCAGGTTAGGTTTGAAGAACATAGCAGAACAATATAACCATAAGTACTAGTCATATTTAAATAAATAAGTCTTAATAACTTTTTTTCTAAATTCCCTTTAAATAAAAAGTTACAGTTTTCATACAAGTTAATTGATTAATTTAGTGTAAAAAGGATCTACAGTGGGTGGCCAAATTATTAGACTCACCACACTTAATGTCATAGTTATCAATACAAATTTGCTCTTGGGAAAAAAAATTCCACCTCCTAAACCTTTGAACCTAAACTATTGCAACTAAGTATTTTTTATTACTGATATATTTGCCATAAACCTACATTTACACCTTAATCCAATGAAAGTCGGCTTAACTTGGAGACAAATTTATAAATACCGATTATTTATTTTCATATAATTTAAATAATTTATGTATAGAATTAAAACATTTCGATTTTCTACTTTGTCTCTAAGTTAAGTCGATGTTCATAGGTTGAAAATGGTAAAGTAGGTGTATGCCAAATATATCAGTAATAAAAAATACCTAGTTGCAATAGTTTAGGTTCAACGGTTTAGGAGGTGGAATTTTTTTCCCAAGAACAAATTTGTATCGATAACTATGACATTAAGTGTGGTGAGTCTAATAATTTGGCCACCCACTGTAATATGAGGACAAATGTGAGAATGAAAGGCGCATGGTGAGTGAGGACTGTGGTGTTGGCAGAAGAGGGGGAGCTAGCTAGCCTAATGTGAATTAAGTAATCAACTTACACTTGAAAGGGGATGGGCAAAAATTTATGGGAGTTGGTCTACCCCTCCTCTAACAATGAATGATATATCAATAGAAAGGTTTTTCCAAGAAAACCATTTTTTCCAAAGATACCTAACATCTATTGTTAGTACTTTAGGAGTTATTTATCACTTTAAGTTGTATATACATAGAACCTTATCATAGTAATATGCTTACCTCTGTACGATGATCATCATTCTAGGAAGGGTAAGTACTTAGAGCGAAACAGTACCAAAATGACCAAGCGGTATTGAAACCAAAAAAATTGTATTTTAATCATTACATTACGGTCATTTTGATACTGTTTCGCTCTAAGTACTTGCCCTTCCTAGAACGATGATCATCGTACAGAGGTAAGCATATTACTATGATAAGGTTCTATGATTATAGAACTTAAAAGTGATATAACTCCTAAAGTACTAATAATTGACGTTGGCTGCCATACTAAAAATGTTCTATATAAATCAACATTCCCATTGATATAACACTCACAGCTAGAGGAGGGGTAGACCAAAACGCTCATTCTCCTTTCAAAAATTAATATCTCGAAAACTAGACACTTTAGAGAAAAACTTTATTGCCTTTTTTGTCTCGGAAAAACATGAGGATTGCGCTGGCGAATTAATGTATTGACCGTTAAGTTCCTGTTGGAATACGCAAAGGTGCAATGGCAGTGCTTGCGCATTTCAACCGATTCAGTACGGTGGTGGTAACAATCAGTACACCGCACTGGTATATGGCATCTGTTCCTACAGGAACAAACAAGGCGTATCGGGTTAACAACACGGGTGGGTGTAGCAGGTGATATAGACCACCATGTAAGTTTCGATAAAATTAACAATCTGAACAAACCCTTTTTAAGAGAGGAGTGGTGTTATTGCCTGGGTCTGAACTTCCATTGGACTTTTGGGCAGTCACCATTACCACATTATTATTTTTTTTATGGAAACTGACAAAGTTGGCTAGATCACCTACAAAATCCATGATGTCAGCCCATAACACCTTAGTGAACTAGATGCCATGTCAGTGCCTCCCTTTGGTCGTACCGGCCACACTAAACTGGACGGAAAACAAACTATTTACCTACATAGCCGGCTTGACCGACCATTTGCTGATACTAAGGTGGTATCCGGGCGGGTTAAACCCTAAAGTAAGGTAAGACGGGAAGTGACCTACAGTTTTACGTGGAATCCGAACCACGGTCAGCCTCCAACGGTCGAACCGAACTGTCACCGTGCCCAGGTATGCTTAAGTCACAAACGACTTGCAACCGATGGATGGGGCTGACAAAGTTTATAAAAAAAGATAAACCTTACTTTTTTTCATCGTGCACGTTGGCATCCTCGACTGATCCTTGATTAACGGCGTCCACAGTGCTCTTAGATGTCATTTTTTCCTTAGCAGAGTTTTAGAAGTACACAGACAACAGCGCCCCTTCACATTCGTTGACCGTATCACGAATGAGTTATCTTCTTTGTATGTAACCCGTTTTGATAATTTTGGAATTGTTTATCTTATCAATATTGTAATTTCTTCAAACACTGCCCAGCTAGACAGAAAACGAACGATGACTAATATATAATATATTTACCGCGCAGTTCTTAGTATTTATTTCATAATATCAAACAATAACTACACACTTACTCAACAGTGTTGCCAACTCAAATTTTGAAATTCTCCTAGATTGACTTCGAAAATCTCCTAAAAATCTCCTAGAAAATTTTCGTCCTCCTAAAAAATTCTCCTGTTCTTCAAATTATAAAAATGTCACCACATTTTTAGTGTTCCTTATACGTACGGGACCATTTTACTAAGCCTAAGCCGTCTGTCCGTCCGTCTGTCTGTCTTACCTGTAAAAGCTGTATCTTTTGCACCCTGAAAACCGGTCAAGTGCGAGTCGAACTCGCTCACCGAGGGTTCTCTGTCAGTCAGTCAGTCGGTCAGCGTGTAAGCGTCTACTGCTGGACATACGCCTTCAATTTTCCTCCAGTCTCTCGGCCTTCAGCGGTACGGACCACTGATTTCCACCGACATACTTCATGTCGGCGTCCCACCTGGCGGGTGGTCTCCCACACTCCATTTTCCTGTCCACGGCCGCCAATGTAGTACATGGTTACTCCAACGGTCGTCGTCCCCTCATTCATTAGTCATTCATTACGCACCATTTCGCCTAGCTATACTCCCATACCAGCCCAGCATGGCTAGTTCCATCGCTCGCTGGGCAACTTTTGAAAACAACTTTAGTCAGAGCTTACGTTTCACACCCGTACGTCATAAACGGTAGGACGCGCTGGTCATAATATATACAGGTTAGACCTCGGGGCGAATTTTAAATTTCCGAGGCAGCCCTACTCAGTTGAATTCCTCCCTCGACCTTCTTAAGAAGACCTTGTCTACCAAGCAGTATTTAACCGAGATATACGTACATACTCTTCCTTTAATATGTTCTATCACTTCTCCGCCAATAATGATTTGTCCCCCCGTCATAACCACGATTGCCATTCTAACCACCACGTAATTCGTCTGTTTTAATTATTTTTTTTTTTTTTAGTTTTTAACTACACCAAGTTTGACACTTGTACGTATTACCGTTTTTACGTTAGAGCAAAACCAAACAAAAAATAATAATAAAAAAAAACGTTTCTTTTATGGGGAAGCCCTTAATTTTTTTTTTCTTATTATTTTAGGATGTCCGCCAATAATAAATAACAAATGATCTGTGAAAATCACAACCAGCTACCTATTGCGGTACAAAAGATACAGCCGTTAAAGTAGTGCGGACTGACGGACAGACTATCGACGTAGGCTTAGTAATACTACTGATTATTACAAAGAATACATGTAAATAACATTGATTTATAACAAAGTGTTCGTTCGGTTAGGCCCGCGCGGTAGTCGCTTGTCGGTCGATCAATGCACGCACACACTCACAGAGTGTCACATTATCTTATCTAAAGAGCAAGAAGGGGAACCTTACTCTTATTAAAAGACAAATCCTATCGTATATTGTGTGACTTGAGAGGTTGGTTGATTCACAAACAGTTCATTCATTGTGTTGTCACCGTACATACCGAAATATTTGTTTGTTACTTACTAGTAAATATATGCTTCTCACTCCTAAATCTTCTCCTGTAATGATTTTCTTTCTCCTAGATTTTCTCCTACTCTCCTGACAGGCAAAAACTTCTCCTAACACCGCTGAAATTCTCCTGAATCTAGGAGAAAATCTCCTAACATGGCAACACTGTTACTCAATAGACGGAGGTTACACGCTAGGTTTTTCATCAGTTCAGTCCATCAGTCTGGTTAAACCATGGTCCAGTCCAGACCAGACTGACCGTTTAATCTACTTTGATGGATGGATGGTTTGGAATGATGGACCAGACTGATGGAATATTTTGATACTAGACTGATGGCAGACTGATAGACGGAGGTTACACGCTAGTTTTTTAATCAGTTCAGTCCATCAGTCTGGTTAAACCATGGTCCAAACTGACCGTTTAATCTACTTTGATGGATGGATGGTTTGGAATGATGTACCAGACTGATGGATTTTAAACTATTTTGATACTAGACTGATGGCAGACTGATAGTGCGATGCATTTTACGTCTGGCGTCAGTCTGGCGTCAATCTGGTCGTGACCAAGGTCACGGACTGAACTGATGCCCAACCTAGCGTGTAATACGGAGGTTACACGCTAGCTTTTCCATCAGTTCAGTCCGTGACCTTGGTCACGACCAGATTGACGCCAGACGTAAAATGCATTCGCACAGTCTGCCATCAGTCTAGTATCAAAATATTTTAAAATCCATCAGTCTGGTCCATCATTCCAAACCATCCATCCATCAAAGTAGAATAAACTGTCAGTCTGGTGGACCATGGTTTAACCAAACTGCTGGACTGAACTGATGCCAAACCTAGCGTGTAACCTCCGTCATAGTGCGAATGCATTTTACGTCTGGCGTCAATCTGGTCGTGACCAAGGTCACGGACTGAACTGATGCCAAACCTAGCGTGTAACCTCCGTCACACTCACACATATACATACTCATGCGCATGCGCACGTAGAATAGACGGCACGCAACTTGGCCTCTGTGCGAGAGGGATGGCTTTATACGCAAGCGATCGTTGGTATAACGCTGTCCCGCTCACACAGAGGCCAAGTTACGTGCCGGGCAGTATACTTACTCCATGATGATGATGATGTGATGAATGATTGATGAAATACCACGTCACACACATACATGGATGAATAGTCACACACACATCTATTATGTTATGTGTAGTCTAGTCAGTCACTGCCGCCACTAAGTAGTCACATCGTGCTAGTCACACCAAAGAATATAATACTACTAGGGCGTAGTCACACAGACAGTCCACCCCACCACCCACCTAATACCAATTATGCAGACCACACATGAATTTACGCGGGAAAATTTAATATAGAAAGTGACGTCACATATTAGCTTCGATTTTTCGCCGTCGTCGCGGTCGTCGCGCGCCGCCGCGCCGCGGCCCGCGAGTCGCGTCGCGCGCGTGAGTTCGTGAGTCGTGTCGTGCGTGGCGTGCGTGGTTGCGTGACAGCGCTATGCTTTGGTGACAGCTGTCGAATACAAACAAGCATCTGCTGACTGCTGCTTGCTGCTATAGCCTGTCCTTCCTTCCTACACGATAAAGGCGGCAATATACACACACAACCTTTTTCATGCGTGCGTTTGCCGCGTGTCGTCGATCCGTCCGAGCGAGCCAGAAACAAACGGAAACGGATGCAATCATCGATACCTATGCAATGCAATGCAATCGGCATGGCGCCCAGAATATAGATTAACCCATCCCATACATCACTCCCGAAAAAATATGTTCTCGACGAGACCTGCCTAAAGTGCAGATTTCACGGACAGCCGCTTCATACGGCGTGTGCGGCGCGTGTTGAACGCACGCTAGTCTGTATCGAGTCGGTGACGCGTGTGTGCAGCATGCCTGGTTGCTGTATAAAGAGTGACAGTGACAAACGTTGTTTGTTTCGCCTGAGCATGATATCATATCACAGATAAATAAAATAATAAGAAGCCATGCTGTCTGTCACGGATAGGATCGTCTGACGGTGCGGTGGTATCGCGTTCTCGTTCTCGCTTGCCTGCTGGTGATGGGAGTGGGCGGAAAGACGGCAGTCGGCAAACGCGCGCCGGTGGGCGAGCGATGACGTCTTTCTCGCCCGCTCTTGTCATCTGTGGGCGGGTGGGGGCGAGATCGCGATAGCATCGTCGTAGGGATCGTTTCACGTATCACAATACTGCGTGTGCATGCACTCACACATGCAATATGGAAAATTGTAAAAAAAAAATAAAATTTACACACGGAGATCGAGTAGCCTTTTGTTGATAACAAAAAGAAAATCACTCAAATTGAGGAATAATAAAGACATGAAAAAAGACTTCGGCTGAATGATGATTCACAAATATTTTGTAGGCGGTTTGCTTCTGAGCTGCAGTTGTAATTTTCACATGTGTGGGCAGCGGCGCGGCGCGGCCCACGGCGACAGCAATACGGTGAAGGAAATTTGAAATTGGTTCGCAGTACACGATGCTCCTAAACGAATGTCAAAAGGGATGTTTTTCGTGTAGGGTTGGAATAAAAGGTAGGCTACAAAATATACTTATTTATTTCAATGACTCGTGTATTCGCCATCAAAGTCGCCATCGCCCCACGACCACACAATCAAACAAAAATATAGTTATCACTTTCACAAGAAAGAGGAATTTTGAGATTTCAAAACAATATAATACCATCTATGTACAGTTTAACAGAAGTCAAGCAGTGTTCCATTTATTCTGTATCCAAATTGTTTCTGAAACAAGAAAAAATTAATCATATTGAAAATTGTTTATTTATTACGCAAGGAAAAAGCCGGCCAAGTGTGAGAGAGATTAGTGCACCGAAGCGTGCTGATGCAATGGATCGACCGCCGTTCCGGATCTTAAGCACACCTTGGTGCGGTCAGAACTTGGATGGGTGACCGTTGGACCGTGGTTTGAACGTAAAACTGTAGGTCCCTTTCCTTCTTACGTTACTTACTAGGTGGTAGGGTTTAACCCGGGTTGAAAACCCCACACTAAATGAAAGTTGGTCGAAGCGACTATGAAAATAGTTTTTGTGTTCCGTCCAGTTCAGTGCAGCCGGCACAGCCAAAGGGAAGCATTGACATGGCACCTAGTACACCACTGTGTGATGGGCTGATGGAGATGTACCCAAACATGCCAGTTTCCATTAAAAAAAAACATTGCAGTACACCACATTCCTGCCAGATCTAGGTGCCATACTAGTGCACCCCTTTGTTCATGCCTATTATAAACAAGTACTAGTAGTAGTTTCAAGTAGGTTCGCCTACCCAAGGTGGATCAGTTTTATGGATGAGACAGTAGGTATTTAAGTATTTATGTATTTATTTACTTTTTTACCTGACTACGGCGAAGCAAAAAGGAGGGTTATGTGTTTGACCGGTATGTATGTATGTTCATCTGTTCCCTCATAACTTCTAAACTACTTATCATAAGTTGACAAATGAGGTATCGTTGAAAGCATCTTGATTGTCCGCTGGTTATAGGCTATGTGACGTCACATAAAATTGACTATGGCGCCCTCTAGATGACAAAAACTCATGAACTAAAAAAAAAATTTAATGATGCCGTGTTGGGTATCTCATGAAAGGGCTTAATTAGCACATTTCAGAAATATATATATTGTTAGCTGTTGCTTTCGGATTTCCTTGCATGCACCCGATAATTGGGAATAATTTCTAAAATCAGGCCTCACTCCAAACCTACTCAAAATACATCCTACTAATATTATAAACGCGAAAGTTTGTGAATGAGTTGCGTTCAGGAAGACGGTAAACCTACTCAAAGAAAGTAAGTAACTAAGGGCGAGGCCGAAGGCCGAGCTCCGTTCAGGAAGAAGATAAACCTTCTTAAAGACAGTAAGTAACTGAGGGCGAGGCCGAAGGCCGAGCTGCGTTCGGGAAGACTATAAACCTTCTCGAAGAAAGTAAGTAACAAAGGGCGAGGCCGAAGGCCGAGCTGCGTTCAGGAAGACGATACACCTTCTCGAAGACAGTAAGTAACCATGGGCGAGGCCGAAGGCCGAGCTGCGTTCAGGAAGAGGATAAACCATCTTTAAGAAAGTAAGTAACAAAGGACGAGGCCGAAGGCCAAGCTAGACTATAAACCTTCTCGAATAAAATTAAGAAAGTAACAAAGGGCGAGGCCGAAGGCCGAGCTGCGTTCAGGAAGACGATAAACCTTCTCGAAGACAGTAAGTAACTATGGGAGAGGCCGAAAGCCGAGCTGCGTTCAGGAAGAGGATAAACCATCTTTTAGAAAGTAAGTAACAAAGGACGAGGCCGAAGGCCGAGCTGCTTTCGGGAAGACTATAAACCTTCTTGAAGATAGTAAGCAACTGAGGGCGAGGCCGAAGGCCGAGCTGCGTTCAGGAAGACTATAAACCTTCTCGAAGATAGTAAGCAACTGAGGGCGAGGCCGAAGGCCGCGCTGCGTTCAGGAAGACTATAAACCTTATCGAAGAAAGTAAGTAACAAAGGGCGAGGCCGAAGGCCGAGCCGCGTTCAGGAAGACGAGAGACTACGAAATCTGTCTTCCGACAATGAAGGTCACACATAATACACCAAGTATTATTTTATATATATATCACCCTCAGTTACTTACTTTCTTAAAGATGGTTTATCCTCTTCCTTTGCAGTGCGGCACAAGAACGATTTAGAGAATCATGCAGTTCGAAGTACTCGTCTGTCCACTACAAAGGGGTGTTCCGCGAGAGTATGGCGGGTTTGGCGAAGGCGAACAGGAGGAGGAGGGTTCTTCATGTTCAATCAACAGATTAAGTCAAATCTGACGATTGAACAATTGAGATTTAGAGCCATCTATCACAGTTTCACAGCACACATAATCTAAAACATCAAAGGCCCCAAACTCCAGTTTAATATTATATATAACATTATACAAACAATAAAAATTCTATAATAGGATGAATTATTACTATTACCTAAAATATCACAAATTGTTTTATGTATAATGTATTTATAATGTAAATATATAATGTATGATCAACGGTACACAGGTGCAACACTCACCTAACTTATCAAGTCGGGGTCTGAACTGCGTTTACAGTGGGCCAAACACACGAGGATGCCCACCACGGCGATGATTACACCCAGCACCGTCGCCAGCAAGTCTCCAAAGTCGAACCCGGTCGAAGCCTCCGCGGAGCTACCGAAGATAATATGTTTCATAACACGTCCCAGCGGCCGTATGTCTGTCGATGTCCAATAGAAAAAAAGTAGCCACCGAGCGAGGGTTCTGACCACCACGTAATTGGTCGGGTTTTATTATTTGAGTCGTATAGTTCCAGAACCCGCTAACTCCGTTTAGGACGATTTTACAGTAAGATGAAAAAACTATACCTACCTCGATAAATAGCCGCCCATTCAAACTACAAGGGAGCTGGAACGAACGTTAATTTTTCTTTGCGATTCACTCTGGATTGGATTGTGTTAGGAACATAATGTCTTAACAGATAAGTGACTTTAATACTTTATTCGAAAGAGTTTACAACTACTTTTTTTTGAGAAATGGATTTGGCAGGTCCTGGAACTATATGAATCATTTATTCTCTCAACGGCCGGATTTTAAACTGTTTAGTTGAGTTAGCTATAACGGCTGATGTCTCTCCAATCCAACTGTTGCAATTTTTGACATGGACATGGACATTTCTGTTACCCAATTAGCCACGTGGAAAATGCCGTTTTTTTCCTGTAACTATATGACACACTTTAGAGTTTAAGGTTAAAAAACCCGACCTTTTTCAAGAAAGATGGACTCTTCAAGAAGAGGCAGGCAGCTGAATTTATGAGGAAGTAGTATGTTACCTGCAAATTTTGAAAACAAATATTTTGTAACTAAAAATAATTTATTTAAAATGTCAACAAAATTGATTTGATGGACACTGTCGCCTAAACTGGCCCTAAGGCTGTTTCATAGGCGACATTGTTTGGTCAAACCACTGGTGACTACATTAGGGTACCTACTTAACTCTGATCTTATATTTAAATCTTTTAAACCTATAGTAATATACACATACTTATTCTAATTATCTGTGCGCGGTGAGTGAGAGAAACCATGAGTGCAGTGTGTGGGTGAAACGTGAATTCTATTCTATTATTTGTTTTATAGACAGCCAGCGCGGGTTTCTGTGCCCAATACTTCAACAGAAGATCAGACACAGCCAATAATACCATTCCTCGCGAAACCACGCTCAGAGAGGCGCCATGCCGGCTATGAGGCGGAGCGGACGAAAAGGTTGTCGTCTAATTTATTGACACGCCTTTTGGAGATTCCCAGGTTATAGGTTATAGGAACAAACTCACCGGAAGATCGTTCCATATTTTCGCCATTCGACACAGAAAAGATTTCGAAAAACGATGTGTTTTAGAAGTTGGGTGTCAACAACATATGGATGTTCCGAGTCCGGCGTGTGTGACGGAGATGGATGGGGGCAGGAGGGATGAGGGAAGCCAATTCATCATAGCAACGTCCATAGTAGTACCTATAAAACAGGCTAAGAGAACCGATGTTCTCCTGTGGCCCAATGATTCAAGTCCCTCCGTGAGCTTGGGATCATCAATTAGACGGATATCGCGGCGCTGGATAGATTCCAAGGACGCCAATAAATAAAGAGGGCATCCGTCCCACAGATGACTACAATACTCCATCACCAGATTTTTATTATATTGTATAAGCTGTAGTTGAAAAAATTACAACTACAGCTTATACTATATAATAAAAAAAATATTAATCACTATCTTGTAAATTATTTATATCAGTAAATTCTAACTCGGGTGGGTAAGAGACATCCAAAGCTCGATTGCTCTTGGTGAGAGATCCATTCTACGTTGTTTGGCCATTCTTGGCCTTAGAGAAGAAAGTTTTGGATCGGATGACATGAGAAGATTATGCAAGATATCTTCATTTGTCGCTGTCCTACTTACTTTTCAGGAATGGTTCCCTCTATATTTACGGAAATCCTTATTTCTAGCCTCCGATGCTTCTTCCGACCGTTTCTCGATTGGTAAAAGTTCAAAATGTTCCATTATATCCGTTCCATGCACAAGCAGCTTATGTACGCTAGAAGGCATGTAGTACCACTGATATAAACTGGATACACCAAATTTCTTGTATCTTCACAAAATTTCGAGAATTTTGGAAGATCCACTCGCTCTCCCGAAGCCACTGTCTGCAAAATAACGTGGAACCATTCGATTAAGGCGTCATCATGTGGGTTGACTTGCAATGCACTCACACATTGTCAATGCACTCACACATTTCACGCACACACTGCACTAATGAGTCTCTCTCACTCACCGCGCACAGATAAATTAGAATAAGTATGTGTATATTACTATATGTTTAAAAGATTTAAATATAAGAACAGAGTTAAGTAGGTACCCAAATGTAGTCACCAGTGGTTTGACCAAACAATGTCGCCTATGAAACAGCCTTAGGGCCAGTTTAGGCGACAGTGTCCATCAAATAGCTCGAACTAGCAGGTACAGTACAGTGTAGATAAATCTGAGTATAGGTACTATTTGTCGTGCATTCTATGTACAAAACATCTTTAATGTTTTGTAACTGTGCCTGATTAATAAACACTTATAATTTTTTTATTAAATTTTAATGTATCTTTTCGATAAACTAATGTTTTAAAATTAACAACTTGTACTTTTATATAAAACAATTATATAGATTAAATCTATTAATGCCCTACCCTATGATTCTAGAAATAAAAAAAATATTTTGACATTTTTAATTTATTTTTAGGATCCACATAACTCGTGAACGGGCAACATTGGGCGCGCGCTGATAGTGTAGGATTATAGTCAATAAACCACAGAACCATGATCAAATAGTTTTAAAGCAAGACCTGTCAAGACTTGACCGAAACGGAACGTTTTATGTCTAATTCCATACATCAAAATTTGAAAATATTTTTTTCCTGGCAAACTATCAGTTTTAGACAAAAATGTTTAAATGACAATTATTCATCAGAATGACGAGATCTATCGATGGGTTATTTAAAAAAAAAAATTAAAAAAATCCCTATGTCCCTTATAACACTTTAACTTTAAATTCGCCTATAACTACGAAATGCAACCAAATATTTGGTCAGTTTTTTTACTATTAAGCTAGTGCATGATGTTACTTTCATGTTTCGTCATCTTCAGCCATTTACCTTATAATTTTTTTTTGGTCACGATAAAGCATCTTTGAACGGGCGTTGCTCAATAACGCAACCGAATTTTTGGTCAGTTTTTACGTAAGTCACGTGAGTACAACTAGTACTTACTTATTCTACAACTTTCCGCCATTTACCTTATCATTTTTCTTTGGTCACGATAACGAATTTTTCAGGCGCCATATTTAAATAACGCAACCACTTTACGCAGGCAGACTGACATATTTAGCATTAGAGAGTTGCTCTTCATCCTGTGAAACCAGATTCAGCCACTTAAGATATCGTTACCAGATTTGTCACGACCTCCCTGTCTAGTATGTGAACGGTCCCTTTGCTCTGCAGGTAGTGGTACTACGGTATGGTAGCGCGCATGTATTAGTACTCAGTAATATACCATAATCACGCAGATTGTTGGCTGACAAATTGGTAGATAAATATTGGAGCGGATAGTGTCGACACATACTGCGTCCAGTGGCGGCTGGTGACTTCAGTGACCGGTAGTGCGCTAAGTACCTACCTACTTAAATACCCAATTTCCCAACACATTCCCAATGTCGAATTTTTTAAACACCTGCGTTGTATTATGTACGTACCTAGTATGAATATTCTCAAGACACTCAATGAGTTGCAAAAAACAAGAAAATAAATCCAAGTTTTTTTACTCATTTAATAGTACCTTTATTAACACACCCATAGACCACAACACTACTGCAGCAAAGCCGCCACTGCCGGCCCCACACGGGACATCCTTCCATCCTCACGACAAAGGTCCACCAGGTCTTCTAACATACTTGGAAATTCAGCAGAGACCAGACTTCTTTTGCGCCCAGATCTTATTTTACCACTTTATTTATTATTCTACTAGGTAGCTACTTAGCTTCTATGCAACATTTGTACAGAAAATTTTATTAACAACTAAAACATTTAGAACCTAATATATGAGATATTTTCGAGAGATTTTACTTGTTGTCTTTTTCTGGTTTGCACCTACCTCGGCCCGCGCTTCCGCACTTCGCCATACCTCCAAGGCTAGGCGTCAGCGGGTGTACCGTGAGGCGCGAAGTGAGGAAGTGCGGGCCGAGGTAGGTGCAATGCAAACCAGAAACAGACGACTAGTACGTCTTAGGTACTTACGAAGACAATGACAATGAATGATCTGTAAAACGTAGTCTCTGTGAACGTAAACGCCTATGTAAACGCAATGGATGGAAGACATTTTAGCAGCTATAGAGTTCTCACCTTACTAAAGCAAGCACGGCGGAAAGAACCAGAAAAGCGTATGATTCCATGTTTTAAATTTTGCAAGTATTTTTCACGACGGAGATGAACGTGTTTGATTTCCTTCGTTCGATCATACATACAACTATCTATAAAAAAAGAAATAAATAAACTGTCTGTTTGACAGACTCCTGCCTAATGGGATGGATGATGTGATGACCTGACAGCAGTGACAGTGAAGTCTTGCCATTGTCATGGGAGTAGTGTTGCTATAGATAGATTCCGAAATCTGGTATGAAAATTGAAAATGCTTGCCTTTTCGATACTGATGTATACATAAATGTATAAGTTTATAAAATCAATGGTTTACGTTAACCCTTTGGCTCCCAGAAGACCCGGCCGGGTCTTATGACGCGCCAATCTGATAACTCCCAGAAGACCCGGCCGGGTCTCGGCGCGGCGCGGCTCTCTATTTAATTCATAACTAATTCTACCAATTTCCTATCAAAGAACTGATTACTGGTATACATTCTTGGTTAAATTTACTAATAACTATTATCAAACATGACTGGGCAACACATCACCTTCACACAGAAAATATTTTTTGAAAATGTAAAAAAAAAAGGCTCCCATGACGACTGACATTTCCACAGACACTGGAATGCACAGATCTTGTACCGTATTTTGTGTACCCGTATTCGAGAGTACGTCTTATTAGCTTTATTTAGAGGTATGACTCGTCTATGGAAATTATACAGTTTTGGTCAGAAAAAACCAAAAAAAAATGTCGAGCGTGTTTTGTTTTGCCTGGAGTTCAAAAAATCGGTCTGTGCTTCTAAATAAGTGAATCCTGAAGTGTTTGGTATGACTGAACGCGCAATTTCAGTACAAAGAAGACTGAATACAGATCAGTGATGAATCGATCGATTGAGGCGGGATATTCGAATTTGTGCGGGAGCGCGCGCGCCAAAATTTTGGGTTTTTGCGCGCGGCGAAAAGGGCTGGGAGTCAACGGTACGTAAGTTTATTAAAATCGTGGGAGCTGAAGGGAATCTGGTATGAAAATTGAAAATGCTTGCCTTTTCGATACTGATGTATACATAAATGTATAAGTTTATAAAATCAATGGTTTACGTTAAATACTTACCGGGGATAGGTATAATACATAGAGTAAAATGGCATGGCAAAAATGGTAAGGCGAAGGCTACACGTTCAATAATTACTGTGGTCCTCCCTCAGATATTTACCATCGTGGTATTTACTGATCGTGTAGGCTAGTGTATTGACGGATTACAATATTTTTATTACCACAGGATTTCTAGATTTCCCAATTCCGTACTGATGATCCCTCATATTGTGATATTATTACATTATTATTGAACGTGTAGTCTCGTGTCAGTATTTATTACGTCAATCAGTAGGTGTATGCATCGCAACAGCATACGATATGGTTCTGGCTTAGTGATTCTGGTGACATTATCACCGAAAACCTTAAGTAACCTGTAGGTAGACTTGGTACATCGTAGCATTCTTTTAGGGTTTTATATGTTTAATGTCTCCTCGTTGCCTCCTTTCACGATCTCCTTTCCTCAAGAGTTGTTAGTCCTAGTGCCTGTAAGCGATCTTCATATGTTTCATTTTTGACGTGATGACGTCGCGTCTTATAAATTGATGAACACCGGCTGCACGCACGAAGAAGTGTCACGTTTCATCTAAACCTGTGTGTGCAAGCGAAGAGCGCGATAGAGAGGCATATACAATAGTAGCAAATACAAAATATATTTTTCCGTCTTTTGCGAGCCTCGAACCCGCGGTCCCTGCCACCAATATATTGTGACCGACGTCTTAAACCACACGGCTAATCGGTCGTGTACTTATGAGGCGAATTTGGGAACAGTTGGTGAATATTTCATGGAGCGACATCTAGCACTTCAGTCATGTACAATCAAAGAGATTAAAATTACCAGGTTATAGAGAGGCATTGATTTTATAGGGGGAGTCAGATGTACCGTCAGCGACGTTTTAAAGGTAACATGAAATTAGTCTTCATTTAAGTCCTAAGATGGCGCCAGGAGTATCGTATTTGAATTAAATAATAATTAAATTTTTAAATCTGCTAATTATAGAACGGTGCTAAGTGGGAACAGCATAGTTAAAATTGAAAATTATTTTATATTATGTTGAAATTTCGAAATAGTGCATTTTTAGGTTTTCATAATTTTACAATAAACATTTTTATGTTTTGTGAGCCAGTGAGCTTGTAAGAGTGGTAAGAGTGTAGGATTTGTATTTTTTGACAATGGGTTCGAATCCCTCAAATTTTGTTTTGTTCGCATCACGTAAAACTATCGTCCGTAAACCGACTTTACAGACAACCAATTTTTTAATATGATGATACCATCTTTGTTGCTCGCCGCTGTACTCTTTCTAGTAGCTCAATGTCCTTTTTTTAAATATGGACTCCCTATGGTAGCCATATTCAAGTCTTATATTGTCTTGTAGAGTTTCAGAAACGGTTCTGCGGTGATGGAGGAAAAGGCTTTCCTTATTGTATAAAGAAGTGAATTTGCTCTCTTCACTAGCTCAATTATGTGCGCTTCCCATTTAAGATCTTCTGATATCACCACACCACACCAAAATCCTTTTGCGACTTATCTGGTTGTATTAAATACAATCAGTTAAGTCGCAAAAGGAAACCAAATTTTGGTTTCCGCCAATGTAGAATGAGAACTTTTGGTTTTTATGTCCTATGTGGAGTAGGTACTCTACATTTACTGCTGTTGAGTGAAAGTAGCCAGTCTTGTCCATTCTAGAATTTGGACTTTGGGAAAAAAAAATTTATTTAGTTTTGTATGGGGATAAAAAAAGTTCACCGTAGAGCAAAATGTCATCTTCATCTAACTGTTTTGCTCCAAATAGGCTCAGGAGTACGTGGTTTGCTTTATGTTATGCTGATATGACCTATAGTCATCAAACAATAATAATACCTACCTATTATGAAGGTAGGTTCGTCGTTATGCGACCACCGCGCGCGACCGCACCGAGAATGCGTGCGTGCGACTGTCCGTGATAGATAACGGCGCGCGCACACGCATTCTCCATCATCATCTCATCATCAGTCAGTCCAACCAAACAAAAGTCAGTCACTCACTCAATCTACCCGCATAGCACAACAACCGGTTGCGTGGATGTATGTATTCACGAAACTACGGAACTCATGCCTCTCACTCACATGAAAACAACTCTGCTTGGAGATAAAAATCACGAGCGTTTTGTTTGACATCTAGCGAGCGAGAGCCGGCCGGCTTACATAAGTACTTGTTACTATCCATATTCTTTGGTACTATCCTGTCCGCAGCGAGCGCGGGCGCACGTTTATTGAACAAAATTTTCCTAAAAAAATCTCTCAACTCAAGTGAGATGTCGCCGCGAACGATCGCGGTTTTATTGTGTGCGCTAGCTGCATGCCATGCGCAGACAACAAATCCGTTGGTGCGGACTGCTTATGGTGTTTTGGCGGGATCGTGGCGCGTATCGACGGGGGGCAGGACGTACGCCTCGTTCGAGGGGGTCCCGTACGCGCGCCCCCCTGTCGGAAAGTACCGGTTTAGGGTAAGAAAGTACATAATATTGAACTAGCTTTTACCAGGTGTAAATAAGTACGTAGATACTTACTAATTTATTTATACCTACACGTATAAAACCTCGAATACTATCTCGAAAAATACGAGTAGGTAGGTAAATACAAGGAAAAAATGCTATTTAGATATTTAAATGAGGAATAGTTACAGTGGTGGTAAGCAAATGCGAACTGGGACAACTGTATAGATAGATAAGTAGGTATGTACTTTATCTATGGTTTACACAGATTTCAAAAGCACATTGACAAATTATAAAGAAAAAATAAACTACAATATTATACTCCTTTTAATTAGGGTAAGAAAGTGCATAGTATTGATCTAGCTTTTACCAGTGTAAATAAGTACGTAGATTATACTTACCTACTAATTTATTTATACCTACACGTATAAAACCTCGATTATCTCGAAAAATACGAGTAGGTAGGTATGCACAGGAAAAAATGCTATTTAAATATTTAAATGAGGAATAGGTACTGTGGTTTTAAGCAAATTCGAACTGGGACAACTGAGGGCTTAGTCCGAGTTAACGTGACAGCTACGTAAACGTCAAATACCGATCGAATTGAGTTTTTATGTATGGGAGCACAATACGCTCACCGCGGCGCCGCCGCCACTAGAGAGCTCCATACATAAAAACTTAATTCGATCGGTATTTGACGTTTACGTAGCTGTCACGTAAACTCGGACTAGGCCCTCTGTATAGATAGATAAGTAGGTACTCTATCTATGGTTTACACAGATTTCAAAAGCACATTGACAAATTATACAGAAAAATAAAAATACTCCTTTTAATACATATTTCATTTAGTTTAGTTTCATTTGAATAATACAATATACTTACAATAACCTATCTATGGTTTAAACCGATTTGACTGGAAGATATCTCTCATATCTCTGTAAGGGATAAGTCCGTCTTTATATATGTATATACCTACAATGTAAATTTTATTATGATGCTTAATTTCTGTAAAATGTTTTTGGAGCAATTTAAATAAATATGTATTATATCTACCTATGTAATCATAGTATGTATCTATTTGCACAGCACAGTGATACCTCATATCATATCATTGTAGGTACATACGAGATACAACCTTGTCATTTGTACGGGTCCCGCCGGGTTCATGGTCACCCCATACTATCTGCAAATTATTTTGTAGGCACTCAGTTGAAGTTAGTGTGATAAAAATTATGTAATAATATGTAGAAGAGAAGTAATTAAAAAAATATGTGAGTATTACCTACCTACCACTCACACCGACGAAGGAAAAGTAGGTAGGTACCTACACCTACCTCTAGGAAAGTAGAGATGACGGACTTATCCCTTACAGAGATTTCTTACAGTCAACCTTTGTATGTTTGAGATTCGATTAATATTGTACCTATGTAGTGGAATGTAAGTAGGTGGTAGCAAAAAAGTTGAGGGTGAGGATTTAAGATAAAATAATAATTAGAATACTATCAATATACACATGCTAGTAAAAAAAAATATACACCTGAATATTAATTGTTTTTAGGGTTCCGTATCAGGTACGGGACCCTATTACTAAGCCTACATACACCGTCTGTATGTCTGTCTGTCTGTCTATCCGAGGGCTGTATCTCTTGAACCGTAATAGGTAGCCCATTGAAATTTTCACAGAATATGTATTATTTATTAATTATGGTCGATATAACAACAAATAATAAAAATAAGAAAAAGTAAAAAATTCACAGGGGTCCTCATAGAATAAACTAAAAAGTGTATGCGCGCCATCTACCACCAGTATGAAGCATTTTAACCAATCATGAATTTGAACTAGTTGTAGCATTTCATAATACACGCCATAGATGGCGATGGCGCCATAGATGGCGCTGACCATGACATTGCGATACGGACCCCTCGGTGCGCGAGTTCGACTCGCACTTGGCCGGGTTTTTTTTGTTTACTTTTCTTAAAGAGGCGAAAACAGAACCTAATTCCGATAGCGAATTAGCGACCATGTCGGGCGGCGCGGTCGACTCGCTCAACAGTTAATTTCTCCGTTAGGTACTTATATCGTTGAGTTCCTTACACCACACACGATGAACCTACCAGCTAGAAGCTGAAACTGCAACAGTGTATAGAATCTGTCTCATAATAATATATTCACAACTAAATGCTCTCCTACCCTCCCCCTCACTTTCGCAGGGGGGCTCCCCGTTGAGATTCCCTCCCCACCCTTCCGGGTCTCCACCCTATTTTGAGGGTGTAGCATTGGAAACCCTACCCATTAACTACTTATTCCTAGGTATCTACCTATACCTACATAATTTCACACGCAATCTCGCTTCTCGAATCTCGAGTTTGCCACCCTATTAGCCAATCCAAATCTGAAATCCTTAGAGGCATTTCTGCGTCAGAAAATTGGGTCCTGTGAATTTTCCCAGACACCGAATAAATTACTCATGTTGCTCTGTGCTCAGTGTCACGACCTTTTCTCCCAGATTACGATGCTATTCTTGTATTGTACGTCTAGGTATTTAAATTTAGAATGTGGACTTGGAAATGTCAGGAACTGTACACAGAACAGAATCACTCACGTTCTAATTTTATAACATTATTGATAGCAATAAATGTATTTTTACCTGCTAGCTATACGAGTCAGTACCGATTCCCGCGGTATAGTTGTATGCTATAGTAGGGACATTCAATGAAGAGCTAATTTCATTGTAGGTAATACTTAGAGAATCAAAAAAGCTATTTTTCAAATTTTAATAATCCTATTTAAAAAAAGCTGAGCCGAGGCACCCATAAGGTGTCTAGCGACGCCCATGGTCATTCGGTCGCATGCGTGGGCTGCATGCGTTGCCATGTCGGCCTGACAGGTGCCCATTCACGCCTCACTTGAAGGACCCGAGGCTTTACTTGGGTGGGAAATATGTGGGCAGGGAGAGCGTTCCAGAGTTTACCAGTTCTGTGAAGGTAAGATCCGCAGAACCGATTGGTACGCATCCGTGGTAAGTGCAGCGTAAAGGGATACAATCCCTGCCCAGTGCACGTTGTGCGGAGGTGGAAATGGGACGGCAGGATCTTGGAATAAGCGATAGAATAGAACACACTTACGACATCCCTACGGAGTTGCAGTGGTTCTAGATCGCGGGACACGTCGGCGTCACCCAGTCGCACGGATCGACGCTGAATCGAGTCCAAAGGCGAAAGCTGGCATTTGGCTGAGGCATCCCACAAGTGCGAGCAGTAATTTAAGCAGGACCTGATCTGCGATTTATACAAAGCCTTTGGACCGGCGCAGCGTGAAGTACCGTCGCACCTTATTGAGTACGCCTAGCTTTTTAGAAGCCAGCTTGGCCTTGCCCTCGTTATGGCGCCGGAAGTTTAGGTCGTGCGACAGTTCGACTCCGAAGACCCCGAGGTGGTCGCTTAGTTTAAGCGACGTGCCTTGGAAGGAAGGAGCTGGTGTGAACGCCGCTCTCTTCGCACTGAACGCGCCATGAATGATGACGTGGCCAGAAACCTTTGCTCCATGGACTTTCATCATCCCAAGAACGAAGTATAAGTAATGTTCGCCCCGCCCGGCAGCGCCCGTGCCCGCTGGATTGCGAGGCCGATTTTCTGCGTGGAGAGAGGAACGCTTCGGCACGACACGGTCCCCGATCCCGACGCTTTGATTGATAGACTGTTCTAGTCTTGGTTCTAGTTCTGCAGATCCTTCCTCGACAGATCTGATAAACTCTGAAACGCTCTCCCTAATCACATTATTTCCCCTCCAAGTACAGTATCGGGTACAATCTTCAAGAGGGACGTGAATAGGCAATTGTCGGGCGCAACCCCGGCATGCGATCGAATGTCCATGGGCGTCGATTAGACGCTTTATGGGTGACTCGAGGCCTCATGTCGCGCTTTCTATAAAAAAAAAAATTCCCTTTTACAGCCAACTTTGTTTTTTTAACATGCATAACCTTGAATGTTTCCTATCCGCAGGAGCCGCAGCGACTGAAACCATGGATCGGAACTTGGGACGCGACGAGAACCGGCCCTGTGTGTCTGCAGTACAATCCATTCTCCTACGATCCGAGCAGAATCGATGGTAACTATAATTTGCTGAGGAATGCATCGCGCTGTATCCCGACAATCGGGTGGAGTAATGGATGTTGTGCTGCAAGAACTCGGCGACAAGCCACTGCACCACCGCGACTACCACGTTCGGCAAAGTAAAATGATATGAAAATAATAATAAATCCTCGTTTAAATCGAACAACTTACGATATTGAGACATAGGCCCCATAGCAAAATAATCTCCAGTTTGGGGTAGGTAAATAATGAGAGGCTTACGAGCCTCGGTCCAGTTCGGTGATTATTAAGTAGGGTTTTCACCGATGACGCAACCGTACGTCATCTTTAGATTGTTCAGTATGACGCCCAAAAGAACGAAGCTTTTACGGAAAGAAATACAAAATTGAACTGAAAAAAAAACCATCCGTAGAACTCGGGTCGATCTGCGCGACACTTGTTCAGTAAAAAGACCACTACTAAACTGCAAGGGTTATCGCGACTTAAAAACGACTGAATGAATTCCCGCTTATGTATTCGGTAGCATCGGTTTGTATTCGAAAAAGTTACCGGTGACGGTTGTCATTTAGCGTCCGAGCGCACAACGACGCTATAGAAGCTTCGCTACAATATGAATTGATTGCCACTACATAGTTTTCTAAAATGTAGGGTTATTTTGCACATTACAGGGAGCGAGAACTGCCTCTACGTGAACGTATATACGCCGCAAGTGAACGCCGCGGCTAGCCTGCCCGTCGTGCTGTTTATCCACGGTGGTGCCTTCATGTACGGAGGCGGAAGTCTCTACAAGCCGGACCATCTCATGGACCGCGATATCGTGGCCGTCACCATCAACTACAGGCTCGGGCCTTTGGGTGAGTTTCTCGATAGGACAATAGCAGGAATTAGCCTCCGTTAGATCGGTTTATGAAGGCTTAAAACTAGGTAAGAAAGTAAGGCTAGAAGTTAAGAAAGGTAGAAAGAAAGGCGCAACGCGGCACAAGACGCTGAGAAGGACGTTATTCGGAGAATGCTTCCCCGAACAACATCATTTGTCGGTCGGCCGGCACAACACTCTCCGCGACGTCAGACTTATGGTATGTTTCGTCAGACTGGGTCCGCACTAAGTAGGAAAGCATGTCGAGGTTTTTTGTATACTTAGCCACAGAGCGAAATAGCGCATCGACTACAGCCTTGGGTCTTTGAGTGAATATCTGAATAGGAGGCTAATTCAAGTTAGGGTTCCTAACTTAAATTAGCCTCGCCGCGTTCGGACTTAGGATTGGGTGGTTGGCCGTACGATCGTTGATGCTAGTCATTCCAGGTACATAACTTCTCCGAGGGTGTACTGCTAACATGGACAATAAGACCATGACATGGTCTTATTGTCCATGGCTGCTAAGGAGTGTTATCCACCACCACCAATATGTATGTTTTTTTTATGGAAATTGACAAGGTTGGCTACATCATCTGTGATGTCGGCCCATAACACCTTTGTGAACTAGGTGCCATGTCATTGCTTCCATTTGATCGCACTGGCCACACTGAACTGAACGGAAAACACGAACTATTTACATAGCCGTTTCGACCGACCATTCATTCAGTGCGGTGGACAAACCCGGGCGGGTTAAACCCTACCACCTTTTCGAGAATGAACCTACAGTTTTACGTGGTTAACCGAACCACGGTCAACTTCCAACGGTCGAACTGTAACCCATCCAAGTTCTGACCTCGCCCAGGGTGTGTTTATGGACACGAACGACAGTCGACCAATCGCACCACAGAGCTACCGAGGCCGACACAATGTTGCACGTTTCGACTCGACCGATACGACTATAGGACTTGACGCAGGCAGGCCGCAGGATACGGAAAACGTAGTCATTTGCCTTGCTAATGTCACCGCACACATGCACGGCTGTGGTTTGGCGTGGGTTGCGGGGGGTAATAGTAATAAGACCACGGCGAGTACTCTTTTCTATTCTGTGCCACGGCGGCGACTCGCCACACCGTTCACACCGGCTGTCCTTAGCCTGCATTAGTTAGATGTGCAATTGAATGATTTGCATTGCAATGCAACTGACACGGCTACAAATGATTGGCACTCTTCAAAATTACTACCTTCTTCGTACCTAATTGAGTTGAGTGATGTTGAGATGCGGCTAAATTGATCGTAGGTAGGTACTCTAAAGAAGACCCCAGGCACAGATTACTTAATAGTTACTTCGTCCCCAGGGACTGTGTGCATTGCATGTAATCCGCTATGGATGTCGGGTGACCAGGGGGTCTACCGGCGTTAACTTACTCGCTAAGGGCCCTTCTAGACTTGCGTTTAAACGCCGGCGGAAAAACGCTCGAGAAACGCGGCAGACACAATTTTACATACAAGTAAACGACGCATTCTACATTACGGCGTTTGCTTTTTCAACGCAACATGCAGCGTTAAAAACGCAGCGGATAAACGCAGTTTCAATCTACACGAGCGTTTTTCCGCGATTGCGTCATTCTACGCAAGAACTTCTGCGAGGCTGCTCGTGCGCCCCGTCAGTGAACATGTTCGATACGGGGCGATTTATTGTAGAAATACAAGATCGGCCTGCTTTATATGAGATAAAGTCGAAGGACTACGCCAATCACCAAGCATACATACGGGAGTGGCAACCGTCGAGCGCTATTATATGGGAAAATTAGCCGCGTCTTAGTGCATTATGCTCTTACAATATAATAGTCTGCGGGATCGAACGTCAGTGCACATGTGACTTGGGGACAAAGAACACGTATATGTGCACTACGCAAAATGGCGAGTTGTGCAGTTCGTACGTGTCGAAAGAGCTCAAGATCATCAGGAATAACAAAAGATGGCGTAACCTTTCATAGGTAAGTAATTTTAATGATAATACAACGCTTAAAACGTGAAAAATACAATAATTCCGCGAGTTAGGAGCACGATTGCGCGCCATACCGGGCGCGTACACATGATAGGCAAATTTGACAGACTGAAAAGAAATTTGAAATCAATTATTGTATACGGGGATGTTGTTTATAATAAATGCGATGTTGTTTATCATAAATGCGAAAGTATATTTGTTTGTTTATTTGTTTGCTATCATGTTGTTTATCATAAATGCGAAAGTATATTTGTTTGTTTATTTGTTTGCTTGTTTTTTTTTAAGTGAAAATTTCTTTAGCGGTGCTTGGCACTTTTTTAGGTGGGTATAAAATTTATAACTCGAAATCGCGACATCGCGTCAGCGTCATTTTTAAAATGAAACCTTAAGTCATTGCATTAAGGGTTAAGGTAGAGTGGCACGGGATCTGCCGGCACACCCGGAGTGCAACTGTTAAGTAGGGTTCGGTAACAGGTTTATGTCTGTCCATTCTACTAAGTTCTGCAAAATTAATGTAGGGTTCCGTAACAAATGCATGTCTGTCCGTTCTACAAAATTTAACATTTATTTTAAAATGAATGTAGGGTTCCGTAAGAAATGCATGTCTGTCCGTTCTACTAAATTTTACAATTTTCAACCAAGGTCCTCCGACGGTTATTTTATAATAAAAGTGTCTGTGTGGGCCCTGAATACGAATCCGTTGTCAAAATTCAAAAAAAGTGGCCGCCATTTTGAACTTTTTAGTTACTGGACCGATTGCTTTCAAAATCGATATCTGGGTGTCTGTGTGGGCTCTGAATACGAATCCGTTGTCAAAATTTTATAAAAGTGGCCGCCATTTTGAACTTTTTAGTTACTGGACCGATTGCTTTCAAAATCGATATCTGGGTGTCTGTGTGGGCTCTGAATACGAAACCGTTGTCAAAATTTTATAAAAGTGGCCGCCATTTTGAACTTTTTAGTTACTGGACCGATTGCTTTCAAAATCGATATCTGGGTGTCCGTGCGGGCTCTGAATACGAATCCGTTGTCAAAATTTAAAAAAAAGTGACCGCCATTTTGAACTTTTTAGTTACTGAACCGATTGCTTTCAAAATCGATATCTGGGTGTCTGTGTAGGTTCTGAACACGAATCCGTTGTCAAAATTTAAAAAAGTTTCCGCCATTTTGAACTTTTTAGTACCTGGACCGATTGCTTTCAAAATCGATATCTGGGTGTCTGTGTGGGCTCTGAATACGAATCCGTTGTCAAAATTTTATAAAAGTGGCCGCCATTTTGAACTTTTTAGTTACTGGACCGATTGCTTTCAAAATCGATATCTGGGTGTCCGTGTGGGCTCTGAATACGAATCCGTTGTCAAAATTTAAAAAAACTGGCCGCCATTTTGAACTTTTTAGTTACTGGACCGATTGCTTTCAAAATCGATATCTGGGTGTCCGTGTGGGCTCTGAATACGAATCCGTTGTAAAAATTTAAAAAAGTGGCCGCCATTTTGAACTTTTTAGTTACTGGACCGATTGCTTTCAAAATCGATATCTGGGTGTCCGTGTGGGCTCTGAATACGAATCCGTTATCACAATTTAAAAAAGTGGCCCCCATTTTGAACTTTTTAGTTACTATGGCGGTTATTATATTATTATTTAAAATGGCGGCCACTTTTTTTACATTTTGACAACAGATTCGTATTCAGAGCCCACACAGACACCCAGATATCGATTTTGAAAGCAATCGGTCCAGTAACTAAAAAGTTCAAAATGGCGGCTACTTTTTTTAAATTTTTACTACAGATTCGTATTCAGAGCCCACACATACACCCAGATATCGATTTTGAAAGCAATCGGTCCAGTAACTAAAAAGTTCAAAATGGCGGCCACTTTTTTTACATTTTGACAACGGATTCGTATTCAGAGCCCACACAGACACCCAGATATCAATTTTGAAAGCAATCGGTCCAGTAACTAAAAAGTTCAAAATGGCGGCCACTTTTTTTAAATTTTGACTACAGATTCGTATTCAGAGGCCACACATACACCCAGATATCGATTTTGAAAGCAATCGGTCCACTATCTAAAAAGTTCAAAATGGCGGCCACTTTCTTTAAATTTTTACTACAGATTCGTAATCAGAGCCCACACATACACCCAGATATCGATTTTGAAAGCAATCGGTCCAGTAACTAAAAAGTTCAAAATGGCGGCCACTTTTTTTACATTTTGACAACGGATTCGTATTCAGAGCCCACACAGACACCCAGATATCGATTTTGAAAGCAATCGGTCCAGTAACTAAAAAGTTCAAAATGGCGGCCACTTTTTTTACATTTTGACAACGGATTCGTATTCAGAGCCCACACAGACACCCAGATATCGATTTTGAAAGCAATCGGTCCAGTAACTAAAAAGTTCAAAATGGCGGCCACTTTTTTTAAATTTTGACTACAGATTCGTATTCAGAGCCCACACATACACCCAGATATCGATCCAGTAACTAAAAAGTTCAAAATGGTGGCCACTTTTTTTTATTTTTACTACAGATTCGTATTCAGAGCCCACACATACACCCAGATATCGATTTTGAAAGCAATCGGTACAGTAACTAAAAAGTTCAAAATGGCGGCCACTTTTTTTACATTTTGACAACGGATTCGTATTCAGAGCCCACACAGACACCCAGATATCGATTTTGAAAGCAATCGGTCCAGTAACTAAAAAGTTCAAAATGGCGGCCACTTTTTTTTAATTTTGACTACAGATTCGTATTCAGAGCCCACACATACACTCAGATATCGATTTTGAAAGCAATCGGTCCACTATCTAAAAAGTTCAAAATGGCGGCCACTTTTTTTAAATTTTTACTACAGATTCGTAATCAGAGCCCACACATACACCCAGATATCGATTTTGAAAGCAATCGGTCCAGTAACTAAAAAGTTCAAAATGGCGGCCACTTTTTTTAAATCGCGAGATTAAAACACCATGAATATTATTAAACCGGAAAAAAATATTGTTTTAAGGAAGACTCCAATCTTTTACTCTGTTCCTCGAAGTTTAGGTAAATAAGCCCTACTTATTCCTATCACTGATTATTAGTACAACTTTTCAAGAATATTAGAACAGTCTGGTTTAATTTTTCAATATTTTTTTTTGGATTCAAACAATAATATTCGTTCAGTAAAAACTATTTGAAATAATATTACAAATAACAATTTCAAAATTCACAAATATACCGCACCATCATCGTCCGTCAGACTGGCATTCGTAGTGATCCCGTCAAGTTGCCGTCAAGCAAGGCTTCCGATTGGTCGGACGGTCGGCTCTTACTACCAGATACCCGAGCCAAGCCAGCGATAACAAACCTGTCGCTGGCCTTGCTCGCTCTGTCTCTCTCCATATCGCAGGGCGCGATATGGGTAACGGAGATAGACAAGTCACGTCATAAAAGATTAAATTGCGATTTCGATTTTCGTAGTAGTAGGGATTTTTGGCTAGCCGTGCTCCGATACAAACGCAGTAGCGTTGCGTCTCCCGTATGTATGCTCGGTGACGCCAATCGAGAACTGAAAGCAAAACTATGGATTGAGATAGGACAGGAACTGCGCCTAATTGGGGTGATCAAGTCCAGAAGATAAAAACAAAGATAGTGAGTAAAACTCTAATAATAAAAACGCTGCAAGAGCGGTGATCATGGGCGGGTCCATTTTGAAGAGTGAGCAATCGCAGCGTATAAACGCTAGCGTGTAGAATGACGGTCTGCAACAGCCTATTCGAGCGTTTTTCCGCCGGCGTTTAAACACAAGTGTAGAATGAGCCTAACTCACACAAATACTCAACCAATACTCGGGCCGGATGTTGGTTGAGTGAAATCGGCGAGTGAGTAACGCCGGTACAGGGGCTGAGCCTCTGAGAAGGCGCCATACGGAAAAAGGAATAGAAAATCTTATTTCAATTTAGTGAATTTGTTACATGAAAAAATTAAAGTAATAAATAACATCTAATATATTTCAATTTACTTAGTGAAAATGGCTAAGGTGCAACTCAATGTGCCTATCCTAAGGACACATTGGTGCTGTTTTTAAGCCGAGCCAATAAGCGCTTAACTCCTAATAAACAGTATAAAATACAAAACAAAATATTACAATTAGTGTGTACAAAAGTATTAGTAAGAAAATCATAAAAAGAGGAATAGGAAAATGTAAGGTGCCAAGCCTAGCAACAATCCGCAAATCTTTCTTCATGCATGCTCGTTGAAATTTCTACAGAATACTTCCACTGATAAGAATACTTCGCTTTAATTTTAAAGTTCAAAGTTCAAAAGTTCAAAAAGTTTATTATATTTTTAGAATAAATAAAATTAGATTGCTGACTATTCTGGGCAGAAGCAGCTGTTGCCTACTGCTATTGTCCATCTTTTGACTTTTAGAATGGGTTACTTTCGACCTCAGAAAGTAACAAAATGTAATAGCTATCAATTTCACCTTCATTCGTTCATTGCAATGCATTACAATGATTATACACTACATTTCTACATTGACGCAAACATATTAATTTTGTTTTGTCATGTTAAACAATGGTATCTATATAAGGAAGAATGGGGGCAAGAAACTTTATAGAGTCACTGGAAATATATTTTCCTTCGTGGCAAAGCAACTAATGTGGGTAAACGTGTTTAAAGATAGGGTTTCGTAACTTCAGGGTTCGAAAGGGGTGAAGAGGAAAAGCTGTGAAATTTTTCCCAGATTCGGTCACTTTATAGTACCTACTTTTTTTGGTGAAAATAGTTTCATCGAGATTTGGTGGACGGTTCACGTCCGCCTTTATTAAATGAAAATAAAATGACTAACTTGCATGCTTAGTAGAATTGAACTGCATTTATGTAATTTGAATGACATCAAAAGAAAAAGGGGACCGGGCTAGGTCATTGCATTCCCTAGGCCCTAGACCTAGACAGCACCGTTGCCAAATCTCCCCATAT
Organism: Nematopogon swammerdamellus; assembly: GCA_946902875.1. Taxonomy (NCBI): domain Eukaryota; kingdom Metazoa; phylum Arthropoda; class Insecta; order Lepidoptera; family Adelidae; genus Nematopogon; species Nematopogon swammerdamellus. The sequence continues at coordinate 18,602,626 of OX336347.1, forward strand.
TCATTGTCCATCGAGTTTTTATTACAATTTTAAATTTTTGTATAAAAAAAAAATACGGAATTTGGATATGATTTTTTCTTCTAATAATGAGTACTTTGTATTTCTGAAGTTTATCAAGCTTATCCCTGTATATTTGCAGGTTTCCTAAGCACCGGCGATGAAGTGGTACCTGGAAACATGGGGCTGAAGGATCAGGCGTTCGGGTTGCGCTGGATACAGGAAAACATCGCGATGTTCGGAGGAAATCCGGACAGTGTCACCATCACTGGCCTGTCCGCCGGTGGCGCCAGTGTCCACTACCAGTACCTGTCTCCGTTGTCCAGAGGTTTGTATGGTTTGATAAAAAAGCAGTTTTGGAAGTCATACTCTTTAGGCATCTTACTCTATCTCTCCCCATGCATGTACTCTCTTGGCACAGTCCTTCCATCGAGTCATGCAGCAGGTGGGTCTTCGTGCCTTACTTACTTGCTGCTTGAGAATTATCGTGTCTTTAATATTTTGCTAAACGTGGAGGTCGGTTTATGTGTTGTAATTTACCAGAGTTCTTGCAGCACAACACCTATTACTCTGCTTACCGATTGTCGCGATACAACGCGTGGTATGTACTTCGTTAGGCGCGTTATTGAAATATATTATGAAAATGGGAAGTAAACTTATAAAACTGATCGTCACAGCCTTATTATTAGGTAGAGCTTTTTTGTTAATTCTCTAATAAAGTGTTGAATTGAATGTTGCCTTGGTTTTTCGCAAAATAATAGTCCGGCTGGAAATGTTAGAAAGGAGGAGAACGGAAGAGATGAGAAAGTACGAATTCATCTGGGCGTGATCGCCTTTGTGTAGGGAAGTACTAAGGTTCGTCCTATCCACTCATGGGAGTTTGTAGATATTTTTTGACAAGTTTGGGCACAGCATTGACTGAATTCTTAGACGGGTTTACAAAATTGCCAAACATACATATTTTAACATTTGTAAAGTTATCTGTTCATGATCACATGCTCCGACCAGCCAATATCGTCTCCGAGAAGATGTGCCATACATACCCCAAACCTCTTATGTTCTTGGCCATACCGAAGACTCCCTTTTGTATTGCTGGCTATACTGGACTAGGAGAACACAGTCGAGGCTGCTATGCGGCCATCTTACATCCAGTACGGTCGCTTACCCAGTCGACTAAAAGTTTGATTAATTTTATTTTTTATAGAAAGCTCGACATGATGCGCCGAGCCACCCCACCCATAAGGTGCTTATGGACGCCTATGGACATTTGGTCGCACGCGGGGGTTTTGAATGCCATGCGCCGAGCCTAATTATTTGAGCCTGCCTACCATCTAGTAAGGTCGTTTAGAAGCAGCGCAGGTGTAGATGCACGTAAATTTTCCCCCCAGAAAAAACCTCATTGGTAGGTACACGCCGACCGGATTCGAACCTCGAACCTCTCTCAAGAGAAGCCGAAGGCCAGACCACTCGGGCTACTCGCCGCTGTGAATCCTATTAGTCAAACAAGAGCTGTAACCTAGAGAGTAGAGAGCAATGATATTTGCTTTAGGGATCTTGTAGTGTAACTTTCTTTATCTTGTGTTGAGCTCATGTTATACTATATTTACTTAGCACGTTCACAACATCATATCACTACGGTACGGATAGACACAGATTACCAATATATATGTCTGGGGCGGATAGATGACACAGTCGGACACACACAATTCTTACCAGTTTTGTTTGGATAACTAACCTAATCTACGTGATTAGGTTAGTTATCCAAACAAAACAAAACAAAAATCGGTCTTGCTTGCACCTTGTCATTTTCAACATGCGTCCTTCTATTTGCGAATTGCGACCACAGATATTGTTCCTTGAATCACGCATTCACGCACGACGAGGCGAGGTAGGATTAGGAAAGGAACGGTGGCCAAAAATAGAAAGATGGCGGACGGCGGCAGTTTGTCGCGTCGTCGTTGTGATTAAAAATATATATTTTTGTGGTTCTCGCGGGCCGAGAATTTATACAACAGACGTTAAAGCTACAAAAGAAATGGCTGTATACTCTAATGAGTTTTGCCTGTTTCGGGAGGAGACGAAGTAAAAAAAAAAAAAAAGCAACAAACAACTTTCGTACCAAACTAGTTCTCCACCCATTAAACAGATGGCGCTAGTGCGAAGTCTGCACGGCAGTAGCAAAATTAACATCACACATTATAACTACCCTAAGCATCGACGTTAAAGCATACTTACCTGGCGTGGGGGACACCGTGATCACTAAGGCGGTTCCCCCAGGGTGAGGCCCTTCCATTGCACTGCGGTCGGGCTGACCCCTGCGATTATCCCTAATGTGGATAACTCGGGCGCGTAATTTTTGGTAGTGGGGACTGCGTTCGCGCCGTCCCCTCCTAAATTTATAAAATAAAAAAAATATATTTATTTATTTTGTGAACGGCTTTCAACGTTGACTGGTTTGGTTGTTTGATTATTCGAGCGTTGTGCGATCCATTTTGCCTTTCTAAAAACTGATTCAATCAGTCAGCCAGCATGTTAGTTATGTATGATAATTAGGAAGGAAGGAATCAAAAAAAGGATGGCATATAATAGCATACATACCACACGCAAGCAGAGTAATCGGTTCTGTGCTGCAAGTACTCTTGTAAATTACAGCATAACATCGACCACCATGTTTAGTAATGTATTACGACAAGATAACTGTCCCACCTGCTGCACGAAACGGTGGAAGGACCGTGCCAAGGTGAGAGGTGACTAGGATGTCGCCCTATAGCACGACACCTTGTCCTTATCCCTTAGTCGCCTTTTACGACATGCACGGGGAGAGATGCACCAGCCAATATCACCTCCGAGAAGGTAGGTGCCATACCGGAGACTTCCCTGAGCGAGATTGCTATGCGGCCATCTTACATTCAGTACGGTGGTACCAATCCAGTCAGCTACAATTAATTTGAACCTACCATCTAGTACGATCGCAAAAAATATCAAATACGAAATGAAAACCAATCAATACTCTATATCTGTACCTGCAACCAAGAACATTCTGCAACTGTGCTTGTTCAGCCGAAGGCACCAACAAAATTTATTCTGCTGGCAGCGGACCAGACTGCAGATCCCACAGGTTCTAAAAAATTACGTATAAATTCGTCTTATGGCCGTGACAAACGCCAACGACCGTGAGCATTCGGGAATTTCAAGTTCCAAATTATTTTAGTAAGTAGCACTTTTCATAAACCTCTATATTTTCTAAATAGACTATCGATGAAAACTAAAATAAAAATAGGTACTTACGAACAATGACGTATCATGTATTCTCTTTGTATGTAATCTCTTTGCAATCGCTTTCGTAAGAAAGCAAAGATAGGTAAATAGGTACATTTAGATACGTATTGTTAATTATGTCGATAATTTCGTGTAGGCGTTTTTTGTTTTTCATTTTTATCTCCTGTCGTGGTAACAATAATAAAATTTCAACAAGCCAGTTTTCTCAGTGCTTTGTGATGTTTGCATCAGTGGTATTGTAAAATTGTAATAAAATAGTACACATTCTCAGATTTTTTTAAATTCATACTTTTTTTTGTAATTTTAACCAACCAAATTTTATGTTGGTATTTTTTTAATTTTCTCAATGTGTGCTAATTGGTCAGTTTTTGACTTTCTTTGCCGCAATTTTTGCGTATTTGGCGTTTATCACGGCCTATTTTATAATTTCATAGTGGCCACTCGCTAGTCCCGGCCTCGATTAATACCCTCCTCTACTGCCGATGGGCCCGGATATGTTCGGTGAAGCCATCGCAAGCTTAGATCCACACCTTCAGAACTTAGTGCCATTCTATTCGAATCATGTCATTTAGTGCTTTCTGCTTGTACAAAGTAGTGATATTATGACTTAATGCTATAGCTATCTTTGGATCTCGTCAGTGTACGACTTAGTGTGTTTTTGAAGAATGTAGCGCAAAAAATTATGAACAAAACTGTATAATTAAGTCAAAATCGAATTTTTTTGACATGGTGCATTCTTGAAGTAAGCCCTCGATATATGGAGAGAGCTTCGAAAACGTCACTGGAAGCATCCTACAGAATATGGATAGGTAGAGAGAGGGAGGTCGAGAGCGGGACTGGTGGTTTCCCCGCGTCCTAGTCAACGCAGACTAGCTGACGAGGGCTTGAAGCGAGCCGAAACGTGAAGCATGCGCGGGAAATTTAGAGTGGCCACTCGCTAGTCCCGACCTCGATTAATACCCTCCTCTACTGCCGATGGGCCCGGATATGTTCGGTGAAGCCATCGTAAGCTTAGATCCACACCTTCCTCCTCATTTTATCTAGTTTAAATTGTTTCTCATTTTGGTCATTTGAACGCCAACTACCCGCTCCCCTTATATAAGTCAACGCTTGCAGGTACTTTCGCACGTGGCATCGCCTTCAGTGGAGCATCCTTAGCACCGTGGACGTTGGCCACCAAGCCCGCGGAGAAGGCGCGCGGTCTGGCGGCGCACATCGGTTGCCCCACCACCTCCAGCAGGGACATGATAGACTGTCTACGCTATAGACCTGCGGAGAGCATCGTGAACGCACAGAGCATATACTTTGTGAGTGTTTTTAACCGACTTCAATAAAAGGAGGTCATCAATGTGTAATTTCGTTGGCATTGCAAAATATTCGCATAATAAACGAATATTTTATTATTTATTAGCCACCTAGGTTAACATTATTAATTAATGTTAGCTTTTAAATTTTTTAAATAAAAAAAAAACATAAGTGTACTTATGTATGTATGTTTTTCCACGCATTTCTCCGAAACAATTAAGCGGATTGAGACCGCGTGCGTGAGACCATTCTGGGTGCGTGCGGGCAGTTATAAACGATTTTCATGTTTAGGTATACTTACATAAAAATACCTAACTTCCAAACATAAAAAAATCCTAGATAATTTGACAAACGTATACTTTAAACCCTACTTTATCACACTGCAAAGTTTCAGCGACAGAGATATTATTCCGAGAGTGGAAATCCTGCACTGATTGCCTTCTTACCTTAATCGGTGGTAGGGTTCAACCCCCCAGGGTTGGTACCACCGCACTGAATGAAACGTCGGTCGAAACGGCTATGTAAATAGTTTGTGTTTTCCGTCCAGTTCGGCACGATCGAAGGGAAGCACTGACACGGCACCTAGTTCACCCGGTGTTATGGGCTGACATCACGGATGTTGTAGGTGATGTAGCCAACCGTGTTAGTTTACATAAAAAAAAAATACTATTATTCGCAACGTTGTTGTCGTCATAACCAGGAAAAGCAAAAAATTCTGTGACCACGCGAGTGCTTCTGAATACACTTGTGTTCAATCGTATCGTCCACCGGCAGGACTGGTCGGTGCACATGTTCACCGCATTCACACCGACGGTGGAGCCGACGGCGATACGGGATCCCTTCATCAACCAGCACCCGTACCAGCTGGTGAGGGCCGGGCAAGCCGCGCGTGTACCCCTCATCATCTCCGTAACTTCCGAGGAGGGACTCTATCCGGCTGCTTGTGAGTTGAAAGTACTTATATGGAAAAAAACAAATTCATAGCAGTTTAGATTGAGTTTTTTTCAGCGGTGGTACCAATCCGGTCAGGTATGGACGTCGGACCTTCCCCGCGCCAGAGTAACACGATGTTTGTATAAAGGTACAAATTCCATTCATTACCAACCAATCAGAGCGCGATACCGCCCGATACCACCCAATCAGAGCGCGCGCAGTCCCCTCCGCTACCCGCGGAGCTCGGCGACGCTGTTTCTCATATAAGCATTGGACAGTCTGATGTCCAAACTCTTTAAATGTTCTTGCCGGACAAGTTAAACCCTACCACCAGCATATACCTTACCACGGAAGAAAGGAAGGGACCTATAGTTTTACGTGGAGTCCGAGCCTCAACGGTCGAGCGGTCACCCATACAAGTTTTGACCGCGCCCAGATGTTTTCTTAAAATCACGAACGGCGGGCGATAGATCGCACCACTGAACTACCGAGGCTGGAAAAGAAATTGTCGTGTAACCTACAATAAAGAATATTTGGGTACCTACATTTACATTTTGTTAATTGCAGCTTACCAGACGGACGAGAAGCTTCTCCCAGAGCTGGAAGCTCACTGGTCTCAGCTAGCCAGCGAGATCTTCGTATACAACGAGACACTGCCGCTGTCTCAGCGCGCGGCCGTGGCCGAGAAGATCCGGCAACACTACCTGCACGGCAAACCGATCTCACAGGAAACGTTCCCAGAGCTCGTTCAGGTAATTTGGGAGTGATTATTGTAGTTCAGGTAATTTGGAATTGATACATTGTCGTTCAGGTAATTTGGGAGTGATTATATTGTAGTTCAGGTAATTTGGGAGTGATTATTGTAGTTCAGGTAATTTGGGATTGATACATTGTCGTTCAGGTAATTTGGGAGTGATTATATTGTAGTTCAGGTAATTTGGGAGTGATTATTGTAGTTCAGGTAATTTGGGATTGATACATTGTCGTTCAGGTAATTTGGGAGTGATTATATTGTAGTTCAGGTAATTTGGGAGTGATTATTGTAATTCAGGTAATTTGTGAGGGATACATTGTTGTTCAGGTAATTTGGGAGTAGGTATTGTAGTTCAGGTAATTTGGGAGTGATTATTGTAGTTCAGGTAATTTTGGAGTGATTATTGTAGTTCAGGTTATTTGGGAGGAATACATTGTCGTTCAGGTAATTTGGGAGTGATTATATTGTAGTTCAGGTAATTTGGGAGTGATTATTGTAATTCAGGTAATTTGTGAGGGATACATTGTTGTTCAGGTAATTTGGGAGTAGGTATTGTAGTTCAGGTAATTTGGGAGTGATTATTGTAGTTCAGGTAATTTTGGAGTGATTATTGTAGTTCAGGTTATTTGGGAGTGATTATTGTAGTTCAGGTAATTTTGGAGTGATTATTGTAGTTCAGGTTATTTGGGAGGAATACATTGTCGTTCAGGTAATTTGGGAGTGATTATATTGTAGTTCAGGTAATTTGGGAGTGATTATTGTAATTCAGGTAATTTGTGAGGGATACATTGTTGTTCAGGTAATTTGGGAGTAGGTATTGTAGTTCAGGTAATTTGGGAGTGATTATTGTAGTTCAGGTAATTTTGGAGTGATTATTGTAGTTCAGGTAATTTGGGAGTGATTATTGTAGTTCAGGTAATTTTGGAGTGATTATTGTAGTTCAGGTTATTTGGGAGGAATACATTGTCGTTCAGGTAATTTGGGAGTGATTATATTGTAGTTCAGGTAATTTGGGAGTGATTATTGTAATTCAGGTAATTTGTGAGGGATACATTGTTGTTCAGGTAATTTGGGAGTAGGTATTGTAGTTCAGGTAATTTGGGAGTGATTATTGTAGTTCAGGTAATTTTGGAGTGATTATTGTAGTTCAGGTTATTTGGGAGGAATACATTGTCGTTCAGGTAATTTGGGAGTGATTCTTTCTCGATCAGGTACACATACATAGTCATTACAAGAAGAAGCTAAGAAGGGAATATTGTTTTCTCGTTCAGGTTGTTTAGGAATAATTTATTTTTCCATTTTTTTTATTATTGTCAATAAAAAAACACCACATCTGAATATTTCCTACGACCTGTTTCCCCAGGCCCTCGGCGACCGGCTATTCGTCGTGGACGTGGGTAAAGCGGCGCTGATCCACGCGGCCAAGTCCGGCCAACCGGTGCACGTGTACCGGTACTCGTTCCGCGGCGAGAAGAGCCTGTCCCACCTCATGGCACTCAACACCAACAACTACGGTGAGCGTTCAGATTGTTTTTTTGTTTGTTTTTGACGTGATAACGTCTTATAAATTGATGAACACCGGCTGCACGCACGAAAAAGTGTCACGTTCCATCTGAGCCTGTGTGTGCAAGCGAAAGCGCGTAACAAGCGATAGAGAGGCACAATGGGCCCAAGCGGCAGTGTTGCCAAACGTACGGTAATTGCCGTATCGTACGGTAGGTAATCGAGGCTAGAAATCGACAAATGTACGGCGTTGTTGTTGTTGTTGTTTGCTGCCCAGCCTCTTGGGAAGACGGGTGGGCCATTCTCCGCACTGAGACCTCAAGACGGTCCGTTGTACGTTGGCGCTCGGGTGGTGTTACTCCAGCCACCCGAGCTCTTTCATGAAGTGGAGCACTCTTCTTGGACGCTTCCACACTCCATGGGCAGTTCCCACGTTCCCAAGAAACTGCAGTCGTACTTCTGCCACCACCGGGCACTCCAGGAGCCAGTGGCGGCTTTGACCAATAAATTTTAGTGAGGCGACTAAAAATCCACCTACATAGCTTAGACCTGAAGTTTGAGTACCAACACGATGGATCTAGCACCAGTGGTTCTCGAGTTATGACCAAAACAAAAGTTCATGTGACAGATGGATAGATCTCACCGAGACCTGAAGTTTGAGTACCAACACGATGGGTCTAGCACCAGTGGTTCCCGAGTTATGACCAAAACAAAAGTTCATGTGACAGATGGATAGATCTCACCGAGACCTGAAGTTTGAGTACCAACACGATGGGTCTAGCACCAGTGGTTCTCGAGTTATGACCAGAACAAACGTTCATGTGACAGATGGATAGATCTCACTGAGACCTGAAGTTTCAGTACCAAAACGATGGGTCTAGCACCAGTGGTTCTCGAGTTATGACCAAAACAAAAGTCCATGTGACAGATGGATAGATCTCACCGAGACCTGAAGTTTGAGTACCGACACGATGGGTCTAGCACCAGTGGTTCTCGAGTTATGACCAAAACAAAAGTTCACGTGACAGATGGATAGATCTCACCGAGACCTGAAGTTTGAGTACCAACACGATGGGTCTAGCACCAGTGGTTCTCGAGTTATGACCAAAACAAAAGTTCATGTGACAGATGGATAGACCTCACCGAGACCTGAAGTTTGAGTACCAACACGATGGGTCTAGCACCAGTGGTTCTTGAGTTATGACCAAAACAAACGTTCATGTGACAGATGGATAGATCTCACCGAGACCTGAAGTTTGAGTACCAACACGATGGGTCTAGCACCAGTGGTTCTCGAGTTATGACCAAAACAAACGTTCATGTGACAGATAGATAGATCTCACCGAGACCTGAAGTTTGAGTACCGACACGATGGGTCTAGCACCAGTGGTTCTCGAGTTATGACCAAAACAAAAGTTCACGTGACAGATGGATAGATCTCACCGAGACCTGAAGTTTGAGTACCAACACTTTCGCAGTTCGCGCGCGCCCAGTTGCAGCCGAACTTCGCCGAGCGCGCGCTCCCCTGCCCGCACTACACCCCGCAGCGGACTTCATTTGTTCTCGTACTCGTGTCTCGTGTGCCCATAGGGTTATTTATTTTATTATAATAAAGGAGCGCAGCGACGTAATACAAACTCTTTGATATTCCTATGATAGAATTTTGCACATAATTTGAAAAGGTGCCAGGAGAGCAGCCGAGAGAGGCCGTGGGAGCTGTGTGCGCGGGAAGAAATATTATGTGACATGTTATTTACAGAGACTCTTACGTATCTACCGATTCTACCCTGGTACTTCAACATCAATCGGACCACAAAATCGTTACCTTTTTGGTAGGGTTGGCCGTGGTGGGGAGCTGTGCGCGGGAAAAAATATTGTATGACATGTTATGTTATTTACTGAGACTCTTATCTACCGATTATACCCTGGTACTTCATGAGCTTCATGAGCGCTCGCCGCTCGTCTAGGCGAGCGCAGCGACGACGACGTAATCGTTCTTATGCAGCAGGATTTATTAGCGCCTCAATTGCTAGGTACATGCCACGAATTCAAAACGTTAGGAGCCGGATGTGTCCGGCCGGCGCGGCGTCTCACCAACTGTGCACAATTTCATGCAATGTTTTTTCCCGCGCGTGCGGCTCCTTGTCATAGCTGTGTCCCTGGTACTTTTTCAAATTATGAGCTGTGCTGTATGACATGTTATGTTATTTACTGAGACTCTTATCTACCGATTGTGCCCTGGTACTTCAAGGGAACACAGAGCGCTCGCCGCCCGTCTAGGCGAGCGCAGCGACGACGAGACGTAATCGTTCATGCAGCAGGATTTATCAGCGCCTCAATTGCTAGGTAAATGCAACGAATTCAAGGTCAAACTTTGGTCTCTACGAGGTGAAGCGATATGAGCCGGATGTGTCCGGCGTCTCACCAACTGTGCACAATGTCATGCAATGTTATTTCCCGCGCGTGCGGCTCCTTGTCATGGCTGTGTCCCTGGTACTTTTTCAAATTATGCGCTGTGCTGTATGGTGCTGTCGGCATTTGCGCCAACACACGCGCGTGGACAAGTACATGTGTATTGTATGCACTAACACATCTTTGGCGCAGAGCTGAAGTATTTCGTTCGTCGCCTCTAAGGACCCCTCTCGCACCACCTCCCCGCGCCGCACCGCCGGCTCGCCTCCGCGCCGCCGCGCCGTTCGCTTTTGGTCTATAATGTTCTCTGATCAGTTTGGATGGACTTTTTTTAAATTTTCTTTCATGGTATTTTGACATTTTTTTTTTCTTTACCTTCAAGATAATTAAGTGAGGCGGTGCTTCACTTGCTTCACCTGGATAACCGCCACTGCCAGGAGCACGTGGGTGGCTGATTCGTCCTCCGCCATGCAGCCTCTGCACAGGGGACTGTCGGTGACACCTATTGTAAACAAGTGTCTGTTGAGTGGGCAATGACCCGTAAGAAGTCCTACCGCCATACGCAGTTGACCTCTGTGGAACTTTTTAAATGTACGGCGTACGGCAGCAATAGGGGAGCCGTACGAAAAATACGGTAATTCTTATAGCTGTGTTTCTTTATGACGTTATCACGTAAAACTATCGTCCGTAAACCGACTTTACAGACAACCAATTTTTTTTTCAGTCTTAGTTACTACACCGGTACACTTGAGTTCGTCACAAATTTTATACAAAATTTTTAACAAATAACTTTCGGGGTCCAGCCATTACAAGGGACGAATAATTGACTATGTTCTAACCAAAGCAATAATAAACACACTTACCCTATTAAGCGAATTGTCAATAAACTAAAATAATTTTTTTTTTCAAAATTCTGAGTGGCATTTTGGCCAAAATACTTAAATTGAGCTTCCGTGTAATTGCGATCTTTTATATAAGTATCTATTTTAACATTTATCACAATTCCACCGCCAGCCCTATTTTTTTTTTACAATCTACATACATAAATAATATATTTTTTGCATAAGATACTAGCGCGCTAACTATAACGCCGCTGTGTCCAGGTGTGAGCCACGGCGACGACCTGTTCCACATCTGGAACTTCCCCGGCCTCGAGATGGAGCGAGAGGACGACAAACAGATGCGGGAAATACTCATCGACATGGTGTACTCTTACGCATCTACCGGGTAAGTTGGACTTTTTGCTAAAAGTTGTGGTCGGTGTTGTGCTGTAATTGACAAGAGTACCTGTAGCACAACTCCGATTACTCTGCTCACCCTGATTGTCGGGATACAGCATGTTGTATGCATGTATGTGGTGGTCCGCGTCTTCGATTGCCTCCTTCACCTACTGCCAGTGCGCCCGGATATGTTCTGTGAGTGAAGCCACTGCAAGCTACGCTTTACATCTTCTGTGGCCGTGATGTCAGCCCTCGGTGAACTAGTGAACACCTCGGTGAACTAGTGAACACCTCGGTGAACTAGTGAACACCTCAGTGAACTAGTGAACACCTCGGTGAACTAGTGAACACCCCGGTGAACTAGTGAACATGGTAAACTAATGAACACCTTGGTAAACTAGTGAACACAGTGAAATAGTGAACACGGTGGAATAGTGAACACGGTGAACTATTGAAAACCTCGGTGAACTAGTAAACACGGTGAACTAGGGAACACGGTGAACTAGTGAACACCTCGGTGAACTAGTGAACACGGTGAACTAGTGAACACCTCGGTGAACTAGTGAACACGGTGAACTAGTGAACACCTCGGGGAACTAGTAAACACGGTGAACTAGTGAACACCTCGGTGAATAGTGAACACCTCGGTGAACTAGCTGGCATGTCAGTGCTTCCCTTTACTCTTGCCGGCTACACCAAACAGGACGGACACACGAACTATTTCCACAGCCGCCTCGACCGACTTCATTTAGTGCAGTGGTAACAATGCGGGTCGCTCTACCAACTACGTAAGGTAAGAAGGGAAGGGACCTACAGTTTTACGTGGAATCCGAACGACGGTCAGCCTCGGCGGTCAGCCGGTCGCCCCGACCGCACCCGATGTTGCTTAATTTTAGCGATGAGATGCCGTGGCATCGCCCCACCGAGCTATCGAGGTTGATGGACAACAACTCAAATATTACACACTCATTCAATACAATTTACCTATACTACTTACATTCTAGAAGAACTAACAATTACATACTATACAAAATATTGGATCTTCTAGAAAAGCGGTTTCCAATTAATATATTAAAATTAAGGTACCCCTTAAGTAGCGAATTTTTTGATACCCACGTTCCCCTGAGTAAAATGTTTAATAAAACAATTTAAATATGGTTGTTATTTTTACATAGGTACCTACTAATGTAGTTTATCCATTCATCAGTGTAGATTATTATTTTCAGTAATGAGATAAGTGGGCCCCATGTACCCCTTCTCATGAGCTCGCGTACCTCTGAGGTACGCGTACTACTATTTGGGAACCGCTGTTCTAGAACACAAGCCATTACTTAACCCTCTGATGGTAAACTATATAAAATTCACGCAATTCTTCAAAGCATCTCTAACCCTCAAGAGGCTGGAGATTTATTGAAGAATTTTTCATACGTCACGATGGTTGTTAGTCGCAAAGCCGCTAAAAGCATTAATAAAAGGTTAAAGTAATAAAAATTGTCGGCGGTATTCCTTTATTTCATCCTTATTCGTTACCTTATCATATTCAATTTTAACCCTTAGGAAACCACTAATGAATATACATTTGCCAACAACAAAACGAACCTTGAGAATGGCGACTCATGGCGCATTTTTACTAATAGGTTTTTTACAAGTTTATTAATTAGTGGCACCGAAATGGTTAAAATAACTATAATATATACAGAAACCTATTCACAAGAAAGGACATATCACAATATGACACCAATTTACACTGTTATACAGAGTTGAAAACAATAATTACGAAGGTATGCGTCGGCTGAAGACTGTAAATTTTGGCGCTTTGCAAAATGTCCAAGCAAACTCTATTCTTAGAAAATATTTTTGGGTTTATCCTTTTTCGGAATAGGCAAAGGCCACGACAGCTATAAGGCGCACCACGCTTTTTGACGCCCCAAGCCCCCTTTGAAGGTTATAGGCAGTTACTGATAATAGTAAAATTATATTAGCCTATAGCTGTGCCCGCAGCTCCGCCCGCTCTCATATTTGACTTCTCTGCTAACCTCCTAAACCATTTAACGTGATGAAGAGTAGCCTATAATTGATGGGAAGAACCAAGCTATCCGTAGAACCAAACTGTATTGAAATCGGTTCAGTGGTTCTCGAGAGAGTTGGATTTTATTAAAGGTACGGATGTTTGCGACTACGGCTATTTTCAAGAACACAACCGGCCTAAGCACTTTGTAAGGAGCTCAAATTTACAATCGGGGGCCAACACATGCACCAGTAGAAAAGCAGAGTAAATAAAACGAGCCGGCACAAGCTGAAGATCTAAACATCTCTCACGCCATCTATAACTCATCTCTAAAGCCTCTCAACTAATACAGTCAAACCCGCTTAATACGATCCCGGTTAATACGATTTCCCGCATAATACGATCTTTTGTGCTGGTCCCTTCATTTTACGAACAAATTTTTCCCGCTTAATACGAACCCAACCCGCTTTAAACGATCTTTTGGTGACGAAGGTCGCCGGCTCAGGGCTCGGGAACGCTGCGAGCTCGGAGCCGGAGCTAGTACGCATTCCGGTGCCGCCCGCGCATGTTCTGTCGGTGTAGCACATCGTCACTCGCCGCGACTGTCGAACTGTATCGAAATTAACACTTGTGTGTATCCTCCTTTGTGCCATGACGGCCAATATTAAACGACAAGCACTCTCACTTAGTGATAGAAGATGTTGTCCAACTAAGGCGATATCTTTGTTCGATTGATTCAGTGATTGATGTGATTGATCAGTGATGATGCTCTTAACAAACTAAACTGCATAGAAAGCTATTCATTTCTTAACACGTAAACGATTGCGAAGATTGATTTATGTCAGAAATACAATAAACAGAATTTAAAGTGTGTACTTTGCATGATTTTAACTCTTCCCGCTTAAGACGATTTCCCGCTTAAGACGATTTTTGCGCCCATCCCCTTGAGAATCGTATTAAACGGGTTTTACTGTATATTGATGATTTAAAAATGTTTTATTATGGAACACTTCCTCAACATAGTTGATTGCATGGTTAGAAAATTTATAACAAAAATTTAATATAAATATGTTTTTTAAACTGCTTAGAATAACATAATTAAATTATGGTTAAAAATAGAAACAACAATTTATTATTATTAATTAAACTTTTAATAATCTATTATCGCTTCTTTTTTCAATGACTTGCTATGAATATTTACAAATGGCAACATTAGCCACAGAAAATATAAAATTACACTCTACTACGGGGGCCTGATCTCTGCGCCTACTAACCTAAACACAGTTTTTCATATCCTTAATATTCTGGTATTGCACCAACCACAGAACATAAAAAACGAGTACAAGTGTAGCGTGACGCACAGCGGGTCGCGTATCACAAGTAAGCGTATCTCCGCGCACTTGATCTCCTTCCATATCAGTTGCCTGTGATCATAACTCACACATCCATATGTTGTTGACACCCAACTTCTAAGAAGACATCGTTTTTCGAAATCTTTCCTGTGTGGAACGGCGAAAATATGGAACGGTCTTCCGGTGAATGTGTTCCCTACCACCTAAAACCTGGAAAAAGGCGTGTCAATAAATAAGACGACCTTTTTGTCCGCCTCATAGCCGGCATGGCGCCTCTCTGAGCGTGGTTTCGCGATGAATGGTGTTATTGGCTGTGTCTGATCTTCCGTTGAAGTATTGGGCAGAGACACCCGCGCCGGCTGTCTATAAAAAAATATTTTGTACGGGGACTTGGTGACACTGGTCTTCATGCTAATATAATATGTATAATATATTTCTACTAGTTTTTTATGTTCTTTGGTGCATGGATGCAATGACTACAAAGTGTTCACAAAAATAATATTTAATGATTTGTTTTTTAATTGCTTAAACTTACATACTTAACTTAAGCATAGTTTAACTTTTAACAAGAATTCAGTGTAATGTTAGATGTATCGGCAGTATTTGTAAGGGCACACTTAATAATTTTCTGTTTAGACTTTAGATCAATAAGCAAAAATTTTAAGCAAAACGTGAAACATATTATCGCATGCAAGGATAACAATATTCTATATATATATATATAGTATATGTATATAAGGTGTTTCGTTAGTCATGTCATTAACATCGGGAGGGTTACATACACACTCAAATAAACACGTTACGCAAAAAAACCATTATATGTTTTAGCATTACTTTTCGAGAAATTTAACAAAACATGTTTGCTACCTATACATTAACCTGTGTGTAACAGTAGGTAATTTGCATTGTACTGGATCAATGACCGTACTATGTTCAAACGCAGAACAGCTGTTTGTTGTAAGTGAGTCACAAGGTCACTATGATTGGTTTTTACAGCTACTTATTTGATAACATTTTTTTGCTAGGAGAAAAAATGCTCCTATATACATATGTTTTTTTCTTACGTAGTGTTTATTTGAGTGTGTATGTAACCCTCCCGAAGTTAATGACATGACTAACGAAACACCTTATATAGGTCTTTCAAAATTAGTTCAGAGTACGCTAAGGGGGGGTTCTGTATCATATAGGGAGTAAAACCTATATAAATTTTTTGGACCTTGGGCTTTTTTTTTATGTAAACTATTTTTTTATGTATTTATATAAAAAAAAGGTGGTTGATTTTTATAGCCTAATCGATTCAGTTTCATAGCAGTAACAAAAAAGTCTTCATCACCATTATGATCTAACACGTGTAAGTTGGTAAAAAAAATCAAATTCTTTCTATTCCATACTAATAAAACTAAAATTGTGGTTTTTCACAATTTCTGAAAGAAAGAGATCTATGTGTTGGAAGACTTTTTTGTTCCTGGCATGAAACTGAAACGATTACTAAAAAATTTTTTTTTTACATTTTACATAAAAAAAAAATTCTTTGTTCTTCAAAAGTGATCTATTTCCGATACAGAACCCCCCCTTAGCGTACTCTGAACTAATTTTGAAAGACCTTATATATGCGAGAAGGACTAGTGAACATGAAAAGAACATTTTTACTTAACACACTGAAAATTACTCGGGAAGCCAGTATCAGTTATTTGGACCAAAGTAGAGTTAACATTTTACTTTAAAAAGTGCAGTTTAACTGCTCTTTTTAAACTAGGCTTTCCAACTAAGTTTGAAACGCACTGAGTTTCGACATATGCTTACATAGACTGACTGATATATCTAAATTGAGTTTTAAACTTCTTCGAACAAGAAAATTGGCTTAAAACTGAGCTTTGCATGGTTTAAAATTATAGAGCGACAAAGCTGCGACAAAGCTTGAAATAAACGTGGATGACGTTTGTGCGAGGGCGCTGCTGCAGTATTAGGGTTGTCAATTTTGAAAATTTCCTTACACTAGGGGAAAATATCGCTGCAAAAGAAAATGTATGTATAGTACCTATAAGGTAGGTAGGTACTTACTATTTTTTATTTTATTATTGAATTTTAGGAAGACTTGCTCACTAATAAAATAACAGATAGACTTCTGCTAACAACACCACAGACTAAGAAGGATATTAAAGTACGCGTGAACGGGTGAAACGCGAGACGTTCATCTGGCAACACTGTGGCGGCGTTAGTTCCGCTGTCAGCCACGTTCATTTCAAGCCTTGTCGCACTATAATGTTCAGTTAAGGATTTTTTATGGTCTAGTGCAGAGGTTCCCAACCTGTAGGTCGCCATCACGTCTGAGGCATTATGGTCGGGGCAAGAATATATATTTTGTTCATTAATCTATGTGCGATGGATGACTCGTCGTGAAATTTGAAATCTGCGGACAGTATGACGCGCCCCATCTGTCCTTCGGTTGCAATAGTTTATTCAACAACTTTCGGAAACTTTCACACTTCAGTAAATTTATGACTTTTTTACCCTTAAATACATCAAATATGTTCATAGAATATAGAAGTCAAGGGAGGGGCGAAACAATTTAAATATATCGAAGGAGTCGTAGTGTAAAAAAGGTTGGGCACCCCTGCTCTAGTGTACAAACATTCAAGAAAAGTTGCGAATTTCCCTTAACACCATTGAATTAAACAGTTTATATTAAACATTTAGAAACCTTTAATTTGTACCTTGTCTGTCACAATAACTAGTTAGTGCGGGTTTAGAATAAAATAGAAATTCTTTATTTTTCCTGCAATGGAAATGAACAAAAATGCGAAAATGTTTTTTTTTTATATTGTTTTTCGATAGTTGTAATGTATTTAAATACACCTTACCATAATCATATAAAAACCTTTTCTCAGAACTACAGGCAGAATGATAACATCTAAAAACGCAGAGTGCATGTGTGTGACAAGGTTCCATTGTATGTCTCCACTTTTATACCTGATTCAGAACAGGTAGGCACACCATACAATATCTCGACATCCAATATCTAAACATACAATAAAAGTTCGCCTTTACGTAAAAACAGTACAACATAGATGCTACACATTTATTTTTACACTAAACAGTGAAAAAATTGGTACCGCTGCTGACATATAAACCTGCGAAAGATTTGAGATTATGCCCTTGCCCACATCGAGGTATACTTACTGCGTACTAGAGAGAGCATATTAGAGGGTTACTCGCGCGTAAATTCACTTCCGGAGTATTCAGGGTTTTTGAAATAGATTGTTTGAAATCCATAGAATCCAACTCCCCTTGCATCGCCGTGCAATTGGTATAAATGCGCGACGGTCGCGCCCACTGTCGTCTGAAGCAGAGTTGCGACTGATATCCGTTTCCGTCGCAAGTTAGTCTTGTCAGCTCTCATCGCGAACGCACGCGCTCTAGTTTTGCGGTCGATTAAACGCCAGATTGAAGGCGAAGCCACACTGGCCGACATTGCTTCGAAATTGCGGTTGATTGTTGTAAATAATACGAGGTATCGGATGGTCCAACCTCTCTCTCGCCGCGCGCTAACCACTGACAGTTCGTGCTGCGGCGACGGACGCCGTACGCATACACCGTCTACCACTCGTTGAATTAAGGTCTGGGGCCCCAGTCGTGCAAACGCGTCATCGAGGGACCGCCGAGACGTGGAGGACAGCGCCGCAAATTGTAAGGTGAGCGACCAAGCGGCCTTTGGTCGGTCTACCCCGAACACAGGAAAGTATTTTCGATAAGGGCACATGGTGCACGAGCCCGGGGCCCCTGGCTTGATGAGTGCCCCAAACTGCCGACGTCGTCGTTTACACCGAAAAAGAGGAGGAGCAAAATTTTTTGTGTATTTTACAAAAGAATTGTTGTTAAAATTTATAAATTTGAATGTAAATCGGAAACATAATGTGATTTCTAAATATTTTTTAAACAGTGACCAAAATTTTCAGAAAAATACATAGAGTAAAATGTCTTAATGAATTACATAAAATGTACACAAATATTTAAATAACTTTATAATATTCAAGCCACAAAATAAAAGTACATACTGATGTTTCACATGTTTCTTTTACTTTCTGAAAGGGCCCCCAAATGTCCCCCAGTAAATCAAGCTCGTACGATCAGTGATCGACTATCCCCGGTATGGCTGAAAGTTAGTCAACTCACTTTGGTCACCTCGTCACCGTTCCCTGTTACTAGTCTCGGAACACTATTTTTAACTGCATTAATATAAAATGCTCTCTCTAGTACACAGAACATGTACCTCGAAGCTTGAGAATTGTTAACATGTGTATGTAATTAGCCGGATCCGAGCTCACCATAGCGACCTACCGCGAAGAGTTACCCCTTATCAACATATTCATATAAGGTCTTTCCATACTATCTGCAAATATTTTAGGAGGGATACACACCCATCATTATAAATGTGTTAAGCAAAATATAATAATATATATATTTTTAGCATTCGTTGTCGAGAAATCGAGAAATTTTACTAAGTATATTTACGGTCTAATTAGGAAAACGTGCCACTGGGTATCTAAACAGCTGATTATTTGAAGTCATTTACTGTCATAACCACACGCCGCGTCGTGCACTCATTGCCTCTCCTTTAGCTCACGCGGTGAGATGAGAGTCAATGACCTCAAATAATCAGCTGTTTAGGTACCAAGTAGCACGTTTTCATATATTTCATTCCTAGAGCATAGACATGCTATGTTAAATTTCTCGAAAACTAATGCTAAAAATATTTAATTTTAAACATTTATTAACGTGTTTATTTGTACCAAAATATTTGCAGTTAGTATGGAAACATCTTTATATTACAAACGTAAGGATATGCCCACACGATGAACTCAAAAATGTACTCACTAAAGTGATAGTCGAAAATAATGTTTATAACATTATTCAATCAACCTAATCTCAAATTTACTAATTTGCCAAATAAAAATAATCTAAATATATAATTTTAATGCCAATAATATAATAGTATGCCATATTCAGTTTCCAAAGAATATTTTGGTAATTTTAGGCATTCTTTGAGTTCATTTATTGAGTTCAAATGGGCAAGTCCTTACATTATTAATAAATAAGTTGGTGCCTTCAACGGAGTGTTTGGAACACTGAGAAGCTTGCCAGAGCGTACTTCGAGGAACATTGTAGAACTAGCCCCGGCGAGCAAGTATAGTCTCCGGCAACTAGTATTTTCATTTGGCGGCGACAAAAGTTGCCGTGCTGCGCCAGGGCTTACTACTGGAACTGCATGTGATTTACCCAATTTGTTGTCCCACTCGACTTGCCGAAAACATTAATAGTGCAACTCGCTTTGCCCAAAACATTGATGGCCCATCTCAACTTTTGTCTGCATTATTCGCCCCATGTGTTTCTCCACTTCCGAAAGGTTAGTTTGCAAAGAATGCTGCACTGCATTAAACCTGCCTTGTGTGTTTACGTTTTATGGTGTACAATAAAGTAACTTGTTGAAAAACATGGATGGTCCAACTCGACTTGCCCAAAACATTGATGGTCTGTCTCAACTTGCCCAAAATTTGAATTTGAAAATACTGATTGTGCAACTCAACTTGCTGAAAAAAGGTATTGCCAGAAAGAGCGCTTGAAAAAAAAAAGCCAAAACCGAACTATGCATGGGCTGTTGCACAGGTGGATAAAAAAATTCCAAACGAGAAAATTTTCATATCTTTCAGATCTCAAATAGGATTCGAACCAGCGACCTCCAATTCTGGCTCTATTTGATTCGACTGAGCTATCAAAGCTTGTTAATAAATGTTTACTTTATCCTTCACATCATGAATAGATGCTTACCAAAGAGCTGACTCACGTGGACTATCCCAAAATGATATATTCCAACCGCCACAGATGAAAGACTCTGAACTTAGCGTAAATTTGTCGCGTTGTGGTCATCTTTTGCAGCAGGTTTTTAGAATGGTGTCAATACTAATATGGCGAGTTTTATCTCACATGTTTTTTTATGTTATCCGCTATGGGTGGCTGAGTCAGAGGGGTCAAAGCACATGCTCCGACCAGCCAATATCACCTCCGAGGTGCCATATCGGAGAATTCCCTTTGGATTGCTGGCTATACTGGACTAGAGAACACAGCCGAGGCTGCTATGCGGGCATCTTACATCCAGTATGGTGGTGTCGGCTACAATTTCCAGTTCACATGCATTTCCAGTTCGGCAATCTTGTAAATTCCAACATTTCCACTATCAAGAGTTTAAAATGGCTCCACGACACCTCAAACCTGCGGCTGCGTGAACGGTTGCGTGCTCACCGCGCGCACGTTCTGTACGACGATCGTGCAGAGTTGCTTGACGCGCTCGTACGGCGCGTCGTGTGCGACGACAGACTCCAGCATTTCGAGACCACCCTCGTTTCGTATTAGCTTGCAGTACTTATCCGCTGCGGAGGAAAAATATCGATTATGACTCTTATACAGTATGTAATAAGGCAGTGATCGGAAAAAGCGGCGCTAATTTACCTACAGAGGAAGAACATAGACAAAATAAACCCTAACAATGGAGACTTCCTTAGTCCTTATAAAATGAAGTTATATTTTTTTTACAGTCCTTTTTTTTAATGTCCCACTGATTTGCACAGACCTTTCCCAATGATATGGGAAGTGATATGATAATATTGTTTATTGTTTATTGTATAATTTCATCCATAGGTAGGTAACCTACGCTTGGACTTGTCGAAAATTCCGCCAGTTCTAAATTCAATGCGAAGAAGAACTGACAAACAAACTTCGCAAGTCACAATGTTTTGTTAGTACCTTATAAGTATTATATTATAGTAACTTACAAATAATTAACCTATACTACCGCTCACAAGAGCATTAATATTTACAGCATAAACATGAATACTGAAGAATCTTACCACACTGCCTATTTAAATTACCTATATCTGGTGTATAGTGCCATCGTCAATTTTGATATTTCATATTATATCAAGTCAAATAAAACAATTAGTTTACGTTTATTACAAAGAAATGTAATAAGTCATATGATAATATCATATGATATGATAATATCATATGATATGATAATATCATATCACTTCCCATATCATTGGGAAAGGCCTGCAACGCCGGTTACTCTGCTTACCCCGATTTTCGGGATACGGCGTGTGGTGTTTATGTATGTAAAGGAAAGGGCAAACCAGTAGCGGCTTCCAGAAGGTCAACTTTGTGAAACCTGCCCAAAGATAGGACTAAACCTTTCTCAATTTTGGGAGCAGCAAAGGATTGGGAATTGTTGATGGACACACATGAGAAGAATTACCAAATGCCTTCGGAAATCTGTACCACAGCATTAAGACCGGATATACTCATATTCTCAAAAGCGACAAAGCATGTAGTACTTTGTTGAACTTACAGTTCCATGGGAAAGTAACATACCGAAGGAACACAACATCAAACTTAACAAGTACTGCAACTTAGTAGACCAGATTGTGAGAAACGGATTCAAGACTGATCTCTTCGCTGTGGAAGTCGGAGCAAGAGGACTACCAGCGAAGTCGCTCTACAGTCTCTTCAAGAATCTAGGGCTGCCAAGATCGACGCTAAGCTCATATATGGAGAGAGCTTCGAAAACGTCACTGGAAGCATCCTACAGAATATGGATAGGTAGAGAGAGGGAGGTCGAGAGCGGGACTGGTGGTTTCCCCGCGTCCTAGTCAACGCAGACTAGCTGACGAGGGCTCGATGCGAGCCAAAACGTGAAGCATGCGCGCGAAATTTAGAGTGGCCACTCGCTAGTCCCGGCCTCGATTAACACCCTCCTCAACTGCCGATGGGCCCGGATATGTTCGGTGAAGCCATCGCAAGCTCAGTTCGACACCTTCCTATGTAAAAAAGCAACAACTGACGGTAGACTGTGGTGAGGTTGGCGAGCGCCCACGCGGCCCAGTGCTGGCACTGCGGCGTGTGGTGAGCGTGCAGCAGACTCAGGATCGGCCGGAAGCTGCGGTAGTTGATGTTGCGCTCGGCGCTCAGGTCCCAGCCCTCGACGGCGGCGACGAGCCGCTCGAGCACCGCGCCGCGCGCCGGCTCGCCCGCCGGCCACGCCGCCGGGCCCTCCGACGCGATGTGCGCCAGCACACCGCCCGCGTTGTAGCTCACCTGACAGACAAAACTCTACATTTTATTCATTAGGATTATAAAGGGTTTTCCAATAGGGGCGGGTCGATGTTCAAAAGGAATAAAATAAGCTGTGTGTGAGGTATTAACGAATTTCTTTTTTTGTTTGAAAGGTCCATGTATGCCATTTATGTGTGGAATATGACATCATTCAAATGTCCGCCACGGCTTCCCACGGTGGCAAGGAAAAATCTAAAAAATATGGACCAATGACGCCACCGGCCCAAAATCCACACCAAACAGTAACTTTTTGTGGATGCATTGCCACTTAGTGAACCTCATGTGGGTTGGCCTCGTCCCATATACGGCAATTTTGCTTGTTAACATAGCCATTCATCAAAAAATGTGTCTCGTCGCTAAAAAAATATTTTTCAGCCAAAATTGGGGTCCTCTTCCAAACGCTCCGAAGCCCAGGCAGCGAACAAACGGCGTTGTCTATGGCTATTAGGTTTGAGCTGCTCAATCATGTAACTTGACATGATGATTTGGCATCAGTTACTGATTAATGAACAACTGATTTGACAGTTGCCGCCAAAACAACATGGCCGCCACAGCCTGTCAACATCGACCCGTCCCTATTGGAAAACCCTTAACATATATTTTTTTAAATAATCTATATAATCTGTATCTGTGTAATATAAACTAATCGGATATATGCAGCATTAAAATTCAAGTTCTATTTGGCTCGTTTACAGCACAAATATGTTTATGCACAATCAGAGAACAACTAATTATTTCTACTAGATCATACTCTTTTTCACCTCAATAAGCACTAAACCCAAAACGGGCAGCATGCAATATGGTTTTCAAATGCTGAGTTGGCCCCCTTTTCTCCTATCATTTGTTTCTAAATTGTTATCTAATATATAAGGATAATAAGGTCGGCTAGATTGTAAAACTTTGAAAAGGGGGTTGTAAACTGGTTTTGATTATTAACCTCTTCGTCGCTATGCCAAAATGCTCTGCGAGATTCTATCCGCAAGGCACATAATCGTTTTGTGTTATCATCAGTTCTGTTGAAATGGTTCTCGCCGAAAAAAAAGTCTTACCTTCATACAGCGTGGTCCTTACTCATCCCGCAATGTTTAAAACAAAGACAGAAGGCCCTAACACAATAGTCAGAAGAATTTGGGTACCTCAATTACTAAGTCACCCCACAATGTTCATAATAATGACAGAAGCCTCTGGGTACCTCGATGCATAAGCCACCCCACAATGTTCATAACCATGACAGAAGCCTCTGGGTACCTCGATGCCTAAGTCACCCCATAATGTTCATAACAGTGACAGAATCTTCTGGGTAGCTCTATGCCGAAGTCACCCCATAATGTTCATAACAATGACAGACTCCTCTGGGTACCTCAATGCATAAGTCACCACACAATTTTCATAACAATGACAGAATCCTCTTGGTACCTCAATGTCTAAGTCACCCCACAATGTTCATAACAATGACAGAAGCCTCTGGGTAGCTCGATGCCAAAGTCACCCCATAATGTTCATAACAATGACAGACTCCTCTGGGTACCTCGATGCATAAGTCACCACACAATGTTCATAACAATGACAGAAGCCTCTGGGTACCTCGATGCATAAGCCACCCCACAATGTTCATAACCATGACAGAAGCCTCTGGGTAGCTCGATGCCTAAGTCAACCCATTCACCCCATAATGTTCATAACAATGACAGAATCTCTGGGTAGCTCTATGCCAAAGTCACCCCATAATGTTCATAACAATGACAGAATCCTCTGGGTATCTCAATCTAAGTCATCCCACAATTTTAATAACAATGACAGAAGCCTCTGGGTACCTCGATGCATAAGTCACCCCACAATGTTCATAACAATGACAGAAGCCTCTGGGTACCTCGATGCATAAGTCACCCCACAATGTTCATAACAATGACAGAAGCCTCTGGGTACCTTGATGCATAAGCCACCCCACAATGTTCATAACAATGACAGAAGTCTCTGGGTACCTCAATGCCTAAGTCACCCCACAATGTTCATAACAATGATAGAAACCTCTGGGTACCTTTATGTCTAAGTCACCCCACAATGTTCATAACAATGATAGAAACCTCTGGGTACCTCTATGTCTAAGTCACCCCACAATGTTCATAACAATGATAGAAGCCTCTGGGTACCTCGATGCCGTCGCGCGTTGAGTTGAGCAGGTCGTAGAAGACGCTGAGCAGGTGGGGTGTCATGATGTGTCTGCGGAGAGGCGGGTTCTCCGCAACGTTGCCCAGCAGACCCATCATGTTGCGGAGCAGGTCGTCCATGTTGGGGAAACTCTGCGGGGTTGTATGCGTTTATTATTTAGCTGTCATATTGCAGTACGACTACGCTTGAGCTCGCAGTTGTACTATCTCCGTCAGCGTGAAGTCAATAGCTAAAACAAAAAACTCCTTTAGACCAGAATGGACAGGTATGTAATACCTTATATAAACTCTAATCAATAAGTATTCATGTATAGTTTTTAATTAACTAATACATACTTATATAATATAGTATATTATATTTATATGCATTATATTATATTTTACATTCCCACACTCAAGTCTTTTGCTAATACCCACTTATATTTTACAACATACTACTCTCAAACATTCAAAGGTTGACTGCAAGAAACCCCTATAAGGAATAAGTTCGCCTTTGCCCCTCATGTTAATTATGATGACGTTATCATGACATACGTAACGTCTGGTACACACGGACACCAGACGTCGGCTCCAGAAACTCCCGCAGTCCCTGAAGAAGCCCATGACGTAGCGGGCGAAACGTCGACTTATTTATGTCTTTAAACCTACTACTGTTAATACGGAAACTTAAAAATGAATAAAATTGTGACAAGTTCGAGTTCAAGTCTTACTGCCATATGAATACTTAATACACAATAAACAATTTGGAGAAAGACTGAGTCACTGAGTTGAGATTAAGAAGCGATGTGAGTACGTTCTATGTATACGGGCCTAATCTTAAAAATGCCTCCTGGCAAGGCGCGCTCACCCGGAGACAGGAGAGGAACAGATTGAGCCCGTTCATTCTGAGGAAGCGTTCACAGTTGTCCGGCATCTCGTCCGTCATGTTCCAGAGCGTGGACCAAGCCATCTCCAGCATGTTGTCGCACTGGTTCACGTCCAGCCGCTCCGATATTATGCTCAGCATTTTCTGCAAACATATTTTTTTTTCGGGCATTGTATTGAAGAACATTATGACAGTGGAATTTTGCAGCAGAAGCAGGGATGTATCCTGAATTCATGACAGTGGCACGCTGAGATCCGTTGTCTCTGCCTACCCTACTGGAAAACACAAATGGCGCTATGTATGTATTTTTTTTATGTGTTAACTTCTATACTGGGGTTAACTTCTATATGGGGTTTTCTGGGACTGGAGTGAATTGCGATTTGGTAAGTTTCACAGTGACGATAGCTACGCTCGCAAGTGATGTTTAAAAATCAATATTGAGGCTTGGCACTTTTTTATTTAAAAAAAAAATAATTGTGTAGCACTACTAGTCTATTGTTTATTTTATGAGTGCTTTGGGGGCAAGTGCCCCTTCCACTACTCTCCACGATGGCTACGCCCCATTGCACATCGTTGATGTTTATTTAATAATTTCATTTAATTTGCTGTTAGTTGATAACATTTTTTTAAATTTATTACTATGCATTTCTGGATTAACCATGTTTTTAGCGGGGATTACTGCTAATGAATATGATAAAAAAATTAATTAATGCTTAATATCAACATTATAAGACAAATTAGGATTAATAATAAGAATTTTAAGTATAGGTTATAGAACTTTAGCTTTTTTTTCATTTATCTCATGCAATATTTAATGCTTTATATTTACAGGGTAAATAATAGATTTTGGTAAATAGGATATTCAACCCTTTTAACATGAATACAACTTATTCTTATTTCCCTTTTCAACGAAACACCGATATTAAATGAACTGTTATTTTATTAATTAATTAATTTATTAAATGAACGCTTATTCCATGGGGAGTACTCGGAGGAGCTGTTTAACGTGCTTCCGCCGTCCCATTTCCACCTCCGCACCACGCGCACTGGGCAGGGATTGCATCCCTATACGCTGGACTTACCGCGCATGCGTACCAATCGATTCTGCAGATCTTTCCTGTACAGAACCGGTAAACTCTGGAACGCTCTCCCTGCTCATATATTTCCCCCCAAGTACAGTCTCGGGTCCTTCAAGAGGCGCGTGAATGGGCACCTGTCAGGCCGGCATGGCATTCGCAACCCCCGAATACGACCGAATGTCCATGGGCGCCGTTAGACACCTCATGGGTGCCTCTGCGCCATATGTCGAGCTTTGACTTTATAAATATATATATTTTTTAATTAAATACTAACAACTTTTTGTTGCTTTATTTTTATGTAAAACACATATTTTATTAATAATAATAAAAAAGCACATTTATTAATGAAATATTTCGCCCCGATGTCGGTGGCGTCTTCAGTCAGGTGAGAAATAATGATTTGATAGATATGTTTTTTAATATTTTCTTCTTTTTTTATTATTTTTTATATAGAAATAGAAAGCAAATGATGGTTTTATGGATACATGGTGAGTGGATGAACGTAAATTAATATGAGTTATGTATGAGATGTGAAAGGTATACTGGTGATGTATGTTTAATTTAGTGAATGACGTTGAGGCCTGGTGAATGGTATGAGCCAAGGATCCATATGTATGAAGTTTCATGGGTACGCAACTCTATTTCAGGGAGGGGAGTTGAGAATGATTTTACCAGCACACGCCAGATCACACCAACTGACATTTAACAACTGCTTCCACGTCCGTATCATAAAATCATTCTCACCTCCCCTCCCTGAAATAGAGTTGCGTACCCATGAAACTTCATACATATGGATCCTTGGCTCATACCATTCACCAGGCCTCAACGTCATTCACTAAATTAAACATACATCACCAGTATACCTTTCACATCTCATACATAACTCATATTAATTTACGTTCATCCACTCACCATGTATCCATAAAACCATCATTTGCTTTCTATTTCTATATAAAAAATAATAAAAAAAGAAGAAAATATTAAAAAACATATCTATCAAATCATTATTTCTCACCTGACTGAAGACGCCACCGACATCGGGGCGAAATATTTCATTAATAAATGTGCTTTTTTATTATTATTAATAAAATATGTGTTTTACATAAAAATATGTCGAGCTTACAATAAAAAAAAATAAAAAAGAAACTATACGAGTAATACTCACCGCGACAGCTCCGCACTTGCCCAGGAAGGACTTGTGGGCGTTCTCCACCTGGCACGCGAGAGAGTTGAGCAGGTAGATGCCCATCCGGCGCACGAACTCCTCCAGCCCGCGGTTCAGCACCCCCGTCATGAGCACCATGGCCATCTTCTCGTATATGAACAGCTGCAATCAATCACATCTATCGAGCTCGTTGCTATAAGTTCACAATTGAGAATTTGCTTTTAGCCCCGTGATTGTCCGATTGATATTATATTAGTGTTTAGAAGAGTGCTTATAACCTGTAGGCGTCGCAAATTTTTAAATATGTTTGAAATCGCAGTTTGTGACTTTTTTTTTTGGGGCCAGCCGGCCCTTCCCGATGTCAATGGATGTAAGCGGTTTGGGGGCGGCCCATTTGTAATAACATGTGTAATATTTGTGTGTAGCCAACATTTGTAATAACATGTGTAATATTTGTGTGTAGCCAACATTTGTAATAACATGTGTAATATTTGTGTGTAGCCAACATTTGTAATAACATGTGTAATATTTGTGTGTAGCCAACATTTGTAATAACATGTGTAATATTTGTGTGTAGCCAACATTTGTAATAACATGTGTAATATTTGGGAAGCCAAGGGGTTATATATATTAATATTTACTTACTGTGCATAAGGGCGACAGGGTGGCTACCTCTCAACTTGGCACTGTCCTTCCACTAAGTCATGCAGCAGGTGCTTGCTTACTTGCTGCTTGATAGTTATCTTGTCCTAATAAATTGCTAAATGTGGTGGCCGGTGTTGTGGTATAATTTACAAGAGAACTTGCAGCACAACACCGACTACTCTGCTTACCCCGATTGTCGGGATACAGCGTGTGGTATTTATGTATGTAATTACTCACTATGGTAATTTAGTCGAATCAATACATTTTTGTTCAATCTTTTCGTGCCCCACCACGCTTCACCACTCAGTGCTTTACCCATTAAACAAGTCCGAAGCTGTTGTTTTAGTTGAGTTTATTAGCTACAGCAAAGTGATATTTCATTGGAGCTAAGATACTACTTTAAAATTTGTTTCGAAATATTTTAACATTCCTGACGGCACCGGGTGCCTTGGCAGTACTTCTCATCGGTTACGGCAGGTGAATACCTACCCACAAAACAATAGCAAGACGTGTAAGTAAAGAAGGGGCAGCGTACCACGTCAGTGGGAATGCTGAAGCGCGTGAGGCCGAGGCCGCCGTTGCGCATCATGGTTACTATTTATCAGTTTTGATTTGTTTAAATGTATTTTTCTTTCTCTTACGCTATATACTTAGTTTTATCTGTAGTGACCTATTAGCGGTGTATGTGCGACCCATTGTACTTTTGTAATTTTGTGTTGATCACACTGTTGGTTATTCTAAATAAATAAAATAAAATAAAACAAATAAAGTACCACGTCAGTGGGAATGCTGAAGCGCGTGAGGCCGAGGCCGCCGTTGCGCATCATGGTCACTATTTATCAGTTTTGATTTGTTTAAATGTATTTTTCTTTCTCTTACGCTATATACTTAGTTTTATCTGTAGTGACCTATTAGCGGTGTATGTGCGACCCATTGTACTTTTGTAATTTTGTGTTGATCACACCGTTGGTTATTCTAAATAAATAAAATAAAATAAAACAAATAAAGTACCACGTCAGTAGGAATGCTGAAGCGCGTGAGGCCGAGGCCGCCGTTGCGCATCATGGTCACTATTTATCAGTTTTGATTTGTTTAAATGTATTTTTCTTTCTCTTACGCTATATACTTAGTTTTATCTGTAGTGACCTATTAGCGGTGTATGTGCGACCCATTGTACTTTTGTAATTTTGTGTTGATCACACTGTTGGTTATTCTAAATAAATAAAATAAAATAAAATAAATAAAGTACCACGTCAGTGGGAATGCTGAAGCGCGTGAGGCCGAGGCCGCCGTTGCGCATCATGGTCACTATTTATCAGTTTTGATTTGTTTAAATGTATTTTTCTTTCTCTTACGCTATATACTTAGTTTTATCTGTAGTGACCTATTAGCGGTGTATGTGCGACCCATTGTACTTTTGTAATTTTGTGTTGATCACACTGTTGGTTATTCTAAATAAATAAAATAAAATAAAATAAATAAAGTACCACGTCAGTGGGAATGCTGAAGCGCGTGAGGCCGAGGCAGCCGTTGCGCATCATGGTCTCGTCCTCGATGTGCTCCTCCATGGCGAGCAGCAGCGCGCTCAACACTCGCCGCTTGGTGCGTATGCTCAGCCGCTCCAGCTCTTTGTCTTTCACCATGTAGAACAGGCTGGCGCTGCAAATTTGATATTTTGTTTAAGAATTTTCTTTTTTCTGATTACACAGGAAGATAGATCTTTGGAAAACATCCTAATAAAAAAAAAATTTTTGGAAATACACTTTGAGCTTTCTTGCGTATTTTCGTAAGAGAAGTGAGTCGTATAGTTCCAGAACCCGCCAAATCCATTTCTCTAAAAAAAGTAGTTATTAACCGTTTCGAATTACGTATTGAATTTGTCACTTTTCTGTCAAGATGTCACGTTCCAAACACAACAAGAACCGCGTTGCGTTCCAATAACCGCCACCTCCTCCTATGAATGGGCTTGTATTTTTCGAGGTGTAGTTTTTCGTCGTACTGTAAACTCGTCCTAAACGAAGTTGGCGGGTTATGGAACTACTGGTTGGCGGGTTGAGTCATACTCAAGTAAGAAAGTAAATAATCATTTTAAGACATAAACTAAGAGGTCACAGCGTGAAACTCAATGTAACAAGCTTTTCAACGGAAGCAAGAAAACAACAGAATCGTCTGAATAAACATATGGAATAAACTGCCCGCAAGGAAGTTATTGAAGCACCCACCATAAGAGTATTCAAAAATTGGCCTGACGAGTATTTAAAAAACAGAAAAAGATAAAAAATAGCGACACCAGTGATCATCATAGACATGGACACAAGTTTATCAAGAAATAATAATAATATATAATAAAGGAGATTTGTAAGTTTCGGGCTCACCTGCCGGATATCTGTACCGTCTTCTCCGACAGATGTCGCCCCATCGAGTGTAGGACGATGTCGAGGGCGCGCTCGATGCCGTGGTTCTCCTCGTAGCGGTACATGAAGTACAAGTCGTTGAGGACGCGCGTGAGGATCTCCGAACGTTCCGAGTACGCACGTGCGGCCGTCAACAGCTGCTCCTGGTTCGCGTCACCCGATATCTGGTGAAAATTGAGAAGACACAGAGTTCATTACTGTGAGAACGTTAGATAGCATTGTTAGAACCACAAAGAATAAAAAACCAGTGCAAGTAGTCTCGTGCGTACCACAACTAAACGTAGTTTCGCTCACTTGATCTCATCTGGTGCCATGTCAAACGTCTGTCATTTCATTACTATCATGGAAAAACGAATTTGTCGGCGCCGGTACCTCAGTGTTGCGAGCGGTCGACTGTCGTTCGTGGTCATAAGCACACGTGGGCGCGGTCGCTACTTGGATGGGTGACTGATGGTAGAGTCAATTGTTGGTGTTGGACTGCCTACAGTAGTAATTTTTTAAGTTTGTTTCCAGGGGTTTGCCGGCTTTTGTTATGTGAAAACACAAGCATTTTGTTTTAGATGCATTTAAGAATGTTATTTATATATGTACATATTAATATATGTTCTTTATTTACTGTTGTGAATGGGCAGTGGCTTAGCTTTCGCCACTAGAAAAAGGTTTGCGCCACAGGTGCAAGACGGGTTAAAGATAAATAAATAATAAAAAAAGAGTTCATATTATCATCAACCTTGACCTTATGGAACGGTTTCAAACAAAAACACTGAGGAGACTATTCAACATTCCCTGGCATATTAGTAACAAACTAAACTGGCATATTGTAGTGTAGGTGAAACGAAGCCACATGTCGCGCTATCGATAAAAAAAAAATATATATATACCAGGATCTCGAAATGATGACAATAAGTGAATAAATCACAAAGCACGAGACCGCACCGAGCGCCATCCGAATGAAACGGCAAGGCACCTCATGGGTGCCCAAAGCTCTCATACAACATTGGTGGAAACCAAATACAACCAGTTAAGCCGCAAAAGGATTTAGGAGTCGTGATATCAGAAGATCTAAAATGGGAAGCGCACATAATTGAGCTAGTGAAGAGAGCAAATTCACTTCTCTATACAATAAGGAAAGCCTTCTCCTCCATCACCGCAGAACTGTTTATGAAACTCTACAAGACACTACTTGAATATGGCTACCAAATTTGGAGTCCATATTTTAAAAAAGATATTGAGCTACTAGAGAGAGTACAGCGACGAGCAACAAAGATGGTATCATCAATTAAAAATAAAACATATGAAGATCGCTTACAGGCACTGGGATTAACAACTCTTGAGGAAAGGAGACAACGAGGAGACATTATAGAAACCTATAAAATCCTAAAAGGATGCTACGATGTACCAAGTCTACAGTCAATGTACGAAAGGAGCACTGAAGAACGTCTTCGCGGTCACTCATTAAAACTAAAATGGCCCACACATAGAACCAACCCCAGGAAGCATTTTCTGACGCACCGGGTCGTAAGGGCCTGGAACAAATTATCTGAGGACACCGTCAGCGCCCCCTCGGTTAATTCTTTAAAAAACCAATTAGACAAAAAAAAACAAAACAAAAAACAAACAAACAAAAATACTTAAAAACAATACAAGTGCACTCATAAATTAATAAACAGAATACACGCACCAGCTGTTAGCTGTCAGTGTTTAAAATAAATAAATAAATAAATAAATAAATGGGTGCCGACAGTGTACAATTAACCAGACTAAAAAGGAACAAGCATCTCAGCTTGACCTCAGGATTTTGATCCCAAACAAGAAGAGGGTAATGGGGTCAATGGACTTCACCCCAGTAAGATCGCAGCGAGAGAAGCAACCAGCATCGCTGTTTATTGCGTCTGGCGGCAGATTGCAGTGGAATCGTGAAAAAACTAAATTATCTTAAGCACATAAAACGAAAATTAAAGCAATTTAAGTTCTACTTAGTTGTAAAATTATGAGATAAATTTGAAAAAATACGCTGAGCTGGTAAAAACTGTAAATGAAAACATTTTAGCATGAAAAAAGTATGAAATGAGCGTACAGTGAGTGCGGGTATATCGTGTCGCTTGCACGCGGCGTGCTGCGTGCCGTAGAGGCCGAGGAAGGCGAGCGGGCGCGCGGCGCGCGACGCGAGGCCGGGCACGTCGCAGCGCGCCGCCTCCGCCGACCACGGCACCGACGCCTCCTCGCGCGCCGCACCTGACCCCGCGAGGTTCGTGCCCGAGATGTCCAGCGAGCTCAGCAGCGTCAGGCTCGTCACCAGCTTGCCGAGCGTCGCGTTGGGCCGCGGGAACTTGCCGTGCCGCTCGTTCGCCTGCGACACGTCCAGGTGCCGCAGCCGCTTGAGCGACGCCATCCACTCGACGAGCGCCGGCAGCCCCGGCACGCCGTGCAGCACCAGCGCCTCCAGCCGCTCGGGACGCGTCGCCGCGAGCCCCGCCGCCGACCGGCACTCGGACAGGTCCAGGTGCGTGAGCCCGTCCAGCGGCGTCAGCTTCAGCACGGGCACCTCCAGCCCGCGCTGCCGGATGGTGAGGCGGCGCAGGGCGGGCGTCACGAGCTCGCGCCCCGACGCGTGCCCCACCACCTGCCCGTGCACCAGCTTCAGCGTCTGCAGCTTCTCCGAGTTATCGCTGATGTGCTGCAACACGTCCGGTGTCAGCAGCTCGCAGTCCACCAGCTCGAGCTCGCGCGGCTTGTGCTCCATGAGGTAGCGGACGCCGACGTCTGTGATCTGCGCGTTGCGCAGCTTCACGACGCGCAACCGGCTCCGGTTGTCGGAGAAGAGGTGCGCGATGTCGTCGTTGAAGCGGCACCGCGCCTGATACGCCTCGATAAACCGCTCGCACACCTCGACCGGTAGGCTCATATCCTCGCGGTTCCGCCGCTGGCCGCTGAGCCGTTCGAATCTGGTGATCGCCTCCGTGTCGGTGACGACCACGCTCATCGCCATGTCGAACAGCGAGTCGGGGCTGTCGAGCGCGCGGCCCGTGCACTCGGTGCACTCGGACATTCTGGAGGCTTCGGTCAGGCCGAGCCGAGCGGCGAACACTGGCTGGAGCTGCTAGGTACTTCTGTTCAACGGATCGATGAAGAGGAAAGTTCGGATTTGGAGCTCAAGACGCGGCGATCGGACATCATTATAGAAACCTCTTCTCAGTGACAATATTGATTTTGCAAGCTATATATCTTTGTAAATTCAAAGTTTTCGCCGACGGAATCAGTTTTTATTTCGCAACAATCGCTCGTACACATAAATATAAAAATAATGGACGAATTCGTAAAGTGACAATTGAACTGTCACTATTTGACAAATGTTTTTAAACTTGGGGAAGCAAAGGTTAACATCCACGATGTGCCCATTCACGGCCAGTGCGTGCAACCACTTCTGGGCGTTCAGTGTTGGTAGGTGCACTGCACTACCGTGTAGGTGTTTAACTTGGCGTGATGAATCCATGGACTGACTGAAGCATTAGTAGCACGAACTAATCACACAACACAGTTCATTATTTTTAAACGTGCACTAGGCTATAGTCTGTTTTTTTGGAAGACGGAGTAAATTGACGTTTGACTGACATTAGAGTATTGCACGCTTTGCACCACTAGTGATTGTAGTCGATGAAAATAGACGACACGAACACGACACGACACACCTTCACACATATTATGCGCTACCTCTGGCGCGGCCTTAAACTTATCATTTTTCTAGCTAGATTTAGCTTAATATGTTGTCAATTAAATCCGCAATTAGGTAAATATTAGAGTTTACAGCATTTCATTAGTTAATCAATCGATAAAAGTATCGATAGCAACTACATGCCAAATTTTCCAGAAACTGGCAACACTCCAAACGTCACTTTCCTCCGTCTTCCAAAAATCGTGTTCCAAAAAAACAGACTATAGAACCATAGACGTATTATTATACGAGTGGCTCGGGATCAATTCTGATGGCTCTTGCTAACAGCTGTGACGTCATAGAGCCGAAAGCGAATCAAGGGAATTCTATATTCGTTTGTTCGTTTAAGTGATTTCGTGGCTCAGAGGTGAGGGTCTAGGACTAGTAGTTTTATGACCTGGGTTGGAATCCTACAAAATCTTTTTGTTTTTTTTTGCTTTTTTTTCTTTTTTAAGCAATGTTACGGTGTTTAAATTGTTTTAGGGTGTTTAGTTTTTTTTCCACCTAAGAATTATTTTCGGAAATACAAACTTGTAACAAAAACGACATGCACCGCCTCACCATTAGGTTAGGTTAGGTTAGGTTCTTTATATTAACCCTGTTTTTTTTAAACCACCAAAACAGTTTGTATATTTCCGAATATTTCCGAAAATAAAGATTACGTACCGTGTGGGGTCGGTACTTAAAATGAATAGCCTCACTGCATCTCTCCCCGTGCATGTCGTAAAAGGCGACTAAGGGATAAGGACAAGATGCCGTGCTAAAGGGCGACAGGCTCGCCACCTCTCACCTTGGCACGGTACTTCCACCGAGTCATGCAGCAGGTGGGTCTTCGTGCCTTACTTGCTGCTTGATCGATTGAATCTTGTTCGAATAATTTGCGAAACGTGGTGGTCGGTGTTGTGCTGTAATTTACTAGAGTTCTTGCAGCACAACACCGATTACTCTGCTTACCCCGATTGTCGGGATTCAACGTGTGTGATATGTATGTATAAAGATTACTTAGGAGGACAACTGTCGGTGAGAGTCATCAGAATTGGCCCCGAGCCATTCGTATTATTATTTTTCTGTGGCTAGAACGCATCTTCTATGCAAGCGGCACATGATAGAACAAAGGAACGCTTGCGCTGTAGATCAGCTGATTGTAAACGCGAAGTGGCAGAAACAAAACGTAACAAAAACGACTTGTATTTTTATTACTTTTGTATAGTATAATATATGTAAAATTAATATAAAAATTTATGTCAAATGAAGGAATATTACTTTTATTATTAAATTGTAATATTTATGTATATAATATAGATCTATATTTAGAATGGCGCTAATGGTTGAGTGTTGAGTGACGAGGTGTCCGTATGTAACCATCATATCTATTGTTTTCTTGAAAATGAAGGTGGAAGAAAAACAAATCCTAATTTCCTAAGTCATTTTCGGTACGGTAGGAGTTAAGGTACCTACCTACTTGTAGGCTGCTCTCTGTCTTCGAAATTTAAAACTTGATTGCTAGTGCTTGGCAACAGTGTCACGCCTGTTTCCCAGTGGGGTGGACAGAGACAACGGATTTCCACGTGCCGCGATCCTGAATTCCTGACACACCTCTGTCATCTATTCATCTCTCATAATGTTCTTCATACAAGCTCCTCGGTTACGGTTTTTTGGAAACTGACACGGTTGGCCACATCACCTACAACATCCGTGACGTCATCCCATAACACTTTGGTGACCTAGGTGCCATGTCATTGCTTCCTTTCAGTTCATGTTGGCTACACTGAACTGGACGGAAAACATGACCTATTTACATAGCCGTTTCGACCGACGTTTTATTCAGTGCGTTGGCACCAACCCGGCCGAGATAAACCCTACCACACCACTTAGTAAGGTAAGAAGGGAGAGGAACTACAGTTTTACGTGGAATCCGAACCAAGGTCAGCCTCCAACGGTCGAGCGGTCACTCATTCAAGTACTGACTGACCGCGCTCAGGTGTGCTTAACAACAGTCGAATGACCGCACCACTGAGCTACCGAGGCTGACAAACTACGCACTTGACCCTTTTTGAGCACATGACCGATCTGGTCCAGGTACGTGCGTCTAGGGCGACCCTTCCCGACTCTCAGCAATCAATAATCAAATCATACATAACTTGTAGGAACATAACAGAAGTGAATAAACATTTTGAACGTTTTATATTTTCAGGACTCCGAAGGTACCTGGCGCAACGTGGACCCCTGTTCAGCCCGGCTCTCCAGACATCAACTACATCGATATCCGCGCACCGGGACATATTACAGCAGAGAGCACTAACGATTTCGGCAACAAATCATTCTGGAACTCACTTGGATTTTTTGAGAACGAGAATGCAAATGTTATGAGAGATGAACTGTAATTTTTTTTATTAACAGATATCTGTGTAAGTAGATACTTGCATGTGCTACTATACTATACGATACGATTGTACGATTTTATTTTACGAAATAAAGTACCCAGATTAAATAAAAATGTTATCTAATAAGTTGAGCGCTATTTTTTCATCTGGTGGGTTCAATCTATTAGGTAATATCTTTGAATTGCCAAGCGGCGGGTGACCCAGTGGTTTGGGCATCGGCTTCTCGGCGAGACAGGTTCGAATCCGGTCGGCGTGTACCAATGTGTTTTTTCTGACGAAAAAATTTACGTGCATACCTACACTACACCTGCTGCTTCACCGTTCGGAACCGGTGTAAAACAGCTGTAGGCCCCTTCCCTTCCCCTTACTAGGTGGTAGGCTTAAATTGTAGCCGACTGGGTTGATACCACCGTACTGGATGTAAGATGGCCGCATAGCAGCCTCGGTTGCATTCTCTAGTCCAGTATAGCCAGCAATCCAGGGAAGTCTCCGGTATGGCACCTACCTTCTCGGAGGTGATATTGGCTTGTCGGAGCATGTGCTTTGGCCCCTCCGACTCAGGCTCCCATATCAAATAACATAAAAAAAAAGTAACAAAAAAGAAGAAAGAAGTTGCAGCTAGACGGCTAGACGTAGGTACCCCATAACATTGAATGATGTAGTTAGTAGGTACCCAGTCTACGGTAAGTAGTATTTTATTCTTTGAACTGAAATGGGGGTCTACCGGGGCGGGGCGCTGCGGCGTTAACTCAACTCGCATATATACCAACCAATAGCCGGGCCGGATGCCTCAGCGAACGCCTTCTGATTGGTTGAGTGAGATCGTTTGACGTTTCTCATACTCACGTCGGCCTGAATACATGATCCAATACTTACTTCACACAGTACCTTTAACCCTTTACCGCATGGATTTTTTTTTTATTTTGGAAAAAATATATGAGTCATACATAATATAGCATACATAGGGCTCCAAAAAAATATTAAAAAAAATATAGGAGTATATTTAAAGAATATAACAATGTTTTTGTTTTTGTTCCAAATATGGTACGCTATGCATCCTGGTTGTCAGATTCAGACGTTCCATATTTGATACAACATGCAGTGTGATCAATATGTACCTATAATTGGAATACAGGAATCTCAAACATAAAATAAACAACGTAAAACTTTGCAACTTACGTATTTAATTATAAAAATTAAGAATGAAAGTTTTTAAAGCAATTACGATCTTTGTTTAAGCAAAGATAACAACCACATTTTTCGCACATTACTTGAGATTTCTGGTTGCATCCTACCATTTTACACCTTTACCGATCAGGTTTCCAATTGGGCCAGTGATTGAATCCGTCTCCAGCTACTTCTATTGGGGGTAGTTCTATGCGTCGCTTTGATCGCCCCGCTTTGGTCGCTCGAAAGTAAAAATAACCTAAATGGATCAGAGGATCTTAGGCCCGTATACATAGAGCGTGCTCAAATCGCTTCTTACGCTCAGCTCAGTCAAGTCGTTCTCAAATCTTACTCGGCCGAGCGCACTCAATCGTATTCATAGTTAAATCTCGTCAACGTCTCCGCCGAGACTACTCGAGTAAATCTCAAGTCAACTTTTTTTTTTTTGCTGTGGACGCTAAGGATATAACCATAATATTACGCGATTACTGCGTAGTGCAGCCGTTTCTTTTTGTTGGTGGTTCGCCGTCGTTTGTAACATAGAAAAAATTGAGTTGCCATAATATGAAATTACCCCAAAATATTTGATTTCTGAACCTATAAACAGTAAATTATTTGAAGTAATATTTTTTTAGAAGTAATATTTAATTAATTGAGATAAAGTAGGTATAACATCATACCTACCCCTATTTGAAATCAACAAATAATGACGAGCAATGTTAGATCATTCAAAAACTATGCGTATATATTTAACTTTGTTTTTGTGTGAACAGAAACACATTCTGAAGACAAACAGAAGAATAGCCCCAGTGCATCTCTCCCCGTGTATGTCGTAAAAGGCGACTAAGGGGTATGACTCCCTTCTTATATTACTAGGTGGTAGGGTTTAACCCGCCCGGGTTGATACCACCGCACTGAATGAAAGGTCGGTCGAAACGGCTATGTAAATAGTTTGTGTTTCCGTCCAGTTCAGTGTAGCCGGCACGACCGAAGGGAAGCACTGACGTGGCACCAAGTTCACCCGGTGTTATGGGCTGACATCACGGATGTTGTAGGTGATGTAGCCAACCGTGTCAGTTTCCATAAAAAAAAAAAAAACAATTAACTGATCCTTTTAAGTAGGTACTTAGGCGATAGCAAAATATCTTAATTTTTTTCGACAGTTGCGAGGCGATAAAATAATATATAAAAGGCGGTTGAAGGTCGAAAAATTACTATAAAAATGAATGCAGGAAAGGTTGTAAAACAGATGGTCAGACCGGCAGCACAGCTATCCTTTAATCCTTATTTAGTTACTATTCTTTTGTTTTTTTTTTTACCAAAAATAAGTATATTACAATGAATTTCTCCTCTTTGTCTTGACTTTATGGCTCAAATCTACGAAATCTAGCGAACGGCCATAAACAAATGAACTCATCGTTACCGGTAAGATTAGCCATATGATGTGATATTTGCCTTTATGTCTACTACTGTAAAGTTCAATTTAGCATAATACAAAATAGTCCCCTGCAAATGAAAAATACCACAGAGAAAAAACCGGCCAAGTGCGAGTCGAACTCGCGCACCGAGGGTTCCGTATCGCCATGTCATAGTTAGCGTCAGTCACGCCATCTATGGCGTGTTATGAAATGCTTCATATTAGTTAAATGTCATGATTAGTTAAAATGCTTCACACTCTATTCGGCAGATGGCGCGCGCGCATACACTTTTTGGTTTCTTTTATGGGAACCCCCATGGATTTTTGACTTTTTCTTATTTTTATTATTTGTTGTTATATCGGCCATAATAACGCATATTCTGTGAATATTTCAACGGGCTACCTATTACGGTTCAAGAGATACAGCCCTCGGACAGACAGACGGACGGACGGACGGACGGACGGACGGACGGACGGACGGACGGACGGACGGACGGGCGGGCGGGCGGGCGGGCGGGCGGACAGACAGACAGACAGACAGACATACAGACAGACATACGGCGTAGGCTTAGTAATAGGGTCCCGTACCGGATATGGAACCCTAAAAATGATACTATATTAATTTATGGCCTTCGACTGGATTTGGAAGATTCCTACAAATAATAGTCAATATAATAGTCAACAATTTATTGCACGGTACCTAGGTAGTTTTCTATGCACCTTTATATCTACAGAACATAAATCAATAGGTGCATTACAAAAAATAATATTCTTCTCCGATTTCGTGCACTTCCGATCTCATTGCTCAGCTCACATGAATAAGACAGTGATGCTATACTATGTAAATTTTATGTAATTTTAATTGAAAAGAAACCCCGATACAAACAAACCGACAGCCTGCGTTCCATTTTTAAATCATTCGCATTGATTAATAATGCAAATGATGCGAACTTGGAACGCCAAGACTGTCTCGAGCCGTAGGATTTTGCTAAGTCGTGATATTTCGAGACTTGGGTTCGTCTCGGCTCAGCCGAGATTATTGTGAGTAAAAGTTGTGAGTCTAGTCTCAAGCATTGTCTATGAATGCCAAATGACGACTTGAGACCGAGTTTTTGCCGAGCTAAGACTGAGAACTCTTTATGTATACGGGCCTTAGTCTTACACTGCATAATGTTCCGAATTTGGAAGTGTTAAACTATTGACTTGAGTGCTTATAGTTCCATTTTTAGTACCAAAGCTTATAAAAAAATGACCTAAAAAGATTAGAGGATCTTAGTCTTACGCTGCATAATGTGCCGAATCTGTCACTGTCTATTTGTGACATGAATTTGGACTTTAATGCATGAAGTTCCATATTTGATACTACAAAAAAACTACCTACATTGCATGGCGTTCCAAATTCGGCACATTTTTAAAATGATAATATTCACTACATATACTGGTCTGAACCAACGTCTTTTGCCGTAGAAACTCTGTGCGTCCATTGTTCTGCCAAGTCAATCACTATTATTCTTCAGATGTTTAGTTAATTTTTTTTTTTAAATTTAATTCGTCTCCTCCCGAAACAGGCAAAACTCATTAGAGTATACAGCCATTTCTTTTGTAGCTTTAACGTCTGTTGTATAAATTCTCGGCCCGCGAGAACCACAAAAATATATATTTTTAATCACAACGACGACGCGACAAACTTCCGCCGTCCGCCATCTTTTTTGTCATTGTTGTTGTTGTTGTTTTCGCCATATATGTTTAGTTAAAAACCATAAAATAAAATAATGAAAACCTGCTAGTCGTCGCTCTGTCAAATTTTGACAACCGACTGACGCAACGCAACCGACGATTTTAGTTACTACGCGTCTCTGTGGAGGCGCCACTGGTACATATTTCGGTCAGTTACACTCCCCGCTTACGAATTTGTTCCAACAAAAGTTCATAGGTGGCACTGGCAGTAATTTATAACACCAATTGTCACCGTATGCGGTAAAGGGATAAGTGAGATGGATACTTACTTTAAAATAAATATGATGAGATGAATGATGGATGACAAATTAGTACCTTTAAACCCCACCATTTTTTTTTTTTTATTGAAACTGACACGGTTGGCTCCATCACCTACAACATCCGTGATGTCAGCCCATAACACCGGGTGAACTTGGTGCCACGTCAGTGCTTCCCTTCGGTCGTGCCGGCTACACTGAACTGGACGGAAAACACAAACTATTTACATAGCCGTTTCGACCGACCTTTCATTCAGTGCGGTGGTATCAACCCGGGTGGGTTAAACCCTACCACCTAGTAATATAAGAAGGGAGTCATATCAGTGGCGGCTTTGACCTATAAATCTTAGTGAGGCGACTAAAAAATCCACCTACATTGCTATTACTTTATGATAAATTGAAAAACCTAAACCTAATTTTTTTTGGCCCTAACAATACTTAACCAAAAACTACTATCGAATCGCGCACCGAGGGTACCGTATCGCCATGTCACGGCTAGCGCCACTAGATGAATTTCATAACACGCCACGCCATCTAGATGGCGTGTTATGAAATACTTCATATTAGTTAGTCACGATTAGAAAATGATTCATCATCTATTTGGTAGATGGCGCGCGCGCATACACTTTTTGAAACCAAAAAGTGTATGCGCGCGCGCCATCTATGGGAACCCCCGTGAGTTTTTTACTTTTTCTCATTTTCATGATTTTTTGTTATATCGGCCAAAATAACACATTTTCTGTGAACATTTCAACGGGCTACCAAATTACGGTTCAAGAGATACAGGCCTCGGACAGACGGACGGACAGACAAGCGGCGGGTGGCCGAGGTGGTGCGAGGTTCGAATCCGGTCGGCGTGTAACAATGAGTTTTTTCTGACGAAAAAATTTACGTGTATGCATACCTACACCTGCTGCTGCCGCATAGCAGCCTCGGCTGTGTTCT
Organism: Nematopogon swammerdamellus; assembly: GCA_946902875.1. Classification (NCBI taxonomy): domain Eukaryota; kingdom Metazoa; phylum Arthropoda; class Insecta; order Lepidoptera; family Adelidae; genus Nematopogon; species Nematopogon swammerdamellus. Next base: position 18,645,507 of record OX336347.1, read on the forward strand.
CCTCTAGTCTAGTATAGCCAGCAATCCAGGGAAGTCTCCGGTATGGCACCTACCTTCTCGGAGGTGATATTGGCTGGTCGGAGCATGCGCTTTGGCCCCTCCGGCTCAGCCACCCATACCGGATTACATAAAAAAAAAAGACAGACGGACGGACGGACAGACAGACAGACAGACAGACGGCGTAGGCTTAGTAATAGGGTCCCGTACCGGATACGGAACCCTAAAAACAAAAAAAAAAGAATTCGCAAAAGTGAGATTCGAACCAACGTCACTAGATTGAAAAGCGAAGCATATACCATTGAGCTATGAAACTTACCGTAACTAGTGCGAATTTCGCCATCATGTTAATCACGGAGGTAAAACAAACCGACTTATAGAAAACGTGAATCGCCCCATCTCGCTCTGCATTCTTTTAATTGCATATAGATGTCTCGTCCGGCGCCATTTATCAGAGCCTCAGCTGCTCCCTACATCCAAAGCCTCCAAGGTCAACCTGTTGTCTTTACGCTTGGTGAAGCGATATCAAAATAAGCGATTCGTCGCCGCACCGGACCGGGGTGAGTCACCATATGCCATGCCGTACGTGACACGTCACACGTCACGTCTGTGTGTGTGTGCGTGCTGTGTTGGTGGTGTTGATGCACTCGTCGCACCAGCCGCCTCCGCCTCCTCCGCGCCGCCGCCGCCGCGCTAATATTGTGATCAGTTCGGATCGGATATACTTGACTTTTTTAAGTTTTCTTTCTTGATATTTTGAAATGTTTTTTTTTTCTTTACTTTCAAGATAATTAAGTGAGGCGGTGCTTCACTTGCTTCACCTGGGGAACCGCCACTGAGTCATATCCCTTAGTCGCCTTTTACGACATGCACGGGGATGCATATAAGTTACTCTATGGTACCTATTTATGTTACCTATCAAACAACATATGTAACCTACAGCTATAAAAATAGTGCCACGTAGATCCAATCCACGTCACCAGTCACCACCTCACGAGACTTGGTCTGTCACAAAATTAAATTTTAAGTTTCATCATTTACATATGAGTGAATCACACACACACACAGTGTGACCAGATTCAGTATTTTAATACTTTTTCAGTATATTTTGACGATTTTTTTGACCATCAGTATTTTTATAGGTATGTTACTGAAAGTTAGTATTTTTTGGTATATTTAGCATAAAATTACATTTTCATGGTAAACACTGGACGCAATCGTCCCCACGAACTTCGCTTCTATCTTCTGCCGCGAACATCGGCATTATGGGAGGGAATTTCCCGAAAATTGTTTCACTTTGTGTGGTCATAGAGCAACACAGGTAGGTTCCCGCCGATCCTTTGTTATCGATTATAGATTAAAGAGCCCTAAAACTTGATCGCAAAGTAAATCATTTGTTACAATCCTCAAGTACTGGCTCACCCCTTTTTTGTGAGCAATTTTGGGTGGAAGTTGGAAAAATTTCTTATACCCGTGTCCAAAGCTGCATGCGAGCGCATATTCTCAAAGATAAATTTAATAATAACCGAGCAAAGAAACAGACCTAACAATAAAAATGTATCGGCAGTTTTAAAACAAAGCAAGATGAAGGATGTTGTATACATTTTAATCCTTCGAAAATAATGTTGAAGTAAAATTCGAACATTTATAATGATGATGATGAGTAAAACATTTTATGAAAATCGGTATTTTTATTGGTTTATTTGACCTGTCATAGAAAGTATATTTTAGTATTTTTTCAAGGTGGCAACGGTATTTTCGTAAAAATTAATCTGGTCACACTGCACACACATTACAATTCACACTCAAGTCAAGCAAGACGTGAATGAAAATCACGTTTCTTTTTTTTGTAAAACTTGAAAGATATATTATGAAAACTAGGTAGGTAGGTATTTATTTTAAAAACTTGATAAAAACAGTACTGATTTGAGGGAAGATTGGGACACGTTCAGGAAATTCAAATTGCTCTAGATATGCAAATGTGATCTTGTTACATTTAGCTAGATTAATCAAATACATTTGTTTAGGCGAGCACAGTCCACACACCACCTAGTTTCATAGACACCGAAATCCTCTTTTCACTTTCCTCTATTCTAATCTAATCTTTGTTGGTTCACAGGTCAGGTATAAGTGGCCTTGAATGCTAACAATACAGTCATAGAACAATCTAGTTATTTGCACATTTTCCCAGGTGTCCGTATCATCTGGTGTTTGATGATGTTACCTGCAAGCCTTAGTTTTTTAGGTTTCCTATGGGAATAGGGAAGCCTACAATCTCTGTCTGTCCATCCGATGCCTGTATCTTTGGAACCGTAATAGCTAGCCGGTTGTAATTGTCTCAGAATGTGTTATTTTGGCTTTTCGATATAACAAATAATAAAAAATTATATTTATATAAAAGAATCATATTTTTTCAATGTCTTTTTCTTGGCGCGGTAACTTAGTTGCTCCAGTTCGACTCGCACTTGGCCAGTTTTGACGTGATGACGTCACGTCTTATAAATTGATGAACACCAGCTGCACGCACGAAGAAGTGTCACGTTCCATCTAAACCTGTGTGTGCAAGCGAGAGCGCGTAACAAGCGATAGAGAGGCATATACAATAGTAGGAAATACAAAATATATTTGTCCGTCTTTTGCGAGCCTCAAACCGCGGTCCCTGCCACCAATATTTTGTGACCGACCAGACCTCTTAAACCATCCGGCTAATCGGTCATGTACCATTGAAGCGAAATTCAGAAGGTAACATGAAATTAGTCTTCATTTAAGTCCTAAGATGGCGCCAGGAGTATCGAATTTGAATTAAATAATTATTATATTTTTAAATCTGCTAATTATAGAACGGTGCCAAGTGGGAACAGCATAGTTAAAATTAAAGATTATTTTATATTGAATTATGATTATGTTGAAATTTCGAAATTGTGCATTTTAAGGTTTTCATAATTTTTCCAATAAATATTTTCATGTTTTGTCGGATAAATGTATAATTTCGCCGCTTCTGCATCATAGATGTCAGACCAAAGGCTAAGTGTCCTATTTGTCTATAGATGGCATCGCATGCCTATTTCTTATTATATTTTTAGTTGCCAAATTGAGACGAGTTCAGCGGTAGGTAGTCTACTTGAAGGTGTTGCAACGTTGTAGTATGCGCTTCGTTATGTAGATGGCGTAAATTAAAAGTTTATATTGATAATTAATACATACATACATACATACATAACACACGCTGTATCCCGACAATCAGGGTAAGCAGAGCAATCGGTGTTGTGCTATAAGGACTCAGGTAAATTACAGCACAACACCGACCACCACGTTTAGCACAGTATACGGACAAGATCACGCAGCAAGTAAGGCACGAAGAACCCACCTGCTGCATGACTAGGTGGAAGGACTGCGCCAAGGTGAGAAGTGGCTAGCCTGTCGGCCTTTAGCGCAGTATCTTGTCCTTATTCCTTAGTCGCCTCTTACGACATACACGGGGAGAGATGCAGTGGGGCTATTCTTTTTAAGTACCGGCCCCACACGGTGATAATTAATATTATTAGTTTTTAAAGTACTCACATCTTAAATTGCAAAATTTAACAATTAAACTTCTAAGCACGATAAAGTATTATAAACTTTGATTCTGCATCTGATTTCGCACTTTATATACTTTATGACGTCATCACGTAAAACTATCGTCCGTAAACCAACTTTACAGACAAGCAATTTTTTATAAATGTCTAAAAAAAAGCCAGGGTGAATAATGTGGTGACGCAACTTGGTCATTATATTTTAGTATATTTAGGTACCTGCAAATCAAGAACTAAAGCAAAATAAAAGAACAATTTAAAAATAATTACTTTATTGTTAACAAACTCGATGTATCTATACGCTAATAAAAAGTCAGTCCTGATAATTTACTGAAATAACGTTATAGTTAGAAGAAGATGAAACCATAAAGCACACATCTAAACGCTACCCAACACATTCACATAATTTAATAATAAAGTTAGGACCAAACCGCTATTCTAAAGTAAATATACGCATCATACAAAACTTAGCTTTAAATAATTGAATAAACATAATTCAGAAAGTTTAATTGGCTCAAACAAATCAACAATCTCAAATGCACTAAGCGATGTGTGAAACGCATCATCTAAGAAATATTAATATGAATTGCAACAATCAGTGATGCGACTGCCCAGACAGAACACATAAATGCGACAGTCAAACTATGATGCAATACAACTGCAAACAGAAAAAAATATTTATATTGTTAGATAAACACGTGGTTTCTTATAATGTACGCTCACAGGTTTAGTACATCTTGCTAAGCGACATAATTTTATCTATAAAGATAAAGACACTTTTCACAGGTTATGCTTTTATGAATAAACAGTATAGTATGTAGTTGAACATTGACAGCCAATGTGCGATTGACATAGTAAAGACGCAGAATTGAACATGTTCTAAATATTCTTTGTACAGATGTTCTATCTCACGAAGTCCGTTTGGCTCTGGTTATAGTAGTGACGTGTGTGTTGTGTACGTGAACTGCGTCGCGATCGTGACTGAGCGCTCTCGAGGTTACGTACACTAAAACAATGTGCATGTGCACACCTGACAACATTCATAGCCAAACGAACTTTGTGAAATAGAATATCTGTATGCAACCAACATGATGATGCAACATGCGAGAAAAGCATAAAACAATCATTGAAACGACTAGATCTAGTCGTCCTTCTTGTCTCCACCGCTCACTGTGATCTTCTTCTGCAGCTTGCTGTGCTCCTCGGCGAGACGATCGTATTCCTTATTGAGACTCTCCGCCTGCGACTTCAGAGCCTCTTTGTCTTTCTTCTCCTTAGTCAAAGCGGTCTCGAGCGATGACACCTCACTCTTCAGGGCCTCCAATTCCTTCTTAGCGGCGCTGTCGCCCGCGCCCTGCGTCTCGAGCAGACTCCTCGCGGCCGAAGTGGCGCTCTGAGCTTGGCGGAAGTTAGCCTCGGACTGCGCCAACAGGGTGGCGTGCTCGGAGAGCAGCGTGACAAAGCGGCGAATGACGACGAGCAGGAAGATGGCGAAACCGGAGATGTAGAAGTTCCTCTGCGCGCGGAACAGGCGCATGCTGCCCTGCATCTCGGCATCCAAGTGCTGATGGTCGCCCGGCTCCAAGCTGGAGTACTTCTGCATCTCCCGCACGGCGTCCAGCAAGCACAGCACGAGTACACCCACCAGTACGATGAAGTAGATGTACGCCTGCGCGCTGATGAAATGCAGGAACTTGGACTTGAAGAAGCGCTGCCATTTTCTCGGGCTCGCGATCGGCAGCACCATCAGCATCACGAACGCGATCTCCGCGTACAGAAAGGTCGCGATCAAGGTCCACTGGAGACTCATGGTGCCGGTTGTTGAAGAATGCACGCGGAAGACAACGCAAACCGGAAGGATCGCAGACACTGACGTGCGCGCCGTGCAATGGAACTTTTTATACGCCGAGTGCAGCGGCTAGGCTCGACACAAAATATCGGTCGGTGAGTCAGATCCTGGAGCAAACGCAAAATCAAGAAAGTGAAACGTCAATCAGAAGAACAAAAAAACCGGTTTCGTGGAAATTGCCACTTTCCAGATTTCCGAAGACTTCAGACCAAAGAATATAATACTCGGTTTATAATGTTGTATTGAGTAAATATTAGGTAAATATTAAAAACCTTGTTTTTTATTTAATATTTGCAGTCGAATTATGAAATGAGTAGAAATTCAATGTTTATCCCAATGAAGCGAATGACGAATGAAAAGGCCACGTATTTCATTCGGACCACATGCAACACTGACTATTACTCATAATAAACTATATTCAAGTCAGCCATAATAGCAAGAACATTGCTTGAATTTCACTGTTTCTCTATATTTTAAGTTTATAGAATTCGGATTTGCCTTTAGCTATAATGCGCGGGGCGGATCTTGGCGTGTCGCCGCCGCAGCGGTTCGTCGGTTTTCTCCCTCGCACCCGCACCGTACTTGTATAGTTTATTCGCGTGGCGGGTCACCCGCTGCGGCGACGACACGCCGAGATCCGTCCCGGGCACTATACATACAACCTATAGCATCGAAATTATAAATAATAATAATATCACGAGCTTAGTTATGTTTGAGTTAGTTTTAGTGTTAATTTTCTAGTTATTATCTATGAGTGATTTCTGTTATTAAAATTTTATGTTCTCTTTCTTTTATCAATAACACTAATAATAAATCTCGTAATTGTATTAATTATGTGTATTTTTATAAATGTATCGTAAAAACCTCAATTAAAAAATAAAAACATGTAAGCGATGGTCATGGACATGGAGTAAGCAAAGAGTTTGTATTATGTCGAGGAGCGCAGCGACGTAGTAAAACTCTTTGGGAGTAAGTAACTTTGATTTATGACAAACTGCGTTTGTAGACTCTATGTGTATGATACTACTTACATAAATTAAATTGACGATTTTTAGAAATCTTTTCTGTATGTATGTATGTGTGTTCCGTCATATCTCTTAAACCGATCATCCGAACTTAGTACAAGCACATTTAATAAATTCAGCCAAATCTTAGCGTAACCACTCATTCCGGTTACACTACAAATCCATACAAACTGAATTGTTCAGAGCGCCGAAATAAAGGTAACGCAGGAACGCAGCTCGACCTTCTTTCATAATAACTTACTTCCATCTTTTTAAATACGAATTTCACGCGAGTGAAGCCGCGGGCAAAAGCTAGTAAATGGCTATGTACTCTTCTAAAATACGGTAGCATAATATTTTACTCCAGCTGTCATAATGACATTTGTTTGTTGTCTTGCTTTGTAATCTGTCTGTGCTTGCTTTTTCTCCCTCACTCACACATGTTGCACGCACGTCTCTCTCCATCACCTTCGTGTCGTCATCCATCAATGAGTAAATCAAAGAGTAAAGTAATATAAATTTTCTTTCATTTCTTTAGTCTGAAATTTTGGAAATCTTCTTCAAATTCTTTGGCTCCAACATTTCGGCCGCAGAAGGTTCGTGAAGACAAACCGCTCGCAATGGCTGATCCCAAGTACGAGAACCTTCCCGGCATCGTGAGTATCATTCATTACACCCGCTCATTATATTTAAGCCGCCCATGGAACGAAATAATGTTTGATGCTAAATGCTGTAGGTTATTATATTCAATGAATTCATCGTAACCCCGCATTCCAAATTGTTTTATGCAACCTAAAATATTCGCTAAACATTCGGTACCTATCGTACAGCTGAATAAGAGTAATGAAAATGAATCGTTTTCGGAATATCGAATGTGAATATGATTTTTTAATAAAGTACAGTCTCGGGCCCTTCAAGAGGGGCTCGAATGGGCACCTGTCAGGCCGGCATGGCATTCGCAACCCCCGCATATGACCGAATGTCCATGGGCGTCGTTAGACACTTTATGGGTGGCTCGGCGCCATAAGTCGCGCTGTCATGTAAATGCTTAGTATTAACGTATAAACATATAATATGCGAATATGATTATTAATTGCAATGCAACCCAATTTGAAATGTATGGAGGGGAAATGGGTACCACATTTTTTGCTTTTTTATTTACCTAATGTAAACCGGTATGGGCGGCTGAGTCAGACGGGCCAAGCACATCAGAAAAAACTCATTGGAGCATTTCGGCTGGATTCTAACCTCGGACATTGATATCAAGAGTCTAAGCCGGCGGTGTCCAACCACAAGTATGCGGGCACCCGGTAGTATGTGGCCTTATATATAACTCTGAAATAAAACTGCGAAAAAGTACATTTAGAATACGTTGACTCCAGAACATATTAAAATTGCCCACTTAATGCTGTCATGCTGTCATTTATAGCAGATTTTGTAAATTTGTCTGAAAATCTAATTAGCCAGGTATCCCATTATTTATAGGTAAACGTCATACATAGGTACAGCTGTCCCTACTTGTCTGAACTTAAGGCAGGCATGCGACACTCTCTGTACGTGTGAGGTTGACCGTCGTCGCCGCGGCGGCGGTGGCGCGCTGCACTCACCGCGTTGCTTGAGCACCCTGATCACGAGACGCGGGCGAGTCTCGTGTCATACCCCGCGCACACCCGCGCCACCCCGCGGCGCACTGCACTCACGCACACATAGCCGACGCGCATTCATTCAACAGTGACGCTTCTGGTTGTAATATACACGGTGTTGCAACCCCAACCGTAAAACGCGAAAGGGGGTGATTCTGTACGTGAAATAGAACAACTTTTGTTCTACGACTTTTTTATTTAAAGAAAAAAAAAATTTTTTTTTTCTTCGTACATTTTGAGAATAGGTATTTAAAATTTGTATAGGAAAAATATTTTTCTTTTTGTTTAAAAAAAATTTTTTCTTCACAGAAATTTAGTTTCACATATAGAATAACCCCCTTATGTCAGTTAAAAATATTACGGGGCAACTGCAACACCGTGTATATTCGGTGCTTAAGTCGCCAGCTGGGCTTGACAGAAATATGGAAGGAGCTCTTAAGGCGAAAACAGTTGGTCGAAGCCTCCACTCAAATCGTAAAGAGACACCTCATTACCAGGCGTACGACCAGCCGGACGTGTACGAGTGCGGCGACCTCCCCGAGGCGGACCAGGCGGACGCTTACGAGGACGACGACAACGAGTGCATCGAGCAGCTCCACCTCTCCGTGAAGGACTCGTTCAACAAGTTCAAGGGCAAGTTCGTCGGTGACAACGTTGACTTCTCCGATCGGCTTAGTCGGAAGGCGCGCACCGGATATAGGTATTTAGAAATTATTATATTGGATACATAATTTACATTGCTCAGAAAATTAGCAAGCTGAAGTGGCAGTGGGCTGGGCACGTCTGTTGCAGACCCGGCCACCGCTGGGGCGGACTGTTGCTCGAATGGAGTTCATGCACAAGCAAACGTAGCATCACGCCGCCCGACATTCGGTCGTATGCGGGGGTTGCGAATACCGTGCCGGCCTGACAGGTACCCATTCACGCCCCTCTTGAAGGACCCGAGACTGTACTTGGGGGCATATATATGAAATATAGGAACAAAGTACAATACAACAACAATTAAAATCTACACACGATTAACCATAAATCAAATTGTCTATGGCCGCAGAGTGGGCGAATGGGCGCTGGCGGCTTCCGGCGAGGCGGAGACTCCGCAGGAGCGCTACCAGCGTCTCCGCTGTGAGTTTGCGGAGCTCCTCGAGCAAGTCACCGTACAGCAGAGCGGGGCGGGTGAGGGCGACAAGGTGCGTATACTATACACCTGTTGGGTTATTTACCTCTTATAGTCTGTTTTTTTTTATGGACACTGACACGGTTGGCTACATCACCTACAACATCCATGATGTCAGCCCATAACACTGTATGTATGACTGACAGATAATGCCCTTAAGCTTTAAGTCCGCCTTTTGTCATTTTTTGTGCAATAAAGTATATTTTAATTTAATTTAATGTCATTTCAACACCGGGTGAACTAGGTGCCATGTCAGTGTTTCCCTTCGGTCGTACTTCGAGAGTCGTCCCCCTGCCTGTCCCGCGCACCTCTTATAGATGAATTGCATATATGTGTGTAGCTAAAACACTCAACTACAGTATACAAGAAACGCAGATCACGAACAGTGCTCGTGATTTTAGAAAGAACAGTGCAAAATCTGATGACAAGTTCTCTAGTTCTCTATGATGTCTAGCTAGAGAAAACATACCATCACGAACGTGATCCGCTGTTAACGTGTTAAAACGAACTGTGTATGCGCAGGATGAAATGAGCAGCCTAGCGGCACAGATCAGCTCCACCAAGAAGGTGCTGGACGAACTGAAGCTGGAGGAGGGAGAGGTCATAGACCCCAAGGCTCAGCAGTTGCAGTATGTTGCTTTTATATATAAACTCAGATTTTGTAAAATAATGAAGTCAAAAACCAATGAAATCGCCTACAAGTCAATGTGAAACAAGTGAGGATTCACTTATTTAGACGCGCAGTCGTTTTCTTAACTCCGGGAATAACAAAACACGCTCGACAATTTTCCCGAATTATTCTAAAATTCACAATTTAAGAATAAAAATTACAAATCAATGTGTACGTAAAGAAACGTACTCTTCAAACATCACAGAGGAATTAAAGTAGTACATGAATCCACCCAACAGCTGTAAAAAATTACATATGTCAAAAGTGACAGTTGTCAGAATTTATTTTTCCCTTGTGTGAGTGGGAATGTTGGCAAACATGCTTAGTGAACTTGGCAAGGTATTTTAACCATCTATCTACCATTATCTCTCGTTCTAATAAGAAAAATTTACTGAAATAACACTAGAAAATATTTTCGACGCCGCCCATCGGTACTGGAGTTTTCAGTTTTTTCAAGAGGGACTAGTTTGCAGGCCTAGAGCCGTCCCCTGCAAACAAGCAACAACAACAACAACATGAGGAATTTGTATTGTCGCAGGGATCTGCTGCTCAAGTCTGGCGGTAAGAAGGCGGGCGGCGGTCAGGTGACGGCCGAGCTGCGGATGAAGCCGGAGGCGTCAAGCCTGGCCCACAGCACGAGGGTGGCCCAGCTCGAGCACCGGCTGCATCGGCTGGAGGCGGCCGCCGGTGTCCGCGACGAGGAGGCATTCAGGCGTCTGCAGGCCGCCACGGGAGAGGTGGGGATGAGTGTGAACATTTGATTGTATTGGTTTTTCAGGCACTCGTACATCTAAAGGGTTTTTATTTTTTTGTTATGTAATCCGGTATAGGTGGCTGAGTCGGAAGGGCCAAAGCACCTGCTCCAACCAGCCAATATCACATCCAAGAAGCTGGGTGCCATACCGGAGACTTTCCTGGATTGCTGGCTATACTGGACTAGAGGAGAACACAACTACAATTTGAGCCTACCACCTAGTAAGGGGCGAGGGAAGGGATCTACAGTTTTACACCGGTTCCGAACAGTGAAGCAGCATGTGTAGGTATGCACGTAAATTTTTTCGTCAGAAAAAACTCATTGGTACACGCCAACTGGATTCGAACCTCTCGCATGAGAAGCCGATACCCAAACCACTCAGCCACTCGCCGCTTTAACTGTTTGTTTTCCCATAATAAATAAATAAAAAAAGTTTTTTCAATGTGTTCATAACAGGCGACGATCTGCGGTGCGGCGGCGTCGCTGGCGGCGCGCGCGGCGCTGCTGCGGCCGGCGGAGCTGGCGGCGGCGGAGGCGCGGGTCGGCGCGCTGCTCAACAACATGGACGCAATCAAGGCGGCCGTCAGCCCCGCCGACCCGGAGAGAGACGCTAAGGTATCACCGTGAACATTTAGCGGCGGCCGGTCGGCGCCGTCAGGCTCTTATACGTAAGTTCCGAGGTACGAATCCGGCCGACCGGACTGTTATACAACAGACGTTATATTAACTTATATATTATTATATTAGGCCAGACAGCTTAGCAACAGTCCGCAAATCTACCGCCATGGAGCCGCTCTTAGCGTGGTTTCACGATGAGAGGTGATTTGGTTTCTTATTTTAAGTCGTCCTGCTTATTTTTTTTTCAAATATATTCAATGTACAGACTTTTTTGCATTTACAATTTTATTATATGTATACAACGTGTCCGAAAACTCAACGTCAAGCGGGAACCAGGGAGTAGGCCAGTTTATGACTACCCAGGGAAAAATAAGAAAGAAAAAATCTGATTCATTTGTTTTTTATGAGCTTTTTTTGAAAAACAGCTCAGGATACCTCGTTTAATTAGTTTAAAAAAAAAGCCAAAACCATGTGTAACATTGGTTACTGACCTTTTAATAGTGATTGATTTATCTTAGAACATGAGTCCTAGAAAAAAAAATTTTACAAATAAGCTTATTCAACGAGGTATACCGTGGTGGTAAGCAAGTCCTTTCAAACTGGTACACCCAGTACGTGTGCGGGAGTGGGAGAGAAACACGATAGAGCTGGTTTATTGTTGCAGATAAATGAGCTCTACAAAATGCTGAAGCAGGTGGAAGGAATCTCGCACTCGGAAATATTGGAGAGGATGGAAGCACTCGAATCTCTTCACAATCAAGGTTTGTTCACGCTGAGTGTGGGCCGGCCGCTGTGCTGGCTAGTTGAAATGTTGTTTTGCTGACCAAGTTAATTTTTTTATTTTTAAGGTTGCGTATCCGTCGTACGGGACCGTATTACTAAGCCTACACCGTCTGTCTGTCCGAGGGCTGTATCTCTTGATCTCTTGAACAGTAATAGGTAGCTCGTTGAAATTTTCACAGAATATGTGTTATTATGGCCGATATAACAACAAATAATGAAAAGTAAAAAATTCACGGGATCCCCATAAAAGAAACTAAAAAGTATAAAGTGTAGTGTCGCGTGCCATCTACTGAAAACAGTGTGAAGCATTTTACATAACTAATCATGAATTTTAACTAATATGAAGCATTTCATAAAACAGGCCATAGATGGCGTGAGTGACGCTGACCATGACATGGCGATACGGAACCCTCGGTGCGCGAGTCCGACTCGCACTTGGCTGGTTTTTTTGTTATGTCCCATTCAGCAATGCAATCTATATGGAAGAACCGGGCAAGAAACCTTATACCTTTTTTTTAAATATAATTAACACACTTAGTTTTAACTACATTAAATATAACTTGATGCTGTTACCCCTATGTATTCTGAGAAATAAAGATTTTGAATTTGGATCTCTATAAACGTTCCGCTCCGTTCCAGCGTCGAACTTCGGCAAGTCACTCTCGGAGCTGGAGGCTCTGCAGGCGTCCATCTCGAGCGGCGTGCAGAACAACAAGGCGCTGCTGCAGGGAGTGCAGGAGGTGCTCGCGCACAACGTCGGCAGCATCCAGCGCGAGATCAAGAAACTCGACGAGCGGATAAGCAAGCTCGCCAAGCCTTGAGATTGGCAGCCGGAAGCTAGCGCTGCCGTTTATACTAGAGAGCGTTTCAACTAAAAGTTCCCTTCGCCGTTATGTTGGCTCCTCTGTCTATCTGTCAAAACAGCGTTGAGGGTTGCTATGTGTACAGATTTACCCGTAATTATCGGTATTTACCGTATTTATTATACGGTAAATCGATTACATTATTAGGTAATATAATCTTCACAATCTGGCAACACGAATTTAAGCACTGACAGTGACACTGACAGTGGAGCCAACATAACGGCGAAGGGAACTTTTAGTTGAAACGCTCTCTACTGGAGTCTGAACTTAGAATGTTTATTATTTATGTTTAAGTATTTTTTTATGTAATCCGGTATGCGTGGCTGAGTCAGAGGGGTGAGAGCACGTACACCGACCAGCCAATGTCACCATCGAGAAGGTAGGTGCCATACCGGAGACTTAACTCTGGATTTAGCATCCAGCGCGAGATCAAGAAGTTCGACGAGCGGATAAGCAAGCTCGCCAAGCCTTGAGATCGGCAGGCGGAAGCTAGGGCTGCCGTTTATACTACTGTGGCCGTATTCTCCAACTTCCTACCGTCAACGTCGGTGATTCTGACTAGTTATGTCTCTGTCTAGTTCATATAATTAGACAGAGACAACGAGTCGGCGTCACCTTTAAATTAAAGTTTTTTTTTATGTAATCCGGTATGGATGGCTGAGTCAGCGAGGTGGGAGCACGTACTCCGACCAGCCAATGTCACCATCGAGAAGGTAGGTGCCATACCGGAGACTTAACTCTGGATTTTTAAATTTTTTTTATGGAAACTCACGGTTTGCTGCATCACCTACAACATCCGTGATGTCAGCCCATAACGAGGCTGACGTGAATGATGTGCTTCGAATAATGCAAATTAAAAATAAATATCTATTTGTTCTGTTTAATTTCATTAGCCTGCAGGCCCATTACTAAATTTAGCAAAATTTGCAAAACCGTCAATAAATACACAATTATTTCGATTTGGTAAATTTTTTTGTGATTGTATTTTTAAGACATTTTGGGCAGTGTCAAGTTAGTGAAGATTCGTGGTCATGTGCGGTCAAATTGAAAAAAATTATTGCACCTAACTAAATGAGCACTATTTGAGGCACCTTTTGACAGATGTCATTTTAATCATACATAAGTCTCATTCCTTTCAAAATTGTTTTGTTTTATTATAATAAGTAATCAAATCAATCATAAACTACCGTGCAGCGCCGTCCGTCACTGGATACTGGCAGTAACAAGCGAATTTCCTAATCCTTTGGTTGCCACTATTTAAAAAAAAAGAAGAAGAAGACCATCAGTTTACTGCAAGCTGCCCCCTCTGACCTAAGACTTCTGCTTGGATGTCCCTGCTAGCTACGGAACCCTAAAAACGTGGGTAACCTTGTAAAAACGAATTAGACCCCATGAATCAACTGCAGGGCCAAACAAATGATGGCTTTAGTATAGATTGAATAATTTATTACGCTTGTATGTATGCACACATGTTTACGCAGTAAATGTTTTGGATCAAAATGTGCATAGCATATACTAGAATGCTACAAGGTAGAAGCTAATATTTTTTCTAAAATAAAATTTGTGCCTAAAAAGAGAATTAAATATAAGGGTTCCTTGTTGACTACGGAACCCTAAAAATGCTTTTGGTTTGCATGCATTTAGGAAATTATTTCTGTAAAATTATGTAAGTTAAGCATTGCATGCTTCTACAGCAAAGAAGTGATCAACAATGAGATTTTATGTAATTGCTTCAGTATTTTTATTACCTGTATGTGAACCAATAAGTGATTGGTTCAGTGCTGAAATAAGCATTTGTTTAAATAATTTATTGTAATATAACTAATTAATTACGTAATAAATAAGGTTGCATTCCACTGCAGACGATTAGGGATGGGTGTGTAAACATTTTGGTATTCTGAAAGTTTTTGAAGATCACAATTTATCAATTTGCTTCTCGTCTGCATAGTAAAAGAAGACGAGTAAGATAACTGGAGGCCATTTTTAAAATAACTACCTACGCTGCGCCGAGCCTCCAGGGATGTCACAACTCACAACACTAACACAATTGACAGGCAGTGAGCCCATCATGGTGGAAATGCTATTCTTTAAAATTATTATGTACATTTATGTATTTTTTATTTATAGACCAAGAGCCAGCTCCCAAAATTTTACTCTAACAGAATATATGAGTTGTCATAGATTTATTATATATAATAAATCTATGACAACTCATATATTCGTTAGGCGTTAAGGTATATTTTCGAAAGCTGTATTTTCGATAGACAGTGAACGATGTTATTTTGATGTTTGAGCCCTTGATAACGATACCCCACTCAATAATCGGATGCTTAGTTCTGGCGCTACGGTGGAACATACGTAAAAAACAAACATACACACACATAAATTGCTAAAAAGATAACCCTTCATTTTTGCTTCGCGCAGTCGGGTAAATTTTTTTTTTAACTTTAACCTCCCAAAAATTAATGCAATGTCAAAATTCAACTTTAACTCACGTCCGTCTTTGGACAAAGATTTTGTAGTCGCGGACGATGAAGAGAATTAATAAGTGGGCAAAAAATTTATAACTATAAAAATTATAGAAAATATATTTAGAATTATAGATTAATATAATTATTAATCTTAATAAAAAAAGTAGCAAATAAATAATTCTAAAATGTATTTATTAATTTTGTTTTATTATTACTTAATAACTTATATTTTTATTTTTGTTATTTTAATGAATTACTTAATAACTTGGTTGGTCGCTAGCAGTCATGAAAGTGTCCGCGGTAGGAGCTGTGGCCATTTATAGAAGACAAAACCGCGCGAAATTGCGTTGTGCGTGGTATCTCTAACAAGTCTGAACAAGTCGACAACCGCGGGCCCGCGCGCGGCGGCGCGGCGCAGCCTTCGCGTGCGCCGCGCGGCCGCGCCCGATGCCGGGGTTCGCGAATGGTTTTTGCAGCTAGTACCTAGCTATTAATAACTAATTAATACTATAATTAAATACTAATAGGTACTTTGCTCTGACGTTACCGAGCCCTCAAGTCAATTCCTTCGCTTAGTACCTACTCGTATTAATAACTTACATAATTTAACTACATACTTTAATAATATTTTTTATGTTACTTACCTTTCGATGGGAGCAGGTAATGAGAATAATGTTAACTCGCGATTCGAGCCTGAACCTGATCTATTCATGCAGCCGCGTACACACTGCAGAAACGCGGAGCCATTAAGTTAGTGCAATAAAATAAAATTCGAATAATAATACTTTCTATCGGGAAGCGGCAGGCGGCAGGCAGCGGCCGTCACGTGGTGTGCGTCACCGAGCACGGGGGCGGGGCGACCATCACTGACTACGCGCGAGAGACAGTGAGAATGCATGTAGTGGTTGTGTACAGACAGCGTGCGCAGGCGCGCGCTTGTGTGAGTGCGAAATCGGCGCGTTTGTATGAAGACGGCTAACTTGTGTGGTTTAACTATGTCGTCTGCAATGGAATTTGGGCTAAGAAATGGAGAATGTTATTTTATCTACGGCGGATTGTCGAGAAAGTGGGAATAAAAATACTTAACCAGTGGTGTCGTGTTTTCTTTTTATTATTTCCATAACCTTGCCCACAAGGGCTACTCGACAGTAGGTAAACAAAGTAGTAAAACAAAGGCAAGTAGCTACCAGTGCCGGACTTGTACTGTTCTTTAGTATAGGCCCCTTGACTTTTGCCGCCCGGGCAAAACATAAATAACATAGGATAGGAGTATTACTAAGTCGTAATGGGGAATTAAAACCTTTATTAGATCGAAAACTATCCACAAGTGCCTTGCTTGAGTATTGCGTCCATAATCGCGCAGGAACTTGACGGCTTACACTGTACCAAAGCGCAAGTGTTACTTGTAATATTCTTTAGCACCTTCGGAAATCTGCCGCCCCTAGGCCGCGGCCTATACGGCCTAATGGGAAATCCAGGCTAGCTACTACTTTATGAAAGTGAACAAACACTGCCAGCTAGTGAGAAAATAATAATACACTTTATACTGCATAATGTGTGGCAAGGGCTGGCCTATTGCCTTAGGGAATTTCCTCCAGCTAACCCGGTGGACCTAAATTTTTACATGGAATCCGAACCATGGAGCAGTGGGTGAAGGTATGTATGTGAAAATAAAACATTTACATCCATCACCAAAACTTTATTCCGATAATGGTATTTTTTGTCACATAACAATATTAGCCTAGAACCTAAGTTTCTGGAAGAACCACTTGTTCTTGCCACTCTTGTACCGCTCCTCGAAGCGGACGCGTGTGTTGAATCGCAGCTTCTTGCGCTTGACGGGGTCCTTCAGGTCCTTGACGCTGAACTTCTCGAAGCTGAAGTCCACCGAGTACCGGGTCGGCATCATGTGGTTGTAGTTTACGACCTGGAAGGAAAAAAGACATAAAAAAAACTGAGCGAGTCTAAGAGTGACATTCATAGTCGCAACGAGCGTGCTTAGTTCGTCTCTGAGTTCAAACTTTGACGTTTACCAGGCTCATAGACAAGCCGTGCGCGGCTAAGCAACGACGCTAAGCAACCGTCTTTGAGTTTAAAAACTAAGCCAAGTCCAAGTCTAGTCTCACGACGACTTTTGCTTCGAAAGCGAACTTACGAGTTTTCTGTCTCTTTCATTTTAGTACAAATGAGGGAGTAGCGCAGAATAGAATACACAGAGCATTGACACACTGACTGTTCTGTCACCTCACGACAGGTTATTTTTTTTTTTTTAAATAGTGGCAACCAAACTTATAGGCAATTTGTTTATTACTGCTGTGTTGTGTATTATCCAGTGACGACAGTGCTAAGCTTCGAACTTTTGAACGACTATGAATGGTAGCCTTACAGTAGTGGCCAATGATGTGTAACAAGTGTGCAAGTTCTGTATAAAAGGATGAAACGCCCATACACATCTTTGTGAATGTGAAGTGCTCATTCACAGTAGAAGCTGTATTCTTGGGGGTTATATTTTTAATTCATGCCAAATACAGGCACTCAACCCCAAGAATTTAACTCGGTTCATAGCGGAAATCAGACTTGGGGGTGAGCTATACAGTAATACCCCGCTTTGTGCGGATTCGGTATTACGCGAATTTCATATTTCACGCTAAAATGCCCCGCTTTACGCGATTGGTCAATGCGACGCATGGCTTAGGCCCGAAGTGATTGGTCAATATGCGGCATGGCGTGACCCGACACCCAGTCAATAGGAATCGACCTATCTGATACCGATCCAAAAAGCACTCTCAACAATTTATTCAGGGTTGGATTTGTTGCAGAGCTTGGACAGTGATGTCCGTCGTATTTCAACTGTGCGCCAAATAATCAAAAATAGTGTTGAATGTTACGAGCGCATTTTGCAAGAATGAAGACAAAACTCAACTCAAAAAACTTTGGTTGTTTATTTTCGTAAAACTAATGCTTATGTTAAGCATTTTTTAGTTGTTTTATTTAGTTGTTAAACTAAAATTGTATTAAGCAATTGGTAATTTTCAAATTATAGATTGAATAAGTATGTATGTATATGCATATTTATTTCTCTTTTTATCAAGCCCCGATATACGCGAATTTCACATAACACGATTTCTTGTGGAACACATCCCTCGCGTAAAGCGGGGTATTACTGTATACTCTTGAGAGATGACAATAGATCATCCTAGGTCGCAGTGACGACAAGAGCTCTGGGGCCCTGACAATCACACTTTAAATCATAATCGTAACAGGTGGCGCACTAAACCAATCTTCCTAAGAGTCCAAGATCAAACTGCTAGATGGCGCGATGCTACAAGTGACGTCACTTAACGCATTTCCACTGCCGCCCACACACGGAGAGCTAAGATGTCGACATGAATAAGATTGAGTGATAGCATTGGTGACTGAGACAACTTCGGAGACAAGTATTAAAAATACCAAGTTTGTAGGCTGTTCGATCGCAGATATCATCCGCCCTCTGATGTAAGCATAATCTTTCCCCAAATCGGATTACATAAAAAAAAAACCCCACAAATATTGTCTCACTTTTTTTAGAGCATTTTGACAGTTTCTTTTTCTCTATACACCCGCATATTGTAACTATAATACGTTTACTTGGTACACTGACAGTTTCTCGAACCTAGGCCTGCCAAGATGAACACTAAGCTCTTATATGGAGAGAGCATCTAAAACGTCACTGGAGGCATCCTACAGAATATGGATAGGTAGAGAGAGGGATGTCGGAGTTGGACTAGTGGTCTCCACGTCCTAGTCATTGCAGATTAGCTGACGAGGACTCGATGCGAGCCGAAACGTAACGCATGCTGGAGAACTACACAGAGTGGCCACTCGCTAGTCCCGACCTCGATTGACACCCTCCTCTACTGCCAATGAGCTCGGATATGTTCTGCGAAGCCATCGCAAGCTCAGTTCGACACCTTCGAAATAACATGTGATACGCTTCTACAAGAAAAGAACTCCGCGAGCCACACTGGAAGCCTCATACGGAATTTGGATCTGTAGAGAGCGAAGCACGTGACTAGTTCTGCTTTGACGGAAAACATGAACTAATTACATACTGTTCCAACTGACCTTTCATTCAGTGCGGTGGAGCCAATTCAGGCGGCTTAAACTCTACCACCTAAAAAGGTAAGGGAAGGAACGTGCAGTTCTATGTGGAACCCGAACCACGGTCAGCCTCCAACGGTCTAGCGGTCACAAATGCAAGTTCTGACCCAGGTGTGCTCATGATCATGAACGATAGTCGGCCGTGTAGGGCCGGTACTTTAAAAGAATAGCCCCACTGCATGTCTCCCCGTGTATGTCGTAAAAGGCGACTAAGGGATATGACCCCTTATTATATTTCTAGGTGGTAGGGTTAAACCCGCCCGGGTTGATACCACCACACTGAATGAAAGGTCGGTCGAAACGGCTATGTAAATAGTTTGTGTTTTCCGTCCAGTTCAGTGTGGCCGGCACGAACGAAGGGAAGCACTGATGTGGCACCAAGTTCACCCGGTGTTATGGGCTGACATCACGGATGTTGTAGGTGATAGAGCCAACCGTGTCAGTTTGCATAAAAAAAATAATTTAAAATCGCACCACTGAGCTACCGAGGCTGTTAAAAATAAAGGAATAAAAAAAAGCGGACCTTGACGAAGGGCTTTATCTTGGAGCGCTTGTGGATCTTGGTCTTGCCCATGCGCTTGTGCACCTTGCGCGGGTAGCGGTCGATGCCGGCGACGAACGCGTGCCCGTACTGCTTGTCGGAGGTGCCGTCGTCGTAGTTCTTCACCACGATGGCCTTGCGGCCCGCGTACCGGCCGCACAGCACCAGCACCACCTTCCCCGGCTTCATTATCTTACCCATCTTGACGCTGCACACAATTATCAATATACATTAATGTTGTCTCCTATACATGGTGTTGCAGTTGCCTCCGTAATATTTTTAACTTACATAAGGGGGTTATTCTATATGTGAAACTAAACAATGGCTGTGCCGAAAAAATTTTTTCGAATACAAATTTTAAATACCTATTCTCAAAACGTATGGAGAAAAAAATTTTTTTTTCTTAAAATTTCAAAGTCGTAGAACAAATGTTGTTCTATTTGACATACAGAATCACCCCCTTTCGGGTTTTACGGTTGGGGTTGCAACACCGTGTATAAATAACACATTTCACAGATGTTAGTTTAGTATCGCCTCTCATCCGATTAGGGGAAGGGGAGGGCAGGCAAAGGACGTATTTTCCGCTTGGGAGGGGGTGGGGAGGGTGACTTTTTGTGAGTTTATTTTTTTTTTGCAATATAACTTGTACCAGTTCAGTTACGACTAAACTAGTTTGACGCTGTCACTAAATGTGTGCTGATGGTCTGAATGAACTGAACCATGCTAAACATGCGCAAGGTGCGGTCAGGGGGTGACCTGGGCATCACATTTTCAAGGCCAAATATGGTGCAAAACCGCATTCAGCTAGTATGTACATTTTCCATGTGCTTACAGTTTTGATAAGATGCCCAATAAAGTAATAAAATAACTAACAAGTTTTTTATCCATTACATTTGCTTTTTCTTTATCAGGTATGGGTGGTTAAGTCAGAGGGGACAGAGCACATGCTCCGACCAGCCAATATCGGCTCCGAGAAGGTGCAATGCCGGAGACTTCCCTTTGGTTTGCTGGCTATACTGGACTAGAGAACACAGCCGAGGCTGCTATGCGGCCATCTTGCATCCAATACGGCGGTACCAATCCTGTCTGCTACAATTTGGGCCTACCACCTAGTAAGGGGCAAGGGAAGGAAAGGGTTTAGGACTTTTGTCGTATTACAACTATGCCAGCCCCATGGTGACTGGAATTAGAAGCACAATTTCAAGGAATAGTCATATAACTGGAAATGATAACTATTGGTTAAATGCAGTGTTGTCAATGGACGGAAGGATTCATTGAGGACCGGTCAGAGGACTGAAGGGAAGAACAACGAGCCGGCGGAGCACATTTACAGAGGCCGATATTGAAAGAGATGTAACCTACAAACTGTCAACACAAACGTCACTTCATCACTGATTAACCATAAAAACTATTGGAAAATCGATGGTGCGTGTGAAAGCCATCAACTTCCGTGCACGATTACAAAAATAGGTAGCTTTGAACACGAGTATAACACCAAAAAATTAATCACAACACTGCCGACTGTTTTGCCGAAGTTTGACGTTTGTGTTTCGGAACAGTTTTCCGAGGTTGTCTCAATCCAGCCGTGAAATAGTGTCGCAGGCTGAAATAAAAAATCTACCAGGGCAAGGACGTAGTGGGATTGAAGTTTTCCTTTGCTGGATATCACAGATTATTTTAGATTTTTACCGCGTATAAATTCACGTAAACTCACATTGCCAATGGCCGTCGGAAAAAGAATCAGTGTTACCAACTTCTATTTTCAGTTTTCCATTTTATTCTTTTTTTTTTTTTTTATTTTTTTTTTAGGTTAATTCGTCGCCTCCCGAAACAGGCAAAACTCATTAGAGTATACAGCCAATTCTGTCGTAGCTTTTAACGTCTGTTGTAATGTAAAGCCTGACCAGGAATATATGAGGGGCCGTCATATTGCGGAATTTCGTTGGAACTAATTTCTTACACTGGCCACAATTATGTTTGATGCTTGATAATCTGTTGTCAATGTCAAAATTGCTTCTGAACTGACATTTAGGTGAAACGTTATGTCATTGTAGTGAGATTGTCATGAATTGGCCGCCGTAATGTACAATTAGGTAATAATTTTTTGTTCTATTTAGGTGTATCTCAAGCATCTATTTACCGAATAGCAAACAAAAGAGGGACGTAAATATTATTCGTTCTGAACAAAAAACACTTTTTGACTTTACAGAAATACGAAACGTTCGAATAAAAATAGCTTAGGTTAAGTTTTTCTGAACTAGAATTTTTATTAAAAAGTTTAGTGTTTCAGCAAGGTCGATTAATAATTTTTTTAATAATTTGTGGGTCATTCTTGAGCCCCTCGATTTTCACTGTCCTGAAGCAAAATTGCTACTTATTACAAAAATTTGCACATGAAGTATTTTTTTCCTTGAAATTTTAACTATAAACTAACTGGGCAAATACTGAAATAGCGTAAAATATAAAATTAAATAAGGCAAAAAAATTATCAAACCCCCAAAAATTGATCTCACTGGCGCGTCCACGGCCCAGATTGTTACACAAAACCATCTATATTTTTTTTTCTGTGCAATTAACTGATATGATATTATTTACCGTGCAAGGTGATTAGTTGTTAATTTCATAAAAAAGGTTTTATAAAGCGTATTTTATATATATTTTATTTTATTTAGTTTCAAAAATTTTGTCCGAGACCTAACAATGATTTCACTGGCGCATCACAAAATCGCGCGTACATCACTAGCGGAACGGTTAAAAGACGCGAGATCGACCCTTTGCCGAACAACGTCAGTCGTGTTTCAAGCTGCGGGGAGTGGTTGAGCGACTCCTCGCTGCGTTCCCGAAATACGAAGGTAAGAAATTGATTCCACTGGCTTGGTTCTGGTACATCGTTGATTACTCTGGCTGAATTTTATTTATAGTGGCTTGTTTCAAAATCAATTAAATGATCTATATACAATACTCCATGTAGCCATTATCTACTGTGTTAACCTCATTACTCTGATTTTAGTACATTCGCGATAAATGACAAATTTTCAAAAAAAATTGATTCCCTTGGCATTGATTCCACTGGTTTTATAGCCTGGGTAATCAATATTTGCTTAGTTTATCCCAGAAAAAACGTTTGAATTGTGCGGAAAGGCATCTATTACAATTCATTATTATTTTAAAGCAATGTCTATAATCTGACATATATTTATTTATTAAAATTCTTAATTTTTACACCAATACACGGAATAAAAAGGTCAGCTTAACGCTAAACAGCATTTTATTTTAGCTAACCTATGGGTATGCGGTATGATGAAGGTATTGTAGGTGTACAGCAGTGATAGTGCAATGGGCTTGTATGTACAATATAGGTTATATTACGTAAATATAATATGAATACATGAGTACTGTCACATCACACATTACATATACATCAAGGAATCCACTTTTTGCGTCGCATATATAAGGTGCTTCGTTATTCATGTCAAAAACTTCGGGAGGGCTACACACAAACTCAAACAAACACGTTACGCAAAAAAAAATGTTTTTAGCATTACTTTTCGGGAAATTTAACAAAACATGTTTGCTACCTAAACATTAAATAGATCAACCTGTGTGTACTAGTAGGTAACTTACAATGTACGGGGTCAATGACCGTACTATGTTCAAACGCAAAACAGTTGTTTCTTGTGTTTTTGAATGGGTGTGCGTGTGTCAGTGTGAGTATGTGTGGGTGAGTACCCACACATACTCACAATGACACTTCACCTACACTAGTCTAGTAGTTAGGAACTTACATTTTTGTTTTTTTATTTTTTTTATATAGAAAGCGCGACATGTGGCATCGTTTCACTTACGAGTAGGTGACTTACGATGCCCATGGACATTCTGTGATGCACGCGGATTGCAAATGCCATGCCGGCCTGACAGGAGCCTTTTCACGCCCCTTTTGAAAAACCCCAGGCTGTACTTGGGAGGAAATAGATGAGCTCCCTGCTCATCTATTTCCACGCACTAGTTCCACATTTTCCCGGTATGTCGATCATCGCGCATCCACGGTAGGTCGATTGTATAGTGGTGCATACCCTGCCCAGTACGCGTAGTGCGGAGGTGGAATGGGGACGACGGAATCGCGTTAAAGAGCTCCTCCGAACACTCCCCGTGAAATAGACGATAGAACACACTTAGGGAGCCGACGTCCCTACGGAGTTGCAGCGGTTCTAAGTCGCGGGACACCACAGGGTCATTCACAAGTCGCACGGCACGACGCAAGCTGGTATTTAGCTGAGCCATCCCACAGGCGCGAGCAGTACTCCAAGCAAGACCTAACCTGCGTATTATACAACGTCAGTTTTTGGCTCGCCGTGAAGTACCGCTTCACCTTGTTGAGTACACCCAGCTTTTTTGAGGCCAGCTTGGCCTTGCCCTCAATGTGACGTCGGAAGTTTAAGTCGTGCGGCAGTTCGACACCGAAGACCCCGAGGTGGTCGCTTAATTTCAGCGACGTGTTTTGGAAGGAAGGAGCTGGCGTGAACGCCGTTCTTTTCGCACTAAAAGCGCACACTTGTGTCTTCGATGCGTTGAACACGACCAAGTTGCTCCGGCCCCATTCGGCAATCGACTTTTTTTTTATATAATCCGGTATGGGTGGCTGAGTTGGAGGGGCTAAAGCGCATGCCCCGACCAGCCAATATCACCTCTGAGAAGGTAGGTGCCGGAGACTTCCCTGGATTGCTGGCTATACTGGACTAGAGGAGAACACAACCGAGGCTGCTATGCGGCCATCTTACATCCAGTACGGTGGTACCAACCCAGTCGGCCACAATTTGAGCCTACCACCTAGTAAGGGGCAAGGGAAGGGACCTACAGTTTTACACCGGTTCCGAAAGGTGAAGCAGCAGGTGTAGGTATGCACGTAATTTTTTCGTCAGAAAAAACTCATTGGTACACGCCGACGGGATTCGAACCGCGGACCTCTCGCATGAGAAGCCGATGTCCAAACCACTCGGCCACCCGCCTCTAAAAGGCTAAAACCCGACTCGAGGGTTTGCTCGAGTTCGGACACAAGTGTTCGCCTCTTCTCGTCCACATCACTCCGTCTGGCTGAAGGGTGACTAGTGTAGGATCCATGCGCCGTACTGTCGTCTGCATAAAAATGTATGTTGCCGATTGGCAGCATATCATTGATATGCAGAAGAAACAGTGTGGGAGACAACACAGATCCCTGTGGTACACCGGCATTCACTGACATGGCGTCCGACGAGCATCCGTCCACGAGGACCTGAATGTTACGCCCATGTAGGAAGTCGGTTACCCAGTCACAAAGGCCAGAAGGAATTCCGTACGCCGGCAGCTTACCCAAAAGCGCCTTATGCCAGACCCGGTCAAATGCCTTGGCAATATCAAGTCCAATTGCCAAGGATTTACCATACCCTTCAAGCGCTTCCCCCCAAAGGTGAGTAACGTACGCTAGGAGATCACCAGCTGACCGGTTTGGCCGGAAGCCGTATTGCCGATCGCTGATGAGATTATTCGTCTCCAGGTACGTCATGAGCTGCGTATTGATAACGCGCTCCATCACCTTGCAGAGGAGGGAGGTAATTGCTATGGGTCGGTAGTTTGACGGGTCAGAGCGATCGCCCTTTTTAGGGACAGACTGAACGAAAGCTGATTTCCAAGCTGCCGGCACGCGGCCAGTAGAGTACGAGAGGCGAAAGAGGCGCGTCAGTACTGGAGCCAGCTCGGGACACTTTTTCAACACCAATGTAGGCACTCTGTCCGGCCCACTCGCTTTCCTGACGTCTAGGGCAAGAAGCTCCTTCCGCACAGTTCTCTGTCGGAACTGTACTTCGGGCATGGAGTTCTCACACCGGATTGGGGAGAAGCTCCCCCATCATCCAGGTGGGAGTTTTCCCCAAAAAGAGATACCAGAAGGTCGGCTTTATCTTTTGCGGAGTGAGTCAGTGATCCTCTAGTGCGCTGCAGAGGTGGAAGTGAGGAGCGGCAGAAATTCGACTCGACAGATTTGGCGAGAGACCAGAACTTACGGCTCCCAGTTGGGTACCGGTTCAGCCTATCGCCAATTCTACATTTACAAAAATTGCTGGAAATAGCCACCTTGCACTCGGATGCAAAGAGTGGCCTTCCTCACGATGCTCTGATTCACGAACTAGAGTGACACTGTCATATACCGAATGTGTTTACGATCCGAACACGCAACTCTTCTTCATTCTTCACGGTGGTGTGACCATGCTGGCCATAAACTAGGTCCTTGGCCCGTCCGCAGAGTCCCCACACATGAAAATCTAGCGGCCGTACATACGTCATAATATGTTGCTCATACATCGTCACACACAGCAGCAACTAAGTTCCAGTTTGAGTCTCGGTAACCGGTATTTTGAATTTGCGTGCTATTTTCCTGTAATCGTTTCAAAGATAGTTTATTCATTTCAGGCAATCATCGCACCTCGAAAAAAACAGACTCGGGAAGAGAGACTAGACAAAAAAGGAATAGCTGAGCGTCTCTACGTGATTGTTATGAGAGTGTGTCGTTTTTAATAATTCTTTAATTTCTTTTTAAATTATTTAATGTTAATGTTGTTATAGCAATGCGCATAAAAAAATAAAATGAGGAGAAGACAGGTAATTATTGTTTTAATCAACCTACAAGTAGGTAATTATTACTAGTGAGTGAGAATCAGCGTTTAAGTGCATTATTGAATATTTGAATTGTGTTTAACATGTTCGAAAAGATTTGTTGGAGGCGATTATTTGCTAAAAATAAAAGCCAAACAATTAAAAATTCACTTTTTTTGATTCCCTTGTCACTCTGTATTGATTCCCCTGGACATGAAATTTTCATATCAAATATCTTTGCATACATACGTTAGAATTTGGTGCCTAATCGAAATTTATGTTTCTTATGCATCTAACTTTAATGTTTGATCACAGGTTTTATAAAATTTTAAGATTTAAAAACTGCCAGTGGAATCAACTGAATACGCCCAATCTCAAGAATGACCCTTGTACACTTTGCTTCAGGACATATCTGCAGATACATGGAAAAAATGGTAAATGTCAAGGCTAGTTCTTTTTACATTGACATCAAAATATATATAAAAGATGCATTAAATTAAAATACATTCTTATATCTTATTGTGTATTTCAGTGCAAAAGTACATTTTGAATAAAAACATCGGCCAATTCAATATGTGCGTTCTATGCTGAATGTTGCTATATAAATCTAAAAAGTGGCTCCATTTTGACAGCTCTCATATATTCCTGGTCAGGCTTTATAGGTTCTCGCACCGCGAGAACCACAAAAATATATATTTTTAATTACAACGACGACAAGACAAACTTCCGCCGTCCGCCATCTTTTATAAATTTTGATATTTTTGGAAATGTTGCAACATTGTTAAGTCGCGTTCGTTATTTGGTGGAACTAAAAATCAATAGTTTTGGTCCAAGAAAAGGTATAATATAATAAATAACACGATTATTTTTCATGAAATATTAATTCTAGATTTATTTATTAATATTAATAATTCAATGAAACGTTAGAACTCTGAGATGAGATAGATATAAGATGGGACTCTGAGATATCCTGTGGAAATATCGTAGACGGATCCGTCATTTATGGATCAGGGCGGGATTGATCTTATGTCACTAAGTGACATAAGATATAAGATCTAAGTCTTAGATTTCCTGTCTGATTAGTCACACACATCCATATTATGCATGATGCACCAGCCCCTGTACCGGCGTTAATCACTCGCCGATGTGAGTATGAAAAACGATCTCACTCAACCAATTAGAAGGCGTTCGGTGAGGCATCCGGCCCGGCTATTGGTTGAAATATACGAGTAGTTACCGAGTGAGTTATCGCCGGTAGACCCGCTGTAGTGGTAGAGTTTAGTAGGGTAGAGCGAGTAAATTTTTTGATGTTACAGTCTTGGGTTGGACTTGGAGCATCACCTCGTACACTTTTATGACTTTTTTTTGCATTGCTAAAACTACAATCCGAATAAAAGAACTTTATTGTCGGAAGTAATTTTTTTTTCTTTTTCTTTGTTAGACACTATTAGGGCATTAAAAATAGATAACGGATTTTTTTTGTTTTTATACTTATATAAAATAATTTATAATCCGTAGTATTATATTAGTATAACGACATAGAAGGCCGACGAAAATGCCATCTGGTGTCATAGTCATGTCATGTGGGGCCGCCGGGATGCATATATATCCAAAGTCCACTAGGCAAATTATGCTCATTGGTCGATGCCAGTTTGGCGGAAAATTTAAATTTCGTCTGGCTCCGCCTCCGGCACTCCTAGCGAACCTACTGAACCCGATATTCGTTAGGTCGTTTATGTGATTTCGTAGCTCAGTGATATGGTGTAGGGTTTGTATTTTTTGACCATGGGTTCGAGTCCCACAAAATTTTTTTTGTTTTTTTTTTAAGAAATGTTATTTAGTGTGTTAAAATTAGGTTAAGGTTATTTTTTTATAACCACCTAAAAAAACTTTATTTTCGAAAATATTTTCGAAAATATTTTATAGTTTAAATAGTTTATTTCCTAAGTTAGTTTATATAATTTTTAGATTAGTTAATTATTTTATAACTATGTTAATTTGAATTGAATAAAAACACATATTTAAAAATAAATACTTCCGAAATTTATATTTCTTCCTTTTTTTTGTGTTATGTTAGGTTGTTAAAATTAGGTTAAGGTTATTTTTTTATAACCACCTAAAAACACTTTACTTTCGAAAATACTTCCGAAATTTAAATTTTCCCGCAAAACTTAGAACGACCAATCAGAGCAATTCGCCTAGTGGACTTTGGAAATATGCCGCCGGGATCCCGGAATGAACGGCTGGTTATCGTAGTGATCCCGATCACATTAACCCTCTATATCTCAAAATCTTCAAATTACGTATTTTTCGTGTATTCGGATAGGTTTATAAATAAAACAAAATACCTATTTTTTTAAATTTTGAAATTATTTATTAATTACGAAAAGTATCACGAAAAAGGGAGTGTAGCTTACAGTGTAGGCAACAATGAGTTAAATAACAAAGAAAATTTATGAAATTATGAGTCAAACGAAAATCGGTTACGACAGGTGGAAGCTCCTGAAACAATTTTTGTTTTTCGTTTAGCATAATGCTACGCCTGGGAAAACTTTTGGAGTTGTTATTGAAGTGCTGGTATTGTATAATCTTTTCAAATTTATTTGAAGGCATGGTCTGTTGAATTATATTAGAGGTGTACAAAGGACGGAACTCCAATGGTTGGTCACTCTGGGCAGCTGAATCAGCGACATAAAATATACCAGATCTATAAATTGTCGAATTTCCGTCTTAGATACACGAAAAGTGTTGTTGGGATCTTTTTATACCAAATATAGAGGTTTGTTTCTTCAGTAATTTTCTTTATAAGTTCTGGTGGAAATAAGTACAGAAAGAACTGTAAAGGAGTTTCAAGATCCAAGATATTGGAAGTCAATGACTCGTTGCTAGTAAAAGCCAGCTGCTGTGCATTCAGCTCCAGATTCTTCTTTTTCCACCGTAATGTTAGTTTTTCAGGCTTTTGTCGTTTTGCGGGGGGACCTGAGGAATCTAGAATGTCTGAACTGGACGAGGCAGGTTCTATGTCAGGATTACAATTTACGGTCGTCATCTTCCAAGCTCTGTACGAAACGCGTCCATATCAAATTCAGCCCCCAAAGACTCTTCAATGAACTCCCCAAAATCCGGGTCAAAATCAGGATCCGCCAAACTATCGTCATCAAAGTCGAGCGAGACTCGAGACCATCTTCACTTACAGAATCATCTTGGAGCGCACGGGCGATCTCGTTGTGAAGGTGGCGTCGGTGAGCCATTCTAAAACAAAATAATAACTAGTGTAAATATTCCCAGTGTTTATACAAGATAGTTCCCCTTTCCGCATAATGTAGCCTACAAGATACAAACATAATATTACCGAATACAAAATTTTACGTTAAAATATACAAAAATAGCAGTAATATAGTAATCTTTGAACACTTACCTTATAGATTCTCACAGAAACACGCACCAACAAACATAAAAACATTTTTTTATTTATTTTTCACTTTTATCAAGGGCCGACTTCATGGAATTTTAGGATTCACTAACGAGTGCAACGACATCGCGTAACTTGAAAGAAGTAGCGACATCTTTCATTTTGCTTGCACTAGATTGAAAGAACGGAGTGTATACGACATTCTACAATGCAGAGGGTTAAAGTGTCAAAGTGACAGCTGACAGCCATGGCCATGTGAGTGTGACATCAAATGTGCTGAATTGTAGACTTTGGACGAACTTGTAAATAAATGAGATATTCGTAAGAATGGTTACGAGATACAGATAACAGTGGTTTAAAAAAATATTCAGTGATTTTCGTGTCAGACATGAGCCCGAACCGTGTAGCCGTTCGTCGTCTAGACGTTCTGCTTCGAATTCTAAGAGACCGCAGCGGAATAATTCGTTTACAGAATGTTCGGGCATACTCCAGTGAAGGAAAAGTCACCATAGGCGACGTTAATATGGACATATTAGAGCCCAAGGCCAGGGAGCTCGTCCCGAGGAAGTATTGTAAGTAAATTTTCATAATTTTTTTACCTCTAAAGACGGTGTTGATCTCAGCTTGCGATGGCTTCACCGAACATATCCGGGCCCATTGGTAGTAAAGGAGGGTGTCAATCGAGGTCAGGACTAGCGAGCGGCCACTCTGTGTAGTTCTCCAGCATGCGTTACCTTTCGGCTCGCGGCAAGCCCTCGTCAGCTAGTCTGCGATGACTAGGACCCGGAGAACCACCAGTACCGCTCTCGATTTTTCTCTCTTTATCTATCAATATTCTGTCGCGTATATCCACGCTTATATATAAAGCGGCACATAAACATTGATAATACTTGAACAGACCAGAAATCTGATATTCTAGAACTCTCACTAAAGACCTGTGTCATCCACGGATATTTCCTCATAACAATAATCTTCATAAGAGTCACCTTTATCGCACGCATGATCTCTTGTGTAAGAGGCTAGAATCTTACTGCTATGGTGCCGGTACCAGGTTGCTATGAACACTGAATATAAATACTTAGAGCACGCCTAGCTGTAGGTTAGTTTTTTTTTTTTTTTTTTATGTAATCCGGTTGGGTGGCTGAGTCAGAGGGGCCAAAGCACATGCTCTGACTAGCCAATATCACCTCCGAGAAGGTAGGTGCCATACCGGAGACTTCCCTGGATTGCTGGCTATACTGGACTAGAGGAGAACACAACCGAGGTTGCTATGCGGCCATCTTACATCCAGTACGGTGGTACCAACCCAGTCGGCTACAATTTGAGCCTACCACCTAGTAAGGGGCAAGGGAAGGGACCTACAGTTTTACACCGGTTCCGAACGGTGAAGCAGCGGGTGTAGGTATGCACGTAAATTTTTTCGTCAGAAAAAACTTATTGGTACACGCCGACGGATTCGAACCTCGGGCCTCCCGCATGAGAAGCCGATGCCCAAACCACTCGGCCACTCGCCGCCAAGATATTATTTAGAGCAGTGATGTTCAACTGGTTTCGCCTTAAGACGAAATAATAGCTCTTAAGAGCTACTTCCATATTTCTATCAAGCCCAGCAGGCACCTTGACAGTACCTATGTATGACGTCTACCTATACATTTTAATGTGATACCTGGTTATTTTTGTTTTCAGACAAATTTACTAAATCTGCTATATAATCTGTTTCAAGCGCGACTGACCTAACTGGTCCGCGTGGATTCAGCGAAATTTTACGTTTATTGTTATTTCAATGAATGTTTCACATTAGAATGGGAGGAGAGAGCACTTTAAATAGATGATTAAAAAACTAAATTTTTTTCACTGATCCCCTTTCATTGATATAACACAACACATCTTTTAATTTTTGCATCCAGGTTTCTTGTTCTTTTTTTATTTTAATAGTTAAATTCATGGTCTTATATGATTCGAATAGGGTAATTTGGCAATTTTAAATTAGAAAAATTCAGAATTTTATGTTATGTTTATAATATTTTAAAATTTTTTGTTATGGAATTTTTATAGAAACAAAAAAAAATTAATAATACTACATTTAAAGTTAGAATTTTGTCACTGCCAGCAACCAAAGGGTTGCATGTATTTACATGCTAGCTTTTGCCCGCGACTTCGTCCGCGTGGATAACTGAAATTATCGATAAATTTGGGCCAATTTACTCAATTTCTTTATGAATTAATTGTAGCCTATATGTTTTGTTGTTGTTGTTGTTGTTGTTGTTTGGTTTGGGGTTGGCTCTAGGCCTGCAAACTAATCCCGCTTGGTTGGGGACCTTCGTGCAAAACCCCACAGTCTCCAGCTACCCCAGCCGGCCTATGTCTTCCATGAAAGCCATAAGTCGGCCGGGGTGTCTGCAGGCCGCTTATCCCTTAGTCGCCTTTTACAACATGCACGGGGAGAGATGCAGTGGGACTATTCTTATTAAGTACCGACCCCACACAGTCAGTCAGTCAGTCAGTCAGCGTGTAAGCGTGCTGCTTACTGCTGGACATACGCCTCTCCAATTTTCCTCCAGTCCTCCCGGCCTTCAGCGATACGGAACCACTGGTTTCCGCCGACGTACTTGATGTCGTCGTCCCACCTGGCGGGTGGTCTTCCCACACTCCGTTTTCCTGTCCACGGCCGCCAGTGTAGGACACGGTTACTCCAACGGTCATCGTCTCTTCGGCTAACGTGCCCAGCCCACTGCCACTTGAGCTTAGCCACCCGGTGTCCAATATCGACTACTTTGGTGCGTCGGCGGATTGCCTCGTTACGCACCATATCACGTAGCGATATTCCCAGCATGGCTCGCTCCATTGCTCGCTGGGCAACTTTCAACCTTTGGACAACAGCGACCGTCAGAGTCCACGTTTCACACCCGTACGTCATAACCGGGAGGACACACTGGTCATATATACGGGTCTTTAAATTCTGCGGAAGGTCAGACTTCAGGACGAATTTTAGTTTTCCAAAGGCAGCCCAACCCAGTTGAATTCGTCTCTCCACCTCCTTAAGCAGACCTTGTCTACCAAGCCGCAGAATTTGACCGAGGTATACGTACTCTTCAACCTGTTCGATCACTTCTCCGCCAATAACAATTTGTCCTCCCGTCATAACCTCGGTCGCCATGACCTTGGTTTTGTCCCGGTTCATCTTCAGACCAACCTTCATCGACGCTGTATAAAGGTCTTCCAGCATGATCTGAAGCTGATCTCGGGAATTTGACAGAAGAACAATGTCATCGGCGAAACGCAGATGACTGAGAAGATCTCCATTCACGTTTATACCCATGTTGTCCCACTCAAGCATCTTGAACACATCTTCCAATGCGTTTGTGAAGACCTTGGGTGAGATCACATCCCCCTGCCTTACGCCTTTACCAAGGAGGATAGGTTGGGTATTCTCGTGAAGCCTCACAGTCATCGTCGCGGACCGATACAGATTTCGGAGCACCTCGATGTAGCGGTGGTCGATTCTGCACCTGAGGAGGGAGTTTTTTGACCCCACACAGTACTAGCCTATATGTTATTCTGATGTATAAGCTATAGTACTCTAAAGTCTCATCAAAATCCGTTTAGTAGTTTTTGCGTGAAAGAGAAACAAAGATCCATACATCCATCCATACATCCATACATCCATCCATCCTCACACACTTTCGCGTTTATAATATTAGTAGGACTAGTAGGATTGTTACCGGGCGTATGACTAAAAGCAACATTGTGATTGCAGTCACAATATCGGAGGAGGGTGCGGAGAGCTTGTCTCAGAGCACGCTGCGTCACCTCCGCTGGATGATGCAGAAGGACTCGCTGGGGCAGGACATGTTCTTGCTCGGCAGCCCGGGACCTAACAGGTTATTATTGTTTTTCTATGTCCAATATTACCTTCAGGGTCCCATACCAGACACTTATTTTTGGATCCCTGGCTAAACTGAACTAGAGGAGAACACGGCCGAGGCTGCTATGCGGCCATCTTATGTCTAGTATGGTGGTATCAACCCAGTCGGCTATAATTTGAGCCTACCAGCCACCTAGTACGGGGCAAGAGAAGGGACCTACAGTTTTACGCCGGTTCCGAACGGCGGACGGATCATGTGCTTTTGCCCACGAAGAAGGAGGTTCCATCTATCCAGAGGTTCCATCAATGCTGCAAGCATTTCCCCCAATATTGGTGTTGGCGCAAGCTTGGCGTCGTGGGCCCTTGAACGGTTAAAAACATGAATTAAGACGGTGGTTCTATCGGCAGACGGAAGGTGGCCCTTCAGTACTTGGAGCTGACGCAGCGTGAGATGGAGTACGTAGCTCTCTCCAGAGACACGACAGAGGCC
Source organism: Nematopogon swammerdamellus (assembly GCA_946902875.1). Taxonomy (NCBI): domain Eukaryota; kingdom Metazoa; phylum Arthropoda; class Insecta; order Lepidoptera; family Adelidae; genus Nematopogon; species Nematopogon swammerdamellus. The sequence continues at coordinate 18,679,977 of OX336347.1, forward strand.
GATCTGAAGCAGCGCCGCGAGATACACAACTCTACTGCCGAGTACTTGGACCAGGTGATCTGTTCTGGCTGTCTTTAGTTAACATTTTAATTATTATTTATTTCCTCAAGACAAGAAGAAGTGTGATCAATCATCTCAAGAAAGAAGAAGAAAGAAGAAGAAGAAAGAAGACCATAGGTGATGACCAGTGATCGGCGTAGGTAGTGCTATTTCCGGGATTTGATGACCGTTATCTTAACATGGATATTCCTTAACGTAAGTTACCAAGTCCACCTTAGATTTTGTTTCTGTGAACAAATGTTGTTGATTTTCAATATCTGCGAATAAATATTGCTGCGTTTTGAATATTTGTTTTGTTCTTATCTTCATTATTTAATCATCTTCATATTTCACATCTTATTATAATAAAAAAGTTTTTTTTTATAGAAACTGACACGGTTGGCTACATCACCTACAACATTTATTTTTAATTTTTATGGAAACTGACACGGTTGGCTACATCACCTGCAACATCCGTGATGTCAGGCCATAACACCGGGTGAACTTGGTGCCACGTCAGTGCTTCCCTTCGGTCGTGCCGGCTACACTGAACTGTACGGAAAACACAAAATATTTACATAGCCGTTTCGACCGACCTTTCATTCAGTGCGGTGGTACCAACCCGGGCGGGTTAAACCCTACCACCTAGTAATATAAGAAGGGAGTCATATCCCTTAGTCGCCTTTTACGACATACACGGGGAGAGATGCAGTGGGGCTATTCTTTTAAAGTACCGGCCCCACACGGTATAGGATGTACAGTGTGGGGCCGGACGGTACCGTGATGTCAGCCCATAACACCGGTGAACTAGGTGCCCCGGATCCGAATCCCGGGGGATGTCCATGGACATGGATGTAAACATCATCATTATGTTCATTGACCCCAAATGGCACTACCTACGCCGATCACTGGTGATGACACAACTAAACTATAATATAATAAGCAAAGGGAAACACAATTGGGGATGATAGTTACAAATAGTTTATTTTTGTATGTACGTACCAAGCGTGTACAGTGCCCGGCAGCAAATAACGCGTGTCGAGCTTTAGAAAGAGACAATCCGGTTGTAGAGCGCCGTCCCTGTCGCACTAACTCGCATGTCTCTGTGCGTCAGGGAGGACGCTCTTTGTCCCTTTCTAAAGCTCGACACGGATTATTTGCTGCAGGGAACTGTACTCGCTTTGTATTTCTTCGTGCACGACCGAAAATAAGGAGAAAAAAGTATGTCCCAACGACGATGGGAATGTGTACCCCTAGCACGACACGAGGGCCAAGGCGTCACCAATTTCGCCCCCGGTCATGTACATATGTGTGCGATTGCGTCATGATCAGTGATCGGCGTAGGTAGTGCCATTTGGGGTCAATGAATGATGATGTTTATATGGACATCCCCCGGGATTCCGGGATCCGGGGCAACTAGTTCACCGGTGTTATGGGCTGACAGCACGTATGTTGTAGGTGTAGCCAACCGTGTCAGTTTCCATAAAAAATAAACATTTTTATTATAATAGTTTGTGAAATATGAAGATGATTAAATAATGAAGATAAGAGCAAACCAATATTTAAAACACAGCAATATTTATTCGCAGTTATTGATAATCAACAACATTTGTTCACAGAACTAGGTAACTTATGTTAAGGAATATCCATGTTAAGATAACGGTCACCAAATCCCGGGAATAGCACTACCTACGCCGATCACTGGTCATGATCCTGGTAACGCATTTTGCACCAGAGATCCAAGTTCAAATTCTGGTCTGTGGCTATCTAAATAATTGTAGAGATTGTTGCCTGTCAATGCAGAGTGCAGTACGCGCAGCGACTGAAGGGCGCGTGCTCGTGTTGGAGGGGATAGAGAAGGCGGAGCGCAACGTTCTACCGGTGCTCAACAACCTGCTGGAGAACCGCGAGATGCACCTCGAGGACGGACGCTTCCTGATACCCGCCGGCAGATACGACAAGTTGCTCGAGGTTGGTGCTCATCACACAGCATGCACTAGCTCTCTGGCGGCAGGGGATAGAGAAGGCGGAGCGCAACGTTCCACCGGTGCTCAACAACCTGCTGGAGAACCGCGAGATGCACCTCGAGGACGGACGCTTCCTGATACCCGCCGGCAGATACGACAAGCTGCTCGAGGTTGGTGCTCATCACACAACATGCACTAGCTCTCGTGCGGCAGAGGATAGAGAAGGCGGAGCGCAACGTTCTACCGGTGCTCAACAACCTGCTGGAGAACCGCGAGATGCACCTCGAGGACGGACGCTTCCTGATACCCGCCGGCAGATACGACAAGCTGCTCGAGGTTGGTGCTCATCACAGCATGCACGCTAGCTCTCGTGCGGCAGAGGATAGAGAAGGCGGAGCGCAACGTTCTACCGGTGCTCAACAACCTGCTGGAGAACCGCGAGATGCACCTCGAGGACGGACGCTTCGTGATACCCGCCGGCAGATACGACAAGCTGCTCGAGGTTGGTGCTCATCACACAACATGCACTAGCTCTCGTGCGGCAGGGGATAGAGAGGGCGGAGCGCAACGTTCTACCGGTGCTCAACAACCTGCTGGAGAACCGCGAGATGCACCTCGAGGACGGACGCTTCCTGATACCCGCCGGCAGATACGACAAGCTGCTCGAGGTTGGTGCTCATCACACAACATGCACTAGCTCTCTGGCGGCAGGGGATAGAGAAGGCGGAGCGCAACGTTCTACCGGTGCTCAACAACCTGCTGGAGAACCGCGAGATGCACCTCGAGGACGGACGCTTCCTGATACCCGCCGGCAGATACGACAAGCTGCTCGAGGTTGGTGCTCATCACACAACATGCACTAGCTCTCTGGCGGCAGGGGATAGAGAAGGCGGAGCGCAACGTTCTACCGGTGCTCAACAACCTGCTGGAGAACCGCGAGATGCACCTCGAGGACGGACGCTTCCTGATACCCGCCGGCAGATACGACAAGCTGCTTGAGGTTGGTGCTCATCACACAACATGCACTAGCTCTCTGGCGGCAGGGGATAGAGAAGGCGGAGCGCAACGTTCTACCGGTGCTCAACAACCTGCTGGAGAACCGCGAGATGCACCTCGAGGACGGACGCTTCCTGATACCCGCCGGCAGATACGACAAGCTGCTTGAGGTTGGTGCTCATCACACAACATGCACTAGCTCTCTGGCGGCAGGGGATAGAGAAGGCGGAGCGCAACGTTCTACCGGTGCTCAACAACCTGCTGGAGAACCGCGAGATGCACCTCGAGGACGGACGCTTCCTGATACCCGCCGGCAGATACGACAAGCTGCTCGAGGTTGGTGCTCATCACACAACATGCACTAGCTCTCTGGCGGCAGGGGATAGAGAAGGCGGAGCGCAACGTTCTACCGGTGCTCAACAACCTGCTGGAGAACCGCGAGATGCACCTCGAGGACGGACGCTTCCTGATACCCGCCGGCAGATACAACAAGCTGCTCGAGGTTGGTGCTCATCACACAACATGCACTAGCTCTCTGGCGGCAGGGGATAGAGAAGGCGGAGCGCAACGTTCTACCGGTGCTCAACAACCTGCTGGAGAACCGCGAGATGCACCTCGAGGACGGACGCTTCCTGATACCCGCCGGCAGATACGACAAGCTGCTCGAGGTTGGTGCTCATCACACAACATGCACTAGCTCTCGTGCGGCAGGGGATAGAGAGATGTGTGCTCAACAACCTGGTGGGGGTGGTCAGTATTGTGCTGTTATTTACTATAGTCTGTTTTTTTCGAAGACGGAGTAAATTGACGTTTGACTGACATTAGAGTGTTGCACGCCTTGCACCACTAGTGATTGTAGTCGATGAAATTAGTATCGACTTTTACACGACACGAACACGACACGACACACCTTCACACATATTATGCGCTACCTGTGGCTCTGCCTTAAACTTAACATTTTTCTAGCTAGATTTAGCTTAATATGTTGTCAATTAAATTCACAATTAAATAAATATTAGAGTTTACAGCATTTCATTAGTTAATCAATCGATAAAAGTATCGATAGCAACTACATGCCTATTTAAAATTTGCCAGAAACTGACAACACTCCAAACGTCACTTTCCTCCGTCTTCCAAAAAAACAGACTATATAGCACTAGCAGCACAACGCCGATTACTCTGCTTACCCCGATTGTCAGGATACAGCATGTGGTATGTATGTTTGTATGTATTTTATTTTGTCCACCTTCTTTATTCCAGAAAAGTGTCCATTCCAGACACGCTGAAGATCGGCCTGACACCCCCCCCCCCCCCCCCCCCCCCAGGTGACGAGAGGTGACAAAATGGTGGACGCTCCCCCCCTCCCCTAAAACCGTCTCGTGGTTTATGAACGCTCCCTTACTTAAGAAAATTTGTTAAACTCCTTGAACACTTGACAGGAGCACGGTGAGGAGGAGGTGGCTCGCTGGCGGCTGGTGCGTGTGGACGAGAGGTTCCGCGTGATCGCGCTGGGGCTGCCCGTGCCGCGCTACGCTGGCCAGCCGCTGGACCCGCCGCTGCGCTCGCGCTTCCAGGCCCGCGCCGTTCCCGGCCTCGGTTATGCTGTGAGTGTACTTTTATTTTTATGGATTATAAAAAAAAAAACTGTGAAATAAAAAACTGTTTAAAAAAATATAAAAACCGCCTTCAAAAATGTATGAAATAAAAAAAAATCCAACCCTAGATTTGAAGGCGGTCGGTGATTTTTGCTTGCTTTAGCAATATAGTCAATATCGGATTCCCTTGATTCGCTTTCGGCTTTACCCTCACTGAGAGACGAACAGAATTGATCCCGAGCCACTCGTAACTCAACCCTTAATGCAATGACTTAAGGTTACATTTTAAATAATAAAAATAAATCTGACGCTTTTCGAGATATGACGCTGACGCTTTTCGAGATCTGACGCGAGTTTAACATTTTTTACCCACCTAAAAAGTGCCAAGAGCCGCTAAAGAAGTTTTCACTTCAAAAAAATTATTAAGCGTAGTTCTTGTCGCCAGTTGTGATATAGAATTTATTTATAAATTTTTTTAATGAATAAGCAGCTCTAGCTGATGTGTTCATCAGTTTTTTTTTTCAGATAATGAATGATTATGTTTTTTTGTTTCTTTTTAGTTTTCGTTCTTGGGAACTGTTGCTATTTGTTTGTTGATGTACTTTTTATGTATTTATCTAATCGGGTTTTGAAGGTGTTTGTGTTTGGGGAGTTCATCACATCCTGTGAGAGTTTATTCCAGGTGTTCACCACTCGATTTATTATGAAGTGGTTTCGGATGTTTGTTTTAGAATGCCTCTTAGATTTCAGCTTATGTCAAGTGTCTTTATCTATAGGGTGGGCGAACTCAAAATTCGATAAACGAAAATGATGTATGAAATAAAGCATTGTTAAAATGGCATAACAGACGCGTAGGCGGGATGACATTTTCGTTTGTTTTGACAGCTGTCAGAAACTCTTCTCGGCTAGACGTTATTTGTTAAATTAACGGTTGTTCTACGACACAACCCTATCTTTCCACCCTCAGACGGAACATGGAAATGTAAAAATACCATATGTATTGAGAGTAAGTATTCGGATGGCAATTTACTTTGCAGGTGTGACAACGCTGCCTATTATGCCAATGAAAAATGTTACCAGTGCAGCGTATAATTCCAGTTTATTTTCGCATGTCATTCATTGTTATCTATTGCTAAGTCATTCAGAAAGGGAATCAGTTAAGGATATTGTGTCAGCCTCGGTAGCTAAGTAGTGCGGTCGGTCGACTGTTGTTAAGCACACCTGGGCGCGGTCAGTACTTGGATGGGTGACCGCTCGACCGTTGTTGGAGGCTGACCGTGGTTCGGATTCCACGTAAAACTGTAGATCCCTTCGCTTCTTACCTTTTTTTAATTTTTTTTTCATGGGACATGATTGGCTACATCACCTACACTCACTGGCGGCTGGTCCTAAAGTGCGCTCGTGCGCCGCACTACCATACCACGAGAAGTCTTCACTTTACTCAAAATAAATAATACCTTACAACATACTACATTAAAACCATAAAGGTCGTACTCCAAATAAATACGTATGTGAATTCGACCTTAGATCACAAGGCACGTTTTTGCGAGTAAACGCGCGCGCCGTGCGGAATATACATCGCACGCGGGTCTCCCATACTGAATGTATGGGGATCGGCAAAATACCGCTGGCGCGTGAGACAGAAGATACTTCATAGAAACAGTATGGGCCGAAAGGATTTCTGCGTGCGGCGCGCGAGCGCCAAACAAGGACGCTATATCGTGAATAACCGCGCGTGCGACACGTCGCGTCGCGAGCGATTCGTTTTGCACGAGTCCGTCTTACAAACTCTTTGCCGTCTACCTCAAAGCGAACCGTCTACCTCGAAGCGAGTCAGCGCGCTGTCATGTGATGTCACATACCCGTTAGCGCGCGAATATTTAAAATGGGATATGGTTAGATTTTGTGCTTTCTGTCACGTGATACTGTGAATTAAGTGGTGCCGATATTTGCCTAAGCGTTGGTTAAAGGTAAGGCTTTACAATCAGGTTATCCCGGGTTAATTCCTACGTTTCAAATGCTTTTATTTTTATATATTTTTTTAAAGTATTTTTGGGACATTACTACTGTTTTCTTTTTGAAAGCTGCAGTAGTGTTGTGGTCTATGGGTGTATTCATAAAGGTACTAAAAATAAGTAAAAAAACTTGTTTGGATTTTTTTTCTTGTTTGCAACTCTTTGAGTGTCTTGAGAATATTCATACTAGGTAGGTACGTACATAATAAAACGCAGGCGTTTAAAAAATTCGTAAGTCCCGATCTTAAAATAACATGGCGGGAATGTGTTGGGAAATTTGGTAGGTATTTAAGTAGGTAGGTACTTAGCGCACTACCGGTCACTGAAGTCACCAGCCGCCACTGCCTACACTACAACCTAACACCCTTACTAGGTGGTAGGGTTTATCCCGCCCGGGTTGGTACCACCGCACTGAATAAAACGTCGGTATGTATAATGTAAATAGTTTGTGCTTTCCGTCCAGATCAGTGTCATCGTCATCATTATCATCATCAGCCTGTATCGGTCCACTGCTGGAGATAGGCCTCTCCCAAGGCACGCCACCACACGCGGTCTTCCGCTCTTCTCATCCATCCACTCCCGGCTACCTTTTTTAGGTCATCTGTCCACCTAGCCGGGGGGCGTCCCACGCTACGTTTGCTTGTACGTGACCTCCATTCGAGCACCCGTCTACCCCATCGGTTGTCGGGTCAGCGACAGATGTGCCCAGCCCACTGCCACTTCAGCTTGCTTATTTTCTTAGCAATGTCGACTACCTTAGTTCTTTGACGTATCAGTGTAGCTAACGTGAAATGAAGGAAAGCACTGAAATGACACCTAGTTCACCAGGTGCTATGGGCTGATATCACGGATTTTGTAGGTGATGTAGCCAACCGTGTGAGTTTCCTTAAAAACATTCCTAGATTTGAAGCTCCCTAACCATTCCCAGTTAGTAAAATTATTATAGGTTATTATGTACTGTGTGTGGCCGGTACTTAAAAAGAATAGCCCCACTGCGTCTCTCCCCGTGCATGTCGTAAAAGGCGACTAAGGGATAAGGACGAGATGCCGTGCTAAAGGGCGACAGGATAGCCACCTCTCACCTTGGCACGGTCCTTCCACCGAGTCGTGCAGCAGGTGGGTCTTTGTGCCTTACTTGCTGCTTGATAGTTATCTTGTCGGAATATTTTGCTAAACGTGGTGGTCGATGTTGTGTTGCAATTTACAAGAGTTCTTGCAGCATAACACCGATTACTCTGCTTACCCTGATTGTCGGGATACAGCGTGTGTGGTATGTATCATATTTGCATGTGTCAATGTAATAAAAATTCATTACAATTATTAAAATTTTATTTTGTTCTTTGTATCTATATGTATATGAAAATAAGTCGCCGTGAAACGTAATGGGAAAAATATGGGCCTATCGCTCTACTAAGCTTATGAGAGAAAACTCTCGCTGCGGCTGGTCGCCGCGGAGACGGGCTTCTTGGGCACCGGCGGCATGAAGATGTGGAGCTGCCGCTTGATGTGACGCCCGCACGCGTCCGGTACCAGGCTCCTGTTCACCAGCTCAGCGTACTGTCGCTCCACGTCGTATATCTCCGACACCACCTTCTGCCGCGTCTCCTGGTTCGCGTCCCTCTGCGACTGGAAGCTCTCCGTCTTCATCGCCGATACGCTCTTCCCAAATGGACTCCTCGAGTCTACCGCCGGTGTCGTCTTACGGTGGGCGGTGACGCGGCTCCGGGCCGTCGTGTCATGTCGTGCGGGCGTTTCTTTCTCCCAGGCGGCCGCGTGGCGTGACTGCCGCGCATAGCTCTCCATCACGTGACGCTGAGCCGCCGAATCGATATCGACGGCGACGTCCCGCTTAACCTTTGCGCTGTCCTCAATCTTGGACTCGAAGCTCGGCTCGACTTTAGCCTTCGCCGGTTCGGGGGTGCGCCTCGCGAAGATCTGGTGGGGGATCCGCTTCTGGATCTCGGGGCAGCTGTGACGCTGCTGCGCTATCCTCGCGCTGTCTGCATCCGGCGTCAGCAGGTCGATCTTTCCAGCGAGGTCGAGCCACTGCAGCACGCGGTCCGACAGGTCGCACTTGTCTCGCGTCTCCTTCTGGTTGGGTTTGGCGGGCCTCTGCGGGCGCATGTCGACGCACAGGCTCGCGTACTTGGATCTCGACGTCTCGAATTCGTAGAGTGGCTGGGCGCTCGCCTTCAGGACGAGCTCCTCGTCGGACACCGACGCGATGTCGTCGAGGTCCAACTTCTCGATAGTGTCGTCTGTCGCCTGCGAGCTGGACCGCTGTATATCGTCGGGTGTGGCTGGCGCGCCGGTGTCGATAACCAGGCGGAGCTGGCGGAAGGACTGTTCGAGCTGGTCTTCGGCGTGGCTGCGGCGGGAGCGCTTGAAGCGCGCTAGCGTGAGGAGGGCGGGGTCGCGGGTCGCGGGTCCCGCGTAGCTGACGCTGGAGACGGGCCGGCGCCGCCGCGGCCGGCTCAGCTGCAACAGAGGGTCGTCCTTAGTCAATATGGCGTGCCTGACGCCGTCGACCCACACGGTTCGCACGAACATGGGCCGCTGCGAGGACTCCCAAAGCGCCGGCATATTGCCTGCGTCGCGCGCCCGACACCCGCCCGGTGAACACCGGCGGCGCGCCGCGCCGCTCACGCGATCTTTATGCTATTCCGATCGTAAATGCGTCGGGCGTTATTCATCGCGGCCGCTTGCCGTTGTGAAATTTCATTAATGTCGACTGTTTTGATTAATTCTGGCGGTGGTGGCGTGTCTGTGTGCGGTTAGTGGCTCGCTGGCGGGGGCGGTGTGTGGTGTGTGGGCGCTGTCGTCCGCCTGTAACAAAATTAAATTGATTTGCATCTCATTGTGGGAGTCATCGACCTTTTTGTAATGTAATTTTTGTCTTATTCTAGTTGTGGGCATTATTGATGAGAATTTATAAGTATAGTATTTTGTCGCATGTTGAGCTACCTACTTATACATAGGTATAATTGAATGGTTTCATAGATGTAAAATACTCGGGTGCCGCAAAAGTACTGGCCCTATTCAAAGTGTTTATATTATTACGTGTCAAATTACTCAATATTACATAATATCAAAGTTTGATAAAGGCTTTTTACACCTGATAAACTTAATTAATAAGTCTTTGTAGTCAGAACTCTCAGTAAAAATTGTTTATCGCTCTCAAGCTGTGTTTTAGATAGACTGTAGGCTATGTTATTAAAATACTTGTTGGCTAGTCACTAAAATATTTGTGATATGTATGAAAAAAAAAAATCCCTGCGAAGTTTCTCAACGGTTCTTTTTCGTAAGTATAATAGAACCGGATTGGACAAATTGTGACAAGGTCGAGTGCAGTTTTACGGCCTTGTGAATGATCATTAAACATAAACAATATTTGTAGCAATTGAAACGTTGATGACTCCATCTTTTAAAATATAAATAATACTTTAATTTAAAAGACGTCCATAATTGTCGCAACTTTCTTCTATAGTATGGTATTTCAAATCTGATTCTCGCTATTATGCTTTCCGAGATATATATATATATTATACTGTCCGCCCGTCCGTCTGTCCGAGGGCTGTATCTCTTGAACCGTAATAGGTAGCCCGTTGAAATTTTCACAGAATATGTGTTATTATGGCCGATATAGCAACAAATAATAAAAATAAGAAAAAGTAAAAAACTCACGGGGGTTCCCATAGAAGAAACCAAAACGTGTAAGCGCGCGCGCCATCTACCGAATAGAGTGTGAAGCATTTTAACTAATCATGACATTTAACTAATATGAAACAGTTGCCAGATGGTTCAGTTGAAAAAACCGGACATTTTTCATCAAAGGCCCTTTGATTTTTCAGGTACAAAATGAAATTTGATTTTATGTACTGAGTGTTTCATGATGGATCATACAACGGATGGGAGATAGAGTTATTGATAAAAGGGCTGAATTGATTTAACTTACTGCAAAATGGAAGAACACAGTAAGATTAGTATTAAAATGTTCTGAAAAAGTAAATATTTGCGTTATATGCGTTATAAGACACACCCTCACTCAAATATTGTTGTAAGTACTAACACTATACTATGTTTTAGGTAATTTTATTTGTTTTTGTTTGTTGTATTTGGTTTATTTGTATTGTTTTATGTTTTATAAAAAAAAAATAATCATAATAATTAAGATGTAAGCAGTATATTTTGCTCCGACTGTACCCGCAAAAAAAAAACTATTTAAAAAAATTGAAAAACCGCCTTCAAAAATGTATGAAATAAAAAAAATTAAATCGAACCCTAGAGTTGAAGGCGGTCGGTTATTTTTGCTTGCTTTAGCACCACCGCCTTCAACTCTAGGGTTCGATTGAATTTTTTTTATTTCATACATTTTTGAAGGCGGTTTTTATATTTTTTTAAATAATTTTTTATTTCACAGTTTTTTTAGTAATTTTTATTTGCTATTAATGTAATCGGCGGAATCGCTCGGCCTTCGGCCTCGCGATTCCGCCTCGCTTTCCAATCCGATCTTGACCAAAAAAAAATAGGACCACCTTGGAGCTAGACTGAACCGAACACAAAAAGAATCATCGAAATCGGTTCACAATTGGGGAAGATATTGCTGAACAATATATGATAGAACCTCCTCCTTTTTTGAGTCGGTTAAAAAACTGTACATACTACCCGCTGTCCTCTGCAGCACAGTCTACGGACTAGTGCAGGGGACAGTACCTACATCGTGTTAATTACTATGGAATAAAGAAATTTTTACTTTTTACTTTACTTACTTAATATGAAGAAGAAATCGGACGTTTTGGTGCCCGTTTTTTCATTATTTTGGAGACCGGACACAAGCCTCAAAAACCGGACTGTCCGGTCTAAAGCCGGACATCTGGTAAGCCTGCGTGAGTGGCGCTAACCATGACATGGCAATACGGAACCCTCGGTGCGCGAATTCGACTCGCACTTGGCCGGTTTTTTTTTTGTGTTACGCTTTTGCGTTTACACTCAAGTTCCGTGAATACCTCGTCACATTTGACGTGCGGGTGTGTCAGAACCATTTTCTTTTAGTCTACTTTTAGTCTAGTGAGTCTACTTTTTCAATTGTAATTGAAGGGAATCGAGGGAAGCACTGACATGGCACCTAGTTCACCCGACGTTCTTGGCTGATATCACGGATGTTGTAGGTGATGTAGCCAACCGGGTCAGTTTCCATAAAAAATATATTCTTCGACTTTCATCATGCAGGGCCGTCTCAGACCGTGGTCACATTTGGAACCCTTTTAGAAAGTTTATGAAAAATTAATGAAAACATCAGTAGGTATGTACTTATTGACTTGAATATTTTAAAGTTACCTGCATCTCTCCCCGTTGCATGTCGTAAAAGTCGACTTAAGGGATCGTCAGCCTCAGCAGCTCAGTGGTGCGGTCAGTTATTGGATGGGTGACCGCCCGACCGTTGGAGGCTGACCGTGGTTCGGATTCCACGTTAAACTGTAGGTCCCTTCCCTTCTTACCTTACTAGGTGGTAGGGTTTATCCCGGCCGGGTTGGTACCACCGCACTGAGCGAAACGTCGGTCGAAACGGCTATGTAAATAGTTCGTGTTTTCCGTCCAGTTCAGTGTAGCCGGCGCGAAATGAAGGGAAGCACTGACATGGCACCTAGTTCACCCGGTGTTATGGGCTGACATCACGGATGTTGTAGGTGATGTAGCCAACCGTGTCAGTTTCCATAAAAAAAAAAACCTAAACATTTGTATACATTTTATAGAGATTCATTAAGACATTTTATTTTTCTGATTTTTAAATGCAGATTTAGTAAAATTTTGTTCACAGTTTAAAAATATTTAGAATTCTCATCGGGTTTCCAGTTTACGTTAAAAAAAAAATAATTAACGGCAATTCTTCGTAAAATACACAAATAATTCGAAGCTCCTCTTTTTCGGTGTAAACGACGACCTCGGCACTATGGGCCTCTGGTTTTTTTATGTAATCCGGTATGGGTGGCTGAGTCGGAGGGGCCAAAGCACATGCTTCGACCAGCCAATATCACCACCGAGAAGGTAGGTGCCATACCGGAGACTTCCCTGGATTGCTGGCTATACTGGACTAGAGGAGAACACAACCGAGGCTGCTATGCGGCCATCTAACATCCAGTACGGTGGTATCAACCCAGTCGGCTACAATTTGAGCCTACCACCTAGTAAGGGGCAAGGGAAGGGACCTACAGTTTTACACCGGTTCCGAACGATGAAGCAGCAGGTGTAGGTATGCACGTAAATTTTATCGTCAGAAAAAAACTCATTGGTACACGCCGACCGGATTCGAACCTCGGACCTCTCGCATGAGAAGACGATGCCCAAACCACTCGGCCACCCGCCCTTTAACTGGTGCCCCATGAGCCCTTACTGAAATGCCTGCTCTGACTTTCAGTAACTTTTGTCGGTCGCCTGTTGCTTTCTTATTGTCCTCGTTTTGTACAAGGTTCGTTATTCGTTCGTTATGCGCGACTGTCATTAATAAATGTCTCGTTAATTGTATGGAAGTGTATGAAGCTTTTTATAGTTACACCCTGTGCAATGGCTCACGTAAGAATGGAATTATTGTAGCAAAATGTGCGGTGAGACGGCGCTATGCGTGCGACACGAACGACATGGGTATAAAGTGATAAAGGGCAAATGTTTAGGGTTGTCAATAATTTATTGTGTAATAAAACATTTATATTCTAATGCTTCTATTTAGAAGCAAAGGCGGCCGGTCTACGTACGTTGCGTAGAAGACCTAGGAACGCCGCGTAGAGGACCTACGGACTTTTCGAAGGGGGCCTACGAACTCTGCGTAGAGGACCTACGAACGTTTCGTAGGGGACGTACGAACGCTGCGTAGAGGGTCTACGAACGCTGTGTAGAGGGTCTGCGAACGCTGCGTAGAGGGTCTACGAACGTGTCGTAGGGGACCTACGAACGCTGCGTAGAGGGTCTACGAACGCTGTGTAGAGGGTCTACGAACGTTTTGTAGGAGACCTACGAACTCTGCGTACAGGATCTACGAACGCTGTGTAGAGGGTCTACGAACGTTTCGTAGGGGACCTACGAACTCTGCGTATAGGACCTACGAACGTTTCATAGGGGACCTCCGAACTCTGCGTAGAGGACCTACGGACTCTACGTAGAGGGTCTTTGGTCTAGGTCTAGAAGTTCAAGTTGATCGCTACGATAATCCGTAGCATTGCAACCGAATATATTTTTAAATTAATTCATCTTTTTTTTTTTTGCCGGTCTTACTAATTTTATTTTACTCACTAGATTTCAAATAAATATAATTTGTTGCCTGCTAGAATTAATATTCTGAACATTTATATTATTATATGTTGAATTTCACAGGGCGTGGAGAGTTTACGAATGCGCGTAGATTTTTAAATAAGTTTGATCTGCGTAAATTCGTAAAATATAATACGTAAATCTTTGTGGTATCACAAATTTTTGGTGTTTCATTATTCCAACCTTATGTAAGAAAGTACTGCTATAAATATTGTTTTGAGAAATTATGTGCTGCCGAATTTGAAAACATTAAGAATTTCTCGTTGCTATAATGCACAGGTTTGATAATAGTGTTTTATTTGATCGGAATGACTAATAAATTATGCACGTGCATTTAAAGAAAATTTTAAAAGACATATTTTCATTTTTGTGTGTTTTTTTATTACTTGAATGTATATCCCTATACGCCGAACTTACCGCGGATGCGTACCAATCGGTTTTGCAGATCTCTCCTCTACAGACCGGTAAACTTTGGAACGCTCTCCCTGTCCATATATTGCCCTCCAAGTACAGTCTCGGGTGTGAATGGGCACCTGCCAGGCCGGCATGGTATTCGACTACGATCGAATGTCCATGGACGTCGTTAGACACCTTATGGGTGGCTCAGCGTCATATGTCGCGCTTTCAATAATAACAAAAAAATTTCACATCATTCTCGCGTAATTCGAAATACGGGTTAAGACATTTTATATAAGAGTTTTTGTAGCTTCACCGCTACGAACGCCTTGCGTATAGGGTCTAGAAACTCAACCGAACGCACCTTACTTATTTTCCCATACACTATTACATTTCTATCCCATACATTTCTTACCCAATTGTAAAACATAGCGAAACCCAAAATGCAAGCTAAAAAAAGACAATAACCTCAAATGTATCCCGGTACGCGACAGAGTTCCCGCAGTAGGGACCGATGCTAACGCGGGTATCTCACGTGCTGCCTCGCGGGCGGCTTCGCGGCGACTGTTGGGCCGCTGTCGGCGGTCGGTCGTTTCCGTTTCCGGCGGTACAGTGGTCGGCGCTCGCTTCCGCCGCGGCATATATCCGGTGCGGTGTCTTTGTAGTGGTGCGTGTACGGTTCGCAAGTGTCGCGTCATTTAGACTTAATTTCTCATTAAAATATATATTTTTAACCGACTTAAAAAAAAGGAGGAGGTGAGAACCTCCTCCAGGAGAATTCGACTGGATTTTTTATGTTTGTTACCTCAGAACTTTCGACTGGGTGAACCGATTTTGAAAATTCTTTTTTTATTTGAAAGCTGGTACTTCCCTTGTCGTCCCATTTCAATTTGGTAAGATCGGATTGGACATTAATAGCAAAAAATTACTAAAAAAACTGTGAAATAAAAAAAAACTATTTAAAAAAAATATTAAAACCGCCTTCAAAAATGTATGAAATAAAAAAAATCGAACCCTAGAGTTGAAGGCGGTGCTAAAGCAATTAAAAATAACCGACCGCCTTCAACTCTAGGGTTCGATTTTTTTTATTTCATACATTTTTAAAGGCGGTTTTTATATTTTTTTAAATAGTTTTCATACTGCATCTCTCCCCGTGCATGTCGTAAAAGGCGACTAAGGGATAAGGGCAAGATGCCGTGCTAAAGGGCGACAGGCTCGCCACCTCTCTCACCTTGGCACGGTACTTTCACCAAGTCATACAGCAGGTGGGTCTTCCTTCGTGTCTTAAATGCTGCTTGATAGATATCATGTCCGATGTATTCACATTGCGAAACGTGATGGTCGGTGTTGTGCTGTAATTTACCAGAATTCTTGCAGCACAACACCGATTATTCTGCTCGGGTTTTATGTTGCAGCTGCTGCAGTCTTTCGGGGTTTATGTTTTGCCCCCCTAAACCTTATCAGATTTTTTTGTTGTACTAATGACAGTCGAAACTACGTTCCTGTCTTAGTGATGTGATACCTCAATAAAGCTTTATGAACTTCATGACATCAAAAAATAAAAAAATAAAATGTTTGCGGTCGAAATACAAATTTTTAGAACCGGTGTTGTAGGTATATATTTGATCTAAACAAAATAATTACAGGAACGTAGATTGGTCTGTCCTTAATGCCTGGTTGACACGATGCGAGTTCACACACGAGAAATGCTTCTCGAACGCATTCACGCACCGTGTAGACAGTTCTCGCAAGCTCGGATGCGTGCACGAACGCAGCGTCGTTCGCGCGCGAACGAGTTCATGCATGCTTATTAGTTGGCGTTCGAGAGGAGCGTCTCGCACGAAATTTGTTGGTGCAAAAAAGTTTTCTTAGTGGTTTTTGGTTGTTTACGGCACCATGACAAAGTGGACTGATGTGCAAATGATTAAGTTATCTTTATATACTTATCCATTTCCTTATCCAAATAGATCTCAGATGACTCCCTTCTTATATTACTAGATGGTAGGGTTAAACCCGCCCGGGTTGGTACCACCGCACTGAATGAAAGGTCGGTCGAACCGGCCATGTAAATAGGTTGTGTTTTCCGTACAGTTCATTGTAGCCGGCACGCCCGAAGGGAAACACTGACACGGCACCTAGTTCATCAAGGCACATGTTATGGGCTGACATCACGGATGTTGTAGGTGATGTAGCTAACCGTGTCAGTTTCCATAAAAAAAAAAGATCTTTTCTGTTTTTAAACGGTTTTATTTAGCTTGACTCCGTATATTTGTTTGTTTGTTTGTTACTATCTTTGTTTAAAATCTTGCGACAACTTTTTCAACTACTTCTACTGAACCGATTTTTATGAAACTTTGCACACACATTGAGTTCTCGTGACAATACAATATTATGATAATTTCAACTTGGTAACGAGGAGGGTCTGATGATGGAGTCAGGAGGAGGACAGTGGAACTCTTCAACCGTTACTAGTAACCCCCTCGAGTTTGGGTTCATTTGGTTGGTTTGGACGAGTGTTCCATACTTCTACCAATACACTTGGTGACGAGGGTCTGATGATGGAGTCAGGAGGTGGACAGTGGAACTCTTCAACCGTTACTAGTAACCCCCTCGAGTTTGGGCTCATATGGTTGGTTTGGAAGAGCGTCCCATACATCTACCAATACACTTGGTGACCAGGGTCTGATGATGGAGTCAGGAGGTGTAGAGTGGAACTCTTCAAGCGTTACTAGTAACCCCCTCGAGTTTGGGCTCATTTGGTTGGTTTGGACGAGTGTCCCATACTTCTACCAATACACTTGGTGACGAGAGTCTGATGATGGAGTCAGGAGGTGTACAGTGGAACTCTTCAACCGTGACTAGTAACCCCCTCGAGTTTGGGCTCATTTGGTTGCTTTGGACGAGTGTCCCATAGTTCTACCGATATACTTGGTGACGAGGGTCTGATGATGAAGTCAGGAGGTGTACAGTGGAACTCTTCAACCGTTACTAGTAACCCCCTCGAGTTTGGGCTCATTTGGTTGGTTTGGACGAGTGTCCCATACTTCTACCAATACACTTGGTGACGAGGGTCTGATGATGGAATCAGGAGGTGTACAGTGGAACTCTTCAACCGTTACTAGTAACCCCCTCGAGTATGGGCTCATTTGGTTTGTTTGAACGAGTGTCCTATACTTCTACCAATACACTTGGTGACGAGGGTCTGATATTGGAGTCAGGAGGTGGACAGTGGAACTCTTCAACCGAAACTAGTAACCCCCTCGAGTTTGGGCTCATTTGGTTAGTTTGGACGAGTGTTCCATACCTCTACCAATACACATGGTGACGAGGGTCTGATGATGGAGTCAGGAGGTGTACAGTGGAACTCTTCAACCGTTACTAGTAACCCCCTCGAGTTTGGGCTCATTTGGTTGGTTTGGACGAGTGTCCCATACTTCTACCAATACACTTGGCGAGGGTCTGATGATGGCGTCAGGAGGTGGACAGTGGAACTCTTCAACCGTTACTAGTAACTCCCTCGAGTTTGGGCTCATATGGTTGGTTTGGACGAGTGTCCCATACTTCTACCAATACACTTGGTGACGAGGGTCTGATGATGGAGTCAGGAGGTGGACGGGGAACTCTTCAACCGTTACTAGTAACCCCCTCGAGTTTGGGCTCATTTGGTTGGTTTGGACGAGTGTCCCATACTTCTACCAATACACTTGGCGAGGGTCTGATGATGGAGTCAGGAGGTGGACAGTGGAACTCTTCAACCGTTACTAGTAACTCCCTCGAGTTTGGGCTCATATGGTTGGTTTGGACGAGTGTCCCATACTTCTACCAATACACTTGGTGACGAGGGTCTGATGATGGAGTCAGGAGGTGTACAGTGGAACTCTTCAACCGTTACTAGTAACCCCCTCGAGTTTGGGCTCATTTGGCTGGTTTGGACGAGTGTCCCATACTTCTACCAATACACTTGGTGACGAGAGTCTGATGATGGAGTCAGGAGGTGGACGGGGAACTCTTCAACCGTTACTAGTAACCCCCTCGAGTTTGGGCTCATTTGGTTGGTTTGGACGAGTGTCCCATACTTCTACCAATACACTTGGCGAGGGTCTGATGATGGAGTCAGGAGGTGGACAGTGGAACTCTTCAACCGTTACTAGTAACTCCCTCGAGTTTGGGCTCATATGGTTGGTTTGGACGAGTGTCCCATACTTCTACCAATACACTTGGTGACGAGGGTCTGATGATGGAGTCAGGAGGTGTACAGTGGAACTCTTCAACCGTTACTAGTAACCCCCTCGAGTTTGGGCTCATTTGGTTGGTTTGGATGAGTGTCCCATACTTCTACCAATACACTTGGTGACGAGAGTCTGATGATGGAGTCAGGAGGTGTACAGTGGAACTCTTCAACCGTTACTAGTAACCCCCTCGAGTTTGGGCTCATTTGGTTGGTTTGGACGAGTGTCCCATACTTTTACCAATACACTTGGCGAGGGTCTGATGATGGAGTCAGGAGGTGGACAGTGGAACTCTTCAACCGTTACTAGTAACTCCCTCGAGTTTGGGCTCATATGGTTGGTTTGGACGAGTGTCCCATACTTCTACCAATACACTTGGTGACGAGGGTCTGATGATGGAGTCAGGAGGTGGACGGGGAACTCTTCAACCGTTACTAGTAACCCCCTCGAGTTTGGGCTCATTTGGTTGGTTTGGACGAGTGTCCCATACTTCTACCAATACACTTGGCGAGGGTCTGATGATGGAGTCAGGAGGTGGACAGTGGAACTCTTCAACCGTTACTAGTAACTCCCTCGAGTTTGGGCTCATATGGTTGGTTTGGACGAGTGTCCCATACTTCTACCAATACACTTGGTGACGAGGGTCTGATGATGGAGTCAGGAGGTGTACAGTGGAACTCTTCAACCGTTACTAGTAACCCCCTCGAGTTTGGGCTCATTTGGCT
The DNA here is from genome assembly GCA_946902875.1 of Nematopogon swammerdamellus. Taxonomy (NCBI): domain Eukaryota; kingdom Metazoa; phylum Arthropoda; class Insecta; order Lepidoptera; family Adelidae; genus Nematopogon; species Nematopogon swammerdamellus. The sequence continues at coordinate 18,699,241 of OX336347.1, forward strand.
GGTTTGGACGAGTGTCCCATACTTCTACCAATACACTTGGTGACGAGAGTCTGATGATGGAGTCAGGAGGTGGACGGGGAACTCTTCAACCGTTACTAGTAACCCCCTCGAGTTTGGGCTCATTTGGTTGGTTTGGACGAGTGTCCCATACTTCTACCAATACACTTGGCGAGGGTCTGATGATGGAGTCAGGAGGTGGACAGTGGAACTCTTCAACCGTTACTAGTAACTCCATCGAGTTTGGGCTCATATGGTTGGTTTGGACGAGTGTCCCATACTTCTACCAGTACACTTGGTGACGAGGGTCTGATGATGGAGTCAGGAGGTGTACAGTGGAACTCTTCAACCGTTACTAGTAACCCCCTCGAGTTTGGGCTCATTTGGCTGGTTTGGACGAGTGTCCCATACTTCTACCAATACACTTGGTGACGAGAGTCTGATGATGGAGTCAGGAGATGGAAGGGGAACTCTTCAACCGTGACTAGTAACCCCCTCGAGTTTGGGCTCATTTGGTTGCTTTGGACGAGTGTCCCATAGTTCTACCGATATACTTGGTGACGAGGGTCTGATGATGAAGTCAGGAGGTGTACAGTGGAACTCTTCAACCGTTACTAGTAACCCCCTCGAGTTTGGGCTCATTTGGTTGGTTTGGACGAGTGTCCCATACTTCTAACCAATACACTTGGTGACGAGGGTCTGATGATGGAGGCAGGAGGTGTACAGTGGAACTCTTCAACCGTTACTATTAACCCCCTCGAGTTTGGGCTCATATGGTTGGTTTGGACGAATGTCCCATACTTCTACCAATACACTTGATGACGAGGGTCTGATGATGGAGTCAGGAGGTGTACAGTGGAACTCTTCAACCGTTACTAGTAACCCCCTCGAGTTTGGGCTCATTTGGTTGGTTTGGACGAGTGTCCCATACTTCTACCAATACACTTGGTGACGAGGGTCTGATGATGGAGTCAGGAGGTGTACAGTGGAACTCTTCAACGGTTACTAGTAACCTCCTCGAATTTGGGCTCATATGGTTGGTTTGGACGAGTGTCCCTTACTTCTACCAATACACTTGGTGACGAGGGTCTGATGATGGAGTCAGGAGGTGTACAGTGGAACTCTTCAACCGTTACTAGTAACCCCCTCGAGTTTGGGCTCATTTGGTTTGTTTGGACGAGTGTCCCATACTTGTCGAACGCAAAAGTATGAAACAGACATACCATCTGTTCAAATTGATTCTGAAAGAGACGGCGGACACCTTATCCATCCTAAAGCCATACAGTTTCCAGCAAAGTTTAATTATGGAACAGCTGAGAGACGGATGTTACCGATAATTTTGTTATGGGCCTCCACTGTCCATAAAATGCAGGGCAGTACTGTTGACCGTGCTGTCGTGTATTTAGGCTCCAGACTATTTGAGGAGGGTCAACCGTATGTTGCATTGAGTCGCGTAAAGTCTTTAGAAGGGTTATGTATTGAGGAGCTTGATTGTGAGTAATTGACAGGTAAGAAACCGAGTAACAAGATGCAATGAGAGAGTTGGAAAGGATGACGAATTTACGTAATGAATGATACGAGCCAAAAATCAAACTAAAAACGAGTAAATAAAAAAATAGGTAAAAAAACTTTTAAGTTAAACGGTTTTATTAAAAATAAAAAACTACAAAAAAACAGCTGTACACAAAACTACAAAATAATAAGGACACAAGTCTGGGCCTTCTTAAGATTTTACGTCTGGGTAAGAAATCGTGCAATACTAGCGTGCTGTCTTCTCATGTGGGATGCCAAAGGGCACATTGTGTCGCTGCGTCAGCGGAATAAGTAATAAATTGAGACTTTTAACAGACTAATATAAAAACGTGGGGCGTATAATATGCGTAATAAACAACATGCGCCCCACGTTTTTATATTAGTCTGTTAAAAGTCTCAATTTATTACTTATTCCGCTGACGCAGCGACACAATGTGCCCTTTGGCATCCGACATGAGAAGACAGCACGCTAGTATTGCACGATTTCTTACCCAGACGTAAAATCTTAAGAAGGCCCAGACTTGTGTCCTTATTATTTTGTAGTTTTGTGTACAGCTGTTTTTTTGTAGTTTTTTATTTTTAATAAAACCGTTTAACTTAAAAGTTTTTTTACCTATTTTTTTTCTTCTTTATTTTGTTTCTGATCAAACGACGCGCTATAATAAACGCTAAAATTGAACCAATGCACGCCACACCTTCGTCTACAGACTCCATTTTTGCAACTGTCAAAACAGAGAAACACAGACGAGCTCGAACGAGATGTGGAATAGTGTAAACAGTTCCACGAACGCTTCACGAATGCGAGTTTTATCGTTCGAGAAGGCGGCATGCTTCTCGTGCGTGAAACCTCGCATCGTGTCAACGTACCATAAGACAAAAAAAAAAATAAAGTAAAATAATGGGATAAAGTTTAGGGAGCTAGGAAACATAAATGCCGAAAGACGATTTTGTATGGAAAAAGTGAACTTCCGTCTCGTCTTAAGTGAGTATAGTACGCGAAATCGAGGAGCATGCACAAAAATCGTGACTTTGAAAGATGCGTCAGAGATTGTGTCAGGTGCGGGGCGCGTATAAATCTGTTGTCTCTGCCCACTCCGTTGGAGATCACGCGTGATGTTACGTAATGTACGAGTAGAAACAGTTCACCCACACAATACATTGGCGCTGGGAAGTGGAGCGCTATCGCTGAGCACGCTAGGTAGCGATAACATCTGTAGCACTTAAGGCCGTTAATAGTTTAGGCACCGCGCTTCCGGCTTGCTCGGCGGGAAAAGTCCGTAAATGCGTTGAAAATAGTTTATTCATGTACCTATTTAGTAGGTTTTTAGTCGGCCAAGGTGCGATTTTTTTTATCGCTTCCGAACTGGGTGGCTGTGCCCGAGATCGAAGCCTCGGGCGCAGCCATTTCACACCCGAGGAGGTGCCCGCTTGAAGGTGGACTAATGTCGCTGGGGAAAGGCTATTAACCCGCGATTTGAAGATCCGTGGATTGTAGGAGTGGGGAAAGATATTCTCCACTTGCAAAGAAAGAGCACGTTTAAATCATTTCTGTTTACTTACTTAAAGGAGTCGGGGGACAGCTAAGTAATTAAAATATAAAAACTCGTACTCGAAACTAAAAAACCGCATGGAAATCCGTCCACTTTTTGAGATAATAAATTTTTTATTACCTAATTACTTGATTATTTGATTACAAACATAGCTAAAAACCATCTCGATTAAACCAGCTTTTTAAAAAAGAAACCGCATCTAAATCGGTCCATCCGTTTGGGAGCTACGATGCAACAGACAGACAAGCCATACACACACCCTCACACACGTTGAACTTATAAATCGCCTATTTTTGCATCTGGGGTTAAAAAGGAGTGAAGATGCGTCTGAGGTGTGCCGGGATCGTGGCACGTTGAGATCCGTTGTCTCTGCCTACCCTACTGAGGAACAGGCGCGAAGTTATTTATGCGTCAACGTAACTAGCATAAATCACTACTGTAAAGACCGGCCAAATTCGAGTCGGACTCGCGCACACAAGTTTCCGCATTACAAAAAAAATTGGTCAAGTGTGAGTTGAACTCGCGTGGAGAGGTTTCCGTACCATGCCGTTTTCCGTGAGAACTTTAAGACTTGTCATTTTCGTTTCGTTTTTCCTGTAAACTATAATTCCCTATATTCCCAACTATACTATACTATAGGCCCTATATTTTCAATTTTTTTTCTCTCGAAATTTTAGACTGAGTATTTTCGGAGATAAGGTTAGATAGATAGATATATATACTTTATTGCTCCAAAATATTTAACAGTAACAAACGATAAGTAATTTACATGAGGGGCAAAGGCGGACTTATTTGACAGGGATTTCTCCCAGTCAACTTTGAATATTTGAGAGCCTTACCAGTCAATCAATCAATCAATAGCTTTTAAACTATGCATTTTAAAATTATAATAAAAAAATACATTGCTTCGATGGAACTGCTCGGAACATCCATATTATTATGTTGTTGGGACCTAAGTTCTGAGAACGCATCGCTTTTCGAAATCTTTCCAGTGTCGTACGGCGAAAATATGGAGCGGTATTCCGGTGAGTGTGTTCCCTTCCCTACCACCTCATAACCAGGGGGTCTTCAAATGGCGTGTTAATAAATTAGACAACGACCTTTTTGTCCGCCTTGTAGCTGGCATGGCGCCTTTCTGACCGCCACCGTTTCGCGAGTAGTGGTGTTATTAGTTGTGTGTGATCTTCTTATGACCTTCTGAGCACAGCCACCCGTGCCGGTCGTCTATAAAAAAATATTAATTAAGGCGCCTAGTAACTCCAACGGCGCGCGTAGCACTTAGTTTTCATAAGGGGTTTTTTCATAAATGCGATCCTTCGGATTAGAACTATGAAAAGCGTGTGATCGATAGATATAACAAATGGCGCCATTTTACTATAAAAATTCCATTTAAATTCTCTTTAGTTTCTGAGATCAAGTCTTCAAAGTTCACGCGGAAGAAAAAATCGACATTTGGTTACCGTATAGTTTGTATAGAAAATGATAAAATTTTACAACCAAAAACGTGCGATCCATAGACAAAGAATTGTTCTATCTTTTGCAGTAGTTTTTAGCCTTTGGTTGGTCTGGTCCTACTCGGGCTACTCCTTCAAAAATCATGTGGCGTTACTAGGCGCCCACTTTTAATTTGCAGCTATCGCCTTTTCCATTAGCAGTGTTCGCTTCCGCAATAGTGGAGGAGTCGTAAATGTAAATATTACCGGTGCAAGCCGGGCTCCGCCCGCGCGAACTTCGTCCCCGCCACGTCCGCTTTCATTATAAGTTGGATTGCTAAGTTTACGTTAATGTCCCTTGTATAATCAGTTATTTGCATTTGAATACACGAATGCGGAATGGTAATGGCGGAATTTGTGTATTTTGTCTGTTTATGTCGTTATACACTGGGCTGTGCAGAAACACTAAGGTATCTATTTAATTTTGGCTATTAAATTTAATTTTAACCGACTTCAGAAAAGGATGAGGGTTATCAATCGAACAATATGTTTGGATTGTTTTTATGTAAGTACCTACATATTTGTTTAAAATTTATTCAGGTTTTATGTACGGAAGTATTTATCATGTATTTTTTACGTAGTATTTGTTTGTAGTTGCTTTACTGTTTAATACATTGCCACAAACTATTCGTGTTCGCCTGCATATACTTCTCTCACTTCCCAAAGGTTAGTTAGAATAGAATGCCTCACGGCATTAAGCTCACCTATTGTGCTTAATTTGTATAAATTGGTGTTCATGATTTACTAAATCATGAACACCAATTTATACAATATACCTATGATTTTTTTATGTAGTACACATGTATTTTTACGTAGTGTATTTGTTGTGTAGTATTTGTTTTTTTTTAATGGTAACTGACACGGTTGGCTACATCACCTACAACGTCCTTGGTGTCAGCCCATAACACCGGGTGAACTAGGTGCCATGTCAGTTCTTCCCCCTTTGATCGTGCCGGCTACACTGAACTGGTCGGAAAACACAAACTATTTACATAGCCGTTTTAACCAACGTTTCATTCAGTGCGGTGGTACCAACCCGGGCGGGTTAAACCCTACCACCAAGTAATATTAGGAGGGAAGGGACCTACAGTTTTACGAGGAATCCGAACCTCGGTCAGCCTCCAACGGTCAGCGGTCACCCATCCAAGTACTGACCGCACCCAGCGTTGCTTAACATTCAATAGCGACAGTTGACTGTCTGCACCACTGAGCTATCGAGGCTGACACGATGTACGAGTAGTATGTAAAGAAAGTAGTTTATAGAATGTTGTACTGCACCATTATTGGTCCCTCGACACAGCCAAGGAATCAATGGTGCAGTCCGTAGAGCCAAATTCATCTCGCCTCGCGAAACCACGCTCAGTTAGATGCCATGCCAGCAGATTTGCGGACTGGGCTGTCTAGCTAGACTGTTAATACGATGTCTGAAGAACCCAACGTTAAAGGATTCGGGAAACACACTCGCTGGAAGGCAGTTCCACACCATATCAGTGCATTCCAAAATGGATGTATTTTTACTTAATTTTTATATCAGCCTCGGTAGGTAGCTCAGTGGTGCGATCGGTCGACTGTCGTTCGTGGTCATAAGCACACCTGGGCGCGGTGAGAACTTGGACGGGTGACCGATCGACCGCTGAGAATGACTGGTTCGGATTCCACGTATAAAATTGTAGGTCCCTTCTTACCTTGCTAGGTGGATAGGGTTAACCCGCCTGGATTTGAACCGCCCCCGCCGCACTGAATCGGTCGGTCGTAACGGCTATGTAAATAGTTCGTGTTTTCCGTCCAGTTCAGTGTATAGCCGCTACGAACAAATAGTAGCGCTGAGATGGCACCCAGTTTACCAAGGTGTTATGGGCTGACATCACGAATGTTGTAGGTATATGTTGTAGCCAACCGTGTCGGTTTCTATAAAAAAAATCACAGATCTCATGCATTACATAACTTTACATTGAAAATGACCGGGTACATTGAAAATGACTTTTAGGGCGTATGCAAATACAAGAAATATGTCAATTTTGAAAAATTGTCAAAAAACGAAAACCATTTTAACTCCTCAAAATGGGTCGAAACCTTCCGAGATCGATAAGACGAGTTGTAACTCGCGTAACAGAAAAAAAAATCATAACTCCCAAATTTTCACTTTTTCAAAAAATAAAAAAAACACCCCAGATATTGAGTCCATCTGCAATATAAAAACATAAAAGTTTGAAATATATATTTAGAAATATGTTTAAAAGTGCCCTTTTTAAACCCCTAAAAACTGCAATTTTAAGCTATTTTTTGCGATTTTCTCAAAAACTCGCAAACTTTTTCACCATCTTGTAGCCCTCGTCGATACGCGTCATTTGTAACCCTAAATATTCACGTAGCCTTAAAACTCACGACACCAAGGCGAATTCGCACTCTCGCTTGAAAGCGGGGACTATACTGAAACGATCGAAAATACATTTTCAATGTCAACATTTTTCAAGTGCAATAAATATATTTTGATTTTGATGTTAATAAATCTTCAATAATAAAGATCAACATCGACTAATGCCTCAACAGTGGTCGGCGAATGAATCGGAATGCCTTTCATGTCTGGATCGTTTAGCGCGCTAGGCAGTAACCGGGCACCGCATAGTATCGCTAAGTAAATTGCGGGCAACCCGACCTGCCGCAATTACTGCAGGGGGGAATAAGGGCGGTTCATCACTGTACGCGATAGATAGAGGTTTTTAGGGTTCCGTATCCGTCGTACGGGACCCTATTACTAAGCCTACGCCGTCTGTCTGTCCGTCTGTCTGTCCGAGGGCTGTATCTCTTGAACCGTAATAGGCAGCCCGTTGAAATTTTCACAGAATATGTGTTATTATGGCCGATATAACAACAAATAATAAAAATAACAAAAAGCAAAAAAATCACGGGGGTGATATGTTATATACACCGAGCATACCTAGGTAGTAGGTATGCTCGGTGGTTATATAAGTGTGTATATATAAATCCCCCATACATGAAACTAAAAAGCGTATGCGCGCCATCTACCGAAAACAGTATGAAGCAGCGCTGACCATGACATGACGATACAAAACCCTCGGTGCGCGAGTTCGACTCACACTTGGCCGGGTTTTTTTTTTAACGTAGGTGTCATACCGGAGACTTCCCTTTGGATTGCTGGCTATACTGAACTAGAGAACATAGCCGAGGCTGCTATGCGACCATCTTACATCAAGTACGCTGGTACCAAATCAGTCGGCTACAATTTGAGCCTACCACCTAGTAAGGGGCAAGGGAAGGGACCTACAGTTTTACACCGGTTCCGAACGGTGAAGCAGTAGCTGTAGGTATGCACCGAAATTTTTCCGTCAGAAAAAAAAAACTCATTGGTACACGCCCATCGGATTCGAACCTCGGACCTCTCGCAAGATCAGCCGACTCCCAAACCACTCGGCGCGTATTTCTTGCCGCTTCCAATGGTTCACCGCCCTTATTCCAAAGCAATTATTGCGACATTCTAGTTAGCTCTTATGTACATGATTTTAAGGTATATTTTCCCGTGACCTCAAGGGAAAAGTTTAAATTAACACGGCACGCGAACAACAAGCTGTCGGAATTAATATCCGAGTGTTTAGGGCGTCATAATTTGCCGTTTTGTTCTTTGCTTCTGTAATAAGCACTCGCGAAATGCTTCATTTGTAAATTGTTTTTGGGAATTTATGGGTGTTTTGCAATTTAAAGTACAACATTCTTTAACCAGGAACGTCGAATCAGCTGGTTAGGTACCTAATGGCGCGTTTTATTGTTAGAACATAGGCATGCTTTGTTAAAGTTCTTGAAAACGAATGCTAAAAATATATATTTTGTTTTTCTTAACATGATTATTATGGCGGGTATGGTATCCAAGGAGATGGTATCCTTCTCAAAATTTATTTATTTATTTGTTAGAAAACAGACAGCACAAACAGATAAAACATTAAGTTGTACATACATTGAAGTCTGGCCATATTTTGTTTCCGTGGTTAGACTATAGTTTAGTGGGATCAAACGTGTGTGTGTGTGTGTAGTGTGTAGTGAGTGTCAATGCAGTGTAGTGTTGTGTGGTGTAGTTCCTTAGAGAATTTTGAGACCAGTCCTTCTTAAACCAAACATAGAAAAAAACAATGTTTTTTTTAAGTTAATATGGAAACACCTTAAATATATAGGTCTTTCAAAATTAGTACGCTAAGAGGGGGTTCTGTATCATATAGGGAGTAAAACCTATATAACATTTTTTGGACCTTGGGCTTTTTTTTATGTAAAATATTTTTTTATGTATTTAAATAAAAAAATAGGTGGTTGATTTTTATTTATTTATTTATTTATTATTATTATATATTACATTGTTAGTACAGAGCAAGCCCCAAAATTAACAATGTAGAATCTGACTCTATTTAAAAGTTAGCTCAACGTATCTCACCGCGTACTTTTGAAATACTTTAGTGTTGCAGTTGAAGACGTCTTAATCCGGAAACATGACCAACATTCGGTTGAGTGCGGTCAGCGCCCGGTGAATTGGACTCTGGCCATAGTGGAACGTCCGCGATGGACTTTCCGCAAACAGCAAGTGACTTCTTGCACGCAGATATTTATTCGGGACATGCAGCGACATCATACCGATGACGGATGGATTGTCTATACGACCATAATATATTGTTTATAGCCTAATCGATTCAGTTTCATAACAGTAACAAAAAAGTCTTCATTGCCAATATGACGTAACACGTGTAAGTTGGTAAAAAAAATCAAATTCTTTCTATTCCATACTAATTAAACAAATCAATTAATAAAGATCTAAAACTAATAACTAAAACTAACCTAAAGCATAACTTACCTATCTAACAAAACTTGTGGTTTTTCACAATTTCTGAAAGAAAGAGATCTATGTGTGCGTAGACTTTTTTGTTCCTGGCATGAAACTGAAACTGCTAAGCAAAACAAAAACATGAAAAAGAAGTTGCACAAAGAATTATGAGTAATTAAAAAAAAAATTGGTTACCCTGGGGACAGCCCCCTTTTTCCATACAAAACTGGGGACAAAATTGTCCCCTGTGTCACCCCTAAAAATTTTGTTAATGTTTTATTTTAAATAGTTCTCTTCTTTTATTTCAATTGCCTCCTAATTATTTTATACTTATTGATTTTCAACTAAGTAATAAATTGTAATAAACCTTTTTTTTATTTGACTTTGCAGCTGGTTTTTACGTTACAAGAAAAAGTTGTTTCACCCACATGCAGATACGTTTCCTTTTATAATAAGTAGACATGACACATTGTGTATGCACAATTCCTCCTTCTAAATTCCAATTTTTTTAATCGTGTAAACCCCTGGATTTTCGCTAGTCAATATTGCTTGAAGCTTTTCCCGTCACACAGCTAGTTCTTTCGAGGTAGAAATTAATGTTTTAATAACTTTTGCGATGTCAATTAACGTTTCATACAGCTGTTGCATCTCAAGATGAGAGGCCCGTGTTTGCCGTCCAGTTCAGTGTAGGTGGCTACCGACCGAAGGGAAGTACTGACACGGCACCTAGTTCACCATGGTGTTATGGGCTGCCATCACGAATGCCGTAGGTGATGTAGCCCACCGTGCCGGTTTCCATAAAATATATATAACATACATACATACTTAGCGTCACGCCTGTTTCCCGGTGGGCTAGGCAGAGACAACGGATCTCCACGTGCTACGATCCTGCCTGACACACTGCCGCCGCCTCTTCCACTCTCATTATGTTCTTCATGCATCCTCCTTATACAGGGTGTCCCAGAAACCGACGATAATCCTTTAACAGGAGATAGGGCTGCTAATTACCTCTCAGAATATCTAATTTTAGGTTAAGTAAAAATGGCTTAGTTTTTGAGATATTGTCATTTTTGTAAAAATCCAAAATTTTCTCCCTCAGCTAATTTTTTTAAATGCCACAAGTACAAATGTAAGATTTTCTTAAATCTCGTTTTTGTCAAATATTCCTGAAAAGTAAGGCTTTCACACGGTATAATTTATTTTTTCATGTTTAATCCTGTTTAGCTGAAAAACGACTTAAGAGCCACATGGTAAAATTTTTTCAGCCTCATCCCTTGAGTTTGGCCCTTCGCGGTGAAAAAAAAAATTACTACACTAAAGTGGCATTATGCAAGAAAAATACGCCCATCTAATGTAGTTTTTAAAATGGTACATCACTTATCGATTTGCCCAATAATTTATGAGATATTGTTATTTAACTGCAAAAAGACCTCGGAATTTGATAACTGTTCTACCAACTACGAATTGGAATAAAATAAACACTTGAAGTAATTGGTCTTTATTAACCTGTTAAAGTTTTTTAAGTTTACGGGAAACCGGTGGAAAACTTGATAGAGCTCAAAGAAAGAATTACGGCAGTAGCTCAGGTTTTTTTTTATGTAAACTGACATGGTTGGCTATATCACCTACAACATCCGTGATGTCAGCCCATAACACTGGGTGAACTTGGTGCCACGTCAGTGCTTCCCATCGGTCGTGCCGACTATAGTCAACTGGACGGAAAACACAAACTATTTACATAGCATAGGTGGACGTATCTGCACTTGCATCGAGTACTTGCTCGACGCATCAACCGGGCATTTGTGAGAAGATGTCGAGCTAGCATTTGTGCAGGTTGTAAACAATTTGAACATCTACTTTAACAGGTTAATAAAGACCAATTTACTTTAAGTGTTTATTTTATTCCAATTCGTACTTGGTAGAACGGTTATCAAATTCCGATGTCCTTTTGCAGTTAAATAACAATATCTCATAAATTATTGGGCAAATCGATAAGTGATGTACCATTTTAAAAACTACATTAGATGGGCGTATTTTTCTTGCATAATGCCACTTTAGTGTAGTAATTTTTTTTTTCACCGCGAAGGGCCAAACTCAAGGGATGAGGCTGAAAAAATTTTAACATGTGGCTCTTAAGTCGTTTTTCAGCTAAACAGGATTAAACATGAAAAAATAAATTATACCGTGTGAAAGCCTTACTTTTCAGAAATATTTGACAAAAACTAGATTTAAGAAAATCTTACATTTGTACTTGTGGCATTTAAAAAAATGAGCTGAGGGAGAAAATTTTTGATTTTTACAAAAATGACAATATCTCAAAAACTAAGCCATTTTTACTAAACCTAACATTAGATATTCTGAGAGGTAATTAGCAGCCCTATCTCCTGTTAAAGGATTATCGTCGGTTTCTGGGACACCCTGTATATCCTTACCTATAATAAAATCCAACGTCTGCTTTCTGTCTGAGTGTCTGAGTGTATGTCTGTCTGTCCGCTTATAACTCGAGAACCACTGAACCGATTTTAATAAAAAAAATCCACGGATAGCTTGATTCTTCCCATCAACTATAGGCTACTTACTATCACGCTAAATGGCTTATGAGGTTAGCAGAGAAGTCAAATATGAGAGCGGGCGGAGCCGCGGGCACAGCTAGTGTCAATATATATAACTTTACTGGTTAATGTTTATAATTGTATCTACCAATTTGTTATGTACTAGCCTTTGCCGCCGGCTTCGCTCGCGTGAAATTCGTATTTAAAAATATTTAGTAATTGTAAGCCCGCTACCGTACCGTTATTTCAGCGCGCGGAACAATTCGGTTTGTATGAGAGCCACATATTAGCGTAACCGGAACTGAATTTTATTTAGCCTATACTGTGTCTCGTATAGCTAAATGCTCTTGTACAAAGTTTCATCAAATTCGGATGATCGGTTTAAAGAGTTATGGAGGAACATACATACATACAGAAAATATTTCTAAAAATCGTCAATTTAGTTTTAGACATAGAGTCTGCAAAGGCAATATCTCATAAAGTAAAGTAACTTACTCCATGACCATCCCTTCCAGATTTATTATTAGTATTGAGTTATGTTGTAAAACTGTGTGTTTCCCTAAATAAAAAAAAAATATATATGTAGAGTCATCCACGCCACGGAGTCATGTTCTTATCATAATGTTGGTACTAATAAAATGGCAAAGCTCACGTGCCCTCGTGAGGCGCAACACCTACACGGCTGGTTGTTTATGGTACAAATTAATGTTATTAATTCCTCTGGTATCTTACCCCGAACGATACGCCTTCTTCGTGACGGCGGCGGCAGCGCGGCGGCGGCTCGCGGTGGGTGGACGCCAAAGAAATATATATGCACAGAACCGGGATTGTCACACATTATCCAGTTAGCCAGATTCGGTTGGCAATATATTTGCAGCAGAGTCAATTTATGGTCCTACCGATAAAACCATACAGTTTTAAATGGAATCACATACAATCAAATATGTATGTACCATATATACAGGGTGTCCCAGAAACCGACGATAATCCTTTAACAGGAGATAGGGCTGCTAATTACCTCTCAGAATATCTAATTTTAGGTTTAGTAAAAATGGCTTAGTTTTTGAGATATTGTCATTTTTGTAAAAATCCAAAATTTTCTCCCTTAGCTCATTTTTTTAAATGCCACAAGTACAAATGTAAGATTTCCTTAAATCTAGTTGTTGTCAAATATTCCTGAAAAGTAAGGCTTTCACACGGTATAATTTATTTTTTCATGTTTAATCCTGTTTAGCTGAAAAACGACTTAAGAGCCACATGTTAAAAAAATTTCAGCCTCATCCCTTGAGTTTGGCCCTTCGCGGTGAAAAAAAAAATTACTACACTAAAGTGGCATTATACAACAAAAATACGCCCATCTAATGTAGTTTTTAAAATGGTACATCACTTACCGATTTGCCCAATAATTTATGAGATATTGTTATTTAACTGCAAAAAGACCACGGAATTTGATAACTTTTCTACCAACTACGAATTGGTATAAAATAAACACTTGAAGTCTTTATTAACCTGTTAAAGTAGATGTTCAAATAGTTTACAATCTGCACAAATGCTAGCTCGACATCTTCTCACAAATGCCCGGTTGATGCGTCGAGCAAGTACTCGATGCAAGTGCAGATACGTCTACCTATGCTATGTAAATAGTTTGTGTTTTCCGTCCAGTTGACTATAGTCGGCACGACCGAAGGGAAGCACTGACGTGGCACCAAGTTCACCCGGTGTTATGGGCTGACATCACGGATGTTGTAGGTGATGTAGCCAACCATGTCAGTTTACATAAAAAAAAACCTGAGCTACTGTCGTAATTCTTTCTTTGAGCTCTATGAAGTTTTCCACCGGTTTCCCGTAAACTCTTTCTTTTAAATAGCCTCAATAATAAAAGTCTAACGGATTTAAATCCGGTGACCTAGACGTCCGATCCATCTGTGGGGTCTAAAAAATTACGCACTTCTCTAGCGTAATGGGCCAGCCCATTACGCTAGAGAAGTGCGTAATTTTTGCGCAGCCATCATTTTGCAACCACCTCCGTATGGCCAATGGTACATCTTCTAAAAGGCTCTGAAGCTCCTGTTGCAGAAACTCAAGATAATTCGCCCGTTTAAAGTTTCTACAATTCAACGGACTTCTTGTGGCCTCCTAGCCACTTGCATCCCCACAGATAGACCGGACGTCTAGATCACCGGATTTAAATCCGTTAGATTTTTATTATTTGGGCTATTTAAAAGAAAACGTTTACTGGAAACCGGTGGAAAACTTGATAGAGCTCAAAGAAAGAATTACGGCAGTAGCTCAGGTTTTTTTTAATGTAAACTGACATGGTTGGCTACATCACCTACAACCCGTGATGTCAGCCCATAACACCAGGTGAACTTGGTGCCACGTCAGTGCTTCCCTTCGGTCGTGCCGGCTACACTCAACTGGACGGAAAACACAAACTACATAGAATAGGTGGACGTATTTGCACTTACATCGAGTACTTGCTCGACGCATCAACCGGGAATTTGTGAGAAGATGTCGAGCTAGCATTTGTGCAGGTGGTAAACAATTTGAACATCTACTTTAACAGGTTAATAAAGACCAATTTACTTCAAGTGTTTATTTTATTCCAATTCGTACTTGGTAGAACAGTTATCAAATTCCGAGGTCCTTTTGCAGTTAAATAACAATATCTCATAAATTGTTGGGCAAATCGGTAAGTGATGTACCATTTTAAAAACTACATTAGATGAGCTATTTTTCTTGCATAATGCCACTTTAGTGTAGTAATATTTTTTTTCACCGCGAAGGGCCAAACTCAAGGGATGAGGCAGAATTTTTTTAACATGTGGCTCTTAAGTCGTTTTTCAGCTAAACAGGATTAAACATGAAAAAATAAATTATACCGTGTGAAAGCCTTACTTTTCAGAAATATTTGACAATAACTAGATTTAAGAAAATCTTACATTTGTACTTGTGGCATTTAAAAAAATGAGCTAAGGGAGAAAATTTTGGATTTTTACAAAAATGACAATATCTCAAAAACTAAGCCATTTTTACTAAACCTATAAAATTAGATATTCTGAGAGGTAATTAGCAGCCCTATCTCCTGTTAAAGGATTATCGTCGGTTTCTGGGACACCCTGTATGTATATATTTTTATGTAAACCAGCATGGGTGGCTGTGCCGAGAGACCAATGGTTCAGTCGACAGACCCAAAATCACCTCTCCTCGCGAAACAACGCTCAGTTAGGTGCCATGCCAGCAGGTTTGCGGATTGTTGCTAGGCTGTCTAGCCCGTTAATACGACGCTTGAAGACACCCAGGTTAAAGGATTCAGGAAATACACTCGCCGGAAGACAGTTCCACACTCTAGCGGTGCGACAAAGAAACGATTTAGAGAACCGATGGGTTCTCAAAAGCCCAAATGTCAACAACAAAAGGGTGCTGAGTCTCTCTGCGACGAGTCATGCGGAGATAGGACGGGTGGCAGGGAATAAGGGATGCTAGTTCCGCAGAGCAGCGCTCGCGATAGTTTTAGGCACATTATATTCTATATATTTAGTAATTTATATGTGTTAACACATGTATGGCTTGTATTTAACTAGCATGCACTTATAGTATTGTTAATAAGTATTCTTATTATTATTTTATCTTCAATTCTCACGCTCAACTCTTTTGCTACTTACATCCACTATATTAAATGAATCTCAAAACATCCAGTAAGAAATCTCGGTAAGCATTTGCACCATATGTAAATTTTCTAATGTACTTGTTACTGTTTAATGTTTACTGTGGAGCAATAAAGCATTTTCTATCTATCTATCTATCTATCATCTCTAGTCTAGCTGTATATATCTGTGATGGACGGTCACACGCGATCTGTCAACAAAACTATCTATTCGTAAATCCAAGCGTATGAAAACTGTCAAGGTCCCTCCCTACCCTCCTAGTACATCGCGCGGCACGATTGGGGTGGAACTGTTAGGGCTAGCACGCACTGCGGTAATTATCCGCTCTGTTAATTACGTAACATATGGAAATGGCGAATCTGTAATTTTTATTTTATTTACAAGACTTACGTTCGACCGCTTCTGGAAAGTGGATTCCAGATATGGCAACAATACTTTGTTAAAGACATCCACCAATAGGAACAAGTTCAAAGAACATTACATACTTACATACATATTACACACGCTGAATCCCGACAATCGGGGTAAGCGGAGTAATCGGTGTTGTGCTGCAAGAACTCTGGTGAATTACAGCACAACACCGACCACCACGTTTCGCAAAGTATTCGAAAAAGATTAAATCGATCAAGCAGCAAGTAAGGCACGAAGACCCACCTGCTGCATGACTCGGTGGAAGTACCGTGCCAAGGTAGAGGTGGCGACCCGGTCGCCCTTTAGCACGGTATCTGATCCTTATCCCTTTGTCGCATTTTACGATATGCACGGGGAGAGATGCAGTGGGGCTATTCTTTTTAAGTACGAACCCACACGATACAAGTTCCACCTGACCGCTTTGGAAGAACGCCGCCGTGTCAGAGGAGCTATCTCATTGAAGTCTACAAAATGCTCACCTCAAAGTATGACTGCCCAGATCTGATTGAAACGTTTGACCTACACCAGAAGCTCCACGTGGGTTACATCAAAAGACTTAACCGCTTATCAGCTTCTAACACCAACATCCGCGCTGACAAAATACGCAGTGCGTTCTAGGCCTTATAGGTTTT
The DNA here is from genome assembly GCA_946902875.1 of Nematopogon swammerdamellus. Classification (NCBI taxonomy): domain Eukaryota; kingdom Metazoa; phylum Arthropoda; class Insecta; order Lepidoptera; family Adelidae; genus Nematopogon; species Nematopogon swammerdamellus. The sequence continues at coordinate 18,715,899 of OX336347.1, forward strand.
GTTACCCGGCCACAGAGAATACATTTTGTTATATTTTAACCTGGGGGTCTTAAAATTATGTATTAATAGACTGGGCAGCCCTGCGTGGCCCTGCCATAAGTCTACAACTCCGCTGATATGGTACCTACCTCACTGAGCGCGGTATCGTGAGGTGATGAGGTGGGTTTAACTCCTCCTTGGTTTAACTGTACCTACCATTTTTTTATTTAATATTTTATTATGTGAAGCCGAGTCCAGCCACCCATTTTTTTTTTATGGAAAGCGCGACATGTGGCGCCGCCGGGCCACCCATTAACATCTTATATCCAGTGCGGTGGTGCCAACCCAGTGCAATTTGAGCCTACCGCCTAGTACGGGGCAAGGGAAGCGACCGACAGAAAATTGCTAATAAAATAGCTGTACATATAATCAATCAAATACCTATAAATCGCACAATCTGCATGAAAAATCGGGGCAACTAAAATACGCACCGGTGCCATACAACTGCCGCAGCAGAATGAAATGGCGCATCATATCGGTGACAATTTATCAAAAGCGAATATTATGCAAATATTAGAGGGATCACGCGATCAGAATCAACACGCGGCCCCGACACTAAATCAAAGAAAACTTCAACCGAAAATTATCCCCGCATCGCGTGCGAGGCGCGCGCGAAACTTTTCGAATGTCAAATTGTCGAGGGACGAAATATCGGTAGATAGAATGTTGACAAATCTGCGGGTAAGGGCATTGCTATAGAGCATTCCAACTAAAAGTTCCCTTCGCCGTTATGTTGGATCCACTGTCAGTGTCACTGTCAGTGCTTAAATTTGTGCTGCCAGATTGTGATGATTATATTACCTAATAATGTAATCGGTATTTAACGTACAAAAAATACGGTAAATACTGATAATTACGGGTAAATCTGTACACATAGCAACCCTCAACGCTGTTTTGACAGATAGACAGTGGAGCCAACATAACGGCGAAGGGAACTTTTAGTTGGAACGATCTCTACACAGCCGATCGTATCACCAACTTTCCCTTCTTACCTTACTAGGTGGTAGGGTTGAACTCGCCCGGGTTGATACCACCGCACTGAAACGGAAATTTAAATCGTTCTTGTTTTCCATCCAGTTCAGTGTTGCCGGCACGACCGAAGGGAAGCGTTGTCGTGGCACCTAGTTCACAAAGGTGTTATGGGCTGACTCACGGATGCAGTAGGTCATGTAGAGTGTCAGTTTCCGCACTACAAAAAAAAATATCAAAAAATAGAAAAAAAAAACACGTTTCTTGTATTGTCTTGGGTGGGACCCCCTTAATTTTTTAGTTTTTCTATTTTTTATTATTTGTTGTTATTTCCGCCATAATAACACAAATGTCAATCGGCTAGCTATTACGCTTCCAAAGATACAGCAGTAGGACAGACAGGCAGACAGACTAACACACTCAGACGGCGCGGCGCATGCTTAATAGGCTACAGTACGGAGTACAGAAACCTAAAAATTGTCTTACTACGTCGCAGGGTTTAACCAGAATGGATTGTACCACCGTACTGAGAGAAGATCCTTCAAAAAATAGTCCGCGTGTTCCGTCTATAGTCACTATACTGCCATTATAAACATACAAAATAACTATATGACTGCCATCCATAAAAATAAAAGCGAATAAAAGTGATAATGCGTATTGTCGCCAGGAGCACACGTCACGGCTGAAAGCGGCGGCGCCACACGCTGCGCCCGCGTCGCTTGAAGCGCTGCAGTCAGCTGCGTACGCGCTCATCAGCCCGGAGCTGCAGCAGGTCAGCCTGCCGGACTTCCCGGTCGACAGCCTCGCGCACGCCGCTGCGCTGCTCGTGAGTAACAACGTCAACTGTTGTCAGTCATAGTCCAGTCATCGACACGAGTGTTGCAGCGCACGCTGCGCCTGCGTCGCTTGTAGCGCTGCAGTCAGCTGCGTGCGCGCTCATTAGCCCGGAGCTGCAGCAGGTCAGCCTGCCGGACTTCCCGGTCGACAGCCTCGCGCACGCCGCTGCGCTGCTCGTGAGTAACAACGTCAACTGTTGTCAGTCATAGTCCAGTCATCGACACGAGTGTTGCAGCGCACGCTGCGCCTGCGTCGCTTGTAGCGCTGCAGTCAGCTGCGTGCGCGCTCATCAGCCCGGAGCTGCAGCAGGTCAGCCTGCCGGACTTCCCGGTCGACAGCCTCGCGCACGCCGCTGCGCTGCTCGTGAGTAACAACGTCAACTGTTGTCAGTCATAGTCCAGTCATCGACACGAGTGTTGCAGCGCACGCTGCGCCTGCGTCGCTTGTAGCGCTGCAGTCAGCTGCGTGCGCGCTCATCAGCCCGGAGCTGCAGCAGGTCAGCCTGCCGGACTTCCCGGTCGACAGCCTCGCGCACGCCGCTGCGCTGCTCGTGAGTAACAACGTCAACTGTTGTCAGTCATAGTCCAGTCATCGACACGAGTGTTGCAGCGCACGCTGCGCCTGCGTCGCTTGTAGCGCTGCAGTCAGCTGCGTGCGCGCTCATCAGCCCGGAGCTGCAGCAGGTCAGCCTGCCGGACTTCCCGGTCGACAGCCTCGCGCACGCCGCTGCGCTGCTCGTGAGTAACAACGTCAACTGTTGTCAGTCATAGTTCAGACATCGACACGAGTGTTGGAGCGCACGCTGCGCCCGCGTCGCTTGAAGGACAGCTGCGTACGCGCTCATCAGCCCGGAGCTGCAGCAGGTCAGCATATTGTTGTGTGTAGCTCGTTTAGCTACGATTAGGAGAGGGGTTGGGTCTTACGCACTACTCTCTTCAATGTCTGATGAATCTATATCCTACTTCATTGACTGTCACGTTCTTCAATTGCTTTTCCGGAGTTTTGTCAGAACAATCCGACATCAAATTATTGTGCTCTCACATTCCAGGAGCGAAACCCGCACCTGCCGACACACAGTCTTCTCTACCTCCTCTACCCATACAACACGTTTCTCAGCAGAGATCACATCAGAAACGTGCACTCCATCTTCGAGTCGCTCAAAATCGACCACGCTGCAAAAGCCGACTCGACACTTTCGAGAGTGGACTTTATGCCCGATGGAAATAGCGCTCAAATTACCCTGCAGACGAACGGGAGAGATGTGGTTTTTGAGGCACCGTGTGGAGGTAGGAAGAAGAGCGGTGAGATGCCGAAGAAATTTGTGAAGACCGACTACCAGAGTGGACTTCTAGCGGATCTGCTGATGAGTCATAGTATAGCGGACTTTTGTATTGTGGGTAAGTGTATCTATATTGTGGGTAAGTTTATCTATATTGTGTGTAAGTTTCTCTATATTTTCGGTAAGTTTATCTACATTGTGGGTATGGTTTTCTAAATAGTTGGTAACTGAACCTGCATTACGGGCAAGTTTATCTATGGTTTCCATAGCCTTTCAGCTTCATCCCTTCTATATACAACTTGTTGCAAGTATAATCAGAGTTACAGGAGAGTGTGATGGTATAATAGGAAGAATATGTATTATAAGAATATTTCCCCCCAAGTACAGTCTGGGTTCCTTCAAGAGAGGCGTGAATACGCACCTCTCAGGCCGCCATGGTATTCGCAACCCCCACATACGTCCGAATGAGTAATCTCACATGGCCCGTCGCACTTCTTATAAAAATCTAACACCCAAACGAAATTCGCAGGACCCAAAGGCTGCGGCAAAAGCCAAATGGTGAGCCAGCTGGCCGCCCTGCTCGGCTACACCGTCGAGCCCATAGTGCTGTACCAGGACATGACGTCCCGGGACCTCATCCAGCAGAGGACCACGCTCGACACCGGGGATACGGTGTGGAGGAACTCTGCTCTCGTGGACGCGGCGCTGAGGGGGCACATGGCGGTATTGGACGGCCTGCATCGCATACACGCCAGTACTTTGGCCGTTTTGCATAGGTGCGTTCCTCGTTCGTCTGTGTGAGGTCCGATACTGAAAAGGAATAGTCGACTGTGGGTCGTGATCAAAATACCTGGGTGCTGTCAGTACTTGGATGGGTGACCGCTCGGCCATTGAAGGCTGAGCGTGGTGCGGATGCCGCGTAAAACTGTAGGTCCTTTCCTAGTTTACCGCGCCCGGGTTGGTATCACCGCACTGAATGAAAGATCGGTTGAAACGGCTATGTAAATAGTTCGTGTTTTCCGTCCAGTTCACGTAGCCGGCACGACCGAAGAGAAGCACTGACATGGCACCTAGTTCACTAAGGCGTTATGTGCTAACATAACGGATGTTGTGGGGGATGTAGCCAACCGTGTCAGTTTCCATAACCAAAACAGTCCCACTTCATCTCTCCCCGTGCATGTCGTGATTAATGGCAAGATGCCGTCTTAAAGGGCGACAGGCTAGTCGCATCTCACCTTGGCGCGGTCCTTCCACCGAGTCATGCAGCAGGTGGGTCTTCATGCCTCACGTGCTGCTGAATACTTTGCGAAACGTGGCGGTCGGTGTTCATATAATTCTTCCTAAACAACCTGAATTAGCGCAATTCACTCGAGTTTGTGCAGCACAATATCGACATAGCCTCTCCAACTTTTTTTCAGCCCTCCCTGCCTTAAGCGATACGGAACCACTGCTATGTCGTCGTCCCACCTGGCGGGACTATGGGATTAAATGAATAAAACAATTTACAATTCTCGGTTACAGATTAGTGCACGACCGTGAGCTGCAACTGCACGACGGGTCGCGTCTGCTGCGGCACGATCGCTACGACGAGCTGCTGGAGACGGGGCTCTCTAAGGAACATTTGGACAACGCCGGTGTGTACAGGATACACCCAGCTTTCAGGTTTGTGTATAATTTTTTCATAGTAGTGTAGCCAACCAAAGCCTGCTACGCTCGTGTATAACTCATCACACCTTGTTACTGTCGGAACTAGATACCATGTCACCGATTCCCTTTTGGTCGTGTCTGTACACTCATCTGGCTGGAAAACATGAAGTCTTTTTCATAGCCGTTTCGACCGTCCTTAATTAAGTGTGGTGTTGGACTTGTTTTACACTATCTCTAGCAATTTCACCTATAGATTTCCCACTTATCGAGTATCCACCATCTCTGAGAATCTGAGATGGATTTAACGTTTCTCCCAGGATAGTGGCGCTGGCAGAGCCGCCGACGCTGTCGCAGGGCCAGCACTGGATGTCCCCGGAGATACTCAGCCTCTTCCTGTTCCACGACATGAGGAACCTCAGCAAGGAGGAGGAAATGTACATTATACACAACATGGTACGTCTTTATTTCTTTTCTCTATGACTTGTTAAAGTGAATTTTAAAAAGTTCTCTTTAAGAAGTTTCTTGGTACTTTCAGAACTTAAAATTTGCGTTAAGAGGTAAAAAAGTGGATAAAAAGGCAGCGTCTGGGCTAAATTTTCTACAAGCCGAAAGTTCATCAATGCTTCATTCTATTTCCAGTACGGCGATATATCCAGATCTCTACATTCCATAATCGATCTAGCAGAGACTCTCAGAAAATCCAACGATACAACTCTAAAGAGCTTATCTTCATCGCTATCGACACGGCAACTCCTCAGGATAGCCAGCCGGATGGCAGTGTACCCGACAAACTCAGCACACGAGACCGTACAGAGAACATTCCTAGCCAAATTCCTTCCGAATCTAGCAAGAAGAGCACTTGACTCAGCTTGCAAGAAAATCAACATTGAAGAACCAACGAAGTTCGGAATATTCTCCAGCGATCCTCCCGGTGATACCGAACTCACCTGTACAGTTGAAAACGGAAAACTGACCATAGGAAATACAACTACAGACGTTTATCAAACCAATGCACTGACCAAAGTACCTGATATTCTTTTTTACGACGTCCCTCAACACGTGAAACTCTTAGAGTGGTTGCTTCAAGACTTTCTACTAGGCTACCATTTGTTGCTAGTTGGAAATCAGGGGGTTGGTAAAAACAAAATAGCCGATAGACTGCTCCAACTTATGAACAGACCCCGAGAGTACATTCAACTGCATAGGGACACCACAGTTCAGTCCTTAACAGTACAACCGAACGTCAAAGATGGAATCGTTGTTTACGAAGATTCCCCACTAGTGAAAGCGGTCAAATTTGGTCATGTTCTGGTAGTGGATGAAGCAGACAAAGCGCCCACTTACGTCACTTGCATACTGAAGACCCTGGTGGAAGACGGTGAAATGATACTGAGCGATGGGAGAAGAATAGTCCCGAAACATTTGATCGAAAGTTCTGGAGGTGATGCGGCTAGTTTCATACCGGTGCACGATGACTTCAGGATGATTGTTCTGGCTAATCGGCCCGGTTTTCCGTTCTTAGGGAACGACTTCTTCGGAGCTTTGGGTTAGTCTTTAAACATGCATCTTTATTTATTTTAGAGAGCACCCCTTTTAGTTGACTCAAGAGTTTTATTGACTACACGATTTTCTACGACTATATTATACTCAACCCCAAGTTCAGTCACCAGTCGCAGTCATAGGGCACTTTCTCAATCCCGGTCTGATGATGACCAACAAGATTCTTAGTGAAGGGTTCAGAGCTTGCATTAGAGCCACAGTTGTAATACTGAAATGTCATGCCTCTTTCAGGTGATCTATTCTCCTGCCACGCTGTAGACAACCCATCCATTGACTCCGAGACGGCTCTGCTTCGTCGCTACGGCCCGGACGTCCCTGCAGACGTGACCAAAAAGTTCGTACGCGCGTTCGCAGCGCTGCGCGACCTCGCAGACAAGGGGCAAGTCACCTACCCATACTCAACGCGAGAGGTCGTCAACATCGTTAAACATTTGCAGGTGTGTCCACTCTCTGTCAGAAATTGTTGTTTTTTATTATGTGCAGCTTTGGATAGATTTTTAGGTCTGAACGTCCACGAAGTGTCTTTTTGTTTTTCTGTGTCTGTTTTTTATTTTATTTTATTTTTTTATTTTTTTTTCATGGTCTGTCCTAATTCAGTTTGGTTTGGGTTCCGCCTCGATAGGCTGATTCATGGTCATAATAGGTTTAAGTAAGAAACGATAACTATAATGTTACCCGTGCGTGGTGTGGCACAGTATGCATAAGGTGAGGTGTCTGCTCTCGTGGTGCTGTTACATTTGATATGTATTCATTTATAAGCGCTATGTGAATTATATTGTGTGTACGCTTTTAATTAGGTAATTAATTAATTAGTAAGTAAACTATTTGTGAAAAACGTCGCTGGTTACATACCTAATTGTTTATAGTTTCTACTATCTCCATAACTTACATTTGTATGTAATTGTTTGTTTTTCCTAAATAAAAAAATTAAAAAATAAAAGACTCGGTGCCTCGATGATGTCAAACCGTCAATAGAAGCCTAATCCCAGGTGATATCAGGTCACGAGTCAACTTTAGCCAAGAGCAAATGCTCTTCAATCTTACTATTTGTTACTGGAAGTGAAGAGGGAATGTGACGATTTGCAGAAATACCCAACGGAGGAGTTGGCGAGCGTTGTGGGCAACGTGTTCGACTTCGACCGCTACAGCCGGGAGACGGCTGACACGCTGCTGGAGGTGCTGCACTCGAGCGGGCTGCCCACGGAGGGCGTGCTGACCGGGCACGTGCCCTCTCGGCCGCTGCAGCTCACCGTGCACAGGGAGAGCGGGTACGCACACACTCTGCACACGTCGCACAGCTCCACTCGGTCTGCCGCCGCCGGCTGACGGCAGACACGCTGCTGGAGGTGCTGCACTCGATCGGGCTACCCACGGAGGGCGTGCTCACCGGGCACGTGCCCTCTCGGCCGCTGCAGCTCACCTTGCACAGGGAGAGCGGGTACGCACACACTCTGCACACGCCCCACAGCTCCACTCGGACTGCCGCCACCGGCTGACGGCAGACACGCTGCTGGAGGTGCTGCACTCGAGCGGGCTGCCCACGGAGGGCGTGCTGACCGGGCACGTGCCCTCTCGGCCGCTGCAGCTCACCGTGCACAGGGAGAGCGGGTACGCACACACTCTGCACACGTCCCACAGCTCCACTCGGACTGCCGCCGCCGGCTGACGGCAGACACGCTGCCGGAGGTGCTGCACTCGAGCGGGCTGCCCACGGAGGGCGTGCTGACCGGGCACGTGCCCTCTCGGCCACTGCAGCTCACCGTGCACAGGGAGAGCGGGTACGCACACACTCTGCACACGTCCCACAGCTCCACTCGGCCTGCCGCCACCGGCTGACGGCAATCACGATATTTCTGAATAAATATTTCTGAAGTTTCTTCTAATATCGTAAATGGGGACCAGGTAGCGCAGTAATAGATGATAAAGAAATAATAGAATGTGATAGAAGCAATTTATTGCAGACGAATCACAGAAACACAATACATGAAAGAAACGAGAGAAAAAATGCAGGAGTCAAAGGCGGTCTTATCACTAGAAGTGAGCTGATAGTAGAAGGAGCGAAATGATAAAGAAAAAAAGTGTTTTTTTATGGAAACTGACACGCTTAGTTAAATCACTACCTACTACATCCGTGATGTCAGCCCATAACACCTTGGTGAACTAGGTGTTTCAGTGCTTCACTTCGGTCGTGCCGATGTGTGATAAAGAAACAACTTCCTTTTATAATTATCATGGATTTTATACTGCAGGAGCGACTCAGTCTATGTCTCTTAATAATAGACATAAGGGTCTTGACATAAGGGATTGCATGCCTTAAGAGACTCTTACGACATAAGGGTAGGGGATTGCATGCCTTAAGATACTCTTACGACATAAGGGTAGGGGATTGCATCAGTCGCGACTCCTGGTCCTAAACATTGGGTTGGCTTTGGCTAAGGAATTATTTTTTTCATAATTTCATAACTTAGGTACCTACGCGTTAATTTATTTCTACCACAATGAGTTCAAAAACTGAAAGACGATTACGATATAGATAGTTTATAATATTTAGTTTAAATGATTTATTTTTCTCACTTACGATTAATTTGTCTGTAGATAGGTACCTACTGGTTGTGTCAAAGTAGTCGAGTTGCAGCCGACAACAGCGACGTCTCCTCTGGCACGACGACGACGAGACAGGCATACAAGCTTGAATTGTTACATTTTATTTGTACACTCGTTTGTACATGAATTCCACTCTTCGTTCCCAAGACAAGAAATTTTCGATGACTCGATCGTGAAAATCTTCTTTCTTCCTCAATTTTCTTAGCAACTCCTTTTCCACAGATAAGAGTGCCAAATTACTGAGCCTCTCTTGTCCTTGAGTGCTCCGTAGATAGCTCGGTAGGAGTTTGCCATTATAATTACCAATAAATCACTTTAATTTACAACACTGCACAGGATTCATCCATACAAAGTCCATACCTACATAACGGAATATACGCAGCTATCAACTCGCGACCGCGAGCCAATGCGCACACACACGCGCACACAACACACCTAGCCTAGCTCGCTATAATAGTCGCATCGCATCGCACGTCGCACAGCACAAGAATACTCGTCGTGTGGTCGCAGCGCGCACACACCCACACACGCAACACACACACCTAGCTCGCTCGCTAGTCGCTCTACTCGCTACCGCGTCACTAAATGCACTCCCCGCTGCGCCAACTCGAAAGGCTGAGCAGCGGGTCTGCGCGGGACTGGGGGTCATTCGGCCGCTTCCGCCTTGTATGGAATACGATGGCGCTTCAAAATGTAGCCAACCGGCCAATGAATGCCTTGATGTGTCGTCATTCGTCGTCGCCCGCGTTTGACGCGCGCGAAATTTCAAATTATGTAACGGGTACGGGATTGACGTTTTATCTTATTAATCGTGGGTTGATATAAATAATATATCATATGATATAAATAATTTAACTCCGATATTTTTTCACATTTATTTTAGCTTGATACTTCTGTAGTAATGGTGTCATTCATTTTATTTGGTTTGGCGGCGCCAACCTCGCCAACTGAAAGGAGTCGCCGCTGGATTGCATGCCTTAAGAGACTCTTACGACATAAAGGCGCACCGTGCTCTGTGTGCGGTGAGTGCATTTTGTACCGTGTGGGGCCGGTACTTTAAAAGAATAGCCCCACTGCATCTCTCCCCATGTATGTCGTAAAAGGCGACTAAGGGATATGACTCCCTTCTTATATCACTAGGTGGTAGGGTTTAACCCGCCCGGGCTGGTACCACCGCACTGAATGAAAGGTCGGTCGAAACGGCTATGTAAATAGTTTGTGTTTTCCGTCCAGTTCAGTGTAGCCGGCACGACCGAAGGGAAGCACTGACGTGGCACCAATTCACCCGGTGTTATGGGCTGACATCACGGATTTTGTAGGTGATGCAGCCAACCATGTCAGTTTCCATAAAAAAAAAAAAATAAAAAAAAAAAGGTAGGGAGTGCATAGCGTAAGAGACTCTTACGGCATACAATCTCCTACCCTTTTAACTAGCTACTAGTCCTCTAGCGTCTACGCCCGCAAATTGCTTTTAGCGTACCCATTCTTCATTTGTTGGACAATCATTGTTACATAGGATCTTTCGAAATTTTTGCCACGCTAGTCTAGTCCATAGTCCAGCTGACTTGTGACTTGCTGTAACGTACGGTTGCAACAGGAAGGACGTGACGTCACCGAAGCACGGACAGGAGGACCCCGACAACAAGCCGCACGTGGGCGGCAACCGCTGGGCCGGCGGCACCGGCGGCCGCGACACCGCCGGCCTCGGCGGGAAGGGCGGCCCGTACCGGCTCGACAAGGGGCATACTGTGCATCAGGTGAGCTGGCCGCATATACAGTGTGCGACAACAAGCCCCACGTGGGCGGCAACCGCTGGGCCGGCGGCACCGGCGGCCGCGACACCGCCGGCCTCGGCGGCAAGGGCGGCCCGTACCGGCTCGACAAGGGGCATACTGTGCATCAGGTGAGCTGGCCGCATATACAGTGTGCGACAACAAGCCCCACGTGGGCGGCAACCGCTGGGCCGGCGGCACCGGCGGCCGCGACACCGCCGGCCTCGGCGGCAAGGGCGGCCCGTACCGGCTCGACAAGGGGCATACTGTGCATCAGGTGAGCTGGCCGCATATACAGTGTGCGACAACAAGCCCCACGTGGGCGGCAACCGCTGGGCCGGCGGCACCGGCGGCCGCGACACCGCCGGCCTCGGCGGCAAGGGCGGCCCGTACCGGCTCGACAAGGGGCATACTGTGCATCAGGTGAGCTGGCCGCATATACAGTGTGCGACAACAAGCCCCACGTGGGCGGCAACCGCTGGGCCGGCGGCACCGGCGGCCGCGACACCGCCGGCCTCGGCGGCAAGGGCGGCCCGTACCGGCTCGACAAGGGGCATACTGTGCATCAGGTGAGCTGGCCGCATATACAGTGTGCGACAACAAGCCCCACGTGGGCGGCAACCGCTGGGCCGGCGGCACCGGCGGCCGCGACACCGCCGGCCTCGGCGGCAAGGGCGGCCCGTACCGGCTCGACAAGGGGCATACTGTGCATCAGGTGAGCTGGCCGCATATACAGTGTGCGACAACAAGCCCCACGTGGGCGGCAACCGCTGGGCCGGCGGCACCGGCGGCCGCGACACCGCCGGCCTCGGCGGCAAGGGCGGCCCGTACCGGCTCGACAAGGGGCATACTGTGCATCAGGTGAGCTGGCCGCATATACAGTGTGCGACAACAAGCCCCACGTGGGCGGCAACCGCTGGGCCGGCGGCACCGGCGGCCGCGACACCGCCGGCCTCGGCGGCAAGAGCGGCCCGTACCGGCTCGACAAGGGGCTTACTGTGCATCAGGTGAGCTGGCCGCACATACAGTGTGCCACAACAAGCCGCACGTGGGCGGCAACCGCTGGGCCTGCGGCACCGGCAGCCGCGACACCGCCGGCCTCGGCGGCAAGGGCGGCCCGTACCGGCTCGACAAGGGGCATACTGTGCATCAGGTGAGCTGGCCGCACATACAGTGTGCGACAACAAGCCGCACGTGGGCGGCAACCGCTGGGCCGGCGGCACCGGCGGCCGCGACACCGCCGGCCTCGGCGGCAAGGGCGGCCCGTACCGGCTCGACAAGGGGCATACTTTGCATCAGGTGAGCTGTGGCCGTATTCTTTAACGTCCTACCGTCAACGTCGGTGACTCTGACTAGTTACATATGTCTCTGTCTAGTTCATATAATTAGACAGAGACATAACTAGTCAGCGTCACCGACGTTGACTGTAGGACGTTAGAGAATACGGCCACTGGGCGCACATACAGTGTGCAACAAATCGGTCGAGTGGCTTAAAAGGTCGCCTCGATAGCTCAGTGGTGCAGATAGTCGACTGTCGCTATTGATTGTTAAGTAACGCTGGGTCGGTCAGTACTTGAATGGGTGACCGTTCGACCGTTGGAGGCTGACCGTGGTTCGGATTCCACGTAAAACTGTAGGCCCCTTCCCTTCTTACCTTACTAGGTGGTAGGGTTCAACCCGCCCGGGCTGGTACCACCGCACTGAATGAAAGGTCGGTCGAAACGGCTATGAAAATAGTATGTGTTTTCCGTCCTGTCCAGGGTAGCCGGCTCGACCAAAGGGAAGCACTGACGTGGCACCAAGTTCACCCCCGGTGTTATGGCTGAAATCATACGGATGTTGTAGGCGATGTAGCCAAACGTGTCAGTTTATATAAAAAAAAAATTTTTCGCTGTGCTTGGTCCCTCGGACCAATGGTGCGGTCGACAGGGTCAAAAACACCTCTCCTCGCGAAAGCACGCTCGGAGAGGTGCTATGTCCAGTATGTGGACTGTTGCTGGGCTGTCGAGCCTGTTAATACTACGTTTCAAGACATCCAGGATAGAGGATTCAGGAAACACACACGCCGGAAGACAGTTCACACCCCAGCGGTGCGATAAAGAAACTATTTTGAGAATTGATGGGTTCTCAAATGCCCAAAGTCAATAGCAAAAGGGTGTTCAGTTTCTCTTCGACTAGTACTGCTGATGAGCTAGGTTCGATGACAAGAAATAAGGGATACAAGTTCCTCCGAGCAGCGTCCATGACAGTACATGTAGAATAGACCGAGTGATACTTTAAATCGCCTGTGGCTCAGAGACTCCAGACGATCAGTGAGTTTCGAGTCTCCCACAAGACGAATGGTTGCCCATCTATTCTTTTTTCTGGTCTGTGAGTTTGGCACACCGAATCTTTTCCCATGGAACTAGTGGGACATAATAAATAAAAAATATTAGTATCAGTTGTCCCATGGAACTAGTGGGATATACTCGTCCCACTAGTCCCATCATGGGACAAGGTCAATGGGACTAGTGGGATAGACAGACAATTTCAGACGTTACAACTCTTGCAGATAGCATTTTGACAACAATTTGTGCTTGTCCTGTCAGCTGTCGGACGAGGAGAAGCAGGACATCCCCGAGCACGTGAAGCAGGCGGCGCGCGAGATGAACCGCAAGGCGTTCGAGGAGCGACTCCGCGAGATCAAGATGAGCGAGTTCGACGCCAAGCTCTACGGACAGTTCCTGGGAGCCGTGCAGCCGCAGGTTATACACTCGAATATAAACCTATAGTGCTACACCAATAATAAAAGTTAAATTACAAATTTAAAAAACCCCCGACTCTTAAAAAGTCAAAAATAATTTCCGTTTACTTACTTAAAGGAGTCGGTAGACCGCTAAGTAAATTCCCGCCAACTTTTGAGTCTTTATATTTAATTTACTTAGCGGTCCCCCGACTCCTTTAAGTAAGTAAACGGAAATTATTTTTGACTTTTTAAGAGTCGGGGGTTTTTTAAATTTGTAATTTAACTTTTATTTGAAGCTTTTTAAAAAAAACCGCATGCAAATCGGTCCACTTTTTAAGATAATTATTTTTTTTATTACTTAATTACTTTATTACTTGATTACAAACATAGCTAAGAACCATCCCGATTAAACAGGCTTCCTAATAAAAAAAACCGCATCCAAATCGGTCCATCCGTTTGGGAGCTACGATGCCACAGACAGACACACACACACACACACAGACACACACACACACACGTCAAACTTATAACACCCCTCCGTTTTTTTCGTCGGGGGTTAAAAACGAAAACACAAGAAGAATACATATAGCTTTTTATTTTTATATGGTAGTACTAGCACAGATTACTTAATAGTTACTTCGTAACAGATAAATCACTCGATAGAAAAAGTTCCATACCTTCGGCTTTAATAGCCTACTGTTTCACGCCGCCAATCGCTGCGTGCGAAAATGTACCTAAACGATCGTGTGTAAAGTGCATTATTGCTTTGCAGCTGCGCGCAGTTGCGTGGGCGAGCGTGTAGGTATGTTTCGCGGGCGGTAGGTAGTTAGCGCGCGCAAGTACATAGAGTGCGTGAGGCCTGGTACTAGGCTTGTACCCGCTTTATATTTCTTCATTAGATAGATTTGTGGGGGCCAAGCGTTGGAATGCACCCCCATCCACGCTCCTCGCGCTTCACGCCACCGCGTAAGGTAGTCAGTGCCACGCAGCCCAGAGAGGCGCACATGTTGTGTATAAAGAATAAATGTTCAAGTAAGAAAGGACTATATCATTTACACCAGGAAACCCCATAAGGATAGGAGGATAAAACTTCCCCAAAGTAGTTGTTGGCCCCCACAGATGCAAGGCCGAAAATGAAGAGAAAAAATACGTCCCGACTAGGATTCGAACCTGGAACTCCGGCTTGAGCCGCCAGTGCGTTGCCATTTCGCCATAGGCTCGACAGAGAGAGGTCTCGAGAGAGAAGTAGAGAGAATACTAAATTTCGAGAGAATACTCAAAATTTCGAACAGTTGCATCTTCAGGAGGAGATTACATTCATATTGCGTTCAGTCAACTTGCACGATCCCATATTGAATCTTATTCAGAGGTGTGTTAGTGAATGTGGCGATGTGCAGATCGGTGCTCTGCGCGGCGTGCTGGCGGAGCTGCAGGCCAAGAGGAAGGAGCGCCAGTGGAGCCACCACCAGACCAGCGGCGAGCTCGACGACAGCAAGATCATTGAAGGTGCCTCTTGTTTCGAAAGTTGTCAATGTAAATGCCATTTCGAAAGTTGAAAAGCTCTGATAAAAAATAGTTTGGAAATTATTAAAGCATGTGTAGGCACGCACATTTGTTTACCGAAATTGTATTGTATTGTATTGTTGTATTGTTTATTGATCATTCATATGGCAGTTAGACTGCGCTCGAACTTGTCACAATTTTTTTCTATCCGGTTCGATTACACCCACGAAGAAGAACCGACAAGAAACTTCGCAGGGTATTTTTTAAACATATTTTTACAAGTATTTAGTGACTAGCCACATAATAACACCGCCCATAGTCTATCTAAAACACAGCTTGAGAGCAAGATTAACAATTTTGCTGAGAGTTCTGACTACAAAGACGAATGAAATGATGATTTATTTTTTATGAAAATGAAATGATTTATTTTTTCGTCACACAACAACTCACAAATGAACACATTCATGTGACGAAAAGGGAGCCCACTCAGCTGACTCACTATGCAAGACAGCGAAGCTGATTTTCAGAAGCTCCCCTTTCCAACCAGTACCCTAATCACGAGACACCGGAAACCTACACCGCGTACTACGCTACGCCGTGTTCTCCGCATCATTGTTATGGAGAAACGGAGCAGCGCCTCTAGTGTTAGATTTGCGAACTTCGTTTCTCCATACAAATTGATGCGGAGAACACGGCGTAGCGTAGTTCGGGGTGTAGGTTAAATCTCGTGATTAGGGTACTGGTAACAAGGTAACAAGTTCCATCGCGATTTGCCGCTTCTACTGTTTACTTCGGTGCCGCTATGCTGACTTATAAATGCTAGAAACCAGTTGAAAACAAGTCGATACGGAAACGAAAAATTTGTGCAAATCATAGACATATGAAATAAGATAGACTGAGTGATAGCATTGGTGATTGAGGCAACTTCGGAGACGAGCATTCGGTGTGTTTGTACGTCGTTCGATAGCTGTTCGTTCGCAGACGTTGGTCGCTGCGCGCTGCGACGTATGCATCACCCTCCCCCCCACACCTCGTAAAGATGGACTCACTTATTTTAGAGAATTTTGAACCGACTTCGAAAAAGGAGAAGGTTCTCAATTCAACTGTATTTTTTTTATGTTTTTAAAGGGTTCATTCCTCTGTACGCCTGTATATTATATATAACTCTTTGGTGCACATACGCAGGGCTGACAGGCGAACGTACTATCTACAAACGACGCACGGAGCAGCCGCCGCCGCCGGGCTCGCCGCCTGAAAAGCCAAAACGTCTCAGACTCGTCGTCGACGTCTCAGGAAGCATGTACAGGTGTGTTACCACACACTAGCCTTATATACCCATGTTGTTGAAATATTTAGCTGTGTTATGAGGAAGGGCTTGGCAGGATTTCAATAAGTAAAAAGTAGAAAATCCGGCTCGAAGGACCAAATGTGTTCGAAACAGCGAAGAGGTTTTCAGAGAAAATCGTAAAATCATTCATTAGCGGCTAACCATTGGCTTCAGTTCTGAACTGCAAGAACTGCCCGTGAGGTGTGCTTAACGAAGTAATTCCTATTATCTACCTTCGGGCATAGAAATAAAAACTACATATATGTTCCTCATCGTCATTAATAAATCTGTCGTTCCTCAAAAAAATTTTTAGCCCTATCCTCTTGCAGTTATTGTTGTGTGATGTGGCAGTCAAAGTGAAGTGACATTATAGTGTAGTTTACCTTGCAGAAGTTTTTTGTTACCGTGTGCATTAGGGCCCAATTGCCGGAAAGAAGATTACCATCTGATTTTCTATGGTTGCACTTATCTTAGGATTATCTCTCAGAAGATAATCTTAAGATTTTCGGAATCACAGCATAATCTAGGTACCTTGTCTCAATTGGGTGTTAGTATAGTTGAATGTTCAGGTTCAACTCGTACGACGGCCGACTGGAGCGGTCGATGGAGGCGGTGGTGCTGTTGATGGAGGCGCTGCGCGGGTACGAGGCGCGTCTACGTTACGACCTCTACGGCCACTCGGGAGAGACGCACGACCTCAAGCTGATCGCTGCGGAGTCGCCGCCGGAGAATGAGAAAGAACGCTTGCAGGTAAGAATAAGAATGTCACCGATTAGTTGACTTTCAGCGGAAATGGACAGTACGGCCGAAACCACGCTCATCAAAGTGACAGCTGATTAGCTGATTGTTGATAACGCTTTTGAAGACTCCCAGATTGAAGTGTCTTAACATCTTTAGTAGATTTAGTCCTAACGCTTCCTAAACTCAACAAAAACTCTAAAGTTTTTAAGAAAACTCGTTTGAACTATCTACATAGCCCCTACGACCGACCTTTCATTCAGTGCGGTGATACACCGATACGGAAGCGTTAAACCCTACCACATATTAAGGTAAGAAGGGAATGGACCTATAGTTTCTAGCCTCAACTGCCGAACGGTCATCCAGCCAAGTTCCGACCGCGCTCGCGTGCTTATATTTCCCGATCCTATGTCAGTGCACTTCACCACTGGCTGGCATTGATATGTTATTAAATATGTTACCCGACACTGCTGAGTCGACCTGTCAACACTGTCGAGTCGACCTGTTAGCAGTGCGGAGTCGACCTGTCAACACTGCCGAGTCGACCTGTCAGCACTGTGGAGTCGACCTGTCAACATAGCTGATTGATGGGTTGACCCGTCAACACCGCTGAATTGAAAATTATAATAATATTGTGTTCCCAGGTGATCCGAACGATGCACGCACACGCGCAATACTGCTGGTCCGGCGACAACACGCTGCCCGCCGCGCAACACGCGATCGAGAGTCTCTCCAAGGAGGACGCGGACGAAGCGATCGTGGTCGTGCTGTCCGACGCGAACCTGAGACGCTACGGCATCCCGCCTGAGTCGTTGGCGAATATTATAACCGCCGAGCCGAAGGTTCAGGCCTATGTCATCTTCATTGGCAGTCTGGGCGATGAAGCTGACATGTAAGTTTCTGCTGATCTGATTTCGAAGATGTGGAGCGTAGCTTGCAGTGGCTTCACCCCGAATATATCCAGGCCTACCGGCAGTAGTATGTAGTTAGTAGAATGCCATTTAAAAAACCAAGACGGAGATACTCTCCAACACGGGGATACTCCAACACGGAGACACTCTAACACGGGGATACTCCAACACGAAGATACTCCAACACGGAGATACTCCAACACGGAGATACTCCAACACGGAGATACTCCAACAAGGAGAAACTCTAACACGGGGCTTCAACACGGGGATACTCCAACACGGAGACACTCTTAACACGGGGATACTCCAACACGGCCTCCAACACGGAGACACTAACACGGGGATACTCCAACACGGGGATGCTTCAACACGGAGACACTAACACGGGGATACTCCAACACGGGGTTACTCCAACACGGAGATACTCCAACACGGAGATACTCCAACACGGGGATAGTCCAACACGGAGATACTCCAACACAGAGATACTCCAACACGGATATACTCCAATCTAGTTATTAGTTTCTAATAATATAGAACCTTGTAGAAAGGTGACACATTCCTCAGTGTGATTGAGATAGGAATCTCTTGTTTGCAGTCAAATTATTCTGCATGACATGTCTGACAGCTGTCTGTTTGATATAAAGAGTACATAGTTGCTATCTCTGTTCTACATTAGTAAACTCTATAGCCCTTATCTGCTGTCATTGCCTGTGAGGTCTCAGTGAACAGTTAATATATTCTGGTTGCGTACAATGATTCATTGTTTGACAGGTTGCTACGTAGGATGCCGGTGGGTAGAGCACACATGTGCATGGACGTAGCGAGCCTCCCGCAGATTCTGCAGCAGATCTTCGCCTCTTCAGTCCTGCAGGCTTTCTGAACACCGCCGAGTCGACCAGTCAACACCGCCGAGTCGACCTGTCAACACCGCCGTGTCGACCTGTCAACACCGCTGTGTCGACCATTCAACACTGCTGAGTTGACCTGTCAATACCGCTGAGTACACCTGTCAACACTGCTGAGTAGACCTGTCAACACCGCCGAGTTGACCTGTCAACACCGCCGTGTCGACCTGTCAACACCGCTGTGTCGACCATTCAACACTGATGAGTCGACCTGTCAATACCGCTGAGTATACCTGTCAACACTGCTGAGTCGACCTGTCAACACTGCCGAGTCGACCTGTCAACACTGCCGAGTCGATCTGTTAGCACTGCCTAGTCGAACTTTCAACACAGTCGAGTCAACCTGTTAGCACTGCGGAGCCGACCTATTAACACTGCTGAGTCGACCTGTCAGCACTGTGGCGTCGACCTGTCAAACATAGCTGATTGATAGGTTGGTACCCCTGATTCGACCCGTCAACACTGCTTAGGTGCCAAAACCATTGATATTACTTTTCAACACGGCTGTGTTGACCTGCCATCTACCCTTGAGTCGACTTGTCAACACCAGTACTCTGACTACTTCTTTAAAATAAATAAGGTTTTATTTTTTAACAATTCCATGAACCAAATTTAACAGTAGTATTATCAATACTTTTATTTACCCGCTTTATATTATTTCTGCATTTTTATTTTGGTCGTAAGGCAATTAAGTGAATTGACTATAATATGTTTATTTCTTATTGTGCAAAATAAATGAAAATATAATTTATTGTGTACATAATATCTAATAATATTATTAAGTAATAATTTTTTGCACACAGGATTTGTAGATGAAATTATTTGATTTAATTAGTATGTAAGTAGAAAAATATACGAAAATGTTTTTATTTAGTTACAACTGAAACTACTGACGTATGTTGGAACTTGTACGTTTTTCTTAGCTTTAACTAGAATTTAAAACATATTATTTTATTTTACTCCTAAATATTTCGACGTTCCTTGAGATAAATTATATAGTTGAGCTTGCCCCCAAAAGACCAGATTTTGTAATACTATTTTGTTAAATAAAACAATAAAAAGATTAAGCACTTGTATTATTTTAGCCTGGAAACATTTCTTTCTTATTTCGCTACTATGTCTGTCCATCCCTCACTTTACTAAATAGTCAATTAATTGTGCGGCGATATTGCTAATTTTTTTGAGTAAAGTTATCGGGTCGGATCGGGTCGGGTCGGGTCGGGTCGGGTCCGGTCCGGTCGGATCTGATCGGGTCTGGTCCGGTCTGGTCGGGTCGGGTCGGGTCGGGTAGGATATTCGCTGAAACCACACATGACTCCACGTGCGTCGTGCGTTTAGCCGGGCAGCCTGATGGCTCAACTTGTCACGACCTAGTAGTTAGTGTCGGAAATTACCTTTGTCAATGGATTTACTTTTCGCATTTGGGATGAACAAAAGAAATAAACTTTTCAGTAAGTAAACTGAAATTATTTTGGACTTTTTAAGGGTCAGGATTTTTAAATTTTTAATTAACTTATAGTTTAAGCTTTAAAAAAAACTGCATGCAATGCAAAATTGTCCCATTTTTTATATATAATAATTATTTTTTATTACTTAATTACTTGATTCCTAGATTACAAACATAGCTAAGAACAATCCAGATTTAACCAACTTTCTAATGAAAAAAAAACCCCGCATCCAAATCGGTCCAGCCGTTTGGGAGCTACGATGCCACAGACAGACAACCCATACACACATACACACACACACACGTTAAACTTATAACACTCCTCTTTTTGCGTAGGGGGTACTAGGCAAAAGCACTTCGTATTTCCCTAACCATACCCATATTTCAAGTGATTTAACTATAATTTATATGCCTATAGTTAGGTAAAGATACAAGGTATAATGTGAATGCATTATTTTTAATTTAATCTTATAAATACCCTTAAAAATATGTGATTGAAAAGTGGTAAAATCGTTCAAAAATACCTTTGCTATTTCCCTCGCCATTTTTTATTTACAAATGCATCTAATACGAAAAATGCTTCATTGAGCTTAGAGTCAATAAGACTAAGAATCATATAAATAAATTCAAACGCTCACAGAATAAATGGTTTTTCACTGAACTATCTTTGAACATTCAAAATTTTGGGCCGTTGCCGTGCGCGAGCGTTTTTTGTATGGACGTATTTGTAACGAATCTAGCAAATGCATTTTCGAACGTTTTTACCACTTTTCACCCACTTATTTTTCAGAGAATTTACAAGATTATATTACAATAATCTATCACACATTATACCTTGAATCTTTACCTAACTATAAGCGTATAAATTATAGTTATATCTATTGAAATATGTATGGCTATAGTTAGGATAATATGATGTGATGTTTTGCCTAGAACCCCCCATTAAAGCGATTACATAAGAAGGTATCCGACCCTCACTAAACATGTGAGGGAGGAGGGACATGACATAGGAGGGCAACAAGGGAAAACAATCTAAAGTTACAAGGAAAACAACAACTTATGAGCGACTTGTGTTTATTTTCCAAATAAGTGCCCCTCCCGTGCACACGACAAACTCGGCAGGAGGGCAGTCCGTGGAAAACAAACACCTCAATCAAATTATGCTGACACTAGCTTTTTTCTCGCGGCTCCGCCCGCGGTATTGTGGGTTATGCTTAATTTGAATCGACGCAATATATTCTCTCTCTCTCTCTCTCTCTCCCCCTCTCGCACACACTCCATCCCTCCCTCCCGGGATGGATCTTAGGGGATGAATTTCCAAAAATCCTTACTTAACGCCTGTGCAAAAAGGGACGCCTATTCAAAATTTCATGTTTCTAGACCCATCGGCTAAGGTATGTCAAGTGGCATTTCAAAATTACTAATTACAAAAATAAGACGCTTCATTCCAAACAACATTTCAATATTCATTTTGTTTCATTCTCGCTAATTTTGCTCAAGAACTCGACAGGCATTTTTCAATTAGGAGGAAAAGTATTCGCCTGGTCCCATTCAAACATACTCGTGCAACCATTGAAATATTAAAATGCACATTCTTTCATGCATCCGTTTCTCCCCGGAGTTGAATAAAATAGGCCACACCTACCGGTGCGAGCGACAGAGTGAGAACTTCATGCATCCGTTTCTCACTCTGTCGCTCTCACCGGTGGGTGCGGCCTATTTTAGTGAACTCCGGGGAGAAACGGATGCATGAAGTCCGCCGCGCCTAACCCACTGATGCGCCGCCGGTTTGTTCACATCAGCGTTGCCAGAAGGTTACTTTTAACGCTGAAAGGTTACTTCTAGGTTACACGACTCAAAAGGTTACTTTTAGGTGATTTTTCAGAATTAATTTGTTTAGTACATTTTTAATTTCTTTTCTTACACGAAACCGATTAAACGGCGGAAATATATCTAGGTTTGTGCCACAGACTATTATACTTTACTGTGGATTCAATGCGAGTTCTGTGGGCAGAACTCTTTTATATGTTTTTCATGTTGGCAACGCAAGACTTCGCTCTTAAATCGTCGTGGTTCTGTGTGTATTCTAAAAACATGTTGAAAATACGACTTTCTCTCTCACACTAAAGGGTGTGAATAACCAAATCACAAAAGCGTCTCGCTTCAATCTAATTCGCTCTTTTCGAGTTCGTTTGCTGTCGTTCGTTCGTGTCGCCTCCAGTCGCCGATCGTCGTGTCGTGTTGGTCGATGAATGAAAGAAAGTTTAGTTTTGTTTGTTTGTGTCGGTCGGGCCTACTTACATAGTGGTTTGAATTGAAAAAAAAACGACTGAAAAACTAAGTGTACAAATAAATACGTACGAGGATGAGAATAACCGATAAACACTACTTAATACTGAAAAAAAAATGAAAGGTTACTTTTCACACTAAAAGGTTACTTTTTTTCTATTTTAGGTAACTTTTGACAAGACCCCGCTGGCAACACTGGTTCACATGTTCGCAAACTGCACGAGAACGATGACGTAGGTGGCGAGTAGTGAGAGGAACTTGAAGGGCAGCGTGTTGTCCAACGGGAAGAGCTTGAACACGCTGGTGGTTCTGCCCGAGCATGTGCTGTGCACCACGCGCAGGAGTGCCGCCATCTCTTGCCGAGTTTCTGCAACCAAATTCATTTCTTGTACCGTATGGGGCCGGTACTTTAAAAGAATAGCCCCACTGCATCTCTCCCCGTGTATGTCTTAAAAGGCGACTAAGGGATATGACTCCCTTCTTATATTACTAGGTGGTAGGGTTTAACCCGCCCGGGTCGGTACCACCGCAATGAATGAAAAGTCGGTCGAAAAGGCTATGTAAATAGTTTGTGTTTTCCGTCCAGTTCAGTGTAGCCGGCACGACCGAAGGGAAGCACTGACGTGGCACCAAGTTCACCCGGTGTTATGGGCTGACATCAAGGATATTGTAGGTGATGTAACCAACCGTGCCAGTATCCATAAAAAAAAAATTTCAACACTGTATCCGACATCTTGGCACGGTCCTACCAACGGTGCTTCCATCGAGTGGTGGGTCTTCATGCCTTACGCCTTGCTGTTTGATACTATAATTTTTTTTTTATGTAATCCGGTATGGGTGGCTGAGTCAGAGGGGCCAAAGCGCATGCTCCGACCAGCCAATATCACCTCCGAGAAGGTAGGTGCCATACCAGAGACTTCCCTGGATTGCTGGCTATACTGGACTAAAGGAGAACACAACCGAGGCTGCTATGCGGCCATCTGACATCCAGTACGGTGGTACCAACCCAGTCAGCTACAATTTTAGCCTACCACCTAGTAAGGGGCAAGGGAAGGGACCTACAGTTTTACACCGGTTTCGAACGGTGAAGCAGCAGGTGTAGGTATGTACATAAATTTTTTCGTCAGAAAAAACTCATTGGTACGTACACGCCGACCAGATTCGAACCGCGGACCTCTCGCATGAGAAGCCGATGCACAAACCACTCGGCCACCCGCTGCTTATCTTGTCCGTATACTTTGCTAAACGTGATGGTCCCCGCTACCTTACCTCAGAGCCGTTGGGACACAATTCCCCAAGATTTTTCTTCGTAGCGATACCTCTAGCAAAATACAAATTAAGCTCACTGCATACCACACGCTGTATCCCGACTATCGGGGTAAGCAGAGTAATCGGTGTTGTGCTGCAAGTATTCTGTCAAGCAAGCAAGTAGTATTCTGAAAGTATTCAGTAATGTAAGCCATACAGGCTACAGTTTACCGGAGAGGCTACCTGCGCAGGTTTGCCTGCGCAGGTCCGTAGCGTGTGTGGGGACGGTCCGGTATACCGGAGTGGTCTTCAGTTCGTTTAGCTATGGTATGTATGTTACACCGTACGGTGTCACTCGAAATAATTGATTTTCGATCTTGCTCCGGTCGCCTCCGCAGGTTCAAAAAACTGCACAGGTCTATTCCCACACATGCTCCCCGGAGTGGTCTTCAGTTCGTTTTGCTATGGTATGTATGTTACACCGTACGGTGTCACTCGAAATAATTGATTTTCGATCTTGCTCCGGTCGCCTCCGCAGGTTCAAAAAACTGCACAGGTCTATTCCCACACATGCTCCCCGGAGTGGTCTTCAGTTCGTTTTGCTATGGTATGTATGTTACACCGTACGGTGTCACTCGAAATAATTGATTTTCGATCTTGCTCCGGTCGCCTCCGCAGGTTAAAAAAACTGCACAGGTCTATTCCCACACATGCTCCGGTTGACCTGTGCAGGCGTACCTGCGCAGGCAAACCGCACAGGTTTACCTGAGTGTGTGTGGGGCGCATAAAGACTTACCGCTGCTGCCATGCACGAGAATATGAACCAAGGTCTTCTTGAAGGCGTGCAGCTCGACGTGGAACAGACTGCAGCCGGTGGAGATGACGAACATTCGCGTGAGGATGCACAAGAGCCAGTAGCACATCGCGCACGCGCGCATTGCACTCAGACCCTGGCAACACAGAGCCGAGATAATATAACGTGTCCGACCGCGCGATGCGACATCTAGCGAACACTACCCATCGACTATGCAAGCTGACTCATCAATATTTTTTTTATGGAAACTGACACGGTTGGCTGTAACCTACAACATCCGCGATGTCAGTCAGCCCATAACACCGGGGGAACTAGGTGACATTTCAGTGCTTCCCTTCATTTCATGTCGGCTACACTGTCTGTCAGTCAGTCAGTCAGCGTGTAAGCGTCCACTGCTGGACATACACCTCTCCAATTTTCCTCCAGTCCTCCCGGCCTTCAGCGATACGGAACCACTGCTTTCCGCCGACGTACTTGATGTCGTCGTACCACCTGGCGGGTGGTCTTCCCACACTCCGTTTTACTGTCCATGGCCGCCATTGTAGGACACGGTTACTCCAACGGTCATCGTCTCTTCGGCTAACGTGCCCAGCCCACTGCCACTTGAGCTTAGCCACCCGGTGTCCAATATAGACTACTTTGGTGTATCTAATTTCACGCGAGCGAAGCCGCGGGCAAAAGCTAGTAATTAATATTACCGCAAAGAAATTGGTGGTCCATGGCAAGACAAAAATTTAGTCAAATCGTCCCTCATCACTAAAAGGTTAAGAACCACTGCTATAGGGCGACACGTTCCGAATCTTCCCCGTTCATTCCGTTAGATGTGTTTCAGTTTTCACAATCGACAGTACTTACACTTCCGTTGTAGCAATCGTCGATGACTAGCTGAACTAGAGTGAGGCTGCACAGTAAGGACGTTACGAGCGTTAGCATAAACTGTAAATGAAAATATTTTTTTTGGCACTTCTTAAGGTTTCGTCCGTACTTCAAAAGAGGAAAAAAAGTGAACCCTTATACCTAGAAGGATTTTTAAATTAAACATTTATTATACAGAAGACGTAAATGAATTATACAGGATGTTTCAGGATAGGGTTTCGTAACTTCAGGGTTCGAAAGGTGTCCATATACGAAAAGCTCTGAAACATTTTCCAAGATTCGGTCATTTTATAGTACTTTTTGATTAAAATCGCTTCATCAAGATTTGGTGGACGGTTAACGTCCGCCTTAAATAAAAATAAAATCACTAACTCATAGATAGAAATGGTTTTGTTGCATACATAACTAGTAGAATTGAACTGCATGTAGGTAAATTCCAAATACTGAAAATTCTATGACATCAAATGAAAAAGGGGACTGGACCTAGACAGCACTTTTGGTAAATCTCCACAGACTCACTGTCCATCGACTCTACTACCTAGTAAGGTAAGAAGGGAACGGACCTACTACAGTTTTACGTGGAATCCGAACCACGGTCAGCCTCCAACGGTCGAGGGAGTACTGCTTTGAAACGCGCTCTCACTTTTCAAATTCGTGTTCAATTCAATATTCGCCTGGACACCTATGAGCTTTGATGGTTCATTGGTAGAGTAATAGGACAGTGTATAAATTTTTCGGTCTTCAATGAAGACCGAAAAATTGGACCATGAAGCCTTCATGGTCATGGGTTCGAGTCCTCCTTGTGCAAGTAATATTTTTTTAAACTTGTTTATGACAAACTTTCATCATCATCAATCATCAATCAATCAATCATCAATACTAATAATAAATCTGTCACTAATAATAATGGTCATGGAGTAAGTTACTTTGTTTTATGAGATATTGCGTTGTTTGACTCTATGTGTGATACTAAAACTAAATTGACGATTTTTAGAAACCTTTTCTGTATGTATGTATGTATGTATGTATGTTCCTCCATAACTCTTAAATCAATCATCCGAAGTTGTTAGGGTATTAAAAATGGGTTATGGTTATTTTTTTGTACCACATAAAATAAAATATTATTGGAAGTACGCCTTGAATTGAACACGAGTTTGAAAAGGGAGTTAGCTCAACAAACCCGTGCGCGGTTCAAGGCTGCCTCCTATTGAACACAGAGAAGGAAATACGCTTTGGACTGCAGTCATGAGAAGAACAATATATTCCAACGAGGAATTATGTTCCACTAGAGTTATCGCTACGAAAAAAGATACAGAGAAACGGCGTCCCATCAGCTGAGGTATGAGGTCAGGTAGCGGGGAGGTGGAGCGCAGAGCCGAGCGGTTGAGGGGAGCTCGCGCGGGGCGGGAAGCGACCGGGAGTGGTGCTAGCGGGCGGTGAGAAGGGTTCGCGCGGGGCGGGAAGGGAGCGGAGAGGGGCTAGCGGCCGATAAGCGACAACGCCAGCCAAGGCCAACCCAACATGTCACAACATTGCATTGAAATACAGCCGGGCATGCGCGATGCGCGCAGGCGGTGGCACGTGCGACGAGTTCGGCCGCTCGCGATCGACTAGTTTCCATGTGCCCCAATTCGCAAATTGTGCCTCAACTTGGCGGAGTAATGCCCGTTACCCGAGTAAGAGCTCTAGTGAAACATAATACCTCGTTGATATACCTGAGTGCTGTAAATTTGTATCAGCATGTCGTATGATTCCATAATATCTGCGTACACCCCCACATAGTCTTCTGCACCACGCTTCCTTCGGTCTGAGACGACGAACTCCGGTCCGCTATACCGGCTCTTCACATCAGCACGCAGGCGTCCTAATTCACACCTCAGCACCCGCATCAAAGCGAAGAACAAACACATCTCTATATCTTCCAATAGCTGCACTAACGATGAATAGGATAGTATTCCGGTAACCCACCAACCGTCGGTGATCGCCCGACAACACCCCAAGCAACAAGGTCACGTAAAAAAGACGTGTTTTATTGGTCATTATAAACGTCCTTTTTACGTGCGGATGTCACAAATTTCGACGGCATTTACGACGTATTTATAACGTCGTTTAACGTAAAAAAGACGTGTTTTATTCGTCAGTATAAACGTCCTTTTTACGTGCGGATGTCACAAATTTCGACGGCATTTACGACGTATTTATAACGTCGTTTAACGTAAAAAAGACGTGTTTTATTGGTCATTATAAACGTCCTTTTTACGTGCGGATGTCACAAATTTCGACGGCATTTACGACGTATTTATAACGTCGTTTAACGTAAAAAAGACGTGTTTTATTGGTCATTATAAACGTCCTTTTTACGTGCGGATGTCACAAATTTCGACGGCATTTACGACGTATTTATTACGTCATTTAACGTCTTTATTCACTTAATTTAACGTCATTATATGACGTCAAAGGGGACGTCCACCGTGACGTGAGTATGACGACCAATTTGACGAAAAATATGACGCCATTTATGACGTCATTTAACGTGTTTATTTGCGTTATTTAACGTCATTATATGACGTCAAAGAAGACGTCCACCATGACGTGAGTATGACGACCAATTTGACGAAAATTATGACGTCATTTAAGGGGGTTTATTTACGTTATTTTAACGTCTTTATATGACGTCATTTAAGGGGGTTTATTTACGTTATTTTAACGTCTTTATATGACGTCATTTAACGTGTTTATTTACGTTATTTTAACGTCTTTATATGACGTCATTTAAGGGGGTTTATTTACGTTATTTTAACGTCTTTATAAGACGTCAACTTGACGTAGGCACAGAATGTCCTGAGCATGATACATGAAACCTCAGAAGGTAATTCAGGAGATCAAAGAAACATAATTATTTTCTCTCTTCTATTTTAGGTCTCGCAAAACAATTTTCTGTCTTCCCCATACATAAGTATTAGAATTTTCGGAGACAAAATAATGCAAGAGAAAGTTTCTTTTGACCTGCTGAATAACCTCCTGAAGTTTCATGCATCATGCTCGGGACACCCTGTGCCTAAGTCAAAATTAAATTGTTTTACACGTCTCATCAGACTAAGGTCCATGAACATTAATTCTCAATTAAATAAATGAATTGAGATATAGTATAATGTTTATTGGCTTTGAATATTGAGGAGAAACATTCACGGACAGTGACTGCTGATGCAACGCAGGTGGTGGAATAGCTGGAAGGAGAAAATAAAGTTTAGTACATATTGTTATAGGAGAATTTTATTACAACATTAAATTTGTAAAGCACGGTTCCATCCTGTCAGTGTGGCACGAAAACTGGTCTTAGCGACAATTGTTTGTTTAGGGATGAATCACGCGTCCTGGTGAAGCTCACGTCGCAGCGGGCGAAACGTATTCATTACAAAGTCTTCATGCGGCACCAACGGAATAGTTTTTCACAAATTCGTATTTCACACATAACACATATCATGAAAAACAAACAAAAACTAAAAATCGCAAAATTTTCTAATTATTAACATCCTGGAAAGTTTTGGTTTATAATTTTGTATAATTAGTATTGACATTAAAAGGTTATACATAATATACATGTTTACTAAAAAATTTAAGCATGATACATTTTATATCAATAACATTATTCATAGGAATCATTGTCAAATTGGGAGATATTTCACTTACCAAAACCATACCTAAAACTGTTGATTGACATAGATTTTCAAAAAAGTCTTCAGATGAACTATTCAACTACAGAACATAATAATATTTTTAGCAAATTATTTTTTTAGTGTTCCCAAAGAATTTTCAAATCTAAAGGAAGATTTTATCTAATATACCAAATTTCTCAACATCATCTGTAAGATGAATCAGTGAATGCACAGTTGTTGTTTACCATACATCTACAGTCTTTGACAAACTCCCAAAGTAAATATTTAGCATAATCTGAATAATTGAGACACACTTGGTTTGTTACTAGTATAATTATAGCACAGTGCAATAATAAGGTTCAAAAACTTCCCTTCAATATTCCATACAATACTACAGGGCCTGTGTACAAGAGAACATTCAAAGTTCAGTTATTTTCCAATGATCTAGTTCAAGGACACTTCGCGTCTTTACAATTAAATTCTACAGGAACGAATTTACATACCTCATACTCCAATCTTTCATTGTTTTCCATTATCTTTCGATAGTCCAATTTATAATATGAATGATTAATCAATTCTTAAGAACATTAAGGTCATCCAGAACAACGAGATTATTGACATAGTTTCCATAGCAGGTGCATTTATCACAACTAGAATATGCATTGTGCGACTTGACACATTTTAGACATGATCGAGCTGGCATGTCATATACATAATAATGCATAGATACAGCAATGCTTATCCCATTATTAGATAACCCTCTCAGTAGTAAATGTTTTTCAATTCTTTTATGAAATCTTCTAGGTAACTCTGAAGTGGGTCAGGTTTCGATTTACCACAAAATATTCACAATTACAAATACAGAATCCTTTCAACCTAACTATGTCAGCTAAAAACCCCTGACCCTTAAAAAGTCAAAAATAATTTCCGTTTACTTACTTAAAGAAGTAGGTGGCCCGCTAAGTAAATTCCCGGCAAGCTCTGAGTTTTTATATTTTATATACTTAGTTGTCCCCCGACTCCTTTAAGTAAATCGAAATTATTTTTCACTTTATAAGGGCCGGTTTTTTTTTTAATTTGTAATTAACTTTTATTTCAAGCTTTTTAAAAAAAAACCGCATGCAAATTGGTCCACTTTTTAAGATAATAATTTTATTATTACTTAATGACTTTATTATTTGATTACAAACCTAGCTAACAACCATCCCGATTAAACCAGCTTTCCAATAAAAAAACCGCATCCAAATCGGTTCATCCGTTTGGGAGTTACAATGTCACAGACAGATACACCCATACACACAGAAGTTAAACTTATATATAACACCCCTTTTTTTTCGGGGTCGGGAGTTAAAAATGGGCCAAAACTGAATGTTAGGAGGTAACCCATCTACATTAAAAGCTAATTTTATTTCTGTTATGCCGATATTTTGAAGTATTGGTAGAAATAACAATAATATTTTTTTCAAGTCCTAGATGTATGTTTGTTTTTCAACCCTTCTATAGATTTGATCTTTACTTAAAATATACATTTTTAATCCCCGAAGAAAAAGGAGGGGTGTTATAAGTTTAACGTGTGTAACTGTGTCTGTCTGTGGAATTGTAGCTCCCAACAGATTGGCCGATTTGGTTCCGGTTTTTTTTATTAGAAAGCTGGTTTAACCGGGATGTTTATTAGGTGTAAGCAATTAGAAATCAAGTAATTATGAAGTAGTCAAAAGATTACATCTCACAGATGAAACAACTTGGATGCGGTTAACAATTTTTTTTTTAAAGTTTGACATAAAAGTTTAATTTAAAAAACCCGACCCCTGAAAAGGTCAAAAATAATGTCCGTTAAGTTTCTTAAAGGAGTGGACCGCTAAATAAAGAAAATATATCAGATATTTTACTTAGCGGTCCCCCGACTCCGAACATTATTTTTGACTTTTTAAGGGGTCGGGGGTTTTTGTAATGTGTAATTTAACTTTTTTACATACATCACTATGTTCTATCAGCACAAACTTGCTCACCGCATAGGTAAGTATTTTACTCACCAACACCAAATTATATCTCATTTTTTTCTGCTCTCTGGGGTGCATGCTAGGTTTTTATGCTATCCTCATTAGGTTTGTCCACTATGGTCTTGGAACATTTTTTTGTAACACCACAGAATATATTAATAGTACTAAACTAATGTACAGAAGGATCACTCTACAAAGACACATAAATAAATATCTACTCTTGCAACGACAAATTAAAGTGCAATTCAGCTCGCACAGCGCTGCTTGCCTAAAATTATATTCACCTACAACACGCTTCTCTTTCTAACGAGTAACTCTATCTCTTCTGACTCGGCTCTGTCATTGAATTGGCTTGTCAAGCCGGGCCCGCCGATGTACTTGTAGCTTCATACCTAAAGTGCGGAGTGCGCCTGACCTGGTAGCACCTAGAAAAAAGCATGTTTAATTATTATTTTCAATACTGTTACACGTGTAAGATTAAATAAGGTCTTTCAAAATTAGTTAATAGTACGCTAAGGGGGGGTTCTGTATCATTTAAGGAGTAAAACCTATATAAATATTTTTGGACCTTGGGCTTTTTTTTTATGTACCTAAAATATATTTTTTTTTTATGGAAACTGACACGGTTGGCTACATCACCTAAAACATCCGTAATGTCAGCCCATAACACCGGGTGAACTAGGTGCCATGTCAGTGCTTCCCCCTTTGATCGTGCCGGCTACACTGAACTGGTCGGAAAACACAAACTATTTACATAGCCGTTTCAACCGACGTTTCATTCAGTGCGGTGGTACCAACCCGGTCGGGTTAAACCCTACCACCAAGTAATATTAGGAGGGAAGGGACCTACAGTTTTACGAGGAATCCGAACCTCGGTCAGCCTCCAACGGTCAGCGGTCACCCATCCAAGTACTGACCGCACCCAGCGTTGCTTAACATTCAATACTGTTCTGTCATTCAAGACTGTCTGCACCACTGAGCTATCGAGGCTATTTTTTTATGTATTTAAATAAAAAATAGGTGGTTGATTTTTATAGCCTAATCGATTCAGTTTCATAGCAGTAACAAAAAATTTTTCATTACCATTATGATGTAACAAATATGTAAGTTGGTAAAAAATATCAAATTATTCCATACTAATAAAACTAAAATTGTGGTTTTTCACAATTTATGAAAGAAAGAGATGTATATGTTGGAAGACTTTTTTGTTCCTGGCATGAAACTGAAACGATTAAGAAATTATTTTTTTACATTTTAAATTTTTTTTTTATTTTTGTAAAAAAAAAATTTGTTCTCTAAAAGTGATCTATTTCCGATTTCCGATAAAGAACCACCCCTTAGCGTACTATTAAAAATTTTTTAAAGACCTTAACAAAATATCGCCGTGCAGTCCGGTGGATGCGGAGCTCTCCGAGATGGGGGTGGTGGTGGCCTACGTGTCTAGTACCACCACCTATCGCTCGTAGCTTTCCTCACGTCGTCTCGGAGAACTCCGTAGCCACGGCCTGCACCCGCCGGCGTGCTTGGAGGCTTGTCTCCCGCCGCCGGCGGTATTACCGTTTTTAATTTTTTTATTAATTTTGTGTATTTTTATTACTTTCTATTTTTAATACTTATTATAATATTCGTTCTTCGTATAATATATGTAAAATTAATAGAATATTTTGAAAATGTGAAATAAAGAACATACCAATAATAAAAAATACAATTTTTTTTTATCTAATCCGGTATGGGTGGCTGAGTCGGAGAGGCCAAGAGAAGCCAAAGCAGCTCCGACCAGTCAATATCACCTCCGAGAAGGTAGGTGCCATACCGAAGACTTCCCTGGATTGCTGGCTATGCTGGAGAACACAACCGAGGCTGCTATGCAGCCATCTTACATCCAGTACGGTGGTCCAGTACGGTGGTGCCAACCCAGTCGGCTACAATTTGAGCCTACCACCTAGTAAGGGAAGGGAAGGGACCTACAGTTTTACGCCGGATCCAAACGGTGGCCGTCAGAAAAACTCATTAGTACACGCCGACCGGATTCGAACCTCGGGCCTCTCGCATGAGAAGCCGATGCCCAAACCACTCGGCCACCCGCTGCTCGATTAAGCGGCGGGTGGCTTACAGCTTGTACCAAAACTCGTACATACAATACTTTAAGTTTTCAGGTCGGTGTTAACAAATTGAATGTGCAATTTAATGTAATAATTTAGAAATGCCGCTCTTACAAGGTTGACTCTAATTAAGTGGACACCCCTTCCTGTCCTGTTTGACCTAAATGGGGCTAAAATTCGAATACTGCGCAGTAACTTGCGCTATGTTCAAAATTAGGTAAAATCTATAGTAATTTTACTTACATGTTATAACCGTGTTAAGGTGGAGTTTTTCGAGAGTCCGTTTTCCTTTATAGCTGTAACTTATGTAGCTGCCAGCTTATTAGCAAGTTTGTGTCTCATTATTAGATGGCAGTTCCTGTAATCAAATGGCCAGGCCAGCGAACGCACTCAAGTACTCACACTGAAAATAAATACAATAAATTATTACTACGTATTATTTGCACGGCCAATTCATTGTCATAAAGTTACAAGCTGCGCTCAGGTGTAAGTCAACTTCCTGAATACCAACCATGATAATATAATATACCTACTTGTGCTTAATGCGTAGGTAGGCTGAGTTAAAAAACGAATTTAATTGAAATAATTGTTTGCCGGAGACGTTAGTTTCCGAGAAAACAAAAAATATAGGAACAGATTTTCCATACAAAATAAATGTTTTATACAAAAATAAAACTTAAATTTTTTTTAAAACATCAAAACATTGATTTTGCATAGAAATGTATACAAAACCGACATGGGGTGCTTATTAGGTTAGGGTTAATTTATAGAATTTCCGTAGTGTGCAATTCAAACTACACTAGACACTGAATCGTCACAATACATAAATAGGCAAATCAGCTTTCAGGAGACTTGCGAAGGGGTCCCTCTTAGCCCGATGGAGCGTCCTTCGCCAGTGGTATTCGCCCAGCAAATTCCGCAAAACTTATGTTTGCGGGGTGGTGGAAGCCATGTTTCAGCATATTGTGCGATTTTACCGCTCTCCACTGAGCATGCGTTGAGTATGCGTACCGTCTTCACACAAGCAAACAAAAAACACACAAATTATTCTAATATTCCGTACCGTAAACGACACCGACATTGTAATCCGCCGCGCCGGCCGCTCTCGCGCCGGGGCGCGGCGCGGCCGCTCTCGCAGCGACGCAGGGAGCGGGGGCTATCCAAACTCTTTGGTAAACACACCACACTGCATCACAGCATTGCACATGCACAGCACAACGATATGACACGCTTAGAATCTCTTCGCAGGCAATTAATTAACAAGATGGCGTCAGCCAGCGCCGCCACGCCCGCCAGCCCGAG
Source organism: Nematopogon swammerdamellus (assembly GCA_946902875.1). Lineage (NCBI taxonomy): Eukaryota > Metazoa > Arthropoda > Insecta > Lepidoptera > Adelidae > Nematopogon > Nematopogon swammerdamellus. The sequence continues at coordinate 18,750,452 of OX336347.1, forward strand.
CCCGTAGTCCAAAGAGTAAAAATCCGTAGTCACATTGCCATAGTGCAAAACGAGAATACCTCCAATAAAAGAAAAAATATTTACCTTTAATTCTGGATGCGTGTCCCGCCGCGCCGCCCCGCTCTGCCGCGCCGGGCGGCATATCGCTCTATTAGAGGTTAAGAGAGCTATGCCACACAAGCCTACTTTCGAGATTTGGATAATAGCATTTAAACTGTTTAAGTGTCACATTTTTCCTTTTGTGTTTGTCATATCTCCTCCATTTTTAATTACATTATCATCAAATTTTCAGGATAGTAAGCCATTAATGTCTTCTAAAGGATGGTTTTTAATTTAAGGATAAATATTTAGTAGTTTTACAGTTATTTGAGAATATTTCATATAGCTCTTTTCACTACAACTGAAAAAAAATTACGATAATACAGAAATTTTAGAAGTGAATGGATCTCTAAGTACTTTATCTGTTCACCACTATTATGTTTGTTGTATTCATTTGGATTAATATATTTGGTGGAAAGAGTTATCATTGATTGACAAATTAAGGTGATGTTTATTAAATCAAAGTACTGTTATTGCTAAAATTTTAATCAATAGTAATAAAAGACATTTGGAAAAACACGGGATTAAGAGTAAAAAAACTAATCTAACGGAACGAATAAATCTTATTCTTCCGGCTCAGGTTCATCTTCGTTTGAAGACTTTAAAGTTTTCATGTAAAATTCATGATATGTTGATGGAATAGTTCCTGTCGTGCAGAGTGTTTGGAGGTCTTTGTGTTTTTTTTATCAATCTGTAGTTGGTCATTCTAAAGATCACTTACTTCAACTGGTACATTATCTTTTCGAGTAGATCGTCGTATAGAAAGTGTTTTAAATTCTGGTTGGCTCAGTTGCGTTTTATAGTAAATACACAAACTGTTCTCTTTCCGGTATTGGAGCCACTTTGCTTCAAGCCACTTCATATTTCCCCCATCATCCAGTTTATATGTTTTATTTGTAATTAGCTTCTGACTATAGGACTTGAAATCAAGAAACTCCTTGTAATGCATTTCTTTCACTATGTACGGCGGTCTTAGCAGTTCTAACAACAGTATACCACCCTTCCGGAACAAATACACTTATTTTTTTCGCACGACGTTCTATTGTGGAATGAACACTGTCACACTTCATATCGGAGTGTCCAGATTCCATGAACTTTCGGTTAATTGTTTGTAATGTTAAGGTTCGAACAGCCCGCAAAAACATTGCATAAACTATAGAATTGCGATTTTGGTCCGGATGTTGTGTCAGAGTAAAATGTTACCTCAATCACTGCCGGTCCAGTTCTGAGAGTAATTTCTATAGGCAAGTAGTGACTTCAGAAGAACCTTTTGTCTCATTTGCTTCATGCCACTTAGAAAGTTCTTTCAAAATTAGTTAATAGTACGCTGTATCATATAGAGAGTAAAACCTATATAAAAATTTTTGGACCTTGGGCTTTTTTTTTATGTAACATATTTTTTTTATGTATTTAAATAAAACAATAGGTGGTTGAGTTTTATAGCCTAATCGATTCAGTTTCATAACAGTAACAAAAAAGTCTTCATTACTATTATGATGTAACACGTGTAAGTTGGTAAAAAAAATCAAATTCTTTCTATTCCATACTAACAAAACTAAAATTGTGGTTTTTCACAATTTCTGAAAGAAAGAGATCTATGTGTTGAAAGACTTTTTTGTTCCTGGCATGAAACTGAAACGATTAAGAAAAAATTTTTTTTACATTTTACATCAAAAATATTTTTTTTTGTAAAAAAGAAATTCTTTGTTCTTCAAAAGTGATCTATTTCCGATACAGAACCCCCCCCCCCCCCCCCCCCCGCCCTCCCTCTGCGTACTATTAACTAATTTTGAAAGACCTTATATAGTTAGAGGCTACCTTGTCTGCAAGATTATATACGGTAACCTCTGTTCACCACCAAAGATTTTATGACAGTATCATGCGACGCTAAATAGTGGTGAACAAATTTATGCAGTTTAACATCTATTCACCAACATAATTGCTGTACTGTGCTTTAACTAACCTCCTTTCACACCTGAGTCTAGAGCCTACAATTTTGTAGCTATAACTTCACCACCAAGTTCTCCATTTCAACCTGAGTATGGTGGTGTTGATAACTCAATTTCGTCATAAGTGTGGCGTAGCTCTCTTCACCTTTAATAGAGCGATATTTCCAAAGTCTAGTATGCGAGTTGCTCTGATTGGTCGTTCTCAACTTTGGCGGGGAAATATAAAGTTTTCTTAGGTGGTTATAAACCTAATTTTAACACACTAACATTGCTTTAAAAAAAAAGTAAATAAAAAAAATTTTGACAAAAGGGACACGAACGAGAGTACATATGCGACCAAAGTACATATGCGGCCAAACGAATATCGGATTCAGTAGGATCGCTCGGGGTGCCGGAGGCGGAGCCAGAATCGTCTCTTCACCAATCAGAGCAAGTCGCATACTAGACTTTGGAAATATGCCGCCAACCTCATTCGCTCGCTATGGAGCACCCTGTCCATAGAGTCACTTAAGCCGCGTCTCCTGCGCATGTTTTTTCGAAACATTACTCAAAAACATTTGTTGTACACAAAATACAAAAGTGTATGGCCAGTATGGCCACGCCCCAATGTTTCGTTGTTTCTATGTAATGTTTCGAAAAAAATATTCTCAGCGCAGGAGACGCCACAGACCACCTAACCGAGTATACGGCTGCCCGATGACCATAATTCGCGCAGGGGGCAAGCGAAGCGAGCGATGTGAAAAAAAATCTTTATAACTTTTTTTTTCTCCGAAACTAGGCGTTTCCGGTAAAAAATTATTTCCCTAAAATTTGTCTTTTAACTCAACCTACACATTAAGCTTACCAGCAGTTTGGGATCTCGGCTCCCCAGTATAAAGCCACACCCTTATGCCCTAGTAAAATAGAACATACCTACCTGAATTTCGAAAAATCTGTATTTTCATTCTCTTCACAAGTGGCTGTCTCTCTTCATCGTCATCACTAGATAACTGTCTTGGCTTTCTTCTGCTCTGTTCCACACCACGGCCACCGTCCGTAAGGTAACTAAAGAACTAGGTATTTTACTCACCAGTTTCAAAGAACTTCGGTTACAATTTTATAAGAAGAGCCCAATCTTGCTTCACTTGGCGAAGTATGTGTTATCAAGAGATTATTGTTGTTGTAGAGACTCCTGTATTTTTCGTGAAAGGCCAGAACGAGGACGAATTTTTAGGTGTCATCTTCATCACCAGCTTCTTTCCCTATGAGGTACACATTTCTTCAACCGATCAAGAAGCACACTGTTAAATCGCCTCACTCACGAGTAGTAATCGCTGGTAATATTAAAAACTGGCAGCACCTGGTAGTAAGTACACTCACAAGACAGGAAAAAAATGCCGCGGGGCTTCGCGTCCTTCACGTGCCGTGTGGTCGTGGTGCGGTGCGGTACGGTGCCGGCACGAGTTTTGAGCGCTCGGCAAATGTAGTGGGGGAATGCGCAGTAGTAAGTTTTGGGGTCTGTTTGGCGGGGGGAATGAGGCGCGATGGGAAAGACGGCCGACGCTGCCGCGATATTGGTTGATGAGTCGCCTCCCGTACTGTATTTACCCCGTGCTCCGCTCACACTTCTCTCGCGTCCTTGAGGTACAGTCACTTTCGTTATTTACATTGTTTCGATGGGTGAGCGCGGGTATGGTTAGCTTAAAAACAATAAAGATAAATGTTCAACAAATGTATTGCACTGTCACAAAGCTTTTGGCACAAGCTAAGAGGCGGGTGACCGAGTGGTTTGGGCATCGGTTTCTCATGCGAGAGGTTCTAGGTTCAAATCCGGTTGGCGTGTACCAATGAGTTTTTTCTGACGAAAAAATTTACGTACATACCTACACCTGCTGCTTCGCCGTTCGGAACCGGTGTAAACTGTAGGTCCCTTCCCTTGGCCTTTACTAGGTGGTAGGCTCAAATTGTAGCCGACTGGGTTGACACCACCGTACTGGATGTAAGATGGCCGCATCTAGCAGCCTCGGTTGTGTTCTCCTCTAGTTCAGTATAGCCAGCAATCCAGGGAAGTCTCCGGTATGGCACCTACCTTCTCGTAGGTGATATTTGCTGGTCGAAGCATGTGCCTTGACCCCTCCGACTCAGCCACCCATACCGGATTACATAAAAAAAAATTATAATGCTACAATGCTTATCTTCGTATAAACTGTCACTGTCACTTACAATCTCTTCGGTATCGCTGTCACTTGATTCGCCTATCATTACCCATCCTGCTGCACGTCCCGTCAAGGTCGCCATGCTGGACGTAGCATACACACCATCGTGCGCGCATCCAGCGTGCTAGTTGCAGTCAAACGAGTGAGAGAGATAGCACGTCTGTTGTTTTGTTGTCTATAAAACGTAAAAAAATGGGAATTTGCTGTACAGCAAACCTACACACGCTCCAGCACGCACTATTCATTATACATTGCCGCCGTACGTCACGCTTAGACAGTGGTGGGGGGACCGTTGCTGGATGAAAAATGCGTCCAGCGGGTCCAGCAAGCAATTAATAATAATTACCGACGTACGTCGAGCCTATTCATTGTTGTTTTTCATCGTGCATCGTGCGTGGCCTTCGCAGGACGTACAGCACGCTGGATGGTGAATAAGATGAAAACATATCATGTATTCCTTTTCAATTTTTTCTACGTGCTTGCAGGTATTAAACCAGGAGTTGTTATCGATGCTGTTCAAGCTCTCAGATATAATTTTTTTTACTTCTTTCATGTTTTGTCCAATGTTTTTCGAGGTAATCTGGTTTTTTGTAATACCCCAGATGTTTTCGATTGCGTTCAGCTCGGTTTATATGGTGGCAGACGCAATATTTCGAAACCCTTGCTTCGAATATAATCTCGTCGATTTTAAATGTTACGAAACCCTCTTTATTCTTATTGATCAAATCATACAGCTCTACTTTGCGGAGCCGTTCATCGAATGGAATACTCAAAGAGTTTGTATGCGACGTAATACAAACTCTTTGGGAATACTCTTTTCCGTCAACCACTTTTGCATGGCATCTATGCAGAATTTGACATAGGCATATTACTGCTTCGGGTGTTGTGATCGATCCATCACAGTACTTTTTTTGGCAAATCAGTAAAGGTTTCTCTTTCAGACACTTGCCATAATTCTTTAAATTCATTTTGGAGTGATAATGTCCAGCTGTGGATGCTGCTCTGTATACTAACTATGTGGCATCTGTAATAAAACCACTACTGTACCTGCATGCACTATAATGAAACGGCTGCCCGTACTTAACTTTTTTGAAAACGTGTCTTTTTTTTGTTGTATCTTTTTTTTTCAGACTCCAGGTATTTTGTCGTACGTGAGAACTTTGTACGTATGTCTAATCTATATATACAATAGAACGGCCTTCTGAACTGTTATGATGATTTTTTTTTTCAAAAAATTTAATCGTCATTATTGTATTTCGTGCCTTTCTTGTAACGATTGGTGGTTGTTAACCTGTTACTAAATTGTTTTCCATTTGTAACCCATATCTATGAGCAAAGAGCGCAAAGAGAAATCAAACAACCGTCAAAACCAATTTTTTCTCTCAAAACTGACTGCAGTTTTGCCAAAGTTCGAACTTCAAAATCCAATCACAACTCCAATCTCAAATCACAACTGGCACTTTGTTTTCATTAAATTATATTCTGCTTGGAGAAAGTGACTTAACTTAGATAAACTTTGGCGACAATTGCTCGTTAGGGCCGAGCAATTATACAATAAATAATAAATACAAGTGAAAGGTTCTTTTTTTAATGCAAATATTTTTCCAAATCTTCTTGAATGTTTGTTTTTTTCGCCGGAATCATATTTCTAGACGAAATATAAGACACTTTTATTCTTACATGTTTTTCACTAAAGTCAATATTTCTGGAGAAAAAAAAACAAATCTTATTTTTTCCAAATTTTCTCGAATGCTGATGTTTTTTTTTCTCCGGAATTATTGGTTTTTTTTTTAAAAGTGTAAGAATAAAAGTGTCTTATATTTTGTCTAGAAATATGATTCCGGCGAAAATACCATTAAGATACGAGAAAATTGGAAAACAATAAGTTTTTTTTTTGTTCCACAAATATTTACTTTATTGAAAAACGTGTGAGAATAAAAGTATCTTATATTTTGTCTAGAAATATGATTCAGACAAAAAAACCTTAACATTCGAGAAAATTTAGAAAAACTTAAGTTTTATTTTTTTCTTTCGCCGGAAATATTGACTTTAGTGTAAAACGAATAAGAATAAAAGTGTTTTATGCTTTGTTTAGAAATATGATTCTATCGAAGAAATATTAACATTCGCGAAAAACTGGAAAAAAATAGTTTTGTTTTTTTTTTTCTCCAGAAATATTGACTTTAGGGATAAATGTGTAAGAATAAAAGTGTCTTATATTTCGTCTACAAATATGATACAGGCAAAAGAACATTTACATTCAAGAAAATTTGAAAAAAAAAATGTTATGTTTTTCTCCTTCAATTTTGACTTTAGTGAAAAACATTATTCATATTATTCATTTCTTCAAATATTTATTTGGTCTAACTGTAGATAGACAAGAGATACTGATAATTACGGGTAAATCTTTACACATAGCAACCCTCAACGCTGTTTTGACAGGTAGACAGTGGAGCCAACATAACGGCGAAGGGAACTTTTATTTAGTTGGAACGCTCTCCATGCATGTGTATAGCGTATTATGTAGGTACGTACAGTTCCCTTAACATTAATGCCGCTCACCTACCTGCATGGACAACGAATTTAAGGTCATCACTCGTAGACATAGGGTAGATAATTGCTTCACTGCACGGGGACCCCATATGCGGGAACCCAGGCTGCGAGCGACATTAAAGTCTACCTTATGTTCTACGTATTATGACCTAAAATTTATTTACTGCTTAGATAGGTGGAGCAGCATTGAAGTTTTGACGGAACATTACGTGTACGTATAGATAGGAATGGCGTATTCGAGCCAAAGATTCGAGCATGCATGCATGCATGCATCGAATTGGAAGGATTTGTTAAATGATGATACCTATGTTGATAGAGAATCTGTTTGTTAAATGATGATGGCAGATTAAATCTAGGTACCTACCTATATCTGGGGGCACGGCAGTGCCCCGCCAAGTCGAGCAACACGGCCGTACCATCCTTTTCACGAAGCAACTCATAATATTATTTCTGAAAAGAGTAGGTATATATGTCTTTGGTATATAAGGTCTTTCAAAATTAGTTCAGAGTACGCTAAGGGGGGTTGTGAATCGGAAATAGATCACTTGAAGAACAAAGAATTTTTTTTTACAAAAAAAAATTTTTTTACATGTAAAATGTAAGAAAAAAATTTTTAGTAATCGTTTAAGTTTCATGCCAGGAACAAAAAAGTCTTCCAATACACATAGATCTCTTTCTTTCACAAATTGTGAAAAACCACAATTTTAGTTTTATTAGTATGGAATAGAAATAATTTGATTTTTTTTACCAACTTACACGTGTTAGATCATAATGGTGATGAAGACTTTTTTGTAACTGTTATGAAACTGAATCGATTAAGGCTATAAAAATCAATCACCTATTTTTTTATTTAAATACATAAAACAATATTTTACATAAAAAAAAAGCCCAAGGTCCAAAAAAAATTATATAGGTTTTACTCCCTATATGATACAGAACCCCCCCCCCCCCCCCCCCTTTTCGTACTCTAAACTAATTTTGAAAGACCTTATATAATAGCCTACAATAAATATTGTATATAGGTATTATATAAGTTTGACGCCACGTCTGTCCGTCTGTCTGTCACCCTACTATCTGTGGCATCGATGTAACTCCCAAACGGATGGTCCGATTATGATGCAGTTTTTAGATAACCTATCTTTCCTAAAATATCATTGGTACCTAGTTACCTATCGTTATGTACGAATGCTGGTTAGGTACTTAGGTTAGGTATTTACTAAAAATTGTAGAGGAAAAAATTATCTAATTAAATAAAAAGTTGTTCAGTTCCAAAAACATCTTGTATGGTTATACTATATTGATATATTAACCACCGATTAGTATAACGTAACTGTGCGTAAGATCCACAGATCGCGGATATTTATTACGATACATGAATGTCATTATTTTTACGTAATTGTAACACGTGGTGGTAACGTAAAAAAACGTGACTTTCACGTCGTATTGACGGAAATGTTGACGTAATTGCAACACGTGTTTGTAACGAAAAATTATACGTCATTTTCACGTTGCATTGACGGCATTGTTTACGTAACTGCAACACGTGTTTTTAACGTGAAATTAAACGTCATTTTTACGTCGTATTGACGGCATTTTTTACGTAATTTCAACACGTTTTTTTAACGTAAAATTAAACGTCATTTTCACGTCGTATTGACGGCATTGTTTACGTAACTGCAACACGTGTTTTTAACGTGAAATTAAACGTCATTTTCACGTCGTATTGACGGCATTTTTTACGTAATTTCAACACGTGTTTTTAACGTAAAATTAAACGTCATTTTCACGTCGTATTGACGGCATTGTTTACGTAACTGCAGCACGTGTTTTTAACGTGAAATTAAACGTCATTTTTACGTCGTATTGACGGCATTTTTTACGTAATTTCAACACGTGTTTTTAACGTAAAATTAAACGTCATTTTCACGTCGTATTGACGGCATTGTTTACGTAACTGCAACACGTGTTTTTAACGTGAAATTAAACGTCATTTTCACGTCGTATTGACGGCATTTTTTACGTAATTTTAACACGTGTTTTTAACGTAAAATTAAACGCCATTTTCACGTCGTATTGACGGCATTTTTTACGTAATTTCAACACGTGTTTTTAACGTAAAATTAAACGTCATTTTCACGTCGTATTGACGGCATTGTTTACGTAACTGCAACACGTGTTTTTAACGTAAAATTAAACGTCATTTTCACGTCGTATTGACGGCATTGTTTACGTAACTGCAACACGTGTTTTTAAAGTGAAATTAAACGTCATTTTCACGTCGTATTGACGGCATTATTTACGTAACTGCAACACGTGTTTTTAACGTGAAATTAAACGTCATTTTCACGTCGTATTGACGGCATTGTTTACGTTAAATAATTTCGTAAATATAACGTCGTCGTTAACGTGATTTTAGACGTGTATTTTAGACCACATGTCGTCACAAGTCAGTATCTCACGTTAAAAATGACGTCTTATTAGTCCTGATGTCGTCACTGCTGCGAAAATGACTTTAAAATCACGTGATTTTAACGTGACCTTGCTGCTTGGGACGTCGCCGCAAATGTATGGATGACCAGAATTAAAACAGCGCCGCCATTTTGTTTCCTCTGAGCGACCACGTTCAACGGCGGAGTTCCCAGCGAACCGGAGATGCGTTCCAATTTTGAAAACAGCTTCCCGCTTTGCTCGCTTCGAACGAAGAACGTCAGCGAAGAAATCATGACGTACTGAATTGGACTCCAAAATCTTACGATGACACTCATGTAATATTCGTACATTCCTTCAATATTTTGGTCTGCATGGAGTCGGATTATGTAAAGTAGGCAAGCTAGCACCAGGAGCGAATGCACTAGCGCTGCGGGGGAGGCGCGCGAGATGAGATTTGCTTTAAAATTGAACTTTCTTACGCCGAAAATACTGCCGGCCAAAATAAACGGTTCTATTATTTGCACAGCATTTCCACGGTTCATTTTATCTGTAAGAACAATAATTCCAAGTATTTCGTCGTAAGTTGAATAAGGACTGGACCAAATGAAAATGTTAGAACTTAATTTTCTTGATGAAAGTAGTAGTAATAATAAAGATAGCTAGATGTTACCGAGATAGGCCGTAACTGCCGTAAGCCATTAGCAACGGTCACGGGCGAGGGCATAAGCGCGATATTGTGAACAATTCTTTATGAAAATGGAGAGAGTGTGAAGTAGTTAGGTAGGTACTGGCGAGTAATTTAATTTACCTAATTGCTATGGTTCCGTAGTAAAACGAAGACACTAAACATTGCTACAATGAAATATGTATGTCAGATCGTATGTCTGTGGCAAGCGCAATATTATGATGTCCATTAAGTTTATAAACCACAGAGTATTTTAGTTGATTAGGAGGAAAAACTGGCCAAGTGCGAGTCGAACTCGCGCACCGAGGGTTTCGTATCGCCACGTCAGGGTCAGCGCTGCTTCATACTTCCTTTCCAAGCTGGTTTCCAAGGTAGCGTCGTACCTGTCTCGGAGCACCTGGACCTCCTGGGCACCACTATATCCGCAGAAGTGGGTTTCTGGCAACTAATCGAGTCTAAGCCATAAACTGTATCCAGAAAATTGGGAATACTTTTCCGCAATCGGCGGTTCTTCTCACCGCCACAACTATTCCTGTTGCACAAAACAAAGATTAGGCCGGTGATGGAGTACTGCAGTCACATCTGGGAGGGTAGTCCGCATTATCTGCTTGCGTCCTTGCACTCGATACAGCGCCGAGCCGTCCGTCTTGTTGGTGACCCGAAACTTACAGATGGTCTGGAGTCTCTGAGTCACAGACGATTTGTGGGTTCGCTTAGTCTGTTTTACAGATACTATCACGGACGCTGCTCTGTGGAACTAGCATCCCTTATTCCCTGCCACCCGTCCTATCTCCGCATGCCTCGTCGCGGAGAGACTCAGCACCCTTTTGTTGTTGACATTGGCCTTTTGAGAACCCATCGGTTCTCTAAATCGTTTTGTCACACCGCTAGAGTGTGGAACTGTCTTCCGGCGAGTGTATTTCCTGAATCCTTTGACCTGGGTGTCTTCAAGCGTCGTATTAACGGGCTAGACAGCCTAGCAACAGTCCGCAAATCTGCTGGCATGGCACCTAACTGAGCGTGGTTTCGCGAGGAGAGGTGATTTTGGCTCTGTCGACTGTACCATATTGGTCTCTCGGCACAGCCACCCATGCTGGTTTACATAAAAAAAAATACTGTTTTCGGTAGATGACGCGCATACACTTTTTAGTTTCTTGTATGGGGATTACGGTAAATTTTTTACTTTTTCTTATTTTTATTATTTGTTGTTATATCGCCCATAATAAAACATAATATTCTTTGAAAATTTCAACGGGCTACCTATTACGGTTCAAAAACGAAGGAAATAACAAGGAAGGTTCATCGAAAATGTTGTAGTCAGGCTATATATATACATAATAAGCTAAAGCACATGCTCCGACAAGCCAATAAAACCTCCGAGAAGGTAGGTGCCTTACCGGAGACTTCCCTGGATTGCTGGCTATACTGGACTAGAGGAGAACAAAACCGAGGCTGCTATGCGGCCATCTGTGTGTCACTAATAGTAGGTTGCTTGCTGTTTTTTGAATTGCTGTACAAATATTGTCAATTTTATACTCATTCGTGTATATCTTTGTAGATACCTATCATCTATCCTTATACTTACTACTTGTGAAATATGTCGCTGGTTACATATTATCTAATTAATTTACATTATTTACTCAGTTTATAACTACTACATGTATGTAACTGTTTGTGTTTCCTGAATAAACAAATTTAAAAAAATCTTACATCCAGTATACGTTGGTACCAGCCCAGTCGGCTATATCCCTATTCGAATCTTTCTGCACGTCCGATACATACGAAAAACGAATAATATAATAAGTAAGGCTGAACGAAAATGCTTACTTATTATATTCTTCGTTTTTCGTAGTCTAGTTTTATAAATTTTTTATTTTATTTTAGTTTAATTAAATTTGGTTCCAAACCATTAAGTTTACTGGAATATACTCATTCTTACAACTTTTTGAACGACGTAGCATATCTATTCAGCCATATACCCATACTTCTGTAGCCCGATGGAAAACTTGGATTGCAGCCAAACATATTAATATTAAATATGTCATTCCGGCATTCTCATTCATCTAAGCCAGTGGTTTCCAATTATATTTGAGTCTGTACCCCCTTAGCGAATTTTCTGAAACCCAAGTACCCCTGAGTAAAATGTTTAAATAAAACTATTTTCATATAGTTGCTATTTTTTTAAATAGGTAGATATTAAATTTGTTTATCCATATCATCAGTCCCTTATTAAGTTGTAATATCTATTCAATCCTTACCTATAATAAATAATACAATATAGTACGAATCTACGTTCCTGTTTTGTTATTTTTTGAATACCTAAAGTGATGACTTAATAAAGCTTAATGAACTTAATGATGAAATAGGTGATGTAATCAACCGTGTCAGTTTCCATAAAAAAAAAATATATATAAAAAAAATTAAAAAAATTCGGTTGAAATACAAATTTTTAGCTCCGGTGTTGTAGGTTGTAAGGGTTGGTACCACCGCACTGAATGAAACGTCGGTCAAAACGGCTATGTAAACTAGTTTGTGTTTTCCGACCAGTTCAGTGTAGCCGGCACGATCAAAGGGGGAAGCACTGACATGGCACCTAGTTCACCCGGCGTTATGGGCTGGCATCGCGGACGTTGTAGGTGATGTAGCCAACCGTGTCAGTTTCCATAAAAAAAAAATAAAAAAAGGTATATTTCATCCAAACAAAAAGGAACGTAGATTGGACTATCCAAATTGTAAAAATCGGATAAGGTTTAGCGGCCTAGAAAACATAAATGCCGAAAGACGATTTGTATTCAGAAAGTTAACTTCCGTCACCGTACCCCTTCTCTCTTGAGCCTACGTACCCCTGGGGGTACGCGTACCACTATTTGGGAACCGCTGATCTAAGCCTCCTCTATTTTGACCTTGTTGTGACCTACAAATTTAAATGTAGGTACTGATGTTCTATACAATATTGCTCTTTATTCCGTCTGCGTAAGAGTTATTTTCGCTCGGCGTTGCCGGCAAAAGAAATGCCCCAATAAAGTTGATCAGGTTCGCTCGTGGCGGAGGGCGGTCGCCATGGTTACTCCCCCCCCCCCTCCCCGCCCCGCGTCCCTTACCTCAGCCCTCCCACCCCCCGCGCCCCACCGACAGCAACAGGCTTCGTAGGATAGAGTTCAGGCGCTTCGGGTTACGTTATAAGATTGTCGTATTGGAGAAGTCGAAACTATATAATGCCCCGACATCTTCTATTCAGTTGATTATATATGTGTATATGTAAGTAAAGTATATAAGTATGTATAGTATATAAGAGTGGACGTGCATTTTTTTTTCTACTGTATGAAATAGGGCTTTAGCCGACTGTAACAATGTATATTTTTTTATTGAAAGCGCGACATATGGCGCCTAGCCACCCATAAGGTAGAAAAAAATTAAGGGTCCCCATTCAAGAAACGTGCTAAGAATCGATTAGTCACGCTACTCACACATGGCGCCAAATGATTTTATATTTTGCATTGTAGAAAGACAAAAGATAGACGGATATGGTTTTTTGACAGGTATGGTATAGCGGATCTACGGAACCCTCCGTGCGCGAGTAAAACTCGCACTTGACCGATTTTCGCTGCAGTCGGGATCAGCGCGAGCGAAGCCGACGGAAAAAGTCTAATAATATCGATGATGGACATTACGCACACAAATGTCACTAGAAGGTATAATTTGGTAGTGGCTGATTAATTAGTTAAATTGCAAACCCCTCGAGGACAGTCTACTGCAACAAACAAGTAACACGGCCTTCGATCTACGAACACGGCATCGTTCGTCCTTGTGCTTTAGCTGTACCAAAGTGACATCAGCTCGTCATTGTCACGAAGTCTAAATGGTCTAATGTTCGGCCTAAGGCGGTTATACAATCAACCTGCAATCAACTGTTATTCGGACAAGAAATAGATTTATCAATACTAATAATAAATCTGTAAGGGATGGTCATCGAGTAAGTTACTTTGTTTTATGAGATACTGATTTTGTAGACTCTATGTATGATACTAAAAACTGAATTGATGTTTTTTATAAATCTTTTCTGTATGTATGTATGTATGTATGTTCCCCCATAATTCTTAAACCGATCACAGCCGAATTTGATTAAACTTAGTACAAGCAGATGTGGCTCTCATACAAACCGAATTTTTCCGGCCGCCGAAATAAAGGTACGGTAGCGGGCTTACTTACTTTACATACATACATAACACACGCTGTATCCCGACATTCAGGGTAAGCAGAGTAATCGGTGTTGTGCTATAAGGACTCTGGTAAATTACAGCACAACACCGACCACCACGTTTAGCACAGTATACGGACAAGACAACTATCAAGCAGCAAGTAAGACACGAAGAACCCACCTGCTGCATGACTAGGTGGAAGGACTGCGCCAAGGTGAGAAGTGGCTATCCTGTCGCCCTTTAGCGCAGTATCTTGTCCTTATCCCTTAGTCGCCTCTTACGACATGCACGGGGAGAGATGCAGTGGGGCTATTCTTTTTAAGTACCGGCCCCACACGGTACCTTTTTCGGTACTTTCTTCTTTTTAAATACGAATTTCACGCGAGCGAAGCCGCGGGCAAAATCTAGTATATTTATAGGAGCGTACTCACCGGGAACAAAAGTTCGCGCCGCCAACAAAAATGTTCGTGCCGCGAGCATCTGTACGCTTCTTAAAAGACTTTCGCGGCTTCGCTCGCGTCAAATTTGGATTTCAATGCTACTGACTTAGATAACAGTCATGATATTTATGTCAGATCAGATGAGAATTTCGATGCAGCAGTACTGGTTGTACGTTCAAGTAAACGTATTATTTACCGTGTGGGGCCAGTACTTTAAAAGAATAGCCCCACTGCATCTCTCCCCGTGTATGTCGTAAAAGGCGACCAAGGGATATTACTCCCTTCTTATATCACTAGGTGGTAGGGTTTATCCCGCCCGGGTTGGTACCACCGCACTGAATGAAAGGTCAGTCAAAACGGCTATGTAAATAGTTTGTGTTTTCCGTCCAGTTCAGTGTAGCCGGCACGACAGAAGGGAAGCACTGACGTGGCACCAAGTTCACCCGGTGTTATGGGCTGACATCACGGATGTTGTAGGTGATGTAGCCAACCGTGTCAGTTTCCATAAAAAAATAATCGAAGAAAGTAAATAAGTGAGGACGAGGGCGACGCCGAAGGCCGAGCTGTGTTCGCTTGAATGATAATATTATACTATCTCCAAGAAATTAAGTAACTAAGGGCGGAACCGAAGGCCGAGCTGAATTCACGTAAATGTTATACGCTCTTGAAGAAAGCAACTAAGGGTGAGGCCGCAGGCCGAGCTGGGTCCACGTATAGTGGAAAAAGTAATAGTCACTAAAGGCGAGGCCGAAGGCGGAGCTTCACTCAAGTAAATTAAATACTTTCTCGAAGAAGATAAGCGACTAAAGCGAGATGAGATCGAAGGCCGAGTTGCGTTCAGGTAAACGACATTATTTTGTCAAAGAAAGTAAGTCACTAAGAGCGAGCCCGTCTGAACGCAGATCGGCCTTCGGTCTCGCCCTTAATGACTTACGTTCAAAAATATATCGTTTATGTGAGCATTTTGTCATCTACATTTATGTAGTTTTATATCATATCTTAATTATGAAATATGTTTATGACAAAATTTATCAAGACAATGCACTATCAAAACTGAAAATCGTGCAAGCCGATAGACTGGAACCGAACCACGCCTATTCTAACAGAGGCGAGGCCTTCAACTCTTAGCCACACAAAGCAATGACACCATTTCATTATGGTAAGTGGCTAACGGTGCCCATGGGGACCTGGGGCATTCGACGCTGCCACAGATGTGGTGAAGGGTGTGTCGGCAATGCAGGGCGTACTTGTTGGGTTAATCTAGAAAAAAATTTTCAGTGAACTTTGTTGGGAAATCTATAAACTGATCAGTGAATAAATGTACAATGTCTTGTCTAATAAAAAAAACCGGCCAAGTGCGAGTCGAACTCGCGCACCAAGGGTTCCGTATCGCCATGTTATGGCTAGCGCCACTTACGCCATCTATGGCGTGTTATGAAATGCTTCATATTAGTTAAAATTCATGATTAGTTAAAATGCTTCATAATCTATTTGGTAGATGGCGCGCGCGCATACACTTTTTGGTTTCTTCTATGGGAACCCCCGTGAATTTTTTGCTTTTTCTTATGTTTATTATTTGTTGTTATATCGGCCATAATAACACATATTGAGAAAATTTTAAGGTGCTACCTATTACGGTTCAAGAGATACAGCCCTCGGACGGACAGACGGACGGACGGACGGACACACAGACAGACATACAGACAGACAGACGGCGGAGGCTTAGTAATAGGCTTCCGTACGGGATACGGAACCTTAAAAAGTGATCAAGTGCGAGTCGAACTCGCGTGGAGAGGGTTCCGTACCATTCCGTTTTTCGTCGTTTAGGTTTTCTTGTAAACTATAAGCGAGGTCCTATATTCGCCAGGTGGCGTCGGGGGAAGCCCGACAGAAGTGAAGAAAGTATGTATAAAAAATGTAAAAGAAAAAAAAAACCGTGGAACTTCGTATTCCAATCCAACTCCGCCTGCGCGACACACTGTTCTATGAAGCAGGCGAGTTCTAAACTATAAGGGCTGCCGCGGCATACTAGGTGTGGCAATTAAGTTCCGGGAATTTTTCAATAAAACAAAAATAAATTAAGTTAGGAACAAAATTTTATTATCGACCTTCACAATAGTCACCCTCTAACTCTACACAACGATTCCAACGTCGCTCGCTACCACGATTGGAAGCACCTTGGTAATCTTCCGAAGTTAACTCGTTCAGCACCGCAGTTACAGCTTCCTTGACCTCCTGTGCGCGGAAATGATGAGTTCCCTTGAGGTACAACTTCATCTTGCTATCCTACTAATATTATAAACGCGAAAGTTTGTGAGGATGGATGGATGTATGGAACTTTGTTCCTCTTTCACGCAAAAACTACTGAACAGATTTTGATGAGACTTTACAGTACTATAGCTAGCTTATACATCAGAATAACATATAGGCTATATACCATCACGCTAAATAGCCTTAGGGCTCAGTAGTATCAAATAAAGTATAGTATGGACGGGAGAGAGAGAATATAAAGACAAGAAAAACAAAAGCCTATCAACGTCACATAAAAACTTCAATTTCGAATACTGTTCTTTTTTTAAAATCCACGCGGACGAAGTCGCGGGCAAAAGCTAGTAACGAATATACTTTCAAGTGTACCGCGTGGGGCCGGTACTTAAAAAGAATAGCTCCACTGCATCACTCCCCGTGCATGTCGCAAAAGGCGACTAAGGGATAAGGACAAGATGCTCTGCATAAGGGCGACAGGATAGCCACCTCTCACCTTGGCGCGATCCATCCACCGTGTCTTGTAGCAGGTGGGTCTTCGTGCCTCACTTGCTGCTTGATAGTTATCTTGTCCTGATACTTTGCTAAATGTGGTGGTCGGTGTTGGTGCTGTAATTTACAAGAGTACTTGCAGCACAACACCGATTACTCTGCATTTTTTTTATGTAAACCAGCATGGGTGGCTGTGCCGAGAGACCAATGGTGCAGTCGACAGAGAGACAGACAAAATCACCTCTCCTCGCGAAACCACGCTCAGTTAGGTGCCATGCCAGCAGATTTGCGGACTGTTGCTAGGCTGTCTAGCCCGTTAATACGACGCTTGAAGACACCCAGGTTAAAGGATTTGGGGAACACACTCGCCGGAAGACAGTTCCACACCCTAGCGGTGCGACAAAGAAACGTCTACCTACCCCGATAGTCGGGATACAGCGAGTATAGGTACCTACTTGCATATACATAGTTGCTCCACAGGGCTTCTTCTCCGAACGTGACATGAATCGGTATTTTGAAATTGTAAGGATTAAAAAAGCTAGAAATTTTATTACCACACATAACATCAAATTGACATTGACATTCGCAATATAAAAGGCAATGATGGAATGTATTTCAGTCCGTAAGGGGTGCGCTACGCACGTAGGTAATCGATAAATTCATCAAATTCATAAATTCATAGAGACATACAAAATACTGAAGCGGCACTATGACTGCCCAGAGCTAGGAAGCATGTTTGTGTTAAACTCAAACACTCACCTAAGAGGTCACAGCTTGAAACTCAATGTAACAAACTTCTCAACCGAAGCAAGAAAACACTTCCTGACTAACAGAATCGTAAGCAGCTGGAATAAACTGCCCGAGGAAGTTATTGAAGCACCCTCATTAAACACATTCAAAAATAGGCTTGACAAGTACTTAAAAAGCGAAGAAATATAACAATTAGCAACACCAGTGATCATCATAGACATGAACCCATCAGCATATTAAGCTGCTAGTTCATTAACAAATAATAATAATAATAAAATTCGGATGATCTGCTTAAGAGTTATGGAGGAACCTACATACGAGTACATACATACGTACATACAGGAAAGATTTCTAAAAATCGTCAATTTAGTGTTAGTATCATACATAGAGTCTACAAACGCAGTATCTCATAAAACAACGTAACTTACTCCAAGACCACTCCTTACAGATTTATTATTAGTATGATGATGATGATGATGATAAGATTATGATGATGATGATGATGATGATGATAAGATTATGATGATGATGATGAAAAGTTTGATGATGATGATGATAATATTATGATGATGATGATGATGACGATAAGATTATGATGATGATGATGATGATGATGATAAGATTATGATGATGATGATGATGATAAGATTATGATGATGATGATGATGATGATGATGATAAGATTATGATGATGATGATAAGATTATGATGATGATGATAAGATTATGATGATGATGATTAGCTTTATGTGTTGTTTATATTTAATATGTTTATTATTTTATTGTAGGTAATATTACATTGTATTGTATTTGTTTTATGTAATTAGGAAAGAACATTGTTCTTGTAATTCGGTTGCTGAATCAGAGGGGCCAAATCATGCGATCCGACGAGCCGATATCACCTCCGAGCCGAGAAGGTAGCTGGCCATACAGGAGACTTCTGGAATGCTGGCTATACTGAATTAGATGAGAACACAGCCGAGGCTGCTATGAGGCCATCATACATCCAGTACGGTGGTATCAACCCAGTCGGCTACGGTTGTCTACATCACCTACAACATCCGCGATGTCAGCCCATAACACCTTTGTGAGCTAGGTGCCATGTCAGTCAGTGTATCCCTTCGGTCGTGCCGGCTACACTGAACTTGACGGAAAATACGAACTATTTACATAGCCGTTTTGACCGACTTTTAATTAAGTGCGGTGGTAACAATCCGGGCGCGTTAAACGCTACCACCTAGTGAGATAGAAGGGAAGGAAACTACAGTTTTACATGGAATCAGAACCACGATCAGCCTCCAACGGTCGAGCGGTCACCCATCCAAGTACTGACCGCGCCCAGGTGTGCTTATGAATACGATCGACAGTCGACCCACCGCGGCACTGAGCTACTGAGGCTAACAATAGTAATAGAACTATCGTCCTTCGTTATCTCGGTTACTATTAAAATTAATTTGATATACACGGTGTTGCAACCCCAGCCGTAAAACCAGAAAGGGGGTGATTCTGTACGTGAAATAGAACAACTTTTGTAATACGACTTTTTAATATGAAGAAAAAAAATTTTTTTTCTCCATACATTTTGAGAATAGGTTCATATTTAAAATTTGTATCAAAAAATATATATAGGTATTTTTTTTGTTTAAAAAAAATACTTTCGCCACAGAAGTTGTTTTAGTTTCACATATAATATATATATAATAACCCCATTATGTCAGTAAAAATATTACGGGGGAAACTGCAACACCGTGTATACTTAAACCAAAGTAGTCGATATTGGACACCGGGTGGCTAAGCTCAAGTGGCAGTGGGCTGGGCACGTTAGCCGAAGAGACGATTACCGTTGGAGTAACCGTGTCCTACACTGGCGGCCGTGGACAGGAAAACGGAGTGTGGGAAGACCACCCGCCAGGTGGGACGACGACATCAAGTTACGTCTGGAGGAAAATTGGAGAGGCGTATGTCCAGCAGTGGACGCTTACATGCTGACTGCCTGACTGACTGACATATACTTAGAAACCATCGAGGTTCATGCCATAGTCCTTCTAGATAGTAGCAGCACGAATAACTCCTGACGACCTAAAAGTACGAAAGGGATCGCCAGCAGACGGAGTGGCAGAAACTGGGTTAGAGCGTCCCCAGCGCGCCCTTCACGCCGCTCGGGGACGTAGCAGCCTCCAGGGGGACGAGGGCGTGTCGTCACGATCCACGACACCATCCTGATAATTCGATAAACATCGGCCCGCGCGCCCTCGCGGCATCCAGCGGAAAACTACAGAGCTCAGCGTTGCCAGATCAAGGTTATCAAAAATCCGTATAGGTAATTGGAAAATCCGTATAATGTGTTTTCTTCTATGAAAAGCTTTATAGAAAATCCGTACTCCATACAAATATTCTTGCGTGAAAATCCGTATAAATGATAAATTTGTATGAAAACTCAGGTATTTTAATTCCGTATCTTACATTGAATATCCGTAAAAAATACGGATAAGTCCGTATATATGGCAACGCTGACAGAGCTATCCGCCTCCGCCTAACAAATTACCCGACCTCATACCCCCCCGAGCTCCTGACGCTTAGAGAGAGAGACGCGCTATGTATCCTTGACCGCGTGCACAGCCGCGGCTCTCCCTGCTGCCGGCAGAACCCTCCATCGACACCTCACAGAGACGATATTCGTACGAGCGCAGTCACTCCAATCGCAAAGGTCACCCGTTGCAAAATAGACTCTGCGCGAAGCGCCGAAGGATGAATGTGCTTTCGGGATGACTTGATTAATTTTGTCCCTTTCGCGACAGCCTTCCGCGGATCTGCGGAGCCTCCCTCCAGTCGAGAACCGACCGTCCCGGCGCCCGCCGGTCCTCTGTTTATTAAAGCTTTTGCGATATATATTTTATTTACTAAAAACATTTTTTTACACCGGAGGATCGGTCCGCGCGTTCGCCGTCCGTAGTAACATTAGATTTTGTCTATTAAACGCTCGGTAAAAAAACGTAGAGTTTAGCCAGTTTTATAAAGGCAAGAAGGAAGTTTCGCTTCGCGTCAGCTGCGCTGCGAGAGCCGGCGTGTGTCGCTACGCGGAGTACGGGAAGGCATAAGAATAAATATGAAGACATCATCGTTTTCTTTACGCGTGATGCGAAGGGTGAGTTTGAATTTTGCGTTGTTTGAGCTGCATCGGCGACAGTTTCCGGCCGCGGTGTCGGGTGCGAGAGCGGCGCACAAGGCGATAATGTAACAGGTTGCTCTAGATACGAGGTTAGGCGGGCGGGCGGCGCGGCGGAGTGACGAGCGCCGCCCGCCCAGCGCGCGGCCGCTCCGCGCTACAGGTAGTGAGCCGCCGCCCTTGTGCCAATATCCACTCACCGCTGACTGATTCTGTCCATTTATACAATACTATACAATTCCGTTTATCAATCAATCAATACTAATAATAAATATTTAAGGGATGGTCATGGAGTAAGTTACTTTATTTGATGAAATACTGCGTTTGTAGACTCTATGTATGATACTAAAACTAAATTGACGATTTTTAGAAATCTTTTCTGTATGTATGTAGTATGTATGTATGTTTCTCCATAACTCTTAAACCGATCAACCGAATTCGATGAAACTTAGCACAAGCTATATGAGACACAGGATAAGCTAATAAAATTCAGTTCCGGTTACGCTAAGATGTGGCTCTCATACAAACCGAATTGTTCCGCGCGCCGAAATAGAGGTACGGTAGCGGGCTTACTTACTTTCTTCTTTTTAAATATGAATTTCACGCTAGCGAAGCCGCGGGCATAGTTAATTAGTAAATAAAATAACAAAGTTACATTACAATGCAAATTTGTCTTGAATTTACATCGTCAAAAAATTAATACAATTAAATACATTTCATTAATTTAGATTTTACATTTATTATTCTTACTCGTATTAATTAAATTCATCACATTTACATAAACCAATTCATTTGGTTCCATTATACACTTGTACATTTTAATTAGGTTAATATTTGCAAAATCTTTGGTTCATACAAGTTCTGGGAGTGACATGCTAAATCGCATAAAAGCTGGAAGGCGGGATGGTACATTTAGTTTCACAGGAAAAATTCAGTTGATGAGTGTGTATGTAAAAAAATCACAGAGCATTTGAGTTGGGTTACAAGGGAGGAAGGTGTAGTAGGCGCGAACCAACTAAGCCCTTGTTGGCTTGCTTGGTTCGCTTCACACTTCATACTAAGGACGAGATCGCATGTATTCTACTGTTAGTAGACTACTGTTATCCCTAGTACGGTCTAAAATGTCATAAGACACAAGGAAAACACATAGCTGCTAAAATAAAATATGATTTTTTTTAGCATGTAATCTTACAATTCTTTATATCAATTAAAACTCCCTACAGTGTTCGACTGTCCACGTTTTCATATTATGTATGTGACAGTCCTCTAGCCAGTAAGTTATTCATAACCGCAGTGTTGTTGAAATTGACATATATTATACGAACAACATCAATTCGTAACGAATTGATGTTGTTCAAAGCCAGAAATTTAATATTTCCCGACCTATGTATGTAACTACGCCACTATGTAGGTAACCACGTCGCTATGTATGTAACTACGTCACTATGTATGTAACTACGTCACTATGTACGTAACTACGTCACTATGTATGTAACTACGTCACTGTGTATGTAACTACGTCACTATGTATGTAACTACGTCACTATATATGTAACTACGTCACTATGTACAAGCTGTCTGCTTAAAGTTTGTCGGTGGCTTGACTATATATGACTTCACGAATATCGGGTGAACAAAAAAATTTGCTTTTGAAATTAGCTATTTGCAAGGGCGGCGTTGGTATCGGTACTGAGCTGGGTAGCGGGGATTGCGGCGAGCGGCGGGAGCAGGGAGTTCGCGCCCCGCGTACCGGCAAACTTAAAACAACTTTGTACCGTGTGGGGTCGGTACTTAAAAAGAATAGCCCCACTGCATCTCTCCCCGTCGCATGTCGTAAAAGTCGACTAAGGGATCGTCAGCCTCGGCAGCTTAATGGTGCGGTCAGTTATTGGATGGATGACCGCCCGACTGTTGGAGGCTGACCGTGGTTCGGATACCACGTTAAACTGTAGGTCCCTTCCCTTCTTACCTTACTAGGTGGTAGGGTTTATCCCGGCCGGGTTGGTACCACCACACTGAGCGAAACGTCGGTTGAAACGGCTATGTAAATAGTTCGTGTTTTCCGTCCAGTTCAGTGTAGCCGGTGCGAAATGAAGGGAAGCACTGACATGGCACCTAGTTCAACCGGTGTTATGGGCTGACATCACGGATGTTGTAGGTGATGTAGCCAACCGTGTCAAGTTTCCATAAAAAAAAAAAGACAGGTTATATGTAACTACGTGACTATGTATGTACCTACGTCACTATGTACTTAACTACGTCACAGTTTATGTAACTATGTATGTAACTACGGCACTGTGCATGTAATATGTAACGTACATATTATATTACATACATGGTTGAAATTCGCGTAATATTTTACGTAGGAACAGGTACGAATTGGTTTTACGCCAAGCCAGAAATGTTATATTTCCCATGAGGGTTGTCCATCAAAACATATCTTCGGATATAGGACTGATATTTTTGGGATAAACAAGTGGCCGATTCTTTCCGTGGAATATGTCTAGTCAGTCTATACATATACATGTTCCGTACAGTACAATTAGTACAGTTACGTACGAGTACCTACAGCTTCCAACAGCAAAATATAATGCGTGTCGAGCTTCAGAAAGAGACAATCCGGTTGTAGAGCGTCGTCCCCGTCGCACAGAGTCGTGCGAGTTTGTGCGACAGGGACGACGCTCTACAACCGTATTGTCTCTTTCTAAAGTCCGATGTGCATTATATACTGGTTGCATACTGTACGGTGTATTGCTCTCCTTATTTACATAATAACTATATGTATACACGTTTATCTGCGGCTAAACTCGAGTTAAATTCGACTGTTGAGGTCTTTGCTGTTGAGTAACCTTTTTAAACGTCTTTAAACTTTTTTTTATGGATAGCGCGACATGTCGCCTCGTTTCACCTACAAATAGGTGTCTAACGATGCCCATGGACATTCTGTGATGCACCGGGATTGCGAATGCCATGCCGGCCTGACAGAAACCTTTTCACGCCCCTTTTGAAAAACCCCAGGCTGTACTTGGGAGGAAATAGATGGGCGGGGAGTGCGTTTCACATTTTCCCGGTTGTGTTAATAAAAGACCTACAGAACCGGTTGGTCAACCGCACCAATATAGTTACATACATAGTGACGTAGTTACATACATAGTGACTTAGTTACATACATAGTGACGTAGTTACATGCATAGTGACGTAGTTACATACATAGTGACGTAGTTACATACATAGGTCGGGAAATATTAAATTTATCGCTTTGAACAACATCAATTCTTATATATAATATAAGTAAATTTCAACAACACTGCGGTTATGTTATGAATAAATTACTGGCTAGAGCCCACTCACATACATAATAGTGGACAGTCGAACACTGTAGGTATTGCGACATTTTATTTAGTGTGGCCCGACCCACCCATAAGGTGTCTAACGACGCCCATGGACAGGTTCCTATTCACGCCTCTATCGAAGAAAACGAGAGTTGCGGGGAGCGTTCCAGAATTTACTGTGTAGTAGTTCTGTGGAGGAGAGGTCTGCAGAACCGATTGGTACCGATTACGGTACGCAAGCTGTTAAAATTGTTTTATTTAAGAGGGACTAAGAATACTTCTTTTTAATTTATTTAGAAAGCTTAAAATGTTGCTTCTGAACAATAACATTAAAATAAATATACAATATAAGAAAGAACGAGAGGTTCAATATTTTTAAGGTTTTGTTTTGTTTTAGTTAGTTTATAGTTTAAATATTGTGACGTAGCATTCCCCGTACTCGGGTATCCTACCTACCTAATGGCGGGAATGCTTACGATTTCCTATCGAGGAGTACTTAGTAAAACATCGATGTGACTTATGTGAATATCTTTCATTTATTATCAACACGCTATTTATATGTACATGGCTTACTACTAATTACTTATCCTATATATATACCTATCCTAATATCCTAATGTCTACCTATTACTAACCTAGTTGGGAGGTACCCCTAATCCCTACCCTTATAACCATAACCTAGTGTCGCTGCCTATCGATATCTTACGTATATTGGATAAGGCAGGACAAGGTGTTGGTGCCTACTTGGGTGAGAGGCGGGGGGGCCTGCGATCAAAGCGGAGACCACCGATCGAGCAGGAGGGATCAGTACGGCGTTCGTGCGGAGGCCACCGATCGCTGGTACTGTGGGGTAAGAGGGGGAAGGAGCGGGGGGGAATCTGCGATCAAAGCGGAGACCACCGATCGAGCAGAAGGGAGCAGTACTGCGTTCGTGCGGAGGCCACCGATCGCTGGTACTGCGGGGTAAGGGGAGAGGATGCCTGTGATCAAAGCGGAGGCCACCGATCGAACAGGGGGGTAGGGGGGACCGTCTGAGTCGCTAGCCGAGCTCAGACTGACTAACCGTTGGCTGCGCGGCCGTATTTATATTAGTAGCTGGCGCGCGAGTGAGCGTCGGTGTGTCCGGCCGTGTAGTGGTGTGTGTGCCGGCCGGCTGTAGGTAGCTGCACCGCGCTCGCCTCGCTGTCCGTCGAGCCGCGCTGCCGCCGTCGGGCGTCAGTCTCGCTTTATGTGACGTCATCGTCACAATATAAAATAAAAGAAATCATGCATCATGGGGACCGTTGCTGAAAGTGTCATAGTGTTTGCGCCCAGGCCTTCTTTCCGCAAGTGTATGGCTGTTTGTATAATCTATTGCCATATACTTTTTTGGCGAACTTTCTATCATTCAGAGACCGAAGAACTTTTGCAGACGTGAAATTGGGCCTGCGCGAGATAAAAGTGTTCCTTTGGTTTCGTAGGTAATAGTAATATCAGAGAGAAAACTGACTGTCGTTTATTAAAAGATAAAGAAAAAGTTCTATAAGGTTTAACCTTCCACTCACACGTGCCAAGCAAATAAAGAAGTTATGAGGTTGTATGTGTGATTCGACGACAGTTTGACGTTCACATGGTGCTAGTGTGTAGGTCGCGTGTAGAACACTGGGCGTAGTGTTAGGACAGTCGAAAATCTTCAGTATGCTGCCTCTAAGAATTACTTATATTTTTAAACTACTGACTTTTCGGTCGATAGTACATTTCATTCAACAACTGTAAAATGGTATTTTTTTATTTGAAAATATGTTACAATCTTCGAGATTTTCAGAATGTTTAATAGAATTATGGAGGAACATACATACATACAGAAAAGATTTCTAAAAATCGCCAATTTAGTTTTAGTATCACACATAGAGTCTAAAAAACCAATATCTCATAAAACAAAGTAGGTCATCCCTCACAGATTTATTATTAGGATTGATTATTTGTTAGCATTTTGTTAGGATCTCCGCCACAATAACACATGATTCAAGGTAGGACAGAAGGGCGGACGGACGGACTTACAGACGACGTAGGTAGACTGAGTCCTGCATGGTACGGAACCCTAATTAAAATAACCATTCTTGTAGAAGTGCTAAGGAATAGCGTAGTGGTTATATTACGCGTTCGATATAAGATATCCTGATATCTTAAAAAAAAATAGGTAAAAAAACTTTTAAGTTAAACGGTTTTATTAAAAAAAACTAGAAAAAAAACTTCAGCTGTACAAAAAACTAGAAAATAATAAGGACACAACGTACGAAATCGCGCAATACTAGCGTGCTGTCTTCTCATGTCGGATGCCAAAGGGCAAATTGTGTCGCTGCGTCAGCGGAATAATTAATAAATTGAGACTTTTAACAGACTAATATAAAAACGTGGGGCGCATGTTATTTATTACGCATATTGTACGCCCCACGTTTTTATATTAGTCTGTTAAAAGTCTCAATTTATTAATTATTCCGCTGACGCAGCGACACAATGTGCCCTTTGGCATCCGACATGAGAAGACAGCACGCTAGTATTGCGCGATTTCGTACGTTGTGTCCTTATTATTTTCTAGTTTTTTGTACAGCTGAAGTTTTTTTTCTAGTTTTTTTTAATAAAACCGTTTAACTTAAAAGTTTTTTTACCTATTTTTTTATTTACTCGTTTTTAGTTTGATTTTTGGCTCGTATCATTCATTACGCAAACTCCTCATCCTTTCCAACTCTCTCATTACATCTTTGTTACTCGGTTTCTTACCTGTCAATTTCTCACAATCAAGCTCCTCAATACATAGCCCTTCTAAAGACTTTACGCGACTCAATGCAACATACGCTTGACCCTCCTCAAATAGTCTGGAGCCCTAATACACGACAGCATGGTCAAAAGGTCTGCCCTGCATTTTATGGACAGTGGAGGCCCATGACATAATTATCGGTAACATCCGTTTCTCAGCTGTTGTATAATTAAACTTTGCTGGAAACTGTATGGTTTTAGGATGGATAAGGTGTACGCCGTCCCTTTCAAATTCAATTTGAACAGATGGTATGGCTGTTTCATACATTTGCGTTCGACAAGTATGGGACACTCATCCAAACAAACCAAATGAGACCAAACTCGAGAGGGTTACTAGTAACGGTTGAATAGTTCCACTGTACACCTCCTGACTCCATCATCAGACCCTCGTCACCAAGTGTATTGGTGTAGTGCATGGGACACTCGTAGAAAACCAACCAAATGAGCCCAAACTCGAGGGCGTTACTAGTAACGGTTGAAGAGTTCCACTGTACACCTGCTCACTCCATCATCAGACCCCCGTCACCAAGTGTATTGGTAGAAGTATGGGACACTCATCCAAACCAACCAAATGAGCCCAAACTCGACGGGGTTACTAGTAACGGTTGAAGAGTTACACTGTACACCTCCTGACTCCATCATCAGACCCTCGTCACCAAGTGTATTGGTAGAAGTATAGGACACTTGTCCAAACAAACCAAATGAGCCTTAACTCGAGAGAGTTACTAGTAACGGTTGAAGAGTTCCACTGAACACCTCCTGACTCCATCATCAGACCTCGTCACCAAGTGTATTGGTAGAAGTATGGGACACTCGTCCAAACCAACCAAATGAGCCCAAACTCGTGGGGTTACTAGGAACGGTTGAAGAGTTCCACTGTACACCTCCTGACTCCATCATCAGACCCTCGTCACCAAGTGTATTGGTAGAAGTATGGGACACTCGTCCAAACCAACCATATGAGCCCAAACTCGAAGGGGTTACTAGTAACGGTTGAAGAGTTCCACTTTACACCTCCTGACTCCATCATCAGACCTCGTCACCAAATGTTTTGGTAGAAGTATGGGGTACTCGTCCAAACCAACCATATGAGACCAAACTCGAAGGGGTTACTAGTAACGGTTGAAGAGTTCCACTGTACACTTCCTGACTCCATCATCAGACCCTCGTCACCAAGTGTATTGGTAGAGGTATGGGACACTCGTCCAAACCAACCAAATGAGCCGAAACTCGAGGGGGTTACTAGTAACGGTTGAAGAGTTCCACTGTCCACCTCCTGACTCCATCATCAGACCCTCGTCACGAAATGTATTGGTAGAAGTATAGGACACTCGTCCAAACCAACCAAATGAGCCCAAACTCGAGGGGGTTACTAGTAACGGTTGAAGAGTTCCACTGTCCACCTCCTGACTCCATCATCAGACCCTCGTCACCAAGTATATTGGTAGAAGTATGGGACACTCGTCTAAACCAACCAAATGAGCCCAAACTCGAGGGGTTACTAGTAACGGTTGAAGAGTTCCACTGTACACCTTCTGACTCCATCATCAGACCCTCGTCACCAAGTGTATTGGTAGAAGTATGGGGCACTCGTCCAAACCAACCATATGAGCCCAAACTCGAAGGGGTTACTAGTAACGGTTGAAGAGTTCCACTGAACACCTCCTGACTCCATCATCAGACCTCGTCACCAAGTGTATTGGTAGAAGTATGGGACACTCGTCCAAACCAACCATATGAGCCCAAACTCGAAGGGGTTACTAGTAACGGTTGAAGAGTTCCACTTTACACCTCCTGACTCCATCATCAGACCTCGTCACCAAATGTTTTGGTAGAAGTATGGGGTACTCGTCCAAACCAACCGTATGACACCAAACTCGAAGGGGTTACTAGTAACGGTTGAAGAGTTCCACTGCACACTTCCTCACTCCATCATCAGACCCTCGTCACCAAGTGTTTTGGTAGAGGTATGGGACACTCGTCCAAACCAACCAAATGAGCCCAAACTCGAGGGGGTTACTAGTAACGGTTGAAGAGTTCCACTGTCCACCTCCTGACTCCATCATCAGACCCTCGTCACCAAGTATATTGGTAGAAGTATGGGACACTCGTCCAAACCAACCAAATGAGCCCAAACTCGAGGGGTTACTAGTAACGGTTGAAGAGTTCCACTGTACACCTTCTGACTCCATCATCAGACCCTCGTCACCAAGTGTATTGGTAGAAGTATGGGACACTCGTCCAAACCAACCATATGAGCCCAAACTCGAAGAGGTTACTAGTAACGGTTGAAGAGTTCCACTGTACACCTCCTGACTCCATCATCAGACCTCGTCACCAAATGTTTTGGTAGAAGTATGGGGCACTCGTGCAAACCAACCATATGAGACCAAACTCGAAGGGGTTACTAGTAACGGTTGAAGAGTTCCACTGTACACCTCCTGACTCCATCATCAGACCCTCGTCACCAAGTGTATAGGTAGAAGTATGGGACACTCGTCCAAACTAACTATATGAGCCCAAACTCGAGGGGGTTACTAGTAACGGTTGAAGAGTTCCACTGTCCACCTCCTGACTCCATCATCAGACCCTCGTTACCAAGTTGAAATTATCATAATATTGTATTGTCACGAGAACTCAATGTGTGTGCAAAGTTTCATAAAAATCGGTTCAGTAGAAGTAGTTGAAAAAATTGTCGCAAGATTTGAAACAAATATAGAAAAAAACAAATATACGGAGTCAAGCTAAATAAAACCGTTTAAAAAAGCTTTAGGGGCGCTATCACTGATACTGTTTCATATCAAGGTATTGTGCTTTTACCCTCTAGTTCACCCCCAATTTTTTTCTGCAAGAAGTACCGTTTTTTTTCACCCTGCATCCAAACATTCTGTCCCTTAAGGCCCGACTACACGTTCACTCTTACTTGCACAAATTATAAAATTTGCACAAGCAAGCATATACCTTAAGGCGGCAAAACGGTGTACCGCGCAAATGGCTTGCAGAAACGTTAATTTGCTCAAACTAAACTTGCACAAGCAAGTGACGGCATAACTGTATAATGCGCAAACAGTTTGCACACACTTGATATGATTGCGACGGGTTTGCACCATGTAACGAAATAAACGAAACTCAAACAGGTAGAGGAAAATTATTTTTATAGGGAATAAACGAACGAGAAAATAATGAAAGATGAATACGTGAACTAAAAGACTAAGGAGGAAGGTTTATATGATAACAGTCCTGCTTGGTGTTCAGTCGAATGTTGGGTCCGTTTTAGTAGGTCAGATGACGGGCGACAGGGAGCAGCTGAGAGTGCAGTGACAGCAAACACAGCCGCTGAACAGCCACTTGATGTAGACGGGAAGCGTCCTCTTCAGTTTCCAGAAAAAATAAAAAGCAAACCAGCCAACACTATGGTAATATTGTTACATTCAATCGGCAATCTTGCGTATGGACGGGGGGGGGGGGGGGGGGGGGGGGAGGCGGGACTGCTTTCGTGTGGACGCCACACACATATTCTTTGTGCAAACTTTTGCACAAACTGTTTGCGCACGTAATTCGCTGCGTATACCCGGGCCTTTAGAAAGGGACCAAATAGCAAAGATATCCAGATAATTTAGAGTTTCGTTTGTGGGCAACTGTGTACAAGGACTCTTGGCATTTTGCCAACCTATTCTGTCTGTCCGGAGTTGCTGTCTCGTGCTGTCGCTTTTATAACATGGAGGCAATAAAAAAGGTCGTTAGGCAGGATAAGTTGTATGCACATACATTCGTATGGATATTTTATATTGTTGAATGAAAGTGAATTATCATTTTGTTTTTGTCTAGAAATCTCTTTTTCGGCAAAGTTTTATTGGATATATCCGTCTCTATTTTAGAATAATCCTTTTAGGGTTCCTTTTGAAAATGGTAAGAAAGGAACACTTATGGCGATACTCCATTGTCTGTCTGTAGGTCACAATCTCTTCATTTCTAAATGTTCTAGAAAATTTTTATTCATTATGAAGGTAGATTAGTTTATGACACACATAAATTGTTGCTAATATATGACAAAAAGGAAACATAAAAACCATTATGTATATGTATATTCTTTATCTTATTCAAAAATTAGGTAGAGTAAGTCAGATTTTTCTTTCTGAGATATAAAGAATGCACGGAACCCTTGACGTATAAATTACGTTTTTTTTATGGAAACTAACACGGTTGGCTACACCACCTACAACATCCGTGATGTCAGCCCATAACACCAGGGTGAACTTGGTGCCAAGTCAATGCTTCCCTTCGGCCGTGCCGGCTACACTGAACTGGACGGAAAACACAAACTATTTACATAGCCGTTTCGACCGACCTTTCATTCAGTGCGGTGGTAGCAACCCGGGCGGGTTAACCCTACCACCTAGTAATATAAGAAGGGAGTCATATCCCTTAGTCGCCTTATACGACATACACGGGGAGAGATGCAGTGGAGCTATTCTTTTAAAGTACCGGCCCCACACGGTACACGTTCATGCTTGAAGTTTTTTTTTAAATTTAATTTTGACGTTTCTCATTAATACTTACTGATAATCCAAGTTCACCGGACTACGCTACGGAGAAACTAAAAGTAGGGTTAATTCAAACTAAGCTCAGATTATTTCATATGCTAATGAAAATAATAGCTTATTAGCAAAATAGGGTTTCGGATAGAGAAGGGTGTGAAATAAAATAAACCAAGTAATAAATAATGTTTATTTGGATAATACCACTGGTTTTACGTAATCCTAACTTACTTTAAATCAGTCTTATTTAACTTCACTTTGTATACCTAATATAAATTAAACACATACATTTTTACAAACACACACGTATATACCCAGAAATGTTATTATCTCCAGTTTAGTAAAATTTTACTAATAGGTAATATAAAAATCTCACTAGATACATTTTAAGTTCATACTTATGACAATCCGGCTAATGAGAAAATACATTCTAATGAATTAAAATCTAGTTTGGATATTTTTTTAAATAAGATATTTTGATAATGAAAATTCTCATTAGATCCATTTTACTTAAAGTTTTTATTTAAACAGACCCAATGAGTAAAAAAAATTTCACTAGATTCATCATGGATTCACATCTTTTGAGAATGATTGAACATTACTGAGTTTGGCTTGCCATATTTCTCTCTACATATCCTTGGACAGGGTTGAAAAATTGTTTATATAAAAAAAAGGCATGCTCTGTACTTGCCAATGTTTTGTCAACCCTGTCTTTAAAACATTTATACAATCACACTTCTAATTACCTACCTATTAATACACTGTACTATCACAAGGGGGTTTAAACTAAAAATTGTGCTAGGTTTGGTCGTTAGGCCCCTAAAATTCAGGGCAGGCAGGGGACTCAGGTAAAAGTTGAATACTCACACATTCAGGGTGTGCAGAACATCGTAATCATCAGCTCATATCGGCTGAACATAGGCCTCTCCCAAGGCACGCTCCACCACACGCGGTTTTCCGCTCTTATCATCCAACCATTCCCGGCTACCTTTTTACCCGACTACGGCGAAGCCAAAAGGAAGGGTTATGATTTTAGCAGTCTATGTATGTATGTATGTGGGTTTTTACGTATGTTCCACCGTAGCTCCTAAGCTATCCTCATCCGATTTTGATGAATGTGGTGTCAATCGATTCGTTATTGCGGTCCTGATGACATTGGGTACCACATTTTTTTCCATAATTCAAAATGGTTAGGTTGTCTGTTTAAGTAGAGCAAGAAGCAAAAGTTTACAGTCAGTCAGTCAGCGTCTAATCGTCTGCTGCTGGACATATGCCTCTCCAATTTCCCTTCAGTCCTCCCGGCCTTCAGCGGTGCACGCAGACCCACTGCTTTCTGCTGACGTATTTGACGTCGTCGTCCCACCTGGCGCCGGGTGGTCCTACCACACTCCGTTTTATTATCCGGCTAGGACACATCACAGCAGTGTACACAGACTGACGCAGAGGTGTAGTCCGACGGCGCCCACGGGCATTCAGCTATTTACGGGGGCTGCGAATACCATGTCGGCCGGCTAGACTGTACATTGGAGGAAAGGATGCAGGTGGGAGTGCATTCCACATGTTGGCAACCCCGTAAATAAAGGATTTACAGGATCAATTTGTCCTAAGTGGTGAGATATCGACAGTGTGTGGATGCATTCCCAACCTGTTGCGCGTGGAACGATGGTAGAATGGAGATGGAGGGATCGCATCGTGCAGCTCCTTGCAGCGCCGTGGTACAGGCGATAGAACACACACAATGATCCAACGTCCTTGCGGAGTTGTAAGGTCTCTAACAGTTCCGAGTCATGTACATGCACTGTTTGTTGTCACCAAGAACGTTAGAAGAGGTTGGGCGTCGGACTGTCCAATGCTTATATTAGAACCAGCGTCGCCGAGCTCCGCGGGTAGCGGAGGGGACGGCGCGCGCTCTGATTGGTTAGTATCGCGCTCTGATTGGGTGGTAACGAATGTTATTGGTACGTTTTTATTTTACATACTAATATCGTGTTACGCTGGCGCGGGGAAGGTCCGACGTCCCTACCTCTAACGTTCTTGGTTGTCACACATGATCTGGTCCGACGATAATTGAGCGAATCTTCCGAGAAGTCACCGCCAATCGTGTCTCCATTATTACATTTATCTTGACAGTTTCCTGTCTCCGGGAGTGTCCATTTCGCGACTGTTGATTGATCGCTCTCGAATTTTCCTTCACAGGTGTCTTGCGCTGCTCGGTACTAAATGACGTTCCTGGAAACAAGACAAAAACCCACATTAAATCGTGTGTATATTTTTATAGTCGTCGCCCGCAAAAAGCAATATATAGTTTTTATTTCTTATGAAAACTGACACGTTTGGTTACATCACCTACAACATCAGTGATGTCAGCCCATAACATTGGGTGAATCAGTTGCCATGCCAGTGCTTCCCTTCATTTCATTTCAAGAATTGCTACCAGTAAGATTAGCCATGCGAGATTTGTCCTTATGGCTGCTGCAGTAAAGTTCAGTTTAGCATAATAGAAAAATTACACACTACAAATCATGGACATACAGTGGGCGCATACACGCTGACAGACTGACTGACACTGCAAATCAACAATATGATAATAAAATTTTCGATAAAAAAAAAATTCAAAAATGATTTCGGGTTAGTTACTTAAAGGCGTCGTGCGACCGCTAATCTTATTATTTTAATGACTTGATTATAACAACCGTAAAAACATGTAAGAGCCATCCTGCAGCGGGAGCACAAAATGCGTCGATAAGCCTATATCGATCGATAAACATCTATTCGTCTTCTTCTATTCTACTTCGTCGAACGAAGCAAATAGATGTTTATCGATCGATATAAGCTTATCGACGCATTTGTGCTCCCGCTGCTGGTTTGTAATTTCACTATTATTTAAAGTTTTTCAAGAGACGTAGTCTTTCTGATTATTGATTACTTGATTACAAACATAGTCAGCCATTCCGGTTAAACCAGTTTTCTATAAAAAACCCGCATTCAAATCGGTCCATTTTTTTTTTGTATATTTTTATTAATTATTATTTGTTGTTATATCCGCTAAAATAACACATATTCAGTGAAAATTAAAAATCAAAGCTCTTGTGCCCACTTTACATGCATCAACTATAGATACTTGGCCGCTAGTGTAGATGGGCATTTGTTTAATTGGGAGTATTGTAAAAAAAACCATGTAATTATTAACACGCACGTAATCAGCGTCTATTGTTTAGTTTTTATGGTAAAATTTTCCTGTTCTTGTACCTACGATTATATTCTTAAAACCTACAGGGTCAAGGTGCCTTAAAAGTTGAAAATGCAAAAAAAAAAAATTGCCAAGATTTGTAATGAAACCGGAGCCACGTGTTGGCTAAGCAAGGCAAATTATAGTTATAATGGTAATACATACGCGTCATACTTGGTGTGATTATAGTGCATACTCTAAAGTAACACAACAAATAATAAAAACCGGCAAATTACGTGGCGATACGGAACCCTCGGTGCGCGAGTCCGACAGCCGACTCTCACTTGGCCGATTTTTTACGATACAGTAAAAAAAACATAGAAAAAAACATATGTTTTATTGTATGCGGACACCAGGTAATTTTTTTTATTTTTTTAGGATATCCACCATAATAGCTCGTAACCTGTGAAAATTTCAACCGGCTACCTATTACGGTTCAAAAGATACAGCCCTTTAAAGGTAGAACAGACGGACGGACGGACGGACAGAAGCATTAGCAATAGCGACCACTAAAAAAATGTTACAAAACCCTAAAAAATAAAACAATACACTGAAGACTCGTAGAGAAGAGAATATCGAACAAATTTAGAGCGATTGAAATACTCGTATTAACCGTATGGGTACCATGTGGGGCCGGTACTTAAAAAGAATAGCCCCCCTGCATCTCTCCCCATGCATGTCGTCAAAGACCTTGGCACAGTCCTTACAGTCCGAGTCAGGCAGTAGTTGGGTCTTCGTGCCTTATCTACTTGCTGCTTAAGAATTATCTTGTCCTAATAGGCACTTTGCTAGACGTGATGGTTTGGTGTTGTGTTGTAATTTACCACAGTTCTTCAGCACAACACCGATAACCTTGCTTACCCCGATTGTCCGGATAAAGCTTGCGGTATGTATGTATGAAACATGAATCTCAATAAATTTGTTGTTCTACAAGTTTTTAATCTGAGGTCAACTTTTACTTTTCCGTAGTTACATTTTAGAACTAGCAGTGCGAACATTGTCCATAGAAAGAGGGCTCCGTAGTTGGACTCTGCGCCCCTCCCCCGCGCCGCCGGCTGATGTTCTGCCCCTCGGCCCCCCTGCGGGCCCGCACCTTGTGCCTCCCCTCCCCGCGTTAAAATCGTACTGCTATTCAAGGACGAGATGTGCTCACTTTCTTCGATGACAAGAATTGGATTTTTTCTATAACAATGTGAGATATTTTGAATTAGTTCTCATGCCTCGTAAGCATTAAAGTGTTTTAGGGTTCCGTACTACAGATTTTTTATTTTTCTTTAAAAAAATTTATTTGTTAATAATTAAAGAATTATTCTTTACTAAACATTTATTTACCTTACTCACTATCTCAGGCATATGACGATTAGATAATGCCTTGATGCTTTAAGCCCGCCTTTGTCACTGTTTATTGTGCAATAATGTATATTTTAATTTCATTTATTTTCATTAATTTGTCGGTAATTGTGACATTTCTCATACGTTTGGTATGAGTTAACCATCTACCTACACTATAATATTATAAAGTGGTAGAGTTTGTAAATTTGAATGTAGAAGGTAATCTCCGAAAATACTCATCCGATTTAAAAAATGCTTTGACCAATATTTAGAATGGACCTTCAGGATGGACATAGGCTATGCGAGCGAAGCCGCCGGCAAAAGCTAGTAAGCTTTATTGTAGCCGAAGATGTTAACTTTCTCCATACAAAATCATCTTTCGGCATTTATGTTTTTTACCCCCCTAAACTTTATTCGATTTTTACAATTCTTTTTTTTGTTGTAATAAGGATAGTTGAATCTATGTTCCTGTCTTGAATAACTAAAGTGATGACTCAATAAAAGCTTAATCAACTTCATGACATCAAACAATAATTAATTCAAATTTTTTCGGTCGAAATACAAATTTTTAGCTCTGGTGTTGTAGGTATATTACATCAAATTGTAAAAATGGGATAAGGTTTAGGGGGCTAGAAAACATAAATGCTGAAAGATGATTTTGTATGGAGAAAGTTAACTTCCGTCTCGTCTTTAATGAGAAAATATTATATGCTGCTCTAAATGGTTTGTCAGCCTCGGTAGCTCAGTGGTGCGGTCGGTCGACTGTTGTTAAGCACACCTGGGCGCGGTCAGTACATACTTGGATGGGTGACCGCTCGACCGTTGGAAGCTGACCGTGGTTCGGTTTCGACGTTAAACTGTAGGTCCCTTCCCTTCTTACCTTACTAGGTGGTAGGGTTTATCCCGGCCGGGTTGGTACCACCGCACTGAAAGAAACTTCAGTCGAAACGGCTATGTAAATAATATTTTATGTTTATATGTTAGTTAAGCACGTACTCTCTTTATATATATTTTTATTAGAAAAATGCAAAGCGAAAATCATTGGAAAAAATGGCCGGGATGTATTTTTTCCAGGCCATGTAAATAGTTCGCGTTTTCCGTCCAGTTCGGTGTAGCCGACATGAAATGATGGGAAGCACTGACATGGCACCTAGCTCACCCGGTGTTATGGGATGTGTTGTAGGTGATGTGGCCTACCGTGTCAGTTTCCATAAAAAAAAAATGGTTCTAGTCTCTGCAAGTTGGGCAAATAAGAAAAAAATATTTATATAACTTTGGATAATCATTATTTATAAAATTAAATCAAATATTCTAGCTCAGTCTCGCCTAGAGTTCAAGCTTGAGTAAGAGTAAGAGATAGAGAGAGCTATAGTTTAGTAAAGTTTAGATTCCGTAAGCCTTACAAATGGCAAAGTACACTTACTTGCCACGGTTGACCTTAACGCAGATTCTGCCAATCCTCCTCTGACCCTTAGGGCATTTGGAACAACCCAGGAGGTCCCTTTTCACCCTTCCACTTCCTTCCCTACGTTCCGGCTCACTGTACGTCTCTTTCCAATGCAAGCTATCTTCGAATTCACCACTTGCAGCAGCTTCACTCAAAACTTTAATCAGTCTGTATAGAAAATCTTGTTCCGCGACGATGGGACTGGTTTCTACATCACGAAACTGGTTCACGGGATTTGTAGTTTTCACTTCACCACAATCACACAGGTTGAATGTCAGCGAACTTACGAATAGCAACTGCATTACGATTCGGAACGCAGCCATAATTTAAACTGTTATTTAAACGATTACGTTACTTTATCACTGTTATTTAAAAATTATTAACGCAGTTTTTCACGAATGTGTTATAATATTATTACACAATTTTATTCAATGTTTTTTTTTTAGTTTTTTTTTTGGTGGACTGCACTGTGCGGCGTCTGGTGAACGATAAGATTGGACGGAAGCTCCTCCACCAGTATTTATACGAGTCACATCTCCCGCTGTGACTAAGACTCGGACGCGTGAGGATTTTACCGCGTGTGAAACCGGGTCTCGTGTGTCGTCCAACTTGATTTGCATATTTCGATCACAGACGTGCGTGTGAGTGTCGTTTCGAGGACCCGACGCAATCGTACGCAATGTGGGAAAATCTCTTTGATTTAATCATGTGTGATTAAAATAGAAATAAGACAGTCAGCATGGTACCTACTATAGCAATGTTGCAGTTATATGATGCTAGTTTTCAGGTTAGTTAAGAAATTATGGCATAATGATTTAACTATATGCAAGAGTCTAATATTAGATATTAATTAATATTTGTCAGCCTCGATAGCTCAGTGGTGCAGACAGTCAACTGCCGCTATTGAATGTTAAGCAACGCTGGGTGCGGTTAGTACTTGGATGGGTGACCGCTGACCGTTGGAGGCTGACCGAGGTTCGGATTCCTCGTAAAACTGTAGGTCCCTTCCCTCCTAATCTTACTTGGTGGTAGGGTTTAACCCGCCCGGTTTGGTACCACCGCACTGAATGAAACTTCGGTCGAAACGGCTATGTAAATAGTTTGTGTTTTCCGACCAGTTCAGTGTAGCCGGCACGATCAAAGGGGGAAGCACTGACATGGCACCTAGTTCACCCGGTGTTATGGGCTGACATCACGGACGTTGTAGGTGATGTAGCCAAACGTGTATTTTCCATAAAAAAAAAAACATACCACACGCTCTATCCAGTCAACTGTTGTTAAGCACACCTGGGCGCGGTCGGTACTTGGATGGGTGACCGCTCGACCGTAAGAGGCTGACCGTGTTTTCGGATTCCACGATTGGGTGGTAGGGTTCAACCCGCCCGGGTTGATACCACCGCACTGAATGAAAGGTCGGTTGAAACGGCTATTTCAATAGTTCGCGTTTTCCGTCCAGTTCAGTGTAGCCGGCACGACCGAAGGGAAGCATTGACATGGCACCATCTTATCCAGGTGTAATGGGCTGACATCACAGATGTAGTAGGTGAAGTAGCCAACCGTGTCAGTTTCCATAAAAAAACTGGCCAAGTGCGAGTCGGACTCGCGCACCTAGGTTTCCGCACCACAAAAAAAAAAACACTTAAAAACATGTTTCTTGTATGGGGATCCCCCTTAATTTTTAATCTTTTCTATATTTTATTGAATTGATTGTTGTTATATCCACCATAATAACACATATTCTGTGAAAATTTCAACGGGCTACCTATTACGGTTTCAGAGATACAGCCCTCGGACAGACAGACAGACAGACGGCGTAGGCTTAGTAATAGGGTCCCGTACGACGGATACGGAACCCTAAAAAGAGCATTTAATTTTCGTTGTATATATAACAGTATAGTGTCGTGTTTGATCGATTGTTGTGTTACATAATTTGACAGAATCTTTGACTACCACACGTGAAAACGTGCTCGCTGAAGTGACTGGTTTTAATTATTTGCTCAGCGCAGCTGGGCGCGTCAGTTCTCACCATATGGTACGGGGTATGATTCAGAATGATAAAACGTATTATAATTATCCGGAATCATGATTAAATGTTCGGACAGTTTATCTTGTCAAACATGTTTAGTAGTACCACAGAAATTGATTTCTGTGAGTAGAAGACATAACATAACGCATCACACGCTGTGCCCAGACAATCGGGGCAAGCAGAGTAATCGGTATTGTGCTGCAGGCACTGTGGTAAATTACAGCACAACGCCGAACACCACGTTCAGCAAAGTATTCGGACAAGATAGCTATTTCAAGCAGCAAGTAAGGCACCGAGTCATGCAGCAGGTGGGTACCTGCTGCATGACTCGATGGAAGCACTGTGCCAAGGTGAGAGTTGGTTACTTAAGGTGATGTGAGACTGCGTCTGACTCGAATTTCAAGAAGTGTACCGCCAATATTACACATTTTTTTTGTTTATTGTTTATTGTTTATTTAGCATCTATTGGCAGTACACTGCGTTCAGATTTGTCATATTTACATTGTAACATTCCGCCAGTTCGATTATCACAGCGAAGAAGAACTGACAAGAAACTTCACTGGAAATTTTTTCAATGTCCACTTAGTCTATACAAAAATGTTTGCCACTGCCTAGACACGCATGTGCCGATTTGTGACATGCAGCAATTCATGACAAAGTGAAAACATTTTTACTATGAAATTGT
Source organism: Nematopogon swammerdamellus (assembly GCA_946902875.1). Classification (NCBI taxonomy): domain Eukaryota; kingdom Metazoa; phylum Arthropoda; class Insecta; order Lepidoptera; family Adelidae; genus Nematopogon; species Nematopogon swammerdamellus. The sequence continues at coordinate 18,791,059 of OX336347.1, forward strand.
ATGGACTACTGGTTTCTGTCACAAACCACCACACCTGCAGATTCAGTTTTAATATTATGCAAAACTTCATCTATCAGCGCAGATCGAGAGTCTTTTGAAAACAGGATTTGATTAACTTCGCTCGATAGAAAAAAATCATGAACATAGGAACATAGAACATTCAGTTGAAGAAAATCAGAGAGAATCCGGTTGTAGAGCGTCGTCCCTGTCGCGCACAGAGACGAGCGAGTTCGTGCGACAGGGACGACGCTCTACAACCAGATTGTCTCTTTCTAGAGCTCGACACGCGTTATTTGGTGTCGGGGATTGTACTTAACATGTGGAGTGCGCAGTTAACTTTCTCCATAAAAAATCGTCTTTCGTCTAAATTATAACATTGTAAGGGAGTCCCTTGACCTAGGTTATTCCCCAAGTAATTATTTTTAACCGACTTCAAAAAAAGGAGGTTTGTAATTCGACATGTACGTATGTAATATTATTAGAACTGCAATATCTTCACATATGATAATCTATTAGGGCTTCCAAACAAATGTACAAAATTGTATAGGTGTGTGTATGTTTCTATGTACGAGTAGTTAGGTATGTTGTATCGAAAAATAAAAAATTCTAATTTTTTCTGTCGAAATACATTTTTTTATTTACGGCGTTGCATGTATATTTCATCTAAACAAAAAAATTACAGATACGTAGATTTGACTGTCATTAAAATAAGAACAAAAAAAAATTAAAAATAGGATAAGGTTTAGGGGTCTAGAAAACATAAATGCCGAAAGATGATTTTGTATGGAGAGAGTTAACTTCCGTCTCGTCTTAAACACGAGTAAGGTAAGAAGGGAAGGGACCTACAGTTTTACGTAGAATACGAACCACGGCCAGCCTCAACGGTAAGACGGTCACCCATTCATAGTTGGACCGACATTGCTTAACCTCGGCGATTACTCGCCGACGCGCAGGACCGCCGAGCTACGGAGGCTAACGTTTTCTTGCACTTTTCTTATTGTTTATTGTTATGGCAGTTAGACTGCAGTCTAACTTGTCACAATTTATTCTATCCGGTTCGATTTAACACCCACGGGAAACATAGTTTTGCTACGTCGCATAAATTGATATTTCGAAGTGTACAGTCAAGGACGCGCGGTGACCTGCGTATGCGCAGTGAGTAAATCAGCTGAGTAAACTAGCGGACAGTGAGTCACACGTGTATCACGATCCTGACCACCAAGAAGGTGATAACTGATAGATAAAATTGTTTCACATTTTATGATACATGGCTAAATTATTTTCAATGATTGATTGTACCTATGTATTTGGAATTATTTACATTACGATCCTTACATCCTGTGTAGGTACCTATAATTACGCGAGGTACCTATAATAATATCCTATGATATTATATGTTATTTCATTGAATCTGTATCTCACTGCATCTATCTTCGAGCATGTCGTAGAATGCGACTAATGGATAAGGACAAGATGCCGTGCTAAAGGGCGACAGGACAGCCACCTCTCACCTTTGGCACGGTCCTTCCACGGAGTCATGTAGCAGGTGCCTTACTTGCTGTTTGGGTTATTTTGCCCTAATACCTACTTTGCTAAATGATATGATCGGTGTTGTGCTGTAATTTACAAGAGTACTTGCAGCACAACACCGACTACTCTGCTTACCCTGATTGTTGGGATACAGCGTGTGGCATGTATGTATACTTATACTTAGTCGTGGAACAAAACCACAGAGCATGAAATGCGCGCGCACGCCCCTACTAGAGGCGCCGTGAGCGCGATTTCTCTACAACTGCGTTGAAGCCTGTGGGCGTGGCCTATGACTTACATATGTGTGTTGTGCGTGTGCATTTGTTTTGTGCGTGTGCCTAACTTGCTCCTCTTTGTGTGTAGTGGCGATACTAGCACACACACACATACATACGAAGCGCTATCAGGTCAGCGTACGGTTATTGGGTTTCAAATATCACCGCTTAGGGCGCCTCTAGTAGGGGGCGCGGGCGGTAGGTATTTGATGCTCTGTGAACAAAACCATACTGCCATGTCGTATTTAACTTTCTAATGACAATAACAAATCCCGTCGATCCCTCACTGGGCGTACTGTATAGTACCTATTGAGTATTCCGTGGTACTGTGCGTGCGTGCGTGGAGCGGCACGGCGCGGCACGGCGGCGGCACGGCAGCGCGGCGGCGGCGGCGCGATGCGGCATTTTGTTCACACGAATTGCTTGCTGCGCCGCCGCCGTGCAGCAGCATAGCGCCTCGCCGCGGTTGCCGCGTAGTGAGCTTTACTTTATACCAGTGGTGCCCATACTTTTTTCTATGAAGATCTACCTACAAAAATTTAAGGTTATGAGATCGACACTTGTACCAAAAGTTTTCGTTGTTTAATAATTTGTAGTCATTTTTATTTGAATTGAAAGCTATGCTCATTACATCCTTTATGTTGGTTACTATTGCGGTCCTTGTGGAAGACGACACCACCCGGAAAATGCTTGTCACATCAAATATTATGAATTCTTTGATATTTCTATACGAGTCACTTCTTGCTCTACATATTTTCAGCGATCGACCTAAAAACTTCTTGCGATCGACCGGTCGATCGCGATCGACCGTTTGGGCACCACTGCTTTATGCGAATTGTATTAAAAAAAATTGTGCCGCGCTGTGCCGCATCGTGCCGCACCGTGCCGCGCCGCTCCGCTGCCGCCAGCGCGGTCGTACCTACCTTATAAGGTAGCAATATTGATTTAAAACATATTTAATTATGTCACAAACTCTACAATTAACACATCTGTGTAATTCCCTGAGTAAACGCAAAAAAAAAAATTACATTGTTTTAAACTAGTGCCTACTTAAAACAATGTAATAAGTTGTCATCACTAAACCCACACGTAAAAAAAACTCGGTACTTATTGGTTAAACAGTCATCGTTCGTTGTGAATAAGTTGTGTGAATCACGCGAGCACATGTGTCGCCTAGGCAACCGAACCCACTAAAAAACATTGAACCGACTTTAAAAAACAACTACTTAGAACTAAAACAAAAAATTTAATAATTTATTTGAAGGCGGTCCAAAAGCACAAAATGGCTTCATCTATCAATTTTCAGGGCTGCTTTTGTACAGCCTTCAACTCAATTATTTAATAACAAGCTGTGCCCGCGGCTCCGCCCGCTCTCATATTTCACTTCACTGCTAACCTCATAAGCCATTTAGCGTGATAGTAAGTAGCCTATAGTTGATGGGAAGAATCAAGCTATCCGTAGATTTTTTTTTTATTAAAATCGGTTCAGTGGTTCTCGAGTTATAAGCGGACAGACAGACAGACACTCAGACAGAAAGCAGACGTTGGATTTTATTATATTTAGCGTGATAGTAAGTAGCCTATAGTTGATGGGAAGAATCAAGCTATCCGTAGATTTTTTTTTTATTAAAATCGGTTCAGTGGTTCTCGAGTTATAAGCGGACAGACAGACAGACACTCAGACAGAAAGCAGACGTTGGATTTTATTATAGGTAAGGAAAGGAAGGATAAGGATATTTTTATTAAAGTCGGTTCAATGTTTTTTAAAACAGTTTTTTATTTCACTCTTTTTAGTAATATCACATAGAAAGAATCACAGAAATCGGTCGTGCGTCGTGGTAAAGAATTATTCGCCCATTTGACACACTTAACAGTCTATATCTTGAAAACTACTGAACCGATTTTGATGAAACTTGCACAGTTCCCTAAGTTGAAGTAAAGGTAAGCAAATAAAAATGTAAGAATGGTGTCAATGCGATTAATAGTTTCGGAGAAATGCGTGGACAAACATACATACAAACAAACATACATACACCTATAAAATTTTGTGTAGTTGTTTGGGAGCCCTAATAGATCATCATATGTGAATATATTGCAGTGCTAATACATAGGTATGTACAATTGTACATACGTGTCGAATTGATAACCTCCTTTTTTAGTCGATTAAAAACAATTAAAATGCACTCGGGGAATAACCTAGGTCAAGGGACTCCCCCACAGAGCACGGAATACCCCCGGCCGCGCCCCCTTCTAGAGGCGCCCTAAGCGATAATATTTGAAACCCAATAACTGGACGCAGTGCTACTAGCGCTTCGTATGTGTGTGTGTGTGTTAGTATCGACACTACACACAAAGAGGACCAAGTTAGGCACACGCACAAAACAAATGCACACGCACAACACACATATGTAAGTCATAGGCCACGCCTACAGGCTTCAACGCCGTTGTAGGGAAATCGCGCTCAGGGCGCCTCTAGGAGGGGGCGCGGGCGGGGGTATTCCGTGCTCTGTGGACTCCCCCTTACAATGTTATAATTTATTTATTTTCAAAACACTTTGCTCTGACATAGCTTTGTTCTGACTGTACAGTTCCCGGCAGAAAATAATGCGTGTCGAGCTTTAGAAAGAGACAATCCGTTTGTAGAGCGTCGTCCCTGTCGCACGAACTCGCACGTCTCTGTGCGACAGGCACGACGCTCTACTACCGGATTGTCTCTTTCTAAAGCTCGACAAGCATTATTTGCTGCCGGGAGCTGTACTTAACATGTGGAGTGCGCTTAATAGACGGAAGTAAATTTTCTCGATACAAAATCGCCTTGCGTCATTTATGTTTAGGGGTCCCTAAACCTTATCCGATTTTTACAATTATTTTGTTGTTGTAATAAGGACAGTCGAATCTACGTTGCTGTCTTTTTATTTTTTGAATATCTAAAGTGATGGATGACTCAATAAAGCTTAATGAACTTCACGACATGTAAAAAATAAATAAAAACTTACGGTCGAAAATTTTAGCCCCGATGTTGTAGGTATATTTCAACTAAAAAGGAAAAAAAAAAAATTTAAATCGGATAAGGTTTAGGGGCGGTAAAAAACATACATACATACATATCACACACGCGCTGAATCCCGACAATCGGGGTGAGCAGAGTAATCGGTGTTGCGCTGCAAGAACTCTGGTAAATTACAGCAACAACACCGACCGCCACGTTTCGCAAAGTATTCGAACAAGATTCAATCGATCAAGCAGCAAGTGAGGCACGAAGACCAACCTGCTGCATGACTCGGTGGAAGTACTGTGCGGTAATTAAGGTGAGAGGTGGCGAGCCTGTCGCCCTTTGGCATCCCTTAGTCGCCTTTTACGACATGCATGGGGAGAGATGCAGTGGCGATATTCTTTTTAAGTACCGGCCCCACACGGGTAAAAAACATAAACCCCGAAAGACGATTTTCCATGGAGAAAGTCATCTTCCGTCTCGTCTTAAGCGCCTAATAATTCTCAATTTATTTAGTGAACGCACTTAGTTAAAATAAAGTTAGGAGACATGCAAATAAAATCCATATTTATGTTGTTAAAACTGATACTAAAATTTGATTGCAAAACCGTTCACTGTGTCAGATAGCAAGTTATCACTTCCTGTGGTAGTTTGTATTTCTCCAAGAGCCGAAGCACAAAATCGTTGCGTGAGACCATGGATTGCGTGAGACCACGCCAAAATATAAAAAAATTCCGACCCGAAATGTAAAAACTCAACAGCTGCCCGGTAATTTACTTAGCGGTCCTCCGACTCCTTTAAGTAAGAAAACGGACATTATTTTTGACTTCTTAAGGGTCGGGGGATTATTTAATATGTAATTTAACGTTTATTTCAAGCATTAAAAAAAAAACCGCATGCAAATCGGTCCATTTTTTAAGATAATTAATTGTATGCGACAGACAGATACATCCATACACACATACACACACGTTAAACTTATAACACCCTTCTTTTTGCGTCGGGGATTAAAAATGTAAACTGACTTATCTCTTGGAGATGTATGAAAATAATATTGTATGAGGAAATGTAACGTTTACCGTTTGAACAACAATAGTTCAGAAAGGTCAATGCCCCGAGAGGGCACCTCTTTAGGTTTCCTTGATCGTTACGGAAGCATATTACTAAGCCGTCTTTCTGTCTGTCTGTCTGTCTGTCTGATTGTCACCCTCTATAGCTGAGTGGTGCGATTGGTTGACTGTGTAGGTCGTGGTACACGTGGGCGCGGTCAGTATTTGGATGGGTACCGCTCACAGAGCATGAAATGCGCGCGGGCGGTAGGTATTTGATGCTCTGTGGTACCGCTCGACCGTTGGAGGCTGACTGTGGTTCGGATTCCACGTAAAACTGGAGGTCCCTTCCATTCTTACCATACTAGGTGGTAGGGTTGATACCACCGCACTGAATGAAATGTCGGTCGAAACGGCTATGTAAATGGCTCGTGTTTGCCGTCCAGTTCAGTGTAGCCGACATGAAATGAAGGAAAGAACTGGCATGGCACCTAGTTCACCCGGTGTTATGGGCTGACATCAAGATGTTGTAGGTGATGTAGCCAACCGTGTCAGTTCCCATAAAAAAAAAGAACAAAGAACAGTGCACCAAATCACGCCCATTTTAACTGGTACACGCGACTGAAGCAATGCCACGCCCATTTCGAAGACTTATGCCCCCAGTTGGTGAGCACGTAGCCAATTAGCTTAAACCAAATGCTCTATACTATTTGTTCCGTGGTCCTGACACTGCTCTGATTGCGTCTTTTTCCTTAAAACTACGTCTTCAATACGAGCATGTAAATGTGTAGTCAAACTCAATAAAGTTGTTGGAAAAACCCATGATTAAAAAGATATCATCATTAATCTTCTACCTGTCGTGAATCGTGATACAATGATAGCAAGTAGGTTATGCGTCAAAATATTTTATCCATAGTACTAGATGAGCCATGTTTGTCAGCCTCGATAGCTCAGTGGTGCAGACAGTCAACTGCCGCTATTGAATGTTAAGCAACGCTGGGTGCGGTCAGTACTTGGATGGGTGACCGCTGACCGCTGGAGGCTGACCGTGGTTCGGATTCCTCGTAAAACTGTAGGTCCCTTCCCTCCTAATCTTACTTGGTGGTAGGGTTTAACCCGCCCGGGTTGGTACCACCGCACTGAATGAAACGTCGGTCTAAACGGCTATGTAAATAGTTTGTCTTTTCCGACCAGTTCAGTGTAGCCGGCACGATCAAAGGGGGAAGCACTGACATGGCACCTAGTTCACCCGGTGTTATGGGCTGACATCACGGACGTTGTAGGTGATGTAGCCAACCGTGCCAGTTTCCATAAAAAAAAATAAAAAAAAAAAAAATGAGCCCTTTTCATAAATCATTCCTGAAAATACATGTCACCGACCAAATCAGCTTAAAAGATGAGTTCACAAGCACTGATGCCTGTGTTGTACTGTTTTTTTTAATAGTAAGCGCGACATGTTGCGCCAGCCACCAATAAGGTGTCTATCCTCGGTGCGCGAATCCTACTCGCACTTGGCCGGTTTTTCTGTAGTAGAGCCGAAGAAGCCATCAGTACAATATACTACTAAATCTGTCTCCAACTGATATCTATTACCTACTTGGGATTTTTTTTTATGGAAACTGACACGGTTGGCTACATCACCTACAACGTCCGTGATGTCAGCCCATAACACCGGGTGAACTAGGTGCCATGTCAGTGCTTCCCCCTTTGATCGTGCCGGCTACACTGAACTGGACGGAAAACACAAACTATTTACATAGCCGTTTCGACCGACGTTTCATGCAGTGCGGTGGTACCACAGAGCACGAAATACCCCCGCCCGCGCCCCCTCCTAGAGACGCCCTGAGCGCGATTTCCCTACAACGGCGTGGAAGCCTGTAGGCGTGGCCTATGACTTACATATGTGTGTTGTGCGTGCGCATTTGTTTTGTGCGTGTGCCTAACTTGCTCCTCTTTGTGTGTAGTGTCGATACTAACACACACACACACATACGAAGCGCTAGTAGCACTGCGTCCAGTTATTGGGTTTCAAATATTATCGCTTAGGGCGCCTCTACGAGGGGTGTATTTCGTGCTCTGTGGGTGGTACCAACCCAGTGGGTTAAACCATACCACCAAGTAAGATTAGGAGGGAATTTTAAAACAAACGAGATAATTCGCTGTCATCGATCACAATTAACATTAATAAAACAAGTAACTATCTGTTATTGATAGAGGAATTAATAATGTTACAAATGCAGGAGGGCTGGAACAGAAGTATTCATGTCATAATTTGGTATTTTATGGGGAATAGAAAAACATATCGGTTTTTTTCTGTTTCTTCCCTTTTCTTTGCTGTTGTAGTTTAAACAAAACAATAAGAAAAATAAATAATATGAAAAAGGATATTCTGGCATTATGCCGTTAACTTTTCGTAACACGGTAATGACTAATGAGGTGTCACACAGTCGTTTAACTACGCCGTCAGATAAAGGCTGTCGCAAAAATTATTTGAAATTATAACTACTATTAATTCTGGACTAGAAAGTAAAGACTAAATTAGTTCAAAAAGTTTTTTTATAACCATAATTTATATTATTTTGAGTAATACATACAATATAATAACTGTAGACGGGTGCCTAAAGACATACCGTGGACACTTCTTGTTTTCATTTTGTAAATTAGTACAATTTCTAAAAATATTCTAAAATGTCCTGTTTATAGTATGGAATGAAATTTTGTACATCTGCATAAATTTGTATAATTCTAAGAATGGGGTCATTTTTATATGGCTCCGCTCTCGTTAAAGTAGGTTTCCGACACACATGTTGATGTTTTCGTACAAAACGAAGCAAACAATAAATTTAAAGCAAATTTGTACAACTGCACAGAAACTTTTAGCAAATCACCGTCATCTGAAACTGTAAACAATTCTCACGACACAATGCATACAACAATTGAGGGGTATAACTGCAAAACTTCTTGTGTCCACTATTTACCGAAAACGATTTGGGTATGAGTTTATGTTCCTTTACGAATTCTCTACCGAATAATCTATGCAAGTTAGGCGCAAAAGTATGAAAATTCCTTGAAGAAACGCCAATAAAAAGTAAGGTGAGTTTGCAAAACTGCGTTTGCTCCACACTCTATATAACTCATACACAACTGTTTTCGGTAAATAGTGGACACAAGAAGTTTTGCAGTTATACCCCTCAATTTTACATAATAATTTCACAATACATTTTTTGCTCCCCAACGACATTAACAATTCTTCGTCCGGGCGCGTCTCAACTACCTACTATGAAATACTTACCTGCGCACGTGGCGATAATCACAGCCTCTAGCTATGAGAGGCGCCAGGTCGTTGCGCCGAGTTTGCTTGCTATAGTTTCCTGCTATTTATGCCTACAATACTTATTTAAAAGTTCGCTAAATACCTACCAAGTATTTAAAAAAAAACCTTTCTGACTGGTTTGAACCAAATCTGTATACATACAGGTCCTATCCCTTATTTATTCGCTTTTTACGACATCCACGAGGAGAGACGCAGTGGGCATATTTTGCGTTGCAATATCAACGATGCAATTTAATAATACATTGTGTAAGGTCAAATGAAACTAAGTTGAGTTGAACACGTCGAGCTATAAATGACGCGCGCGCGTTTAAGCGGATTGGGGGTGTTCGTAAAATTAAGGTAGAGTATGGGACCGGCACAAAAGATCGCATTATGCGGGAAATTGTATTAACCGGTATCGTATTAAGCGGGTTTTACTGTATTTGATGTATGCAAAACATACATAGGTATAGTATACCTTGTTAGCGTGACATTCGTGCTATAAATAACATAACCGCTATTGGCTAATTCCCACGCTGGCGCTCGCTCGTGGCGTTAAAATTCCAAGCGCGTAGCTCGGTATATGTAACTCGGTATGGCCAATGACCATGAGTCATTCATCAGCCTCCGCTCGTCTCGGATGAAACAAGTTTCGGGGGAATTCCTCATGGTCGCGTGCTGAGCTACCGCTTGCTGCCTTGCATCAATTTACAATACCATACAATTAAGTCCAATAATATAGTACCCTGTGATTAAGTCTAAAAGTGCGGTTGGAAGTTGGAACTCTGTTTTGCGCGCGTGGTCATCTGTCTGTGAATCATTTATGCGTTGAGGTATTTTTTCATATGACGTTAAGTCATAAAATGATGATGACATTATTATACACGGCCAAAGCGAAGTACTGCACCAATACGCTGGCTGCGTTGGCCCTTGCCCTATTTTGACGTGCCAAGTCTTTCTTCTTTCAGCGAATGGCTAGCCCTATTCGCTGAAAGAAGAAAGACTTAGGCACGTCTATAACCAAGCTTATTGATAAGGAGCTTTCCTAGGTCGTTTCCGAAGGTCCTTGCGTCGGGTGACCACACGCCAAGTGTTTCCACAGCAAACGCCAGGAATTCGAAGTGGCCGCGTAAGCCAACTTATTTTTTATTTTCATGTTTTGGGCACCTAGGGCCGCGGAGCCGAATTGGACGAGCCGGCAATGTGGGTAGGTGCGAAGGTGTCAGCATACGTCGCGTCCCATACCGCCCTATACTAAAGCGTTAGCCCTATATTTCTCTTCTGTGCTAAAGCCTTCCCCCGGCTCCAGGGAACTAAGGTCATGCCGTCAGGCCTCTTTCCGTCGTACCGACATAGACCTGGTCGTTTCATCAGACTGGAAAAGACTGCTGATTGAATTCGCATTCTAAATGTATTTTTAATTACTTAATTTTATTGTTTGATGATGAACTGCTTAGAATTTACTGTAAATGTATGCCTATTGACGATTTCTATAGCACGATAAATTTTCCACATATAATGCTCGCTGAAATAAAATACTTTCGACTTTGATTTTGACATTTTAAAATTATAAACTAAAATATATTTGTATTTCTTATAACGAGCCCTTTCCATTAATACAAGATGAACTTGAAAAATTTTTTTTTTACCTTTTTAAATTGTCCCCCATAATAATTGACCCCCAAAATCTAAATTCGTTCATTTACGCTATGCTTACCTGATTCACCTTTTGTCGTGCATTAGATTCATAGATAAAAATAAACTGTGACAGAAGGACGTGGTACTCTTAGGGATTCAGTTTTTTCCTCTTTTTTAGTTACGGAACCATAAAAAGACGTCTGAGAAAACTTTTGATAAAATTAAGATTTTTAGAAACTATTTTTTCCTTTCTCTTTCTTATTCTCCCTTTCCACTTTTTTAAGACAGTAGGTATACCATAATATGAGAATTAGTACTGTAAATAAATTATGTTGTCCAAATACTTTGCGGAACGTGGTGGCCGGTGTTGTGCTGCAATTTACCAGATTTCTTGCAGCGCAACACCGATTACTCTGCTTACCCCGTTTGCCGGGATACAGTGTCTGATATGTCATGTAAAATAATATTTTTTCATAATTAATTTTGTCAACTGTTGGGATTTCTTCAAATAAATAATTAAATAAATAAGTACCTGCACGCATGCGTGATTCCCACTTGATGGTGGATTTTTTAAATTGCTTGGATGATTGCATGGTTAAAAAATTATGGGGAATACAGCGACAGGGAAAACCCGGCAGCAAGACTCTCTCGTCAGCCATCACCACTGCAAGCTATTACAAATAAATGCAGATATATATAACCTCATTATGACGAGGCATTAACTTGGCATATTTTAAACCCCCGACGCGAAACGACGGGTGTTATAATTCCAAATTATTTATTGTGAAGTAGGTTAGTAACAGTTTCATTTTCTTAAGACTTACGTTTGTTTCATAAGGTTTTGAATAGAAAGAGGAGAAAAGTAGAGACAAATACAAAACAAAACCATACAGATGCCCACATTTGATATGTCTAAATTGTCTATACCATCATCTCTTTATTTGTTCTCTGCCACTCCACAATTTTTCATGATAACTCCCAAATTTTTCACTTTTTTCAAACAATCAAAATCACAATCCAAACAAAAAAACAAAAAAAGAACTCATTGAGTCAATCTACAATATAAAAATATATAAGTTTAAAATATACACGGTGTTAACTTTAATGGGCGACATTCCCGAAAGGGGGTTATTCTGGGTCACATACTGATGCCGAAAAAGGGGGTAAGGTTTTTTTTTGAGCTTTGGTTTTAAAATTTTCAATTTCTATATTTGGTATAAAAACATGGTATTTCGTAATAGGAATCGCACTGCATTACCAAAAAAATCGAAAGCTGGGTAATTTTTCAAATAAACCAAAAAATTCACATTCATATCGACACGATACAACAGCTAGCGCGCGACATGTCGTCAGTCAGCTGGGTACGCACGGTCGCAGGCGCGCGGCGCGCGGCGGCGCTCGCTACACCATTCCAAAGAGAAATTGTCGCTGAGGTAAAATTATTAATAAAATATGCAATTTTTTTTAAACTATTTTAGATTTTATTTTTATGTACCACAAAATAATCAGTATACGAAATGGTTTATTATTCAGTAATAAAATTGAAATGTCGCGCAAAAAGTTAACACCGTGTATATTTAGAAATATGTTTAAAAGTGGCCTTTTTAAACCCCCTAAAAACGGCGATTTAAAGCGGTTTTTTGCGATTTTCTCAAAAATTCTCAAACTTTTAACATTTTTTTTTCATCATCTATATCTCGTCGATACGCGTCATTCGAATTCTCACTCTCGCTGGAAATCATGGATTATACTGAAGCGATCGAAAAGACATTTTCAATGTCAACATTTTTCAATTGCAATAAATATATTTGATTTTGATTTTGATGTCCCGAGTGCACCACTGGGCTTTCGCCTGTGTCGACGCACTCAGGTAGAAGATTACTTCAGCCGATTCGAAGGTCATCGACACTTTTCCTAATTTGGTGAAGGGATCTCTGCTGTAAAATGGGAATTTATTACACTTTCACTCATCACTTTTGAGTAAATAAACGGAAATTATTACAAAACTAATTTATGTACTTGTAACCTTACTCAAAATCTTGAAATTATAGTTACATTTCAAATTAAAAAAAATAGGTAAAAAAACTTTTAAGTTAAACGGTTTTATTAAAAATAAAAAACTAGAAAAAAAAAACAGCTGTACAAAAACTAGAAAATAATAAGGACACAAGCCTGGGCCTTCTTAAGATTTTACGTCTGCGTAAGAAATCGTGCAATACTAGCGTGCTGTCTTCTCATGTCGGATGCCAAAGGGCACATTGTGTCGCTGCGTCAGTGGAATAAGTAATAAATTGAGACTTTTAACAGACTAATATAAAAACGTGGGGCGCATGTTATTTATTACGCTAAAAGTTAAAAGTCTCAATTTATTACTTATTCCACTGACGCAGCGACACAATGTGCCCTTTGGCATCCGACATGAGAAGACAGCACGCTAGTATTGCACGATTTCTTACGCAGACGTAAAATCTTAAGAAGGCCCAGGCTTGTGTCCTTATTATTTTCTAGTTTTTGTACAGCTGTTTTTTTTCTAGTTTTTTATTTTTAATAAAACCGTTTAACTTAAAAGTTTTTTTACCTATTTTTTATTTACTCGTTTTTAGTTTGATTTTTGGCTCGTATCATTCATTACGTAAACTCGTCATCCTTTCCAACTCTCTCATTGCATCTTTGTTACTCGGTTTCTTACCTGTCAATTACTCACAATCAAGCTCCTCAATACATAACCCTTCTAAAGACTTAACGCGACTCAATGCAACATACGCTTGACCCTCCTCAAAGAGTCTGGAGCCTAAATACACTACAGCACGGTCAACAGTACTGCCCTGCATTTTATGGACAGTGGAGGTCCATGACAAAATTATCGGTAACATCCGTCTCTCAGCTGTTCCATAATTAAACTTTGCTGGAAACTGTTTGGCTTTAGAATGGATATGGTGTCCGCCGTCTCTTTCAAAATCAATTTGAACAGATGGTATGTCTGTTTCATACTTTTGCGTTCGACAAGTATGGGACACTCGTCCAAACAAACCAAATGAGCCCAAACTCGAGGGGGTTACTAGTAACGGTTGAAGAGTTCCACTGTACACCTCCTGACTCCATCATCAGACCCTCGTCACCAAGTGTATTGGTAGAAGTATGGGACACTCGTCCAAACAAACCAAATGAGCCCAAACTCAAGGGGGTTACTAGTAAAGGTTGAAGAGTTCAACTCTACACCTCCTGACTCCATCATCAGACCCTCGTCACCAAGTGTATTGGCAGAAGTATGGGACACTCGTCCAAACCAACCAAATTTTTTTTTTATGGAAACTGACACGGTTGGCTACATCAACTACAACTTCCGTGATGTCAGCCCATAACACCGGGTGAACTAGGTGCCATGTCAGTGCTTCCCCCTTTGATCGTGCCGGCTACACTGAACTGGTTGGAAAACACAAACTATTTACATAGCCGTTTAGACCGACGTTTCATTCAGTGCGGTGGTACCAACCCGGGCGGGTTAAACCCTACCACCAAGTAAGATTAGGAGGGAAGGGACCTACAATTTTACGAGGAATCCGAACCTCGGTCAGCCTCCAACGGTCAGCGGTCACCCATCCAAGTACTGACCGCACCCAGCGTTGCTTAACATTCAATAGCGACAGTTGACTGTCAGCACCACTGAGCTATCGAGGCTGACATGAAAATGAAATGAGCCCAAACTGTAGGGGATTACTAGTAACGGTTGAAGAGTTCCACTGTACACCTCCTGACTCCATCATCAGACCCTCGTCACCAAGTGTATTGGTAGAAGTATGGGATAGGACACTCGTTCAAACAAACCAAATGAGCCCAAACTCAAGGGGTTTACTAGTAAAGGTTGAAGAGTTCAACTGTACACCTCCTGACTCCATCATCTGACCCTCGTCACCAAGTGTATTGGTAAAAGTATGGGACACTCGTCCAAACCAACCATATGAGCCCAAACTCGAGGGGGTTACTAGTAACGGTAGAAGAGTTCCACTGTACACCTCCTGACTCCATCATCAGACCCTCGTCACCAAGTGTATTGGTAGAAGTAAGGGACACTCGTCCAAACCAACCATATGAGCCCAAACTCGAGGGGGTTACTAGTAACGGTTGAAGAGTTCCACTGTACACCTCCTGACTCCATCATCAGACCCTCGTCACCAAGTGTGTTGGTAGAAGTAAGGGACACTCGTCCAAACCAACCATATGAGCCCAAACTCGAGGGGGTTACTAGTAACCGTTGAAGAGTTCCACTTTACACCTCCTGACTCCATCATCAGACCCTCGTCACCAAGTGTATTGGTAGAAGTATGGGACACTCGTCCAAACCAACTAAATGAGCCCAAACATGAGGGGGTTACTAGTAATGGTTGAAGAGTTCCACTGTACACCTCCTGACTCCATCATCAGACCCTCGTCATGAAGTGTATTGGTAGAAGTATGGGACACTCGTCCAAACCAACCAAATGAGCCCAAACTCGAGGGGGTTACTAGTAACGGTTGAAGAGTTCCACTGTACACCTGCTGACTCCATCATCAGACCCTCGTCACCAAGTGTATTGGTAGAAGTATGGAACACTCGTCCAAACTAACCAAATGAGCCCACACTCGAGGGGGTTACTAGTAACGGTTGAAGAGTTCCACTGTACACCTCCTGACTCCATCATCAGACCCTCGTCACCAAGTGTATTGGTAGAAGTATGGGACACTCTTCCAAACAAACCATATGAGCCCAAACTCGAAGGTGTTACTAGTAACGGTTGAAGAGTTCCACTGTCCACCTCCTGACTCCATCATCAGACCCTCGTCACCAAGTGTATTGGTAGAAGTATGGAACACTCGTCCAAACAAATCATATGAGCCCAAACTCGAGGGGGTTACTAGTAACGGTTGAAGAGTTCCACTGTACACCTCCTGACTCCATCATCAGACCCTCGTCATGAAGTGTATTGGTAGAAGTATGGGACACTCGTCCAAACAAACCAAATGAGCCCAAACTCGAGGGGGTTACTAGTAACGGTTGAAGAGTTCCACTGTACACCTCCTGACTCCATCATCAGACCCTCGTCACCAAGTGTATTGGTAGAAGTATGGAACACTCGTCCAAACTAACCAAATGAGCCCACACTCGAGGGGGTTACTAGTAACGGTTGAAGAGTTCCACTGTACACCTCCTGACTCCATCATCAGACCCTCGTCACCAAGTGTATTGGTAGAAGTATGGGACACTCTTCCAAACAAACCATATGAGCCCAAACTCGAAGGTGTTACTAGTAACGGTTGAAGAGTTCCACTGTCCACCTCCTGACTCCATCATCAGACCTTCGTCACCAAGTGTATTGGTAGAAGTATGGAACACTCGTCCAAACAAATCATATGAGCCCAAACTCGAGGGGGTTACTAGTAACGGTTGAAGAGTTCCTTGAGAGAAATTATCATAATATTGTATTGTCACGAGAACTCAATGTGTGTGCAAAGTTTCATAAAAATCGGTTCAGTAGAAGTAGTTGAAAAAGTTGTGGCAAGATTTGAAACAAAGATAGTAACAAACAAATATACGGAGTCAAGCTAAATAAAACCGTTTAAAAATTAAAATAATGATGATTTATTCCGGATAACTTTCAAACAATGTGCCGAAAACGTGGACTCAACGTATAAATAAATGCATTCTCTCTCTACCAGCCATGTGGTATTGCATTTCGTGGTACGTATGACTCAGGAATACCTATGTACCTGACAACATAAACCATTAGTTTATTAACCTCAAAACGTTTCATACTACCGAGAAAAAAAGTGGCATGTTTAGAACATAAAGTTGAAACCAACGGATATGTAAACAGTTCGTCTTTCTTTCGAAAATTTGGAGTCGGAATACAATGCGGTGTTTTTAAATTTATTTGTAACTAGCTGTTGCCCGCGACTTGCCCGTGAATAACTGAACATGACAAATTATTCTTTCAGAACCGCATGAAACCAATTTTTTTGTGATACTAAATCTTAAAAAGAAAACAATAAAACTGGTTATGCATTGAAAATATTTATTTACATATAGATTTTTCCCGTGGTTTCACTCACATGAAATAAATAAAAATAAATGGTAGGGTCGGATTAACACCACCGCACTGAATGAAACGTCGGTCGAAACGGCTATGTAAATAGTTTGTGTTTTCCGACCAGTTCAGTGTAGCCAGCACGATTAAAGGGGGAAGCACTGACATTGCACCTAGTTCACCCGGTGTTATGGGCTGACATCACGGACGTTGTAGGTAATGTAGCCAACCGTGTCAGTTTCCATAAAAAAAATTATATATATACCTCACTGACTTTCTCGCTTGTTTGGCAAACTCAACGGTTTCGGGGTAGGTCGGGTAGAGTCCAACCAACCAATCTCGGAAAATGCATACCTATTATTGAGTTTGCAGCAGAACTTTACGTTTGTTGTACGTTTTCATGTTCGAAATTCAAAATATACTGACAGGGCAGTTCCGTTTAATTAGTTAGGTGCTCGACCTTTTTTTGAGTTTTCCTGGAAAAACAGATAATGGTATCTTTTTAGACTAGTATGAAAGATCTATGTGGAAAATATAATAAAAATCGTTAGAGCCATTTTTGAGAAAATTTTAATATGCTTTATTGTTTAATATATATATTCTATAACAAATGGCGGACATATTGCCTCAGGCAATCTCTGCCGGTCAACCAGCTTATTACAACATTTATTGTGAAAAATCGACCTTATCGAAATCATTTGTATGACAGCTACCCTTATTTTTTTCGAATTAAAAATGAACTAAAAAAAAATTGGTAAAAAAACTTTTAAGTTAACGGTTTTATTAAAAAAACTAGAAAAAAAACATCAGCTGTACAAAAAAGTAGAAAATAATAAGGACACAAGCCTGGGCCTTCTTAAGATTTTACGTCTGGGTAAGAAATCGTGCAATACTAGCGTGCTGTCTTCTCATGTCGGATGCCAAAGGGCACTTTGTGTCGCTGCGTCAGCGGAATAAGTAATAAATAGAGACTTTTAACAGACTAATATAAAAACGTGGGGCGCATGTTATTACGCATATTATACGCCCCACGTTTTTATATTAGTCTGTTAAAAGTCTCTATTTATTACTTATTCCGCTGACGCAGCGACATAAAGTGCCCTTTGGCATCCGACATGAGAAGACAGTACGCTAGTATTGCACGATTTCTTACCCAGACGTAAAATCTTAAGAAGGCCCAGGTTTGTGTCCTTATTATTTTCTACTTTTTTGTACAGCTGATGTTTTTTTTTCTAGTTTTTTTAATAAAACCGTTTAACTTAAAAGTTTTTTTACCAATTTTTTTATTTACTCGTTTTTAGTTTGATTTTTGGCTCGTATCATTCATTACGCAAACTCTTCATCCTTTCCAACTCTCTCATTGCATCTTTGTTACACGGTTTCTTACCTGTCAATTTCTCACAATCAAGCACCTCAATACACAGCCCTTCTAAAGACTTTACGCGACTCAATGCAACATACGCTTGACCCTCCTCAAATAGTCAGAAGCCCAAATACATGACAGCATGGTCAACAGTACTGCCCTGCATTTTATGGACAGTGGAGGCTCATGACAAAATTATCGGTAACATCCGTCTTTCAGCTGTTCCATAATTAAACTTTGCTGGAAACTGTATGGCTTTAGGATGGATAAGGTGTACGCCGTCCCTTTCAAAATCTATTTGAACAGATGGTATGTCTGTTTCATAAATTTGCGTTCGATAAGTATAGGACACTAGTCCAAACAAACCAAAAGAGCCCAAACTCGAGGGGGTTACTAGTAACGGTTGAAGAGTTCCACTGTACACCTCGTGACTCCATCATCAGACCCTCGTCACCAAGTGTATTGGTAGAAGTATGGGACATTCGTCCAAACCAACCAAATGAGCCCAAACTCGAGGGAGTTACTAGTAACGGTTGAAGAGTTCCACTGTACACCTCCTGACTCCATCATCAGACCCTCGTCACCAAGTGTATTGGTAGAAGTATGGGACAATCGTCCAAACCAACCATATGAGCCCAAACTCGAGGGCGTCACTAGTAACGGTTGAAGAGTTCCACTGTACACCTCCTGACTCCATCATCAGACCCTCGTCACCAAGTGTATTGGTAGAAGTATGGGACACTCGTCCAAACCAACCAAATGAGCCCAAACTCGAGGGGGTTACTAGTAACGGTTGAAGAGTTCCACTGTCCACCTCCTGACTCCATCATCAGACCCTCGTCTCCAAGTGTATTGGTAGAAGTATGGGACACTCGTCCAAACCAACCAAATGAGCCCAAACTCGAGGGAGTTACTAGTAACGGTTGAAGAGTTCCACTGTACACCTTCTGACTCCATCATCAGACCCTCGTCACCAAGTGTATTGGTAGAAGTATGGGACACTCGTCCAAACCAACCAATTGAACCCAAACTCGAGGGGGTTACTAGTAACGATTGAAGAGTTCCACTGTCCACCTCCTGACTCCATCATCGGACCCTCGTCACCAAGTGTATTGGTATCGCATGGGACACTCGTCCAAACCAACCAAATGAGCCCAAACTCGAGGGGTTTACTAGTAACGGTTGAAGAGTTCCACTATGTCCATCTCCTGACTCCATCATCAGACCCTCGTTACCAAGTTGAAATTATCATAATATTGTATTGTCACGAGAACTCAAATGTGTGTGCAAAGTTTCATAAAAATCGGTTCAGTAGAAGTAGTTGAAAAAGTTGTCGCAAGATTTGAAACAAAGATAGAAACAAACAAATATACGGAGTCAAGCTAAATAAAACCGTTAAATAAAAACACCCGACACAACAAAATCCCTCAAAAAGTAAAAAGAAAAATCCGCTTAGGGAGACAGCGAGACAGCTAAGTAAAATAAACACAAAAACCCGACCCTTGACTTTTTAAGGGTCGGGGGATTTTTAAATCTCTAATTTATCTTTTATTAAAATAAACCTCATGCAAATCCGCCTACTTTTTAAGATAATTAATTGTTTGATTACTTGATCGTAAGCATAACTAAGAACCATCACGATTAAATCAGCTTTCTAATAAAACAAAAACCGCATCCAAATTGGCCCATCCGTCTGGGAGCTACAATGCCAGCTAAGACAGACACACCCATACACACATACACAAACAACCGAACTCGGTCGGTAAGAGTCAACAGACGGGAGATTAAAGTTTAGGTTAAGTTAGGTCATTAGGTAGGTACTGCTAATAAATGATCATACAGATGTAGGTATGTACCTACTATCAGGTTGTATCGGCACTAGAAGTTAGTCATTCCAAACCGCTATTAATTTACCTCAATAACTTGCTGATGTATCAACCACATAGAGATGCAGACAATATTGAATGTTGAGTCATTTCGGTGGTACACCTATGTGTCTGTCCACAACCTACACAGGTATGTTTTAATATTAATTGTTAAAAATCGGTAAAGCATGAGTTTTACTCGCGCTAGAGGGTTCCGTAGATCCGTTACCATACGTGTAAAATAATAGTTCGAGTTTTCCTTCCAGTTCAGTATAGCCGGCACGATCAAAGGGAAGCACTGACATGGCACCTGGTTCCTCAAGGTGTTATGGGCTGATATCACGGATGGTTGTAGGTGATGAAGCCAACCGTGTCAGTTTCCATAAAAAAAACCGATAAGTACTTTTCTTGGGATTACCTACTGGATATACTGGATTCAAGCAGAACACAGCCGAAGGTGCTATGCGGCCATATTTCTTCCAGTACGGTGGTACCAACCCAATCCGCTACAATGTGAACCTACAGTCTAGTAAGTGACAAGTGCTGGCTGGGGCCTACAGACAGTTTTACACCAGTTCCGCACGGTGGAACAGCAGATGCGTCGAACGGAGGCCGTTTTGTCACGAGATCATCTGTGACGAGATGCCTGACGTGAATTGTGTGCGTTTGTAGATTACGTTAGGGGCTAAATTGTGTGCAACGTACGGCCATAGCGATTCTATACTGAATTCTACGGCTGTTTAGCGAATGTGCAGATGTATGAACAAAAACCGGCCAAGTGCGAGTCAGACTCGCACACTGAGGTATACGCACCACAAAAAAAGTTGAAAAAACTGTTTCTTTTATGGGGTTTTAAAATTTCTCAATTTTTATAATTTTTTTATTATTTGTTATTATATCCGCCAAAATAACACATATTCTGTGAAATTTTCAACCGGTTAGCTATTAGGATTCCAACGACAGCCATCGGACAGACGGGCGGACGGATAGACAGACAGACGGACATACAGACATTGTGGGTTTAGTAATAGGCTTCCGTACGGGGTACGGATACCTAAAGCGATTCTTGTTTGAACTTTCAAATTCCAAATACTTGAATCACTCGCGGACGACCCGGCAGGTAGCACCCAAGAGGAGTTGAGATGGCTCATGACGCTTGTAAAATCCGGAATGTTTAAAGTTGGATACTTTTCGTAACCGCAAATTAACTTTAACCTCAGGAGTCGGATAGGCGTAAGTTCTTCTTACTTATAGTCTAAGATCAGGCATAAGGAGGTTTACGTTTAGGTTTTATTATTATCATTCATAGGCAATTACATTTTGCACTTGAATTCGTTATCTTATTCCGAAAGGCAACTATAGTATGAAATGTAACAACAATGAAAAACAATTAAAACAATGACAAGGGCTGTACAGAATCAACATAAAAGACAAAAACAATTAAGCTATCTTATGCTTATAGACTACTACGAGTACCTAGGTACTACTTACCTAATGCCACTACTATTATTAATTTAGCATTAATTATTTAATGTTGCGTCAATAAACTTGTCAATATCTCTATCATATATAATACAGATCAGCTACGAATAAAATAATTTGGTACAATAACATTAGTCAAAAATTAACAATAGTCAAGGAATATAATAATAATTAATTTAGCATCAATAGATATATGTCCTTAATTAAAGTAGCGGAGTATACACACTCCTTTGTTATTTTGACAAATTTAATAAAGTACAAACATAATTATAAAAATATAGATAAAACAAATTAAATTACAGGTATAATAAAATGACTATATAAACTGACCGTGTGGGTTCGGTACTTAAAAAGAATAGCCCCACTGCATCTCTCCCCGTGCATGTCGTAAAAGGCGACTAAGGGATAAGGACAAGATGCCGTGCTAAAGGGCGACAGGCTCGCCACCTCTCACCTTGGCACGGTACTTCCACCGAGTCATGCAGCAGGTGGGTCTTCGTGCCTTACTTGCTGCTTGATCGATTTAATCTTGTTCGAATACTTTGCGAAACGTGGTGGTCGGTGTTGTGCTGCAATTTACCAGAGTTCTTGCAGCACAACACCGATTACTCTGCTTACCCCGATTGTCGGGATTCAGCGTGTGATATGTATGATATGTATGTATGTATAATAAAATAATGACAAATGAAAATAGGTGACCGACGTTCTAAGTCTTTCTTCTTTCAGCGAATAGGGCTAGCCAGCGTATTGGGTACTGTGGCGCAGTCGACTGAGTTGGTCGAAATATTTTACTTGCAGTAAGATTAACATGTAATATTATTTAGTTTTTATTATTTATTAGGTCAATTTTTTTTAATTAGTTTTACTCACTGTATCAAGTTATAAAATAATTAGAAATAATTAAATCTAGACCAAAATTCTCACTCATAGAGTAACTTTATTATAAAATTTAAAATAACCTAATACAATAAAATTAAACTAAAATTAAGAAATATGATAAAACTAAACTAAAATAACTTATAAACTAAACCTTAAAAATAAATAAATGAATAAAAATTAAAACTACCTATAAATAAAATATTTCATTTAAATTTGACAGAGCCGCTGCACCGGTGCTTGCAAGTGCCAAGTACGCACGCCGCGTTACACCTCTGAATCTCAATGGCGATTCGCCGAACAAAGAAAGCTATGTAACAAATAAAGCTAAAAATAACTAAATTAAGTATAAAAATAAATCTAACTCTATATAAACATAGGGACCATTAGCATGGTCCCCATGACTGAAGCGGCGTTCCCCCTGTGGATCGCCAGGATGCGCCCGGGCACGGCGGCGGCGGTGCCCAGATGCGTCAATGTATAGTTTTCCCAATTTCTTGGAAAAACTGATCGCGTCCGGGCTCCATGCCCCAATCAAGAGTCTCTACACCAAATGCGAAAAGGGCGATAAGAAATAGTCTTCACAAAGGATGTCATGCAGGCAGGCGAATAGATGGCGACAATAGTTGCGAAATATTTCTGATTTCTTCTCTTATTTTAAGAATTTAAGAGAAGAGAAGAAAGGCGCAGATAAGAAGAAAATACTGGGGGCACTATCGTAGTGCCCCCGCCAAGTCGAGCAAACACGGCCGTACCATCCTTTTATTGATATATTTTAGAAGACAGACATACGTTGCAATTTATAATGCGAGTAGTAGAAATGAAGAGGCGACATTATTCTTGTCCAGATTGACCGGAGGCAACTTGTCAGCCTCGGTAGCTCAGTGGTGCGGTCGGCCGACTGTTGTTAAGCAACCCTGAGCGCGGTCAGTACTTGGATGGGTGAAAGCTCGACCGTTGGAGGCTGACCGTGGTTCGGATTCCACGTAAAACTGTAGGTCCTTTCCCTTCTTACCTTACTAGGTTTATCGCACCCGGGTTGATGCCAGCGCACTGAATGAAACGTCGGTCGATGACATCACGGATGTTGTAGGTGACGTAGCCAACCGTGTCAGTTTCCATAAAAAAAATCCAGTCTTGAGCGGAAAGCCTTTCGCATTTATTATTCGACTCACAGAAACCCGGACAAATACTTCCAAATTTGTAGGTCACGCGCTGCCAACTTCTGAATTTAAATAAATAACTAATTTAGACGAACGCGAATATTGGCGAGCGGTTGTGACTCAAGCAAGACACACCCTCTCCAGGCGTTGGCCGCGTCGATCGACCTTGCGTTCGGTGCGATGGTATCAATCCGGTTTTTGACATTGGAAATGTCTTTTCGATCGCTTCAGTATAGGCCCCGATTTCCAGCGAGAATGCGAATTGGCCCTGGTACGAGTTTTAAGGCTATGTGGAGTGTCAAATGACGCGTATCGGCGAGGGCTACTGTGAAATTTTTTTCACAGTAGCCCCAGTAGTACGGTGAATTTTATTTTTAGAAAATCGCAAAAAAACCGCGTAAAATAGCCGTTTTTAGGGGGTTTAAAAGGGGTCCTTATAAACATATTTCTAAATATATATTTTAAACTTTTATATTTTATATTGTAGATTGACTCAATATTCTGGGGTGTCTTTTTGATTTTTCGAAAAAAGTTAATAATTTGGAAGTTATGATTTTTTTAAATTTTCCGTTACGCGTGTTACGAATCATCTTCATTTTGCAGTGTGAGTAGATAACATGGTTTTCGTGTATTAGCGTAGTAAATGAGTACTCAAATAAGGGGTGTAGCCGGAAAGCTCGAAAGCAGAAAGTTTGACTTCGGAACTTTGTTCTGACTAGTTAGGAGGTAAACATACTAAAAGTCCCCACTAAGCCTAAGGGGGGCTTAAGGGGGCCTAAGCTTAAGGGGGGTGCGCCCTAGGGGGGGGGGGGGGGGGGGGGGGCACAAAGAAGGTCCCATTTTTCGGTTTTTCGCTTATAGCTCGAAAACGGCGCATCATAGGAAAAACTGTTCAATTACGGAATAAGAGCTGATACAATTTTCTACAACTTTGATCTTACGCACTTTTTACCAATTCTCAATCGTTGTCGATATTTATGATCGGAAAAAGGCCGATTTTCAAAAATTAGTTTTTACCTCACGTTTTTTGTCATACATTGCTTTTATTTGGACTGCATATACTTGAAAATTAAGAATTTAATTTTTTAAATTTAATTGGTTTATTTTATTTTTGGCCATTTTTGTAAATTTTTCAAAATTTACAAATGTGATAGGTGTCGACGAGACTTTTTTATTATTTGTTGGTACATCCGCTATAATTACGCATATAGCTTAGCAATAGACTTCCGTATGGATACGGAACCCTAAAAACAGCTGCTGGCCATA
The DNA here is from genome assembly GCA_946902875.1 of Nematopogon swammerdamellus. Taxonomy (NCBI): domain Eukaryota; kingdom Metazoa; phylum Arthropoda; class Insecta; order Lepidoptera; family Adelidae; genus Nematopogon; species Nematopogon swammerdamellus. Next base: position 18,815,933 of record OX336347.1, read on the forward strand.
CCCGGCCATTCAGGCGGCGGGTGGCCGAGTGGTTTGGGCATGGGCTTCTCATGCGAGAGGTCCGAGGTTCGAATCCGGTCGGCGTGTACCAATGAGTTTTTTCTGACGAAAAAATTTACGTCCATACCTGCTGCTTCACCTTTCGGAACCGGTGTAAGACTGTAGGTCCCTTCCCTAGCCCCTTACTAGGTGGTAGGCTCAATTTGTGGCCGACTGGGTTGGTACCACTGTACTGCGTGTAAGATGGCCGCATAGCAGCCTCGGCTGTGTTCTCCTCTAGTCCAGTATAGCCAGCAATCCAGGGAAGTCTCCGGTATGGCACCTATCTTCTCGGTGGTGATATTGGCTGGTCGGAGGATGCGCTTTGGCCCCTCCGACTCAGCCACCCATACCGGATTACATAAAAAAACCCTACCCAATGTCTGCTTTGCAGAGAAGGATTTAATAGCAGCAAGTATTGAAAGCTGTTGGTATACGTTTCCCTTTGTTCAACAAGCCGTGGACGGCGTACGTCTGAGGAGTTTACTGCAATGTACCTATGGGGTCGTAAAGCGACGCCGGTCAGTCGGCTGTCCACCAACACGCGCTTCGCTTTCCAGCTGCTGCAGCGCTTGACAAGTCAGAGCTTTTTTTTAAGAATCCTGAAAAGGGCAGCATGAACTTTTTTTACCAAATGTTAGAATCTAAACAACTTGTATCATTCCACACGCTATATCCCTGTATATTATTTTGTACCGTGTGGGTTCGGTACTTGAAAAGAATAGCCCCACTACATCTCTCCCCGTCGCATGTCGTAAGAGTCGACTAAGGGATAAGGAAATTCGTCAGCCTCGGTAGCTCAGTGGTGCGGTCAGTCGACTGTTGTTAAGCAACGCTGAGCGCGGTCAGACTTGGATGGGTGACCGCTCGACCGTTGGAGGCTGGCCGTGGTTCGGATTCTACGTTAAACTGTAGACCTTCGGCCTCGCCTTCGGTCGATGGGTTGCTTTCGCGCCGAGGTTACCGCATTAAAAAAAATACTTTGAAAAAAAAACACGTTTCTTGTATGGACCCCCTTTATTTTTTACGTTTTCTATTTTTTATTCTTTATTATATAACATATTATAATAACATATTATATTCTGTAATTGTAATTTCAACCGGCTAGCAATTACGGTTCCAAAGATACAGTAGTAGGACAGACAGACAGACAGACAGACGGCCTAGGTTTCCGTATGGGTAACGGAAACCTAAAAACGGTTACTTCTAATCTAATACATTATCGAAAGATAACTTCTTTCATCTATTCTGAGGTAAAAATAATACGTTACTTACATATCACACACGCTGAATCCCGACAATCGGGGTACGCAGAATAATCGGTGTTGTGCTGCAAGAACTCTGGTAAATTACAGCACAACATCGACCACCACGTTTCGCAAAGTATTCGAACAAGATTCAATCGATCAAGCAGCAAGTAAGGCACGAAGACCCTCCTGCTGCATGACTCGGTGGAAGTACCGTGCCAAGGTGGCAAGCCTGTCGCCCTTTAGCACGACATCTTGTTCTTATCCCTTAGTCGCCTTTTACGACATGCATGGGGAGAGATGCAGTGGCGCTATTCTTTTTAAGTACCGGCCCCACATGGTACTTTATGAGATATATACGCTACTTACTTTAGTATTTTTGAAAACCGAGTTTAAGGCGAGCGAAGCCGCAGGCAATGGCCGTAATGATATAAATTTGATAGAAATTCTCTCTCTCAAGCGCTGCAGCCGCTTAATTAGCGTAACTGGTTGTTTGTCGAGGATTCTTCGGAGATATAAACTGAAGGACAACATCGTAAGGGGAGAATAACTTTGAGATTGTTAGATTATGTATGAATATGACAATGTGCTTGTGTAGGTTTTTTTTTACGTAATCTGGTATGGGTGACTGAGTCGGAGGGGCCAAAGCGCATGCTCCGACCAGCCAATATCACCTCCGAGAAGGTAGGTCCCATACCGGAGACTTCCCTGGATTACTGGCTATACTGGACCAGAGGAGAACACAACCGAGGTTGCTATGCGGCCATCTTACATCCAGTACGGTGGTACCAAACCAGTCGGCTACAATTTGAGCCTACACTGACCTACAGTTTTACACCGGTTCCGAACGGTGAAGCAGCAGGTGTAGGTATGCACGTAAATTTTTTCTCCAGAAAAAACTCATTGGTACACGCCGACCGGATTCGAACCTCGGACCTCTAGCATGAGAGGCCGATGCCCAAACCACTCGGCCACCCACCGCTCTATGTACATGTTATTGTGTTTTCATGTTTTGTAAAGCGGGTTGGCGAGCCACCAATGCAAATTCACTTCAACTTGCATACATAAATAACTTTACTTAGATTCTTTCACTTAGACAAATATATTCTGTAAATCCTTTATTTACAGGGTTGCCAACATGTGGAATGCATCCCTTCCTCCATCCTTTCTCCAGTGTACAGTCTGGGGTCCGTCAAACATAATATGAAGGTGCACCTAGCTGGCCGACATGGTATTCGCAGCTCCCGTAAATATCCGAATACCCGTGGGCGCCGTCGGACTATACCTCTGCGTTTGTCTGGCAGGCGCGATATTATGTCGTTCTTCCCATAAAAAAAAAAATAGGTAAAAAAACTTTTAAGTTAAACGGTTTTATTAAAAATAAAAAATTAGAAAAAAAAACAGCTGTACAAAAAACTAGAAAATAATAAGGACACAAGCCTGGGCCTTCTTAAGATTTTACGTCTGGGTAAGAAATCGTGCAATACTAGCGTGCTGTCTTCTCATGTCGGATGCCAAAGGGCACATTGTGTCGCTGCGTCAGCGGAATAAGTAATAAATTGAGACTTTTAACAAACTAATATAAAAACGTGGGGCGCATGTTATTTATTACGCATATTATACGCCCCACGTTTTTATATTAGTCTGTTAAAAGTCTCAATTTATTACTTATTCCGCTGACGCAGCGACACAATGTGCCCTTTGGCATCCGACATGAGAAGACAGCACGCTAGTATTGCACGATTTCTTACCCAGACGTAAAATCTTAAGAAGGCCCAGGCTTGTGTCCTTATTATTTTCTAGTTTTTTGTACAGCTGTTTTTTTTTCTAATTTTTTATTTTTAATAAAACCGTTTAACTTAAAAGTTTTTTTACCTATTTTTTTATTTACTCGTTTTTAGTTTGATTTTTGGCTCGTATCATTCATTACGTAAACTCGTCATCCTTTCCAACTCTCTCATTGCATCTTTGTTACTCGGTTTCTTACCTGTCAATTACTCACAATCAAGCTCCTCAATACATAACCCTTCTAAAAACTTTACGCGACTCAATGCAACATACGCTTGACTAAAATTATCGGTAACATCCGTCTCTCAGCTGTTCAATAATTAAACTATGCTGGAAACTGTATGGCTTTAGGATGGATAAGGTGTCCGCCGTCTCTTTCGAAATCAATTTGAACAGATGGTATGTCTGTTTCATGCTTTTGCGTTCGGCAAGTATGGGACACTCGTCCAAACAAACTAAATGAGCCCAAACTCGAGGGGGTTACTAGTAACGGTTGAAGAGTTCTACTGTACACCTCCTGACTCCATCATCAGACCCTCGTCACCAAGTGTATTGGTAGAAGTATGGGACACTCGTCCAAACCAACCATATGAGCCCCTAACTCGAGGGGGTTACTAGTAACGGTTGAAGAGTTCCACTGTACACCTCCTGACTCCATCATCAGACCCTCGTCACCAAGTGTATTGGTAGAAGTATGGGATAGGACACTCGTTCAAACAAACCAAATGAGCCCAAACTCAAGGGGGTTACTAGTAAAGGTTGAAGAGTTCAACTGTACACCTCCTGACTCCATCATCAGACCCTCGTCACCAAGTGTATTGGTAGAAGTATGGGACACTCGTCCAAACCAACCAAATGAGCCCAAACTCGAGGGGTTTACTAGTAACGGTTGAAGAGTTCCACTGTACACCTCCTGACTCCATCATCAGACCCTCGTCACCAAGTGTATTGGTAAAAGTATGGGACACTCGTCCAAACCAACCCTATGAGCCCAAACTCGAGGGGGTTACTAGTAACGGTTGAAGAGTTCCACTGTACACCTCCTGACTCCATCATCAGACCCTCGTCACCAAGTGTATTGGTAGAAGTAAGGGACACTCGTCCAAACCAACCATATGAGCCCAAACTCGAGGGGGTTACTAGTAACCGTTGAAGAGTTCCACTGTACACCTTCTGACTCCATCATCAGACCCTCGTCACCAAATGTATTGGTAGAAGTATGGGACACTCGTCCAAACCAACCAAATGAGCCCAAACTCGAGGGGGTTACTGGTAACGGTTGAAGAGTTCCACTGTACACCTCCTGACTCCATCATCAGACCCTCGTCATCAAGTGTATTGGTAGAAGTATGGGACACTCGTCCAAACCAACCATATGAGCCCAAACTCGAGGGGGTTAATAGTAACAGTTGAAGAATTCCACTGTACACCTCCTGCCTCCATCATCAGACCCTCGTCACCAAGTGTATTGGCTAGAAGTATGGAACACTCGTCCAAACCAACCAAATGAGCCCAAACTCGAGGGGGTTACTAGTAACGGTTGAAGAGTTCCACTGTACACCTCCTGACTCCATCATCAGACCCTCGTCACCAAGTATATTGGTAGAACTATGGGGCACTCGTCCAAACCAATCAAATGAGCCCAAACTCGAGGGGGTTACTAGTAACGGTTGAAGAGTTCCACTGTACACCTCCTGACTCCATCATCAGACCTTCGTCACCAAGTGTATTGGTAGAAGTATGGGACACTCGTCCAAACCAACCAAATGAGCCCAAACTCGAGGGGGTTACTAGTAACGGTTGAAGAGTTCCACTGTACACCTCCTGACTCCATCATCAGACCCTCGTCACCATGTGTATTGGTAGAAGTATGGAACACTTGTCCAAACTAACCAAATGAGCCCAAACTCGAGGGGGTTACTAGTAACGGTTGAAGAGTTCCACTGTCCACCTCCTGACTCCAACATCAGACCCTCGTCACCAAGTGTATTGGTAGAAGTATAGGACACTCGTTCAAACAAACCAAATGAGCCCATACTCGAGGGGGTTACTAGTAACGGTTGTAGAGTTCCACTGTACACATCCTGATTCCATCATCAGACCTTCGTCGTCACCAAGTGTATTGGTAGAAGTATGGGACACTCGTCCAAACCAACCAAATGAGCCCAAACTCGAGGGGGTTACTAGTAACGGTTGAAGAGTTCCACTGTACACCTCCTGACTTCATCATCAGACCCTCGTCACCAAGTATATTGGTAGAACTATGGGACACTCGTCCAAACCAACCAAATGAGCCCAAACTCGAGGGGGTTACTAGTAACGGTTGAAGAGTTCCACTGTACACCTCCTGACTCCATCATCAGACTCTCGTCACCAAGTGTATTGGTAGAAGTATGGGACACTCTTCCAAACCAACCATATGAGCCCAAACTCCAGGGGGTTACTAGTACCGGTTGAAGAGTTCCACTGTCCACCTCCTGACTTCATCATCAGACCCTCGTCACCAAGTGTATTGGTAGAAGTATGGAACACTCGTCCAAACCAACCATATGAGCCCAAACTCGAGGGGGTTACTAGTAACGGTTGAAGAGTTCCACTGTCCTCCTCCTGACTTCATCATCAGACCCTCGTCACCAAGTATATTGGTAGAACTATGGGACACTCGTCCAAACCAACCAAATGAGCCCAAACTCGAGGGGGTTACTAGTAACGGTTGAAGAGTTCCACTGTACACCTCCTGACTCCATCATCAGACTCTCGTCACCAAGTGTATTGGTAGAAGTATGGGACACTCTTCCAAACCAACCATATGAGCCCAAACTCGAGGGGGTTACTAGTAACGGTTGAAGAGTTCCACTGTCCACCTCCTGACTCCATCATCAGACCCTCGTCACCAAGTGTATTGGTAGAAGTATGGAACACTCGTCCAAACCAACCATATGAGCCCAAACTCGAGGGGGTTACTAGTAACGGTTGAAGAGTTCCACTGTCCTCCTCCTGACTCCATCATCAGACCCTCGTTACCAAGTTGAAATTATCATAATATTGTATTGTCACGAGAACTCAATGTGTGTGCAAAGTTTCATAAAAATCGGTTCAGTAGAAGTAGTTGAAAAAGTTGTCGCAAGATTTGAAACAAAGATAGTAACAAACAAACAAACAAATATACGGAGTCAAGCTAAATAAAACCGTTTAAAAACAAAGCCACAGTTGCACTCCGGGAGTGCCGGCAGAAGTGAAAACTTTTTGTATTTCCGAAAATAATTCTGAGGTGGTTAAAAAAAAACTAAACACCCTAAAAAATTTAAACACCGTAACATTGCTTAAAAAAGAAAACAAAAGAAAAAAAAACAAAATAAAATTGAGGGATTCGAACCCATGGTCAAAAAATGCTAATCCTACATTCTTTCCATTGAGCCACGAAATCACCGTTTCGAAACGACCAAACGAATATCGGATTCCCTTGATTCGCTTTCGGCGTTACTGTCACTGAGAGACGAACATAATTGATCCCGAGCCATCGTACCTTAACCCTTAATACAATGTCGTAAGGTTGCATTTTAAATAATAAATTTAAATCTGTCACTTTTCGAGATCTGTCGCGAGTCTAACATTTTTTACCCACCTAAAAAAGTGCCAAGCGCCGCTAAAGAAGTTTTCACTTAAAAAAAACAAATTCTAGCAAAATTATTGATTTTTTAAATTAGTGTCTAACGATGCCTATGGACATTCTGTGATGCACGCGGATTGCGAATGCCATACCGGCCTGACAGGAGCCCTTTCACGCCCCTTTTTGAAAAACCTCAGTATGTAAGTTCAGTTCTATTTCAGTGTCGCCAGCACAACGAAGGAAAGCACTGTCTGTCTGTCTGTCTGTCCGTCCATCCGTCCGTCCGTCCGACCGCCCGGTGGTGGCTGTATCTTTGGAACCGTAATAGCTAGCTGGTTGAAATTTACACAGAATAAGTGCTATTTGGCGGATTTAACAACACATAATACTAATTTGAAAAAGGGAAAATTAATGGGGGTTCCCATACAAGAAACGTGTTTTTTTTTAGTTTTTTGTTGTGGTGCGGAAACCTCATTGCGCGAGTTGCACTCAAACCAGTATGGGTTGATGTATCTATGCTATTAGATATCGGATTCAGCTATTATATTTTTTTTATGGAAACTGACACGATTGGCTACATCACCTACAACATCCGTGATGTCAGCCCATAACACCGGGTGAACTTGGTGCCACGTCAGTGCTTCCCTTCGGTCGTGCCGGCTACACTGAACTGGACGGAAAACACAAAACTATTTACATAGCCGTTTCGACCGACCTTTCTTTCAGTGCGGTGGTATCAACCCGGGCGGGTTAGACCCTACCACTTAGTAATATAAGAAGGGAGTCATATCTCTTAGTCGCCTTTTACGACATACACTGGGAGAGATGCAGTGGGGCTATTCTTTTAAAGTACCGGCACCACACGGTACATGCTGACATGTCGGTTGACTGGCTGGTATGGTAAGTCCCAGGTTGACATATCGGGAAAGACACTCGCGCAGTCCTAAGTCCTAACCCGCCACGGTAAACTTGACTAACCTGTGGCCGTATTCTCTAACGTCCTAACCTAACGTTAACGTCGGTGACGCTGACTAGTTATGTCTCTGTCTAATTATATGAACTAGACAGAGACATAACTAGTGAGCGTCACCGACGTTGACGGTAGGAAGTTAGAGAATACGGCCACTGGTAACTTACTACGGTATTTTGTCCTTATCCCTTAGTCGACTTTAACGACATGCATGGGGAGAGATGACAAGATGCCGTGCTAAAGGGCGACATGCTCGCCACCTCTCACCTTGGCACGGTATTTCCACCGAGTCATGCAGCAGGTGGGTCTTCGTGCTTGCTGCTTGATCGATTGAATTTTGTTCGAATAGGTACTTTGTGAAACGTGGCGGTCGGTGTTGTGCTGTGATTTAGCAGAGTTCTTGCAGCACAACACCGATTACTCTGCCTACCCCGATTGTCGGGATTCAGCGTGTGTGATATGCATGTATGTATGCAGTGCGTCTTTACCGCCACGCCACGACGACGGTAAACTTGAGCAACCTGGTAACTTACTAAATTCGACACTGTTGCTAAAACGTATCTGCACCAGCTATACCCGACTGTCTGTCTCTCCGTATGGCACAGTTCCCCCTATCGTCTGAAAGAGTAACTAAGTAACCCGAACACGCCTCGCGAACTGCCGCCGACCGAATAGTCTTAGTTTCTGCGACGGTGCATAGGTGGCGCTGGTTTTCATATGCCCTACTGAAACTCTACTGCCTGGGCATGGGGCTCTCTTCTGTGTGGTGTGGTGACTATATTAAAAAGCTGAACATGGTTTTTTATTTAGTCGGGTAAAAATCAAACTTATTAAAAGTTAAAGTGAGAACACATTTTTACAGTATATTCTTTAGCGGAGAATTGACGGAAACTTTTAAGATTTTTCGGATTTTCGAAACATTGAAATGTTTCGAAACTCCGAAAAAAAAACTACTGACATTTATAAATGTGCATATTGTGATAATACTGAAGTATGTAGGTACCGTGTGGGGCCGGTACTTAAAAAGAATAACCCTACTGCATCTCTTCCCGTGCATGTCGTAAAAGGCGACTAAGGGATAAGGACGAGATGCCGTGCTAAAGGGCGATAGGATAGCCACCTCTCACCTTGGCACGGTACTTCCACCGAGTCATGCAGCAGGTGGGTCTTAGTGGCTTACTTGCTGCTTGGTCGATTTAATCTTGTTCGAATACTTTTCGAAACGTGGTGGTCGGTGTTCTTGCAGCACAACACCGATTATCGGGATTGTCGGGATTGCTTACCCCGATTGTCGGGATTCAGCGTGTGTGATATGTATGTAGGTAGCTTTCGCGGATAGCTTAGCGGTATTTTTGGGTTGGGGCGAAGCAAAGAGATTCGAAGAAACCATTCCGAGTTATGTTAGTAAAGATTTCATATGTTTCATATGTTAGTAAAGATAGTTAAAACCGTTTTGGAGACATACATAAATAGAATAGAAAGAAATACTTTATGGCTACAAAAAACATTTTATAGAATCAAACGATAAGTAATTTACATGAGGGGAAAAGGCGGACTTATCCCTTACAGACATTTCTCCCAGTCAACCTGTGGATATTTGAGAGTCGTATGTTGTGAAATTATAAGTATAGATATACATAGTAACAAAAGACTTGAATGTGGGACTCCATGGAATGTGGGAATGTAAAATATAATATAAGGACTAATAATAATAGGATAATTTATTTTATTTTATTTTTTTTCTATAGATCTGTGTTTGTCATGTCATGGTAACAGTGTCATTAACCAATGACATTGTTACCATCACAAACTTTTGTAAATAAACAATATTTTATTCATAATAGATAATTACTGAAGACGGCATTCGCCGATATATATAAAATGTGTATAAAAAAACATGTGTTCTTTTTCAATAAATAATAAGAAGCACTAAAAAGTTTTTTTTTTTTTTGTTTTTTTTTTTATGGAATCTGACACGGTTGGCTACATCACCTGCAACGTCCGTGATGTCAGCCCATAACACCGGGTGAACTAGGTGCCATGTCAGTGCTTCCCCCTTTGATCGTGCCGGCTACACTGAACTGGTCGGAAAACACAAACTATTTACATAGCCGTTTTGACCGACGTTTCATTCAGTGCGGTGGTACTAACCCGGGCGGGTTAAACCCTACCACCAAGTAAGATTAGGAGGGAAGGGACCTACAGTTTTACGAGGAATCCATATTGGAACTTCGGTCAGCCTCCAACGGTCAGCGGTCACCCATCCAAATACTGACCGCACCCAGCGTTGCTTAACATTCAATAGTGACAGTTGACTGTCTGCACCACTGAGCTATCGAGGCTGAAAATTGCTTGACAGTGATATGTATATTTTCTTATATTAAAAAAATAGAATAAATTCTTAATATAAGGACTAACAACTATAGTACAAATATAATATAAAACTATAATAAACTACATATAAGTATGTACCTACTAGTTAATTAAAAGTATACATCAATATATATAATTATTACAGTTTATAAAGACGAGAGGTGCCGTGGGACACTCGGTTGGAACGCAATTAACATACTGAAAATAATTTTGAGAACATTTTTAGGGTTTACATACCGTGTGGGTCCGGTACTTAATAAAAAGAATAGCCTCACTGCATCTCTCCCCGTGCATGTCGTAAAAGGCGACTAAGGAATAAGGACAAGATGCCGTGCTAAAGGGCGACAGGCTCGCCACCTCTCACCTTGGCATGGTACTTCCACCAAGTCATGCAGCAGGTGGGTCTTCGTGCCTTACTTGCTGCTTGATCGATTGAATCTTGTTCGAATAATTTGCGAAACGTGGCGGTCGGTGTTGTGCTGTAATTTACCAGAGTTCTTGCAGCACAACACCGATTACTCTGCTTACCCCGATTGTCGGGATTCAGCGTGTGTGATATGTATGTATGTATTTTTAGGGTTCCGTATCCGTCGTACGCGACCCTATTACTAAGCCAACGCCGCCGTAGGTAGCCCGTTGAAATTTTCACAGAATATGTGTTATTATTATGGTCGATATAACAACAAACAATAAAAATAAGAAAAAGTAAAAAATTCATGGGGGTCATTCCTATAAGGGGCCCCCCCCATTTCCTATAAGGGGGGCCTTATAGGAAATTTTAAAGTGTATTCGCCCCACAGAGCACGGAATATCCCCGCCCGCGCGGGCGGGGGTATTCCGTGCTCTGTGATTCGCCCCATCTACCGAAAAGAGTATGATGCATTTTAACTAATACATCGATGGCGTGAGTGACGCTGACCATGACATGGCGAAACGGAACCCTCGGTGCGCGAGTTCGACTCGCACTTGGCCGGTTTTTTATTAATTTCATTGCTTGCCTCACACACACACATTTCTATCAGAAAATAAGTTAATTAAATACCTAATGAACTGTTTTTTGTTCCAGGTATGTTCGTGTTGTGTTCCTATTCAAATTTCCAGTTTCAAGAACATTGGCGTGAGGAGAACAGCAGCTAACTACATTACTTTTCTATTTACTACATTACTTTTACATGACTTTACAGTCATCAAAACAATTTGGTATAGTATCTTGTGTCTTTTGTACTCTTTTCTATTCTGTGCTTGTGTTAAAGGTTTTTAACCCCGACGAAAAAAGAGGGGTGTTATAAGTTTAACTTGAGGGTGTGTGTATGTGTGTATGGTGAGGGTGTGCATGGGTGTGTCTGCTGTGGCATCGTAGCTCCCAAACGGATGGACCGATTTGGATGCGATTTTTTAAAAGCTGGTTTAATCGGGATGGTTCTAACATAGCTATGTTTGTAATCAAGTAATTAAATAATAAAAAAATTAATTATCTTAAAAAGTGGACCAACTTACATGTGGTTTTTTTTAAAAAAGCTTGAAATGAAAGTTAAATTACAGATTTAAAAAACCCTCGACCCTTTAAAAACTCAAAAATAGTTTTCGTTTACTTAAAAGAGTCGGGGGACCGCTAAGTAAATAAAAATATATAAAATGCGGTCCTCCGACTCCTTTTAGTAAGTAAACGGAAATTAGGGGTTTTTAAAATTTATTTACTAAATAAAGACGACTGACTTTTGTCGACGTTTCGTCTCCCGTTCCGGAGACATCGGGAGTTCAGCCTGGCTTTTTCTAATGCTTTTATTTATTTTTTATGCCTTCCGAACTGGGTGGCTGTGCCCGAGGATAGTAAGGATATTTCTACATACATAAATACCACACGCTGTATCCAGAAAATCGGGGTAAGCAGAGTAATCGGTGTTGTGCTGCAATTCCTCTTGTAAATTACAGCACAACATCGACCACCACGTTCAGCAAAGTATTCGAACAAGATAACTATCAAGCAGCAAGTAAGGCATGAAGAGCCACCTGCTACATGACTCAGTGAAAGGACCGTGCCAAGGTGAGAGGTCGCTAGCCTGTCGCCTTGTCCTTATCTCTTAGTCGCCTTTTACGATATACACGGGGAGAGATGCAGTGGGAGTATTCTTTTTAAGTACCGGCCCCACACAGTTTCTATACTATTCTAAAGTCATTCATTTTATATAATTTTAATACACTCCATCTTTATAACGATGCTACCCTCTCCGCGCAGACATATCGGTTACGTAAGTAGGTTAGTAAAGTAGAGGAGTACGTAGCTGTAGTACTAATCATTATTCGTATAGGCAGTAAAATGGAGATTACCTCTTTTTATTTCTCAGCCGGGGCGGCGCGGCGGCGCGCGTCCGCGATGAAAATCCCATTTTCCGCGATCGACGATCCTCACTTAGGCTGTCGTGGGCGAGACAGCGTGTCTGTCAACACTAATAATAATTTTATTCTGATACACCTTTTCTTTGACATTTTGACTACATCACCATCACTACATCCGTTATGTCAGCCCATAACACGTGGGTGACCCAAGTACCTCTAAAGCCTAGACTTGAAGCTATTCTAAGAGGGAATTCATATTTTGGTATATTTTTTATTTATTTATTTATTTATTGAAAAATTATTGAAGCGGCGGGTTGCCGAGTGGTTTGGGCATCGGCTTCTCATGCGGGAGGTCCGAGGTTCGAATCCGGTCGGCGTGTACTAATGAGTTTTTTCTGACGAAAAAATTTACGTGCATACCTACACCCGCTGCTTCACCGTTCGGAACCGGTGTAAAACTGTAGGTCCCTTCCCTTGCCCCTTACTAGGTGGTAGGCTCAAATTGTAGCCGACTGGGTTGCTAACACCGTACTGGATGTAAGATGGCCGCAAGCAACCTCGGTTGTGTTCTCCTCTAGTCCAGTATAGCCAGCAATCCAGGGAAGTCTCCGGTATGGCACCTACCTTCTCGGAGGTGATATTGGCTGGTTAGAGCATGTGCTTTGGCCCCTCCGACTCAGCCACCCATACCGGATTACATAAAAAAAAAAAACTATTTTACTGACTGGTTACAAATACATATTTAAAAAACTGTTCAGCAAATTGAAAAGTTCCGCTTTTAACAAATTTTTATGTTCTATCCTATGATGTGGTTTCAAACGTTTCATCGCGACATCCTCAACAGAGCGTACAAAGTGCGCACTTTTCCAATTTATATACATTTTATACTGCCCTGTTCTTGCAATTCCGGATTTATTTGATCCTAAAAGATTAATATTGCGCAGAGACGTAGCGAGGAAAAAAATATTTAGGTTTACTTTCAGTAAGCGATGCGGTTATTGCGAACAAGTTATTTCAGAATATACGTGAACATAATTTATGCAGGAATAGCAATAATTGAATAAACGTATACGTGAATTTATTGCGAATATATCTACTTGTACGTTTTTAGGGTTCCGTATCCGGTACGGGACCCTATTACTAAGCCTACGCCGTTAGGCTGTCTTTTTTTTTTTTTTTTTTTATGGAAACTGGCACGGTTGGCTACATCACTTACAACATCCGTGATATCAGCTCATAACACCGGATGAACTTGGTGCCACGTCAGTGCTTCCCTTCGGTCGTGCCGGCTACATTGAACTGGACGGAAAACACAAACTATTTACATAGCCGTTTCGACCGACCTTTCATTCAGTGCGGTGGTACCAACCCGGGCGGGTTAAACCCTACCACCTAGTAATATAAGAAGGGAGTCATATCCCTTAGTCGCCTTTTACGACATACACGGGGAGAGATGCAGTGGGGCTATTCTTTGTAAGTACCGGCCCCACACAGTACAAAAGTCTGTCCTACTGCTGTCTTGTCATCTTTGGATTATTGTATGGAAAATTTGTTGTTTTATCATCGAAAATATTTACATACTATAATCCGGACGCCTCGATAATCCGGCGTAGCCCGGTTTTTTCCCGGCCCGGATTGCAGAGGCTCTACTACTTATATATAAACTAAGCATTGACCATTTTCCCGGTAAGTAAGTGTTTCGTTTCGGTGATGTCATATTTTAGCTCACATGCATCTCACCTTTTTTTTTTTTTTTTTATGTAAACTGACACGGTTGGCTACTTCACTTACAACATCCGTGATGTCAGCCCATAACACGGGGTGAACTAGGTGCCATGTCAGTGCTTCCCTTCATTTCATGTCGGCTACACTAAACTGGACGGAAAACACGAACTATTTACATAGCCGTTTCGACCGACGTTTCGTTCAGTGCGGTGGTACCAACCCGGCCGGGATAAACCCTACCACCTAGTAAGGTAAGAAGGGAAGGGACCTACAGTTTAACGTGGAATCCGAACCACAGTCAGCCTCCAACGGTCGAGCGGTCACCCATCCAATCACTGACCGCGCTCAGCGTTGCTTAATAACAGTTGACTAACCAACCGCGCCACTGAGCTACCGAGGCTGACGAATTTTCTTATCCCTTAGTCGACTTTTACGACATGCGACGGGGAGAGATGCAGTGGGGCTATTCTTTTTAAGTACCGACCCCACACGGTACATATATAAACTAAGCATTGACCATTTTCCCGGTAAGTAAATGTTTCGTTTCGGTGATGTCATATTTTAGCTTACATGCATCTCACTTTGTAGTGATAACACGTCAAAACCTCTAAGTTGGCAATCCGTTATAATAAGATTAGTAGGGTAAAGGCACCCTCAAATAAAAAGCCTTTTTGTACCAAAACTTGCCGCGTCACTGTGACATCGGCTAAGTCTATCGCCGGAGTCGCTACGTCGCGTCATCGGCCGATAAATCTGTGTTACACTAAGGTAATATGTAGTTACGTACAAGTTACTTCTGCGTATACTTTGGCAATAAGTGTTGTAGCGCCATCTGGTGCAAGATTCACAAAGCTGGGTCTCGGCTCTTAATTGGTACATCTGTCACACGCTGTCCTCTGGCAGATGAGGGATACGCACGATATGTGGAAAGTACGCTTGAATGTTGAAGGTCGATAAGGTAAGACTTTTCGGCGATATATGAAGGAAGGATGTATAGATAACAGTCTTGTGTAATCCAGAAAGCAGACTTACTGCAGAAGAGATGTTTTTAATCCAATCTTCTATAGTGGAAATATTTGTTTACGGCTTTACTCACGGTTTTTGTATCGCGTTGCCGCGACGTTTCGACTCGAACATTCGAGCCATTATCAAGCGAGCTCCTGTGTCCGAGTTCGAGTCGAAACGTCGCGGCAACGCGATACAAAAACCGTGAGTAAAGCCGTAAACAAATATTTCCACTATGAATGTTAACCACGGTAATCTTAAATCACAATCTTCTATAATTATTAGCACTTTAGCACTGTTAGCGATCCTGGATATTTCACGATGTTTTCGTTCACCGGATTGACGGATACAACCTATCGTTTTCGTGACCTTTTTGTTAATCTCAATTAGTTACTCAACTTACTTAAAAATCTCATTTAGTTACATTTATGTGACATATTGCGTCTTTCTTTAGAGTTAAAATGAAGTGAACTGACGGTTCAAGCCAGCTTGAATTTTAATTTATTTAATTAAATTTTATATCACACACGCTGAATCCCGACAATCGGGGTAAGCAGAGTTATCGGTGTTGTGCTGCAAGAACTCTGTTAAATTACAGCACAACACCGACCACCACGTTTCGCAAAGTATTCGAACAAGATTAAATCGATCAAGCAGCAAGTAAGGCACGAAGACCCACCTGCTGCATGACTCGGTGAAAGTACCGTGCCAAGGTGAGAGGTGGCGAGCCTGTCGCCCTTTAGCATGGCATCTTGTTCTTATCCCTTAGTCGCCTTTTACGACATGCATGGGAAGAGATGCAGTGGGGGTAATTCTTTTTAAGTACCGAACCCACACGGTACCTTATTACCGGTACCACCACGGTAAATTTTATATTATTTAATAATTAATAAATAAGGGTAGATACGGAGAAATATACTAATCTACGTACGTTTTATCACAATATCTCTCTCTATGCCTCTTTCTCTTTGTCCCTTTACAGTTTTCCGTTTGTCAAGTATTGGTGAAGTTGACCAGTGTGCTGGGTACCCCCCAGCAGCGGTACCCAGCACACTGGCTGCGTTGTCCCTCTGAATTTCGTGTCTAATTCGCCGTACGAGATGAGCCTTGGCACGTGGGTCACCAGACTTGTCGACAAGCATATCGCCCAGCTTGTCGATGAACTCTTTTGTTTCTGGTGCCCACGCACCGAAGGTCTCGACGGCGAACGCCACGAAAACATAGGTATCGGCTACGCAGCCGTATTTGCCAATGATTGGTAATTTGATCGACGTTTGGTTATGTTAGTTGATGATTGGTTATAAGGGTCTGTACCGTGTGGGCCCGGTACTTTAAAAGAATAGCCCCACTGCATCTCTCCCCGTGTATGTCGTAAAAGGCGACTAAGGCATATGACTCCCTTCTTATATTATTAGGTGGTAGGGTTTAAACCGCCCGGGTTGGTACCACCGCCCTGAATGAAAGGTCGGTTAAAACGGCTATGTAAATAGTTTGTGTTTTCCGTCCAGTTCGGTGTAGCCGGCACGGCGGAAGGGAAGCACTGACGTGGCACCTAGTTCACCCGGTGTTATGGGCTTTTTTTTTATTCGTGCGTGGTGCCTGCGTCGGTTAGGAGCTGAAGAGAGGACTTCGAGTCGCTCTAAATACTGCACCGCCTTTGTTCGCCTTTTGCGAACTCACAGGCCTTTTTTATGGCAAACATTTCTGCCTGAAAGACGGTGCAGTAGTTCGACAACTTGAAGCACGCTTTCCTGAATTCCCCGTCTCCCACCCAACACGTGTAGGCTCCACCCCACTGAGCCACCAATCTTACTTCCGTCCGTGTAAATTCTGACATCGGAGTGAGGGTCCCACTGGGCGTCCTCCTCTTTTTCCAGGCAGGCGAAACTTACCACCTGCCTGAGGGCGGGGTGCTCCAGATCGAAGGGACTGCACCTAATTTCCAACTGCCTGTCTGGAAGCAGTTCAGTGGTCCCTTCTCTCTTGACGATGTAAAAAGACGCCGACTCTTTAATGCGCAAGCGCAGTGGGAGCAGCCTAGCCAGAATCAACACGGACATCAGCGACGTGGTGCGGTGGGCTCTAGCTATACGCAGGCCGAAGGCTCGCTGCATCGCATCGAGTCTCCGGCTCACATATACCTTGTCGGTGGCGTCGCCCACACAGTGCTGGCGTACAGCATTATGAGCTCAATGACCGCCGTGTAAATGAGCCTAACTATTTCACTATTCAGCCCCCAAGTAGGTCTAACAGCCCGACTCAGGCTGTTAAAGATGGCCGTAGATTCCACGCAGAGCGCACCGACATGCTGACCACAAATGAGGTTCGCATCTATGATAAACCCCAGCAATCTGATGGACGGTTTAATTTCTATGTCAACGACGTCCATGAAGAACTGGGGTCGATCATATTTTAGCTTTTTTGTCACCAACAGAGCATTCGTTTTCTGTGGTGCAAATTTTAGCTTATTTGCGGTCCCCCACCCGCAGATCTCCGAGAGGGCCCCGTTGACTCTCGTCTCTAGAGCCAGGGAGCTCGAGTCGCTGAATATAATAATTATGTCGTGGGTGAACGCCTGGATGTAGATTCCCAGGCCGGCTATCAGGTCCAGAAGGGGGTCCAAGATAATATTCCAGAGCAACGGCCCCCATGAAGAGCCCTGGATACATCCTTTGTTTGTTGCTCTGGATGCCTCAGACCCAGCATACTGTACCGTGACCGTACGGCCACTGAGATGAGGCCGAAGAGATTACCCGGGCAACCCTTCCGTAAGAGTTGGGCCCTAATAGGTGGCCACCAGGCGTTGTCGAAGGCTCCCTCTATGTCCAGAGACACGAGCGCGACCAGGTGTTTCCTGGCGAGGCCCTCACGGATTCTCAGCAGGGCGGTGTATAACGCATCCTCCGTGGATCGCTGCGGCATAAAACCGTACTGGTTCACGTTCAACTGGTTTCCGCTGCCCAGCTTCCACAGAAGACGCGTGGCGAACATCATTTCGACCACCTTGCCGAACACAGGCAACAGCCCGATCGGCCTGTAGCACTTGGGGGCGGAATAGTCGTCCTTGCCTGGCTTCGGGATGATCCCGATGACCGCAGACTTCCAGACTTTAGGAAAAAATTGTGCTCTGAGACAAACGTTGGCCAGGCACAGAAACAGACCCCTGTCAATGCCGATTGCTCTACTACAAATGTCCGATGTGAGCCCGTCAGCGCCCGGGGCCTTCTTCGGGTTCAGGCCCCTGAGGACCGTGTCTAGCTCCACCCCCGTGAAGTGCGGCTCCTGTTCGGAGGACAAAGTGCTACGTGTGTCGACGAATTGTCTGGTTCGGCTCTGGGCCAAGGTCTCGCCCAAGCTGGAGTCCTGCGGATAAAACGTCTCGGACAGCAGTCGAGCCGAGCCCTCAGGGTCGATGAACATGCCATTTAAGTCCCTCAGCAGGTCCTCTTCCCTCGACTTACCGCCGTATCTGAGGACTCGGTAAACACCGTCCCAGACGCTTTCGCCATCCTGCTTGCCACAGAAAGCCTTCCAGCTTTCCGTCTGGGCTTTTGAGATGATCAGTTTGTAGGCCTCCAGCGCGGCAACATATCCGGCAGCGACTGTCGGTCTGCAAGCCGCCGAGGCCACTCTAAGTCGTCGCCTGCATCTCAACGCCTCGGCCCACGCCTCAGAAACTTCCTCGTTCCACAAAAAACATAACCTTTTGTCCTCCGAGCCTTAGGAGGGGGCATTGACACGGCGCGGCTTCAGCCACCGCATTTGTGTGATCGGCAAAAATGTCCTCAAGTCGGTCCAGGTCCTCTCCTGTGAGTTGGTCGACAACGTTCGAACTAAGAGCCTGTTGATCAAAGCTGGCTTGCAGACTACCCGTGAATCGCACCCAGTTTGCCTTCGACGTGTTGAATCTTCGGGTAGTCTGCCTCAACGTTGTCAGCACATCGGCGCCCACAATCTCGAAGGCCATCGCGTTGTGATCGGACAAGGTAATGAGGTCGCACTGAACCCGCCAGCCCCGGATGTAGTTGGCCACCTCTGGACCACTAACTGTTACATCAACGAAGCTGGCGTAGGTTCTGCCAGCTCTGACGATCTCGAAAGTGGGTACGATGCCGGTGTTGAATATTTGGAGATCATGTTGCGCAAAGAAGTCCGACAACAGATCTCCCTTATTGTCGGCATCGGTCCCACCCCACCACGGTGACTTAGAGTTGAAATCACCCCCGATCACAACCCGACCGCCTCCAAGACTGTCCATAGATCTATCCAGTCCCAACAAGACAACATTGAGTCCGTCCGCGTCCCAGCTCGGCTCAACATACACGGAGACAAGCGCCACAGGACCTCCAGCAGTGGCCAGCGTGACCACAGCTATATTCTCGTCGCAAAGGTCCGGCCGACCCCGAGCGGCAATGTCAGGATCCAGGATAACGACTGCCGCCTTTATCCTGTCCGAACCGGGATTTGCCTGCATAGCACGGAACCCGGCGGGAGCACTCAATCTGCCCGTGTTGCCCACGTAGGGTTCCTGCACCAGGGCTATCTGATATCCCGCCGAGTGTGCGGTCTGCAGCATCTCCTGTAGTGCCGCACGAAATCTGCCCAGATCTGCCAGAGGTTAGGTTAGGTTAGGTTAGGTTAGGTTAGGTTTTTTTTTTCCTAATTCCTTCTCCCTTGTGTTTATTTTCAAGGGCCTTAATAATATGTTACTGCAATCATCCTTCCATCCATCACGTGTCGCTTTCAGTGTCCCCGCGGCCTGGTGGACCTCGCTCGACCGCGGTTACACGCTCCTTCCATTAGGATGGGTTGGTTACTTTATTCTTATATAATATACAATATGCTTATTTACAATATTCACCTCCTCTCACTTACTACTTAATTGCTATATCATTACATATTTTGCATATATTATTGTTCTATTTACATTTTTTATTTATTCTTAATTATGTATTCTTATTATTTACTACATTTCATGTTTAGGCTAGATACAATATATTTATTTATTCACATTAATTTTCCTCTTATTTGCTATTTACTATACTATTACATGTTCTGCTGTATTATTTATTTTATTATTCTATTGTTTACATTTACTAATAATTTATTTGTATCTTCTTATTATTTACAACATTTACATATTGTTTGGGCTGTACACATTAAGTTTAGTACACTAGTTTAGAGACAATATTCACTTGGTGTTTTCTATGTTTATATTTATTTGTTTATATTCTACCTGGTACTATGCTCCTTACTAAAGCTCTTTATGATCTGTACTATATCCTTATCGAATGCCTTACTCGAGTTCTTGCTTGCTGTCAGAGCTGACCAATCTTCTTTGTTCAAAGTTTTATCAAACTTGTCCTCCAGCTCTTTCCTCGGCTTTTCGAACCTCGGGCACTCGTTTAGGATATGTTGTATTGTTTCTCCTTGTTTGGGCATGTCACACACATGGGATCTCCCCTTAGTTTGAACCTGTACAAGTAGTTGGCTATACCTCCATGGCCTGTCCAGATCTGGGATCTCCAAAAGTTTGCTGGATATAGCGTGAGTGTTTTGTAAGCATTTATTACATTAGGGAAGAATGTTCTGGTCAGTTATCCTGTTCTACTCTCCTCATATCTGTTTTGCCATGCTGCTAAAGTTCTGCTCCTTATACATTTTTTCGCAAAAGATATCGGGAAGTCCGAGTAGACCGGTGCCGTTTTCAGCTTTTTGGCGGCTTCTTTGGCGAGGGAATCTGCTCTGTTAGGTTAGGTTAGGTTAGGTTAGATTAGGTTAGGTTAGGTTAGGTTAAGTTAGGTTAGGTTAGGATAGGCTACAACATCCGTGATGTCAAACCGTGTTAGTTTCCATAAAAAAAAGTGTCTTCGATTGGTTGTCCCTTAGTCGATCTTTCACCCATGACCCGCGCCGCTGCCTGTATAGCCGGGAGTGTGACAAAATGCCTCCGCCGCCGGCCGGCGCGGCCGTCAAGGAACACAGTTTCATCTTGTCGGACGCAGCCTCCGAGAAATCTGATGTTTTTTCACTTCCAAAGTTTCCCCGAGACTGTGGAGGAACATTTTATTTTTAGGGAACTTTGTGCTTAGGAAATTGCATTGTAGGAGGACTCTATTCTATGACAAGGAGATGAGAAAAACGTCAGTACCAAAATTTTTCCATATGTAGCAAGAGTATGATGAAACACTCAATTACCAGCCTCGGTAGCTCAGCGGTGAGATCGGTCGACTGTCGGTCGTGATCATAAGCACACCTGGGCGCGGTCAGTGCTTGGATGGGTGACCGTTCGAACGTTGGAGACTGACGGTGATTCGGATTCCACGTAAAACTGTTGTTCCCTTCCCTTCTTACCTTACTAGGTGGTAGAGTTTAACCCGCCCGGGCTGGTACCACCGCACTGAATGAAAGGTCGGTCGAAACGGTTATGTAAATAGTTCGTGTTTTCCATCCAGTTCAGTGTAGCCGACATGAAATGAAGGGAAGCACTGACATGGCACCTAGTTCACCCGGTGTTATGGGCTGTTATCACGGATGTTGTAGGTAATGTAGCCAACCGTGTCAGTTTCCTTAAAAAAACATAAAAAAACAAATAAGGTATAGCATATATTTGCTAAGTCGGCAAGCGGGCTACCCCATTGAAGTAACTGGCTACCCCCATGCTAAATTTCAGGTTCCCACATTTCTCAGATGACAAGAGTCATAAGGACCGCTAAGTAAATAAAATATAAGAACTCAGAGCTGCGCGGGTATTTACTTAGCGGTCCCCCGACTCCTTTAAGTAAGTTAACGAACAATATTTATGACTTTTTCAGGGTCGGGGTTTTTTTTAATTTGTCATTTAACTTTTTAGGCAAAGTTTGTGTAAAATCTTTGTAGATTGGTCGTTTTGAACGTTAAATGTACATTTTACGGAAACTGACTCGGTTGGCTACATCACCTACAACATCCGCGATGTCAGCCCATAACACCGGGTGAACTAGGTGCCATGTCGGTGCTTCCCTTCATTTCATGTCATGTATTCTGTGCTCATGCCGTCTTCCCTGTATACGCATAGATACTTAGATACTTACTATTGTTTATGCTCTATTTTCTTCCAACCTTCCTCACAATACCCAGTACATACCTACAATCAAGAAGACAACTTCGAGACAGCTTCAGACGTAGAATCGAAGGCTTCAGATAGATAGAATCGCAGAAACGTCAACCCTCCCCCCTCCCCCCAGGCCCGTCACACTCCTCTCGCCGCCGGCTCACCCCCCCCGGGGGCGTCCTCGGAGGAGTCGGAGGCATCTGTCGATGACAGCAGGAAACGGGGCGGAGAGTAAGCAGCGCACTCGGTATCGGATCGCTGATTCTGGGCATGGCACGTAGCTACCCACATTGTTGCTGGTGAAAAAGTTTGTACCCACCTCACCTAGTGGATAACTTTACTTCAACTTTGGGAGCGGCAATTGATAGATAGATAGAAATACTTTATTGCTCCAAAACATTTTACAGTAACAAACGATAAGTAATTTACAAGTGGTGGATAGCCCAAATGCTTGTTAGCAATTTTTATTACTAAGCCTACGCCATCTGTCTGTCTCTTCGTCCGAGTGCTGTATCTTTTGAACCTATGTAATAGTTGAATTTTTCATAGTCCATGTACCAACAAAATATAAGTAATAAAAAATCAAAAAGTAAAAAATTAAAGGGCTCCCGATAAAATTATAATATTATGTGGAAGAGCCAGCGCCATCTACCGAATGATCATTAAACATTTTAACTACAAATTATGAACCGAAAGGTACGAAAATGGTCACCGATAGATGGCGTGAGGGAGGATACGAAGGAATCAATGTTTTTACTCTATTGTGAAAACACTCCAAAGTAAAACAACAAAATAAAAATCGGCCAATTACGTGGTGGTACGGAACCCTCGGTGCGTGAGTCCGACTCACAAACACCCACACACATCCTCACCCCCCCCCCCCCCACACACCCTCACACACCCGCATACCTGTTTAACCCTTAGACCCCTATGGGGTAATTTTATAATATTCCAAAAAGTTTAAAAAAATTCCACTGTATGTATTTCATACCCAATCTCTATGAAATTTAAGCCATTCTGTAGTTTATGAACAATGCTATCATATTGGAGTGTTAGAGCATGATCTGCACCTAACTTTACACATCATTCGGCCATCAAAGTGACTAAGGACGCACGCGATGTTAGGTTTTCGTAAATTTAATTAATTTAATTTAATTTTACTTCTGTGTGTCATTTTGCCTTTTATTTATAGATTACTTAACACAAAAAAATTATAATCATAGTGTTAAAATAATTATTTTATTCATAAACTACTGCTGGCATATAAAAATCCAACCCATAAACCACTACTGGGATCTATGTCATCCCACCTGAAAAACCTGAAATCTATGAAAATAGAAGACTGAAAAAAATCAAGTACATCTATTTTTATGTCTACAAAAAGTGTCCAAATTTTCATAAAGGTTGCTCTGCTAGTTCCCGAGATCAAATGCAGGGGTCTAAGGGTTAAGTTTTAATTATTTGAAAAAAAAAGGCGAAGTGCGAATCGAACTCGCGCACCGAGGCGAGGGAGGGTTCCGTATCACCATCTCATGGTCATCTTTCACGTTCAAGCATTAAGTTAGTATTAAAACTCCGTTCCGGGCACACTCCTTTAAACAAAAGCGCTCACATGATGAGGAGGGTTGATTCACCAAATTGTAACTTTTGCGCTAAAGTCGAGGATCAATTCCATGTTTTATTGGAGTGTGAACGGAACACTAATTTAAGAAATGCTCTCATCAAAGATTTAAAGACGGATAGATTAAATTTATTTTTGCCCCTTACGGAAAAATGCAGAGTGCTCACTACATTTTTCCAAGCATCTCTAGGCCTCAGAGGCTAGAGATTGTTTAGCAGTTACGATGGGGCTGGCATAGTCGACAGTCGGCTAAAGCCCTATTTTATAAAGTAGAAAAAAAATAAAAATAAAAAAATCTCATGGTCAGCGCTGCTTTATTTTTTTATTTTCTTGTATGGGGACCTCCGTGAATTTTTTAACTTTTTCTTATTTTTATTATTTGTTGTTATAATATAACACATATTCTGTAAAAACTTCAACGGGCTACCTTTTACGGTTCAAGAGATACAGCCCTCGGACAGACGGACAGACAGACGGCGGCGTAGGCTTAGGAATAGGGTCCCGTACGACGGATACGGAACCCTAAAAATTATGTTATCTAAGTATTCGTACTAAACATTTCAAAATTATTTACGTTGTTTGCATTTTCTTTGTACATCTCGATTGAAAGTATAATTTCGTGCAAAATTAAACGCCAGAAATTACCTTTCGAGGTCACGCGAATAGCGTCGAACCATTTACACAATACCAAAGCTCCTCATAAATTAAAATAAATTTTCAGCATTCACCGAAAATTGCAGCCGTTTCATTATGAAGCCGAAACGATTACCAGTTCTGCTGAAACAAAAGTAGAGTAAGGCTGAGCCATTTATTTAGGCGGCAGGCATTGTTGATGGAATTAACGGGATATATTTTTCATTAGCTTCGCGCACGTGAAATTCGAATAGGAAAAAGTAAGTCGCATTAGTTAGAGTTCATAAGATATCAGAGCTCATAGATGACAACAAATTATGCACAATTTTTGGTAAAACTACAGGCATTCTGGTTTTATTTGGGATAGTCTAGGGCAGGGGTCGGCAACGTTTTACTATAGGAGGGCCATAATTATTACCAGAGGATCAGTGCGGGCCGCATCTCCTCTTCCTAAGTACATACAATTTTAAAATAAGAAAAACTATTTAAAAAAATATAAAAACCGCCTTCAAAAATGTATGAAATAAAAAAAAACAACCCTAGAGTTGAAGGCGGTGCTAAAGAAGGCTACACAAATCACAAAGGATATCATCCACTCATGTTTTCTTTCATGCATCATTTTTGCTTGCTTTAGCACCGCCTTCAACTCTAGGGTTCGATTTTTTCTTATTTCATACATTTTTGAAGGCGTTTTTATATTTTTTTAATAATTTTTTATTTCACAATTTTTTTTAGTAATTTTTTTGCTATTAATGTACTCGGCGGAATCGCCGCTCGCTGTCCAATCCGATCTTGACCAAATTGAAATGGAACCACACGGGAAGCACAAGCTTTCAAATAAAAAAAGAATCATCAAAATCGGTTCACCCAGTCGAAAGTTCTCAGGTAGGTAACAAACATAAAAAAAAATACAGTCGAATTGAGAACCTCCTCCTTTTTTGAAGTCGGTTAATAAAACGCATTGGTGCATTTTTAACCCCCGACGAAAAAAACGGAGGGGTGTTATAAGTTTGACGTGTGTGTGTGTGTGTGTGTGTGTGTGTGTGTGTGTCTGTCTGTGGCATCGTAGCTCCCAAACGGATGGACCGATTTGGATGCGGTTTTTTTTATTAGAAAGCTTGTTTAATCGGGATGGTTCTTAGCTATGTTGGTAATCAAGTAATCAAGTAATTAAGTAATAAAACAATTAATTATCTTAAAAAGTGGACGGATTTTCATGCGGTTTTTTTAAAAAAGCTTGAAATAAAAGTTAAATTACAAATTTAAAAAACCCCCGACCCTTAAAAAGTCAAAAATAATTTCCGTTTACTTACTTAAAGGAGTCGGGGGACCGCTAAGTAAATAAAATATAAAAACTCAGAGCTGCGCGGGAATTTACTTAGCGGTCTCCCGACTCCTTTAAGTAAGTAAACGGAAATTATTTTTGACTTTTTAAGGGTCGGGGGTTTTTTAAATTTGTAATTTAATTAATCATATTTATTTGAATTCAAGTTATATATTTGGCCTGTATAATAGCCGTTGTATAATAGCAGTTGACCTGTATAATAGCCGGACGCCGGGCGATATCGTCCGCTCGTGCACTGAAATCATTCGAAACCTGCATGCATACCTACTGTCTCGCTCGCACAACTACTCTTTCAGTCACACAGACACTACTCGCATCAGCCACAGCAGCACACAGCACACAACAAAGGCGCTCGGAGGATGCTTTGCTTAGGTATATAAAGTTTAATAATATAATTATGAATGTATAAAATCAGGTCATTTACTACTATATAACTACTACTGTATAAATAATAGACGGCGACAAAACTGCTTTTGCGGATAAGCCTTGTAGGCTTCGCAGAACATAAAATTGTAAAATATAGAAGTATGTATAAATAAATAAATAAATAAAAAAAAAAAAATTTCAATGAAATATTACTATAACAAAATGTCAAAATCTTAATATGCGATTTTTGCGGCTGCATTTCACTTGCAAGTTTTGGAATATCTGCTTGCATCTTAGACGTAGAAACGCGCAGTATCGCATCTAAATGTGCATCAGTTAATCGGGAACAATTCTTATTTTTTGTTTTTGTAAGCGCGTTGGCGTTCGTAAATGTCACAGATTTCAGTTTAGACGCGAAATAAAAAAAAAACATGTTTAATCTTAATTTAATTTTAGGGCTTTAGCCGTATTCGGATATGTCAGCACCATGGTGACGTTTAAAATATTTAATTCCGAATGATAACACCTTTATTTACAAAAAAATCGGAGTTTTCCCAGTGGTCAGACTGATGGTCAGACTAGTCTGGCCAACGGGAATTTTTTTTCCCGTTGGTTAGATTCGCGGGCCGCAAGGAGGACGCTCGCGGGCCGCATGCGGCCCGCGGGCCGCGGGTTGCCGACCGCTGGTCTAGGGGATAGTTATCAATAGCAGAGTTATTTAGGCTGCCAATATAAAAATATGAACAATTATATTTGCAAATTTTTAGTCGTAGTACCTGAAATGTTGTACGAGATGTCAATTTTAAACGTTTTTAAAAAAATGCTCATATCATAATAAAGAAAATGACTTCGATTTTTTTTTTCTTATTTTTCCCTGGGTCATCATAAACTGGCCTAATCCCTGGTTTCCGCTTGACGTTGAGTTTTGGGACACGTTATACACTTCTCATCAATACAGTACACGTATAAGTTTATTCAACGACGAATCCCGTGGTGATAAGAAAATCTGATCGAACTGGGACTGGCAGTATACATAAGTAAGGGTAAACTAAATATACCTAATACCTGTTTACAGAAATGTTTACTAATTATCAGCCGCGGTAGCTCAGTGGTGCGGTCGGTCGACTGTTGTTAAGCAACCCCGAGCGCGGTTAGTACTTAGTTGGAGGCTGACCGTGGTTTGGATTCCACGTAAAACTGTAGGTCCCTTCCCTTCTTACCTTACTAGGTGGTAGGGTTTATCTCGCCCGGGTTGATACCACCGCACTGAATAAAAGGCCGGTTGAAACGGCTCTGTAATTAGTTCGCGTTTTCCATCCTGTTCAGTATAGCCGGCACGACCGAAGGGAAGCACTGACGTGGCACCTAATTCACCAAGGTGTTAGTGGATATCACGGATGTTGTAGGTGATGTAGCCAACCGTGTCAGTTTACGAACATAATATACATCGATTTTAGATCACAAAAGTTACGAGGACAGGAAGTGATTCTGTGCTGAGAGTTCCTACAGCGCCAAAACCTTAACTGCAAGACACGCGGTTCTCGGAATGGCGCATTCTTGGCAGCAATCCGGGCGAGACCTAACCTTAGAAATATTTAAATGCTTGTGTGATGTTTGCAAAATGCTTACACGAGTGCGTTGAGTGCCAACCAGTTCTACAATGAGATTCATAAATTAATTTCGCAAGAAAGAATAGAATAGGAAGTCGTTATTGCACATCTACTTATATACTACTAGCTACTATCTTTTTTCCGCGGCTTAGCTCGCGGTAGACTCGTTTTTTTATGTAATCCGCTGAGTGGCAGAGGCCAAAGCACATGCTCCGACCAGCCAGTATCACCTCCGAGAAGGTAGGTACCATACGGGAGACTTTCCTGGATTGCTGGCTATGCTGGACTAGAGGAGAACACAGCCGAGGCTGCTATGCGGCCATCTTACATCCAGTACGGTGGTACCAAGCCAGTCGGCTACAATTTGAGCCTACCACCTAGTAAGGAGCAAGGGAAGGGACCTACAGTTTTACATCGGTTCCGAACGGTGAAGCAGCAGGTGCAGCACAAGTCACAACCCACACAAGCGCGCTTATCAGTACACGCCACTACTACAAACAGAGCCAAACGGACTTCGTGAGATAGAACATCTTCCCATCTCCATCCCTCCCATCTTACCATAATTCGTTTAAGCCGAAACAATATAATAAATTTAAATTCGATTTAATTAACTGTATAAGCTACTTAGATCTGTATTCGTTATTTCCTTTTCAAATTAAGTTTAATACGTTAACAGGGGTCTCCAAACTAATTTTACAGGCGGGCCACATTGACTTATAAAAAATATTGGCGCGCCAGAATCAAACGTAACTAATTTTTTTTTCTATGTAATATTTTTTATAAATTGTAAACTGAAAATGTGTAGGTACTTTCCTTGAATAATGTTTAATATAATAATGAGAAAAATAAAACAATTTTGTAAAAAAATTAATGTTTTTTAATGAGACACATGCAGTTGTTGATCAACAAGTTGATTTTTGAAGTACCTATTAATGTTCATTAATAGGTACTTCGCCTTGTGCGGCGGCGGCGCTGCACCGCTATCCGACCGACCGAATAGCACCGGTGCGCCTCCTGAAAGACTTCCTGGCTACTTCCTGGCTCCTTTAGCTCCTTTCGGCAGACTTCGGCTCGAAGGAAAGTCTGGTATGAGTGATGTTTTGGTGGTTTAAAAAAAATAACCGGGGTTAATATAAAGAAGATGCGTCGCTAATCTTCTCTATAGTAATCCTAACCTAATGTTGAGGCGGTGCATGTCGTTTTTGTTACGTTTCGTTTCGAGCCGAGTGTTCACGAAAGGAGCCAAAGGAGCCAGGAAGGAGCCGAAATGTCTTTCAGGTGTCGAACGCCGAATAGCACTGGTGCCATTGGTGCTATGTTTACTCTAGTTAAGAGACTCTACCTAGAGTCTAGGTAAGCAGCTCGCCCATGCATAATTTAGGATGAATTAATTTAGGATGAAAATAAATGTTTAGTCCGCAAACGTGGCCCGCGCCGGATAAAGTGGCGACGCGGGGCGTGTCCGGTCCGCGGGCCGTAGTTTGGAGACCCCAGCGTTAAAATAATCAAATATCTCTGCGAATTTTCATTAATCTGACTGAGTGCAGACAATCCCGCGAGAGCTTAAATCCTGTTTGCAAAACAGCCCGCAATCCCACAGATTGAATTTCATTTTTATCCCCGGACGTCAAACGCTAAGTCAATGAAGTCCGTTGAAAAGTTGAGCCTCGGCATTTTCGCGCTCTGCCGCAGATATTACCCAGGTAGGGTTACCATGTGTTCTATTTTTGACAGGATGTTAGGTAGGTATTTAGTTTGTCTTGAGAGCGAGTCGAACGAGTTTTGATTATGAACACAACATAATGGCAAGATTTGTGTTTTTTTTTATGGAAACTGACACGATCGGCAACAACATCCGTGATAGCCCATAACACCTTGGTGAACTAGGTGCCACGTCAGTGCTTCCCTTCGGTCGTGCCGGCTATACTGAATTGGACGGAAAACGCGAACTAATTACATATCCGTTTTACATTCCGGGCGGGTAAAATCCTTCCACCTAGTAAGGTATTAAGAAGGGAAGCGACATACAGTTTTACTTGGAAACCGCACCACGGTCAGCCTCCTACGGTCGAGCGGTCACCCATCCAACTACCGACTGCGCCCAGGTGTGCTTATGATCACGACCGACAGTCGACCGACCGAACCACTGAGCTACCGAAGCTGACACTCTGGTTTCTGGTTACTCAGATTTTACATTTTAAATGTTTACTTGTAATGAGATTGTTTTGTTATTCAAAGTATGTTTGAAATAATTTGATCTTGTAAAATTTATTACCAATAGGTTTTTATGTAAATTAACATGAGTGGCTGTGCTGTAGGACCAATGGTGCAGTCGACAGTGCCGCAATCACCTGTGGCCGCAAAATCACGTTCAGTGAGACGCCATGCCAAAAGATTTGCTGTCTGTTGCTAGACTAGCGTTGCTAGCTAGGCTAGACAGTAGCTTTTTAATACGACGACGCTTGAAGACACCCAGGTTAAAGGATTCGGGAAACTCTCGCCGGAAGACAGTTCCACAACCTATCGATGCGATTTTGAGAACAGATAATTTCGGAAAAGCCCAATGACAACGGCAAAAGGGTAAATTGTTTCTTCATGATTTGCAATATCACTTTTTATAACTATTATTTTTTATTCTGTGTTAATTTAATTTTTTTTATAATAAGCTGTTTATAATAAGATGTTTTAAGCATCATCCCAGCTTTTCGAAATTGGACACGGTAACCCTACCCTCACACGCCCGTTGTCATACTGAATAAACAATGCAGGGACTTCAATTCCGACGCCTCCTGTCCACGTGTCAATACCCACACCCGGGCCCGGACACAGGGGAGCGCCCGCGGATACAGCTTCTTGAATTATTTATAAACAAACCGAGCAGATTTTCTGCGTTGACATATGTCATCATGTTGACATATGACAGGGTGATTGAATTTACGTGCAAATTTTAAATGAATATTTATTAAGAGACGTAATACGTCAAATATAAACAGGTTTGTATGTTGCAAATATGACGAGAGATTCCTTGACATTTCGGTAAAATTTAAAATTTTACTTTGAAAATCAGCTAACAAGTTTTAAAACTCTTGATTTCATAGAGGTCTAAAACATTTGGAAATATAAAAGAAAAACCACACTTGGAAATACACATTAGAGTTATTAGGTACTCTATGAAAACTGATAATCGCTGTGGCGTAGTTGAATTTTTTTTTACATATCTGCTACGTTTTAGTTTCTTTTTCTTTCGTCGAAACGGTAATTAAGATAACCACTCTTCATCATAATTTCTACAGTGTATTTTGATTAGGTACCTATGTTTGAATAATATAAAGGTCCATGACAAATGTCATCAGAACAATACGAACGAGCCTCACAGGGTACTGTTGATGCGATGACAAGAGAATGTTTAAGAAATGTTGACTCTCTCCTTCTAATTTTATTGGACATGTGCGAACGCTGTGTGACAATGCTAGAAATTTAAATTATATTTGCAACCTTAGATCGCATGCATGTGTGATTTTAGACGCTTTATATAAATGTAATAATGATAGTTTTGCGTTTAAAATTTGTGATATATATTAGTGATTTAAAATATCAACATTTTGTAAATTTTCTTTTCTGTCGCTTAAAGTCAACAGTCAACTTCTAAATATTTAAAATTTTAGTTGTTTTTTATTTTATCATACATCCGTACCTACATACCACGACAATCGGGGTAAGCTGAGCAATTAATGCTGTGCTGCAAGAACTCAAGTAAATTACAACAATCACCGACCACTGTATTTAGCAAAGATTAGGACACGATTTTATCATTTCAAAAATTCAATTTAAAACTTTCGATCTTAGAAGAAGTTGTGCAACCGGTCTAAATATCCGTTCTTATGGCGATAACTCACACCAAAAATATTGGCACTTAAAATGTCGAGGGTGAGTAGTGCCAACGCATCTTGTGCCGTCTCTACGCAGATTCGCTGCGCTGTACGTGCTGTTGTGGGATGCTGTGGGATGCTGTGGGACGCCGCGCCGCCGCCGGCCGTGGCGAGCCATCTGGCGTGTCCTAACAATGCGGGAAGCTTGTATAATTAGCTGTAACTCGCTTTAAAAGTGAAAATGCACGATGTTTTAAACATAGATACATACATACCACACGCTGTATCCCGACAATCGGGGTGACCAGAGTAATCGGTGTTGTGCTGCAAGGACTCTTGTAAACTACAGCACAACACCGACCATCACGGTTAGCAAAGTATTCGGACAAGGACTACCAAGCAGCAAGTAAGGCACGAAGACCCACCTGCTGCATGGCTCGGCGGAAGGACCGTTCCAAGGTGAGATCACCTTCCTTACCCCTTAGTCGCCTTTTACGACATGCACGGGGAGAGAGTCAGTGGGGCTATTATTTTTAAGTATCGCCCCCACGAGTAATATAAAGATTGTTTGTGATTGCATTTTTATGTTTACCTTCCTGTCGCAATTAGGTACGCGGCACGTAACTTGGCCGCTGTGCGAGCGGGACAGCGTTATACCAACGATCGCATGTGTATAACGTCGTCCCTCTCGCACAGAGGCCAAGTTACGTGCCGCGCGCGATACGTGCCAGTGAACTGAAGGGGAGACACTAACTATTTTTATTTTCATAGTTGTTTAAACGGATTTCAATTAAATTCACACAATTGCTGCTTGATAGTTACATATCTTGTCCCAATACATTGCTAAACGCGGTGGTCGGTGTTGTGCTGTAATTTACAAGAGTACTTACTTGCAGCACAACACAGATTACTCTGCTTTTTTAATTTTTTATAATTTTTTTATGTAATCCGGTATGGGTGGTTGATTCGGAGTGGCCAAAGCACATGCTCTGACCAGCCAATATCACCTCCGAGAAGGTAGGTGCCATACCGGAGACTTCGCTGGATTGCTGGCTATAATAGACTAGAGGAGAACACAGACGGGGCTGCTATGCGGCCATCTTACATCCAGTGCGGTGGTACTAACCCAGTCGGCTACAATTTGAGCCTACCACCTAGTAACGGGCTAGGGAAGGGACCTACAAATTTTACACCGGCTCCGAACGGTGAAGCAGCGGGTGTAGGTATGCACGTAATTTTTTTTGTCAGAAAAAAACTCATTGGTACACGCCGACCGGATTCGAAACTCGGACCTCTCGCATGAGAAGCCGATGCCCAAACCACTCGTCCACCCGCCGCTTATAAGCTTGCTAATCTGCTTGCCCCGGTTGTCGGGATACAGGATGTGGTATGTGTGTGTGTTTGCAGTAATTTTTTCTGTGTAAACAGGGCTTCAACATTAATAGGCTGGCCGCCACTTCGAAACTCAATTCAAACTCGCCATCGACCCCATGAGGGCAATCGTGGATGCAGAAAGCTATGACATAACGCATCCCAAACGGCGACTACACCTATGTAATATCAGGTCGAATCAACCCGGGATGCGCGCGCCGCCCCGCCACGAACCACCAGAGCGCCTCCTCACTCCGCCGGCAGTCTTCGGCCGGGCCGCTCGCATCGCGCACCTGTACCCCATTTTCTGTCTCTTTCCATCTTAAACAACACTGCTGAGACGCCCGGCCCGCATTCACGCGACGCATGCACATGCAACTGTACTTAACAGCATCTTTCTTCACTAAAACCGCAAGTTTTAAATCTATCAATTGGCGAATCAAAGTTTTTCCAGTGTCGATTAGTGCCGAGGTTTGTAAATATTGAAATGTTGAGTATTGGCAACGCCCGGCCCCTTGGTATGTACATATATTTACAAAGGTAGAGAGATTCGTTAATCATTTAGACTACCCACGCCTTTCATTGACTTGTGTTGTCATTTTTTTCCCGTAGAAAACATCGTTTTTATTTCAAAAGTCATTCATCAAAAGTTTGCGTGTTTGTCATCCATCAAAGGAGCCGAAGAATAAATTCCTACCTCGTAGGAATGTCAAGAAGAGAGTTCACCTGTATACAGCTGTCAATCTAGATGTTATGTAGTTTGTAGGTGAATCTTATGTTTATAAAAAACACGTCGACTCGTTAACTTAAGTTCTTATTTTTTTTATAATTTGAAATGCGAAATGAATTCGTCGCATCGCATTGTATTACAAGCTGTTGAAATTATTATTTTTGTGATAAAGTGGTGTAAGGTCTTCGTAAATACCAAATTAAAAATTCCAAATTCCAAAATTTTGTAGGTAAGTATACATTCGCTTGCAGAGATTATTTAAGTTGACCGCCACTCCAAATCTTTTTTCTCCAGCGAATAGGGCTGGAGATTCAAAGGGGCAACGAGGCTAGTGTTTTGGGTACGGCGGGGGAGTCGGCGGAGATGGATATTTTTTTTTATTTAAGTAATACTTATTAATTTTAATTTTATTTATTGTTGTATTTTCTTTTATTGGTGTAGAATATGAATGTATGCACCTATGTCCATATAATAAAAAATTTATAACGAAATAAAAAGTTGTTACGAAGCAAATTTTTTTTAATTTTTTTTTTATGTAATCCGGTATGGGTGGCTGAGTCCGAGGGGCCAAAGCACATGCTCTGACCAGCCAATGTCACCTCCGAGAAGGTAGATGCCATACCGGAGACTTCCCTAGATTGTTGGCTATACTGGACTAGAGGAGAACACAACCGAGGTTGCTATGCGGCCATCTTACATCCAGTACGGTGGTACCAACCCAGTCGGCTACAATTTGAGCCTGCCACCTAGTAAGGGGCAAGAGAAGGGACCTACAGTTTTACACCGGTTCCGAACGGTGAAGCAGCAGGTGTAGGTATGCACGTAAATTGTTTCGTCAGAAAAAACTCATTGGTACACGCCGACCGGATTCGAACCTCGGACCTCTCGCATGAGAAGCCGATGCTCAAACCACTCGGCCACCCGCCGCTTGTCTCGGCCACCCGCCGCTTAACTCGGCCACCCGCCGCTTGACTCGGCCACCCGCCGCTTGTTACGAAGCAAATACTTAAAATTGAATTTAAAACTAAACATATGTAATATAATGTAAATCAAATGTATGTGCTAGCTAGACGTATGATTGGTCAAGCTAATTTGTAAATTATGTAGAAGGTTAGTAACAATTTAATTTTCTGAAGTCCAGGTTATTATTAGAAAAGGTTTAGTAAAGAAAAAAGGGGAAGAGTAGACACAGAAAAGAAAACCACATTTGACAAATAAAAAAAAAAAAAGTAAAAATTAAAAATGTATTTATTTCTGAAAAATACGGCCGTCAAAATTTTTTGCCTCCGAAAATAGCCACTACTACAGCCGTAGCGTCGGAGACACAGTAATTCCACAAATATAATATAGCTTGCGGGCCTTAACTATAGGTAACAAAACATAGTAACAACAACTATATTGGTAACAAAGATAGGTAATAACAACTGTATAGGTAATAAAATGTCCCGAGTGCACCACTGGCAGGCCTCGCGCACTCTATGTACTTGCGCGCGCTAACTACCTACCGCCCGACGGGCCGCCGGCGGTCTATTTCAGCGAAAATTCGTCAGCCGCGCGAAGTATACATAGACGCTCGCCCACGCAATTGCGCGCAGCTGCAAAGCAATAACCACTTTACACTCGATCGTTAAGGTACATTTTTGCACGCAGCGATTGGCGACGTGAAGCAGTAGGCTTTTAAAGCCCGAAGGTAGGAACATTTTCTATGAAGTGATTTATCTGTTACGAAGTAACTATTAAGTAATCTGTGCCACTGGGCTTTCGCCTGTGTCGATGCACTCAGGTTTATCGAAAACTAGCTACCGTACTAATTTTTTTGTAAATAGGGTAAAAAAAAACGAGCAAGGAAAAAAAAACCTCATACATACATAGCGTCACGCCTGTTTCCCGGTGGGGTAGGCAGAAACAACGGATCTCCACGTGCCACGATCCTGACACACCTCTGCCGCCTCTTCCACTCCCAAAATGTTCTTCATGCATGCTCGTCGGTTACGGGTACTACACCTAAAAAAAAAACCTTTTGATAAAAAGTTGATAAATGACACATTTTGCAACATCACCATAAGAAATAGCTGTCGTATTCATGTAACTAACTAAATCCTTACCTTTGAGTTAATCGCAATATACATTATGTTAAATAATTATTGTAGTTGGTATGGTACTATTTTATATTTAACCGAAAACGGATTATTTCTGAAATTGAAAAAAAAATTGAAACATAACTTTTCTTAATGCAAAAAAAAGGCTCAGAAAAAATATTGGTTGTCTGTAAAGGCGGTTTACGGACGATAGTTTTACGTGATGACGTGGAATAATCGTAGTACATAGAGCAAAGATCAGTAATTCTATTTCCAGTAGAAAGATTAATCATCTTGTGACTGGCCATCAATAAACTTCTGTTGTCTGATCTTGACAGTTTGGCTTCTTAAGACGTTTCCATGGTAACTTTGACTATACCGATTGTGCCTCTCTATCGCTTGTTACGCGCTCTCGCTTGCACACACAGGTTCAAATGGAACGTGACACTTTTTCGTGCGTGCAGCCGGTGTTCATCAATTTATAAGACGTGACGTCATCACGTCAAAAACATATTTAACTTAACATTAATTAATGCAACATCTTGTATATTTATATATACTTTATAATAATATTGTATATTTAAACGAATTCCAAATATATTCATAAATAATGAAAATATATTATGCGTTTCTTACGTTTTACATAATATGAATGATAAGTTCACAGCATCTAATCTTTTCATGATTTAGATAGCGCGTGAGATACGAGTAACTGAGACATAAAATAAGAAATTCCCGTCGTGTCGCGATCGTGTAGAAAGACATCCGAAGCGAAGACTTGATGACGTGAGCCGGCACGCCCGTTTTTCACCGAACACACAATTTTATTCTGACATCATCCTGAAAGTGTACGGGAAGAAATGAAAACAAATATTGAAGTCACTCTGTTTAAGACGAGACGGAAGTTAACTTCCTCCATACAAAATCGTCTTTCGGGATTTATGTTTTAACATTGAAAATATTTTTTCGATCGCTTCAGTATAGCCCCCCCATTTTCGCTGAGAGTGTGAAATCGTCCTGGTGTCGCGAGTTTTGGGGCTACGCGAGTGGTTGAGGGCTCAAAAGACGCGTATCGGCTAGGGCTACAAGATGGTGAAAACGTAAAAAAATTAATACCGAATTACATAAAAAAAAGCCAGGCAGCGTGTATGCGTCCAATGCTGGACATACGCCTCTCCAATTTTCCGTCCAATATCAACTACTGACTATTATGGAGGGCAGAAGTGGCAATATCTTACCCCCCCCCCCTCCCCCCCTTGCCTCACTTCTACGACCCAACATTGATCCGCATTTGTCTCTGATCCGTTAATTAACCAACATTAATTTCGAACTGTAGAGCCACGCTGACTGATGGACGCTATTTATCCATTGTCTGGCTAGCGCCTGGCCTGTGAGGACCTTCGATACAGGCCTTCGAAGTTCATCGCAAGTTTGAATTTCGAACTATCACCGGCCTACTCTAACCAGTGGGAAAGTTCTCGGTCTGTCTTGTTCGCGCAAACTCTTCAAAATACGGTAAGCTTTAGTTGACGATTTGTTGAAGTCTGTTTTAAACTGCTTTAAAACAGACTTCAAAATATAAATAAACCTGTTTTGCTTTTATTAAGTTTCAACTGTCCCTGTGTCTGTGGGTTATCAAATCTTACAAGTTAAATTTGACCCACTTCCCGGTGTTTGATTGAGCTGAAATTTTGCATACATATGTTAATTGGATGACAATGCAATATAATTTTACATAGGTGGTCTTTTATTTGAAAACTGTAAAAAAATTAGAAAATTACTTGTTTCCATTCGGAATAAATTTATTTTTAAGTTTTCAGTAAATTTTTATCAATACAAAAGCTTGTTTAAAAACAATTTTTAC
Organism: Nematopogon swammerdamellus; assembly: GCA_946902875.1. Classification (NCBI taxonomy): domain Eukaryota; kingdom Metazoa; phylum Arthropoda; class Insecta; order Lepidoptera; family Adelidae; genus Nematopogon; species Nematopogon swammerdamellus. The sequence goes on from OX336347.1 coordinate 18,853,607, forward strand.
GTTCATTTTTTATATTTTCTAATGCGTTGAAACTTTATTTTGGCTAATGTATGGATCTAGCTTTCAATTTATTAACTTCAACTGACCGTACTTACATTGTTTTTTTTCATCTATAAACATCTACAAATGAATCCTAATTACTTTTGGGGCTTGACACGAAACGTGAGTTGCGGCACTCATACATTTTTGTTTATATAAGTATATTTCTGTCATATTTTTCAACGAAATTTTGCAAGTTGCAGTTGCCCCCGTAATATTTTTAACTGACATAAGGGGGTTATTTATTATATATGTGAAACTAAACAACTTCTGTGGCGAATATTTTTTTTTGAAACTAAAAGATATATTTTTTCCATACAAATTTTAAATACCTATTCTCAAAATGTAAGGAGAAAAAAAATTTTTTTTCTTCAAATTAAAAAGTCGTAGAACAGAAGTTGTTCTATTTCACGTACAGAATCACCCCCTTTCGGGTTTTACGGTTGGGGTTGCAACACCGTGTATAAATTCTATAAACGCACAAGGTTGACCTGCGGCCAGAGGTGATGGCATGTTGGTGCCCTGCTATCGTAGCAATAATCATCACGGAACGAACTATGCACGGATAACTTTTAACACAACTTTAGATTATTATTTAGCGTCACAAGTCACGTGAGCGAGCGTATGTTTGTAGACGACAGAGTTGTGGGTAACGATCGTCGATGATGCTAGATTGCAATATTTGAATTTGGAACATTGTCGTTAGAGTCCACGACGACGAGACAAAATGGCGTTTTTTTTGACAAACCATTTATTTATGTTTTCAAAATGTAAGGTTATAATATTATTGAATCATGTTTTTAATGGAATCGACTTAAAATGCGATAAAAAACTATTTTCCAATCAAATAACAACAACGGTTGGTTTAAACATACGGCCTAAAATACGAGTATCATTTAGATTCCAAGGCAAACACTTCTCCAGTAAGCTTCAATAATATGTTCAACGGTCCATCGATCAACCAAAACACTAATTTAATTATTAAAAACTAATTTAATTTTTAATTATTAAAGTTTATTATCTCAAAGAACGTGTAAACATTCGCTTGCAGAGATTATTATAACTTATTACAAAGGAAAATCTTAAAATTAAAATTTAAAACTAAACATATCGTATGATTGGTAAAGCTAATTAATAAAACAAATAATATTCAGTGAACAGACGGACAGATCAACAGACAGATAGACAGGTACACACACAGATTTGCTATAGCGGCGTTAAAACTGGTATACAGACAATGAGACAGATCGTCTTGTATTCACTCAGTCAATGGCCAATGGGCGATTATTCCGCTCAAGCATTCTGCGTCTCATTCTTTCAAAATAGAGAGCGGGCTAACTTTTCCTTCTCTAATTCTCGTGTTGCATTTTTATACTGTTGTCTTTCTTTACTAGACATGGCAAAATCAAATCTTAATAGTAATGGTGTATAAATAAAAGTGGTTTTAGCAATATTTACCACGGGGTTGTGTAATATTTTAGTCTTTTGGTTGATCAATGTAACCGGTCAGGCTGGGTCTACAATCTACATTATAATGTGCAAAATGTTGACTTTTGGTTTATAATTTGTTTTTAAATAAATTTAGGACAATGTTGGTACAATATTATAAGTAAAATGAAAATAACATCTCCGCATTCTAGTCAATACACTACATACAGTAAAATTTAAGAGCGTTATTCGTGTTAATTTTGAATGTAGAAAGTGAGGTGGGATGCTTCCACATTTAGATTCCGAGAGAGAAACGGAATAGTGATATGAATAGTGGAGTGTAAGATATAATTAGACTTAGAGAAAATAGTACGGTGCATTCTGCCAATGAATTCATTTTAAGTTGTTTCACCTTTTACGACAGATTGTAACAAGTTAGAGAGTACATTTTAGGACAAATTGTGACAATTTAGCGTTCATTTTAGGACAAATTGCGACAAGTTCGAGTGCATTTTAGGACAAATTGCGACAAGTTCGAGTGCATTTTAGGATAAATTGTGACAAGTTAGAGTGAAGTTTTACTGCCATCTGAATGATCAATAAACAATAAACAATAATTATTGCATATTACGGTTGTGACACTAAAATTGTAGTCGGTACTTAAATTTATTTTAGATACTCGTACATAGATAGATAAAAAAAACTTATTGCTCCAAACATAATATTTTACAGAAACAAAAACCATAAAATATTTACATAAGGTGCAAAGGGGGACTTATGACTTAAAGATGTTTCTTCCAAACAACCTTATAAATAGTAATTTATACGTATAATTAACTAGTATGTACTTATATGTAGTGTATATTATAGTATATTATAGTTATTTTCCTTATATTATATTTTACATTCCCACACTCAAGTCTTTTGCTACTACCTACTTATATCTCGCAACATACGACTCTCAAACATCCAAAGGTTGACTGGGAGAAATCCCTGTAAGGGATAAGTCCGCCTTTGCCCTCATGTAAATTTCTTATTGTGTGTTTATGTTAAATGTTTTTTGGAGCAATAAAGTATTTCTATCTATCTATCTAACCTTTTTATCTTTGAGAGTAGATTAATACAGTGAAATGTAACTAGATAGTAGTACTAGCAAAAGACCTGAGTCTTAGGAATTAATAGTTTTAAATATTTCTAGTTACTCCAAGCTCTTTGTTTACACCAGTTACAGCTGCTGCGTCGTAGAGGGTCTACGATATCGCGCGATCAAAGTCACGCACAACACAAGCAGCGTGTTGGTTCGTAGAGCTGCTACGCCGTAGCGGCGGAGGCGAGTGCTTGACCGCCCGCGGATTGGAGGCATTCGTATAAAGTTTGTGATATTATTATATGGAGGTAGATTTCATGTATTGTATGCTACTATGTAGGTTATACCTACATATTCATACATATTACTGTAAACTATGTAGAAACTAGTAGATTTTGAGAGGGTAAATTAATTTATTCTATAAAGCGTAATTTTAGAAAATTATGTGCTTAGACAAAAAGAACGTAAAAAAATATTCAAATCAATCAATATAATGAATACTAATAATAGATCTATAAAGGATGGTCATGGAACAAGTTACTTTGTTTTATGAGATATGCGTTTTATGTATGATACTAAAACTAAATTGACGATTTTTTAGACATCTTGTCTGTATGTACGAGTATGTATGTATGTACCTCCATAACTCTTAAACCGATCAACCGAACTCGATGAAACTTAGCACATAGCACATTTAGCTATACGAGACAAATGATAGGCTCGTGTTAATTTTGAAATTAAATTCATAATTTTGAAACTAATTCTAATAAACTAATTCGGTTTCGGTTACGCTAAAATCGTGCTCTCATGCAAACCGAATTGTTCCGCCCGCCGTAATAAAGGTACGGTAGCGGGCTTACTTACTTTCTTCTTTTTAAATACGAATTTAACGCTAGCGAAGCCGCGGGAAAAAGCTAGTAGTATCTAAATTGAAGTTCGACGTCGCTCGCAACCGACGACGACGTCCCCTCTGCAGCGAAAGCAAAACATTCTAATATATTCATGCTTGTGTAGGTCATGGTCTGTCTGTTGTCCACTCGCTGTGAGGCATCGTGTGTCCGGGACGGACGGCACAATATAAAGAGGTTATCTGTGTAGGCTGATTCAGCTGTGATTTAATATTTAGGTAGTTGGTGTTGCGCTGTAATTTACCAGAGTACTTGCAGCAAAACACCGATTACTCTGCTTACCCTGACTGTCGGGATTCAGCGTGTGGTATGTAATAATTATATTGCTATATTATGATAACCTAAAACCTTTCGTAGATCAAACTTGAGGAATTATTATCCCGGAATTTTTATCATATTTTAACACTTAAAAAATGATGCTTTAAGTTTAAAGCGCATAAGTTTACGAAATAGCTTTCAGCGCAACTCAACTTATTCTTCCAGGAAAACGTCGAGCGCTCAGTAGGAAAAGCGCAAAAAGTTGCTTCATTCACGAACTTAATGTTGCTTCCGAGTCAATTCAGCGGATGCAGCGCTTCAGAGCGTAGTATCATTATACAGGGTGTAACAGGATAGGTTTTCGAAACTTCAGGGTTCGAAAGGGGCCCATATTTGAAAACGTAAAGCTCTGTTACTTTTTCCCAGATTCGATCATTTTACAGTACTTTTTGGTGAAAATATATTCTTCAAGATTTGGTGGATGGTTAACGTCCGCCTTTATTAAATAAAAAATAAATTCTAACTCATGAATAAAAATGGGTAGGTTGCATATATAACTAGTACAATTGAACTGCGTGTAGGTAAATTCCAAACACTGAAAGTTCAATGAGCTCAAAAGAAAAAGAGGACTGAATTGGTTCACTACACTCTCCAGTCTCACTGTCCATCGAGTTTTTATTACAATTTCCAACTTCTGTATGACCAAAAAAAAAAAAACAACGGAATTTCGATTTGAGTGATAAGGATTTTTTTCTTCTAATAATGAGTACTTTCTAGTCCTGAAGTTTCTCAAACCTATCCTGATACACCCGTTTATTTAACCAAGTTATAGCTGCTATTTCGGACGTTATATCTATAAAAGTATCATTTGTCAGCCTCGGTAGCTCAGTGGTGCGTTCGGTCGACTGTCGTTCGTAATCATAAGCATTAAGCACATCGGGCGCGGTCAGTATTTGGATAGGTGACCGTCGGAGACTGAGTGTGGTTCGGATTTTACGTAAAACTGTGGGTAAAGGACCTACAGACCCTTCTCACCTTTCTAAATTAGGATAAACCCGCCCGCACAGAGTCGGTCGAAACGGCGATGTAAATAGTTCGTCTTTTTCGTCGACTTCAGTGTAGACGACACGACCAAAGGGAAGCAGTGACGTGGCACCTAGTTCACCAAGTTTGCCATCACGAATGTCGTAATCAGATGTTGTGCCAGTTTACATAAAAAAAAAAATAAACATACCTCCAACTACTTTTAGGGTTCCGTATCCATGCAGAAGCGGGTTATATACACATTTTTTATTGCTTCCGAACTGGGTGGCTCTGCCCGAGGTGAACCCAATCTCACCGCCGAGGAGGTGCCAGTCCGGCTTGGAGGTGGACTAATGTCGCTGGGGAAAGGCTATTAAACCCGCGATTTGAAGATCACGCATTGTAGGAGTGGGGAAAGATATTCTCTGGGAGCCCGTTCCACATGCGTATATAACGTCATGCCCGTTTCCCAGTGGGGTAGGCAGAGACAACGGATTTATGTACATGAGCCACTATCCACATTTGCCTCCTCTTCCACTCTTATAAAGTTCTTCATAAATATTACATCTTCGTTACATGTTCCCTCTTCTTCTCTGTAAACAATATTTAAAATTCGAATCTCAAATGCAGAATCAGAACACACACTTGCTTCGCCAACTTTCTAAATTGGCGAAATTAGGAATAACTCTCCGACCCTAACGAGATATTAGACACCAGCTCTGAGCGGCGCCCAGCCCACTTGCTACGCCGCTGCGCTGAAAGCAAGGGAGGCTGTTCCATTTGAAAACTCCCACGAACACGTTGAGTAAAAGCTCACCGCAGTTCAGTTATGTAATGCGCCGCTTGTCCACTGCCCGCGCGGGGTTGCACCGCCGGTAACGTTACGAAATAATCGAGAGTCGAGAATATGAATCTTCAGGGAAGGAATAAAACTTAACTTAATCAACTAACTAGTGAATTAAATAGTTTATTTACACCAATATTTATTGATACGCGAGACACTTGACGCCGTCAGCATGGATTGTTGAGCCGACGACGCCCAAAAGCATTCGGTTTAGAACGGGGGCTGCGAATGCCGTGCCGGCGTGACAGATGCCTTTTTACGCTTCGCTTGAAAGATCATAAGTCATACACTGAAGGGAATACATCGGGAGGAAGTCAGTGGCGGTTCCCCAGGTGAAGCAAGTGAAGCACCGCCTCACTTAATTATCTTGAAAGTAAAGAAAAAAAAAACATTTCAAAATATCAAGAAAGAAAACTTAAACAAGTATATCCGATCCGAACTGATCACAATATTAGCGCGGCGGCGCGGAGGAGGCGGAGGCGGCTGGTGCGACGCGCGCGACGAAATACGTTAAAGATGTGTTAGTGCATCAACACCACCAACACAGCACGCACACACACACAGACGTGACGTGTGACGTGTCACGTACGGCATGGCATATGGTGACTCACCCCGGTCCGGTGCGGCGACGAATCGCTTATTTTGATATCGCTTCACCAAGCGTAAAGACAACAGGTTGACCTTGGAGGCTTTGGATGTAGGGAGCAGCTGAGGCTCTGATAAATGGCGCCGGACGAGACATCTATATGCAATTAAAAGAATGCAGAGCGAGATGGGGCTATTCACGTTTTCTATAAGTCGGTTTGTTTTACCTCCGTGACATAATGGCGAAATTCGCACTAGTTGCGGTAAGTTTCATAGCTCAATGGTATATGCTTCGCTTTTCAATCTAGTGACGTTGGTTCGAATCTCCCTTTTGCGAATTCTTTTTTTTTTTTTTTAGGGTTCCGTATCCGGTACGGGACCCTATTACTAAGCCTACGCCGTCTGTCTGTCTGTCTGTCTGTCCGTCCGTCCGTCTGTCTTTTTTTTTATGTAATCCGGTATGGGTGGCTGAGCCGGAGGGGCCAAAGCGCATGCTCCGACCAGCCAATATCACCTCCGAGAAGGTAGGTGCCATACCGGAGACTTCCCTGGATTGCTGGCTATACTAGACTAGAGGAGAACACAGCCGAGGCTGCTATGCGGCAGCAGCAGGTGTAGGTATGCATACACGTAAATTTTTTCGTCAGAAAAAAACTCATTGTTACACGCCGACCGGATTCGAACCTCGCACCTCTCGCATTTGAAGCCAATGCCCAAACCACTCGGCCACCCGCCGCTTGTCTGTCCGTCCGTCTGCCATAATTTGGTAGCCCGTTGAAATGTTCACAGAAAATGTGTTATTAAGGCCGATATAACAAAAAATAATGAAAATAAGAAAAAGTAAAAAACTCACGGGGGTTCCCATAGATGGCGCGCGCGCATACACTTTTTGGTTTCAAAAAGTGTATGCGCGCGCGCCATCTACCAAATAGATGATGAATCATTTTCTAATCGTGACTAAATAATATGAAGTATTTCATAACACGCCATCTAGATGGCGTGGCGTGTTATGAAATTCATCTAGTGGCGCTAGCCGTGACATGGCGATACGGTACCCGCGGTGCGCGATTCGATAGTAGTTTTTGGTTAAGTATTGTTAGGGCCAAAAAAAATTAGGTTTAGGTTTTTCAATTTATCATAAAGTAATAGCAATGTAGGTGGATTTTTTAGTCGCCTCACTAAGATTTATAGGTCAAAGCCGCCACTGGAGGAAGTGCATTCCGGAGCGGAAGATAAAAGAAATTCTGGAGCGCTTAGTCCGCACTTTAGGAAGCTCTACAGTGTATGGATGCATTCCCTGTCTGTTACGCGTGGACCTATGATGAAATGGTGAATTCGTAATTGTTGGTTTTAGATTTTTATAATATATATTTTGTACACAATAAATGAAAAAAAAAAACACATATTTTACATCTTATATTTCGAGTTTCATTAGTCGTCGTCAGAGAAAGTTTAATGTTTCAAATGATGATGACGAATGATAGATGGCATCTAAGAAAACTAACATTTTATTAAAAGGGAATTCAGAAAAAAGTTATGTGACTTTTTTGTTCCTATTGATCCAAATAAACATTTCCTGTATTTAATGTTGTGACCGTTACATACAACATCCTGTATAGGCCGGGAGGACTGGAGGAAAATTGGAGAGGCGTGTGTTCAGCAGTGGACGCTTACAGGCTGACTGACGACTTATAGGTCCCTTCCCTTGCCACTTACTAGGTGGTAGGCTCAAATTGTAGCCGACTGGGTTGGTACCACCGCACTGGATGTAAGATGGCCTCGGTTGTGTTCTCCTCTAGTCCAGTATCGCCAGCAATCCAGGGAAGTCTCCGGTATGGCACCTACCTTCTAGGAAATGATATTGGCTGGTCGGAGCATGCGCTTTGGCCCCTCCGACCCAGTACCGCATACCGGATTACATAGAAAAAAATTGGTTGCCTGTAAAGTCGGTTTACGGACGATAATTTTACGTGATGACGTGGAATAATCGTAGTACATAGATCAAAGATCAGTAATTTCTATTTCCAGTAGAAAGATTAATCATCTTGTGACTGGCCATCAATAAACTTCTGTTGTCTGATCTTGACAGTTTTACTTCTTAAATCGTTTCCATGGTAACTTTGACTATACCGATAGTGCCTCTCTATCGCTTGTTACGTGCTCTCGCTTGCACACACAGGTTCAGATGGAACGTGACACGCTTTCGTGCGTGCAGCCGGTGCTCATCAATTTATAAGACGTGACGTCATCACGTCAAAAATAAATTATTATAATACCGTCTAAGTTTAACTTTATTTTAACGATTTTAATTTTGCGATTACTTTTTATTTTTGTACAATATGTAGTTATGATTCTATTCAACTTTAGGCTAAAGTCTTTAGCTATTGTATTCCGCGGACATATGGACAAGATGCCTTATTCGTCTACCGCAGAGCGCATCGCTCGCGTTGCACCTCTCGCGTTCTCCCTCGGCAGACTTTCGGCAATCCATTTACACTGCACATTATGTACTTGTTTTATATACCTAATTATGTACTGAGAAGAAAATCGTATGTAAATCAAAGCAGACGCAGAGTTAAGCGGTCACGGGGGAGAGATCGGCTTAAACCTCACACGATTTATGAGATCTGAATATTTTAATTTGTAATCCTCTACCCCCGAGACATTAGTTAGAACGCCAACGAACTTGAGCATTCGGGAATTCTACATGATGTACCGTGCGACTGCTAATTTCGCTACACTTTTGCTACGCTTTCAGTGTAAGTTGGTCGCGGTAGGCTACTCGAGGTTCAAAACCCACTTGTTTTATTATTATAATTTTTTATTAAAATTTTTTGTTTTTTGTTTTTAGCTCCTGTCGTGGTTACAATAATACAATATCAACAAGCCAGTTTTTTCAGTGCTATGTGACCTTTGCATCAGTGATAATGTAAAATTGTAATAATACACACATTCTCATATTTTTTTTAAATTCATACTTTTTTATATATTTTTTACAGTAATTTTACTCATTATTTAAAAAAACCAACAAACCGCATTTTTAACCGTGTTAATTTAGTTGCGGTAACTGCTAGTTTTGTAGTCACCAGAGCAATTAAACTGTTTTGTAACATATTACACAAAATTTATTTACTAACTGACTAACCGTTTTTAAACGGTTTTTATTTAGCTTGACTCCGTATATTTGTTTGTTTGTTTGTTTGTTACTATCTTTGTTTCAAATCTTGCGATAACTTTTTCAACTACTTCTACTGAACCGATTTTTATGAAACTTTGCACACACATTGAGTTCTCGTGACAATACAATATTATGATAATTTCAACTTGGTAACGAGGGTCTGATGATGGAGTCAGGAGGTGGACAGTGGAACTCTTCAACCGTTACTAGTAACCCCCTCGAGTTTGGGCTCATTTGGTTGGTTTGGACGAGTGTCCCATACTTCTACCAATACACTTGGTGACGAGGGTCTGATGATGGAGTCAGGAGGTGTACAGTGGAACTCTTCAACCGTTACTAGTAACCCCCTCGAGTTTGGGCTCAATGGTTTGTTGGGACGAGTGTCCTATACTTCTACCAATACACTTGGTGACGAGGGTCTGATGATGGAGTCAGGAGGTGTACAGTGGAACTCTTCAACCATTACTAGTAACCCCCTCGAGTTTGGGCCCATTTGCTTGGTTTGGACGAGTGTCCCATACTTCTACCAATACACTTGGTGACGAGGGTCTGATGATGGAGTCAGGAGGTGTACAGTGGAACTCTTCAACCGTTACTAGTAACCCCCTCGAGTTTGGGCTCAATGGTTTGTTTGGACGAGTGTCCTATACTTCTACCAATACACTTGGTGACGAGGGTCTGATGATGGAGTCAGAAGGTGGACAGTGGAACTCTTCAACCGTTACTAGTAACCCCCTCGAGTTTGGGCTCATTTGGTTAGTTTGGACGAGTGTTCCATACTTCTACCAATACACTTAGTGACGAGGGTCTGATGATGGAGTCAGGAAGTGTACAGTGGAACTCTTCAACCGTTTACTAGTAACCCCCTCGAGTTTGGGCTCATATGGTTGGTCTGGACGAGTGTCCCATATTTCTACCAATACACTTGGTGACGAGGGTCTGATGATGGAGTCAGGAGGTGTACAGTGGAACTCTTCAACCGTTAATAGTAACCCCCTCGAGTTTGGGCTTATTTGGTTGGTTTGGACGAGTGTCCCATACTTCTACCAATACACTTGGTGACGAGGGTCTGATGATGGAGTCAGGAGGTGTACAGTGGAACTCTTTAACCGTTACTAGTAACCCCCTCGAATTTGGGCTCATTTAGTTGGTCTGGACGAGTGTCCCATACTTCTACCAATACACTTGGTGACGAGGGTCTGATGATGGAGTCAGGAGGTGTACAGTGGAACTCTTCAACCGTTACTAGTAACCCCCTCGCGTTTGGGCTCATTTGGTTGGTTTGAATGAGTGGCCCATACTTTTACCAATACACTTGGTGACGAGGGTCTGATTATGGAGTCAGGAGGTGTACAGTGGAACTCTTCAACCGTTACTAGTGACTCCCTCGAGTGTGGGCTCATTTGGTTGGTTTGGACGAGTGTCCCATACTTCTACCAATACACTTGGTGACGAGGGTCTGATGATGGAGTCAGGAGGTGTACAGTGGAACTCTTCAACCGTTACTAGTAACCCCCTCGAGTTTGGGCTCATTTGGTTGGTTTGGACGAGTGTCCCATACTTCTACCAATACACTTGGTGACGAGGGTCTGATGATGGAGTCAGGAGGTGTACAGTGGAACTCTTCAACCATTACTAGTAACCCCCTCGAGTTTGGTCTCATATGGTTGGCTTGGACGAGTGTCGCATACTTCTACCAACACACTTGGTGACGAGGGTCTGATGATGGAGTCAGGAGGTATACAGTGGAACTTTTCAACCGTTACTAGTAACCCCCTCGAGTTTGGGCTCATTTGGTTTGTTTGGACGAGCGTCCCATACTTGTCGAACGCAAATGTATGAAACAGACATACCATCTGTTCAAATTGATTTTGAAAGGGACGGCGGACACCTTATCCATCCTAAAGCCATACAGTTTCCAGCAAAGTTTAATTATGGAACAGCTGAGAGACGGATGTTACCGATAATTTTGTCATGGGCCTCCGCTCTCCATAAAATGCAGGGCAGTACAACAGTACTGGCCAACAGGCCATGCTGTCGTGTATTTGGGCTCCAGACTATTTGAGGAGGGTCAAGCGTATGTTGCATTGAGTCGCGTAAAGTCTTTATAAGGGCTATGTATTGAGGAGCTTGATTGTGAGAAATTGACAGGTATGAAACCGAGTAACAAAGATGCAATGAGAGAGTTGGAAAGGATGACGAGTTTGCGTAATGAATGATACCAGCCAAAAATCAAACTAAAAACGAGTAAATAAAAAAATAGGTAAAAAAACTTTTAAGTTAAACGGTTTTATTAAAAAAAACTAGAAAAAAACAGCTGTACAAAAAACTAGAAAATAATAAGGACACAAGCCTGGGCCTTCTTAAGATTTTACGTCTGTTTAAGAAATCGTGCAATACTAGCGTGCTGTCTTCTCATGTCGGATGCCAAAGGGCACATTGTGTCGCTGCGTCAGCGGATTAAGTAATAAATTGAGACTTTTAACAGACTAATATAAAAACGTGGGGCGTATAATATGCGTAATAAATAACATGCGCCCCACGTTTTTATATTAGTCTGTTAAAAGTCTCAATTTATTACTTAATCCGCTGACGCAGCGACACAATGTGCCCTTTGGCATCCGACATGAGAAGACAGCACGCTAGTATTGCACGATTTCTTACCCAGACGTAAAATCTTAAGAAGGCCCAGGCTTGTGGCTTGTGTCCTTATTATTTTCTAGTTTTTTGTACAGCTGTTTTTTTTTAGTTTTTTTTAATAACGTTTAACTTAAAAGTTTTTTTACCTATTTTTTTTTAAGTGTATTTTCTTAGAGGACGAATACATATAATTAAAACAAATATACATAAAACGCAGGGATAGTGGGACCGAGTGATCGTATTTTACTGGTGAAACGCGCAGAAATACGCACGGGCCAGTAGACAGGAGGTAGACTAAATATTTCACGTGGCAAGTTACAGCTGTGCGCTCCCTTCGAAGGCATATTGTCGAAGGATATAAAGGAATGGAAGGCGCATCTACTCGGTGATAAAGGAAATTGTTATTCGAAGCATTTGGTCATTCAGCGGGAGAACGCTTCTTCGGTTTTGGGGACGATGACCAGTGTCTGGCTGGAGGAATTTTATTATTTAAGTAGTATATATACATATCACACACGCTGAATCCCGACAATCGGGGTAAGCAGAGTAATCGGTGTTGTGCTGCAAGAACTCTGGTCAATTACAGCACAACACCGACCACCACGTTTCGCAAAGTATTCGAACAAGATTAAATCGATCAAGCAGCAAGTAAGGCACGAAGACCCACCTGCTGCATGACTCGGTGGAAGTACCGTGCGAAGGTGAGAGGTGGCGAGCCTGTCGCCCTTTAGCACAGCATCTTGTCCTTATCCCTTAGTCGCCTTTTACGACATGCATGGGGAGAGATGCAGTGAGGCTATTCTTTTTAAGTACCGGCCCCACACGGTACATATAGTAGTATATATATTTTTTGTAAATATGTACCTATACCAAGCATGTACCGACTTTATACTATCAGTATCTGGATGACCGAGCTCCGCGCGAGGCGTTTACGCATATCCAGATAAACTTGAAAAAAATTACATTATCTAAATTCATAATTTCATCCAAATCGTTAGAGCCTTTCCCGAGAAACTAATTAAATATATATATAAAAATAAACACGAGTTTAGCTCAATTAAAATAAGAGGATATAAAAATAATCCCCAGTCAACTTATAGTGTCCGATGCTAAATACGACTTTGGTGACAACAGCATAAGATTCAATATGGAAACATGCAAGTTGACCGTACGCAGGAGTTTACGTCATACATATCAGAGAAGATGAAACAATTCGTTTAGAGGGAATACGTCATCGACCCGATGGCAAAATGGTAACGCGCTGGCGGCTCAAGCTGATGTTCCAGGTTCGAATCCTGGTCGGAACGTATATTTTCTCTTCATTCGGGTTTGCATCTATCTAATGAATACATTTTTCCTCACTTACACTTCAGTCAGCCAGCCAGCGTGTAAGCGCCCACTGCTGGACATACACCTCTCCAATTCTCCTCCAGTCCTCCCGGCCTTCAGCGGTACGGAACCACTGCTTTCCGCCGACGCACTTGATGTCGTCGTCCCACCATCTTACAATTATTGTGACAATATAAATATTATACCAGGTAAGACAATGGTGGCTCTGTACGACTGAATTCTATGCGTATTGTGTTGAAACTGAAAAATTGTAAACTGTAGACTGGTTAATTAATGTTTTAACCTCATACAGGTTCTTAAGACACTGATATACTAAATGTGCTTTCATTTTATATTTTCTTTAAGGTGACGTGGGGTTGCGTCTGACTCGAATTTCAAGAAGTTTACCACCAATATTACTCACCTGACAGATTCAGTTTTAATATAATTGTAATACTTCATCTATCAGCGCAGATCGATAGCTTTTTGAAAACACGATTTGATTAACGTCGCTCGATAGAAAAAAATCATGAACATGCCTCTGAATTTAGTTATAAAAACGTATTTAAGGCAACGTGACCAAATCAAGGCTTTGGATAAAAACATATTTTATTTGTTGAATATTATATCTAAATCTGTAGCTTTTTACTTTTGTTTCGATCCGTAGTTTTGGAATAAAAACATAAAAAGCTAATTTTTGATTGATTGATTGTTTTGCAGCTTACTCCAACCAGCGAAAGCGGCGCCTTGAAAGAGGAGTACGGGTGAATACAGGTTGACAGGGCCTTAAATTTTTCTTCACATGCTATGATTAATTTTGTAGTAGGTTCTTTGTGGAAAGCGCGACATGTGGCGTCGTTACACATACAAGTAGTTAGTAAAAACAAAATCTGACTATTACATCCCAAGTACTGTCCTTAAAGAGGCCGGCATGACATTCGCAACCCCAGCATACGACCGAATATCCATGGGCGTCGTTAGATATGGGTGGCTAGGTGCCACATGTCGCGCCTTAAAAAAAACCGGCCAAGTGCGAGTCGAACTCGCGCACCGAGGATCCCGTATCGCCATGTCACGGCTAGCGCTACTCACGCCATCTAGATGGCGTGTTATGAAATGCTTCGTATTAGTTAATGTCATGCTTCATAATCTATTCGGTAGATGGCGCGCGCGCATACACTTTTTGGTTTTTTCTATGGGACCCCCCGTGAATTTTTTACTATTTCTTATTTTTATTATTTGTTGTTATATCGGTCATAATAACACATTTTTTGTGAAAATTTCAACGGGCTACATTACGGTTCAAGAGATACAGCCCTCGGACAGACGGACGGACGGACGGACAGATAGACGGACGGACGGACAGAGACAGACAGACAGACAGACGGCGTAGGCTTAGTAATAGGGTCCCGTACCTGATACGGAACCCTAAAAAAGATATTCAGAATTCCAGAATTTCCAATAAAACTGTCATGTTGTCTGAATTTTGTGGAGTATAAATATGATTTCAAATTTCGAACAAATTTCACAAGACTTCCCACCTACTTCTTTGCCGTAATATCCGAAAGTTTTGTTTAATGAACTCTCGTGAATACTGTAACTTTCTAAGGAAGGAAGCCGCGGCCTTTACAAAGTTGCCGTAATTGAGAACAGAAAATTGAGAAGTTCGGAATCAAAATCGCGAGTCTATTTATATGGGAAATGATTTTTTATTATCATTAATTTACACTTTTTCAATCATACGAGTATATCCCTCCAATATTTACTAAGTGGTAGGGTTCAACCCGCCCGGGTCGGTCGAATGAAACGTCGGTCGAAACGGCTATGTAAATAGTTTGTGTTTTCCGTCCAGTTCAGGGTAGCCGGCACGACCGAAGGGAAGCACTGACATGGCACCTAGTTCACCCGGTGTTATGGGCTGACATCACGGATGTTGTAGGTGATGTAGCCAATCGTGTCAGTTTCCATAAAATTATATATATATATATTTATCCATCAATTTTCTGAAATCCAATAGCCCGATGAGCCATATTGAGAATAGCACATTATCTCGGCAAGCTTAAAATGTTACTTATTTAGAATATAAATTAAATAATAATAATAGAAACTTAAATAATTTAAGTATGTTAGCTATCTGGTTTAAAAAAGCGGCCAAGTGCGAGTCGGACTCGCGAACCCAGGTTCCGCACCTGTCGTGATATTTCACTAACACGCAAATTAGTTTATCACAATAACTAACTTCCCGTGTCGTATTGGCGATTATGACAAGGCACTGAATGAATTATCATTTTATATATATTTTTTTGCAACATTTTGAAAATGCTATAGTTTTCCTGT
Source organism: Nematopogon swammerdamellus (assembly GCA_946902875.1). Classification (NCBI taxonomy): domain Eukaryota; kingdom Metazoa; phylum Arthropoda; class Insecta; order Lepidoptera; family Adelidae; genus Nematopogon; species Nematopogon swammerdamellus. Next base: position 18,869,263 of record OX336347.1, read on the forward strand.
AATATTCAATAAATGATCCATTCTGTTAAATCTATTTTTATTTCAGATTTTTTCATCGCATACTTTCGTAGTTGGAGACGGTAGACGATGGGATGATAGACGATTTTGGTACTTTTTCAAATGTTGAACGATTTTTGAACTTCTTCGATGTCGAAATATTTGCATTAATTCAATGTTACCATCGACCCACAGGCGGGGGAAATGTTTAATGCATTTTGAAAATATCTTCTAGAGCATAATGGAATATTTTTTCTAATTTCGTACCTACCAAATGTCAACTTGGTACGATCAACCGTTATGACCCTGTGACAGACTGACAGACAGACGGACGGACGCACGAGTCACACCAGTATATTCCGTTTTCACATCTTTGAGATACTGAACATAAAACACATTAGTAAAAATACTAAACTAAAAAAAAAAACGATAAATAATTAAACAAAAAAATCCGTTAAGTAGTCAATTCCTTGAATTATTTTATTAAACAAGAACAATTGCATGTTTGTTTTTATTTTATTTTTATGCTCAAAGGGTTTTGGTGGAATATAAACTTTTAAACCCCTGCTCAGGGGGTCCAGGTGGAATATAAAGTTTTGATTCGTCTTAGGAACCCCTGCTCAGAGGGTCCAGGTGGAATATAAGATTTGATTCCTCTTGGAACCCCTGCTCAGGGTCCAGGAGGAATAGAAAGTATCCGTGGACCCCAGGGGGTCTCGGCAGGGGGTCCAAGTGGAACCTTCGGAAAGTTGAATTACATATTAATATTGGAACTTTAACTTTAATTCACTCGAGGTCTTGTAGCAAACAGCGATTACTCTCTTTACCCCGAATGTCGGGACGCAGGTGATGGTTGTATGGTTGTGTGTTTTACAGATTTTCAATTTTATGAGCCTCCTTTCCTCAGATAAAAGTGATAAAACCAAAATTCCCCTCTGTTTTAACAACATTACACATTTCGAGTTCAATTAAGTCATTATTTTTTCCGCGCACATGCGGGCTGAAACTGCGGTCGAATGGAGCCAAAAAGGGTTATTAAATAAAACGAAATAGGTCCTGTTTCGCTTTAACGATACCGGGGGTGAGTGGCTTTAAACGACGTTGTTCAGAGGCTCGGAGTACATTTTTAAAGGCAAGTATTTTTTTTGTATTTTTAATTCTTTCGCATACGAGCGTTACTATACCAGTGCACAGGCGAGGATTAAAGACGTCACTGAATGTGTTAAAGGTATTATGTAATTTAAATGTCGACGGTTTTTAGTATACAATAAATAAATAAAATATTTTTTAAATTATTATTTCGCTATAATACTATGCTACAATGCTACTATGGCCGCTACTCTGACGAAATTGCTTCCCTTATCCCTCCTCCTCCTGTTCGCCTTCGCCAAATCCGCCATACTCTCGCGGAACACCCCTTTGTGTGGAAAGACGAGTACTTCGAACTGCACGATTCTCTAAATCGTTCTTGTGCCGCACTGCAAAGGTGTGGAACGGGCTTCCGGGGAATATCTTTCCCCACTCCTACAATCCACGGATCTTCAAATCGCGGGTAAATAGCCTTTCCCCAGCGACATTAGTTCACCTGCAAGCCGGACTGGCACCTCCTCTGGGGTGATATTGGCTGCGCCTGAGGCTTCGACCTCGGACACAGCCAGCTAGTTCGGAAACAATAAAAAAAAAATTATGCCCTTGCACTTGCTCTTTCATAAAAGCAACTAAGAGAGAAACTTAACGCATGCATACATTAAAATTAATTTATTCATCTCGAAGGGCGTTAATATGAAAAATCACTGTATTTATATAGCGTGTTCGTATCAAGGTCTCATGTAAAAAACCGGCCAAGTGCGAGTCGAACTCGCGCACCGAGGGTTCCGTATCGCCATGTCATGGTTAGCGCCACTCACGCCACCTATGCCGTGTTATGAAATGCTTCACGCTCTATTCGGTAGACGGCGCGCGTTGGTTGGCGCGACGATACACGTTTTGGTTTCTTCTATGGGAACCCCCGTGATTTTTTAACTTTTTCTTATTTTTATTATTTGTTGTTATAATTAATAACACACATATTCTGTGAAAATTTCAACGGGCTACCTATTACGGTTCAAGAGATACAGCCCTCGGACAGACAGACAGACGGACGGACGGACAGACAGACGGTGTAGGCTTAGTAATAGGGTCCCATACCGGATACGGAACCCTAAAAAATACTGTAAAAATTATAGTATGGGGCATTTTCTCCATAACATGGTTTTGTAGCCATAAAACTATCAGCAACATCCTGCAACTGTCTGTAATAAATAACCGATATCTAATAATATCTAACCGAACTGGGTGGCTCTGCCCGAGGTCGAAGCCTCAGGCGCAGCCAATTTCACCCCTGAGGAGGTGCCAGTCCGGCTTGGAGGTGGACTAATGTTGCTGGTGAAAGGCTATTAACGCACGATTTGAAGATCCGTGGATTGTAGGAGTGGGGAAAGATATCCCCCAGAACCCCGTTCCACACCTTTACAGTGCGGCACAAGAACGATTTAGAGAATCGTGCAGTTCGAAGACTCTTCTGTCTACTACAAAGGGGTGTTTCGCGAGAGTGTATGGCGGGTTTGGCAAAAGCGAACAGGAGGAGGAGGGATAAGGGAAGCAATTTCGTCAGAGCAGCGGCCATAGTAAAACAGGCTCAATGACACAACGATACGTCTGTGCTTTAGAGGTTGAAGGTCCTTTGTGAGTACAGAGTCACCAATGAGGCGAATGGCTCGTCGCTGAATAGAATCCAAGGCTAAAAGAAGGTACTCAGGGGAACCCTCTCAAAGATGACTGCAATGTTCCATCACTGGTATTACTTGTGCTTTATAGAGTGTAAGCAGTAGGACCGGCGTGAAAAAATCGCCGACATCGGTAAAGGATCCCTAATTTTCGAGACGCTAGTTTCGCCTTGGACTCTATGAACGATCGAATCCAACGTCCCTGGTTTTTTTTTTTTTTTTATGGAACCTTACACAGTTGGCTACATCACCTACAACGTCCGTGATGTCAGCCAATAACACAGGGTGAACTAGGTGCCATGTCAGTGCTTCCCTTCATTTCATGTCGGCTACACTAAACTGGACGGAAAACACGAACTATTTACATAGCCGTTTCGACCGACGTTTCGTTCAGTGCGGTGGTACCAACCCGGCCGGGATAAACCCTACCACCTAGTAAGGTAAGAAGGGAAGGGACCTACAGTTTAACGTGGAATCCGAACCACGGTCAGTCTCCAACGGTCGAGCGGTCACCCATCCAATCACTGATCGCGCTCAGCGTTGCTTAATAACGGTTGACTAACCAACCGCGCCACTGAGCTACCGAGGCTGACGAATTTTCTTATCCCTTAGTCGACTTTTACGACATGCGACGGGGAGAGATGCAGTGGGGCTATTCTTTTTAAGTACCGACCCCACACGGTACAGTACCGACCCCACACGGTACAGTACCGACCCCACACGGTACATGGTCAATTTTATTCAAAGGGAAGTCTCCGTTATGACACCTGCCTTCTCGGATGTGATAATATTAGCTGGTCGGAGCACGTGTTTTGGCCCCTCTGACACAGCCACCCATACCGGATTACTAAAAAAAACTTACTAACAACTAATACCACCAACCCTTATCCATTTACTTAACTTTTGACGCCTTCAATTAGCCCACTATTGCGCGAGCCCGACCTTAATACGGGCGGAATCGAAAAGCGAGTATGTCACGATTCACGCGTACCCTCATGGTCGATGGTAGCCGCACGAACCGTTACTCCGGTCACGAACAAATATTTCTACTAAAAGGCGTTGTAAATCACACGGGGTCATTTCTAACTAGCCGGTGTCACGCCATACTAGCTGGTTTTTTTTTTATTAATTTGTGAATAATTTAATAAACACATTTGTTAGGAGACCGATTGAGAACAAAGCAATTTCACATTTAGGGTATCAATAATAATCTCAGTTATTTCTACGGGGTTTTCCGATGCCGCTGGATAAGAAACATATTTATTTAATATTACTAATTTAAATAGTTGATATACATACATACATACATACATACAAACATGCGTCTGTTTGCCGGTGGGGCAGGCAGAGACAACGGATCTCCACGTGCCACGATCCTGACACACATCTGCCGCCTCTTCCACTCTCATAATATTCTTCATGCATGCTCGCCGGTTACGGATTAAATCTAAACATAATCTAAGAATATATTTCAAAACAATTTTCATAGCCACTTCGACCAACCTTTATTCAGTAGCACTGATGTATCAATCCGGATACGCGGCCGTGCGATTTTAAAGCATGAAAAGTGGGCAACACACACACGAAGTGCCAACACGCGCGCGTGCTTCGCCCTTATCAAATTGCCAGCTCATAATCAAATAAATCATTTAGCCCACACTTTCACTCCGGCCAGTGTTTATAGCCACGAGTTCAGCCTGACCGTGCGTCTGGCAGAGTTATGTGACCGCAACTACGCTTGGGGCTGATTGCGCAACCACATACTTAAATATCTCTAAAGGCTTGTTAACAAAACGACACCTTAAATCAATACCTCACTCGATAAGTCTTCTCTATCGAAGTGTCTTCTCTCAACGTTAAGAAGACGGAGATGGCACTACCTGTAAATGTAATTAATAGTCCCCAAAACAATCGTTTCATAGACAACTGACGCTATTAATTCGCTCCGCATGGCGGGTGTAAATTTGACTCTTCTAAAGTGCCTGTTAGAAAGTTAAATGACCGACCACTGAGACAGAATTTCACCTTTGACGCAATTTAATTTTAGTCCACTTATGCTCATCTTAAAGAGCATAAGTCCATTTATGCTCTTTAAGATGAGCATAAGTGGACTTATTGGTTAGTTACTTACTTCTTAAGTATGTGTTTGCGCAGTCGGACCTTAGTACCTAACTGGAGTACGCATTTTCGCTTGAATAATATTTGGGTATTGATAGTACCGGAACCGGCCTAATCAGGGTATACCCTCGTCGGTTATTCGGTTAAGACATAGTTTATCAACAACATGACAAGTACCTAGAGTAATTACTCGCGATCAGGTTACCTAGCTATATCCTAGATATTGGCTCCCCTTATAGCTGTACGTTTTAGTTATAAAATTCTTTAAAATATTCATACGTATAAAAATTATGTATGGATTAAGGAAAACACATATTTTACAGAAAATCACATTTTTGCCTTCACATTTTAGATGTATATCAAAATCTAAAAAAAATATGTGCAAGGTTTTTTTCAGATTTTCCACACCCATGCTGGGGTGAATTTTTCAGTTTTTTTCGGCTTCGTATATGTTTAACAAAAACATTACCTACTAGAAGAATTCCTTTTCCTTTGCATTCCCAAAAAGAAAAACAAACGACAGCCATTACTATAAACGGTATAATCTCGCGGTGGTGAGAAGAGTGTCGGCCCAGGAAATATATACCCAGGAAGAGTATTGGCATAGATTACATACTTTCTACATTGTTGTCTACAATGGTCGGCATGCACACAATTTGCAGTCGACTGTAGGTAAGTAAAGAAACAATTTCAAGAAAAAACTCTCTCCCCGTCGCATGTCGTAAAATTGTACCGTGTGGGGTCGGTACTTAAAAAGAATAGCCCCACTGCATCTCTCCCCGTCGCATGTCGTAAAAGTCGACTAAGGGATAAGAAAATTCGTCAGCCTCGGTAGCTCAGTGGCGCGGTTGGTTAGTCAACTGTTATTAAGCAACGCTGAGCGCGGTCAGTGATTGGATGGGTGACCGCTCGACCGTTGGAGGCTGACCGTGGTTCGGATTCCACGTTAAACTGTAGGTCCCTTCCCTTCTTACCTTACTAGGTGGTAGGGTTTATCCCGGCCGGGTTGGTACCACCGCACTGAACGAAACGTCGGTCGAAACGGCTATGTAAATAGTTCGTGTTTTCCGTCCAGTTTAGTGTAGCCGACATGAAATGAAGGGAAGCACTGACATGGCACCTAGTTCACCCTGTGTTATGGGCTGACATCACGGATGTTGTAGGTGATGTGGCCAACCGTGTCAGGTTCCATAAAAAAAAAAAAAAAATTTTTTTTTTTACTTTCAACATTCAAAATTCTTTATTACCAAAAAAACACATAAAGAAAAAATACAAAACTAGGTTACAACAGTACACGCGCAAAATTATTCCAAACAAACATGTAAGAATTAAATAAAAAAAACAATAAAAAAAGAATATAGACCTAAACCCTGTATTTTCTTGGTCCTATCACCTAAACTAGCCCGAAGGCTCTTCATAGGTAGACAATATATAAATAGTTAATTATTTATATAGGGTTACTCGTCGTTAATAATTTATATATCTGAGTGTTTGTTCGTGTGAGAGACACTTCTCTATTTCATTCCCCTATCCCTTTGTTGGGATATCCAAATGTTTTGTGTCGATTTTGTTTTAATGTCTGGAACGCTTTGTGACCACTGTCACAATTCCATTAAATGATGTTAAGGTTGCCCTGCGGCAGCCTCCTTTTCAGTCTCCGGGGTATCACCATGTCTCTCATCAAATTATTGGCTAGCTCGTTGGGATGTAGCTCGATCCTTTTCTGATAGGACTTTGTTAATGTTTTTATTTCAGCTTCCACTGTCGGTATTTCAAGGTCATGATGGAGCGTGTCGTTTGTAACAAACCATGGGGCATCCATGATCATGCGCAGCATTTTTGATTGAAACCTCTGTATGATATAGAAACAAATATGAGGGTTACTTCAGTAAGTAGGTAATTATTATTTTTACGTACATGCCTACATATACATGACATCACGCCTGTTTCCCAGTGGGGTAGGCAGAGACAACGCCTCTAAAGATGCCACGATCGTGACACACCTCTGCCGCCTTTTCCACTCTCATAATTAGTTTTCTTATAATTATAATGTTTCTTGGACACCGGGTGGCCGAGCTTAAACGGCAGTTGGCTGGGCAAGACCACCGTTACAGTAGTCGTACCATACACTAGCGGCCGTGGACAGGGAAACGGAGTGTAGGAGACCATCCGCCAGGTCGTCCAGGCCGTCAGCACTGGAGAAAAATTGGAGAGGCGTATGTTCAGCAGTGGATGTGTACACGGTGACTTATTGACTGATATTTCTTTTGTTTGAGTACACATTCCTATAATTGTATTAAGGACCTACCTTGTGTACTTGACCCGGTACTTGAAAAGAATAGGTCCACTACATCTCTCCCCGTGCATGTCATAAATGGCAAGTACAGGATAGAATGTCACGCTAAAAGGCGACAGATTGATCACCTCTCACCTTGGCAGGGTCCTTTCGCAGTAATGCCGTAGGTCTTCGTGCTTTACTTGTTGCTTGAAGTTATCTTGTCCTAATATTTTGCTGCACGTGGTGTTCGGTATTGTGCTACAATTTAAGCGAGCTATTGCCTTGGGAGAGGCCTATGTCCAGCAGTGGACCAATACAGGCTGATGATGATGATGATTGCAGTACAACACTGATTGCTCTGCTTACCCCGACTGCCAGGATATATAGCGTGTGGGTATGTACGTACATATGTATGTAATTTGGTAAAGATTCACATACTTATATCTGTTATTTAATTTAGTTGATCTTTCACCTTCTTGACAAGTCGATGCCCCTTCAAGATATTTCATTCAATGCCCACCGGTGTAATATGGCGCCGGCTGTATCAAGTACAGCTCATTTGCATAATGGCGAACTCCGGTAGGCAGAAAGACTGACTTTTTGAAGGTCGCTTTGGAAGTCAGCTCAGTGGCTAGGATGGGAGAATTTTATCTAAGAGCCTGACTTGTTTTCTCATTAATGAATTTTGACAATTGAATACACTTTGTATCTCGTTTTATATCTTTAGATATTGAACATTACATTACATTTCTTTGTATTAAATTTATATTATCAAGCTTTTGCCCGCGACTTCGCTCGCGATAGACTCGGTTTAATAGGAAATCCGATTTAAACGCAAATATGATCATAAACGATAGCTTCTCTTATATTATCTCTCTCTCTCTCCCCGTCCGTACTATACTTTCTTTGATTCAGCTCAACCTTAAGGTTATTTAGCGCGATGGTATATAGCCCATAGTGAGCATCAAAAACTACTCTTTCAATTGGTGCAAACCGCATATAAATCTGTTCAGTGTTTCCGGAGTTTACCTTAAATATACATACATACAGACATACGTTCCCTTTTATAAGCAGAGAGAAGATATAGATAGAGATAGAGATAGAGAAAATAGAGGTATAGATAGAGAAGATCCAGATAGAGAAGATAGATATATAGACAGAGATAGAGAAGATAGAGATAGGGATATAGAAGATAGAGGTAGAGGACATAGAGATAGAGAAGATCGAGATAGAGATTGTTTTGTTGACTTGATGAAATTAAGTATCAAGATTTACGAGGGCACACATCAGATGTGGGTAATGAAAATAGACCGATGTCAGATTCTTCAGTATTCGCGTTTATGCTGTAAATAAAGAAAGAAAAACGTTTATTAATCGGTTTTTTCTTATCGCTGAGTACATATGTACATTACTCCGCGAACTCACAATTCGCAGTCAGTCAGTCAACAGACTGCTGGACGGACCTTTTTTTTCTCCAGCCGGGGTACGTGGTACCTTCAGGGGTACGGAACACTGAGCCATGCTGGGTATATCGCTACGTGATATGGTGCGTAACGAGGCAATTCGCCGACGACGCACCAAAGTAGTTAACATTGAACACAGGGTAGCTAAGCTCAATTGGCAGTGGGTTGGGCACGTCTCCGAAGAGACGGCGACCGTTGGAGTAACCGTGTCCCACAATTTGCACAACACTAATAAAATGGCTATCAAAATCTTTTTAGTTTGCCCGGACCACAGAGCTAAAAATCTTCCCGGACAAATTTTAACCGAAAATGGCTGACGTTCGATTTTTAACCGACGCGCGATCGAGATAGAACGGGGTGGGCGGAGTCATTTCCATTGGGCCGTCGTTTGTCAGGCGTACAAGGACCGCGCGCAGTAAACAGCGATGCACGCTCGCTTCCGACAAAGTAAGGCCAGCAGAAAAGGCAGGTTTACACTCTTATTATGTTCTTCATACACGCTTAACGGTTACCGGCACTACGCACTTGACCATTTTTGAGCACATGCCCGATACACGTACGTGCGTCTAGAGCGATCCCCTTTCCGACTCTTCCGGTCACATTCGCTCCATAAATTTCCTTCGTTAGTTTCCATTCTTCGATTTGAAAAATTCATTTCTCAATCGTATTTAGTATACATAAACGGTTGGCCAGCCCAAGTCCACAAGACGGATTTAGTAATTGTGTTGGATTTCGTTGAGCGTTCTCTATCCCTCTGGGCCCTAACTGATAGGGAAGATGATACTGATAGTACTATGGGGCTGATATTAACAAATCATTGTTAAAAGCCCTATAAATAATCGAAAGAAAAGAAAAAATCGTATTGTCATTATAATTCATGTATATTTTTTTCATACCACAACGGTCTTGCACTACATAATTTCTCAATCTATCTTTCATTGTAAATATACAAATAGTTAGGTACTACTCAACCTGCGCATTTCCAAAGCATTTATTTTGCTTTCATGCTTCGTCTGCCATGCCCAACTTTCACTCCGGCACATCAGTGTAGGGGCCAGCGCAACACTCACTGCATCTCGAGATGTAGAAAGATAATGAGCCACTGATGCAACTTCGTCTGTGCCATAAACATTGTATACAATTGTAGTTGCTGTCCGTGCCTGTTTACCCCGGTCGACGCTGGTGGGTTCAATCTAGGACACATGTTTAAAGGTCGCTACATAAGGTCGCGACTTAAACCTAGGCCTGCGGGCCTAACGGCAAAAACTCAACATGCCAACTCACCTAAAAAACTCGCCGATTTCAACCAATAGCTGTGTCAATTAATATACTTTCTGGATTGGTTAAAATTTAGTGGGTTTTGGGTTAGTGAGCATGCGATTGGATCCTGGTAGGCAGAAACCACCGTGACGATACGGACGCGATTTATGTGAAGGTTCACTGCTTCCATACCGGTCGGATCGGTAGCATCATACTGCATGATAATCTATGTAAAAGTCGAACAAGAAGCATATTCTACCTAGATCTTTCTTGGCCTGGGGTGATTAAATTAGAAGTGATGTTAACAATGTTAAGTCAAATATAAATATTAATCCTTAACCTATCGCGCGCCGCCGGAGGGCCTATATCGGCCCAAAATCGGCGCATAGTAAACTTTTGTGTTGTAGGTACGTCATATTGGTGTGCATAAATCTACGTTATTCAAACCTAACACTACATCCTATGTACATATTATTATTTAACTTTCCCCATTCCCCAGCAACATTAGTCCACCTCCAAGCCGGTCTGGCACCTCCTCGGCGGTGAAATTGGCTGCGCCTGAGGCTTTGACCTCGGGCAGAGCCACCCAGTACAGAAGCAATAAAAACAAATTTAACTTATTGATTATGTAACTTAATTTATATTCCAACTCCTGCGCTGGTGGTTTAGCGCTCAGTGCGTGTACTCAAACATACATCTGTCAGCGGTAACTCAGTGATGCGGTCGGTCGACTGTCGTCGGTCGGATCATAAGCACACCTGGGCGCGGTCCGTTGGAGGCTGACCGTGGTTCGGATTCCACGTAAAACTGTAGGTCCCTTCCCTTCTTACCTTACTATGTGGTAGGGTTTAACTCGCCCGGCTTGGTACCACCACACTGAATGAAAGGTCGTTTGCAACGGCTATTTCAATAGTTCGTGTTTTCAGTCCAGTTCTGTATAGCCGTCACGAACGAATGGAAGCACTGACATGTCACCTAGTTCACCAAGGTGTTATGGGCTGCCATCACCAACCGTGTCAGTTTCCATAAAAAAAATGGTGTATATTAAATTTGTTGTCTGGCATTAAAAAAAAATTCTATTTTCTTCCAACAAAAACAGCTAAGATATTGAGTGATATTGAGAAGCTAGCTCACGACCGATTACGATTCGTTAGCGCGACCGATACATATGAGCGACTTACACACATAATGCGTCCCGGTGTGTGTCTCGTACTTGCGAAGAAGTTTCAACGAAGAACACTCTGCTGTAGGTCGCTAGTGATTCACTGTTATGTAACGCGTGTAAATACCGCGCACTTATTGAGAATCGTTTTCTGTAAGTATAAGATCTCTGGGGCAAATCTATTTTTTTTTTAATATGTAAAACACTTTATTGAAAACATTAGGGCAACACTGTTATTAAATCTAAACTATAAAAAAAATCCAATAAAATAAACCTTACATTAAATATAACTATAACAATTAAATAAATAAAGAAAAAGGAGGGTTGAGCGTCGGGGGTGCGGTGGTGGGAGCGCTATAATCTATTTAATAATGGGCTTTCATAGTTAGTTCGGTCGATCTGTTTTTTTTTATTTAGAAAACTACGGAAAAATAACAGTGATCATTCCGCCTTTACTAGCTATAATTTTTTTTTCTTTTTTCTATATTTTCTTCTGTATGTTTTCAACGTGTGTCATTTTCTTTCAATAAAGAATTTATATTTTATTTCATTTCTTCCACAAATCGCCACAACAAGATGTTCACTTGCTCTTACATCCACATCCGTTACAGAAAAAGCCAAACGACTTGGCCGTCCATCAAACCATATAAATAAGACAAGACAGTGATGATGGCCAACACGAATATCTAAAGCCGCGTCTCCTGCGCATTTTTTCGAAACATTACACAAGAAGCATTACACAAAAACATTTGTTTTCATACAAATGTGTATGTGTACGTTTCTGTGTAATGTTTCGAAAAAAAAAACACACTCGCAGGAGACGCGGCTTAACGAAACGACTCGTTTGAGTCATCTGGAAAAGAGTGATCCTATAAGCCGTTTTTCCCCATTTGATGTATGAAACCCTTAAAAAAAAATCGAACCCTAGAATTGAAGGCGGTGCTAAAGAAGGCAGCACAAATAACAAAGGTGTTTTCTTTCATGCATCATTTTTGCTTGCTTTAGCACCGCCTTCAACATTAGGGTTCGATTTTTTTATTTCATACATTTTTAAGGCGGATTTTATATTTCTTTAAATACTTAGTTTTTTATTTCACAGTTTTTGTTTGTAATTTTTTACTATTAATGTACTCGGCGGAATCGCGAGGCCGAAGGCCGAGCTTTCAAATCACATCTTGACCAAATTGAAATGGGACCACACGGGAAGAACCAGCTTTCAAATAAAAAAAGAATCATCAAAATCGGTTCACCCAGTCGAAAGTTCTGAGGTAACAAACATAAAAAAACAGTCGAATTGAGAACCTCCTCCTTTTTTTGAAGTCGGTTAAAAATTGTGTCGTTTTGCTGAATGATGGATGAAGCAAGGTTATATTTTCGATTTTTTCTGTAGGTATATTTAACTCAAAATTGTTACATTTTGAGTTGTGACAGGTAGCTATGTAAAATCGACAACATAATCGCGAACGGAAATTCGCGGGTCCCGCTCCCGCCCTAATGCATATCGGGCGGGACCCCATCATATTCGTCGTATCTAAATTGGATATCAATTTCACAACTAATTAAGACATGCTCATAGGTCGAAGGTCACGATGTCTCAAGACGAACGAGGTGGTGGAGATAGGCGAGCGCCCGGGTCGACGCCTCCGCGGTGCGGAGGGGGGGGGGGCAGGGGGCGGCACGCTCGATGGAGCCATCGATTTGGCATAATTTTCCGGTTCACTGACGGAATTACGCACGTGAATACACTGTACGAATGTTTATTTTACGCAGCATACTGACAGATTGTATTCTTAAAGAATGACACGAGAGCAATTTGAATTTCAGAATATTTTTTTAGGATTCCGTATCTATACAGGGTGTTTCAGGATAAGCTTGAGAAACTTCAGTAATAGAAAGTACTCATTATTAGAAGAAAACAATCCTTATCGCTCGAATCAAAATTCCGTACTTTTCGTTTTCATACAAACATTGAAAATTGTAATAAAAACTCGATGGACAGTGAGTACAGAGAGATTTGTATAGGTCTAGGGATTGCAATGACCTAATCCAGTCACCTTTTTCTTTTGATGTCATTCAAATTTAAGTGTTTGGAATTTACCTACATGCAGTTAAATTCTACTATGGAAGTATGTAAGTTAGTCATTTTAAATCTCGATGAAACGATTTTCACTAAAATGTAATACTATAAAATGACCGAATCTTAAAAAAAGTTTCAGAGCTACCCTATCCTGAAACACCCATATTACTAAGCCTACGCCGTCTGTCTGTCCTCCGTATTGGGACAAGATAATTATCTGCTGCCTGACTCGGTGGATGTGCCGTGCCAACGTGACAGGTGGCTATCCTGTCGCCCTTTCTTTAGCACGGTATCTCGTCCTTATCTCTTAGTCGCCTTTTACGACATGTATGGGGAGAGATGCAGTGGGGCTATTCTTTTTAAGTACCGCCTTTTTCAAATGTGTCCGTGATGGTAATAGTCTAACGCATAGGTATCTAGATTTGCAGTTACCTTGACATCATATTGTGTATCCCGTTGAGCAATAACTGTTATAGCGTTCAAAGGGAAAGCACAGTTGCTTGCTGCAATAGAAAACTTATGAACATTGCTGCCAAGTTTTGTCGAAGCAAACTCGACCAGCAGATATTAAGTAGAAGAAGATAGAAGGAGAGAAGATGCCCCATGAACAACGCCCACTCGTATTGGACCCGCTGTCGCCAGTTTCCGATCGCACACAATCACAATTCACACACACGAACGCACATACACATTCGCACCATCGAATTTGGGCAATCCAAAGCGTTGCACCACGTGCACTCACGCACACATCGATAGTTAATATGGGGAAATCTGCCCATATTACGGTGTTGCGGACACACCTCCTTCGCATATTCACTCTCCTTCCAAAGTCTTTGTATTTTATAGACCAGCGGTTCCCAAAAGGTATTCCGCGGAACCCTGGGGTTCCGCGGAAGGGCCACAGGGGTTCCGTGGGTTACAGCCGGGAAAAGCACAAAACGCTCTCACTAATCAAAAACGTGTAAATATGTTTTTAATTTCAAACTATAGTCTTGCTATTCAAATCAAACATGATAATACGCCAACAATTATTTAGTATCAAAAATTAGGTATAGGTCAAATAAATTTAGTTTCTATGTTCACAATAGCTAATTAACTTTTTTAATTGACTTGGTGTTCCGCCAACAGAAGGACCATCATTTAGGGTTCCGTAGCCGAAAATAATTAGGAACCGCTGCTATAGCCATACACGCAGCACCTTATCAAACTCACTCACACACTACGTTAAGTTAATATTTGTGTCTGAAATAAAGTTAATGTGAGAAAGTTCTACAGATCTTTAACCAATAAAAACTCATATAGCAATGAATTAGTACGTACTGTAATGAAACGCCGTATCAGCAAATACGAGGATACTAAGCGAATTGGTCGTAATAAAACTCATCGGGACGAGGCTAGGCTAGCGATGTGGGGCGTTCCATTGGCAGTTAAATTTAAATTTAAAATGGCGGTAATATGGGAAACGTACGTACGCGCCTATCTCTGATGGTGAATGCTGATTGGTCAGTTGTAGCGGGCGCATTTCGTTCTGTATTCGAATTTTTACTCTAGCGAAATAGCTAGCCGGTTGAAATTTTCACAGAATATGTGTTATCTAATCCAGCAATCATGGTGGACAAAAATAGTATAAAGTAGGAACAGTAAAAAATTAAGGGACTTACGAGGGAACTTAGAGGGAATTACGAGAAAAGTTTTTTTTCAACGTTTTTAGGGTTCCGTACCTCAAAAGAGGAAAAATCTAAACCCTTATTGGATCACTCCTGTGTTTGTCTGTCTGTCTGTCGTCCGTTGCGGAAATCTCGGTGCGCGTTTCGAACTCGCACTTGGCCGGTTTTTCAGAAAATGTCCACGAAAATCTTAGCCAAAATAAATGAATAAAACGAAGCTAGGTATGGAAGTGTATTTAGGTATATTAGTATGTAGGAGTGGATGGCATTGCCCTGGGCCGGGCGGACCCCGGGCGTGGTTCCGCGACGGAAGCGACGTTGCACGCTAGCCTGACGTCACCGCCCATTTTTCACCGACGACGACGCGGAACGAGGGACACTTTGATTTAGGGAAACACATTAAATGAATAAAACTAAAAAGAACAAAGTGAAAACGCTTCCCCAGTCACTAAAACAAAAGTTTGGAGAAATTAATTTGTTCGTAGGTAGTCGGTTTGTAAAGATTTTGTTTTCTTAAAAAAAAAATTTCTTCTGGAAATGTTGTTTTGTTTTTTACTTGAATGCGCAAAGCAAAAAGGAGGATAATCTTTTTCGAGTATATGTACGAATGTATGTTTGTATATTGTATGTATGTATGCATGTCTATTTCTATGGCACGCGCTGTAGCCTAAACAGCTTGATGGATTTTAACACCACCTGTCTCACTTATTCACTGCAACTTGCCCTTATCCCTTAGTCGTCTTTTTCAAGGGATGCAGTGTTACATACAAACTTTCGTCCATTATTTTAACCCTTTTCAAAAATACTTTGTGATCAAAATTTTTCAAAAAGTGCTCACCTACGTTAAAAGAGTATAAGGAAATGCTATGCAAACTTTCACACTTCTAGACCCACCGGTCACAGCCAAAAACACAACTCCTCGCGAAACCACATCCAGTTTATTTTTTTTATTTATGGTCTGAAAGGTCGGTTGAAACGGCTATGTAATTAGTTCGTGTTTTCCGTCCAGACTTCACGATCGAAGGGAAGCACTGACATGGCACCTAGTTCACCAAGGTGTTATGGGCTGACATCACGGATGTAGTAGGTGATGTAGCCAAGCGTGTCAGTTTCCATAAAAAAAGTGGTCTTGTACATCCAGGCCGCAGGATTCTCGGGTTTATAGCAAATTCCTCACTCCACGGGCGCCAGGCCAGCACCGCGTGACCGGTCGGGCCGCCCGCAAGTCTTTCGGCTCCGACTAAATCAGGTGACCTGATTGCGCTTAGCGCTGGGTGCATTGTGTTTACTGACCACCCTTGTGGGGCTAGAGGGGGTAGAATTTGGGGCGTGCGGTGAGTGGTGCCTGCTGTAAGAAGGGGAGGGGGCAATGGTTAGGTGTATTATGTCCCACGCCATGAATATCAAGCTTTAAATGGTGACTTCTAAAATTTGACGATGGCACTATACACCTGATATGCAGCAAATAGGCAGAGTGGTCAGATTCTTGAGTATTCATGTTTATGCTGTAAATATTAATGCTCTTGTGAGCGGTAGTATAGGTTCATTATTTTAAGTTACTTTAATATAATACTTATAATGCAATAAAACACATTTGTGACTTGCGAAGTTTGTTTGTCAGTTCTTATTCGCATTGAATTTGTAACTGGCGGAATTTTCGACATGTCCAAGCGTAGGTTACCTAACTATGGATGAAATTATACAATAAACAGTAATAAACATCTCAGATTTGTTTGTAGGGTTCTGTATCCGGTACGGGACCCTATTACTAAGCCTACGCCGTCTGTCTGTCTGTCCGTCTGCCCGAGGGCTGTATCTCTTGAACCGTAACAGGTAGCCCGTTGAAATTTCCACAGAATATGTTTTATTATTGCCGATATAACAACAAATAATAAAAATAAGAAACTAAAAAGTGTATGCGTGCCATCTACCGAACAGATTATGAAGCATTTTAACTAATCATGAATTTTAACTGATATGAAGCATTTCATAAACACGCCAAAAATGGCGCGAGTGGCGCTAACCTTGACTCGCACTTGGCCGGTTTTTATTTTCACCTTAGTTTTAACTAAAGTTTACGACTCCTGATACTTTTTACACATACCATTTTGTTATCTCCCAGGAATTTATAAACATTCTAAGTTAGAAGATAGCTCGAATCGTTCAGGAGACTCTACATTCTGTGAGAGACAGACAAATGGACAGATCCCTGACCGATTTTATAAGTGATTTAAGATTACCGTGGTTAACATTCATAGTGGAAATATTTGTTTACGGCTTTACTCACGGTTTTTGTATCGCGTTGCCGCGACGTTTCGACTCAAACATTCGAGCCATTATCAAGCGAGCTCCTGTGTCCGGCGGCGGTCAACGAGGAACTAGTCAGTTTGACATGAAGGACAAACTACCTCTGCAATCGGCAGGTGTGTACAAAATTCCGTGTAGTTGTGGGAAAGTCTACGTGGGGCAGACCAAGAGAAGCGTAGCGACGCGTATTTCGGAACACATCAGAGTAGCCAAAAATCAAGATTCCACGAAGTCAGCAGTCTGCGAACATATGAACTCTGGCATAAACCATTGGATCAGGTTCGATCAGGTTGAGGTAATCTCGACTGAAACCCGACACATCCCTCGTCTTGTTCGAGAGTCCATAGAAATCGCCAAGCATGCCAACTTCAACAGGGAAGATGCGTTTAAGTTGTCACCGTCGTGGAATCCGGTGCTAGCACCGCTGAGGACAAAAACATTAAGCACCGACAATAAGGACACTACTAGTGCCTTTTGTCTGTCAGCGGACCTCCGGAACGCAGCTCAAAGCCAACATCTTCAGACTACCCACAGCTACAATCTCCGTCAACGGCGGAACATGTCAAACTGACTAGTTCCTCGTTGACCGCCGCCGGACACAGGAGCTCGCTTGATAATGGCTCGAATGTTTGAGTCGAAACGTCGCGGCAACGCGATACAAAAACCGTGAGTAAAGCCGTAAACAAATATTTCCACTATGATTTTATAAGTGTCCCCTGCTAGCGTCGTTGGCTACATAACCGTATAAATTTATGATTTCGTACTATTTATGGAGAAGCCCTCTGAAAAGAGTTTCACTTGCAACAGGCTGACTAACCTGACAAAATGCATTAATTCGTTCTCGATTTGTCGGCAATTGAGAAATAAAATGCAAAAAAAAATAAATAATTCTCTGACCAACTTGGCATTGTCGGCACACTTAGGGGAGCAGTGTTCAAGGCCATCTTTAGTCACTTACCATGGTGGAACAGTGC
Organism: Nematopogon swammerdamellus; assembly: GCA_946902875.1. Classification (NCBI taxonomy): domain Eukaryota; kingdom Metazoa; phylum Arthropoda; class Insecta; order Lepidoptera; family Adelidae; genus Nematopogon; species Nematopogon swammerdamellus. Next base: position 18,887,331 of record OX336347.1, read on the forward strand.
CAAATGTCGCGGTAAATAAGTAGTACTAAGAATAAGAGTATTATATATACCTAACTGGGTAACACAGGTTTCGCTTTAATCCTTCCTTCCTTTACCTTTAATAAAATCCAACGTCTGCTTTCTGTCTGTCTGTCCGCTTATAACTCGAGAACCACTGAATCGATTTTAATAAAAAAAATCTACGGATACCTTGATTCTTCCCATCAACTATAGGCTGCTTACTATCACGCTATATGGCTTACGAGGTTAGCCGGGAAGTCAAATATGAGAGCGGGCGGAGCCGCGGGCACAGCTAGTATATACATACATAGCACACGCTGTATTCCGACAATCGGGACAAGCAGAGCAATCGGTATTGCGCTGCAAGTACTCTTGTAAATTACACCGACGACCACGTTTAGCAATGTATTAGGACAAGATAACTATCAAGCAGCAGTAAGGCACGAAGACCCACCTGCTGCATGACTTGGTGGATGGACCGTGCCAAGGTGAGAGGTGGCTAGCACGGCACCTTGTCCTTATCCCTTAGTCGCCTTTTACAACATGCACGGGGAGAGATGCAGTGGGAAATATTCTTTTTAAGTAGGTACCGGCCCCACACGGTAATTCGATTTCGATCTAATTCTAGCTTTGAAACTCTTACCACGACAAGGCATAAATCTAATAAAAAATATAAAAACATTTCTAAACCCTTGAGAAAAACGCTTTTCAACAATATGCGACAAGATGTAGAATAAAAACTATTATTTTTTTTATGACCCTTACGTACTGTGTTTTTCAAAATAATGTGCCTGCTGAACTGAATTTTAAATTCTTAGATATTGTGAGATACAGACAGATGGACACACGGTCAATTAAGTCTCATTGTAATGGTTCCTTTTATACCATATTGGTGCGGAAGCTAAAACAAATAAGAATAATATATTATTTTTTTTATGGAAACTGACACGGTTGGCTACATCCAAAGAGTTTGTATTACGTCGCAGCGACGTAATACAAACTCTTTGGCTACATCACCTACAACAATCACGGATGTTGTAGGTGATGTAGCCAAAGAGTTTTTCAGCCCTTAACACCGGGTGAACTAGGTGCCATGTCAGTGCTTCACTTCATTTCAATATGTTACTAACAAAAAGAACAACAGCGCGCAAAGCCGGACTTATCCATAGTAGTGATTTCTTTCAGTGAACCTATATCGCACAATCTATTCATATTCCGAAAAGGGCAAGATATGATTATTCAACTACAAACATATACACTCAGCGTAGTGGACATTGGGACCTCTTCCTGCTTACGTGCTCTGAAGCTCTTAAACAATTAGGGGTTGGTCCTCAAAGCCTAAATGATAAAATATGATAAGGGCCAACCCCAGGGACCTCCATTAAAGGTTGCTGAAGGGTCAAACTTCGCGCACGGAAATAAGTAGGACACCGGAAGCGTAATCTATTTTTCCATGAAGTCAAAAAAACCGGCCAAGTGCCAGTCGAACTCGCGCACCGAGGGTTACGTATCGCCATGTCATGGCTATCGCCACTCACGCCATCTAGATGGCGTGTTATGAAATGCTTCATATTAGTTAAATGTCATGATTAGTTAAAACGTTTCATATGCTATTCGGTAGATGGCGCGCGTGCATACACTTTTTGGTTTCTTCTATGGGAACTTCCCATAGATTGGGAACACCCGTGAATTTTTTACTTTTTCTTATTTTTATTATTTGTTTTTATATCGGCCATAATAACACATATTCTGTCAAAATTTCAACGGGCTACCTATTACGGTTCAAGAGATACAGCCCTCGGACAGACAGACAGACAGACGGAGGGACGGACGGACAGACAGACGGCATAGACCTAGTAATAGGGTCCCGTACCGGATACGGAACCCTAAAAATAGCTAAGGATGAGAGATGGTCCGACTCCACGGCCAGCCAACCATGTGACATGGTTGGCTTGGTCCATGTCAGAATAAAAAGAATATACAAGCCTACGCGGCTGTCTGTCAGTCCGACAGCTGAACTTAATAGACAACCGATTGAAATGTTCACGGAATATGTCTTTTATGGCGGATATGCCAAAAAATAATAATAAAAGCAAAAAGTAAAAAATTAAGGGCGGTCCCCATACAAGTATCATAATATGCAAAAGAGCGCCATCTATCGACTTAAGAATCCAAACAATTTAACTACAAAAGTATGAACGGTCACCGATAGATGGCGTAAAACGCGAGTTACTTGCTAGTTGAGTACTCGCATGATTGTTGTGCGCACTCGCTATGGTTGCAAGAAGGAACATATGCCTACGGAACCCTCTGCGTGTGAACAATGTTTTTTAAATGCTTACGTTCACAACGTGGTTATGTTTCTAGATAAAAATCAATATACCAGATCGAGGTGCCATGCCAGTGTTTCCCTCTTGTAGTGCCGGCTACACTGAATTGGACGTTGATTTCGATTAGTTAAATAAAATTGCACGTAATGTATTTCAATGCCCTCTCTGACTGTTTATTTCAATTCCAGCATACACTTGTGTCGGTGGTACAAACTACGGGGTACAGAAGACTGAATTTGGGATGAATACTAAATATTATGCTGGGATATTAACTTTGCTTTTCAATGTTTAATAAATTTAGGACCTGAAAGCAATTTCGATTTGTAATTTGTTGATTAACGTTTGCCTATACCACTCCTCCGAGCACTCAACACCTCTGTTTCCACCGTAGCGAAGCGACGTTATTCTCTTTAGGTTATCTCCATTCCATCTGCCACATAGATAACAGAAAGAGACGGAAACACGCCGGCGAACCTTCTGTCTATCGAGAAACATACCCAGAAACAGTATTGGTTTTGCATACATATTTTGATCTTGTTACCGAAATTTGATCGGCATGCAGACGATTTTGCAGAAAGAAGTTTAAGTGAATAAACGAGTGTGATAGCAAGTATATATATATTATGTAGCTAGCCTTTGTTCACGATTACACTCGCGACTCAAGAGTCAGATAACATGACCAGGACTTTCTTCAATAACAAACTAAACAATAAATTTTCGAAACGTCCGAAAGCGCGACATGTGGTGATTTTTAATACATTATGAAAATACCATAAAATTAATAAATAAAAAAAAATTAAAATATTCTAAACTACCTAAAAATTCTAAAATAACAAATAAACTCAAACTATCTTAAAAATTTAAATCTAAACCTAAAAAAAAATAATAAATAATAAAGGCCGTCCAGGGTGCAGTGCAGACGAGCCGGAATTGCAGCAGTGGCGGGAGCCATCAACGACGAAATCTCATCCATGGGCACAGGCGACGGCGGAAAGGACCCCATAACGCTCGCAGCGTTTTGAAAATGCCTTCTAGAGGTTATCCAAAATAATATTGTCTAATTGCGTCCCAAATTTCAACTCGGACGATCAACCGTTTAGAAGTCAATACTCCGCGACAGAATACTGTATAATGAATGAGTCACACCATTAGGTTCAGTTTTCACCTCTTTCAGGTGCGGAATCTAAAAAAGGCAAAGATATGAGAACAAAATAGATATTTCCTCTTTGCGCGGACTTTGATCGGATTCCCAATGATTCCCTTGGGCTTCCTAGATTCCCTGGGATTACTCAGGACCGCCTTAGATTTCCAGATTCCTCGGACTTCCACCTAAGGTTACCTGAGATTACCAAACAATTTGTTCACCAGATTCCCTAAGTGACTGACCCCTCGTTGATGGCCCTTCTGCATAACATTTCCACCCAGTCATTTCGACTTAGAAGCAGCAGACGCTGCGTTGAGTTGGGTAGGCCGCGGTGTCACGCAGTGTTGGAGAACAATGTCTTTTGTTACGGCTCGCCTGGGCTCTTGAAATATTTAGAAATAGGTTACAGTGTCCAATTTCGTAAATCGAGGACACAATTACAATCATTTAACTTGTAATGAAAATACTACTACACGTTACTTATGCCTATCTTCTAATTTTGTGGAAGTAAATTCGAAATTTTAAATAAAAAAAAAAATACAAGGGCCTAACTTAAAGACACCACTTAAATTTTGGTAGTCACTCTGTACTCTGTACACACATACGGGTGAGTTATACACTATCGTGTACACTAGCTCGCTGACTGCTATAAAGGACCGTCAGATCGAGGTATGTATATGTTATATTCTTTATTGAACACCAATTTATGCAAATTAGGCATAATACTCTCATACGCTCACACATAATTCCCTTGTTCCCATAACGAGATAATCGCATTCTCTCATCGCGAACACTCATAGAACTCATTCGGTATTGGCATTCGTTTGAAATTGCTACGCCTGAGGTGATGTTCGGAGCTATCGAAGCGGCACAATTGAATCCGCTTTCGCGAGAGGTCATCGTTTCGCGCGTCGGGAATGGAAAAATTCTGCCGTGTGTGGAACTACCTTTATTTTATAATTCATTGATTTCGGTTGTTGCAGATATATGTATTTTTTCTTTTTTTTAGGGTTCCGTATCCGTCGTATGGGACCTTATTACTACGCCCTCTCTCTTCTCTTCCGCACACTTAATGATCCTGCTGCTCCCAAATACTTGAGTGAACGATTTGAATTTCTTTCTTCTCACGGCCTGGCTTTAAGATCTGCTGACAACTTACTCTTGGCAATACCGGCTCACTCAAGCTCGTTCTACACGGACTCTTTCACAGTACAAACAGCTCGCCTCTGGAATAATCTGCCTGTGCATTTACGCTCCTCTACGTCTATGAATGTATTTAAGATAAATTTAAACAAACTTCTCCTTTCCTTACCGAAGTAAATGCAATTTATATTACATAAGTACATATCTTTACGCCCCTCTCTTACTCTCCCGTCATTCAGTTGATTGTGTTGCACAACGGTACCACCGATTAATGTACATATAATATTTAAGTTTATTATATACATATATATGCTTATTAAAGTATCTATGTAGTATTCGTACGTAGTTTATCATACATATTTCTTTAATCTAACACATTGTCACAAACTATTCTTGTTCGCCTGCATGTACTTCTCCCACATCCCAAAGGTTAGTTAGAATTGAATGCCTCGCGGCATTAAGCTCGCCTGTTGTAACTAATTTTGATAAATTGGTGTTCAATAAAGAATATATACATACATACATACATACTAAGCCTACGCCGTCCGTCTGTCTGTATGTATGTCTGTCCCAGGGCTGTATCTCTTGAATCGTAATTCGAGTCTTGAAAGATCCACGGTATAAAACAATATCTACGTCACACGTGTAGATAAACGTCTATTAGTACTAAGCCTACGCCGTCTGTCTGTATGTCCTGTCCTATTGTTGTATTTTTGGAAACGCAATAGCTAACCGGTTGAAATTTTTGTGGTGCGGAAACCTCGGTGCGCGAGTCCGACTCGCACCTGGCCGGTTTTTTTTTTGTAGTTCTAGAGACTAAAAATACTCATTGGATCCTCTAATGAAATATTTACTTTAGGTTTATTTTTAAAATTTGTCACTATATTTAGTTGAAAGTCGAAATACTCGATAGAATCGATGATACGAAATTAAAAGTAAAATATAAAATAAATAATATTAATAATTGTAACGACTAAATAAGGTAAGGAAACTTGTGTTCTTTTAAGAATACTTTTAAAACTGACGACGCCGACGACTGAGTGAAATATTATGTTCTCCCTTGTGTTATACCGGACCAATAACAAGACTCAGATTGTGAATCACTTTATTTGGCGCTCAATCAATACGCCAGCGGGCATATTCGTGGGGTTACCACGTCCGTTCATACTTTGAGGCACATTTCCTAGTGCTGCCAGGATAGAACAGGAGGTGGGCGCAATTTATTGATTTTTTATTTAGGTAGTTTATTGATTTTAGGTTTATTATCTATTATATTTCGTGTTAATAAACTGTTTTACGAATCTACCCAAAATAATCTTGTTTTTACTCTTGTTGTTACTCTCTTTGTTACTCTTGTTGTTGCTCTTGTTACTCTTGTTGTAGCTCTTGTTATTGTATTGTTAATTGATCATTCATATGGCAGTTAGACTGCACTCGAACTTGTCATAATTCGTTCTATCCGGTTTTATATAACTCTTGTTGTTGCTCTTGATGTTGCTAGTGTTGTTTCTGTTGTTGTTACTGTTGTTGTTACTCTTGTTGTTGCTCTTGTTATTACTCTTGTTGTTACTCCTGTTGTTGCTCTTGTTGTTACTCTTGTTGTTTCTCTTGATATTGCTCTTTTTGTTGATCTTGTTGTTTCTCTTGATGTTGCTCTTTTTGTTGATCTTGTTGTTTCTCTTGTTGTTGCTCTTATTGTTACTCTTGATATTACTATTGTTGTTACTCTTGTTATTTGTATTCTTCTTGTGCGCTCTGCCGGTACACAAGAAAAATACATGTTTGATCAAATGAATATCCGATTCAGTAGGCGCGATAAGTAGGTAGCTTGCTCGTGACGTCGTCGCGCAGTCGATTGCATGTTCTCCCCTGTACCGCTTCCTACTTGATGTCTTCGTCTAAACGGCGGCGTCGACGGTAAGCAGTGGTTCCGTACAGCTGAAGGCCGAAAGGGCTGGAGGAAAATTTTATTGGCGCATGTCCAGGGACGCTTACATGCTTACTGACTGACATAATATACACGGTGTTGCAACCCCAACCGTAAAACCCGAAAGGGGTTGATTCTGTACGTGAAATAGAACAACTTTTGTTCTACGACTTTTTAATTTGAAGAAAAAAAATTTTTTTTTTCTCCTTAAATTTTGGGAATAGGTTTTTAAAATTTATATGGAAAAAATAATTTATTTTTTGTTTCAAAAATTGTTTTTTCACAACAGAAGTTGTTTAGTCTCTCATATAGAATAACCCCCTTATGTCAGTTAAAAATAATACGGGGGCAACTGCAACACCGTGTATACATACTCACCTAAGTATACATTGTAAAAATCATAACCTTTCAAGAATTTCGTTCGGCTTCGCTGTAGTTGGAAAATATGTACATAAGCTTAAATTGATAGTGACATAATTTATTGATTACCCAGCTCTTCACACTAGTTTGGCGTGTTCTTGATTATTCTGATACTAATTTTGTAACAACAAATTATACGAAATTGAATTATCCCTCCATGTGAATGAGCGATGACTCCCTGTCTAATATAGAGAGTGGGACGTTGGGGCGCATAGATCAGAGAATACTGGCTAGATGGGTGATCGCATCATGAAAGCAACGAACGGATCGGATCAAACGGATTTTTAGAACTGTCGCTAAGGCTGTTGATACGACGTTTGAAGACACCCAGGTTAAAGGATTCGCTAAACGCTCGCCGATAGTCCACACATAGTTCCACACAGATTTTGAGAACCGATATGGGTTCTCAAAAGCACAATGTCAACAGTAAAAGGGTGCAGTGTCTCTGCGACGAGTGATGCGGAGACAGGACGGGTGGCAGGGACTAATCAAATCAAATCAAATCATTTATTCATTCAGGCACTTGTCCCATTGCTTAAAACAACAAATTTAAATACAATATGTGGTATTAGTAAACAATAAATATAATAAGATTAAAATAAATACAAATTAATTTAATTAAAATGAAAAAAATGCATCTTCAGTCATACCTACGTAAAGTTGTATACACTAACTAATAATTACAAAAATAAAACAGCGCACACCCACCACCAAGGTTCGCCGCTGCATCACCGACATCCGCCGGCGACGACGACGAACAACATCGCGCTCCCGCCACAAGACCTACGACGGGACGACGATGTCCGCCACATTAACCGGCCTGCTTGGGGCTATCGGGGCTCCGTGCTCTGACTACAGCCCCCGCTACCGGCGGCGCGGCGTGGCGGTACGGTGCGCAACGGCGGCGCACGCACGAGGATCAAGATCCATGAAAGGACTGCGTGTCGTCGCCCCGCAGCCGGTGGATACGGAGCTCTCCGAGATGGGGGTGGTGGTGGCCTACGTGTCTAGTACCACCACCTACCGCTCGAAGCTTAGTCTCGCGTCGTCTCGGAGAGCTCCGTAGCCACAGCCTGCCCCCGCCGGCGTGCTTGGAGGTCCGCCTCCCGCCGCCGGCGAGTATACCGTTTTTTGTTTTTCTCTGTTTGTGTTAATTTTGTATAGATATTTTATTTTATAATTATATAAAATTAATATAAATATATACTTGTACAAAAAACGTGAAAATAAAGAAATAATAGGACAAAAATAAAAACAAAAATAATACAAAATAATTACAAAAATAATGGATGCTAGTTCCTCAGAGCAGCGCCCGAAATTGTATAGATTGTAGTGAGCTGATTTGTAGAAATTTCGAGCTCTCGGTAGCTCATCTAGAAATTTCTCTGAACTGCTCGGGGCTGGTTCTCCGTGCTTCGCCCGCGTGGGGTTAGGTGGAATGGCGGAGGGTGGTGCGGAGCAGTAGGGGGTAGTAAATAAGAACAAACGGCTAGTACGTGCCCGCTCTAGCCCCGTTTAGTAGAGACTGTGCACGGGCGAGGCATTTTTGGAATCGAGTCGGAAACAGCTGGGTGAATTTCGTACGATTTGTACACCGATTAAATTCTTTTCGGATAGACGAATCAATTTAATTGTCGCGAGTTTCAATTATCACAATTCTGGTTTCCTTTCCGCAACGATAACACCGAATAGGGTGATATCTGGTGGTATGAAAATATGATTTTTTTATGTAATCCGGTATGGGTGGCTGAGTCGGAGGGGCCAAAGCGCATGCTTCGACTAGCCAATATCACCTCCGAGAAGGTAGGTGCCATACCGGAGACTTCCCTGGATTGCTGGCTATACTGGACTAGAGGAGACCACAACCGAGGCTGCTATGCGGCCATCTTACATCCAGTACGGTGGTACCAAACCAGTCGGCTACAATTTGAGCCTACCACCTAGTAAGTGGCAAGGGAAGGAACCTACAGTTTTTCACCGGTTCCGAACGGTGAAGCAGCAGGTGTAGGTATGCACGTAAATTTTTTCGTCAGAAAAAACTCATTGGTACACGCCGACCGGATTCGAACCGCGGACCTCTCGCATGAGAAGCCGATGCCCAAACCACTCGGCCACCCGCCACTTTTATTATCACCGATTTATTATCAATACTCATGCTCTCCCTCATATATTTCCTCCCAAGTATAGTCTCGGCTCCTTCAAGAGGGGCGTGAATGGGCACCTGTTAGGCCGGCATGACATTCGTACCCCCGTATACGACCGAATGTCCATGGGCGCCGTTAGACACCTCTTGGGTACCTCGGGGCCATATTTCAAACTTACAATAAAATAAAAATTGATCCTTTTAGAAATCCTTGTCAATTTTATCTAACTACGTGTTAAGCCTGTTCCACCCATGCCAAAGAATGTTTAATTTTATGCGCTCAAAATAGAGACGGCTATGGCTCAGCGGGTGAGGAGCGTCGCGAGACAAAGCGGGCGCGAGGCAGTTTCCTCTTTACTAGAGCGGGATGGAATCGCCACAAGGCGCTTACGATAAAACAAAGCGAAGGCGAATAACGCGCATATCTTTTTTATTTTAATAAGTATGAAAAATTTTAGCTTTGTGACTTTTTTAAATTGCGGTTCACTAAGGAATATAAAATTGTATTTGGAGAAAAATTATAAAAAATGTACATTAATTCTTTATATTTTTACAATAGAAATTGCTGTAAAAATAGGGGAATATTCGGATTTTTTTTCTATCGAGCGAAGTTAAAAAACTTGCTATTTCAACCTCATGGTTCACTAAAGATAATCCTGTAAATAGAAAACCTAGAACATCCTCTATACTTATTTATAACTTTTCACAGGTGTGCATCAATTCTAAAGTACAGATGATCCGGGTTGGTGTTCTGTGTCCCGGGTAGTAGCCTCTTAATGCGAGAGGGCCAAAACAAAAGACGAAAGGATGAAAGATACACTGTCCCATAATAATACACTTTATTCCACTTAATATGTGGCAGGGGCGAGCTTATTGCCTTGGGCAATTTCCTCCAGTCAATCCGGTGGACCTACATTTTTACATGAAATCCGAACCATGGAGCTGTGGGTGAAGGTGCGCGCCATTTTTTTTTTTCAAATCAGAAAAATACTCATTGGTACACGCCGGTTGGATTCTAACCTTGGACCTCTCGCAAGAGAAGCCGACGACGCTCAGACCACTCGGCCAGCCGCCGCTCGGCACTACCACTTGTCCTACTACCACAGATTACTTAATAGTTACTTCGTAACAGATAAATCACTCCATAGAAAAAGTTCCTGCTACCTCCTATTATTCATGTTACAATGCTTTTAAGTCAACCAGATTCAATAGCCAAACAAGGCAATTAAAATCTCTAAAAAATAACAATATTTAGATTGTGGTTCACCAATTGACTTGTTATACCTTTTTATTTATTCTTTGGGACATCAAACAGTAATACTTGGTAAATAAAGACAATTAAGTTAGTGCATACCTAAACCAGTAAAACTACTTATAAACTTAACCTATTCAGAAAAACTATTATTAAATTTACGAAAGAAGGTACAAGGTTTAAAATTTTTAGGTTTAAATAATGTTTGTCTTATGTACATAAATGCATTTATAAAAAATCGTCGTCGCCTACGCGACGAAACCAACCAAACGAACGACAACACTCGACCTTGGACGCGACTGCACGGCAGGTAAGGCAACCCTACATGCCGTCCCCCCGCCACTATCTCTCTCTCGTGGATAGATGTAGTAAAGGAAATTCAGCGCTCAAGGATTCACATAAAGTTTAATGTTACTTGCGCTGCTTTCTAAAGCGCGCGTTTGGAACTTTGTCGAACTTTTTTTACGTATTTTCTTTGGAATTAGACATCTGTTCCGTTAGGAACTATTAAGTAATCTGTGCTTCGGGCTTTAATAGCCTACTGTTTCACGTCGCTAATCGCTGCGAGTGTAAAATGGTTATTGCTTTGCAGCTGCGCGCAGTTGCGTGGTAGAGCTTCTATGTATACTTCGCGCGGCTGACGAATTTCCACTGAAATAGACCGCCGCCGGCGGTCCGCCGGGCGGTAGGTAGTTAGCGCGCCCAAGTACATAGAGTGCGTGAGGCCTGCTACTACTCCATACTAAATACTTACATGCATACATCGGAATCCGCTGAGCACGAATGCTTGAAGGGCGTTTAGTGGTGGGACAATGTATTCACAAAAATCGAAAATGTATCGATATTTTGGAAGAATATGGAATTAATGTAGATAATTCAAAATACAGTTATTTCTATAGAAAATAAAAAATAAACAAAACATGTTTTCTTTACTTACTTTGTACTCGCCCCTACGTTTTATTTTCTACAGAATACATCAAAATTCCAACCTTTGTGTATACATTTTGTAATCGGAAAACGAATCAGAATCTCTATTTGTGAGTTAAATGTCAAATACAGACAACAAATAGAGAAAAAAAATATGGGTATCGACAACAGTATCGATTGTTTATTAACCGTCTTGGTCAATTCCAACAAAATCTATTTCCTCCCAAGTACAGCCTGGGGTTTTTCAAAAGGGGCGTGAAAAGGCTCCAGTCAGGCCGGCATGGCATTCGCAATCCCCGTGCATCACAGAATGTCCATGGGCATCGTTAGACACCTACTTGTAGGAGTTGTAGGTGAAAAGATGCCACATGTCGCGCTATCCATAAAAACCCGGCGAGTGCGAGTCGAACTCGCGCACCGAGGGTCCCGTATCGGCCAGCGCTACTCACGCCATCTAGATGGCGTGTTATGAAATGCTTCATATTAGTTAATGCCATGCTTCATAATCTATTCGGTAGATGGCGCGCGCGCATACACTTTTTGGTTTCTTCTATGGGAACCCCTGTGAATTTTTGATTTTTTCTTATTTTTATTATTTGTTGTTATATCGGCTATAATAACACATTTTTTGTGAAAATTTCAACGGGCTACCTATTACGGTTCAAGAGATACAACCCTCGGACAGACGGACGGACGGACAGACAGACAGACAGACGGCGTAGGTTTAGTAATAGGGTCCCGTACCTGATACGGAACCCTAAAGAAGGACGTATTCGTGCTCCGCGGATTCCGTTGTATCATGCAAATCATGCATGACTGATCAATGATCATTCTATCTTTTATCTTATTCCTCGTTCTTTGTACTCACGCATAGGGTCAATTTAATTAGATAACTTTTTGGGACATTTCTTACATAGGTAGAATTAACTTTTATCTTCTCCCTTTTCTTTCGTGAATATTTCTTTCTTTCGGCCGTATTTTTCATGGATTTTTATTCGTGCGCATAGAGCGTTTGTTAGAATTTCTTGGAGCGCGAAATTTGTGGGGAATTTTTTTGAATGAAAGAGAATAGGGATCATAAATTCATATTCATTATGCTCCTGTGAACGTATAGTGTTCTAGAGCTGCTTGGAAATAAAAAGAGAGGGTTGTGTCGGCAAAGCGACCGCAAATTTTACGTTAAATACGTCGATCTATCCTATCCTATAATTTTGATATTAAATAAAAATACTTAGGTACTTAAGTAAATGTTGATTAATTTAAATTTTAAAAGTGAAAACAAAAAAACACATTTGAGAAGCGGAGCTTACAAAAAGTTAAATTACAAATTTAAAAGCCCCCGACCGTTAAAAAGTGGGGGTTAAAAATCGTTCCTTCCGTTTGAGAGCTACGATGTCACAGACAGACACACCCATACACACCCTCACACACGTTAAACTTATAACACCCCTCCGTTTGCATCGGGCTTAAAAATCTGTCCTTCCGTTTGGGAGCTACGATGCCACAGACAGACACACCCATACACACGTACACACGTTAAACTTATAACACCCCTCCGTTTGCATAGGGCTTAAAAATCTGTCCTTCCGTTTGGGAGCTACGATGCCACAGACAGACACACCCATACACACGTACACACGTTAAACTTATAACACCCCTCCGTTTGCATAGGGCTTAAAAATCTGTCCTTCCGTTTGGGAGCTACGATGCCACAGACAGACACACTTGTACACACGTACACACGTGCGGAGCCATACCAGCAGATTTGCGGACTGTTGCTAGGCTTTCTAGCCTGTTAATGCGACGTGCAACACACTCAGGTTTTTTTATGAAAACTGACACGGTTGGCTACATCACCTACAACATCCGTGCTGTCAGCCCATAACACCGGATGAACTTGGTGCCACGTCAGTGCTTCCCTTCGGTCGTGCCGGCTACACTGAACTGCACGGAAAACACAAACTATTTACATAGCCGTTTCGACCGAACTTTCATTCAGTGCGGTGTCACTAACCCGGGCGGGTTAAACCCTACCACCTAGTAATATAAGAAGGGGGTCATATCCCTTAGTCGCCTTTTACGACATACACGCGGAGAGATGCAGTGGGGCTATTCTTTTAAAGTACCGGCCCCACACAATACAAAGAATTCGTTAAAGGATTCGTGGAACACTCTCGGGAATACAGTTCCACACCCTAGCGGTGCTAAAAAGAAACGATTTTGTGAATGGGTTTCGTCTCCACAGAGCGTTTACCTACAAATGTATACCTACACACAAACAAACACACATGGATTGGATATTCGAGAAAAGCTCGTACGGGCCAAGACAGTTCGTGCGAACAGGAATGATGTGATTGTTCCTTTTTGCCTGAGGCTGTATGTGGGAAACTCCTGCAGTAGGTACGGTTTTATTACTAGGACTTTTAAGATATTGGTCCTTTGTCTATGAATACTTTGTTCACAATCGAATAGACAGATGATAAATATTCATTGATCAGAGGAGATGCATACATACCACACGCTAGCAGAGTAATAGGAGTTGTGCTGCTGGTGCTCTTGAAAATTACAGCACAACACCGACCATCACGTTTAGCAAAGTATTCGAACAAGATAACCATCAAGCAGCAAGTAAGGCATGAAGATCCACCTGCTGCAGGACTCGGTGAAAAGGCCGTTCCAAGGTGAGAGGTGGCTGGCCTGTCGCCCTTCAGCACGGCCTCTTGTCCTTGTCCCTTAGTCGCCTCAGTCGCTCAGAGGAGATTTGGAAGAAATAGATTTTTCTGAGATTTAATATAAAACAGTAATTAAATAAAACAGGACATCATTTTAAGCGAACAGCAGATGATTTCAAATCGAACTTCACATAAGTATAAGACAATAGTTTAACGTGGAATCCGAACCACGGTAAGCCTCCAACGGTCGAGCGGCCACTCATCCAAGTACTGGCCGCGCTCAACGTTGCTTCTATCAGCAGTCGACCGCCCGCACCACTGAGCTACCGAGGCTGACAAAATGAAGTATATGTAATCACCCATACACACCCTCACACACGTTAAACTTATAACACCCCTCCGTTTGCATCGGGCTTAAAAATCTGTCCTTCCGTTTGGGAGCTACGATGCCACAGACAGACACACCCATACACACGTACACACGTTAAACTTATAACACCCCTCCGTTTGCATAGGGCTTAAAAATCTGTCCTTCCGTTTGGGAGCTACGATGCCACAGACAGACACACCCATACACACGTACACACGTTAAACTTATAACACCCCTCCGTTTGCATAGGGCTTAAAAATCTGTCCTTCCGTTTGGGAGCTACGATGCCACAGACAGACACACTTGTACACACGTACACACGTTAAACTTATAACACCCCTCCGTTTGCATCGGGGTTAAAAATCTGTCGTTCCGTTTGGGAGCTACGATGCCACAGACAGAGACACCCATACACACGTACACACGTTAAACTTATAAAACCCCTCCGTTTGCATCGGGGTTAAAAATCTGTCCTTCCGTTTGGGAGCTACGACATATCTATTCTGTGGCTACGATGCCACAGACAGACACACCCATACACACACACGTTGAACTTATAACACCCCTCCGTTTGCGTCGGGGGTTAAAAATGCATAGAACCGTAGTGCAGAACTGAATTATACCATGAAAAATATTGTCTGTCTCCACACGTCTGGCTCCCGTCCAACCTGGTTATTATTCGCAAAAATTGCTGAAATCCGCATTGCATTTTCAAGCAGAGGTCACGACGGAATTAATACTGAAGATGCATCTCCGTTTGACGGCAAGGCCGCCAGTGCATCGAGGACGGTTTTCATTAAGACGAGACGGAAGTTAACTTTCTCCATTCAAAATCGTCTTTCGGCATTATTGTTTTTCACCCTCTTATCCTTAAACGATTTTTACAATTCTTTTTGTTGTAATAAGGACAGTCGAATCTACGTTCCTGTCTTCTTTATTTTTTATTATGTTTCATAGGAAAGTTGCAGTTCGTTTCAGAAATTACATACTATTTCTTTATCAACATATTATCAGAGGCCAGTGGAAGACTGATGAACGAGCATAGGTACAAACCAGCTTTTGACACTAACAACAACTATAAAAAAAAGTAAATAACCTTTTCCTACAACGTAATAATATTCAAATTGCATTGGCAGGTTGTTGTACTAAATTGTTATTCGATTTTATACCTTATCGCTTTGTAATAAAGACTGCTTTTCTAATACATTCATATTTCCTAAACACGAAACTCATTCGCGATACTACAAGCATTAAATAAATGAACCTCACCCATATTATTGTACTATCTGCAATCTTCTGGCCTAGCTATCTACGTAAGTTATATACTAAGCAATAACTTGTAATCCACCAACGTACTCTAATATAATTACGCGTACTTAGAAATATATATACTCATGAATATAATAATGTATTTTCCGTCCAGTTCATTTTAGTACCGTGTGAGCCCGGTACTTAAAAAGAATAGCCCTACTGCATCTCTCCCCATGAATGTCGTAAAAGGCGACTAAGGAATATAAGGACAAGATGCCGTGCTAAAGGGCTACAGGCTCGCTACCTCTCACCTTGGCACGGTACTTCCACCGAGTCATGCAGCAGGTAGGTCTTCGTGCCTTACTTGCTGCTTGATCGATTGAATCTTTTTCGAATACTTTGCGAAACGTGGTGGTTGGTGTTGTGATTGTGATGTAATTTACCAGAGTTCTTGCAGCACAACATCGATTACTCTGCTTACCCCGATTGTCGAGATTCAGCGTGTGTGATATGTATATATTCTTTTCAGTGTATCCAACACGACCTAAGAGGAAGCAGTTGCGTTGCAGATTTTTGTGGAACCTAGCATAGTTTTTAGGTTTCCG
The DNA here is from genome assembly GCA_946902875.1 of Nematopogon swammerdamellus. Classification (NCBI taxonomy): domain Eukaryota; kingdom Metazoa; phylum Arthropoda; class Insecta; order Lepidoptera; family Adelidae; genus Nematopogon; species Nematopogon swammerdamellus. Next base: position 18,903,515 of record OX336347.1, read on the forward strand.
TACTCCGTTCGGAAGCCTATTACTAAGCCTACATCGTCTGTCTGTCTGTCCGTTCATCCGTCCGTCCGTCTAATGCTGTTCCGTGGTCTGATGTCTGTATATTTAAAACAGCAAACCGGTTGAAATTTTCACAGAATTGAAAACGTGAAAAGGTTTTTTTGTGGTGCGGAAACCTCGGTGCGCTAGTCCGACTTGCACTTGGCCGGTTTTTGTAAGCAAACCAGCATGGGTAATTGTGCCGAGGGACGTGAGAAGACGTGGGAAGGTGTGGAGCAGTCGAAAGAGCCAAAATTACGCCTCCTCGCGGAACAACGCTCAGTGCGGCGCCATACCAGCAGATTTGCGGACTGCTGCTAGGCTTTCTAGCCTGTTAATGCGACGTTTGAACACACTCAGGTTTTTTTATGGAAACTGACACGGTTGGCTACATCACCTACAACATCCGTGCTGTCAGCCCATAACACCGGGTGAACTTGGTGCCACGTCAGTGCTTCCCTTCGGTCGTGCCGGCTACACTGAACTGCACGGAAAACACAAACTATTTACATAGCCGTTTCGACCGAACTTTCATTCAGTGCGGTGTCACTAACCCGGGCGGGTTAAACCCTACCATCTAGTAATATAAGAAGGGGGTCATATCCCTTAGTTTACCTACAAATGTAAACCTACACACAAACAAACACACATGGATTGGATATTCGAGAAAAGCTCGTACGGGCCAAGAAAGTTCGTGCGAACAGGAATGATGTGATTGTTCCTTTTTGCCTGAGGCTGTATGTGGGAAACTCCTGCAGTAGGTACGGTTTTATTACTAGGACTTTTAAGATATTGGTCCTTTGTCTATGAATACTTTGTTCACAATCGAATAGACAGATGATAAATATTCATTGATCAGAGGAGATGCATACATACCACACGCTAGCAGAGTAATCGGAGTTGTGCTGCATGTGCTCTTGAAAATTACAGCACAACACCGACCATCACGTTTAGCAAAGTATTCGAACAAGATAACCATCAAGCAGCAAGTAAGGCACGAAGATCCACCTGCTGCATGACTCGGTGAAAAGACCGTTCCAAGGTGAGAGGTGGCTAGCCGGTCGCCCTTCAGCACGGCCTCTTGTCCTTGTCCCTTAGTCGCCTCAGTCGCTCAGAGGAGATTTGGAAGAAATAGATTTTTTTGAGATTTAATATAAAAGCAGTAATTAAATAAAACAGGACATCATTTCAAGCGAACAGCAGATGATTTTAAATCGAACTTCACATTATGATTAAGACAACAGTTTAACGTGGAATCCGAACCACGGTAAGCCTCCAACGGTCGAGCGGCCACTCATCCAAGTACTGGCCGCGCTCAACGTTGCTTCTATCAGCAGTCGACCGCCCGCACCACTGAGCTACCGAGGCTGACAAAATGAAGTATATGTAATCGAGCGGCGGGTGGCTGAGTGGTTTGGGCATCGGCTTCTCATGCGGGAGGTCCGAGGTTCGAATCCGGTCGGCGTGTACCAATGAGTTTTTTCTGACAAAAAAATTTACTTGCATACCTACACCCGCTGCTTCACCGTTCGGAACCGATGTAAAACTGTAGGTCCCTTCCCTTGCCCCTTACTAGGTGGTAGGCTCAAATTGTAGCCGACTGGGTTGGTACCACCGTACTGGATGTAAGATGGCCGCAAGCAACCTCGGTTCTGTTCTCCTCTAGTCCAGTATAGCCAGCAATCCAGGGAAGTCTCCGGTATGGCACCTACCTTCTCGGAGGTGATATTGGCTGGTTTGAGCATGTGCTTTGGCCCCTCCGACTCAGCCACCCATACGGGATTACATAAAAAAAAAATAAAAAAATCGTGGTATGAAGTATAGGCTAGTTGTCCCAAACATTGTCGCGGTCGCCTTTATATTTATTTCCTTCCATCTGTCTCCATCAGCGGCTGTCCTTTTTCTTCTCCGGGCGCTCGGCGTAACTTTTATTGAAACCCCTCATAAATGAAGATGTCTGGAGATTGTTCACGATAATAAAGTCTGAAAGCTTAATGGATTAGCAGCTTTTGAGGTAGACTATGTGTGCGGTCTGGTGCTTGATAATAATATGCCCACTGCATCTCTCCCCGTGCATGTAGTAAAAGGAGCATAAGGACAAGATCCTGTGATTAAGGGAGAAAGGCTTAGCGACCGTTCTCCTTGGTACGGTCCTTTCGTAGTATATTGTACATATATTGTTTGTTTAGTACACATTAGGTAAATTTTTCAGAAAAAAACTCATTTGTACACGCCAGTTGGGTTCGAACCTCGAACCTCTCGCAAGAGCCGACGCCCAAACCACTCGGCCACCCGCTACTTCGTGCGTCTCGGCTCGATGTATTTTGCTGAGGTGTTACCTACTGATATACATTGCTCCGTGGTTCGGATTCCATAAATCTGTCAGGTCTCGACCTGGAGTGACCTGATAACCGCTGGGTTAGACGGCTGTTCGAATGGAGGCCACGTACAGACAAACGCACCAACGTGGAACGCCCCCGACTAGGTGGACCGACGACCTAGAAATTGCAACCGGGTGTGGTTAGATAGATAGATATAGATAGAAATACTTTATTGCTCCAAAAAACATTTATACGTAAACAGACAATAAGTAATGTACATGAGGGGCAAAGGCGTACTTATCCCTTAACAGGGATTTCTCCCAGTCAACCTTTGTATGTTTGAGAGTCGTATGTTGTGAGATATAAGTAGGTAGTAGCAAAAGACTTGAGTGTGGGAATGTAAAATATAATATACAAGCTGTGCCCGCGGCTCCGCCCGCTCTCATATTTCACTTCACTGCTAACCTCATAAGCTATTTAGCGTGATAGTAAGTAGCCTGTGGGGCCGCTACTTTAAAAGAATAGCCCCACTGCATCTCTTCCCGTGTATGTCGTAAAAGGCGACTAAGGGATAAGACTCCCTTCTTATATTACTAGGTGGTAGGGTTTAACCCGCCCGGGTTGGTACCACCGCACTGAATGAAAGGTCGGTCGAAACGGCTATGTAAATAGTTTGTGTTTTCCGTCCAGTTCAGTGTAGCCGGCACGACCGAAGGGAAGCGCTGACGTGGCACCAAGTTCATCCGGTGGTATGGGCTGACATCACGGATGTTGTAGGTGATGTAGCCACCCGTGTCAGTTTCCATAAAAAAAAAACCTATAGTTGATGGGAAGAATCAAGCTATCCGTAGAATTTTGTTTTATTAAAATCGGTTCAGTGGTTCTCGAGTTATAAGCGGACAGACACTCAGACAGAAAGCAGACGTTGGATTTTATTATAGGTAAGGAAGGATGGAAAATAACTATGATAAACTATAATATACACTACATATAAGTACGTACTAGTTAATTAAACATGAGATGTTAAACGTTAGATGAGTAGAGCGGAAGATTGTTTGTGGTGGCGTGTCTTGGCGAGGTTAATGTCCAGCTGCGAACCGATACAGGCTGACGATGATGATGTACGCAACGTTTGACTTAGCAGTCCTATATTTTTGAATTGCTCTGTGTGTACGACCTTCGAACCCGCAGCCTTCGGGTCTAGGCGAGCGACCCTTTAATTTATATTTCCCTCATCCTAGCTTACGACACCATGGCATTAATTTTACTTCAATTGTGTGTTTCAGTTGCTTCCATGTCTTCTTTATTCGTAGTTATCAATATATTTGGAGTTTAGATATTTACGAAAATGTCGTGCTCGAGGGCGACAGGCAAACACCTCACCGGCACGGTACTTCCACCGAGTCAGGCAGTAAGTGGGTCTTCGTGCCTTACTTGCTGCTTGAGAATTATCCTCGGAATTATCTTGTCCTAATACTTTGTTAAACATGGTGGTCGGTGTTGTGCTTGTAATTTAAGTTATTGCAGCACAACACCGATTACTCTGCTTACCCCGATTGTCGGGATACAGCGTGTGGTATGTATATATGTATATTTACGCTAATGTATGGATAATTCAAATTTATTTCAGTTCTTTTTTGGAATCAACGTTTTTGATACAGATTAATCCCCTGAATGGCCCGAAATGGTAACAAAATCACCCTGTATACTAGCTTTTCTAACGAAGGCTTCTCTAGCGAGAAGTTAGATTTAATATAAAATTAAATAAAAAAAATCTCGCTTCTAATTTAAAGTAAATTAACCAATAACATATCAACAAACATATTCATCCATCATGATGGGGATCAACGGCATGATCCCCATGACGAAAGCAGCGATCCCCCGTTGAATGGCAATGCTAATTCGCTGCTTGAAGAACGTCCCGGCCCGATGGTCACAGGTGCCTGTATAAGCTGTTTTCCTATTTGCTTAGAAAAACTGACATCCGAGCTCCATGTTCCAAGCGTCTCTACCGCGAAGGTCACAAACTCATAATTTGTAGTACAATTAATGTACTTCTGGTGTTTATTTGTTTGGGTCTTCGCTGCAGCGAAGCTTCGCTCCTTGCACGAGCCAGCCACGTGACTGGGAGCGAGGGTGTCCACGCACGTCGCGTCACAGATCAAGGTTTTTCCATACTTTCACGGTAGAAGGGGCCAATCCCATCGGCCCTCGGCCATCGGGCCTTTTCCCATCATCCTTTGATATTCCCAAGGGCTCAAGGATGCTGGGAATGCGGGCCGATGCAAGGGAATGTCTGATCGTCTGGTTGAGAGCCGCGTGTCGGGACAGCCTGTCGGCGCTCCTGGAACACAAGTATGCGGCTCACATATCCTGGCTCCAAAGCATAGATAAAAACATATCCGGAAAGAATTGATGGGCTGATGAAAGTGCTAAATTTGTTTTTGTCCCGCACCGTCACTCATATTAAATTATGAAACCGAAAAACGACATCTGCCCCGTATTGTCCGTGAGTCGATAGAAATTGCTAAACACGACAACTTAAACCGCGAAGATTCTTTCAAGATCTCACCGATATGGAAGTCGGTACTGGCTACGCTGCAGTCAAAACAGAACCGAAGTGGCAATTTCCGAGAGATCGACACCGTCAGCAACTTCTGTATGTCCGAAGAGGCAAGGAACGCAGCGAATCCGGAGTTATACCTACCCACCACTACAATTTGAGAAGCAGGCGGGCTCCTGTCAGTGACGTGCTGGCTGCCGGAGGAGTTAGCACGTCCTCTTGAGAACGGGTCCCATAGAGGACTCGAAACGTCGAGCTGCAGCGATGCGCTCGCCATCATCGCACCGGTAAGCCGAGTTTCATAATTTAAGATGGAAGTGCTTCCAGCCAGGCACCTGGCTCCCAACGCGATGAAGCCAGGATACGCGCGCGATCTGTGTCAGTGCCATTCAACAGGAGAGCGCTACGTGATAATTTAATTAGTGGTACGTCTCAGCTTTTCTTTAACTTTGACGGAAGCTGGCGTCTGTCTAGTTGAACATAATTGTTGCCAGGCCTCGATGGCCTTCTTCTTGTACGTAACCTCGATGTCGTTGAGCGACGAGGAGAAAGAATGCTACCAACGAGGTCAGACATACAGTGAACTGAAGTCACAAAAGCCGGCAACGCTACGTCTTTGATGAGACGGATACCTGCTCCGCAAACTTGATTGGGAGGTATATTTGGTCCCACGTTTTGTCTGTTCCTTTCTTATTACTTGTATTTTATGTATATGATATGTGGAACTAAAATATAATGTAATTTCGCAGCACTAATCTCCGGGAGTACAATTAAAGGTCCTTATGGTTGTATGAAGGCATTCTGCGGGTTATTGAAGCAGTACCCTAACGTATTGATGAAAGGTTTTTGCGGTCGACCTTGGACCTCTGAGGGTCTGATAATGGAGGTAAGGGGTGTGTCGGTGCATGGAGGGTGGGGATGGGGGGGGGGGGGGGGGGGGGGGCTGATTGTTATTTGATCCTCGAATTTTGGGTATCGCCTAATACACTCCGCGTTTAGGATATGTATAGGTAATACCTACCTTTCCGGTTGAATTCCGATTTAAAAGGGAACGAGTATTTAATGTGCTTACTGTGCTAGCTGACTTAGCGTGTGGGTAGATGTGTGTGGAAGAACCTAAACTTTAAAAAAAACAATTTTGTTTTATGGAAACTGACACGGTTGACTACATCACCTACAAGATCCGTGATGTCAGCCCATAACACCGGGTGAACTAGGTGCCATGTCAGTGCTTCCCTTCATTTCATGTCGCCTACACTGAACTGGACGGAAAACACGAACTATTTACATAGCCGTTTCGACCGACGTTTCGCTCAGTGCGGTGGTACCAACCCGACCGGGATAAACCCTACCACCTAGTAAGGTAAGAAAGGAAGGGAGGGACCTACAGTTTAACGTGGAATCCGAACCACGGTCAGCCTCGAGCGGTCGAGCGGTCACCCATCCAAGTACAGACCGCGCTCAGCGTGGCTTAACAACAGTCGACCGACCGCACCACTGAGCTACCGAGGCTGACAAAAATTTTCTACCTCCCTGGTACCTACATTGTTTGTTAAATTATTTTGTGTTCTTCTGTGGCAGACAAAAGACGTCTTGTCTGCACTTCTTAGACGAATTTAGTTTATTTCATCTATAAAATCTCGAACATCGTCGCGTTGCGGAGTTAAAATAATTTCAAATTTTCACAAAAGCTACGCGAGCTATTTCTCATAATGTCTTAATGCGAAATATCATTTTCCGTCTCAAACCATTTCAAAATCAGGATAATTTTCCATTCAAAAGCACAGAGGAGAGAAATTTGTCGCAAATTCGAATTACAGTAGAATTCTGAGGAATTATACTCGCACTGTGTGCGACCCTGTTTGTAAGACTCGGTAGCTCAGTGGTGCGGTCGGTCGACTGTTGTTAAGCACATCTGAGCGCGGTCAGTACTTGAATGGTTGACCGCTCGACCGTTGGAGGCTGACAGTGGTTCGGATTCCACGTAAAACTCAAGAGTCAAGAAGTTAAGGTTATTGTAAAAATGTCGATGCTAAGGAAGCGATTCGTTCTCCCTGAAATCGTTTTAGCAGGTGTGGTTGCCAGTCCGCACTCACACTTAACCATCCCACCCTATGAGGAGTGATTTTTCAAAACTAACCAATTCCACTTACGACCGAAGTCGTTTTTATTTCGTCTTCAATCAAAACTGGCCAAATTTTCAGTTTTCAATCAAAGCTAACCAATTCCAAATGTGTTTTTTTTATTACTGCACCAACTTAAAGCAGACGCTAAAAACTTAAAGGCTACCTTTCATCAGAGTGACTTTCAGTACCACATCGCATATAAACAATAAAACATGTTTGCTTCCTTCTAGGTGTTTCAGTTTTTTGGCTCTCCTGTAAAATTTTATTTTGTGGAATTGGTTAGTTTTGAAAAATCACTCCTCCTATAATATCGCCCTTAGTGTCTCCCGAAGTCGCCCAGAGCGCGTGAAAGTTCACAAATTATCTACTTGTTACGAGAACTGAAGCCTCGCTCGACGGGTCGAACGGATTCAGCCTCATTATCATACGAAAGGAATTTCATAAAAGAAGTTTTCACCTTTTCAGTGCTGAAACAAAAAGAACGTTACGCAATGGAAACCTTGGCTCTCCGATTGTCTTTCGCAGTTGAATTGGTAACTTTTCGTGGCAATTTTTGCTCCGGACTCCGAATATTAATATGTTGCGAACTATGCGTAGGTAATTATCGAATTCACAAAACCCGAACCACTTGCACAGACTGGTGAGGAATATGTAGCCATTACATGTTCCAAAAAATACTAAAGTACATGCTTTGTACTAACATATGTATTAAAAAAAACCGGCCAAGTGCGAGTCGAACTCGCGCAACGAGGGTTCCATATCGCCATGTCATGGTCAGCGCCACTCACGCCATCTATGGCGTGTTTTTTGAAATGCGTCATATTTGTTAAAATTCATGATTAGTTAAAATGCTTCATACTGTCTTCGGTAGATGGCGCGCATACACTCTTTAGTTTCTTGTATGGGGACCCCTGTGAATTTTTTCTTATTTCTGTCTGTCTGTCCGAGGGCTGTATCTCTTGAACCGTAATAGATAGCCCGTTGAAGTCAAAGCATATGTGTTATTATGGCCGATATAACAACACATAAGAAAAAGTAAAAAATTCACGGGGATCCCCATACAAAAACTAAAAAGTGTATGCGCGCCACCTACAGAAAAGAGCATGAAGCATTTTAACTAATACATAGATGGCGCGAGTAGCGCTGACCATGACATGGCGATACGGAACCCTCGGTGCGCGAGTTCGACTCGCACTTGGCCGGTTTTTTTCTTCATTTTTGGCTTTGCATTTCTCTAATGAATAAATACGAAATCTGCCAACAAGGCTGCGAGTAATGTAATAACTCAAAAATTCCATTACCGGCCGCCGCGAGCTTGCCTTAAAAGCCTACCGCAAGTTGACTCGACGGCGCGGTGGCCGGTCGGACGCCACAAGTCATCTATTCGTGAAGGACCGTCCTACCGTGGTGAAGTTGATGGGTAAATACGAAATTAACGGAGGTAATAATAATAATAGCATACTTCAATAAAAAGAAAATTGACAAAATTTAAAAAAAAATTACTACGAAATTCCAGAATGAAACTTACATACATACATGCATACCACACGCTGTATCCCGACAATCCGGGTAAGCAGAGTAATCGGTGTTGTGCTGCAGGAACTCAGAAAAATTACAGCACAACATCCACCGCCGCGTTTAGCAAAGTATTCGGACAAGATAATTATCAAGCTTTCCGTTTTTTTCCTCTTTTGAGATATGGAACCCTAAAAATCAAAGTTTAGTAGAATAAATACACAATATAGTAGTTAAACTAACATAAGAATGCTCCATAAACAACAAACATACACAATATATCAATCTTGTATGGGTACCACCATAGCCGACTATCATTGGTCTCCCTCTACGGAGACCAAGCCATGCTGCATCGTCATAGCCCCACTGCGACGTTGCTATCGCTTACTCGCTCTCGCTTGCCTACCGATGACAGGAGCGAGAGAGAAACATGAAATCGCTCACTCTTCATCGGGCGACCGACGAAATCTTCGTTTTCTCTCTCACTCCTGTCATCGGTAGGCAAGCGAGAGCGAGTAAGCGATAGCAACGTCGCAGTGGGGCTATGACGATGCAGCATGGCTTGACTCCGTAGAGGGAGACAATGATAGTCGGCTATGGTACCACCCTCAATTTTTCACTTTTTATATCGCAAAAAATTGCACATATTTTGTGAAAATTTCAACCGGCTAGCTATAAGCTTCCAAAGATACAGCCGATCGGACGGACGGACGGACAGACATAAAGACAGACAGCCATTCTTAGTAATAGTCCTCCGTACGGGGTAGGAATACCTAAAGAAAGTAAGAATTTCAACATAAAATATTTTCTCTCACTGGCATTTCGCAACGCACCTGATTGCTACAAGATTACTCCCTGTGATGCATCGCTTTCATTTTGTAACTAGAATATAAATCGTTGTAAAATACACCTTAAACCAAAGTGATGAGGGTCAAATTAACTTTTCCTGTCGAGATTTTCTTTGGAGAAATACAACCAAAGTTGGCACTTATGTTAAAGGTGTAGGAGTCCAGAATGATTTGCATTCTGGTGGAGAAAGCTGAGTTGGAATTCTTGGAATTGCGAAAGTAATCAACCGAAGCAGATTTGATCGAAAAGTCCTTTCATAGCTGGTTGGCATAATTCAAATTTAATCTTTAATTTTTTTATTATAATTGTTTTATTTTTCATTATTCAGTCGTAATATTGTTTATTAGCCAAACATAATAATGGTAAATAGTACATGGAATTGATATAACATACAATTATAGCTTATCAACCTTCCCCCACCCGATACTACCCAATCAGAGCGCGCGCCGTCCCCTCCGCTACCCACGGAGCTCGGCGACGCTGCTGGTTCTCATACAAGCATTGGACAGTCCGACGTCCCTACCTCTTGTAACGTTCTTGGGCAGAGTGTCGCGGGAAGCGAGAAGGAGAGAGGAAGCGAAATCGAGGCGGGTGGTGTTGCGCGTGTAGTGACGTCCTCGGCGGACGTGGCGCGTGGCCGAGTGGTTTGGGCATCGGCTTCTCATGCGAGAGGTCCGATGTTCGAATCCGGCCGGCATGTACCAATGAGCTATTTCCGACGATAATGCATACCTACACCTAGGTGGAGTACCTACCTACAGTTTTACACCGGTCGGAACCGGTGTAAAACTGTAGGTCCTTTCCCTTGCCCCTTACTAGGTGGTAGGCTCAAATTGTAGCCGACTGCGTTGGTACCATCGTACTGGATGTAAGATGGCCGTATAGTAGCCTCGGGCCTCGGTTGTGTTCTTCTCTAGTCCCGTGTAGCCAGCAATCCAGTAAAGTCTCCGGTGTGGCACCTACCTTCTCGGGGGTGATATTGGCTGGTCGGAGCATGTGTTTTGGCTCCTCCGACTCAGCCACCTATACCGGATTACATAAAAAAGCAACCCCCGCATACGACCGAATGCCCATGGGCGTTGTTAGACACCTCATGGGTGGATCGGCGCCACATATCGCGCTTTAAATTTAAAAAAAAGCGGCCCGTTTTTTCCATTTCTAGCAAAATCACAGCCAATTCACATTATGTCATTCATTACATTACTTTTGACCTAAGATAAAGAATTTTTAAGCTTTTGCCCCACTGTATGAAACTGAATGCAAACAGAGTTGTCGTATTTTATCATACATAATACTAGCTTCTTTTGAAATTCATATTTCAAAAGAAGAAGTAATTAAGTCATTAAGGGCGAGACCGAAGGCTGAGCTGCGTTCAGGTTAATGATAATGGTAAAAGTGAATTTTATTTAGCCTATCCTGTGTCTCGTATAATCTCGTAAAATGTGCTTATACGAAGTTTCATCGAATTCAGATGATCGGTTTAAGAGTTATGGTGGAACATATATACATACAGAAAATATTTCTAAAAATCGTAAATTTAGTTTTACTATCATAGAGTCTACAAACGCAATATTTCAAAAAACAAAGCAACTTACTCTATGACCATCCCTTACAGATTTATTGTTAGTATTGATTGATGATTGATATAAGTTAGTACTAGTACTGGATTATTTATTCTTTATTCTTTATTCTTTATTCATCATTCGTATGGTAGTACACTACGCTTGAATTTGTCCTGTTAGTTTATACAATCCGGTTCGATTACACCCACAAAGAAGAGCCGGCAAGAAACTTCGCAGGGTTCTTTTTTTAACGTCTTCAATTACAATACATTGTGACTAGCTACATAATAGACACCGCTTACAGTGTTAAGATATAGTTTGAGAGCTAGAATAACTATAATTTAATTATAATTTAACTATAATAACTATAATTTAAGCTTGATAATTCTGACCACATAAAATCAAAAGTTAAAGTAAAAGTATAGATAAAATCAGGTGTATAGAGCCTTTGTCAGAAATTGTTGATACATATCGTATCAAGTCATGTCAGTTATAAATATTCATACCACATTGTAGTACAATGTCAAATAAAATAAATAAATTTGATACTTAATGTATCAATTAGTCAAAGTAATATTTCAGTATGCGTGCTAAATAAACTTGATACTTAATGTATCAATTAGTCAAATTAATATTTAGCATGCGTCAGCAGTATAAATTAAGGTACAGGTTGTACCCTGTCAAAATTCAAAATTTGTATGCAGTCAGAATCTCAAGCGAACATGTTTGTAGCATTTTCAGTTTATACCAGTGATAATACGAGGTAGTACAAATCTCAAAGACCAAAAAGTAATATGATGAAAAATATAAATCTGCGACAAATGTAACAGTTCATGACAGATACTATAGTTCCTTTTAAAAATATACGCCTAACATATAAAATATACAATGTTACCAATTGGAGCAGGCCAGTCTCCACGAACAGCACCCGTTCACGAGCATCACGCTAGGGCCAGCCATCGCTTCCCTCAACCATATTTTAGGGAGAGAGGCGACCCGGACCAAGCGTCACCGTAAGCAAAGACCTTAAAGCGATGCATTACTCTAGTGGCAACATGAAACTTCTACGATATGTTTGCATTTTGTTTTACATAATACCACTGCTTCTGTCACAAACTGCTACAGTGCCCCGATCACAAAGCAATATGAAGTTCTATAAACCTGTATACACATAATATGTACAGGTTCTGTTTATCCTGTTATTACTTATACCACTCGCACTACCACTGAGTACACTATGTTAACCTATACACGGTCAGCCTCAGAGTACAATATTTTGTCAGTTAGAGCTTCTTTTACATTATAATAAGCTTTCTTTATAAGAATGGCTTTAATGCGTTTCTTAAAACATACATCATTAAGATTTTTTATTTCTAATGGTATTTTATTATAAAATCGAATGCTATTACAAACAAAACTCTTGGACATTTTAGACGACCTGTGTTTTACAATTATTATATCATTTTTGTGTCTAGTTTCATGGTGATGTATATCAGACTGGAGAGTAGCATTTTGTATGTATTTTCTAGCATAGCAGATGTTTTGATACACATAAGCACTTGGTAGTGTCATAATTCCTATTTTACTAAATTCATTTTATATAATTATTCATTTTAAATAAACATTATATAACGTACTGTACATTTTGTCAGCTTTTACTTTCGACCCTATCGCCTCCAGCATAAAGTTTACTTAATAGTTATAGATATTTGTCTTTCTTCAGAGGGCCTAGTCCGAGTTAACGTGACAGCTACGTTAACGTCAAATACCGTTCGAATTGAGTTTTTATGTATGGGAGCACAATACGCTCACCGCGGCGCCACTAGAGAGCTCCATACATAAAAACCAAAGAGTTTGTATTACGTCGCTGCGCTCCTTACATACATACATATCAATAATAAGGAGCGCAGCGACGTAATACAAACTCTTTGATAAAAACTTAATTCGATCGGTATTTGACGTTTACGTAGCTGTCACGTAAACTCGAACTAGGCCCTCTGAGTCCTGAACATTTCATGTTAATGTGACTCTGTTGTTTGTTTTGTCAGCTAATTTACTTTTATCTGATGCAGCCTTAGGATTGGAGTCCGTTGAACTCTCGCGAATACACGCATTTTCCAGCTAGAGTTTACTGTGACTTTACTAAATGTGATTGCTCTGAAGGTCGTTTAACTCGAGTTCAATGCAATTGGTGAAGCGTTCTTACTTTTATTTGTTACTAGCTTTTGGCAGCGGCCTCGCTCGCGTGAAATTCGTATTTAAAAAGAAGAAAGTAAGTAGTACCGTGTGTGGCCGGTACTTCAAAAGAATAGCCTCACTGCATCTCTCCCCGTGCATGTCGTAAAAGGCGACTAAGGGATAAGGACAAGATGCCGTGCTAAAGGGCGACAGGCTCGCCACCTCTCACCTTGGCACGGTACTTCTACCGAGTCATGCAGCAGGTGGGTCATCGTGCCTTACTTGCTGCTTGATCGATTGAATCTTGTTCGAATAATTTGCGAAACGTGGTGGTCGGTGTTGTGCTGTAATTTACCAGACTTCTTGCAGCAATACACCGATTACTCTGCTTATCCCGATTGTCGGGATTCAGCGTGTGTGATATGTATTTATGTAAAGTAAGTAAGTAAGAAAGAAGGCCGAGCTGCGTTCCTGCGTCTATGAGAGCTACATCTTAGGATAACCGGAACTGAATTTTATATTATAGCCTATTCTGCGTAACGTATAGTTAAATGGGCTTGTACTAAGTTTAATCGAATTCGGATGATCGGTTTAAGAGTTATGGCGGAACATTTTTTTTTTTTTTTTTTTTTTTTTTTTTTTATGGAACCTGACACGGTTGGCTACATCACCTACAACATCCGTGATGTCAGCCCATAACACAGGGTGAACTAGGTGCCATGTCAGTGCTTCCCTTCATTTCATGTCGGCTACACTAAACTGGACGGAAAACACGAACTATTTACATAGCCGTTTCGACCGACGTTTCGTTCAGTGCGGTGGTACCAACCCGGCCGGGATAAACCCTACCACCTAGTAAGGTAAGAAGGGAAGGGACCTACAGTTTAACGTGGAATCCGAACCACGGTCAGCCTCCAACGGTCAAGCGGTCACCCATCCAAACACTGACCGCGCTCAGCGTTGCTTAATAACAGTTGACTAACCAACCGCGCCACTGAGCTACCGAGGCTGACGAATTTTCTTATCCCTTAGTCGACTTTTACGACATGCGACGGGGAGAGATGCAGTGGGGCTATTCTTTTTAAGTACCGACCCCACACGGTACAAACATACATACATGACATACACACATAAAATATTTCTAAAAATCGTATATTTAGTTTTAGTATCATACTTAGAGTGTACAGACGTAGTATCTCATAAAATGAATAACTTACTCCATGACCAATCCTTACAGATTTATTATTAGTATTGATGATGATATAAATACAGGGCCGGATTAAGCTATATAGAGGCCCCTAGGCTAGGCAATGCAAGTCTCGGGGGCCCCCTCTCCCCTTAGGCAGGTAGCTCTCTCTCTAGGTAGGTAGGTAGTATTTAAACTTTATACCAACACCAAATTTGTATGATTGTACATATGGCATTTATTAAAACAAAACTTTTGATAGGTGTATGCCATTTTAATTAATGTAATTATATGCAATACTTAGCAAATGGTGAATTACAATGATTTATTCCTTGATTTAATTGTAAATCATCAACATCATCATCAATAGTGCATTTGCTTATAACAAGTAATAAATGTAATATTGTTTTTGTGAAATTCTTTGTCCTATAAAAAATAAACCTAAAACCTTAGGCCCCTAGGCGACGCTGCCTGGGCCAGTTGCCTCTATAATGGGTAATCCGGGACTGTATAAATCGTAGACGGAAAGGTATAAATATATAAAAATAGAAGATTAAAAAAGATGGGGTTCTGTCAATAACTCAGTAAGCCGTTAGCAAATTGAACGTTGAATACGTCGAGCCGAGATACTCCTGTCAGCTGTCAAAACAAACGAAAATGTCATCCCGCCTCTACGGATATTATGTAATTTTTTTTTTATGGAAACTGACACGTTTGGCTACATCACCTACAACATCCGTGATGTCAGCCCATAACACCGGGTGAACTTGGTTCCACGTCAGTGCTTTCCTTCAGTCGTGCCGGCTACACTGAACTGGACGGAAAACACAAACAAACTATTTACATAGCCGTTTCGACCAAAGAGATTTTATGTACATGATACGTCATTGGTTTCGACCGATCTTCATCGTCATAGTGTAACTATACTTTGTTTCATTTATGTCATTTTTGTTTCTCGAATCTAGAGCGTGCTACCCTATAGTTGCTGCGTATCTATACCTGTAATCTCAGACGTATGTTTGTCATAATTATGCTCACAAATCTAAAAGGATAAAAAAAATATAAGAAATTGCAAAATGGTCCCAAATGGCCGGGCACTTTTCTTTCAATCTGAGAGCAAAAACAAAAGCAGTTTCCGTGTGCGCGATGCGCGGTACGGTATTACGTACATGGTAGTAAATATCTAGAAGCAGTACCTGCCTTGTCGAGGAGAAGAAAGAAATTTTCACAAAACCTACACCTTTAAGCTAGAAACTTATTGGGCCCACGTACGCTACGCACGCGTACGTGGGCGCGTCGGTCTCCATACATTTTATATGGAAGAGTGCAGCACGCAGTGTGTCGCGTAGCGTAGGGTGGCGTGGGCGCAATGAAACTGCGTGCTGCACTCTTCCATATAAAATGTATGGAGACCGACGCGCCCAGATTCGCGTGTGTGGCGTACGTGGGCCCAATGAGTTTCTAGCTTTACACATTTGGTTCCTTATCCGTACAGAAGCCTATTAATAAGCCTACGCCGTCTGTCTGCTCGTCCGTCCTGCGTTCAAGGGCTGCATCTTTTGAAACTGTAATCATCAGTCGTTAAATTGTTTTTCAGGTTTCCGTATCCGGTCCGTCCGTCCATCCGTCTGTCCGAAGGCTGTATCTCTTGAACCGTAATAGGTAGCCCGTTGAAATTTCCACAGAATATGTGTTATTATGGCGGATATAACAACAAATAATAAAAAAAAAAAAAAAAAAAATTAAGGGGGGTTCCCATACAAGAAACGTGTTTTTTTCAATGTTTTTTTAAAGATAATGACAATTTTTATAGGTTTTACTCACGGTCGTCTCCGAGCTATGTGGCTCATGAGCGATCTGCCTGATGCGTGCGTCGCACGAGGCAGAGCGCTCACGTAACCGTGAGTAAAGCAGTATTTTTTTCTGAAAATGTTTTTCGGTTCCATACTTCAAAGAGATGAAAACGGAACATCATCATGCTCATATACTCATAGGAAGGTGTGGATCTAAGCTTGCGATGGCTTCACCGAACATATCCGGGCCCATCGGCAGTAGAGGAGGGTATTAATCGAGGCCGGGACTAGCGAGTGACCACTCTAAATTTCCCGCGCATGCTCTCATTCTAATAATAAATCTGTAAGGGGTGGTCATGGAGTAAGTTACTTTGTTTTATGAGATACTGCGTCTGTAGACTCTATGTATGATACTAAAACAAAAATTATGATTTTTATAAATCTTTTCTGTATGTATGTATGTATGTATGTATGTAAATCCATAATTCTTAAACCGATCTATTCGAATTCGATTAAACTTAGTACTAGCACATTAGATTATACGGGACATAGGATGGGCTAAATAAAATTCAGTTCCGGTTACGCTAAGATGTGGCCCTCATACAAACCGAATTTTTCCGCCCGCCGAAATAAAGGTACGGTAGCGAGCTTACTTACTTTCTTCTTTTCAAATATGAATTTCACGCGAGCGAAGCCGCGGGCAAAACCTATAAATTAATATATTTTTACTACAGATTAAATGAAAGGGGACCTAAGTTTCGAGATAGCTCGGAATGGACACTTGCTTACTCAATGATGTGTATTCACACCAAATGTTGATAACGGGGTAAATTGTGTGCAATGTATGACAATGCCTTTTCTGAGTATTTATTTCCACGACGTAGTAAGATTAATGAAGTTCGTCTGGTCCAGCGCCGGATAGAGCGAGAAGCCATTACTCTGTCTAGAAGCGTTTTGTGTTCGGTTAGTCAGGAGCGAAACTGTGCAATTTTGAAAACACTTGGTGAATGTAGCCAGGAATTCGTTAGGGAATTTTGTTTTGGATCGTACCTACTTTTTTTATTTCACCGAAAACTAATTCTGTATGTGAAACTCAACATTATTTTTTTTCATATGTCAAAATATGACTACTGTACTGTATGGGGCGGGCACTTAAAAATAATATCAGAGATATTTCCTATAATATTGTTACTTGACCGAGATAAATCTACCTATTGTTTGATGTATGTAGGTAGGGTGGCCAACTTTTTTGTTAGAATAATAACGTATTTATGATTTCACTGATGGTCAATAAAAAGTACAGTCTCGTAAAAACAAGTATCATATTTTAAATTTTCAAAAAAATCGGCCAAGTGCTAGTCGGATTCGCGCACTGGAATTTACGCACCACAAAAACAAGTAAAAAAAACAACTTTTCTTGTATCAGGAACCCCTTAATTTTTTATTTTTTGTATTTTTTATGATTTGTTGTTATATCCGCCATAATAACTTATATTCTGAAAATTTTCAATCGGCTAGCTCAATTACGGTTCAAAAGATACAGCATAAGGACAGACAGACAGACAGACAGGCAGACAGGCGGCGTAGGCTTAGTACATAATAGCTTCCGTACGGCGTACGGAAACTTAAAAAATAAGTAGGAACCAAAAAAGAATGGTAAGGAAATTGGAAAAAAAATTGCTTTCTCCATAAATTTTGAGGTTTGTTATTTACGAAGATCGAGTCATCGAAACCTCAATTTCACCAACACAGGACGCGTCAAACTACCGCGGTCTGATCGTGCGCTATTTCCCCTAGCAACGTCTACAAAATGCCTTCATTCATCAAACAGACTCATTCCATTCATTTCCAGAACCGACCTCGTCACGCCCCCGAAACTGCGCAGTCACTGATGAGAGTGGGGTCCTTTAATGCTCCGAGTAATTCTGGTGAAATATTAACCATCCGTTTCGGAGTTACTCAACTCGGTCAAAGACTCCATCGACTTTTTGTTAGGGCGATACGAGCAATAACTCGTTAGAGAAACATCATCGGAAGTGCAGAATCATTCTGTTTGCTCAATTTAAATTTGCTGTGCTAGGCGTTCGGATGTTTCAGGGCCTCCTTGACAGACAAACAGGCGGGCAGGATTGAGGGGGAGACATTCCAAAGAGCCTCATTATAACGCTTTGTTTTTACCTTTGTTGGCAAAGTCTCACGATTTATCTTTCTTCCTCTTTCTATGATTATATATGCTACTATTTTGCCCGCGGCTTCGCTCGCGTGAAATTCGTATTTAAAAAGAAGAAAGTAAGGAAGCCGTACCTTTATTTCGGCGCGCCGAACAATTCGGTTTGGATGAGAGCCACATCTTAGCGTAACTGGAACTGAATTTTATTTCGCCTATCCTGTGTCCCGTATAATCAAATGTGCTTGTACTATGTTTCATCGAATTCGGATGATCAGTTTAAGAGTTATGGAAGAACATACATACATACATAGATAAGATTTCTAAAAATCGTCAATTTAGTTTTAGTAGTAGTTAGAGTCTATAAACGCAGTATCTCATAAAACAAAGTAACTTGCTCCATTACCATCCCTTACAGATTTATTATTAGTATTGATTGATGATGATTGATAGATAACTAACCCACCTAACTCTCTCTTCTCTGTCTATAACCTGCTCTATATTTTGTCTTTCCTCTGTTTTCTTCCATATTTAATATAGAATACCGCGTCCGTATCTAGATATGTAGATTATAAAAACTATATCTATATTGTAAAAACTAAACAGGACAAATTCAAGCGTAGTGTACTACCATACGAATGATGAATAAAGAATAAAGAATATGCTTGCAAGAAGGGAATAGCTACGGAACCATCTGCGTGAGTAGGATAAATATGAGGGTTCTAGCCCACTCATCAAAACAGTGACAAGGTTCCATCTCCCATACGACTACTATGAAAGTTGGAACCCCGTCATACTAAAAAATGTGAAAGACGGGGCCAAAAAACCCACTGTTGCTTCTGGCCCACCTACCCCCGCCCAACGATTCCGCCCACGACCGGCCGCCCGCCCCCGTTCGCTTCCGGCCGCCCACCCACCCGCCGGTTGGAGACGCTGCTAGCCTAACAATCGACCCGTCTGGGGCGCCTACCCCCGCCCGCGACTGGCCTCCCGCCCTCGTTCGCTTCCGGCCGCTCCCGCCACGCTGCCGCTGCGCCTGCGCAGGCGCCTGCGCCGGCGAGGATAGGGGTGGGTTGGAATCGTCCACGACTGGCCGCCCGCCCTCGCTGCTTCCGGTGGCGCCCGCCCTCGTTCGTCCGCCCCCGCCACGCGGCCGTTGCGCAGGCGCCTGCGCCGGCGAGGATAGGGGTGGGTTTACGAGAGTTGGAATTGTGTCATAGTGAAAATGTGAAAAAGGGTATAAAACCTACCCCCCCGCCATGAAGGCTCTCTCGCCACCGCTTCCGCGGAGGTTCTCCCGCCGCACCCCTCAACGAGGAGAAGCGTTAAGGTGGCTAGGGGGAGGGATGGAGGCTTTCTCGCTGCATCAATGAGGGGATGGAGGCTTTTTCGCCGCTTCCGCCATGGAGGCTTTCGCGCTGCACCCCCTCGACATTGGGGAGAATAATTATTGATGTGGTGATGTCAATCCACGTGCTCAGAGCGAATCGGCCTTGACTATGCCCGCGCGTGTCACCGGATGTGGGAGAGATAAGACGTGGGAATGGCGCGGAGAGATAAGGTTAATAAAATGCAAATAGAGACTGTATGTAATTTTATTCATAACGATCAAGCATGTATGTGTGAAACAAATAATTTATTCCTAAATGGTAGAGTTCGCTATCTATGATGGAGTCTCTCTCGTAATGTTGACTCACGATTACCGCCGCATGCTGGAGCGTTATGGGGTAGCATAGCAATAACTTTTTGCGGAACGCGTTGATGCGGTGAATCACGCTGATACGGGTTCTCTTCAATTCTTGAAGACGTAGCTCGAGACATTCAAGAACCCCACGCAGCGCCCACCAGTCTATTTGATTGAGAAGTGCGTAGGTGTTGTAGAAGTGAGAATGCACACTAATCGCACGTCCTTGTCCGAATACAATTTCTTCATAGCTGTTGCGATGGAAGACATCATCATAGTCGAGGTTGGCATCATCACTTGTGGTAGCTGCTGCTGTCGCTGCCCGCTGTGACGACGTGTCGATGACGGCACAATCGATGAAGTGCGATATTTTATCTTGAGATTTTACAATATCCCTCCAATCGTGTTCGTTGAATTTTATCTTTCCACCCAAATCAATTTCCACTTGCATGCGTTGATCACCGGCGAGATAGAGGGCCACATAGGGGTAATTTATCGAATCCAAATTATAGTGTATTCTAAATAAATTGCAATCCCCGACCGCAGCGATGGAGGGGGCGTAATACACACCCATCTTGCACGAGCGTTCACGTTAAGATGTCAGCTTGCGGACTAGGCCGGTGAGCAGATGTTGTTCAAACAGCTGATCGTTGATAATGAGACAGTAGGCGCTAGTATTGGCGGGAATGTTATTTCTACATTCAAATTCCAACCGAATATCGACAGAGCCCGTTTTAATGACATCATGTTGACGAGAGCAATCGATGACGCATAGGGGTGCGATCGTTTTAAAGTGAGCAGGATCGAGCAGAGGTTTCGGTGCGCTCGTTCCGTAAAAGGACATTTGAAAATTAGCAAACGCCTCATAGAGAAGACAGTACTTATCGTTTGAAAAATCTATGGAAAATGAGTCGTAGGAATAATACTGCGAGTTTAGATAGAGTCTGACATTGGTTAAATTGCAGTGATCGAATGAGCTCATATCTTTATCTTTGGCGTTTTTGCGTGCATTCTGAAGGCCGAGAACGACGTAGCGTGGTTTCTCCAGTTGAGAGGCTGTCTTTATTGTCCACATGTGTTTATTAGTTACGGGTAGAGTCGGATACTCGTACAGATCCCAGGTGCGAAACGTAATCGGTATTACAGTATCTTTTTCAAGCATCTTCAAGAGTTTCAGCTTATTCTTATCGGATACTCGAATGTGGGGCATTCGCCACTGCACGCGGTTGATGAGTATTTTTATTTCTTTAGTGCCGTCCTTCACCACTGCAGCGTTGAGATCTGTGTTGCTTCGATTCATGATGAGCTCATGCTTAGCATTGAGGATTATCTTCTTATAGTCCTCGGCAAAACCGAGAATATGCGATAGTGGCACACAAACACTAAACGACTCGCTGACATCCTTCAATCCACCCACGCTGAAACCAGCATTTTTAGCACACCGCGCCGTGTCGTCATTGTAGGAGATGAAGGACTTCATTGTACTCACAATGCCTACATTTTTATTTCTATCAATCTCAACTCCGTTTAGCTCGTAGCGCAAGTCTTGAAAGAGGAAGAGGGGGCCGTTGTTGACGAAAGAGGCATCCTTCTCGATGCGACCCTCAATGTAGAGGGAGCTCTGTGACGGTAGTAGATATAAATCCTGTTGGTATATAGATATGCGAATCTCATCGTTGTTCTTGAAAGTGTCGTTAAATGGATTGTATGTGTGTATTTCAATACCCTCTATACTTTCATCGTACGAGACGTTCTGCTCAATATTCAAGATGGCCTGCATACTCGCAACCCCAGTGATTCCAAAAATGTAATATTCTCTGCTGTCAGCGATCGTGATGGCAACGACCTTCCTCCCTCTCTTACGTTCTTTCGCGTACTGACCTCTCTTCCAGATTGTTCGATGATTTTATCGTTGATTACGCAGCAGCCGATGTCATCTGACGTCATTCCACCTCCAAAGACAATCATATTTTTTTAAAGTGTAAGCGAGTGGCGATATTTTCTCCTCTAAAATTGACCAATACACCTTTCTCGTTAACAATGCGCACCTGAAACGAGCTAACAGTTCTCGCTTTCACCGGTAGGTATATTGGATTATTTGGTACTTCCACAATCTGATAGCCCGGCGGGGTGTCCGGTGAAAACTCGTGAAGTACTCTCGAAGGTGCACCGTTGACGTAGGACCCCTCAATCAGATCACATTCGACGCGTAGCGTGTTCACAGTGAGAATGTCGACTGGATTATCGGATATGTGTCTTTTATAGGGTGCTAGAATGCGACGTTCGAAGCCCATGAGGGAGCCTATGGAGTTCTCCTCATCAAAGTGTATTGCAAACGGTGCTCCCAATTCACATTTCATAGTGTTCTTATTCACCTCAATATCGAGGTGATAAACACCGGTTTCATTATTTTGCTTTTGTTGTCGCTCCACCAGCTCTTGTTGCAAATAGTGAAATATGTCATTTAATTCGTACGAACCTTCAGGTATTTCAATCGTGCTAACGCGACCACCAATATTATAATGAAATAGATTATTCCTATAATCCACATTGGGAATAGAGTTGAATGACTTGAAATAGATAAGGGCACACTGATATTCTCCATCACGCAAATCGAGGTCGGGCAAGAAACTGGCTGAGAGTGTTGGCTCTCGTCCGTTCAAAGTGACCGTCAAGGACATTATGAATGACCTAGGGGTGATGATGAGTAATATATATAAAGTAAATACACACATGTATAGTCAACGGAGACGTTTATTGAAATATTTCCTATTAAATTCACATAAAAATTTTAAACATAATTGGCCACAGATTGCGGTGTTGTAGGACTGGTATTTTGTATAATTGTACTTTATTACGACTCCCCTCATGTAGTCGAGAAACTCTAGTGGTGGTCTCAAATCACCAAAGCTGTCAAAGTATTCGCAGACGCCGCCCCGTCTACCGTAGGCCACCCAGTGTGTTCCGTCACCCGAATCATCATCCAAGTTAATGACTCCCATCTCGCCGCGGGGGTTGGGACCCGATTCGGGTAAACCATCACGCATGAAGACACCTCTAAAGTGTGGTGTCATCTTCTTTCTTCGCACGTAGTCTTCGATGTCTGCATTGGTGAGAGCGCGATTCGGAAGGGAGTCATCGATTAGTTTTTTGACTTAGTAGCTGGTGAGAGATAAAGACCCCATCCTTTTTTATATGGTTTTATGTGGATTCCGTTTCCGACAGCTTTAGGAGTTGATGATTTGTTAGCAAAGAAGTCGTAGATATTTTTTATTGCAGTCGTGATGCCTCCCGCCGCGCCCAGAGCTGACAGTATCGGAAGTAGGGGGAGGAACCCTCCACGTTTTGTAGGTATAGGTATGATGCGAGGTAGTCTCTTCATACGCCTACCCCTCAACACATCATTGACAGCTCGTTTGCTCACACGAGTCAGAGTGCTCTGCTTCATGCACCCCCCTCTTTTCATTTGACTCATTAGGGCTCCACGAGCGGCTTTCACCAGCTCATGGAAACCGATTGATGGATTCATTCCCATACCCATTCTCACTTTTTGACGCATGATTTTGTCCACAAGGTATGAAACGGCGCGTTCTCCAAGGCTGATGGAGGCGTGCGAGTGAGCGGCGTCTGCTAGAGCAATATCGGCTTTATGTCGTTCACCCAAGTCGTTGGTTAGCGCGTAGGCGATGTCGTGACGTTTGCAAGCCTCATCCAGATTATTTACACCCTTATCACCGCGTAACAGTCTCTGACGTAGTCGTGTGCCAGGTCCACAGTAATTGTATCCGGGCAGATGAAGCTCGAATGGTAATTTATTTATTAGCGCGTTGACGATACCTCCACCTCTATGCGGTTTACCTTTGTGAATGTGGGGTGGATGGTGATAGACGAGCATTATATTTGCAGTAGATACACCGCTTCCTCACCGGAGGTCTTCCGTCTATTTGTGTATCACCCGAGTTGAAAAACTCTGCATGCTCCCAACACGTGAAGTATTGTTGAACTTCCGGATCGTTGGCGAGACGCGGGGGCAGTTGCTCCTTAACGTCCTCTATGTCCCCGCCGAAACAGTTTATCAAAATCTTTTTACTGATGCACGCCAAATCGTCGGCTGTCAAATCGCGAATTGTGAAATTCAAGTTGGCTGGATACATGATTAAACACACATGCGTACACTTCAACTCTCTCCAATGAAGTGGGAGAGATGAGGACCGCGTTGTGAAAACGCACATACGTAAATATATATATTGCTATAAATATATATATTATCAGTCATCGTGATGAAGGTGATAGGGCAAGACATACGTTTACCAATTATAGATTTAAAAGTTGACGCGGTCAACGGTGGCGATGGTGTGAAAAAACACGGCGATTTATTCCCAAACTGTGTTCGAGCACTCATATGCGGCCCCTCCAACTGTGGCAAAACAAACGTGATGTTATCGCTTTTAATCGAAGCGAACGGTTTAAAATTTACAAATATTTATCTGTATTCGAAGACGTCACAACAACCTAAATATGAATTTCTTCGTCGAATAGTCTCGCGAATACCTAAATTAAAGTTCCACATTTTCAACGAGAACGTCGAGGTTATTCCACCAAATGAGGCGGCGACGGATAGTGTTATTATTTTCGATGATGTAGCGTGTGAAAAACAGAATAATATGCGTGATTACTTTGCAATGGGGCGTCACCGCAATATCGACTGTTTTTATCTATGTCAAACTTACTCCAGGATACCTAAACACCTCGTGCGTGACAACGCCAATATGATTGTACTCTTCCGCCAGGATGATATGAATCTAAGACATGCGTACGATGATCACGTCACCACCGACATGACGTGGGAGAGTTTCCGCCATATTTGCGGTCAATGTTGGAGCGATAAACACGGTTTCCTAGTCATCGATAAGGAGAGTGATACGACTAAGGGGCGCTACCGACAAGGTTTCGATATGTTCATAGTGCAGACAGATCCAATCAGCTGAAAGAGATGGATAACAACCTAATGACGCAACACCTTACACCCTGATGGAAGCTCTCGCGGAAGTGAATACAGCCTGCTGAAAGCTATCCCTGATAAACCAATGATAATGCGTTAAACAATCAGTTCACATCTGACGCTTCTCCGATTAACACGCACATCAAGATGATGGTTGATAAAGAGCTCAAGCGTAAGCTTATAGAGAGTGTCGATTCCGTCAAGAAGAAGTTCAAAGCTCTACAATCGAATAAATTATCCCGCGATCAGCTGCTGCAGAGTACATTTGAGCCGATCACTGCTCCACTTCGCGAAATCAGAGAAAACCTAAAACACTCTACATCTAATATGAATTCTGAGTCACTTCCGCAACACCCATCACAGCCGGAAGAGTATGGTGTCGCTGGCGCCCCCGCTGGCGCCCCCGCTGACGCTGCCGCCTCGACACCGAAGAGTAAAAAAAAAATTCTATTCTTCACCCCCTCGGCGGAGGAGAGATTTGAAGACGCCGCCGCGGATGATGATGATGATGACGGATGGGGTGGTGATATGGGAGGGTATGTGTCAAGCAAGAAGGCAGCGCATCGTACGACGCATCCATCCCCCTCCCGCTTTCTCACACCTCAAGGTGAATTGACCGGTTGGGCTGGCATGGTAACGTCATCCACTCCGAAACCTAAGACTTCGGAGAGTCTATTGAGAGATGTACTATCTGCATCGCATCATCTACGCGAGGAGGACGGGGGCGGCGGCAGCGATGTCGATACGATTAGGGAAATATTATCATCGCCCGGAGGCGAATCAATTCTCAATAAATCAATACCCCCCGAAATGAACTCACTGACGTCGAATTATATAGCAGAGTTTATGAGAGGTGTGACAAAAGTACCATTCGGAGCGCGCCTGCAAGATAACAAATTATACATCGGGAGTGCGCCGCTTAAATTTCATAATAACGAAATTTATATAGGAAATACCCCCTATCGTATAACACCCGGACTGATGGAATTGATTTTTCGGAAGGACCCCGACGCAAAACTCGTTCAAGAGGGGGATAAGAGTGAGTTTGCAAAGATTATGCGAGATACCAATCTTCATAGACGCGATTTCACACGCATGGGGCAGGTGCAGGGCGGACGTTCGTATAAATATAAACATTTCATTTCGAGAATGTTGAATGCAGCGGCGGCGGGCACTCGTCATCGTGAGGGTGAAGGACTCTACAAGCGCTACAACTCGCACACTGATTACGTGTACTGGGACGACGCCAATGAACTGGTTGATCGACTGAGGCTTCTTATCGCATCTCGCTCGAGCGGCCACAGCGGCCATGATAACGAAATAATATCCATTTTAGAAGAACTTTACGAGGCGGGAATAATTGAAAGTATGGAATAATTATTGAGACAGTCTACCTATATAAGCAGTCTGTTCTCACAAACTTCCACCACTTTCACAATGACACTGAATAAGTTAGGTGAATACCTGGAGCGACGCGGATGTAATGTTAGAGAGTACTTTATCGTTTTGAATCGAGGAAAAACTATTTATTTTAAGAAGAGAAGATTGAGTGGCGTCTTGCCCCCCATTGACGGCTCCGACGTTGTAACCAAGGAATATCTGGATAAATGTTTAGAAAAAATATTCCCCAAGGAATCACCGCCGCCACCACCACCACTTAAGAAACCATCGTCGCTCACTCCACCACCACCACCGCCAGTTACGTTACCACCACCGCAGACGGTGAAGAAGACGTTAGAATCGAATATGTTACATAAAACCACTCCAGCTAATGTGGGAAAGAAGCCTGCTGCGCCATCTAATCAACCGATGAAGCCGATAGAATTGGATAAGAAGTCAGCACCCTCACCATCACCGCAGACGGTGAAGAAGACGTTAGAATCGAATATGTTACATAAAACCACTCCAGCTAATGTGGGAAAGAAGCCTGCTGCGCCATCTAATCAACCGATGAAGTCGATAGAATTGGATAAGAAGTCAGCACCCTCACCACCACCGCAGACGGTGAAGAAGACGTTAGAATCGAATATGTTACATAAAACCTCTCCAGCGAATGCGGTAAAGAAGTCTGCTGTGCCATCTCATCAACTGATGAAGCCGATAGAATCCAATATGTTGATTAAAAAATCTTCTTCTACACCTCATCGGAAACCGTTAGAATCCAATATGTTACATAAAAGACCACACGATTCTCAATCTTCTACCACTCCACCGTCAGCAAAGGTGTAATGTTGAGGACATCGGCGGCGAGCACGCGGGATACAACCTCAAAGGAATAATGAGTAAGCTGCAGGTGGTACGTGAAATACATAGACAAGCACGAAGAAACTATCCGAGACGACGTTTTATACAACGCGGGTTCGATGACACCTGGCAGATCGACCTCATCGATCTTCAAAACTACTCTCGTGTCAACAAAGGTTATAAATATATCCTCGTGTGTATAGACACATTTTCAAAATATCTCTGGTCAGCACCGCTGAAGAGTAAGACAGGTAGAGAAGTGAACGATGCTATGAAATCAATTCTACTTGAAGGAGCACCTCGACGACCTAAAAATATACAATCCGACGCTGGCACCGAATTTTATAATAAACATTTCAACTCTCTAATGAAGCGCTACGATATAAATCATTACTCGACATACAGCACGATGAAAGCGTCGATTGCAGAACGGGTGATAAGAACCGTGAAAACATGGCTATGGCAACATTTCTCCTTTACGGGCTCCCATAATTGGATTAAGAATTTGAAATCACTCACGGAGCGTTACAATAATAAATGGCATCGCACGATAAAAATGCGTCCGATGGAGGTTAATTCATCGAATGCCAACAGTCTTCTCTCAACGGTGTACAGTCACCTTAAAATAGCTGCATCGAGAAAATTTCACGTCGGTGACTATGTGAGGATAAGTAAACATAAGACTGTATTCACTAAGGGTTACACGGGAAATTGGACGACGGAGGTGTTTAAGATTTATAAAATACAGAATACTCTTCCCGCAACGTACATACTGCAGGATGAAGGTGGAGATGTAATTAGGGGTGGATTTTACGAGGAAGAACTGCAGATCGTCCGGTATCCAGACGTGTTTTTGGTTGAGAAAGTTCTCAAGCGACGTGGAAATAAAGTGTATGTGAAATGGTTAGGTCTACCTCAATCGTCAAACAGTTGGATTGATAATAAAAATATTGTTCAATAATAAAAGGTTTTATTTCACTAATTCCTGCACTTCCCGTCCTCAAATCCTATCACTCTTCCTCAATAGTCATAATAAGAGTAATATATAAATGTTGGTGTAAAATTTATAGTGCGAAAAGTTTATCTATTTTTTTTTTAGAACGTAATCATGAGCTCATTTATAATAGGTAATGTTCACAGTGCAGGCAGCTCCAATCAGATCAGTTGATAGAGCTGGTTATCAGCTAACAGCCCGATTATGCGACAGCTGTTACAGGTGTTTATCAGCTAACAGACTGATAGTGTAACAGCTTACTGCCTGATAGACTGATAGTGTAACAGCTTACTGCCTGATAGACTGATAGTGTAACAGCTTACTGCCTGATGGAAGCTCTCGAGAGTTAATGCAGAGCTGATGACACATCGCTCTCTATCCATATTCCCACACGCATAGAGATAATATTGCGTCAGTCAGATGCTCTCGGAAGCGTGACGACCTTCATTTCTTTATCTCTTTTGTCCGTGCGAGGCGAGGTCAATGTGTTTTATGATAAGAGTGAGCTATGCACTCAATAATTATGTGAATGAAATACAAACCCCTAGTCACCTTGGCGATTCTCCTCGTTGAGGGGTGCAGCGGGAGAGCCTCCATAGCGAATCCGGAAGCGGTGAGAGCCTCCATGGTGACGATTCTCCTCGTCGAGGGGGCGCAACGGGAGAGCCTCCATAGCGAAAGCCGTGAGAGCCTCCATCCCCTCGTTGATGAGCGGAGGGCGGGAGAGCCTCCATAGCGGAAGCCGTGAAAGCCTCCATCCCCCTCGTTGATGAGCGGAGGGCGGCATAGCGGAAGCATCACTATGACACGATTCCAACTCTCACCGCGTAGACGCGTGGGGGATGGTGGAAACCCACCCCTATCCTCGCCGGCGCAGGCGCCTGCGCAACGGCCGCGTGGCGGGGGCGGACGAACGAGGGCGGGCGCCACCGGAAGCAGCGAGGGCGGGCGGCCAGTCGTGGACGATTCCAACCCACCCCTATCCTCGCCGGCGCAGGCGCCTGCGCAGGCGCAGCGGCAGCGTGGCGGGAGCGGCCGGAAGCGAACGAGGGCGGGAGGCCAGTCGCGGGCGGGGGTAGGCGCCCCAGACGGGTCGATTGTTAGGCTAGCAGCGTCTCCAACCGGCGGGTGGGTGGGCGGCCGGAAGCGAACGGGGGCGGGCGGCCGGTCGTGGGCGGAATCGTTGGGCGGGGGTACGTGGGCCAGAAGCAACAGTGGGTTTTTTGGCCCCGTCTTTCACATTTTTTAGTATGACGGGGTTCCAACTTTCATAGTAGTCGTATGGGAGATGGAACCTTGTCACTGTTTTGATGAGTGGGCTAGAACCCTCATATTTATCCTACTTGCGTGTGAATAACGCTCGCACTTGACAAGCTTTCGAAACTGTTATCAGTGTGTTCAAATATTTTTTTGTATCCAACATCATGGCTGTCAAAAAAAAAGTTAACGTGTCATATCAAGTTTGAATATTCGAAATTCGAACGAATGCGGCCGTCGCAGTGTGAGCTACAGCAGCACCCGCAGGCTATGAAATGTAATTACTTACTGCGCGAGCTTTTTAACCGGTGTCCGGTCCGGACGCGGTGCGGCTAAACGGATATTGAGTTAATAGCAATGTTTATGCCCCTAAATGTTAGTAAACTATGCAGCCAACTTTATTTTTAGGGCTCCGTACCTCGAAAGAAGGGAAAAAAACGGAAGCGTTATAGGATTACATTCGTGTCTGTCTTAGCTTATTTTCTCCGAATCTACTGGACGAAATCAGGTGAAATTTGGTACATATAAAATATCGCTGGATGACTCGATCACGGACGTATTGCGTAAATGAATGAGTTTTGTCAGCCTCGGTAGCTCAGTGGTGACAACAGTCGACCGACCGGGTCGACTGTTGTTAAGCAACCCTGAGCGCGGTCAGTATTTGGATGGGTGACCGCTCGACCGGTGGAGGCTGAGCGTGGTTCGGATTCCACGTAAAACTGTAGATTCCTTCCCCTCTTGCCTTACTAGGTGGCAGGGTTCATCCCGCCCGGGTTGGTACCACCGCACTGAATGAAACGTCGTCGGTCGAAACAGCTATGTAAATAGTTCGCGTTTTCCGTCCAGTTCAGTGTAGCCGACATGAAATGAAGGAAAGCACTGACATGGCACCTAGTTCACCCGGTGTTATTTGGCTGACATCACGGATGTTGTAGGTGATGCAGCCAACCGTGTCAGTTTCCATAAAAAAAAATATTTTGGGGGTCAGTTTTTGGGGACAAATTAGATAATATTTTTTTCAATTGCATCGTGTGCCATTTCAATGGAAAAGGCTTTTTATAATTTTAAAATGCATAGTTTGAAAGATATTAAAGAAAATATACGAGAGTCAAAAATTTCGAAAAAATAGGGGATATACTAGGATATATTATGTAGGGAGAGGCCCTACATATAGTTTACAGGAAAACCTTAAAAGTTCGCACGGAAAACGGAAGGGTACGGAACCCTGTCCACGCGAGTTCGACTCGCACTTGACCGTTTTTTTTATCTTCAGAATAAATAATTATCTAGAGTACCTATGCCTTCATGCACTTTAGTCCTTTTGCTGTTGAATCAGCTCGTCTCTGGAATCAACTCGCTGCCACTCACCGTTCGTATTTCCTCCGCTTCCAACATTTTCAAATCCCTTTTGAGGGAACATATGTTTCAAACTCGTTATGTCTCCATGTGTGAAATGGAACTGAATGCAAGAAATCACGGGTGTGCAGGTCATGTAGCCAACCAGGTTATTCCGTGAAAAAAAACTGGCCAAGTGCGAGTCGAACTCGCGCACCGAGGGTTCCGTATAGCCATGTCGTGGTCAGCGCCACTCACGCCATCTATGGCGTGTTTATAAAATGCTTCATATTAGTTAAAATTCATGACTAGTTAAAATGCTTCATAGACTTCGGTAGATGGCGCGCATAGAGTTTTTAGTTTCTTCTATGGGAACCCCCGTGAATTTTTTACTTTTTCATTTTTTTATTATTTGTTGTTATATCGGCAATAATAACACAGATTCTGTGAAAATTTCAACGGGCTACCTATTACGGTTCAAGAGATACAGCCCTCGGACAGACAGACAGACGGCGTAGGCTTAGTAATAGGGTCCCGTACCGGACATGGAATCTTAAAAAACGAGCCGGATGAAAATAAAAATATGAGCCGTGCCAAATAGGTTCGGCTACAGGTTCGGACAGTTTTTATCCCACGTAGCGCACGAGTTTGTTTGGAATTCGCCGCGAGCTGCGGAGCGACAGAGTAAGCCGGTCCGATCTCTGAAGCGACGACCACCGGAGGCGACTTGATTTATAGCCGGCTATCCGGACCGAGCACTGGTGAAGGGAGACTTTCGAATTTTCGAAAATTTGGAAAACATTTTTGAAGCGAAGCTTTTATACGATTGTTTAGCGCTCGGTCGCCGGGAAGTAAAATGTGAAAAACATGTAACCATCACCGTCACCGTCAGCGTCACTGTCACCATCGCCGTTAATGCGCTCGGCTGCCGGGGTGTAAAATGAGAAAAAAATTAACCATCACCTTCACCAAGAAATGCACAGAAGCTTCGCTTCTGTTGGGCATCACCCGACGTCGCTACCCATTTTTAGGGTTCCGTATCCGGTATGGGACCCTATTACTAAGTCTAAGCCGTCTGTCTGTCCGTCCGTCGTCTGTCTGTCCGTCCGTCCGTCCGTCCGTATGTCTGTCCTAGGGCTGTATCTCTTGAACCGTAATAGGTAGCCCGTTGAAATTTTCACAGAGTATGTGTTATTATGGCCGATATAATAACAAATAATAAAAAGTAAAAAATTCACGAGGGTTCCCATAGAAGAAACCAAAAAGTGTATGCGCGCGCGCCATCTACCGAATAGATTATGAACACGCTATCTAGATGGCGTGAGTGGCGCGAGGCATGGCATGGCGATACGGAACCCTCGGTGCGCGAGTTCGACTCGCACTTGGCCGGTTTTTATGGAAATCTCGATATGTGGGTACGTTACACATACGAGTAGGTGTCTAACGACGCCTGGATATTCCGTCGTGCATGCGAATGCCATGGCATTCACGCCCCTTTTGAAAAACCCGGTGCTACCGATTGGCCGCATCCGTGGTAGATCGATTTTATAGGGGTGCATTCCCTGCCCAGTACTCGTAGTGCCGAGGTAGAATGAGGAAGGCAGAATCGCGTTAAACATCTCCCCCGAACACTATGAAATAGAGGGTTAATTACCCGACTACGGCGAAGCCAAAAAAGGAAGGGTTATTTTACCGAAATAGGGTTAACATTTATCAGATCGGATATCGGGGGCAGTAGTGAGAAGCGCCTTCCTAGATCGCGGCATGTGTAGGCGAATCGGGGCAGAATTTATTATTATTTTAATTGGGACGGGCGGACGCACGATTCAGCGGGCGATTTACGTGTGTAGCGAAATCGGTGCAATTTTTGCCGAGTGTAAGGGACGTGTTTAGAGTGTAACGCCCTATCGTACCCTCACCAGCAATGCCCCGATATTGGGTTCTGGGTACTAGGCACAAAAATATGCTTTTTGAATATGATAGATGTATAGGTACCATGACTGGTTATAAATTATTTTGATATATACACCACTGACTTATGTAGGTACACATCTGAAAAAAATATGTCTTGTTTTTTATGAGAAATATAGGTTTTATTTTGGGAAGGACTTTACTTTTAGATACAAATTATTTTTACCTACTTACCATTTTAGGTATTTGCAATTTCTTTTTAAGTTTCATAATTAAGTATGATACTTTCCCTGACTATCGATTCAATAATTCACGTATTTATTTAAATGATTTATTGATTATAGAATTCCATCTAAATATTGACGGGTATAAGTAATAATTTGATTAAACATTTGCATTATACAAAACAGTCGAATATACACAAAGTCGAATCCGGGGTCTACTCGAAAACTCGTTTCGAGTAGACCCCGGTGCACGCCTGGCTGCGCGATCTTATTGCTTCTATCTTATCGCCCTTCAGCACCCGCGGGGCCGCTGGTTGATCACCCCTGACTTTTGGCTGGTCACTTTACGTATTGCTAGTGCCGTGAGATAGTCGACAATCTTCTATTCTTTTCGTTAAACTATAAACGATATTATTTTTTTTTTTATAGTAAGCGCGACATGTGGCGCCGTGCCACCCATAAGGTGTCAGGCGACGCCTATGGACATTCGGACGCATGCGGGGGCTGCGAATGTCTCGCCGACCTGACAGTTGCCGAATTCACGGCTCTCTTGAAGGACCCGAGACTATGTTTGGGGGGAAATATGTAATCATCAACCTTCGTAGCCACTAAAATACTTTTAATAATAAAAAAAGAGCCTTGCAGGTTCTTCTTAGTCGTTGTAATCGAACCGGATAGAACCAATTGTGACAAGTTCGAGCGCATTCTTACTGCCCTAAGAATTCTCACTAAACAGTAAACGATATGTTTAAATTTCGACAGAACAAACAGCGAAAAAAAAATCTGTCAAGTGCGAGTTTTACTCGCGCGCGAAGGTTTTCGTATCTATCCGCAATCAATAATATCCGCCTATCCGCTCTGGTGGCATGGTCTTCGAATTTGAATTTATCAGATATAATAAGTTTATGTTATGACAGGTCTCCATGTTTGCCCACTGACAGCTGTTATCATAGTAACGTCACTTTATTTTTTAAAAGTGATCTGTCAAACATCAAACTTCTGAAAATTATTTTTTTGGAACGACCATAGATTAAGAAGCGGCTATCTTTTAGAGACGCCTCAATGAGGTCGATAGCCCTTTACGGACGGAAAATGACAGCACCTAACAATGCATGCAATGTATAAAAGTCGTTTGCGCCTCCTGTTATTAAATAGTGTGACTAATCTATTTTAATAAAATGTTTCTTGTATGGGGGGCCCCCATACAAGAAACATTTTATTAAAATAGATTAACTTAATTTTTAACTTTTTCTTATTTGTTGTTTCATCCGCCATATTCTGTGAATGTTTCAACGGGCTACCTATTACGGTTCAAGAGATATGGCCCTCGGACGGACGGACGGACGGACGGACGGACGACGGAGTCTTAGTAATAGGCTTCCGTCTGGGATACGGAAACCTAAAAACTATCAAAATTTTATAATTACATAGAAGAAGATTAACGTCTGTTGTAATTTATTCTCCTGTCATCGTCAATAAGTGAACAGTGACAATGTATAAAATTTCCGACATCGAATAGCCCCGCAATACCTGTCACATTGTTGAGATGAGACGAAGGAGGTTCGGCACCTCGTACTATCTGGTTACCGATAGCGTTACTATATAGGTATCGATCTGGTGTACCGCAGGGACCGGGGAGGCTGCCAAAGTCGTAAACGACAAATTACTTTTCAATCGAACGGGAAAGGAAACATCCAACGATAGAAATAGCTTTAGTACTTAGATTTATTTATTTTTACTTCTTAAAAGTTGCTATAGTGGAGATTGGAGAAACGGACATGATGAAAGTGATGCATAAAATAAAGTTTACCAACATTATAGCATAAATTATAGGTGGCGCTGACGGCCGCGGAGGCGGGATGCCATTTTAGTATGCGCTTAGTTGACTAAACAACCGATATTTATAATTGATAAAAGATAAAATATAAGTCTGGGGCCGGTACTAATAATAGCCCTAAAAATAATAGCCCCCACTGCATCTCTCCCCGTGCATGTTGTAAAAGGCGACTAAGGAATAAGGACAAGATGCCATGCTAAAGGTCGACAGGGTAGCCACCTCTCACCTTGCAACGGTGGTCCTTCCATCGAGTCATGCAGCGGGTGGGTCTTCATGCTTTGCTTGCGACTTCATAGTTATCTTGTCCGAATACTTTACTAAACGCTAGGCTAAACGTGGCGGTGGGTAATTTACAATAGTACCTGCAGCACAACTCCGATTACTCTGATTACACCGATTCTCGGGATACAGCGTGTTATATGTATGTATGTATTTATAATTGAAAACGTAGCAGTTACAATAAAGCGTTCTTCACCAGCTTATTTCGCGTGAAAAATTCGCCGGACTCTCAACATTTATTAAATTGGCTCGACGCCTCGTTCATTTCGGTTGTAAATGGCCCAAATCACCCTAATTGGCATGTAAACACCTCCCTTCTCCCTTCCACGCCCCGACAGCTAATATCGGAGGCAGACGAAGGCTCCACGTTAGGCCTAAACGGCCAATTCTCTTAACGAGACGAGAAACAAAACAGGGCTTAGGCGCGCTCCTTGGGGGACGCTTACTGGGGATCGTCTTTGATGCGCGTTGGAGGGAGAACCTCGGTATTGGCGAAACTTGGAGAGCTGTAAGACTTGTCTCATTTCGTGAATGATAATAAACATTTACTTGCAATGGAGATGGAGTGCTTGCGGTATATCCGGTCGGATCGATGGAATCTAACGCTGAGTGAAATTATCACAACAGGAAAGATCAGATAACTAGTTACTTTTTTGTTAGCTATGTTGGTTTGTTGTTTTTAAATTAAGATTGTAGATATGTTGTTTTTTTTATGGAAGGTTGACACGGTTGACTACATCACCTACAACATCCGTGATGTCAGCCCATAACACCGGGTGAACCAGGTGCCATGCCAGTGCTTTCCTTAATTTCATGTTAGCTACACTGAACTGGACGGAAAACACGAACTATTTACATAGCCGTTTCGACTGACGTTTCATTAAGTGCGGTGGTATCAACCGGGGCGAGATAAACCCTACCACCTAGTAAGGTAGAATGGAAGGGACCTACAGTTTTACGTGGAATCTGAACCACGGTCAGCCTCCAACGATCGAGCGGTCACCCATCCATGTACTGACTGCTCTCAGGGTTGCTTAACAATTACAGTCGACCGACCGCACCACTGAGCTATCGAGGCTGACGAAATAGAGGTTGTTGTTAGAATACACGTGTTTAAAAAAATTACGTGTACCAAAATCCGCACATTTACTAGTACGTTATAATATGGTTTATAAACCTCACATGTTTTACTATTAGAAGCGAATCTATATAGATTTAATCTAAACCTAATAAGTAGAAAACAAAATCCAAAACGAAGACGAATGAAGTGCGGCTAGTACAGCTATAAAATACATAACACTAAAACGAAATTTTGCTATTTCAAATAAAGAGAAGATTACATAGGAGGTGGAATTCTCGCCACCGTTAGATGCGCCCACTTTCTGAAAGCTGGAATGGATATAGCTCGGAACGCAGACTATTTCAACGAGAAGAAGTAATAATGCAATATTCTAAGCTGCCTTCGTGTATTCCAGGGTAAAGTTTTTAGGCAAAACGAAATTGCAATTATATACCTATTTCTGTCACACTTGCGGATTTAAATACAAGAGAACACGAGTATTGAAGAGTTTCTTTGTTTGTATTGATTGCGTTGGGGATGTAGTAGCAGTTTATGGCAATAGGAGTTATATTTTTTTGGACTTTCCGGCGTGCAGTGACACAAGTATTCAGAAACTAAACATAACGTCGCGCCTGTTTCCAAAAGGGGTAGGCAGAGGCAACGGGACTATACCGTGCCTTCTACATTCATAATGTTCATCAGCAAAAGCAAGTAGCTCGTAGGTTCTAGGCTCTGGAAACTTTAGACTATTGAGCACATGCCATATCTGGTCTCGGTACGCAGCTATCTACTTAATAAAATTCTTAGCACTGACTGAGAGACAACGCACAGCCAAAACCGGTGGGTCTATAAGCATGAAATTTTGCATAGAAGTTCCTTACCTAATGTAGGTGTGCGTGCACTAAGAAAGGATTTTTGTAAATGAAAACCTTAGGAAGGTTAAATAGGATAAAATGTTGTATTGAAATTCGTCATTTTTTAAGTTAGAAATATGGAAATTGGCGTTTAGGCTTCTGATTATAAATGAAAGGCAGTTGTTATAGGTTCTTGAATATTAATTCCCTGGGGAAGTTAAATAAGGAATTAAAATTTGTATTTAAGTTCGTCATTTTTGAAGTTAGGAATATGCAAATTGACGTTTAGGCTTCTGATTATAAATACGAATCAGTTGTATCAGCGTTTTTGGAAAGTCATCCCACTAAGAGTGAGGGAGGAAGGGAGGTAGAGAGGGAGAGAGAGGGAGTGATAATATATTGCGTCGACTCAAATTAAGCATAACCTACAATGGCGCAAGCGAAGCCGCGGGCTAAATGCTAATAAAATGATAGAAAACCTACAAAAGCCTATTCTAATTCTCATTTTGTTTCGAAAGCGTCCAAAAATGGCTCCCCAACCTCAGCAGAAGAGGACCTCATGAATATTTCATACATTGGACGCCGAAACTTGCGGACGGATTCGAAAGCATTAGCTATACCGAAATTGAAAATACTTATTGGGAATAATATGAATTTAGGAAATCCTCACCGCCCTCGTGTATTCAAATTGTGTAGCGGTAAGCAAGGCGCTGATCAACATTTAATCTTCCGCATAAATCATTTATGACATTAGGGAAGGTTTAATTAAATTTCAAATTACACCGATGCTAAAGTTTGAGCGGAATTGTTAATTTAACATTTAAACATTCTTCCGCCATAGCTTTGAGCAGAATAAGGTTTTAGCATTTAGTAAGGGGTCAATTTAAAATTAATTAGCAGGCGAAAATTAAATGGAGGCGAACCGGTACGTCAGCTGTCGATCTCTGGCGAAAAATAAGCGAGAAAAACTCTACGGTCGGGTAAAATTCACAACACCGGAAACATCAAACGGTTCAATGGTAAGGAGGTTAGAAGTATGCAGTCGATTTTTAAATATGGGTGAAAATATCTGCCAGATGTACAGATCGCTGAAGGCGAAAATCTGCAACGTGACAATGTACAAGTCACGAATATCTTAATAAACACATTGCCAATTTCGCCGACGATGGAGGAATATTTTTATTTATAGTTATTTTATTTTATTTTATATTCGCTGTATCCCGACAATCAGGGTAATCAGAATAATCGGTGTTGTGCTGCAAGAACTCTGGTAAATTGCAACACAACATCGACCACCACGTTTAGCAAAGTATTCGGACATGATAACTATCAAGCAGCAAGTAAGGCACAAACCTGCTGCACGACTCGGTGGAAGGACCGTGCCAAGGTGAGAGGTGGCAAGCCTGTCGCCCTTTAGCACGGCATCATGCCCTTATCCCTTAGTCGCCTTTTACGAAATGCGCGGTGAGAGACGCAGTGGGGCTATACTTCCTTCTTAGCACATTTTCAAGTAATATCTCTCGATTCTTCCAACAATTCCTTTCACTATACACTAAGCACTAAATCTAGTACACATCGGTTTCGGCTCCATGCACATGAGACGACCACACTTCGCCCGCCCGTACTCTGGCGGCTGGTACTCGCAGAATGTTCGCGAATTGAGGAAAATAAAAATACATCACAAGCGAATGCCGAACGCGGAGTGCTTTTTCAGATAGCCAATAGAAAAGTGAGTACAAATCCTTTTGGCACACAGCGTTATCCGGTACTTAAAAATTTACAGTCCCACTGCATCTCTTCCCATGCATGCCGTAAGCGTCGGATTAGGATTTGTCAGCCTCGGTAGCTCAGTGGTGCTATCGGTCGACTGTCCATCGTATTCATAAGCACAGCTGTGCGCGGTCATTACTTGGATGGGTGACAGCTCGACCGTTGGAGGCTGACCGTGGTTTGGATTCCACTTAAAACTGTAAGTCCCCCCTTCCCTTCTTACCTTACTAGGTGGTAGGGTTTAACCCGCCCGGGTTGATACCTCCGCACTGAATCGACCGAAACGGCTATGTAAATAGCTCGCGTTTTCCGCCCAGTTCAGTGTAGCCGGCACGACCGAAGGGTAGCACTCACCTGGCACCTAGTTAACCAAGATGTTATGGGCTGACATCGCGGATGTTGTAGGTGATGTAGACATCTGTGTCAGTTTCAATAAAAAAAAAATATAAATACAAAAAAAAAAGGACAAGAAAGGACGTACACATTTTGCAATATTGCGTTGGGACTATTACTATCGCAAACCAACTAACGCGAGACCAAAATGTGTTTCAATCTGCAGACACATTGACCAAGACGAAGGTCCCGTGTGTATCCAGTGGGGGAAGCAAGTAAACGACCTCTCTACCTATTTTTGAACGGGTAAATTTTAGCCACCCTCTTTTGAGAAAGGTTGGCAGGCAAATACAAGCCTTCTTGCTGTGGGCAACCCTGTTTTCTAACTGTCAAGCTTAGAAAGTTAAAATTAACTCACGATTAAAGCATACCAAATAATAATTAAAATTGTTGTCACCCTTTTATATAACGGTGTACAATAAAGTATATTTTCATTTCATTTCATTATATAAAAAACCGGCCAAGTGCGAGTCGAACTCGCTCACCGAGGGTTCCGTATCGCCATGTCATGGTCAGCGCCACTCACGCCATCTATGGCGTGTTTTATTAAATGCTTCATATTAGCTAAAATGCATGATTAGTTAAAATGCTTCATACTCTTTTCGGTATATGACACGCGTACACTTTTTAGTTTCTTGTATGGGAAACCCCGTGATTTTTTTTGCTTTTTCTTATATTTATAATTTGTTGTTATATCGGCCATAATAAGACATATTCTGTGAAAACTTCAACGGGCTACCTAATTACGGTTCAAGAGATACAGCCCTCGGACAGACGGACAGACAGACAGACAGACGGCGTAGGCTTAGTAATAGGGTGTACTGTACTTGTACCGTGTGGGGCCGGTACTTTAAAAGAATAGCCCCACTGCATCTCTCCCCGTGTATGTCGTTAAAGGCGACTAAGGGATATGACTCCCTTCTTATATTACTAGGTGGTAGGGTTTAACCCGCCCGGGTTGGTACCACCGCACTGAATGAAAGGTCGGTCGAAGCGGCTATGTAAATGGTTTGTGTTTTCCGTCCAGTTCAGTGTAGCCGGCACGACCGAAGGGAAGGCTAACGTGGCACCAAGTTCACCCGGTGTTATGGGCTGACATCACGGATGTTGTGGGTGATGAAGCCAACCGTGTCAGTTCCCATAAAAAAAAAAAAAAAAAAAAAAGTAGGGTCCCGTACCGGATACGGAACCCTAAAAATGTTCATATAGAACACATTTACTTTATCTATGAAACGTCGAAATTGATTTCCTGCGACCTCTCAATAGGATTGGAGGGAGCGGAAAGGACGACCGTTCTGAAGCAATATTCGATTGTGAGCTCTCATGCCTCAATTCTTTGTAAATCCATAAAGCTCTTTAGCGTCCGAAATTGCGGAAAACAAGAGTAACTGTATACGATAGATCGACGAAAATGTATTTAACCCCCGACGCAAACGGTTTTCATAAGTTTAACGTGTGTGTGTCTGCTGTGGCATCGTAGCTCCCAAACGGATGCACCGATTTGGATGCGGTTTTTTTTATTAAAAAGCTGGTTGAATCGGGATATGTTTGATCTTTCTAGTTACGTTTGTAATAAAGTAATCAAGTAATTAAGTAATAAAAAAAAATTATTATCTTAAAAAGTGGACCGATTTGCATGCGGTTTTTTCTTAAAAAGCTTGAAATAATACAAATTTAAAAAGTCCCTGACCCCTTAAAAGGTCAAAATAATTTCCGTTTACTTACTTAAAGGAGTCGGGGGACCGTTACGTAAATAAAACAAAAACTCAAAGCTGCGCGGGTATTTCCTTAGCGGTCCCCCGACTCCTTTAAATGAGTAAACGAAAATAATTTTTGACTTTTTAAGGGTCGGGTTTTTTTTTATTACTCTAAAAACAATGATGTACTATGTTTTACATATTTATGTATGTATAGAATAGAATAGATATAGAAAATGCTTTAATGCTCCAATAAACATTCAACAGTAACAAGCACATAAGAACATTTACATAGGGCGCAAATGCGGACTTATCACTTACATGGATTTGTTCAAGTCAACCTTTGAATGTTTGATAGTCGTGTGTAGTGAAATATTTATAAGTCAGTGTAAAATAAAATATAATGAATTTTATAATTTTATTATAACATATGTATAATATACTAAATATGTAGTCAAGGTCTGACTTAATGTAAAAATTTGGTAAGCATTAATCTGAAAAGAAAAACACAAATATGACCTAAATACGTCATTTTCTGACGTTGAGTTACTGAATAGCATTAAAATTTTCATCAAAAATATTCTCTCGAAGAAATCTTTGCCCCGAAACTGCCGGAGGGCGAGATTATGTAGCTCTAGCTTTTTCACGTGGCTTCGCTTGCGTCACTGTCGGACTTAGGAGTTAGGTATTTAAATGTCGTGAATGCTATGCTTCATGCATAATTTTCTTATATTTTCTTTTCATCATTTATCATAATGATCTCGACGCGATCTCGAGGTCCGAGGTTCGATTCCGGGCGACATGCACCAATTAGTTTTTTTCTGGCAGAAATATTTACGTGCATTAATTTGATTTATATACATCAACCCAGGTTGCCTGTCTAAAATAAAATAAATAAAGAAATACCTAGGTACCTACTTATACACTTGCCCGCTTCCCCGTTCGGAACCGGTGTAATACTTTAAATCCCTTCCCTTGTCTTTTACTCTATGGTAGCACAGAAGAGATATAGGGCTAACGCCCAGAAGCGACACGAGCCTACACGTGTGAGTTTAGTTGATCTATAGATACGCACGGAGATGCGTATGTAGCTTGAGCCCGCTTTGAACGATAGGGTTGGTAAACGCAGAGTGCGGGTGGAATGAGCGGGCGAGAGAGTTTGGTTCGAGAAGGAGAAAGATGAACAGCGGGCGAACGCCGCGACACCGCATCGCTTGCTAAACGAAAGAACAATAAATGCTAGCTAGCAGCAGCCCGTGCGACGAGTCACCTCCCGTGAGGTAGTCCGACCGCTCCCGTCGACCCGCACCCACCCCGAAACACATGCGCACGCGCGGTTGCTTACACAATACATTCAACCGTGTCGCCGGCCTGATGGTAGGCTCAAATTCTAGCCGACTGGGTTGGTACTAACGTACTGGATGTGAGATGGACGCGTAGCAGCCTCGGCTGTATTCTCCTCTAGTCCAGTATAGCCAGCAATCCAAAGGTACCTACGTCTCCGGTGCGGCACCTACTTTCTCGGTGATATTGGCTGGTCCTATCGTGAACTCTCGGCCGTACCTGGCTGCTCCTATGGAGACGAAACGGAGCCCATATATTTTTTCCGCCAATTATCTTGGGCCCGAAACGGACCCCATCTTTATTCTCAAATTACGGTCGCACGAATTGGTCTATTGCTCTTTCAATCGTTGATGGGGGCTATAAGTGATACCGGCAATTATGAACTAACCATTTTTCTTGTCTCCAAAGACCAATTATGAATAATAAAACGAACGCTAGCTGTCAGCTGA
Source organism: Nematopogon swammerdamellus (assembly GCA_946902875.1). Lineage (NCBI taxonomy): Eukaryota > Metazoa > Arthropoda > Insecta > Lepidoptera > Adelidae > Nematopogon > Nematopogon swammerdamellus. Next base: position 18,946,145 of record OX336347.1, read on the forward strand.
CAGTTTCTTTGTTCTCATAATTCTCACGAGTTTCGAGGTGACGCACTTCTGCGAAATTATTTATTATAAGTGTATTCAAGTGCATCTATGAGCTAAAGGTTAGTAAATAGTGTTATTTATTAGTTATTCTACCAATACACAGTATGAAATTTGACCAGATTTTCGGACATGGTTTTTTTACTCCAGAACTAGTCAGTCTTTAGTATTTTAAAAGGTAGAGTAGAACTCCCGTGGGTCAGTTATGTATACTTCCAAAGTTATAAATTTTTGAAAAACAAACTTTTTTTTGGCCGAAAAATAAAAAAAAATTATTGCTCCGAGATTATGGAATATATTAATAATTATATTTTTCAATATACAAGAATGACTTTACCCCCCTTATTTGAAGCTATTTCGAACCTCCTACAGTTAGTACAAAACGAGTAAAAATTTATTTTTTATTTTTCGTTTTTATTTTTTTTCTCCTAAACCAAGTCGCATTAGCACAAAATTCTTACATTACAATTAACCCTAGACCATGTTTAATAAGTACCAGAAAAAACAAAAGATAATCCCGCTTGGTATAGGAGTTATAGCTACTCAAGTTTTTTCGTTAGGGCTGCCATAAAATTTCGGCCCAAGTTTGGCCGAAAATTTTAAACAACTAAATAATAGTTTGTCCAAATATATCTATGAATAAATTAAACAAGACTTGAAATAGACCAACAGTAAAAAATGTTGTGAGAAATTTTAAATTTTAACGTGGAAATCCGTTGTCTCTGCCTACCCCACTGGGAAACAGGCGTGACGTTATGTATGTATGTATGTAGTAAAAAATTTTCTTAAAATATACCTACAGATAAGTACAGAGTAATTAAAATAATAAATAAAAAACAAGATACGTTTTATGGAATATAATATTTATTTGCATATTTCTTTACATTTATTGGCATTTATTATTTTAGGGTTAGGCAGGGGATGAACAAAAATAATGATGCCAATTTATTAATAATAATTTCAATAATAACAGTATTGAAGAATACTTACACTCCATTCAACCTAGCAACTAATGCCGAGCGGTTTCTCTTTCTCTATACTTCTCGCTCTCGCAAAGAGTGATTGAAGTGACTGTGAACTGAGGTTATGAATATAGTTTAATTTAAAAAATGTATTTTATTATTGTTTATTTATTTGATGAATGAAATTTTGCAATAAACCTGTTTATTTTTTGCTTGGAATCATGTTAAATATTTATATTTTCACGGTAAATTATTAAATATTAAAATTTTATATTATTTTAATTTTGTGCCTAATGTACTTACTTCAGCCACCGTTTCAGCTGTTCGTTCTATTGTAGGTGGATAAGTTAACCCAGTGCCGTAATACCGGGTAATTCCATATTCATCACTGTCTGATGATTCCCCCACGTCACAGAGGTCCTCGTCACTGCCGCTGCTATCCTCACGTAGATTTATGATATCCATCCATCTGTCACGTGAACTTTTGTTTTGGTCATAACTCAAGAACCACTGGTGCTAGACTCATCGTGTTGGTACTCAAACTTCAGGTCTCGGTGAGATCTATCCATCTGTCACGTGAACTTTTGTTTTGGTCATAACTCGAGAACCACTCGTGCTAGACCCATCGTGTTGGTACTCAAACTTCAGGTCTCGGTGAGATCTATCCATCTGTCACGTGAACTTTTGTTTTGGTCATATCTCGAGAACCACTGGTGCTAGACCCATTGTGTTGGTACTCAAACTTCAGGTCTTGGTGAGATCTATCCATCTGTCACATGAACTTTTGTTTTGGTCATAACTCGAGAACCACTGGTGCTAGACCCATCGTGTTGGCACTCAAACTTCAGGTCTCGGTGAGATCTATCCATCTGTCACATGAACTTTTGTGTTGGTCATAACTCGAGAACCACTGGTGCTAGACCCATCGTGTTGGTACTCAAACTTCAGGTCTCGGTGAGATCTATCCATCTGTCACATACAATTTTGTTTTGGTCCTGAAGTTTGAGTACCAACACGATGGGACTAGCTCCAGTGTTTCTCGAGTTATGACCAAAACAAAAGGTCATGTGACAGATGGATAGATCTCACCGAGAACTGAAGTTTGAGTACCAACATGATGGGTCTAGCACCAGTGGTTCTCGAGTTATGACTAAAACAAAAGTTCACGTGACAGATGGATAGATCTCACCGAGACCTGAAGTTTGAGTACCAACACGTTGGGTCTAGCACCAGTGGTTCTCAAGTTATGACCAAAACCAAAGTTCATGTGACAGATGGATAGATCTCACCGGGACCTGAAGTTTGAGTACCAACACGATGGGTCTAGCACCAGTGGTTCTCGAGTTATGACCAAAACAAAAGTTCACGTGACAGTTGGATAGATTTCACCGAGACCTGAAGTTTGAGTACCAACACGATGGGTCTAGCACCAGTGGTTCTCGAGTTATGTATGACCAAACAAACAAACAAACAAACAATTTACTTTCGCATTTATTATAAAGTGAGTAACGTAATTTTCTTATGAGTGTTGCATGCATGCATTGCATAGTGCCATTCAGTTTTTGTGAAAAACAACATGTGAAAAATATGAAAAACAATTTTATTATTATGACTATGACGCCTATGAAAGGCTACTGATTGTAATGCGTCGACTCAGAATAAAAACGCAATACTAACTCCCAGGCGCAGCGGCGTACGCGCCGTTATGGTTTTGAGATGGCTTACGCATACACCTATGACTCACACATACAACGTTGTGTCCTGTGTAAAGAAGGGTAATAACCGTTGCGAGAGCGAGAAACCGCTCGGCATTAGTTGCTAAGATGAACGGAGTATGGGCTACGAATATTTCCGAAATGAAAACAATTGTTAATCCTCTTAATCCAATTGAAGTGGATGGATGAGAAGAGCGGAAGACCGCGTGTGGTGGCGTGCCTTGGGAGAGGCCTATGTCCAGCAGTGGACCGATACGGGCTGATGATGATGATGATGATGATGATGATGATGTTAATCCTCAGCACTGAGAAATAGGCCACCTTCTCCCAGACCTAGACACTCATCAAGCGCCTGATTTTCCGCATCGATTTTGATTTCCTCAGCATCCTTCGGTGCAGATTCTTCGGCGAAAGTGTTGGCATCTGCCGGTTTTAGCAATGCTAATGCCTGAGATGGAAGTGGTAACTTTCGCAACTTTTTCTGTCTGTGGCGCAACCTAATGTTGGAGATGAGAGGATCTCTAGGCATTTTCTAACAGAAAAGCTTTGGGGTATGACAGCTAATTTCTTACCAATGTTTTTATTGATATAATTTGGAATGTTTACAATAGCTAACGTATACCTACGTGCATCAGAGCACGTTAAAACAATCGAAAGTTACTAACTAGGTATATCACTACTAGAAATATTTTTTTTAACCCGGGAATTTTTCATTATTTTCAAAAGGGACCATATCAATATAATGACTGCATAACGCAATTATAAAAAATCGCTTTACCGTATCCGATCATGATAATTAATCATAATTTAATAAAAAATTCACTTTCGGCCAAAAAATAAAATTAAACTACGATTCGAAAAGTGCCAACCCTGACTGTAAAATTGTCGGCCTAAACATTATTTAGTTAAAACTCCTATACCAAGCGGGATTATCTTTTAGTTTTTTTAGCACTTATTAAACAAGGTCTGGGGTTATTTGTAATGTAAGAATTTTGTGCTAATGCGACTTGGTTTAGGAGAAAAAAAATAAAAATGAAAAAAAATAAAAAAATTATTGCTCGTTTTGTACTAACTGTAGAAGGTTCGAAATTGCTTAAAAAAATGGGGCTACAGTCATTCTTGTATATAAAAAAATATAATTATTAATATTTTCCATAATCTCGGAGTAATATTTTTTTTTTATTTTTCGGCCAAAAAAAACTTACCTTTTTCAAAAATTCATAACTTTGCAACTATACGTAACTGAAACACGGGAGTTCTACTCTAGCTTTTAAAATAGTAAAGACTAACTAGTTTGGGAATAAAAATACCATGTCCGAAAATCAGGTCAAATTTCATACTGTGCAATAGAAGATGCATTACGAGTTCGGGTGGCGACAAAAGTCATATTTTTCGTCGCTCAAAAATGTTTGTTTATTTTTGTATGAAATGTGTAAACAATGACTTTGGGGGCATATTTTTCATGGAAATATAGCTTATTTTTCCAATTTTCTTCGCATTATTATACAAACATACGATCAGTTGCAAAATAAAAGAAGGTTTAGTTCAAATAATATATTTATAAAATTGGGAAAAAATATCACGCGCGTGCCATCTCGGAGTTTACGGAATGTCCCAGGATGTTCATGTTGAACATCCGATTTCGCTGATTTCTGTAAAGAAAACGTATATTATACTTTACTATTTCTAAAAGTATGTTTCTTTACGAGTATTCTGATATAAATATTGTAAAGGTATGTTTTGAATTTATTTTATAATGAATTTTTCAAAAAAAAATTGGGATTTTTTTTTCTACCTAAAATATCTGGTACTTCTAAACAAGGTAAGCCTCACTGTTTCACATGGATTTTAGGAAATTTTCTAGGCTTTCTAGGACAGAAGAGTTTATAGATCTAACTTTATTAGTTTCCGAAATATCTGCGTTTATGTCGAGGTCGGCGCTCATGTGCGCGCGCGCCGTCCGCGGGCCACGCCCATGCGGGAGTCTGGGGGCTGTAGACATATTATAACGCGGGAGCGTACAGGTTAACTTAGTCACCCATTACCGGATTACATAGAAAAATATTATCTCTTAACGTGAAGCAAACGCCTTCGGCGCCGCCGGTCGCAAGATCTCGTTAACTGCTTAGCCCTTTGGAGAAATGTCGCGGTATTACATTGTACTGCATATAAATTACTTCAGTCGTGTTCGAGTTTATCCGTTACAGACGGACAGATCTTGCGCTTTATGTATATGGTAGAGAAGAGAAGGCGCCGGCCGCGACCGGGCTTGGAGCATTTTTCATCTTTGCAATAAATTTTAAGACATATTTTTTACTTGTAGGTACTTTCCGATTTTGGATTAGCGTTTCCATTCAGTAATGCGTTAAAGGAATTCGTTCGTTTGAAAATGAAAAGCAATGAAAGAAAAATGGAATGTTTTATTCTCGTATAATCGTTTTACTATTAAGAATGTATGTATGCATGTCTGTATGTATATATTCTTAATTTAACACTAATTTATAAAAAAATTGGTACAACAGGCGAGCTTAATGCCGCTAGGCATTCTATTCTAACTAACCTTTGGGATGTGGGAGAAGTATTTGCAGGCAAACAAGAATAGTTTGCGGCAATGTATTTAACTGTAAAGAAATATGTATGATAAACTACAAACGAATGCTACATAAATACAATATTTTAATACGCACACATATGTATACTGCACACTGCACACTGCACACTGAATGACCCTGCTGCTCCTAAATACCTATCGGACCGTTTCCAAATGCTGTCCTCCCACGGTGTACCATTAAGATCCTCTGACACCCTTGTCCTTGCTATCCCGTCCCACTCCTCGGTATTTTATACTGATTCTTTCACAGTGCACGCTGCACGCATGTGGAACGAACTTCCTCTTCGTTTACGACAGTGTGCATCGATCCACACGTTCAGAGTGCTCTTGAAAGACTATCTCCTCAATTCCTAAATCTCATCTCCTACTTCCGTATCCCTAGTTTCTGAGCAAATTCATAATGTGTTGTGTAATGTCTGAGTTTTATTTTGTATATGTTTATATATGTTTATTATTTATTATGAATAATATATGTGTATTATATGCATTATATATATAGATATATACTATTTGTCCTTCTATTTTCTATTTTATAAGACTTCGTTTTGTTTACCTTGTCTTGTTGCACCTACCCTGGTTCTATATGTAAATAAGGGTAGGCTGGTGGAAAATGCCATAGGCATTAAGTGCTACCTTCTGTACAACAATTATGTGCAATAAACGTTTTTTTGATTTGATTTGATGTATATATAGGGTAGTATATAGGGTATATGACTATATAGGGTAGTATATAGGGTATGATAAAATGTATAGGGTGTATAATAAAGATAATATTATATAACGGTTCCATGGAACCTACCGTGTTCATGCAAGATTTTATACAACCTTTATATTCTACTAGCTTTTACCCGCGGCTTCGCTCGCGGTAGACTCGGTTTCCGATATTTGCGTTTAAATCCGATTTAAACGCAAATATCATATAACTGATCGCTTCGTTTATATTCTCTCTCTCTCTCTCTCTCTCTCTCTCTCTATCTCTCTCTCTTTCTCTCTCTCTCTCCCTCCCTCCCTCCCTCGCTCCGTAGAGATTCTTTTCTAAAAGTAATGGTCGCTTGGTGGATAGAAGGAATTATTAGAAGTTACAAATTTATTCAGTTAAACAAAATTTATGAGTATGACATAATATTTTATATGCACGTACCTAGGAGTGTAACATTTTGAATATTATTTCGACAGACCAATAACAATAAATCTCACGCGAAAATGTGTTTTTTTTTATTTATGTATGACGAAAGAAAAGTAAATGGTTTAGCGGTTTGTCGCTATACGTTCTATTGAAGCATTAAAATAAAACCTGCCAAGTGCGAGTCGGAATCGCGCACCGAGCTTTCCGTGCCACCATGTAAATTGTCAGTTTTTATTATTTGTTATTTTTCTTTCTATGTCGCGTATCACGCCATCTATCGGTGACAGTTCATATTTTTGTTGTTAAAATGTTTGGATAATTCGGTAGATGGCGCTCTTCTGATATGATACTTTTATACTTCTTAATTTTTTACTTTTTTATTTTTTAGGTTTTCATGCACCGTACGGTAGCCTATTACTTACTAAGGCTACAACGTCTGTCTGTCCGTCCGTCCGTCCGATGGATGTATCTTTGGAACCGTAATAGCTAGCCCGTTGAAATTTTTTCTCAGAATATATGCGTTATTTTGGCGTATCAAAAGTGAAAAATTAGGGGGGGTCCTGATACAAGAAACGTTTTTTTTTCCAAAGTTATGGAGGAACATATACATTGAAAAAACATTTTTCTAAAAATCGTCAATTTAGTTTTAGTATCTACATATATACATACTGTGCCAACTTCATCCAACTGTAGGATGAGGTGTTGGGGATGAATAAAAAAAAGGAACCGACAGCTTACCCGGTGACGCGGCAGAGCGGTGCTGTGTGGTTTGCTGAGTGGACTGTAAATCGATGGCGAGGCTCCTTCCCGAAATCGTTGCTTGATCCAGGTAGGGCTATGTAGTACTTATTGCGCACTGGGTTAGCTGCTGCAGTCAGCTCGTAAAATCCATTCGTTCAGTGCTGTTCTTCCGTGATGGGGTGAAAAACGAAGCAGTCACCTCTAGGTCGATCTTTGGAGTGCGGTATTGCGAGCTACCCTCAAAGTTGCGAAAAATCTAAAGTGAGGCTTGCTGCCAATTTGAGGGTAGGTAAAATAATGGAGAAAATTTGGTGACAGAGAGGCAAGGAAAGGAACAGGGCATGATAGGTGGACAGTGGACGAGTTGGCACGAATCAGGACCCATGAGCGTACAAAACTAAACTAAGTTAAAAAAAAAGTAGAAAACATAGACTATAACAAACAAAACTAAAACTACATCAAAACAAAAACTAATGGTGAAGATAGAACACATACAGTATACATAGAGTCTACAAAAGCAGTATCTCATAAAACAAAGTAACTTACTCCGTCACCGTCTATTAGAGATTTATTATTAGTATTGGTTAGAAACTAATCTAAGGGTGGACTATGACAAGCGTGGCGCTAGATTGACTATATTGTGCCCGGAATGTGGCGCGTAGTGGTCTGTATGCAGTGCAGCCGCCGGTACGACCGAAGGACTACACTGACGTTTTTTTTATGGAAACTGACACTGTTTGGTACATCACCTACAACTTCCATGATGTCAGCCCACAACACCGGGTGAGCTAGGTGTCATGACAGTGCTTCCCTTCATTTCGTGTCGGCTACAATGAACTGGACGGAAAACAAGAACTATTTACATAGCCGTTTCGACCGACGTTTCGTTCAGTGCGGTGGTACCAACCCGGCCGGGGTAAACCCTACCACCTAGTAGGTAAGAAGGGAAGGGACCTACAGTTCAACGTGGAATCCGAAACACGGTCGTGGCAGCTAGTTCGCGATGGCGTTATGGGCTGACATCACCGGTGTTGTATGTAGGTGCATGTAACCAACTACTTCCAGTGCCATAAAACAAAAGTTTATCCCGTTCTCGGTATTTATTTTCACGTTAAACCCGTAAAGAAAGGCCCTCTCGTTCGGCCCAGCGTAGTCGTATTCCGACAAAGAGTTTCCGGTCGTAAAATTACTTCAGACCTCGGCGCGCGAGCGACCGACCGGCGCGGCAGCCTCTGAAGTCCGCACCTGTGCCTCGATTTCACATGTGACACGAACTTAGAGCGAACTCGAATCGAAATGAAAATCTTGGAATTAAACAATATTTACTTATATGTACAATAATTTTGGGTACTGTGTGGGGACGGTACTTAAAAAGAATAGCCTCACTGCATCTCTTCCCGTGCGTGTCTTAAAAGGCGACTAAGGACAAGATGCAGTGCTAAAGGGCGACAAGCTAGCCACCTCTGGCACGGTCTATTCACTGTGCCATGCAGCAGGTGGGTCTTCACGCCTTACTTGCTGCCTGATAGTTATCTTGTCCGTATACTTTGATAAACGTGGTACATCTGTTTTGTGCTGTAATTTACAAGAGTACTTGCAGCACAACACCGATTACTCTGCTCACCCCGATTGTCGGGAGACAGCCTGTGGTATGTATGTAAATAATTTATTAATTGTATCACAGACGATGTAAAATATTCATATATGTATTTAAAGTAAGTCAGTAAATACATGAGACTTTACTAGTGAGTTCAGTCTGTCAGCATGCTTGTATATCCACAATGCTTGTATGGTATTGTATATTTTATCATATATATTTATTGCACTCAAATAAAATATGGGCAAAAGGTAACACTTAATGCCTCTAGGCATTTTCTAACAGAATACCTTTGGGGTATGATAACTGCAAGGTGAGGTGGCGGAAAGAGATATTATTATGATATGACAGATGTACGGGAATACAAAAGATAGATGAACATATGAATAGTTTAAATACTATACCTATATACCAGATATATACATAAGATAGACTAAATAGACTTAGTTTTTACATATTATATATATTTACTAACTCTGAACATGAGAGCATAGTTTTGGATCAGAAAAATTACGACGACGAAAAGTGCTTCTTTAAAAGAATTTTGAAAGTGTGAATGGAAGAAGGGAGACGGAGATTGACAGGAACAGAGATTGTAGGTTGTGTGTGTCATGTCTGGATTGTTGCCTCAGCGTCGACGTCGAAATATCTCAGAAATTTGGCGTGATTTATTCGGATCGGCAGGTGACAAATCGTTATTCCGCAATCAATGCCGGGGGAGTGTTGCTAGCGCGCCGCCGCCGGAGCGGCCGAGTCGAACGAGACGGCGCGCGGCCGAAGTAACTATTTAGTAATCTGTGGCGCGGCGATGCGTCTTCGTCAGTTTCCCGCGTCGTAGGTGGTAAATCGCAAACGTGAATGGACTTAGAAGTATACGACTAGGAAATATTTTTACTATCAGCCTTCTTTCAGCCTTGGATTCTATTCAGCGACGAGCCATTCGCCTCATTGGTGACCCTGTACTCACAAAGGCCCTTCAACCTCTAAAGCACAGACGTATCGTTGGGTCGTTGAGCCTGTTTTATCGGTACTCCTATGGCCGCTGCTCTGACGAACTTGCTTCGCTTATCTCTCCTCCTCCAGTTCGCCTTCGCCAAACCCGCCATACTCTCGCGGAACACCCCTGGAGAAGAGTTCTTCGAACTGCACGATTCTCTAAATCGTTCTTGTGCCGCACTGCAAAGGTGTGGAACGGGCTCCCAGGGAATATCTTTCCCCACTCCTACAATCCATGGATCTTCAAATCGCGTCCACCTCCAAGCCGGACTGTCACCTCCTCGGCGGTGAAATTGGCTGCGCCTGAGGCTTCCACCTCGGGCAGAGCCACACAGTTGGGAACAATAAAAAAAATAAAAACAATGTGGCTCGTGCCGCGTCGCTTACAGCCCTCACGAATAAAAGATAAAGATAAAAATTATTATATAAGTATTATATTTATTGAAACGAAGTAGGTACCTTACCTTATTAGGTGGTAGGGTTCATCACGCCCGGGTTGATACCACCGCACTGAATGAAACGTTGGTCGAAACGGTTATGTCAATGTTCGTGTTTTCGGTCCAGTTCATTATAGCCGACATGAAATGAAGGGAGGCGTTGACATGGCACCTAGTTCACCTGGCGTTATTGGCTAACATCGCGATGTTGTTTACGTCATGTAGCCAATCGTGTCAGTTTCCATAAAAAAAAAAGATGTACAGAAAAAAAATTAAGAACAAGGAGAACTCTGCTGTGACAGACAGAAATAAAATAAATACTAGGTACTCTATACATACAGACATACTTTACTAGGCACTCAGCGTTGGCTCTCTAAGCGGATTGAGATTGTCGCTCTCACTCACTCAGTGAGAACCAACTAAGAGCAGAAACGACATTTCGAGACGGCTCGTTTAATTGCCGTTTTTGCCGGGTGCCTTGTGTCGTATGCTGATTTTTGCCAGTACAATTTTTCATGATAATATTGAGCCAGTATCGTTGACACAGTAGAGAGCGTTCGAAAGATGTTCGAATTTCGAATTGAGCGCCGTTCGTTACCTATGTACAGCGCTCTTGTCTAGATTAAAGCACATCGTTAGACGAGGCCGTGGCCGAGGCGCAAATATTTGATCCTCAATTAACGAACGTTTAATTGCCAATTATTGAGAGACGAGGCTGGGCCAAGTGGACCATGCCCGTTTTGATTGGAGTGAATATTTTGATTGTAACTATCTATTGTACTATTGTGTATTTACTGCGCTAAGATTTGTCATAGTTATTATAAGATTTGTCATAGTAACATTCCGCCAGTTCGATTATCACAGCGCAGAAGAACTGACAAGAAACTTCACTGGAATTTTTTTCAATGTGCACTTAGTCTACTTTACAAAAATGTTTGCCACAACGTGGCCCTTACCTAAGCACGCATGTGCTGATTTATGACAGATGCAGCAATTAAATTAATATTAAGATAAGTATACTCGAAAGATTCTGATTCAGCTAATCTTAATATTATCTCGCGAAAATGTATAATATCTTTTCTGTATCTAGAGATAATCCTAAGTTTAGTAAAACAATAGACAAATCAAAAGATAATCCTGCTATTCGAAATTGTGTCGACTTCATATTTCATTATTGTACCTGGTGATCACTCATGTTACTCCACCTTTTTCGTATAAAACCTTTCACGTCCTTAGGCCATTTTTTCTCCTCTCATTATTACACGATTTTCATCAGGTAGATATGAACCCTTTATCACGTAGACAAGGGGTGGGCTGTGGGCTGCCCTAAATGGAAATATTTTAATGAAGCTCTCTTGAAATATTATAATTGGGACAGAGGTCACGTGAGCGGGGGCGTTGCCAACATCTCAGGTTGTTACAGAGCATACAGGCTGATTCATTTACGAGACGAATTGGGGGTGATTGTTTTTGCGACGTGAGACTGAATAATTTTTGTTTATTGTTTAATGTTTATTGTATAATTTCATCCATAGGACCTACATACACTTGGATAAGTCAAAAATTTCGCCAATTCTGTTTTAATGCGAAGAAGAACTGACAAAGAAAGTAAGGCAAGTCGAAATGTTTTCTATTAAAAGTCACTTAAGATTTGAAAATTGTTATCATAGTTTTTAGTAATTTGTATAATAAATAAGATAATTATTTCTGCATAAAAATATCATAATTGATTAAAGGCAATTTGAAAGCCATTTTTTTTTAATTATTATAACCGTTTCTTATGACTAGATATTTTAATTTTTTATTGAAAACTATTTTCTGGACCAATCCAAATGGAAGTCTTCGGTACGGCACCTACCTTCTCGGAACTGATATTGTCTGGTCGGACCATGCGCTATGGCCATTATGAAAAAATAAATTTCAGAAAACATTCGAAGTCCGATAATAAAAGTTACACAGTTTCAAGCAGCGATTAATCCCAATTTGCCTTGTTAATAATGAATTAATGCCTTTTATTTTATGCCTTACAGAATTTAAAAAGTATTCAATTAACGTTTACTAGTAGTAATAAATAACATACATTAGTTTAGAAAATTAAAAAATGTGCAATTAAACGTAACAAAAAAGCAATACAAAATTAAACAAAGTTAATTACAAGTGTATTGTTAAGTTTTAAAACAGTGAAAGTTGTGTTAGTGTGTTAGTGTTAATGTTTTTATGAAACATTAAAAGTTTTTATCAAAAAGTGGAACTGTAATAATCAAGAGTGGCCCGCGACGACGACGCCCCTGTCAGCTGTCATCTCGACAGATTAAAGATGGCATTCGCAGCAGCTCGTATGATACTCAAGGACAAACGGAGGAAGGCCTCGAAGGAAGACTTCCGGGACCCCAGGAATCGGAGCAAGGTAATTTGATTAGCCTAGTTTACTTAGCCGATTACACTGACCTATATTGGACCAGTGTGCTGGACTGGCTATAGACCTAACAAGATAATAACCATATTTTGTGACCAATTTGTTCGCGTCAGCGACGAATGTCCCGGTAACGAAATTTAATTTTGACATTTTATGTGAAAATCGTTCTTCTTGTTCCGCACTGCAAAGGTGTGGAACGGGCTTCCGGGGAATATCTTTCCCCACTTCTACAATCCACGGATCTTCAAATTGCGGGTTAATAGCCTTCCCCAGCGACATTAGTCCACCTCCAAGCCGGCACGACTGGCACCTTCTTGAGGGTGAAATTGGCTGCGCCTGAGGCTTCGACTTCGGGCACAGTCACCCTGTTCGGATGCAATAAAAAAAACAGCTAATGTCTAGTAGGAAATATGTTGTTTATTACAGGTAAAACCAAGAATTAAATTATACAGAAGACGTGAATAAAGAAAAAAAAATTATGTTTATGCATCCTCGGGACAACGATCATTGTCTCGAGGACGCTCGTCGTCTTTCCACGCTGGATGGCGAGACTAATATTTTGTATGCATTTAAACGAATTCATTTATCTAATTATATTATAACCAACGATCAGAACACAATTAACATGTGGGCTCCAGTACTTAAAAAGGATAGGGCCCACTGTATCTCTTCCCGTAAATGTCGTTAGAGGCGATCAAGACAAGATGCCGTGCACCCAGTACAGTGGTATCAACCCAGCCGGCTGAATTTGAACCTAAAAACTAGTAAGGGGCAAGGGAAGGGACTTACGGCTTTGCACCGGTTTCGAACGGTGAAGCAGCAGGTAAGCACGTACATTTTTCCGTCAGAAAAAAAATGGTCCATGTCGGCCGGAATCGAACCTCGGACCTTGAAATCAAGAGTCCAAGCCAAGAACTCGCCGACCAACCGCCGCTGTCAAAAGCCAGTCCAGCGTACTGGCGCAATAGAGGTCAGTGGCCGATACTGATTTCAGCCTGTTTGCGATGAGGCGAGACATAAAGGCGAGACGGGTCTGTTCAAGACTGTTGTCCTTGTCGTGAATCACGGGAGTGACAGAGACGCATTGCGTATCAGTTTCTGCTATCGCAAATCAAGAGGAGAAAAGGGGGAAAATAAGTCACGCACAGGGGTTCTGTTGCAAAAGTTTTAAGGAAAAATCCTTGAGGGAAACGGACCTTTTGGTAACTGGGCTGGAATACACAGATGATTTCAGCTGGAACACGGATGTTTATATGAAATCTGAGTTTACTTTTACTATTTTTTTAGTGTAAACTGACACGGTTGGTTACATTACCTACTAAATCCGTGATGTAAGCCCCATAAGCGTTTAACCCGGTTTAATCCGCCCGTGTTGGTACCACCGCACTGAATGAAAATTCGCTTGAAACGGCTATGTCAATAGGTCGTGTTTACCGCCCAGTTCAGTGTAGCCGGCACGACCGAAGGGAAGCACTGATATGGCACCTAGTTCACCAAGGTGGTTATGGGCTGACATCACGAATGTTATTGGCAATTTAGCCAATCGTGTCAGTTTCCATAAAAAAAATATACATACATATTTATACAATACTCAAAATACAGACAGCATAAACATTCATACGTATGTATGGAACATACATACATAATACATACAAACAATACATACTATACTAATTCACAAGTGAATAAAACAATTGGGAAAATTAGGCGACGTTTTTAGTCCGATTTTCAATTTCAAATTACCCATAATGAAATTAGACAACCGAGCGGCGGGTGGCCAAGTGGTTTGGGCATCGGCTTCTCATGCGAGAGGTCCGAGTTTCGAATCCGGTCGGCGTGTACCAATGAGTTTTTTCTGACGAAAAAAATTACGGGCATACCTACACCTGCTGCTTCACCGTTCGGGAACGGTGTAAAACTGTAGGTTCCTCCCTTCCTTTGCCCTTACTAGGTGGTAGGCACCAATTGTAGCCTACTGGATTGTTACAACCGTACTGGTTGTAGGATGGCCGCATAGTAACCTCGGTTGTGTTCTCCTCTAGTCTAGTACAGCCAGTAATCCAAGGAAGTCACCGGTATGGCACGTACCTTCTCGGAGGTGATGTTGGCTGGTCGGAGCATGTGCTTTGGCCCCTCCGAATCAGCCACCCATACCATTCTTAACCCCCGACGAAAAAAACGGAGGAGTGTTATAAGTTTGAGGTGTGTGTGTGTGTGTGTGTGTGTGTTTTTTTTTTTTATTGAAACTGACGCGGTTGGCTACATCACCTACAACATCCGTGATGTCAGCCCATAACACCGGGTGAACTTGGTGCCACGTCAGTGCTTCCCTTCGGTCGTGCCGGCTACACCTGAACTGGACGGAAAACACAAACTATTTGCATAGCCGTTTCGACCGACCTTTCATTCAGTGCGGTGGTACCAACCCGGGCGGGTTAAACCCTACCACCTAGTAATATAAGAAGGGAGTCATATCCCTTAGTCGCCTTTTACGACATACACGGGGAGAGATGCAGTGGGGCTATTCTTTTAAAGTACCGGCCCCACACGGTACAAGTACCGGCCCCACACGGTACATTGTGTGTGTCTGTGTGTGTCTGTGGCATCGTACGGTGTGTGTCTGTGGCATCGTAGCTCCCAAACGGATGGATCGATTTGGATGCGGTTTTTTCTTATTAGGAAGCTTGTTTAATCGAGATGGTTGTTAGCTATGTTTGTAATCAAGTAATCAAGTAATTAAGTAATAAAAAAATTTATAATCTTAAAAAGTGGACCGATTTTCATGCGGTTTTTTTAAAAAAGCTTGAAATAAAAGTTATACATAAAAAAACACGAGCACAGATTCCATCATCGTCGATAAAGTCTGTTAGGTTGTTTCTGCTTGAATGTCCTATAACGTAGCGTAAGATATGATCAACCCCTAACTACCGGGCGGGGTGTATCGACAGCGAGACGCGGCGAGCGAGTTCCGATGGCGAACGAGATGTAATATCCGCCGCTGCTGGACATTAAACTCCTCCTGGCGCGTATCCCGTGCTACTGTTATGGCTTAGAAGTTTCGCAAACTGAAGTTGTTAGTTTTTATCGCCAAAAAATAAGCTACGACAAGGCAAAGCTTAATAGAGTCTGGCCAACGTAACTTGGTGCGAATGTGGCTTGGCAACCCCTTTTTAGGGTTCCGTATCTATACGGAAGCCTATTATTACTAAGCCTACGCTGTCTGTCTGTCTGTCCGTTATAGGGCTATATCGTTTGAACCGTAATTTAAAATTTTCCACCGGTTAAAATTTTCACAGAATATTGTGTTATTGCAGCGGATGTGCCGACAAATAATAAAAAAGGAAAAACGAAAAAAATAAAGGTGTCTCCATACAAGAAACGTGCTACGAATAGATTTGTTTCACGCTACTGAACAATAGATGGCGCCACAGGTATTTTGCATTATAGAAAGAAATAAATTCCCGCGCAGCTCTGAGATTTTTTTATATTTTATTTACTTAGCGGTCCCCCGACTCCTTTAAGTAAGTAAACGGGAATAATTTTTCACTTTTTAAGGGTCCGGGGTTTTTGAAATTCGTAATTAAACTTTTATTTCAAGTTTTTTTATAAAAACCGCATGCAAATTGGTCAACTTTTTAAGATAATAAATTTTTTGATTACTTATTTATTTGATTAAAACCTAGCTAAAAACCATCTCGATTAAACTAGCTTTCCAATAAAAAAAACCCCATCCAAATCGGTCCATTCGTTTGGGAGTTACGATGCCACAGACAGACACCCTTACATACACACGTTAAACTTATAACACCCCTCTTTTTTCGCCGATGGTTAAAAATATGGAGGAATATAATTAACACGGAACCCTCCGTGCGCGAGTAAAACTCGCACTTGACCGATTTTTTTACACGACAAGATAATTTGGAACGTGTTACACGTTGCAAGCTCATAACGTCTCCATTGTGTGTTATCGTTTGTATTGAAACTGCATTATGAATGTATGTATCTACCCGCTCACTCACACACTCACCCTCACTCACCTCCACATATACACATACATATACACTTCATTTAGATTGTATGTAATGTTAGGTCCGGGCATTCAATGTGTGTGTAAATGTTATGCCTGACTTATTAAAGTGTACCGTGGTACCAAAGGAATCAATAAAAAGTTAAATTACAAATTTAAAAAATCGCCGACCCTTAAAAAGTTAAAAATAATTTCCGTTTACTTACTTAAAGGAGTCGGGAGACCGCTAAGTAAATTCCCGCGCAGCTCTCAGTTTTTATATTTTATTTACTGAGCGGTCCCCCGACTCCTTTAAGTAAGTAAACGGAAATTATTTTTGGCTTTTTAAGGGTCGGGAGTTTTTTAAATTTGTAATTTAACTTTTATTTCAAGCTTTTTAAAAAAAACCGCATGAAAATCGGTCCACTTTTTAAGATAATTATTTTTTTTATTACTTAATTACTTGATTACTTGATTACAAACATAGCTAAGAACCATCCCGATTAAACAAGCTTCCTAATAAAAAAAACCGCATCCAAATCGGTCCATCCCTTTGGGAGCTACGATGCCACAGACAGATACACACACTCACACACACACACACGTCAAACTTATAATAACACCCCTCCGTTTTTTTCGTCGGGGGTTAAAAATATGAATATGAATATAAATAATTATATTATGTTACTTCGCTTTTAAGGACTTCCCTACTACTACTACTACTTCCCTTTCCTCCTAATCTTACTAGCTGGTAGGGTTTAACCCGCCCGGGTTGGTACCACCGCACTGAATGAAACGTCGTCGGTTGAAACGGCTATGTAAATAGTTTGTGTTTTCCGACCAGTTCAGTGTAGCCGGCACGATCAAAGGGGGAAGCACTGGCATGGCACCTAGTTCACCCGGTGTTATGGGCTGACATCACGGACGTTGTAGGTGATGTAGCCAACCGTGTTAGTTTCCATAAAAAAAAAAGGAAAATCTGTAATTGGCGAAAATAATTAATGTATACATTGATCACTTATTTTCTAAATAAATAAATATTGTCAGCCTCGTTAGCTCAGTGGTGCAGACAGTCAACTGTCGCTATTGAATGTTAAGCAACGCTGGGTGCGGTCAGTACTTGGATGGGTGACCGCTGACCGTTGGAGGCTGACCGAGGTTCGGATTCCTCGTAAAACTGTAGGTCCCTTCCCTCCTAATCTTACTTGGTGGTAGGGTTTAACCCGCCCGGGTTGGTACCACCGCACTGAATGAAACGTCGGTCTAAACGGCTATGCAAATAGTTTGTGTTTTCCGACCAGTTCAGTGTAGCCGGCACGATCAAAGGGGGAAGCACTGACATGGCACCTAGTTCACCCGGTGTTATGGGCTGACATCACGGACGTTGTAGGTGATGTAGCCAACCGTGTTAGTTTCCATAAAAAAAAAAGGAAAATCTGTAATTGGCGAAAATAATTAATGTATACATTGATCACTTATTTTCTAAATAAATAAATATTGTCAGCCTCGTTAGCTCAGTGGTGCAGACAGTCAACTGTCGCTATTGAATGTTAAGCAACGCTGGGTGCGGTCAGTACTTGGATGGGTGACCGCTGACCGTTGGAGGCTGACCGAGGTTCGGATTCCTCGTAAAACTGTAGGTCCCTTCCCTCCTAATCTTACTTGGTGGTAGGGTTTAACCCGCCCGGGTTGGTACCACCGCACTGAATGAAACGTCGGTCTAAACGGCTATGCAAATAGTTTGTGTTTTCCGACCAGTTCAGTGTAGCCGGCACGATCAAAGGGGGAAGCACTGACATGGCACCTAGTTCACCCGGTGTTATGGGCTGACATCACGGACGTTGTAGGTGATGTAGCCAACCGTGTTAGTTTCCATAAAAAAAAAAAAAGGAAAATCTGTAATTGGCGAAAATAATTAATGTATACATTGATCACTTATTTTCTAAATAAATAAAAAACAAAATTAATATTTACATTTATACATACATAGCGTCACGCCTGTTTTCCGGTTGGGTAGGCAGAGACAACGGATCTCCACGTGCCACGATCCTGACACACCTCTGCCGCCTCCTCAACTCTCATGCATGCAAATTTTCACAGAATATGTGTTATTTATTTATTATGGTCGATTTAACAACAGTCAGTCAGTCAGTCAGTCAGCGTGTAAGCGTCCACTGCTGGACATACGCCTCTCCAATTTTCCTCCAGTCCTCCCGGCCCTCAGCGGTACGGAACCACTGCTTTCCGCCAACGCACTTGATGTCGTCGTCCCACCTGGCGGGTGGTCTTCCCACACTCCGTTTTCCTGTCCACGGCCGCCAGTGTAGAACACGGTTACTCCAACGGTCGTCGTCTCTTCGGCTGACGTGTCCAGCCCACTGCCACTTGAGCTTAGCCACCCGGTATCCAATATCGACTACTTTGGTGCGTCGGCGGATTTCCTCGTTACGCACCATATCACGTAGCGTAATTCCCAGCATGGCTCGCTCCATTGCTCGCTGGGCAACTTTCAACCTTTCGACAACACCGACCGTCAGCGTCCACGTTTCACACCCGTACGTCATAACCGGGAAGACACACTGGTCGTATATACGGGTCTTTAAATTTTGCGGAAGGTCAGACCTCAGGGCGAATTTTAACTTTCCGAAGGCAGCCCAACCCAGTTGAATCCGTCCTTCGACCTCCTTTAGCAGACCTTGTCTACCAAGCCGCAGAATTTGACCGAGATATACGTACTATTCAACCTGTTCGATCACTTCTCCGTCAATAACAATTTGTCCTTCTGTCATAACCTCGTTTTGCAACAAACGTTTAACAACAAATCATAAAAATAAGAAAAAGTATCAAATTCACGGGGTCCCCATACAAAATACTAAAAAGTGTATGCGCGCCATCAACCTAAAATAGTATGAAGCAGCGCTGACCATGACATGGCGACACGGAACCCTCGGTGCGCGAGTTCGACTCGCACTTGGCTGGTTTGTCTGCTGTATGTGGCTGGTACACATATGGTGTCAGAAATTTTAAATTATTTTATATTTGACCAAGCCTTTTCTATTTATTTTTCCCTCGAAGCGCTGCCTAAGCAAAACAAGATAACTTTGTGTAGGTACATGCACAGCCGTTACCGACACTCGAATGCGACACAATGATCGATGTTTTGTCCGTACGTCTCGTAGCACACGCGGAAAATGTAATCAGTAATCACGCATCTGAAAGCTGTTGAAAAGGGACCAAAAAATGTGGGGTGGGAACAAAGAGATATTGTGTACTAGCGTACTAGAGAACTCACTCGGCCAACTAAAATGTTCCAACGAGTTGCGGTTCACGGTCCTCAAGTCTCTTAGTCGTGCGCGAGAGGCCGCAGCGCGCAGTCGTGGCCTGCCTGCTGCGATCGCGCCTCGCCTACTTTAAACTAATACATTTACACATCTTCGTCCGTGCGCTCACGCAAACGTTAATGATATGTAGCTACTAGCTAGTCGAAGGCGCGATGGCGAATCTGGAGATGAAGTGTTAGAATGAAAAGACAATATGCACACCGACGCACGAGTGCGATCGTTCTCCCTACCGCTTGCCTCTCTCCCGCACGCTTCCCGCCCCGTGCGATCCCCCCAAACCGGCCGCCAGCCCGTATCCCTCACGCTGCCCGCCCGCGCGCGCTCCCCTCTTCCGCTCGGCTCTGCGCTCCGCCTCCCCGCTACCTTACCTCATACCTCAGCCGCTGGGACAGCGCTTCTCTGTATATTTCTTCGGAGCGATAACTCTATATAGTATAATACCTCTTTGGGTGGGAACCATTTTCGTTTCCATTCATATCTTCTGTAGCTATGTATATAATGTTTATAGCTGTCATGAATTGACTTGTATGTTAGCGATTTTTTAACCCCCGACAAAAAAAAGGAGGGGTGTTATAAGTTTGACGTGTGTGTGAGGGTGTGTGTGTGTGTGTGTGTATCTGTCTGTGGCATCGTAGCTCCCAAACGGATGGACCGATTTGGATGCTTGTTTTTTTTATTAGGAAGCTTGTTTAATCGGGATTGTTCTTAGCTATGTTTGTAATCAAGTAATCAAGTAATTAACTAATAACAAAAAAAAATATCTCAAAAAGTGGACCGATTTTCATGCGGTTTTTTTAAAAAAGCTTGAAATGAAAGTTAAATTACAAATTTAAAAAACCCCCGACCCTTAAAAAGTCAAAAATAATTTCCGTTTACTTAATTAAAGGAGTCGGGGGACCGCTAAGTAAATAAAATATAAAAACTCAGAGCTGCGCGGGAATTTACTTACCGGTCTCCCGACTCCTTTAATTAAGTAAACGGAAATTATTTTTGACTTTTTAATTGACATTGAAAAAGTCTTTTCAATCGCTTCAGTATAGTGGGTGATATACATGGGGTGAAATAATATGAATATTATGGCATTATCACTGCACTCGAACTTGTCACAATTTGTTCTATTCTTTGTTCTTTTTAAGTAACCGGCACCGTAGCGGCCCCAAACGGTACTTTTATTATTATATAATTCAGCGAGCAATGAAGCGAGCCATTCTGGAAATATCGCTACGTGATATACTGCCTAATGAGGCAATCCGCCGACGCGACGCACCAAGGTAGTCGATATTTCACACGAGTACACGCGTGTGTATATGAAATTGGTCTCACTAATCTATTTATCTATACATATAATAAAATCGTAAAGTTAAAAAAGTCTGTACATTGAATATACTCGGAAAAAAATTTACCAGGGCGTCTTAAAATGAGAAACTGAACATATTAGAACAGTTTATAAAATTCTTGTCTGTCTGTCTGTCTGTGTGTACGCACATCACGCAAAAACCACTGAACGGATTTTGACAAAACTTTGTATAGTGACAATGTATATCCCGGAGTAACATAAAAAAAAACTTTAAAACTATGCAACAAAAATATCTATAGTACTCGGAAATCGAACTCGTGTCCACTTGCGCGACACTTGGGTTCTATGAAAAAGACGACTTGTAAACCACAAGGACTACCAGATGCATGATGGATGACTGAATGAATTACCGCATACCTATCTGCCGTATCGGGGAGTTATCTATTATCAAATATATAAAAAAAAATGTTCCTTCTTTCGTCCGTTCGTTTTCTATGCGTTCCTAAACCGTTCATCCGATTATGATAAAACTTTGGTAGGTTGTTGTGCGCGCGTGTCCACGAAGGTTTAAGATAAACTTAAGGAAGAAGATAAACCTTCTGGAAGAAAGAAAGTAACTAAGGGCGAGGTGGAAGGCCGAGCTGTATGCTGGAAGGCGATAAACCTTCTTAAATATATTGAGTAACTATGGGCGAGGCCGAAGGCCGAGCTGCGTACAGGAAGACGGTAAACCTTCTCGAAAAAAGTAAGTAACTAAGGCTATTATGGAAGACGATAAACCTTCTTGTGACTATTGCGTTCAGTGAAATGATATTCTTCACAAAGAAACTAAGTGACTAATGGCGACGCCGAAGGCGAAGCTGCGTATAGCTAAACCATATACTTTCTTAGATATAGTAACTAAGTAATAGCGAGGCCGAAGGCTTACTTTAATCGAGAAGCTTTATCGTTTACCTGATCATACTTTATGTATGAACTTCGTTGTGCGTACTTACCTTCTAAGTTCTTTTGAAATACAAATTTCACGCGAGCGAAGCTGCGGACAACAGCTAGTTAGTAATAAGATCCCTTATCAATAGGGATGCCATCAAATGCCATGAATTCCATCAAATGCGATGGTATGGACTAAATTATCGGCATTGAAACGATTCTGGGTCACAAGCCCATCTCATAACCTTTGAGGCCATCAAATGAAACTAGAATCATACAGCAAAATAGTATACTAGAACCCAGAAAATGATGAATGCGTATGATGAATTGCGCGTGTATTCTCCGAGCGGCCGATCTTTTCGCTCGCCCTGAATACGCTCGGCCGACCGACAATGGGTCCGCGACGCGCGGCCGCTATTCTCGAGGCGTGCATTGTCGGGCGGCCTTCTCCGTAATGATTTCCTCTCCACGTCCGCTTCTGAGGCTTCTGAGGCTTTTCTGGGGTTCCGTAGCAAGCGATGCTGATGGGAACCCTTATGAAATCGCTCAAACGTCTGTCCGTCCGTCCGTCTGTCTGTCACAAGGTCAGGCCTCACGCACTCTATGTACTTGCGCGCGCTAACTACCTACCGCCCGGTGAACCGCCGGCGATCTAATTCAGTGGAGATTCGTCAGCCGCGCGAAGTATACCTACACGCTCGCCCACGCAACTGCGCGCAGCTGCAAAGCAATAACCACTTTACACTCGATCGTTTAGGTACATTTTCGCACGCAGCGATTGGCGACGTAAAACAGTAGGCTATTAAAGCCGAAGGTATGGAACTTTTTCTATGGAGTGATTTATCTATTACAAAGTAACTATTAAGTAATCTGTGACAAGGTGCTGTCCGAGATTATTATCATAACCTACATACCATACCATAACATTAAATATTTAAAAAAAGTTTAGCATTTAGGCATGGAAACCATTTTGAAGTTTATATCTTAGACGGGTGTTGAGAAAATTGCATTCCAGTAGACTTTTTTGTGTAATCCGTTGTGGGGAGCTGAGTCAGAGGTGCCAAAGCACATGCTCCGACCAGCCAATATCACCTCCGATTAGGTAGATGTCATACCGGAGACTTCCCTTTGGGTTGATGGCTATAATGGACTAGAGAAGAGCACAACCGAGGCTGCTATGCGGCCATCTTACATCCAGTACGGTGGTAACAGCCCGGTCGACTACAATTTAAGCCTACCACCTAGTGAGGGGCAAGGGAAGGGGCCTCCAGTTTTACACCGCTTCCGAACGGTGAAGCTGCAGGTGTAGGTATACACGTACAATTTTCCGTTAGAAAAAAAAAGTAATTGGTACACACCGACCGGAATCGAACGCTTCTACCTCTCGCAAGACAACGCCCAAGTCGCAACAATCCGATACGCGCTCAAGAAGGAATTGGCTCCGAAACCCTTTGTGCGTGATCAAGGTTCGCACTTGACAGGATTTTCGTGATAGGTACTACTCTGTATTTGCTGTATTGTATTTCTGGGGAGTATTGAGAGAGGAGCTTTTCGCGATGAACTCGCCCAGTATTAAAATATGCTCGAAATGATTGTTATAATGAGATGGAACACAATTAATTTATTTTTACTAGACAATTGATAATTTATGTAAATAATTCTTTATAAAAGAAAAATCTAATTGTCTAAATTGAGGTAGGCAGATACATATACTATATACTTAGCGGAAATGTTCTTGCTTAGCGGTACGGTACATACGGTAGCAGCCACAAGGCCAGTTTGGGCGATAGCTATTACATTTACATTGTAATGCAAAATATATAATAAACTTTTTGAACTTTGAACTTTATTGCGTCAAAAACTCTTTACAGAAACAAGCACATTATATAATTTACATAAGGTCTAAAGGCGAACTTAGGCTTTACAGATATTTCTTCCACTCTACCTTTGGATGTTTGAGGGCCGTATGTTGAGTTGAGATAGTAGTAAAAGACTATGAGTGTGGGAGTTTAAAATAAATTATAATTATAATATAATATATTATGTACCTATATACTATATATAAGTACATACTAGTTAATTAAAAACTATAATTGATGAGATTAATTTTATAAACAAAAAATTAAATTCTCTCGTAGAAACTGAACAGAAGATACAATTCTTAATAATTTCAACGTTTTAAATTTTTTCAAGCATTATGAACTTAGAATGAATCTATTTCTCCATTTTACTAATAAATAACTTAGAATGAATCCTTCATCTGCAACCATTCACGGACATTTTTAATACATTTTAATAAATACATTATTTTATTAAATTAAAAAAACGCTCAGTGTTGGTTATCACTGCGCACGGAATCAGTATATTTTAAACGTTTTCAATAGGTCGTGTTTAGGAGGATGTTTCGGAACACTGGAAACAAATTAAATACTCGTACGACCTGCATATTCATATTCATATTCAGAGCCCGGGCGTCGCAATTACACTCCGCTTCACAACGATTTTCAGTCATATTAATGAAACTGAAAACGTAAATATCGTTATATTGTACGCGTAAAACTATAATAAAATTTATAGTAGAAACTATTTACTTTGTTTTAATAGCAAACATCAAACAATTATTTTTCCGGTTAAAATATTTGGTCCTCATAATTCTGAAATAAATGACTGTAAATGAAAATGTGCGTAAAAAGCATTATATTTGTAAGTATCTTCATTTATTAAACTAGACTTTGTATGTGACTTCGCTCGTGTTATACTCGGATGGAACAGAAAATTCTACACGTTTTTTTTTGGTTCGAAAAAATGTATCTTCGACCATTTTTATTGTGTTCCATGATGCACTTACTTTATTAGAGAAGGTTTATCGTTTACCTGAAGGCAGCTCGGCCTTCGACCTCGCCCTTAGTTAGTTACTTTCTTTGAGAAGGTTTATCGTTTACCTGAAGCCAGCTCGGCCTTCGGCCTCGGTCTTGATTACTTACATTCTTCTTTTGAAATACTAATTTCACACGAGCGAAGCCGCAGCAGGCAAAAGCTAGTAAATAAATAAAAAATGGTAATCTTTTCAAGTCTTCCACTCAGAAACAAACAAAGTCTAAATAACCGTCATTATTCAATGCAAATGAGGTTTGCACCAAAACCCAATCAAAACTCCACGAACTGAAGCAGACGTAGACGTGTTATAAAAACTCTAATTTATACCCGCTGCATTGTAAAATATACCCTATTCCCTTCCGTTACAGTTGGAACTTCACTGTACTCCGCAGAAAGGCTCGCGTTAGAGGCATTTTGTGCGACTTTGGGGAATAATGGAACTCGTTCAGTATATTAAACCCTATCTATGTACTTGAGGCGGTATCATAATGGAAAATTGTTATATTAGGTAATATTAAAATTTTACATGGTAGTTTAAGAGCGTGTCGTGCAAAATGACAGGCGACGGTGCTGCTACTCAAGTAAATAATATATATCTCTTAAACAAAGCCATAACTGGAAAAAACAAGCCATGAAGCTGTAGTTGATTTTGATTCTGATATTCTAAGATACTGAAAACAGTTTTGTATTGTTCAGTTTATGCACAATCATTATAACGGATTTCGATGGCCACCGTAATCCGTTATAATGATTGTGCATAAACTGAGCAATACAAAACTGTTTTCAGTATCTTAGAATATCAGAATCAAAACCAACTACAGCTTCATGGCTTGTTTTTTCCAGTTATGGCTTTGTTTAAGAGACATATATTATTTACTTGAGTAGCAGCACCGTCGCCTGTCATTTTGCACGACACACTCTTAAATTTATTTGCAGAAACTAAATTTTTGTTGATTAAAAGTAACCGTCATTTTGTGTTCAAAGAAAGTTTATTTATCTTAAAGAACGATTTTTATATATTCGTTTACAGAGATACCTACATTATACATATAAGTTGAGGTTCAAATTGGAATACGTACATGTACATATAAACCATTACACTATTAATAAACTAAATTTGATGTAAATATAATTATTATGAAAATATACTTACAGACAAACAGACAGATACACATAATTGAAAACACATAAATTCTTAACATTAACAAAGATGTATGTAATTACAATTTAAAATTTTAATTGTATATACCTTCGACCATATAAAACTAATACCGTATAATTTACGATACCACGTAGTACAGTTTTCTGTGGAATTTGAATCACACTGTCTTATGATTAGGTCTTAGGTCCCTCATTATGAATAAAGATTAAGCTGATAGCGGCGTGTGGTGGGCGCGTTCTAGGCTTGGACTCTTGATCTCAGTGTCCGAGCTTCGAATCCGGTCGAAAAGCACCAATGAGTTTTTTCTGGCGAAAAAAAATTTACCTGCATACATACACCGGCTGCTTCACCGTTCGCAACCGGTGTTAAACTGCAGATCAACTTCAACGGTCGAACGTTCACCGATAGAAGTTCTGACCGCGCTGGAATGTGCTTAGTTTTCACGATTGCACGTTGATCCATTGCACCAGTCAGCTACCGAGGCAGGCAGTAAAGCGATTATAAAGTTAAACTGCAGTAATTAATGTTCAAACGAAAGTTTATCAAATTCCGCCCTTTCTGGAGCCTGCAGTTACTCCCCCTCACTCTGGGGGGAAGGGGGTGGGGCATGACTGGGGTGAGGGCCGCAGCGTGGGTGTGGGGGGTGGCGTTGTCAGAACTTCACTCCGCTAAAACTAATTTCCGACTCATTTTTTGATATCGCTTACTCATTGTGAAATGCTTTACAGCGAAGTTTGTAATGTTCAAAGCACTTTAGTGCGCTGTCAGTTTGTGGTTTTTTTAAATGTAGTATTATTTTTTAAACATTGCTGCATTCATATCTCTCTCTCTCTCTCTCTCTCTCTCTATCCCTCCCTCCCTCCCTCTCCCCCTCATTCCCCCCTCTCTCTCTCTCCCCCCCCCCCCCCTCTCTCTCTCCCGTCTCACGTGGTCAGACGTTTGAATACCGGGTGAACAGCAGTTAAATCTTTTTTTTTTAGATTGTACATGCACACGTCCGCCACTCCCACTGAACACTGAGCCTAGGGACGACGCATCAGCGCGCCTCCTGCCTCCCTAAGTACTTTGGTGCGCTGGAACCACAGAACACTGAGCTGAATAATAATAATAATTGGTCTGTCCTACTAGTGTATCTTTGGAACCGTAATAGCTAGCCGGTTAAAAATAGAAAAATTAAAAATCTTAATTTTCAGACATACGCCATCTACCGTTATACAAACATTTTAACAACGAAGTATGAACTTTCACCGATAGATGGCGAGTGGCGACACGTGCGAGTACCACTCTAAATTAAAAATACCAATAATAAAAACCGACCAATTACGTGGTGGTACTGAAACCTCGATGCGCGATTTCGACTCGCACTTGGCCGGTTTTTGTTTGTTGGTTTGTAAATTATTTTTTTTATGGAAACTGATACGGTTGGCTACATCATCTACAACATCCGTGATGTCAGCCCATAACACCGGGTGAACTAGGTGCCACGTCAGTGCTTCCCTTCGGTCGTGCCGGCGACACAGAACTAGATGGAAATCACAAACTATTTACATAGCTGTTTCGACTGCGCGGGAAACTAAGAACTGCGCCGGAATTTAATTAGCGGTCCCGCGACTCCTTTAAGTACCTAAGTAACCGGAAATTATTTTTGACTTTTTATACTCTCTTCCGGTTGAGCTGTTGCCGCTCCTAAGCATTTATTTCCATGCGCGGGATAAAAACTTCTAGTGCAAGTGGGTCAAACTGAACGCAAGTTTTTTGTTTGCCCAATCGAACGTGAAGGGACCACAAAGGGTCAGGCGAGGCGTGTCGTCGGATTACGCGGCTATAAACTGTATAGTTTGTAGCCGGGAAAATACGTTTATGTCACGTCCATATCAAAGGGCGTAGAGAGCGTGCGGTTCATATTGTCAGCTTTGTGTGTAAGAATGTCAAAGAATGTTCTAGTGCCTAGAAAATGTCAAGAAATTTATTGTCAAGTACATTTTAAATTCAATTTAATTTTGTCATCGAGTGGTGGTTCAAAATTTCTCGTTTGTATTTCTTTTCTTTTGTTTGTGTTAAAGTAGACACATCATCATCATCATCATCAGCCTGTATCGGTCCACTGCTGGACATAGGCTTCTCCCAAGGCACGCCACCACACGCGGTCTTCCTTCGCGCGTTCTTGTATTTTTGTTAGTTCCATTGATTTGTTAGGTTTACAAATAAACTACCTATTTGAATTTGAATTTGTACCGTCAACAATATACCAAACTTAATGTTTTATAACTAAAGGAATTGTATCGTGTGCGGTCGGTACTTTAGCCCACTGCATCTCTCCCCGTGTATGTCGTAAAAGGGGACTAAGGGATATGATTCTTATATTACTAGGTGGTAGGGTTTATCCCGGCCGAGTTGGTACCACCGCGCTGAGCGAAACGTCGATCGAAACGGCTGTGTAAATAGTTCGTGTTTTCCGTCCAGTTCAGTGAAGCCGGCGCGAAATGAAGGGAAGCACTGACATGGCACCTAATTCACCCGGTGATATGGGCTGACATCACGGATGTTCTAGGTGATGTAGCCAACCGTGACAGTTTCCATAAAAAAAAAAACCATGCCGTTTCTAAGGATTTTTTTTCTTAGATCGCTCCTCAAGACGCCGCCGCTGCGGAAGAAAATTAAAAACGGACGGGTTGCACTCCGGGAGTGCCGGCAGTATTTTGGAATGGTTAGGGAATAATTTCGCACGAATTGTTTTATTTATTATCAGTATAAAAGTACTATAATTTATGTGGTAAAATACAATATTCATTTATTGCGCTATCGTAGACAAACATGATTGACTAATTATATTACTTAAAAAATTTAACACTACAGAACTATTATAATTATTTTACATCAAAAAGTTTATTTCTCAGAAAAATCAACTTTCATCCATAATTTCAACGAATCTTACGCTTTTTCGATCAGGCTACGGATCTGACGCGAGTGCTGACGCGAGTTTAAAATTTTTTACCCATCTAAAAAAAGTGCCAAGCGCTGCTAAAGAAGTTTTCACTTCAAAAAATAGCAAAATAATTGGAAAACTGTTGATTTTTTCATCCGGGCGTTTCTGCGGTCCGCGACGACGACGATCCGAGTCAGAACTTTCAGGAATATTTGTAACAAAAAATGCAACAATGCTGAATTGAAAGCGTCTTTTCAATATATTTTTTTTAGATTTATCTTTGAATATTCTATAAAAACGAAACTTCAATAGAAATTCCAGTGTTGAAGAATGTTTGTATTCAGCCTGTTTTTATAAGTTTAGTATTATAGGAGTTTTATACTTACAGCAAATGCGGTCAGCCTTGAATGTTCTTTATGTACAACAGTGGTTTTTCGTACGGAAAATTTTGCCCTTTATTATTGAGTTGCTGAATTGAAATGACCACTTTATTTAAACATTTCAGATGTTTTCGGACTTAAGTGCCGAAATCCGGATAGAACAAATTGTGGCAAGTTCGAGTGCAGTTTTACTGCCATATGCAATAAACAGATAGATAGATAGAAATACTTTATTGCTCCAAAAAACATTTAACATAAATACACATTAAGAAATTTGAGGCCACGTACAGACAAACGCACCAACGTGGAACGCCCCCGACTAGGTGGACCGACGACCTAAAAATTGCAACCGGGAGTGGTTAGATAGATAGATATAGATAGAAATACTTTATTGCTCCAAAAACATTTTACGTAAACAGACAATAAGTAATGTACATGAGGGGCAAAGGCGTACTTATCCCTTAACAGGGATTTCTCCCAGTCAACCTTTGGATGTTTGAGAGTCGTATGTTGCGAGATATAAGTAGGTAGTAGCAAAAGACTTGAGTGTGGGAATGTAAAATATAATATAAGGAAAATAACTATAATATACTATAATATACACTACATATAAGCACATACTAGTTAATTAAACGTATAAATTACTATTTATAGATTAAATTAAATACATATGAATTACAATTTATATAATACATAATACCTAAATATATACATACATACTTGTCCATTCAGAATTAAAGGATTACAATTACATTTGAAAAAAAAACAACTTTCCAGCTGAAGATAAATCCCACTATGTAGGGCGTTTGAGCTCACACACACAAAGAGCTTAAAAGCGCTAATTGTATTTAAAGCCTACAAAATGGCAGGATTTAGGCGGGCGGTCTCCGAGCGGGCAGGTAGGGGGTCCGCTTTTTTGGAACGTACTAATTTTTTATAGAAGCAATCGGCTTTTTGCTTGGGGATGTTAAGGCGTGTGCAAGTGATTGACGCTTGACATATGTCCTTTTTGACAAATGATTTCTTGATTGAATTGTGTTAAGAAAAGTAACTTAGAGACGGGGAAAACAACCTGATATTGGATTTATTTTGCCAATGGGGCAACAGGATCCTTCACTCGAGTAACGACTTGCAGTTTTGTTCTCCTTCGAATAGAGCTACGTATAAACAGTGGCGGCTGGCCCTTAAGTGCGTTCGTGCGCCGCACTACCACCAAACAGCGCCTTCACCCGAAAGAAATAAATAAATTAAAATATTAAACATTCTCCATGAATCTCGCCGATCGAAGTAAAAATATCAAACTGAATTCGTTCCTATTTCCTAGACAACAAGGCACGATTTTGCTGTACGTAATACGTACTACTTACTACGTATCGCCGCCGAGCTCGCCGCCGTGTGCATCACAAAACACCGCGAACGTGTTACTATGAAAAAATTTTAAACGCGGCTGCCCCGCCGTGTGAAACAAAACATTCTTCATACGATTATGTGTGGAACAAGGATGCATTCTGCGTGTGACACACGACGGAAAAAGAAGGACAGTATATTGTGGATAGACGCGCGTGCGACACGTCGCGACCGAGCCAGCCGACGATGAGCCGATGTAAGCCGAGATCGTAAACCCGACCGCTGGCACGCGCGGGCGGGGGGCGCGGGCGCGGCGGGAGCGATCTAAACTCTGCGTCTCGTCGCGCCGCGCCATCTCTCTCAGTTCGGGGCGAGGCCCGTCGTCGTCGCGTCGACCGATAATGGCCGCTCCGCGCCGCGGCGCCGCTTAGATGAAATATTGTACGTAATATAGATGAAATATTGAACGTAATACATCTTTGCCGCGCCGGGATGTTTTGCAAATCAGTTTTTTAGCAGTTTGAACGACTTTTCGTTAGTTAACAGTACATTGTGAAGTTTTCTTCATTGCCCGGCGCGGCAAGGCTGGCCGGCGGGCGGGGGCGCGCGCGCCGGCCACGCCTCGCGCGCGGCGGCGCCCCGGCGGCCGCGGCTCAGTGGCCGGCCACTGCGCAGTGAAGCGTCGCTTTGGTTCTTCGAGCAATTAGGACTCTGGTTGTGTTTCTAGTGCGTGACAAAAAAGTGATAGAAATATTTGCGCAGGATAAAACCCGACGAATAGACTTACATTATAAATAGAACAATATTAGACCTACCCAATCAAACTGTAGTGTGTGTGGTGTGTGTGTGTATGTGACTGATTTCTTCATAATTTTCATAAATTCGCTGGCGTGTTCTTCGAAACACCATACCTACATATTTCAATCTAAAAGTGAGTACATTTTTATTACATATATTTTAATAATTTTATCACTTATATCCTTACCTTATTTTGTCTTTCAACTATGTATCTGTTGAGTGAGAATACTTTTACATTTTTAATTTTTTTTTTATGGATACTGGCACGGTTGGATACATCACCTACAACATCCGTGATGTCAGCCCATAACACCGGATGAACTTGGTGCCACGTCAGTGCTTCCCTTCGGTCGTACATAATTTGGGCAATTAACTCAAAAATGAAAATAAAATAAAAAATCACGTCTCGGTATCCATTAGATTCACGTTTGGGTTTAGTACTACGAGTAAGTTAGCGCACATCGTGCGCTAGGTACCTATGGGACTGGGTGTGCTGTGCGCCGCACACCCAGTCCCATAGGTCGCCACTGCGTATAAATATAATAAATAAAATTAACTCGACAAAACCAGAGTTTGACATATTTAGCAATCGTTTTAATAAATAAATGAATTATATAATCTATACACTTAAAGAAATTTAGAAATTATTTATAAGACGTAAGATAGGGAACGCATTCTCCAGGGGATCGTACTATTTCACAGTTCAGCATACGGCCTCGCTATTATACGTTACTATACGACATCTAACTTACACAAACACATTCTGAATGTAGAGATGTAAAATAGACGACTAATAATACTGTACTGGGATTACACCTAGTCAATTAGACTGTTATGTCTCACATCATCACAGCTTGTGTTGTTGATCGAGTGTTGCGTTGTGTGTTCGCTCGTTCGCTTTTAGTTCAAATGAAAGAAAGTTATAGAGCTGTAATTTACAAGAGTACTTGCAGCACAACACCGATTATTCTACCTACCCGGATTGTCGAGATACAGCGTGTGCGGTATGTATGTATGAATGTATGTAATAATTTTCGAAACCATCAAAAGATATTGTGTTTGACATATGTCAGGTGTTAGGACCTGACATATGTCAAACACAAACAACTGCTCTCCTCAAGCCGCGCGGAAGTACGCCTGAAATATGTCGTTATGTTTGTATCCGCTGTGACACACATAAGTACCCGTGTACAAAGAGTGGATGTCAGTTTATGGCTGTAAGCGCTGAAATGTGCGTCTCTGCTTGTTATGATCCGCTTTATGGAGTTTGCGTATGGTCCAGTTTGCTGATACGAGTCTTCATAATACCAGAAGTGCACATAAAATGTGGGATGTAATACGAGGCCGCCAGTCCTCTTTGGCACAGTGTGGACGTTTTTATTATTGGAAAGTTACGCGTAGTTGCAGCAAATTTATTTAATTTCTAGCTATTGTTCGTGATTTCACTCGAGTGAACTTCGGTTAAAAATATTATTAAAGTCACATATTTTTTATTTTATTTTTATTTTATTTATCTCTTTATTTCAGCCAACTAGGGCCATATTGAAAATACATATTAAATGTCTTAACCTAAGAACTAAAATTACTTTTTCTCCACTTGTGTCTGTACGGGTCCCAATAGAGACCCGTATGCGTCATATTAGTCTGCTGACGCGGTGGATCAGGTGCGCGTAGAGTGGGCGCAGATTGCGTTCGCGGCACGGGCGTCGGCAGCGGCGCGGGCGTCGGCAGCGGCGCGGGCGTCGGCAGCGGCGCGGGCGTCGGCAGCGGCGCGGGCGTCGTCGGCGGCGGCGCGGGTTGCGTATCCTGAATGTGCAGGACGGCAGTTGTAGACAGCTCCGGCGCGAGCTCAGCATACTTATGGCGCGCGACCTCACGATGAAGGTCGCGATTGTAACGCCGGAACACCACACCGGAGGGCCAAAACTCACTGCGAAGGAATGTCTTCACCTTCTCGGCAGGAATGCACAGCTTGAAAGCGCAAAAGTTCGTGTCAGTGGCCTCGACGACTTGTGGAGGATTGGCTGATTTTATTTTTATAATATTAGGAATATTATCTAAAGATTTAGAGTACGTATTTCAACGGACGTATTTAAGCGGTGGGTGGCCGAGTGGTTTGGGCATCGGCTTCTTATTCGAGATGTCCGGGGTTCGAATCCGGTCGGCGCGCTCCAATGAGTTTTTTCTGACGAAAAAATTTACGTGCATACTTGCGGCCTCACCGTTCGGAAGTCGGAGCCGGTATAAAACTGTAGGTACCTTCCCTTGCCCCTTACTAGGTGGTAGGCTCAAATTGTAGCTGACTGGGTTGATACCACCATCGGGGTAAGCAGAGTAATCGGAGTTGTGCTGCAGGTACACTTGTAAATTTCAGCACAACACCGAACACCACGTTTAACAAGGTATTCCGACAAGATAACTATCAAAGAGCAAGTAAGGCACGAATACCCACCCGCTGCAATACTCGGTGGAATGACAGTTCCAAGCTTAGAGGTGGCTAGCCTGTCGCCCTTGTTACGGTATCTATGCCTATTCACGCCTCTCTTGAAGGACCCATGTTGATGTTTGCGTAGTTTAGTCGCTATAGGCGTGGATAATGTATTTTTTTATGTATGTGCCATGGGGATGTACCTACCCAGGCAGTAACGATTTATGTGTCAGCAGATTTGTGTGTCAGCAGATTTGTGTGCCAGCAGATTTGTGTGTCAGCAGATTTGTGTGTCAGTGGATTTGTGTGATCACGATCGCGACTGTGCACAACACTTCCTCACCTATACAGTTTTACACATTATTAGATAATTTTAAAATGCAAAAATCTCTATGTCGCTTGGTGTGATGTGTGATATGATAAGCTTTCGATGTATTTTTTAAACTCTGTGTGTTCCTAGACCTGCAGCGAATACTTCAAAGCACATGGTCTACTTTCAGTTTCTATGGCTCACTGTTTTCACTGATTTTCCAAAATTGCAAACTGTTATCTGTGTCTTCACTTTCTGTTGTGGATTATATTCGGATATCTACGAGTACAATGTAAACATATATATGACAATTATTACTAAAAAAAATCAAGCAATTAAAAGCTTAGAAATAAAAAACTACCTAAGCAATGGTCCTAGAAATAAATAAATAAGTATTTAATATAAACTAAGTAAACCTAATATAAAGCGTTAATATAAAGAGTGAAAAAACTTTTCGTTTTAGTTATAAGTGTGAAACTTTTCCAAAAATTTTTTTCTCACTCACACGAGTCTATTGCCACCAGGAAGTTATGATGCGTGGGAAATATTCTCAACTGTCTGCATTCCTAAGAAGGGTCGTGAACTTTCGGTCGAAAGTTTGTCGATAATTAGGTTATTAGGTCATACAATTTATCGACAAACTTTCGACCGAAAGTTCACGTCCCTTCTTAGAAATGCAGACAGTTGAGAATATTTCCCATGCATCATAACTTCCTGGTGGCACTGTATAATCCGACAGGAAAAAGTGTTCCACGGATGACAACTGAACTAATGTGTCCAACCTGGCAAGGTTTTTTTTTTTATGGAAACTGATACGGTTGGCTACATCACCTACAACGTCCGTGATGTCAGCCCATAACACCGGGTGAACTAGGTGCCATGTCAGCGCTTCCCTCTTTGATCGTGCCGGCTACACTGAACTGGTCGGAAAACACAAACTATTTACATAGCCGTTTCAACCGACGTTTCATTCAGTGCGGTGGTACCAACCCGGGCGGGTTAAACCCTACCACCAAGTAAGATTAGGAGGGAAGGGACCTACAGTTTTACTAGGAATCCGAACCTCGGTCAGCCTCCAACGGTCAGCGGTCACCTATAAAAGTACTGACCGCACCCAGCGTTGCTTAACATTCAATAGCGACAGTTGACTGTCTGCACCACTGAGCTATCGAGACTGACAACATAACGGCGAAGGGAAGATTTAGTTGAAACGCTCTTTACTGTGACGGCGATGCACGTTATAAATTAGTTATGTTTAGAATAATTTTACTCTTGATATGAAAATCAAAATAATTATGAAAGAAAGAATAATTAAATTAAACCAATAAAAAAAATTAAAATTCGAGATTTCAACGAGTATGTTTACAGTAGAATTCAGTGTTGAATTGAAGTGAAATTTCTTAAGTGTACATACACAATTTTCACAAACATAATAGACATACATATCGGAAAATAATCCACACACCTCCTTGTTGCATTTTTGTCAGCTACTGTACTTGAATGTTGTGTGTATGAGTGTACCGGAACATTGGTTTCTCTTCTTGCAGGCTCGCAGCGCCAGCTCAAGTAGTTTTAGGAGTGTGAGCCAGGTAATACGGTCGTTGATCAAATCATCGATAGAATCATGCCTGCTCACATTGCCGACATAGCTACAACCCTATTATAGCTTCTATAGTGCCATCGACCGGTTCCATTCAATAGCAGAAACATCGATAATCGAATATAGTATAGCCCACTGGGTAGATATTTTTTTTATGTAATCCAGGGGCCAAAGAAGATGCTCCTACCATTATTTTTAAAACAAAACAGCTTTACTCATGGTTCTTAACGAGCTATGTGGCTCGACGTTTCGGGCCAAGCTACATAGCTAGTTAAGAACCGTGAGTAAAGCTGTTTGGTTTCAAAAATAATGTCTAACAACCACGGTAATTTAAAAACCCATATCACCCCCAGCCAATATCACCTCCTCCGAGAAGATAAGTATCATACGGGAGACTTCCCTTGATTGCTGGCTATACTGGACTAAAAGATAACACAACCGAGGCTGCTATGCGGCCATCTTACATTCATTACGGTGGTACCAAACCAGCCGGCTACAATTTGAGTCTACCACCTAGTAAGGGGGCAAGGGACCACCGTATTGGACGAAAGATCACTGGGTTGGTACCACCGTACTGGATGAATGATGGCCGCATATCATCCTGGGCCGTCTTCTCTTCTAGTCCAGTATAATCCAGATATCAAGAGTTCAGTCTTCCGTTATGGCGCCAACTTGGAGGAGATGTTGGCTGGTGAGAGCATGATCTCTGGCCCCTCTGACTTAGCCGCCCATATCAGGTTTCTTAGAAAAACTATAATAATATTTTTGGCAAAATTAAGTATTTCGAAGCGACGTTTATACGGAGAAATTATGGTTTTTCTTGCAGTCAATATTGCTATGAGATCATTCGTTCGACTCCAAAATGTCGATTCGATTTTCGATTTTCCTGTAAAAAAATTGCCGTTCAGTGCTTTAAATTTTGACATAAACCCAAATCGCGCTTAGAAGGATTATCCTCTGTCTATAGCTCCACTAATCTTAGAATAATCTAACGGATGCAGAAGAAGGTAATATTACATGGTATCCGCGAGATAATCTTGAGATTAGCGGAACCATAGACGAAGAGGATAGTCATGCTAGGCGCGGTTGGGACTTCGGTCCAACTTAACGTAGCAGGATTATCCTCTGATTACGCTAATCTTAAGATCATTTCGTGGATATACACAATTTCTTCTTCTCTATTCGCGAGATAGTCCTAAGATCAGTGACACCATAAATAGAGGAAAATACTTCTACGCGCAGTTGGGCCTTGGGTCTTGATAGCGAATCCATTGATCACAATTTGGCATCCAATCATAGGCGATTGGGTTTTTGAAGTGTTTAGAAATTTGTTGACGCTTCAAAATTTCAATATTTTTATAATCATTGACAAAAGAATGAGAAAGATTGTAAATAAAATTTTCTTACATGTGATTTGTATGCAAAAAACAGCAGGGAGAGAAATTGCCTTTCGACATAACTTATATAATTTATATTTATTTTATATGAATTATAATTACTTTCTCTATTCTTCTCTTCACTATTTCCATCTTCATTAATTCTAGATTAGACTGTAATGATTTGAAAAGTAATTAGTTTTTTTATTCTTAATTTAATTCATAGCTGATTGCAAGTATTATTTTAGGATTATTTAAAGGCTGAACGAGACATATTGTTTGGTTTTTTTAACATGCAATAGTTTTTTTAATGACTTTCTACATCTATAGCCCATGGCACCTCATTGGTTGTGCTGACAGGAAAGCACGAGTTTGCAGTATGAGTAAAATAAATAAATATATGATCTTGACTAAAAGAAACAAGGTCTTTAAGCCAACGTATTTTTTTTGTGAAATGTCTCTTGAAATTTAACTCTATTTTTTTATCTAAATGTTTTTTTGTTTTAAATTCCTATTGAATTGATATTTCTTTCGTGAAATTATCTTCAATAATTTATGTAATTACTTTTTATTTTACTAATAAATATCATTTCTAAGTCTCCTCAGTTCTACCCTACTAATAAGTTGTATATTGTATATTGTTGTATATTGTTTATTAAGCATTCATTAGACAGCATGACTGTACTCGAATTTGTCACAATTTGTTCTATCCGATTCGATTACACCCACGAAGAAGAACCGGTAAGAAACTTCGCAGGGTTTTTTTTTTCATAATAATTTTTACAAGCATTTAGTGACTATCCACATAATAACACCGCCTACAGTCGATTGAAAATACAGCTTAAGAGCAAGATCAAAAACAGATTTTTGTTTGATTTTTGTTTTGGAAACAGATTTTTGTTTTGTAATTCTTGAATTCCGTAAATATGTTCATTATGTTTATGTATGTACATTAGTATTGTCAACTGAATCGAGTTCTAAATGGTAAGTCTATAGAAATTGTATATATTTTTTTAATTTATTACAGTGCTTTTGGTTTCGTACATGCATGCATTCCTTCTTTCAAATTATACGCTTCGAAACCTTATTAGTATTTAATAAACATTATACCAACAAGCATACTTATAACAGTTTTTATAAAATCGCTAGACACATCCATACAACATTATAGATATAGATATCACATACTTATGAAAATGAACTTCAAAGAACTTCAGAAGAACTTCACTGGTAAGTTACTACTAAAAGTAAATATATAGACTAGGAAAGTTGTTAATAGAAAAGTCGGGCGACCGCCGCGCCAAATCTCTTTTTCTCCAGCGAATAGGGCTGGAGATTCAAAGGGGCAACGCGGCTAGTGTTTTGGGCACGGTGGTGGGGGAGTCGGCGGAGATGGATGAAATTTTTTTTATTTAATAGGTGTTCATTTTAGTTTTAGTTTTTTTTCATTGTTATTGTGATTTTCTAAACAGAAATTAATAAAAATACCTTGTTAATAAAAGTGTAATTGAAGACTAGGAAATAGATAAACTTATTAAATACTTTTCACTTGTGACTTCACTCACGTGAAGTGTGATTAATCCCTGTTTCCCAGGGAAACCTATTTTGGGAGACAGGGATCATTTGAAAGTAGTCTATTGTGTGAACAATAAAATTTTTCTTTATTTCTTTCTTTCTTTTTTCAATTCAATGTAGCCTTCTCCAAAGGCCACCTTCGTGCAAATAGGATCAGATCACTGAGTGTGAACGAGATGCAACATACAAAAAATGTTAGTTATGGGAGGATACCGGAAAAATAAAATATAAAATTTTTCGTTCGTTCGAATTCCACGTAAAACTGTAGATCGCTTCCCTTATTACCTTACTAGGTGGTAGGGTTTATACGACCGCACTGAAGGAAAGGTCGGTCGAAACGGCTAGGTCGAAGGTTTTAAAAAATTTAACTAATTAATGCAAATTTTTTTAAGTGAATATTTTTAATAAATTATATTATAAATAGAAGGTACAAATTACAAAACAGTCGCATGGAAGTCAGCCTAGTCGCCAGTCATCATTTCCATGAATTCTGAAACAGAAAGCACAAAATTAATATTTCAGCCTCGGTAGCTAAGTGGTGCGGTCGGTCGACTGTTGTTAAGCAACCCTGGGCGCGGTTAATACTTGGATGAGTGACCGCTCGGCCGTTGGAGGCTGACCGCGGTTCGGATTCCACGTAAAACTGTAGGTCCTTTCCTTTCTTACCTTACTAGGTGGTAGGGTTTATAACGCCCGGGTTGGTACCCACAGCACTGAATGAAACGTCGGTCGTAACGGCTATGTAATTATAGTTCGAGTTTTCCGTCCAGTTCAGTGTAGCCGACATGAAATTAAGGGAAGCACTGACATGGCACCTAGTTCACCCGGTGTTATGGCCTGACATCATACTATATGTTGTAGGTGATGTAGCCAAACGTGTCAGTTTCCATAAAAAAAATCGCATAGTCAAAACATTTATTCATTTTTTGAACCCGAAAAACAGTGCCGGCGGTCTAATTCAGTAAAAATTCGTCAGTCACGCGAAACATACCTACACGCTCGCCCACGCAACTACGCGCAGCTGCAAAGCAATAATGCACGTTACACTCGA
This sequence comes from Nematopogon swammerdamellus, assembly GCA_946902875.1. NCBI lineage: Eukaryota > Metazoa > Arthropoda > Insecta > Lepidoptera > Adelidae > Nematopogon > Nematopogon swammerdamellus. The sequence continues at coordinate 18,986,186 of OX336347.1, forward strand.
TCGTTTAGGTACATTTTCGCACGCAGCGATTGGCGACGTGAAACATTAGGCTATTAAAACCGAAGGTATGGAACTTTTTCTATGGAGTGATTTATCTGTTAGGAAGTAACAATTAAGTAATCTGTGCCTCGGTGTTCCGGTACAGATGCTTTTACACATTAATAAGTGATGTAGTTATTGTGTGCATGAATACCATCAAAGTCGACCGTGCCGGAATCGTCGGTATCAATTTCGGCGATCATCTCGTTGAGCTGGTCCGGTGTTAGCTGGTCGTCCAGCGCAGCCAGGATCTCGCGGAGAGAGGATGTGGGGATGTAGCCGTTGCCTGTCCGGGAACATTCACACGTCTATGTTAGCGTCTGATCATCATTCCAATTATGTACCGTGTGGGGCCGGTACTTTAAAAGAGTACCCCACTGCATCTCTCCCGGTGTATGTCGTAAAAGGCAAGTTCGTAAAATATAGCTTGATACGCTTGACAGATGTCATCGAGAACACCTCGCATGAAGTTCCGTATTTTTTTACAGTAAAATGCACGCAATACAACGTCACACTTTGTTGAAATGTGAACCTGACATCTGTCACGCATACAAAGAAATGTCACTCTGACATCTGTCACGCGTATCAAGCTATATTTTACGAACTTCTCCCTTCTTATTACTAGGTGGTAGGGTTTAACCCGCCCGGGTTGGTACCACCGCACTGAATGAAAGGTCGGTCGAAACGGCTATGTAAATAGTTTGTGTTTTCCGTCCAGTTCAGTGTAGCCGGCACGACCCAAGGGAAGCACTGACGTGGCACCAAGTTCACCCGGTCTTATGGGCTGACTTCACGGATGTTGTAGGTGATGTAGCCAACCGTGTCAGTTTCCATAAAAAAAAAATACAAATACTATTTCTAGTGGACAAGTCCGGCGATGTGCGTGCCTAGGCTGTTTCGCATGAGCCTTGACTGGGTACCGTGACAGCCTCGGCAGAAATTAAGGAGATTTTTATTTGTATGTTAATTTAATTTAGTTCTATTTTATTATGTTCAGTTTTATATTTAGTTTAGCTGTTTAAAAAAGATGTTCGCACCCAGAACTAAAACAATATTTACATAATACAAATTAAAACTAAACTAAATATATATAAACTTATATTACATACATAATTCATGTTATTCTTAGCATCCGTTTATGATACAGAGTTGATTTTTTTTTTTATAAAAATTTCTTTTTCCTTTCATACTCGTGCACTTCTTTAGTTTAAAGTAAAGTAAAGTAAAAAGCTTTTTATTATTGTTGTCTAAGACATTACATTAGGTACAATACATTTTAATTAAATTAAATTTTTCTTTTTTACAGATAGCCAGTCAAGAAAACAATAGTTGTAATTGGTTCGCGTTTTTCAATATGTTATATAAAATATATTATTTGCAAATAATATATTTATATTTTAAAGGAAATAACTTATAAATTAAATTCGTGTAATATAAAGTATAAGCTATATTAATAACTCCTTAAATCTAAGCCTTTAAAATATTTTTTTTTAAATATAACTTTTTTTTATGGAAACTAATAATTAATATAAAACAAAAATTAATTGGAACCGTTCTGATGCTGACGAGCCCGATGTAACGATGACGATTTAAGCGGTGCAATATTTTTTATAATGTTAGCAAATTAAATTCCTCGCTGTATTTAAAATGAAATTAAACATTTCTCAGTTTTTTTTATGTTTCATTCCTGAATTTAGCTTTATTCGTTTTACCAATACACTGCACGAACAGAAGCGGTGAGAATTTTCCAAAGAAATCATGTAATACTGCAAAACTTATTTTAATAAAAGATTCGCCTGGCGTATCCCACAAAGCATGCCTTGTTCCTAGCATTTCCTGTAAACGTATGATCGACAAAACATCCCGTTGCCGTAAAATTTGAAGAGCATGAACGAATTGCGTTCCGCTATCAATTGAAAGAAGACCACTGTGCGGGGGTTCATTCTAAATGTGATTTTTTTTTCTATCTAACATGGAAATATAATGAATAAACGACTTTCGATTTTGGGGGACAAATTACAGGTAACAAAAATTTTTCAAGTGCACCATGTGACATATCAATGAAAATGTATCTTTATAATACAAATTATAAATATGTATTTATAATTTCAAAATGCATAGTTTCAAACATGTTAAAGGAAATATACGAAAATCGAGCATGACCGCAACCCCCGATACCCCTCCCCCCTTATCTCCAAACTCCTAGGGCCTCTCTTATACAAGGTGGGCCAAAAGTAATCACCTGATGTTCTTTGGCTGTAATGTTTTTTTTTAAAGGAAAACATTGGTTCTACTTATGGATTATGTTTATTAAATGAATTAGAATATTTTCATTAAATCGAGAAAATGATATCGGTCAAGTGTCCGCCGTCAGAATTAATGACAATACGGGCTCGTTTTATGGTATTTTTCATCACTTGTGTCAGAACTTCCGGCGATAGGTTCTTTAAGTGCTTCAAGAGTCCGAGGATTGTTTACATAAACCTGAGACTTTAAGTAACCCCACAAAAAATAGTCTGGAGCGGTCAAATCGGGTGATCTGGCCGAAGTCGGAAATCTTCGACGACATTCACGCTGCGTCAATACCACAGACGAATTATTGCGCAAACAAAATGGATTCAATTATTCCGCGTTCTTGAGGAGAATAGCTTTCCATGGCTTATTTACGTGTATTCTGCATCTGTTTACTTCACAAATGTCAAAACAGAATTTACATTTGCCGCCATTTTGAAAAGTTATAGCGTCGTCCAAATAGGGTGATTACTTTTGGCCCACCTTATAGTTTAAAGGAAAACCTAAACAAAACCCATCTCTACTCGAGTTCGAATACCCTTTAAAGGTCGGACGGACGGACAGACGGCCTAGGCTTAGTAGTAGGGTCCCGTACGGTACGCATGCCAAACAATTTTATGAAGAGTCTCTTGCCCATGATCCGCGTGGAACAAGGTTCGATGTCAGTGATTACCTTGTGATATTGCTGGCTACACTGAACTAGATGGAAAACACGATCACGAAAAATGTTTAGTCCGAATTATAAATCTGTGAATTTTTTGTCTTAGTTTATTTTTGGTTATTTTAAGTTTTATTTTTTTCTTCTTTTGTTTAGTTAGCATGACGTATATGTATATTAAATATTATAATTATTTAAAACGTGAAACTTTGTTATTGGCCTTGTATTTTTTTTTTCCTTATGTGTGTGAAGTTCATAAGATAGATAGAGCTCTTAGACTTTATTGCTCCAAAAAAACATTTTACAGAAACAAACGATAAGTAGGTAATTTACATGAGGGGCAAAGGCGGACTTATCCCTTACAGGGATTTCTCCCACTCAACCTTTAAAGTAATCAATAATTAATTATTGTAATTAGCCTAATTTATATATTAGTTTCTCTTTTATTATATTTATTACTAATAAATAAATGTAGATATGCCAGATGAGCTATTGCATTTTTAACGCAAATAGGAACGCACTTGGAACGAAGCCGCTTGTTTCTTTAAGCGTTGGAAATCTCATCGCATAAAACGCAGCGTTTTTTACACTAGTTCGAAATGCCGAGTGTGAGCTGACGCGCTGGTGTGGACATAGAAACATGAACAGAGAAGGAGGAAGAAGAGTCCTGAGATCTGCGAGAATGTTGCAAGATGTCTTGAATGTGAAAATTTATTTTATGCAAGGACTAGAAATTTAGGTACTATTAATGACATTGAATAATGCAGATTTTATAATGTTGAATTTTCGCCACATCACGTTCTCTTTTAACGATGTTATTTGAGCAAAATGACCATAATGTGGCAAGATAATCATCTATATATATAATCTGAATCACAACCTAATGTATTGTAATGTTATGTAAATGTTATGTAACCTAACCTACAAGTATGTATGTATGTATATATTTAGGTATTATGTATTATATAATCTTTAATACATATGTATTTTATTTTTAGTTTTACGTATTTAATTTAATTTATAATTTGCGATTTCTACGTTTAAACTGGTATGTACTTATATTATGTAGTGCAAGTATATTATAGTTTATCATAGTTATTTCCCATATATTATATTTTACATTCCCACACTCAAGTCTTTTGCTACTACCTACTTATATCTCACAACATACGACTCTCAAACATCCAAAGGTTGACTGGGAGAAATCCCTGTAAGGGATAAGTCCGCCTTTGCCCCTCATGTAAATTACTTATCGTTTGTTACTGTTAAATGTTTTGGAGCAATAAAGTATTTCTATCTATGTATCTATCAACCTTGAAATAATTTCAAACAATTATTGAAATAATCTAATAAAGTAAATTAATATAGCAAAATAAATTCAAATACCGAGTGGGGCCGGTACTCAAAAATAATAGCCCCGCTGCACCTCTCACTGTGCATGTCGTAAAAGATGGCTATAAGTGATAAGGACGAGATGCCGTGCTAAAGGCCGACAGGCCAGCTACCTCTCACGGTCCTTCCACCGAGTCATGCAGCAGGTGGGTCTTCGTGCCTTACTTGCTGCTTGATAGTTACCTTATCCTAATACATTGCTAAACGTGGTGGTCGGTGTTGTGCTGTAATTTGCAAGCGTACTTGCAGCACACCACCGATTACTCTGCTTACCCTGATTGTTGGGGTACAGAGTGTGGTATGTAAGTATGTATACTTATATGTTATTAACAGTGACTAGGTATACATATAAGGTAGCCTCCTATTGACAATTATATCTCAATGGTCACTGTTCGTTCGTTGAGCTCAAGCTTTTACGAGGCGTAGAAATAGTGACTTGTTGCCTTGTCATTTTGTTAAAATAAATTCTTTCAATGTTTTGCCCAAACACTTTTATTCAAATTGTTCAAAAGTACCGTAAATTTTGTGATTTGATATCCCAGCGTTGATAGATTCCACAGCGAATAAGTATATTAGACACACCTTGTTACTGAAAATACGTTTTATGAGGATTATTTATGTTTTGAACTGACAATAAAATAACAGTAAAAAGCTAAGAATATTATGTATAAAGAACTGCGGGGAGAGATCGAAATAGATTCAACTAGACAAACATTGTTTAAATGAAGTTTGACAGGGTTCCATGGACGAAGATGAATCAAATTTCTAAAATTCATAATTCTAAAATCATTAAGCGGCGGGTGGCTGAGTGGTTTGGGCATCGGCTTCTCATACGAGAGGTCCGAGGTACGAATCTTTATTTTTATAATTTATGTGCATACCTTCACCTGCTGCTTCACCGTTCGGAACCGGTGTAAAACTGTAGGTCGCTTCCCCTGCCCCTTACTAAGTGGTAGGCCCAAATTGTAGCCGACTGGGTTGGTAGCACCGTATTGGATGTAAGATGGCCGCATAGCAGCCTCGGTTGTGTTCTCCTCTAGTCCAGTATAGCCTGCAATCCAGGGAAGTTTCCGGTATGGCACCTACCTTCTCGGATGTGATATTGGCTGGTCGGAGCATGCGCTTTGGCCCCTCCGACTCAGCCACCCATACCGGATTACATAAAAAAAATGCTGTGTGCCCCATACGGTTCCCGTACTAATGCAATTGAACGATTGTATTACATTGTATCGTATTGTATTGCATTGCATTGCATAGAATAGAATAGAATAGAAACTCTTTATTGCACACAAATTGGACGAAGAACAGTATACGACATGAAACAAGAAATACAGGAGTGCGAAAAGGCGGCCTTATCACTGCAAGTGATTTCTTCCTTTGGGCGATGAAGAATAAAATACAGAGAAAGAAGTATGGCCAGCCTCAGTAGCTCAGTGGTGCGGTGTATGCGGGGCTATGTAAATAGTTCGTGTTTTCCGTCCAGTTCAGTGTAACCGACATGAAATGAAGGGAAGCACTGACATGTCACCTAGTTCACCCGGTGTTATGGGCTGACATCACGGATGTTGTAGGTAGATGATGTTGGCAACCTTGTCAGTTTCCATAAACAAGTGCGAGTCGAACTCGCGCACCGAGGGTTCCGTATCGCCATGTCATGGCCGCGCCACTCACGCCATCTATGGCGTGTTTGTGAAATGCTTCATATTAGTTAAAATTCATGATTCGTTAAAATGCTTCATACTGTTTTCGGTATATGGCGCGCATACACTTTTTAGTTTCTTGTATGGGGACCCCGTGATTTTTTTACTTTTTCTTATTTTTATTATTTGTTGTTATATCGGCAATTATAACACATATTCTGTGAAAATTTCAACCGGCTACCTATTACGGTTCAAGAGATACAGCACTCGGACAGACAGACAAACAGACGGCGTAGGCTTAGTTAGTAATAGGCTTCAGTACGGGATACGGAAACCTAAAAAGTGTTCACTCGATAACGTTAGTATCGCAGCCGAATATTTCGTCGGAGGAAGCCCGTGCTCTGGGCCTCTACCTGAAAAACCTTTTCTTAATGGAAGCTGGAAGAAATGAAGGCAGGTTGTGTGAATACCTTCTTTGTCGTAGAGCCTGAAGGCCTCCTTCAGCTCTTTCTGTAGCGCCTCGTCGTCCTCGTCCAGGAAGTGGGTCGCCACCCGGCAGAACGAGTCGAAATTCAGCTTCCCGCTACCTGCGCGTGGGCATACTATTATTATACGGGTGTACAAGGACGTGCTGCGGCCGCGCCAGCATGTTCCCAGAAATGAACGAAATGAAATGACATGAAAATACACAAAAAAAAGTTTACGAAAGGCACACTTTATACAGGGTGTATCAGGATAGGTTTTAGAAACTTCAGGAATAGAAAGTACTCATTATTAGAAGAAAAAAATACTTATCACTCAAATCGAAATTCCGTTGTTTTTTTGTCATTCAAAAGTTGGAAATTGTAATAAAAACTCGATGGACAGTGAGACTGGAGAGTGCACTGAACTAATTCAGTCCTCTTTTTCTTTTGAGGTCATTGAACTTTCAGTGTTTGGAATTTACCTACACGCAGTTCAATTGTACTATTTATGTATGCAACCTACCCATTTTTATTCATGAGTTCGAATTTATTTTTTGTTTAATAAAGGCGGACGTTAACCATCCACCAAATCTCGAAGAATAGATTTTCACGCAAAAAGTACTGTAAAATGATCGAATCTGGGAAAAAGTTTCAGAGCTTTTCGTCTTCAAATATGGGCCGACTGGGTTGGTACCACCGTACTGGATGTAAGATGACCGCAAGCAACCTCGGTTGTGTTCTCCTCTAGTCCAGTATAGCCAGAAATCCAGGGAAGTCTCCGGTATGGCACCTACCTTCTCGGAGGTGATATTGGCTGGTTAGAGCATGTGCTTTGGCCCCTCCGATTCAGCCACCCATACCGGATTACATAAAAAAAAAAAAAAAATCGGCCCCATTCGAACCCTGAAGTTTCGAAAACCTATCCTGATACACCCTGTATATTATTGTCACCATCGAGGAAAGCAATAAATACATGCGGCGTTAGAGTAACATACATGTCGCACAATTAAATAGTGTCACCAAAATTGTCATAATTCATGCAGCGGCGGCGGGTGGCCGAGTGGTTGAGGCATCGGCCTCTCATGCGGGAGGTCCGAGGTTCGAATCCGGTCGGCGTGTACCAATGAGTTTTTTCCTGACGAAAAAAATTACGTGCATACCTAGACCTGCTGCTTCACCGTTCGAAACCGGTATAAACTGTAGGTCCCTTCCCTTGCCCCTTACAGGTGGTAGGCTCAAATTGTAGCCGACTGGGTTGCTACCGCCGTACTGGATGTAAGATGGCCGTATAGCAACCTCGGTTGTGTTCTCCTCTAGTCCAGTACAGCCAGCAATCCAGGGAAGTCTCCGGTATGGCACCTACCTTCTCGGAGGTGATATTGGCTGGTCGGAGCATGCGCTTTGGCCACTCCGACTCAGCCACCCATACGGGATTACATAAAAAAAAACATGTCAGTGTTAGGCTGCTAACAATTCTATGTCAGAATTTGCGAATTATTTATTTATTTATTTTGTGAAATTTATTTTATTTTATCCTGAGGCGTGAATAGGCACCTGTTAAGCCGGCATGGCATTCAAAAACCCCGCATGCGACCGAATGTCCATGGGAGTCATTAGACACCTTATGAGTGGCTCGGGGACACACAAGGGGGACACATGTCGCGCTTTCAATTAAAAAAATATTTATGTTTTATTTAGTTATTTATGATGTACAAGCTGTGCCCGCGGCTCCGCCCGCTCTCATATTTCACTTCACTGCTAACCTCATAAGCTATTTAGCGTGATAGTAAGTAGCCTATACTTGATGGGAAGAATCAAGCTATCCGTAGAATTTTGTTTTATTAAAATCGGTTCAGTGGTTCTCGAGTTATAAGCGGACAGACAGACACTCAGACAGACAGAAAGCAGACTTTGGATTTTATTATAGGTAAGGAAGGATGATGGGACCGAGCGTATATTATTTTTTTCTTCAACTATAAACTTAGGTACTTGACCTAAGTCCGCCTTTTGTACACTTTTTTCACTTTTTTGTGTTCAACGAATTATATCTCTATTTAATTTCGTTAAACTCCATTCATTCATACACACACCGTTCATTTAATTACGTAAACATCTGCTATATATAAGCATATTACACTTTGTTCCATATACATGGTGTCATATATGAGTTCCCTTTGGCTGTATTATTTAAGTTCAGGTCTAAACACTCCTTAGCTTCATTGAAATCAACAAGGTACGTTAGTGAGAGCGACGCCGAAGTTGTACCTAGAGCTGAAGTAGAGCTTAACTTATGCTCTAAAGTGCTTGTTTTGCCGGCGCTAAGTCGCGGCGTAAGGCCGCGCTCACACTAATCTCACAACACGTGTTTTGACGCGACGTGTGTTGGACGTATCATGACATGACGTTAGGTCATTACCTAATCATGATACGTCCAACACTCGTTTTATACAGGGTGTCCCAGAAACCGACGATAATCCTTTAACAGGAGATAGAGCTGCTAATTACCTCTCAGAATATCTAATTTTAGGTTTAGTAAAAATGCCTTAGTTTTTGAGATATTGTCATTTTTGTAAAAATCTAAAATTTTCTCCCTCAGCTCATTTTTTAAAATGCCACAAGTACAAATGTAAGATTTTCTTAAATCTAGTTTTTGTCAAATATTCCTGAAAAGTAAAGCTTTCACACGGTATAATTTATTTTTTCATGTTTAATCCTGTTTAGCTGAAAATCGACTTAAGAGCCACATGTTAAAATTTTTTCAGCCTCATCCCTTGAGTTTGGCCCTTCGCGGTGAAAAAAAAAAATTACTACACAAAACTGGCATTATGCCAGAAAAATACGCCCATCTAATGTAGTTTTTAAAATGGTACATCACTTACCGATTTGCCCAATAATTTATGAGATATTGTTATTTAACTGCAAAATGACCTCGGAATTTGATAACTGTTCTACCAACTACGAATTGGTATAAAATAAACACTTGAAGTAATTGGTCTTTATTAACCTGTTAAAGTAGATGTTCAAATAGTTTACAACCTGCACAAATGCTAGCTCGACATCTTCTCACAAATGCCCGGTTGATGCGTCGAGCAAGTACTCGATGCAAGTGCAGATACGTCCACCTATGCTATGTAAATAGTTTGTGTTTTCCGTCCACTTGACTATAGTCGGCACGACCGAAGGGAAGCACTGACGTGGCACCAAGTTCACCCGGTGTTATGGGCTGACATCACGGATGTTGTAGGTGATGTAGCCAACCATGTCAGTTTACATAAAAAAAGCCTGAGCTACTGCCGTAATTCTTTCTTTGAGCTCTATGAAGTTTTCCACCGGTTTCCCGTAAACTTTTTCTTTTAAATAGCCTCAATAATAAAAGTCTAACGGATTAAAATCCGGTGACCTAGAGGTCCGATCCATCTGTGGGGATATGCTTGGTCTAAAAAATTACGCACTTCTCTAGCGTAATGGGCCAGCCCATTACGCTAGAGAAGTGCGTAATTTTTGCGCACCCATCATTTTGCAACCACCTCCGTATGGCCAATGGTACATCTTCTAAAAGGCTCTGAAGCTCCTGTTGCAGAAACTCAAGATAATTCGCCCGTTTAAAGTTTCTACAATTCAACGGACGTCTTGTGGCCTCCTAGCCACTTGCATCCCCACAGATAGACCGGACGTCTAGATCACCGGATTTAAATCCGTTAGATTTTTATTATTTGGGCTATTTAAAAGAAAAAGTTTACTGGAAACAGGTGGAAAACTTGATAGAGCTAAAAGAAAGAATTACGGCAGTACCTAGCTCAGGTTTTTTTAAAATGTAAACTGACATGGTTGGCTACATCACCTACAACCCGTGATGTCAGCCCATAACACCAGGTGAACTTGGTGCCACGTCAGTGCTTCCCTTCGGCCGTGCCGGCTACACTCAACTGGACGAAAAAAACAAACTACATAGAATAGGTGGACGTATCTGCACTTGCATCGAGTACTTGCTCGACGCATCAACCGGGCATTTGTGAGAAGATGTCGAGCTAGCATTTGTGTAGGTGGTAAACAATTTGAACATCTACTTTAACAGGTTAATAAATACCAATTTACTTCAAGTGTTTATTTTATTCCAATTCGTACTTGGTAGAACAGTTATCAAATTCCGAGGTCCTTTTGCAGTTAAATAACAATATCTCCTGAATTGTTGGGTAAAATGGTAAGTGATGTACCATTTTAAAAACTACATTAGATGAGCGTATTTTTGTTGCATAATGCCACTTTAGTGTAGTAATTTTTTTTTTCACCGCGAAGGGCCAAACTCAAGGGATGAGGCTGAAATTTTTTTAACATGTCGCTCTTAAGTCGTTTTTCAGCTAAACAGGATTAAACATGAAAAAATAAATTATAACGTGTGAAAGCCTTACTTTTCAGGAATATTTGACAAAAACTAGATTTAAGAAAATCTTAAATTTGTACTTGTGGCATTTAAAAAAATTAGCTGAGGGAGAAAATTTTGGATTTTTACAAAAATGACAATATCTCAAAAACTAAGCCATTTTTACTAAACCTAAAATTAGATATTCTGAGAGGTAATTAGCAGCCCTATCTCCTGTTAAAGGATTATCGTCGGTTTCTGGGACACCCTGTATAATAGGTTATTTTTTTTTATTTAATAATTGTACACAAACAAGATCATTAAATTTAATAAAACTAATTAGAATTAAATTAAATTTGTACCGTGTGGGGCCGGTACTTTAAAAGAATAGCCCCACTGCATCTCTCCCCGTGTATGTCGTAAAAGGCGACTAAGGGATATGACTCACTTCTTATGTATTACTAGGTGGTAAGGTTTAACCCGCCCGGGTTTATACCACCGCACTGAATGGAAGGTCGGTCCAACGGCTATGTAAATAGTTTGTGTTTTCCGTCCAGTTCAGTATAGCCGGCACGACCGAAGGGAAGCACTGACGTGGCACCAAGTTCACCCGGTGTTATGGGCTGACATCATGGATGTTGTAGGTGATGTAGCCAATCGTGTCAGTTTCCATAAAAAAAAAACTTATTGACGAACATATTAAAATATATTTTTTTTATGGAAACTGACAACGGTTGGCTACACCACCTACAACATTCGTACTAAATACTAAAACTAATTAAGTGTAAGGTGGAAAGAAGGAGGAAACGGGATGTGTGTTTCTACAATGTGCCGTTGACGGATAGAGAAAGGCGTGGGTTCTATTACTCACTTTCTTCTTTTCAAATACGAATTTTACGCGAGCGAAGCCGCGGGCAAACGCTAGTCAATAGTAATAAACTGAAACTGAAGTCTGAGTGGCATCAGATCGCGTGTTATGGGCTAGTGTAAGTCTTGACTTTCGTAAAGTTAACCTAAATCGTACGCGGCGCCGGTCGGACCGCGGGGGGCGCATGGGGGTTTCAACAGGGGTGTGCGGGGGACTTGCGGGGGTGCGAGGGGCTTCGAGGGTCTCCGCCTTAAGGCTGCATATAAGATAAAACTCAGCTCTTTCGAATAGATGTTACATCATTATTACTCAGTTTTAATATACGTTATAACCTACATCTATCAGGGCAGATCGATAGCTTTTTAAAAACACGTTTTGATTAAATTCGCTCAATAGAATAAAATCACGAAAATACCTCTGATTTTACTTGTAAAAACGTACTCATACGTTTTTACAAGTAAAATCAAAGGTCTTAACGTAACGTGACAATATTATTTTTAGTATTTTTTTTTCAAAGGTTTTGAAAAAAAAAAGTTGATTATTTAAGAATAGAATAAGAATAAGAATAAGATTTATTTTCACTATAACTTAACCTAGTATATATAATGTAGATAAAGACAAAGACAAAAAGACAAATCCTTCATTGCAAATTTGTAGGTAAGTTGAATATTGAGCGCCTGCCTGGGTTGTAGCTCTCTCGTGAGAGTTGCGCAATGCTGAAGGCCTTTTTACTTTTTTTCGCTTCGATTCGTAGTTTGGCAATAAGAAAATAAAGAAATAATAAAAACCGAATTTTCGCTCACCCTACAAGTGTCCGTGCGATTCATCCTACTCCAGTCCGAAAGAAAGGGCGGCGTGTCACTATCTCGCTTGCACCCGTGGAATTCGCACCGTTCTTTCTAACGTTGTACGGTGCCTTAACGAGACGCCGCCGAGAGGACCGCCTCGTGGATTAAGAGCGTCGTTGCTGGCGACTGTGGCCACTAATTTTATTCAGCGGCGAGTAGGGTCGGCAAAAACGTCGAGTGTACTGCGGCCGTGAGATAATGCGGCCGAGTTATGACACTGTTGTTTGAGTTATTATGGCGACAGTTGTGTACAGTAGAAGGTGTTTGTAGAGAAGTGTAGTTAATGTACCGTGCGGGGCCGCGTCAGCCTCCATAGCATAGTGGTGCAGACAGTCGACTGTCGCTATTGATGGTTAAGCAACGCTGGGCATGGTCAGTATTTGACTGGTGGAAGGATTGCACGTTAAACTGTATCTCCCTTCCCTTCTTACCTTACTAGGTGGTAGGGTTCAACCCGCCCGGCTTGGTACCACCGTACTCAATGAAACGTCGGTCGAAACGGCTATGTAAATAGTTTGTGTTTTCCGTCCAGTTCAGTGTAGCCGGCACGACCGAAGGGAAGCACTGACATGGCACCTAGCTCACCCGGTGTTATGGGCTGACATCACAGATGTTGTAGGTGATGTAGCCAACCGTGTCAATTTCCATAAAAAAACCAAATCTCTCCCCGTGCGTGTCGTAAAAGGCCACTAAGGTATAAGGTAATAATGCGGCTAAGTTATGTTATGTATGACACTGTCGTTTGAGTTATTATGGCGACAGTTGTGTACAGTAGAAGGTGTTTGTGGAGAAGTGTTGTTTAATGTAGAGCGCGGGGCCGGTACTTAAAAAGAATGGCCCCACTGCATCTCTCCCCGTGCATGTCGTAAAATTCGACTTAGGGATAAGGACAAGATGCTGTGCTAAAAGGCGACAGGCCAGCCATCTCTCACCTTGGCTCGGTCCACCGACATTTAAAAGTGTTTTATTTTGATTGTAAATTGTTGTTTTGACGATGGCCTATTTTTGCTTGGATCGAAATAGAATAAGAATAATTTTATACACATTAAAATATGACATTATCAAAGTGTATAAAGTGTAGAGACCAATAAAATAATAGAATAGAATAGAATTGAATGAAATTAATTGTTACCTACCTATTTTTATGAAAACGCGACCAATATTTTTTTAAAAGGTTTACTTATATTTTTTTACTCAATCAGTACTGTACTTGACAACCCACTTTACGGCCTTATCTAGCGATATAAATTCGATGTTCCTTTGATTTACTGTTGCTTCGGCCATCAAATCTCGTTAAGTTTGAGCATGTAGACGGGGCGGGACCGGCCGGGGGTGTACCGTCTTATTCCTCCCAAATGGGATATTTCCCGTAAGATCACTTGCAGAGGTTTAGGATATAGGATATCCTTTGGCCTCGGTCCAGGGGGGTCCATTCACTAAGCGGTAAATCGTATTATTTATAATTTCGTGTTTTTTGTTTTTGTTTATGTAATCCGGTATGGGTATCTGTGTTGGAGGGGCTAAAGCACATGCTCCGACCAGCCTATATCACCTCCGAGAAGGTAGGTGCCATACCGGAGACTTCCCTGGATTTCTGGCTATACTGGACTACAGGAGAACACAACCGGGGTTGCCATGCGGCCATCTTACATCCATTACGGTGGTACCAATCCAGTCGGCCACAATTTGTGCCTACCACCTAGTAAGGTCTGAACTGTAGGTCCCTTTCCCTTGCCCCTTACTAGCTGGTAGGCTCAAATTGTAGCCGACTGGTTTGGCACCACCGTACTGGATGTAAGATGGCCGCATAGTAGCCTCGGCGTGGAATCCGAAGCACGTCTTCCTCCAACGGTCGAGCGGTCACCCATCCAAGTACTGACAGCGCCCAGGTGCGCTTAACAAACGGTCGACCGACCGCACCAATGAGCTACCGAGGCTGACAAGAGTAAAACAAAGCCGAGGCTGCTAATTGGCCACCTTACATCCAATGCGGTGGTATCAACTCAGTCGGTAAAAATTGTAATGTTCGGATACAACATTGCCTTAAATCCCTTGCCCCTTACCGCCTATCAGGGGCAATGGGCAATGGTTCTCGATTTTCGATTTTCTTAGTACCGAATTCACCTCCAGTTCGTTCCTACGCCATCAAAATTAGGTTTGGTCTCTGAGGGTCTTGTAATACAAATGTTAAGTCGAGATTATTCCGTTTCAGGATAGCCTAAATAATTTAGGAGCTAGAATCTGTGACACATCAACGGACGGACGCTGGGAAATCTGATACAGATGTTTAACCTAACCGCAGAGCATTTGAGTTGATCAGAGGGGTAAAGGATTAAGTACCCCTCCTCAGGGGTGAAATTGGCTGCGCCTAAGGCCCTGACCTCGAGCAAAGCTACCCATAAACAACCGCACAAGTGCGAGTCTGACTCGCGCACCGAGGATTCCGAACAAACTTGTATGTAGATAATGCTATGTAAGTTTTATTTTTATGGAAACTGACACGGTTGGCTACATCGCCTGTAACATCCGTGATGTCAGCCCATAACACCGGGTGAACTAGGTGCCATGCCAGTGCTTCCCTTCATTTCATGTCGGCTACACTGAACTGGACAGAAAACACGAACTTACATTACATACATTTACGTTTCGACCGAAGTTTCATTCAGTGCGGTGGTATCAACCCGGGCGGAATAAACCTGCCACCTAGTAAGGTAAAAAGGGAAGTTTGTAATACCGAATTTAAATGTTCTAAGACTAACTGTTCAGAAGTTAAGGTTCTGTCTGTGGCATACAGACACCGAAATAAAAAACAAAATGACAATAAGTGTCAGAAAAAAGTTTGCATTTGTTAAGTGTAAGCCCGAAGACACACTCACCGGAATTTCAGACAGGCTTTTCCGACCGGCATTCCCCGGCCGAAGCTGAATAATATATGGGTCACTTGTGCCGAATCACGTCTCATACAATTTACCGCCGGCCGGAAAATCCGTCCGGAAATTCCGGTGAGTGCGTCTACTGGCTTAGGGTTCCCTTCTTACCTTACTAGGTGGTAGGGGTTATCCCGCCCGGGTTGGTACCACCGCACTGAATGAAACGTCGGTCGAAACGGCTATGTAAATAGTTCGTGTTTTCCGTCCAGTTCAGTGTAGCCGACATGAAATGAAGGGAAGCACTGACATGACACCAAGGTGTTATGGGCACAGATGTTGTAGGTGATGTAGCCAACCGTGTCAGTTTCCATAAAAAAAATTAAAAATTAAAAAACTGTACCGTCGACGTCCTCCGTCTCCAGGAGTTGGTCCAGCTCGTTGTCGTCGTAGCTGTGCACCATTGTGTTGAGGATGGTGCGAACCTTCTCCTTTTCGATCTTGCCCTGCTTGGACGAGTCGAACATTGCGAAAGCGCGCCGGAGCACTGCAAAGATACAATAACAAATATAAATACATACATATATACATACATTTTTACTTTCGAGCGACTGTAAGGAGAAAGAAAGTGTGCCACGTCAGTGCTTCCCTTCGGTAGTGCCGGCTACACTGAACTGGACGGAAAACACAAACTATTTACAAATCCAAACAAATCCAGTTTGTCATCCAACCCAATAACGGTTTGCCATCTAACCCAATCCAGTTTGCCATCCAAACAAATCCAGTTTGTCATCCAACCCAATAACGGTTTGCCATCCAACCTAAACAGTTTGCCATCCTACCCAATCCAGTTTGCCATCCAACCTAATTTGCAGTTCCACCCTAGTTTGGGTTGGGTTTGCCGTCAAACCTAGTCGCGGTCTATTAGTATATTATTATCTTTTCGATAAACTATGTCTTATCCTTTAATAGATGAGGATATAAACGACTAAAACCTTCTTAGGTCACATCTTGTACTACTAGGGAGCAGATAGGATAGCTTGACGTATTCCACGTAAAATATGCGGTCGTTCTGCTAACACAATCCCGTATTTTAAATTGTCTGGTGCGATCAAACCGAGCACCAAATGACGAAAGTGCTTCCTTACCGACATGACGTCAGCGTATAGATAGGAATTCAGTTTTTTCTCAATTGTGAAAAATGAGAAAGGAAAAAAAATTTAAGGAAAAAAATACAACATAATGACAAGTTTATTCGATAGAAAATGAAAATAGCAATGTTCGTTTCCCGTTCGAGTCGCAAAAATTATGCAACGGAAGACGAACGCGGCTTTATTTTGTCGTAATTGTCGAGACAATTTTTCAGAACTTATCGGCCATTTTATTTTCTCTGCAACCTCGGACGGAAAGTAATCAAAGCGATAGAACTGTCATTTTGCATACATTGCATGATTTTTTTTTACGAAAGCTGACACGATTGGCTACTGCACCCGTGATGGCGGCACACTCTTGATGAACTAGGTGCCATGTTAGTGCTCACGTCTGGTCACTCCGACTACACTGAACTGAACGCCAAATATGAACAGCTATTTACATAACCTCTATTTGTCAGCCTCGATAGCTCAGTGGTGGAGACAGTCGACTGTCGCTATTGATTGTTAAGCAACGCTGGGCGCGGTCAGTTCTTGGATGGGTCATCGCTCGACCGTTGGAGGCTGACCGTGGTTCGGATTCCACGTTAAACTGTAGGTCCATTCCCTTCTTACCTTACTAGGTGGTAGATAGTCCCGGCCGGGTTTGTAGCACCGCACTGACCGAAACGTCGGTCGAAACGGCTATGTAAAAAGTTCGCGTTTTCCGTCCAGTTCAGTGTAGCCCACATAAAATGAAGGGAAGCACTGACATGGCACCTAGTTCAACCGGTGTTATGGGCTAACATTACGGATGTTGTAGGTGATGTAGCCAGCCGTGTCAGTTTACAAAAAAAAAAAAAACAAAAAAAAGTCAAATCATAAATTGTGTGCACGAAAATGAAATTACAAAGAAGATGTCTCAGTGACGAAATAAATTTATAGAGCGAATGTGAGTGGAAAATTCGGGAAGGGTCGCCCTAGGCGCACGTACCTAGACCAGATCGGGTATGTGCTCAAAAAGGGTCAAGTGCGTAGTACCCGTAACCGCTCTCCATCCAATTATTGGCCGCGCAGTCGACCGACCGTACCTGAGCTACCGATGCTGACTTGATCTACTCGTTAATACTCCTTCTAGTCCTTTGACATTCTTTGCCCGGGACATTTCCTCAGCAATTAAGGAACTGAATAGACGTAGAATGTAGTAATGAGAGTTGAAGTGCGGAAGGAGCGAAAAGAAGGAGTTCCTCCTTTATAATTTTATAATGAACAGCTCCGCTCGCGGTAAAGTCAGTGAAATTTTTTTGTAAATAATTTTTTTTATGTAACCCGGTATGGGTGGCTGAGTTGGAGGGGCCAAAGCGCATGACCCGACCAGCCAATATCACCGCCAAGAAGGTAGGTGCCATACCGGAAACTCTAAAACTACTCAACCTACTTCCCTTGCCCCTTACTAGGTGGTAGGCTCAAATTGTAGCCGACTCGATTGGTACCACCGTACTGGATATAAGTTGGATGTCGCATAGCAGTCTCAACTATGTTCTCCTCTAATCCAGTATAGCCCATAATCCAAATAAAGCCTCCTTAGTATGGAGCCGACCTTCTAGGAGGTGATATTGGCTGGTCGAATACCGGATTACATATAAGAAAATCTGTTAAGTGCGAGTTTTACTCGCGCACGGAGGTTTCCGTATCTATCCGCTATTATCCGCCTATCTTTTGTCTTTCAACAGAGCAATGTATAAAAGTCTGTGGCGCACTCTATTATTCAATAGTGTGACTAATCGATTTTTCGGACGTTTCTTGTATGAGAGCCACCCTGATTTTTTTACATTTTCTTATTTTCGTTATTTGTTGTTATATCCGCCATAGTAACACAATATATTCTGTGAAAATTTCAACGGGCTATCTATTACGGTTCAAGAGATACAGTGGCCGTATTCTATAACTTCCTACCGTCAACGTCGGTGACGCTGACTAGTTATGTCTCTGTCTAGTTCATATAATTAGACAGAGACGTAACTAGTCAGCGTCACCGACGTTGACGGTAGGACGTTAGAGAATACGGCCACAGCCCTCGGACAGACGGACGGACGGCGGAGGCTTAGTAGGCTTCCGTACGGGATACGGAAACCTAAAAAATGTGTGTGGTATGTGATGCGTTCTATAACAGTTCCAGAGTTATTTCTCCGAGTAGGTAATCCGCGAACGTCTTGCCAAGCAATTAAACTAGATTAATCGCTTCTCGGGATTCAACAATAATTATTTCGAATAACATGTGAAATAAAGGAGAAATAAAAAAATTAACACCGCGACGGTTGGGGGGCGACAAATAGTTGGCATTCTTGTATGTTGTTTGTGGAAATATATTCGATGGAATTAACTTAAGAATGGTTTAAAGTTCTATTTTTGCGCTGAAACTAGACTAAACAAAAATTATGTTATAAATTAAGAGTAACGTTTTTAGGTTTCCGTATGCCGTACGAAAGCCTATTACTAAGCCTACGCCGTCTGTCTGTCTGTCTGTCTGTCCGAGGGCTGTATCTCTAGAACCGTAATAGGTAGCCCGTTCAAAATTTCACAGAATATGTGTTATTATGGCGAATATAACAACAATTAAAACAAAATAGAAAAAGTAAAAAATTAAGGAGGGTTCCCCATACAAGAAACGTGTTCTTTTTCAGTGCTTTTTTTTTGTGGTGCGGAAACCTCGGTGCGCGAATCCGACTCGCACTTGGCCGGTTTTTTTATTATATAAGTTAACGCGTTAGAAATTATTAGAAATGTACATAATCTAATGTATTTTTGTTTGTTCCATTGATTTGTTAGGTTTACAAATAAACTATTTGAATTTGAATTTGAATTCGAAATGTAACTCATGGAGAGGAAATACACATATATACATACATAGGCCTTTTTTCCAGTGGGGTAGGCAGAGACAACGGATCTCCACGTGCCACGATCCTGACACACCTCTGCCGCCTCTTCCACTCTCATAATGTTCTTCATACATGATCGTCGTCAGTTACGGGTACTACGCACTTGACCCTTTTTAAGCACACGCCCGATCTGGTCTAGGTATAACGTGCGTCTAGGGAACTGGAATGTTACTAGAGAATATGGTTTCCGCGTTTTATTGAACGGATAAATATTCGAAAACGATGTTTTCATGCGACTTTTATTTTATTATTTATTTATATTGAGTATAATAAAAAAAAAATTTTTTTTACATCTTAATTTTAAAACTTTCCTTAATTTCTAATTAATAACCGGTACATTAAGTTTCCATATTTTTTTTTAACATAACATTTTCTGAATAACGTAATACCTTTACACTTGACGTAAAAAGTTTTAAATAAAATTTTAATTAAAGTCGGTTCAATGTTTTTTTAAAACAGTTTTTTTATTTCACTCTTATTTAGTAATATTACATAATACATTAGTGAATAAAATTAAAACATCTACTCACTTGTGATTTGCTCATCATCCATAGTGGCCGTGGACTGTAACACAAATATCCTATTTTGTAAATTCCAGTTAATGTAACTTTACATTTTCATCGTTGCAAACGTAAAATCTTTTAAAAACCACATTTTTCAAATAAACTTTCAAGTTTCGAACGCAATAAATATTATAAAATCTAAAATTTTTATAAAAAAAAATCATAAGAAAAAATCTAAAAACCAACCATTTTGTGTTAGCGAGAGATAGGGAAGGCCGAGGAAATCTCTCCGTTCGCACGCGCGCCTGAGTCCGGTAGAAACTGAACTAAGCCGTCCTCTCTCCAGATCCACAACGCGCCGGCTCTCCCTCCAGGGCGATCACAATAAACATCCACTGTACACATTCTAATTCTGGAGAACGCGCGAAGTGTGCTTGCACCTGGGTTTACAGCCGATCATATTTTATGTTAAAAGTGAGTTATGATAGTTCCGAATGACAGAAATAGCTTTTTGTGAGTGCTGTACAATAGAGGAAAGAAAAAAAAAACCGGCCAAGTGCGAATTGAACTCGCGCACCGAGGTCATGTCATGGTCAGCGCCACTCACGCCATCTACGGCTTGTTTTATGAAATGCTTCATATTAGTTAAATTCATGATTAAGTTAAAATACTTCATACTGTTTTCGATAGATGGCGCGCATACACTTTTTAGGTTCTTGTACGGGTGCCCTCGTTAATTTTTTACTTTTTCTTATTTTTATATTTGTTGTTATATCGGCCATAATAACACATATTCTGTGAAAAATTCAACGTGCTACCTATTACGTTCAAGAGATACAGCCCTTGGACAGACAGACGGACGGACGGACAGACAGAGAGACGGCGTATGCTTAGTAATAGGGTCCCGTACCGGATACGGAACCCTAAAAAAACACACAGAAACGAAATTGTTATTTTGTAAAAAGTAGCTGTCTGGGGGCATTCGGCACCTAGTTTGGTTGGCCCTCACAACTAGGCCTGTGGCCCTCTGTGCGCTCGGGGGTGCCTTCGGCTCAAAGCGAACTTAGGTAAAAGGCGATACAACAGTTTAGCATTGTTACTGGGCAGGTTTCCGCAATCAGTATTTCCGTCCACCCCGGAGTCCAGCCCGGTATAATTCCGTCCACCCCGGATTCAATATATTATAGTGGCACTTAGGTCTCGTATTCTCATAATGGAATGATTAATGATTTCAATATTTCAATATTTAATTTAGGGACCCATTTGTGAGTGAATTATTATATTCAAACTAGAAGTATTTTGAACCTTTACATAGGAAAAGAACTAGAATTATATTAAGTTGGATAACTGATTCACTTATTAATTTACCCGACTACGGAGAAGCCAAAATGACGGTTATGATTTTGGCAATGGCAGCGTACGTACGTATGTATGTAGGTAGAAAAATTGGCGCGCCCCTCCACCCCATCTATTTAAACATTTATGCGTGAGGATTCCGTCAGCACAAGAATCTTTCTTTGTGTACGTGTCTGTGGGTCATCTGTTGCAAGCGAAAGCCCATTCAAGACAGTTTCGCATTGTTTTCCGATCGCACCGCTAACAGTTGTACCGACAGCATTATCACGATGGAGTCAATTCAACTTAAGCGGAGTCACGTATGTATTTTAATATTAAGCATACGCCGTCTGTCTGTCTATCTTAAATACTGTATCTTTTGAATACCTGGTTGAAATTTTCACAGAATATATTATGTCATTATTAATCCGTTGACGCTGGAGCGGTCTATATAGACCGCTAAAGCGCTATTTTATTTATTTTTGGCACAAACAACAGAAATATGTCACAAAATGTATGTATGTCATTATGGCGGATATAATATATAATAAAACATCTACGAGTCTTCGTTTGTTCCCTTACAAAGAATAAACTGCCAAATGATTTCGGATTTCAATATATCACAACATAATACGGTTTTACATACCTATATATTTATGTGTATTTATGTATGTATATGTATGTATGTAGGTATGTAACATTATATTAACATATTATTTTCTTTTGTTACAATTGTTTTTTCTTTGAATTTAGTGAAATAAAGTGTTTTTTTTTATGGAAACTGACACGGTTGGCTACATCACCTACAACATCCATGATGTCAGCCCATAACACCGGGTGAACTTGGTGCCACGTCAGCGCTTCCCTTCGGTCGTGCAGGCTACACTGAACTGGACGGAAAACACAAACTATTTACATTTTTACATAGCCGTTTCGACCGACCTTTCATTCAGTGCGGTGGTACCAACCCGGGCGGGTTAAACCCTGCCACCTAGTAATATAAGAAGGGAGTCATATCCCTTAGTGTTCCTATTCTATTCTTTTCTATTCTGTTCTATTCTACTTGTGCTGTATACCGTTCCCCTTAAAAACTTCTATACAAATAGTAGAGTATTTTTCTTACAAAATGAACGGGCAAAGCTAAGCACATCAAACAAGTCCTTTACAACCGACAAGCTTGCCGACAAGTTTCTCCTGAAATATGAATGCCTAATCGGACGAGACCCTAAATGTGAGCAGGTCATTGTGCCCGCCCTATGTGACCCGCTATACCTACAATTAGCTTACTACTCGTAGCATTGTAGCACATAAATCAAAGCACCAACGACCGGTTTCACCACCTTCGGATAAAATGTAACTGCCGGTTAGCTCCTGTCATAAGTACCTAGAGGACCTAGAGTTTTACGTGGAATCCGAACCACGTTCAGCCTGCGACGGTCGAGCGGTAACCCATTCAAGTACTGACCGCGCCCAGCCTTGCTTAACAATCAATAGCAACAGTCGACTGTCTGCACCACTGGTTACCGCTCGACCGTCGCAGGCTGAACGTGGTTCGGATTCCACGTAAAACTCTAGGTCCTTTCCCTTCTTACCTTACTAGGTGGTAGGGTTCAACCTGCCCGGTTTGGTACCACCGCACTGAATGAAACGTCTGTCGAAACGGCTATGTAAATAATTTGTGTTTTCCGTCCAGTTCAGTGTAGCCGGCACGACCGAAGAGAAGCACTGACATGACACCTAGTTCACCCGGTGTTATGGGCTGACATCACGGATGTTGTAGGTGATGTAGCCAACCGTGTCAATTTCCATATAAAAAAAAGCAAAAAATTAAAAATATTAAATCAAGATAAATAGCCATTAAAAAAGATAATAAAATACAAAACAAAGAACACAGGGTTGATCTCCGGTCAAATCAAGTCCAACAAATTATTTGTTGGTTAAAATGGAATGTCTCATAGTTATGACAGTAGTTAACTGACAGTTAAATTTTATCCGAAGGTGGTGAAATCGGTCGTTGGTGCTTTGATTTATGTTCCACATGCGCGATGGAATATTCTTAATGACTAGGCTGGTAATTTGTCGTGGCTTGCGAGGTGGGAGATCGATATGAATATAAAAGTAAATACCTACATGTTTCATTTCAGTAGGTAACGTTATTTCGTCGGGTTTTTCTAATTCGTGTATGAGTAGTAATTTTTTTTTAAAGTCTGTAGTAGAACTATATCAATGCAATAGGAGTGCCCGCGGCTCCGCTCGCTGTAAAGTCGGTTTCATACGTTTCAATCGGAAATAATGTAATTTTCTCCGAATGTGTTCGCTTTCTGTCCCACTTCGCAAAAAAAATGAACGACTAAAAAAATTTCAGCCCGAACTAGATATATGAAATGCAATTCGCACCAAGCTCGTTTAGATTACATGCATACAATTGAGACATATAATATCAAAGGCGGCAATCTCCACATAGTATTGAAAATAAAGTAAAGATGAAGTTTTTTTCGTCTATGGTTCTAGAATATATTAAATAAATGTCTCCGTACCAAGCACGGCAATATCCAATAGAAAATCATACATAAAAATTCATGTCCACATCAGTCTTGGCAATTTCCACCTTGGTTTCCATACATACATTTTTTTTACACTGGAACCTTTTTCTTATTTCTGAGAAAATAGCTCTTGTGGAGATTGCCGCCTTTGATATTATATGTCTCAATTGCAGCAATAGGAAACGTCTATTTAATCCATTCTAAATGCCCGATTATAGAATTTTCTCGTAGAATTTTGATTGGTTTTGAAGAATTTTAATTTTAAATTTTTTTATTTTTTTATTTTTTATGGATACTGACACGGTTGGCTACATCACCTACAACATCCGTGATGTCAGCCCATAACACCGGGTGAACTAGGCGCCATGTCAGTGCTTCCCTTCGGTCGTGCCGGCTACACTGAACTGGACGGTAAACACAAACTATTTACATAGCCGTTTCGACCGATCTTTCATTCAGTGCGGCGGTACCAACCCGGGCGGGTTAAACCCTACCACCTAGTAATATAAGATAAGGGAGTCATACCCTTTAACCGCCTTTTACGACATACACGGGGAGAGATGCAGTGGGGCGATTATTTTAAAGTACCGGGCCCACACGGTACGAATTAAATGTTTCACAATATTCTTTATTTCCCTGTTATTTAAAAAAAACCAGTTTTTTTAATCATTTCATTTATAATTACGACAAAAACCCTTGCCGCCGCGCGCACTACGAATCACCGAAGAAGTTTTTTTTTTTTTTATGGAAACTGACACGGTTGGCTACATTACCTACAACGTCCGTGATGTCAGCCCATAACACCGGGTGAACTAGGTGCCATGTCAGTGCTTCCCCCTTTGATCGTGCCGGCTACACTGAACTGGTCGGAAAACACAAACTATTTACATAGCCGTTTAGACCGACGTTTCATTCAGTGCGGTGGTACCAACCCGGGCGGGTTAAACCCTACCACCAAGTAAGATTAGGAGGGAAGGGACCTACAGTTTTACGAGGAATCCGAACTCGGTCAGCCTCCAACGGTCAGCGGTCACCCATCCAAGTACTGACCGCACCCAGCGTTGCTTAACATTCAATAGCGACAGTTGACTGTCTGCACCACTGAGCTATCGAGGCTGACAGTGAAGGCTGAAGTTTCATCGGCGGGTACTATTCGGCGGCCTAGCGTTCGCCATTTTGATTTTTTTCTTTTTGTCATTCATTAATCATAATATAGCTTATATTACTAGCATTACTCTAGCAAATCGACCCACAATCCCAGGCATGACTGGTGGAGATTGCCTTCAGTTCAGGCTTTAAGTCCGCCCTTTGTCACTTTTTATTGCGCAATAAAATATATTTTCATTTAATTTCTTATCACACTCGTAGTTACGATAAAATAAAGAAACTCCACCACTCACATTGTCAGCGGTCACCTGAATGGGTGACCGCTCCACCGTTGGAGGCTGACCGTGGTTCAGATTCCAAGTAAAACTGCAGGTCCGTTACCTTCTCACCTTACTAGGTGGTAGGGTTTATCACGCCCGAGTTGATACCACTGCATTGAATGAAACATCGGTCGAAACGGCTATGTAAATAGTTCGTGTTTTCCGTCCAGTTCAGTGTTAGCCGACATGAAATGAAGGGAAGCACTGACATGGCACCTAGTTCACCCGGTGTTATGGGCTGACTTCACGTATGTTGTAGTTGATGTAGCTTTTATTTGTCAAAACATATGTATAAGTAATTGCAGGATGTTTTTAATGAAAATAGGTCTTCGTGTTTCATTTAAAAAGTAGAGAAATGAATTAAATACTTTTTATTAATACCAATATTTGGTTTTTTTTTTTTTTATATATATTATTTACATTACATTGAAAAAAAAACACATATTTTTTTATAATATTTCGACATAATATTGTCGCCGTCAGATAAAATTGTTTATATAAGTATATATGAAAGTTTAAAACATCAAAATGTAGCCAATTGTATCAGTTTACATAAAAAAACATACAGACATTAAAGTGAAACATTGGATGACAACATGACTGTATGACATGTAACGAATGAAGGTTTAGGTCACACTATAAACACGAAACAAACACATAATACATACATATATTAATATATTATAGACAAGATAACGGCAACATCGTAATGCCAAAGGCAATTCCCTGACCCATAAAGGGAGTTAAGGTTCATAAGGGTGAAGGGCTAAAGTTGGGCGCAGGGCGCACCCGCCCTCTCAAGAAACGAGGCGCGTCTACGGAGCTGTTAGCCGCCCATACGGTGGTGGGGCGGACGGGGCGCCGATCTATTAATTATGGAGAGATATCGAGTAATCAGACGTTTTAATAGTTAATTAATCAAAAATTAAAAAAAATATGCGCAGAGTTTCTAATTAATATTTTAATTTTTCACTGTACAAAATAAGCCAACTATAAGAAAAACCAATTTTGATTATTTGATTGTTTTCTAAGAAGAGAAGACACCGAGCTACCGAGACTGGTAATTGATAAAACATGATTTTATGTGAGTAGTAAAAAAATTAAAAAAATTAACGAATGTCTCCATAGACGTTTACTTAATTATTTCAAAGGTTTTCTTATAAGGTAATACATATACGCAAGAGACTTGGTAAAATTTATCAAACTTTAAGATAAAACAACATACAGAACCCTAAAATCCGGCCAAATTCCGAACTGAGTGAAAGAAACATTTTGGTAAATATATAACACAAGATACATACTTTACTTGGTGGTAGGATTTATCCCGGCCGGGTTGGTACCACCGCACTGAATGAAACGTCGGTCGAAACGGCTATGTAAATAGTTCGTGTTTTCCGTCCAGTTCAGTATAGCCGAAATGAAATGAAGGGAAGTACTGACATGGCGCCTAGTTCACCCGGTGTTATGAGCTGAAATCACGGATGTTGTAGGTGATGTAGCCAATCGGGTCAGTATCCATAAAAAAAAAGTCGTGGCGCGGAACCCTCGGTGTGCGAGTCCGGCTCGCACTTGGCAAGTTTTTACTGAATTTTCCCGACCATGTGCTACTCCACATACCTATCGTTAGTTCTAATACTGCACATCATTAAACTTACCTTTTGCGTTCCATATTTTTGTGGTATACAATCAGGTTTAATCATTAATTCGATTTCACAGAATATCTCCAAGTGGTTTTTTTCTCGACTGTAACTTTGAAAAAGTAGGCATTTTCCTACTATGTCATTATGTGATATAGTCATAATGCAAGTAGAGAATATGAGATGAATATGAGAGAATTATTTACTACATAGGTTTTTTAACCCCCGACGAAAAAAAACGGAGGGGTGTTATAAGCTTGACGTGTGTGTGTGTGTGTGAGTGTCTGTCTGTTTGTGGCATCTTAGCTCCCAAACGGATGGACCGATTTGGATGCGGTTTTTTTTTATTAGGAAGCTTGTTTAATCGGGATGGTTCTTAGCTATGTTTGTAATCAAGTAATCAAGTAATTAAGTAATAAAAAAAATATTATCTTAAAAAGTGGACGGATTTGCATGCGGTTTTTTAAAAAGTAAATAAAAGTTAAATTACAAATGTAAAAAACCCCCGACTCTAAAAAAGTCAAAAATAATTTCCGTTTACTTACTTAAAGGAGTCGGGGGACCGCTAAGTAAATAAAATATAAAAACTCAGAGCTGCGCTTGCACCTATTTACTTAGCGCTCCAACGACTCCTTTAAGTAAGTAAACGGAAATTATTTTTGACTTTTTTAGAGTCGGGGGTTTTTTACATTTGTAATTTATTTGCATTGTAGGTATTGACAGCCAGACCACTAATTCCTTGTTCGTACGCCCGCGAGTCGCTAAGACGGAGGTTACACGCTCAGTCTGGCATCAGTTCAGTCCGTGACCTTTCAGTTCGTACCGTGTGGGGTCGGTACTTAAAAAGAATAGCCCCACTGCATCTCTCCCCGTCGCATGTCGTAAAAGTCGACTAAGGGATAAGAAAATTCGTCAGCCTCGGTAGCTCAGTGGCGCGGTTGGTTAGTCAACTGTTATTAAGCAACGCTGAGCGCGGTCAGTGAATGGATGGGTGACCGCTCGACCGTTGGAGGCTGACCGTGGTTCGGATTCCACGTTAAACTGTAGGTCCCTTCCCTTCTTACCTTACTAGGTGGTAGGGTTTATCCCGGCCGGGTTGGTACCACCGCACTCAACGAAACGTCGGTCGAAACGGCTATGTAAATAGTTCGTGTTTTCCGTCCAGTTTAGTGTAGCCGACATGAAATGAAGGGAAGCACTGACATGGCACCTAGTTCACCCTGTGTTATGGGCTGACATCACGGATGTTGTAGGTGATGTAGCCAACCGTGTCACGTTCCATAAAAAAAAAACCTTGATCACGACCAGATTGACGCCAGACTGACGCCAGACGTAAAATGCATTCGCACTATCAGTCTGCCGTCAGTCTGCCCTGGCTAGACTGAAGAAAATTATCAAAATATTTAAAAATCCATCAGTCTGGTCTATCAGTCCATCGGTCAATATATTAAACGGTCAGTCTGGCGTCAGTTTAACCAGAATGATGGACTGGAACTGATACCAAACTGAGCGTGTAACCTCCGTCTAAGGAGAGAGCTTCGTCATCGTTTGGAGTAGGACGTCAAACATTTTGTGAACTAAATTAAACGCAAACAACCTCAAGGAAAGTTCATTATGTCGGTAAAGTAATACGGATGTATCTTGGCGAGAAATTGCTACGGTTCTGTGCAAACACACATACTTTGTGAAACATTATAGTTTGATCTGCTGGAAAATGATACTTCACGTAAAGAAGGTGAAGCCGGCGCGAAATGAAGGGAAGCACTGATATGGCACCTAGTTCAAACGGTGTTATGGGTTGACATCACGGATGATGTAGGTGATGTAGCCAACCGTGTCAGTTTCCATAAAACAAAATGGCGTTCCATAAAACAAAATGGCGTTATCTACCCCACTGCATCTCTCCCCGTGTATGTTCGTACCGTGTGGGGCCGGTACTTGTACCGTGTGGGGCCGGTACTTTAAAAGAATAGCCCCACTGCATCTCTCCCCGTGTATGTCGTAAAAGGCGACTAAGGGATATGACTCCCTTCTTATATTACTAGGTGGTAGGGTTTAACCCGCCCGGGTTGGTACCACCGCACTGAATGAAAGGTCGGTCGAAAAGGCTATGTAAATAGTTTGTGTTTTCCATCCAGTTCAGTGTAGCCGGCACGACCGAAGGGAAGGCTGACGTGGCACAAAGTTCACCCGGTGTTATGGGCTGACATCACGGATGTTGTAGGTGATGTAGCCAACCGTGTCAGTTTCCATAAAAAAAAAAAAAAAAACACATCACTCAGTACCTAAAGCAGTGTCAAGTACAGCATTTCTCTTAAGCAAATTTCCACCCAACGGCATTAAATTAGAGCTTTAGCATACCTAATGTGGCAAAGTAGGGGTATTTCCTCACACGGAGCGGTGTAACTTTGATCCGAACGTTTCCACTTACCCGGCTGTTGGCCACGAACTAAATACGTAGACCAGGCGAAGCGCAACAAAACATGTTGCCTGTCGGTGAACAAGTGTTTTTTTTTTATGGAAACTGACACGGTTGGCTACGTCACCTACAACATCCGTGATGTCAGCCCATAACAACGGGTGGCGTATATCGAAATGCTACTTCAATACGTCCCTAACGTAACCTAACCTAACTCAGTTCGTCGTGCGTCGCGGGGACGTATTGAAGTATCATTTCGATATAGGCCACCGGGTAAGTAGATGCTATGTCAGTGCTTCCCTTCGGCCGTGCCGGCTACACTGAACTGGACAGAAAATTGTCCTTTCACATGCAATAGTCACCACGAATACACTCAAAGTATCGCATAAATTTGCATTATCTGATTGTTCTCAGGTAAAATTGCCCGTAAAATAGGTTGAAATTGTACCTCTTTAGGGTTCCGTATCCGGTACGGGACCCTATTACTAAGCCTACGCCATCTGTCTATACGTCTGTCCGTCCGTCCGCCCGTCTGCCTGTCTGTCTGAGGGCTGAATATCTTGAAACGTAATAGACAGCCCGTTGAAATTTTCACAGAATATGTGTTATTATGGCCGATATAACAACAAATAACAAAAATAAGAAAAAGTAAAAAATTCACGTAGGTTCCCATAGAAGAAACCAAAAAATGTATGCGCGCGCGCCATCTACCGAATAAAGTGTGAAGCATTTTAACTAATCATGACATTTAACTAATATGAAACATTTCATAACACGCCATCACAGTGGTCTGGAAATCGAGCTCCATAGACATAGAACCTTAATGTCAGGAATAAAAATGAAAACAAATTTAATGTATCTGGTATACCTCCCTTTATTTCATATTATAGTATGAAGGGTGTAAGTAGCTCCACGAGTGAGAAAAAAAAAGTTTTGTTTTTTTTTGTATGGAAGAAAACACTTAAAGTAATTTTTTTTTTAACTGAATGAAACTGAAGGGCTGGTGCTCACATCTTCTATTGCACCTTACACAGCGATCAAGATGACATACAATTCCTTCACCTTTGGGTGCCTATTTGCGCGTAGCAAACGTTTGAAATTTGGAATTTTCGATAAATAATTTTTCAAACCTTAGTCGTAATTTAATGAGTTGCCTATCGCTTTGAATATGAAAATACTTTTCTCATGTTGTTATTGTACTGAGTAGTACTGACAGTACAGTAATTAACCATATTTTACAGTAAACACAGCGTAGGACTGTTAAAATAATAAGAATAACATACAACACACACAAGCGAGCGACAACTAATTAACGAGTTAGCGAAAACCGGTTTTTTCCACTCGCAGCGCGTACTAATCCCCAACACATAACCAGTCCCATGCCTTCTTAGTTTCAGCGAAATTCTTCCAGTAGCTTTTAGCACTTGTGCGCGCTAACAACTTTACTTATTACGTTCTATTTGTTTTCGTGCTATGATGGAAGGTTTTGGTACCAATTTGGACATTTTCGTGTTTGTGGCAAACAATAGTTATTTCTCACAGCCCAGTGCGCTGTTTGAAGTTTTTAGGAGTGCCCTTGATCTGTCAGAAAGTGAAAATAAAGAACTGAAACAATTCTGTCAGACTTATGTGTGTTCGTTGAGGAACAAATGGATCTCGTGCAATCGCACGAGACATGCATTCATGAAGAAGTACGAGACGTGGCTGCAAGAAAACATAAAATGGCCTGAGTTCATGAGGTAAAAGATGACACCTTCTTTAGTGTCAGTAGAGCGGCAACCGTATTCCAGTGACTTCGGTGTAAATTAGGGTGCATCAACGTCCTCAAAACCAGAGACGTGCACTGTTGGAATATCACCAAGAGTTGTGAGTGAAAGGAAACCGTTCTCGGAACTAAGCCCTAAACAGAAGAGAAGGAGAGTGGAAGAGCTCCTAACGCATAGCACTGAAAGCCTCGCTCATGCAACTGTTTTAAGTGTGAACAACAAGGATGTGGCAGAAATAATAAAATTGGTCACAGAGCATCCCGAAGAGGCTACAAAGATAAAACAATTGTTGAAGCCCAAGAATGCTGTGCCCATATATTCCGTTGATAAAGGTTTAGGTATTTTGACGTCGTTGAAGCTTTCGAAGTTGCAGTATACAACATTAAGAGCTTGTGCAAAACAAGAAGGATTACAACTCATCCTTCGTATACTGCCATCTTAGAGGCAAAGAAGGAGTGTTACCCACCAAAAGATACAATAGAAATCACGGAAAGATCGGTAAGAGTAAAGCTTCAAGCAATTTTGGACAAAACTGTTGCTAGGCTAGGAAAATTCCTACGTTTGGGATGTTCGCTGGATGGCAAAGAACTAAAACTAATATCCAAGTGGGGCTTTGATGGTGCTTCAGGGCAAAGTTTGTGCAAGCAAAGTATGGCGGACAAAGATGATTCCAGTATTTTTATGTGCTCCTTTGTGCCTCTGCGTCTCTGCGTCAAAATACCTAAAGCTTTATCAACGGAATATACGGGCACAGCTTTCTTGGGCTTCAACAATTGTTTTATCTTTGTAGCCTCTTCGGGATGCTCTGTGACCAATTTTATTATTTCTGCCACATCCTTGTTGTTCACACTTAAAACAGTTGCATGAACGAGGCTTTCAGTGCTATACGTTAGGAGCTCTTCCACTCTCCTTCTCTTCTGTTTAGGGCTTAGTTCCGAGAACGGTTTCCTTTCACTCACAACTCTTGGTAATACTCCAACAGTGCACGTTTTGAGGACGTTGATGCACCCTAATTTACACCGAAGTCACTGGAACATGGTTGCCGCTCTACTGACACTAAAGAAAGTGTCATCTTTTCCCTCATAAACTCAGGCCATCTTATGTTTTCTTGCAGCCACGTCTCGTACTTCTTCGTGAACGCATGTCTCGTGCGATTACACGAGATCCACTTGTTGCTCAACGAACACACATAAGTCTGACAGAAATGTTTCAGTTCTTTCTTTTCACTTTCTGACAGATCAAGGGCACTCCTAAAAACTTCAAACAGCGCACTGGGCTGTGAGAAACAACTGTTGTTTGCCACAAACACAAAAATGTCCAAATTGGTACCAAAACCTTCCATCATAGCACGAAAACAAATAGAACGTAATAAGTATAGTTGTTAGCGCGCACAAGTGCTAAAAGCTACTGAAAGAATTTCGCTGAAACTAAGAAGGCATGGGACTGGTTATGTGTTGAGGATCAGTACGCGCTGCGAGTGGAAAAAACCGGTTTTCGCTAACTCGTTAATTAGTTGTCGCTCGCTTGTGTGTGTTGTATGTTATTCTTATTATTTTAACAGTGCTACGCTGTGTTTACTATAAAATATGGTTAATTACTGTACTGTCAGTACTACTCAGTACAATAACAACATTAGAAAAGTATTTTCGTATTCAAAGCGATAGGCAACTTCATTAAATTACGACTAAGGTTTGAAAAAATAATTTATCGAAAATTCCAAATTTCAAACGTTTGCTACGCGCAAATAGGCACCCAAAGGTGAAGGAATTGTATGTCATCTTGATCGCTGTGTAAGGTGCAATAGAAGATATGAGCACCAGCCCTTCAGTTTCATTCAGTTAAAAAAAAAATTACTTTAAGTGTTTTCTTCCATACAAAAAAAAACAAAACTTTTTTTTGCTCACTCGTGGAGCTACTTACACCCTTCATACTATAATATGAAATAAAGGGAGGTATACCAGATACATTAAATTTGTTTTCATTTTTATTCCTGACATTAAGGTTCTATGTCTATGGAGCTCGATTTCCAGACCACTGTGCGCCATAGAGGTGTGAGTAGTGCTAACCATGACATGGCGATACGGAACCCTCGGTGCGCGAGTTCGACTCGCACTTGGCCGGGTTTTTTATGGGACACAGTTGGCTACATCACCTGCTACATCCGCGATGTCAGCCCATAACACTTTGGTGAACTAGGTGCCATGTCAGTGCTTCCCTTCGGTCGTGTCGGCTACACGGAACTGGACGGAAAACACGTTTCAACCGACCTTTCATTCAGTGCGGTGGTATCAACCCGGCTGGGTTACCTACCACCTAGTAAGGTAAGAAGGGAAGGGACCTACAGTTTTACGTGGAATCCGAATCACGGTCAGTCTCCAACAGTCGAGCGGTCACCTATTGTAATTATGATATAGAATTCAACAAATAATAATGTTTGATTGATTTTGATTTGATTGAAATAAAAGTCATCTCATGCTATGAATGCGCTAGCGCTCCTCACTTTTTTTATGTAAACCAACATGGGTGGCTGTGTCGAGGGACCAATGGTAGGTACAGTCGACAGAGCCAAAACCCCTCTCTTCGCGAAACCACGCTCAGTGAGGAGCCATGCCAGCTGATTTGCGGAATGTTGGTAGGCTGTCTAGCCCGTTGATACGACGTTTGAAGACACCCCAGGTTAAAGGATACGGGAAACACACTCGCCGGGAGACAGTTCCACACCCTAGCGGTGCGACAAAGAAACGATTTTGAGAACCGATGGGTTCTCAAAAGCCCAGTGCCAACAACAGTGTCACTTGCGTATTTGCATACATAAGACGTTATGATGAGCCATACAATACAAGCAGTAGTTATTGTGAACTCAGCTATAAGCTGATTTGGTCTGTGACATGGTTTTTCGGGAGTGATGTACGATAAAGGCTCATCTAGGTACTATAGATCAGTGGCTGTTGCGGGAAAATTGATAGCTTAAATTTCCTTAAGTAAACATCGATTAACGAGGAGATAGGGTTACGTAAATTCACCTTTAGAGTTACTGGCGGTTACAAAATTGGATGCTTATCCGAAGAACCCTGTGTCGCGTATGTGTGTTACAATTTTGTGCTGTAAGTACAGAATGGCAATGTGTGATTTTGTGAATAGACCCACTGCATCTCTTTGCGTGCATGCCGTAAAAGGCGACTAAGAAATAAGGACAAGATGCCGCGCTCAAGGGCGACAGGTCAACGACCTCTCACCTTGGCACGGTCGGTAGTCACGATCGTCATGATAGTCAAGTCATTCAGTAGGTAACACTGTCTTCATAAGTTATCTTACACCGACCACGACGTTTAGCCATATATTGTATTGTATTGTATAAGTACTAGCTTTTGCCCGCGGCTTCGCTCGCGTGAAATTCGTATTTGAAAAGAAGAAATTAAGTAAGCCCGCTACTGTACCTTTATTTCGGCGCGCGGAATTATTCGGGTTGTATGAGAGCCACACCTTAGCGTAAACGGAACTGAATTTGATTTAGCCTATCCTGTGTCCCGTATAGTAAAATGTGTTTGTACTAAGTTTAATCGAATTAGGAGTATTGGTTTAAGAGTTATGGAGGTACATACATACATACAGAAAATATTTCTAAAAATCGTCAATTTAGTTTAATTTTTTTTTTATGGAAACTGACACGGTTGGCTACATCACCTACAACATCCGTGATGTCAGCCCATAACACCGGGTGAAATAGGTGCCATTTCAGTGCTTCCCTTCATTTCATGTCGGCTACACTGAACTGGACGGCAAACACGAACTATTTACATAGCCGTTTAGATCGACCTTTCATTCAGTGCGGTTGTACCAACCCGGTCGGGTTAAACCCTACCACCTAGTAATATAAGAAGGGAGTCACATCCCTTAGTCGCCTTTTACGACATACACGGGGAGAGATGCAGTGGGCCTATTCTTTTAAAGTACCGGCCCCACACGTTACGAAAATTTAACGGGACCCAGAAAAAAGTTATTTTACATTTTTGTTACTATTGTACCGTGTGGGGCCGGTACTTAAAAAGAATAGCCCCACTGCATCTCTACCCATGCATGTCGTAAAAGGCGACTAAGGGATATGAACAAGATGCCGTGCTAAAGGGCGACAGGCTCGCCACCTCTCACCTTGGGACGGTACTTCCACCGAGTCATGCAGCTGGTGGGTTTTCGTGCCTTACTTGCTGCTTGATCGATTGAATCTTTTTCGAATACTGTGTGAAACGTGGTGGTCGGTGTTGTGCTGTAATTTACCAGAGTTCTTGCAGCACAACACTGATTACTCTGCTTACCCCGTTTTTCGGGATTCAGCGTGTGTGATATGTATGATATGTATGTTACTATTGATCCCAATAATCATTTCTTAAATTGAATGTAGTGGCCGTTACAACACCCTCTATATAAGTTCACAGCTGGTCCGACTCGTCAATACTGCCCCGATTAAAAATGTAGCCACCATCCATGCAGCTGGCATTAAAAATACATCGGACAAGCTGGCGGTAATTCATCTACTACCTACTCCTTTCCAAAGAAATTAATACTTAGAAAGGCCAACATCTTGGGTAGGAGGTGAGAGTTCATAAAAAAAAAAATGTTATGTTTATATGTTAGTACTAAGCACGTACTCGCTTTACATATATGTTTAATTTGAAAAAATGCTTTGCATTTTTCTAATTAAAAATATATATATAAAAAAACTGTCAAGTGCGTGTGAAACTCGCGTGGTTCCCCGTACTATTGCGTTTTCCGGGAGAAGTTTAAAACTTAGGAATTTCATTTAGATTTTCGTGTAAATATAAGTGCCCTATATTTCCTATTTTTTTTTTTATTTTAGACTCAACAGTTTCGGAAATAGCGGGAGATTTTATATTTTTAAACCCCGGCGCAAAAGGAGGGGAATTATAATTTTGACGCCTCCGTCTGTCTGTCTGTCTGTATGTGTCTGTCTGTAGTTCCCTAACGGATGGACCGTTTTGAATGCGGTTTTATTTATTAGAAAGCTGGTTTAACCGAGATGGTTCTTAGCTATATTAGTAATAAAGTATTATTATGAAGTAATAAAAAAATTCAATCTCACGGATGGACCGATTTGGATGACTTTTTTTTTAAAAGCTTGTAATAAAAGTTAAATTACAAAAACAAAAACCTACACCCATAAAAAGTAAAATAATTTCCCTTTACTTACTTAAAGAGTCGGGGGATCGCTAAGTAAATAAAATATAAAAACACAGAGCTTCGTGGTGGTATATAATTATTACAAAATTTAACTCGCTTTATTTTGATACGTATGTGTATAGTATCAAGTAAAAATAAATTGTCAAATCAAATACATACTTTATATTATGTTAGATAATGTCATAGGATTGCAGGTAATAATAATCTTGTAATTCTTTATTGATACTCTGGTAATTAATAAAAACAAATTAAAAATGGAAAAATGACAATGACAGATTAAAATCAAAGTAAACCTGAATTAAAATAAATCACTCCTCCATTGGGAAGGTTATAGGTTAGGTTAGGTTAGGTTAGGTTGGGTTAGGTTAGGTGCATGCTGACCATTATGACAATATGGTGATAATAAGAAGGTAATGAAGTATGCGGTTTCTGGGTGGTTATTTGTTTTGACTGGCTCGCTTCGTGTCGTCGTGGCGTGTTCCGCGCTCAGCAATCAATATCGATTATAGGAGGAAATGCAAATGAAAACTGCAGCTGAAATAATTGCCCGTCAGCTGCATAACTGTTATTACTATTATATTATCGTTAATTATATTATATTCTGTTAATCCCGGTAGCTCGGTTTTGCTTCACGTCGTCGGCGTTCGATTTTCGAAGTTAAACATAGTCAAGTCAGTCAGTCAGCGTGTAAGCGTCCATTGCTGGACATACGCCTCTCCATTTGCCTCCAGTCCTCCCGGCCTTCAGCCAGGCCTCACGCACTCTATGTACTTGCGCGCGCTAACTATATCTACCGCCCGGTGGACCGCCGCCGGGGCGGTCTAATTCAGTGGAAATTCGTCAGCCGCGCGAAGCATACCTACACGCTCGCCCACGCAACTGCGCGCAGCTGCAAAGCAATAATCACTTTACACTCGATCGTTTAGGTACATTTCCGCACGCAGCGATGGGCGACGTGACGCAGTAGGCTATTAAAGCCGAAGGTATGGAACTTTTTCTATGGAGTGATTTATATGTTACGAAGTAACTATTAAGTAATCTGTGCTTTAGCAGCACGGAACCACTGCTGTTCGCCGACGTACTTAATGTTGTCGTCCCACCTAGCGGGTGGTCTTCCCACACTCCGTTTTCCTGTTCACGGCGACGTAGGACAAGGTTACTCCAGCGGTTGACGGGGTCTCTTCGGCTGACGTGCCCATCCCACTGCCACTTGAGTGATGTTGGCTGATCGAAGCAAGGGTTCTGCCATGATTCAGCCAACAATACGGGATTATTTACTTAAAAAAAAACGAATCATTCATATTTCGAAAATAGAATCGCGGAGTGATTGGAATTCGGACATTGATATGGGTTTTATCACTCCGTGCAACCCGTATTGAGCAACACTGAGCACCTTGCCATATAAAACTCGTCCTTGTTATATTGCAATAAAGTCTATTTTTCGTTTAAAGTTCCGCAATCCGTTCCGGTAACAAAAGAGAATAAATTCATGGAATAACAGATCGGGATTGAACGTACGACAGCTGTCACCAGGGCTTGTAGTTAATAAAAAAAAATATTGGTCAAGTGTGAACTGTATAGCTGTATGATGTAACTATTAGATATACCTACAGTAGAGCCTCGATAATCCGTACTCAGGCTAATCAGAACGCCTCTATAATCCGAACACCGCCAAGTGATCCCCCCTCGCTGACGAATCTAGCATTGACCATTGACGAATCTTTTATTTATTGACGATTTTCCTTCTCCAAATGTCAAGAAAATACCCCACTCGCAAGCCATATCAGCACTTAACACTTGCTTGGACTGGGCTGACGAAAATGACCTCTCGTTATTCGAAAAGATCATGCTATGTAATTTGAGGGACAAGGCCTTTTATTTGTCAATAAATAAAACCCGCCAGACTAAAATAAATCAGTTTATAACTAAGTAACAGTTTTTGTGTATTTTATGATTCAGAAGGTCACTCAATATATTTTTTCAAAGTATACAGCTGTTCTATTGAATTTGTCTATCTAACATACCTACTATAATCCGAACGCTTCGTGAGTCAGAACAGGGGTAGTTTTTTGGTAGTTCGGATTATCAAGGCTCGACTGATAAGATAAGATTGTAAATAGTTGGGTAGTAATGACGATCATCTGTTCACATGCACGTGCTTATAAACAAATAAATACAACAAAAATAATAATGTAAGTATGTATGTCTATTCATACGTATTTTTTTATATACATATGGAATTTGTTACTTACTATTCTTTCACATTACCCGTGAGCCTACTTCTTACCGCATCCCAAAGGTTTGCTTGAATATAATGCAGATCTACATGAATCCGACCTTTTCGTTTTTGTTTTTATTTTATAGGAAAATGGTGTACAGTAAATACAAATACAAATATTAATATATTATTTCTAATACGAAATCAGGGAATTTCATTATGGTGGTGTAACCGAGCATATCAGATATCACATTAAATAAATTAACAAAGATAATTGTCTGACCTCAGTGTCAGACTTTTTTTATTCGTTGAAATACTTCCGTCTAAATTTTGTCTACATTATTGCTAAGAAAATTAGTAAGCTGAAGTTGCAGCGGGCTGGGAGCATCTGTCGCGGACCCGAAAACCACTGGGTTAGGCGAGTGCTCGAATGGAGGCCAGGTACAAGTAAACGTGGGGTGGGATGCCACATGGTTAGGTGAACAGACGACATAAAAAACCGGCCAAGTGCGAGTCGGACTCCAGCGCGACAAAAAAAAACTTTGAAAAAAAAGACTTTTCTTGTATGGGGACCCCCATTAATTTTTAACCTTTTCTATATTTTCTTATTTGTTGTTATATCGGCCATAATAACACATAATATTCTGTGAAAATTTCAACGGGCTACCTATTACTTACGGTTCAAGAGATACAGCCCTCGGACAGACGGACGGACAGACAGATAGACAGACAGACAGACAGACGGCGTAGGCTTAGTAATAAGGTCCCGTACCGGATACGGAACCCTATAAACCATTCTCAGATATGGCAAATTGTAACGGCATGTCCAATGTTTAATTCGTCCGCGGAGTCTGATTACAGTGTCGAAAAGCGGCGATTATTAAACTTTACTAACGCTGGCGCGAGGCCACCGCGGCGCGTCATCGCATCGTAAACGCTTTGACGAGCTTTATAGTCAGTTTCCAGCGCGGGACGCTGCCTTGCCTGCCCACCTTACTTGTTGTGTTTGAGCTATTCCGCCACCTTCCTTACTACTAAGTGAACAATATTTACACAATTTTTTTTTTTTTGGAAACTGACACATTTGGTTACATCACCTACAACATCTGTGATGTCAGCACACCGGGTGAATTAGGTGCCTTCCCTTCGGCTACACTGAACTGGACGAAAAACACGAACGATTTACACACTTAGCCGTTTCGACCGACGTTTAATTCAGTGCGGTGCGGTGATACCAAACCGGGCGGGATAAACCCTACCACCTAGTATGGTAAGAAGGGAAGGGACCTAGAGTTTTAAATCCAAACCACGGTCAGCCTGCAACGGTCGAGCGGTCATCCATCCATCGACCGACCGCGCCCAGGTGTGCTTATGATCCGACCGACAGTCGACCGACCGCACCACTGAGCTACCAAGGCTGACAATATACTTTATAGATCCACAATTGCCACTCGAAAAACAGATCCGTTAAATGAAGGCATACATCATCAGAATGCCTTCTTTCGCTCTCAGTAGCTTAGTGACCGTGTCAGTCGTATGACGTATTACGATGTCGAAGTGCGCAGTTAAAAATGCAACAACTATACATCCGATGTGCAGGCATTTAAGGACTACTTTCTATGTAGCCGAACATAATCTTTATAGTATGCGTTGACCCGGCGACACGTTTTTCATATGATTTTGTGTGAGAATGTGTACCTATCTACTAATATTATTTATCTAAGATAATTTTGTATAGAAAACTATGTAAAAAAAAGATTTACTGAAAGGATTTTTGTTGCTCTATGCATATGATAACGTTGATTTCAAAATAATTTTTGAATTATAATAAAAATCGGAAAAGTTTGGCTGATTTTTTATTGACTATATATCACGATTTTTACATTATCCATTTAGAAATATGTAAACTTTAAAATGCAAATCGGTTGGGCTTTTCTGGAATGAACAGACA
This sequence comes from Nematopogon swammerdamellus, assembly GCA_946902875.1. Lineage (NCBI taxonomy): Eukaryota > Metazoa > Arthropoda > Insecta > Lepidoptera > Adelidae > Nematopogon > Nematopogon swammerdamellus. Next base: position 19,026,678 of record OX336347.1, read on the forward strand.
GACTGAAACCTGTGCATTTTACAACATGTAGTGATGTGGTGAGGCCGTAATAATATAGTACACTAATAATAGTATTTTTCCCCCCAAGTACAGTCTAGGGTCCTTCAAGAGGGTCGTGAATAGGCATCTGTCAGGCCGGCATGCCATTCACCACCCCTGCATACTAACGAATGTCCATGGGCGTCGTTAGACACTTTATTCAACCCAGTAGACCTACTGTACAGTTTTACATGGCTTCCGAACCATGGAGCGGCTGGTGAAGTATGCATGTATATTTCAAATCTGAAAAATTTTGACACGCCGACAGGATTGCAAACTGGGACATCTCGCGGGAGAATTCGCCGCCCAGAACACCCGGCTTCGTCGTACAACACGTAACGAAGATGAATTTTCTCAATATATTTACGTACAATGGCAGCGAAAAATGGACGTTTTCGTATTTTTCTACGACGACATTGTAACAATATCGGCCACAAAGGAACGTAATTCTTTCTTAATCTGAGGGAACTGGGATCGAGGGCCCCGCTATTGTCCTTAAAGCTTTTCACATTACTCTCTTTCTTGACATCTGAGTTAGAAACACGATAAGGCTTTACACGTGACGAAAAATAGAATGCTATTCTAGATGGTGGGAAATAAACTTACTTAGAGATTGTTTTTGGTGATTTATATAATCGACCGAATAGATAATTCGGTGGATTTTTTTAGGGTTCCTTATCCTTACTAGTGTCCCTAGGGGTTAATAGGGACCCATTATTAAGCCGACGCCGTCCGTCCGTCCATTCGTGAGCCTTACCTTTAGAGGCTTTTAAAATCTTAAAATCCTTTGAACCGTAATTAGGTAGCCGGTTGCAATTTACACAAAGTAAGAAAGAAAGGGATTATTAACAGACTGGGTTGGTACCACTATACTGGGCCTCTGCTTTATTCATATGCCATTGGCTGGTCGGAGCATGTGCTTTTGCTCCTTTGGCTCAGCCAACCATACCGGATTACATTAAAAAAAAACAGTTTCTTTGAAGCGCGCAGAATAAGCCTGGTCCGTTTGGCCGCCGATTGGCGAAGATGCAGCTGGTTATTCTTTAAGCAATTGTATTCGTCAGAGTAAATATGAGAACTGCTCACGCGCCCGTCCCACTCGGGATTGGTTTAGTTAATACAGGCTGAGTGGAAACCAGAGGGGTATTAAAAGGATTATATTTTATTTATATTCATTTTATACTTAGGCCCACTGCATCTCTGCCCGTGCATGTCGTAAAAGGCGACAAGATGTCGTGCTAAAGGGCGACAGGTTAGTCGCCTCTCACCTTGGCACGGTCCTTCCACAGCGTGCTATTTGATAATTACCTTGACCTAATATTTTGGTAAACGTGCTTGTAAATTCACCAAACTGCTAGCGGCACCGATTTTGAAGTTATACTTCTTTAGGCGCGTTATGAAAATATGACGTTATGAAATATGACGCTATGAAAATATGACATTATGAAAATATGATGTTATGAAAATATGACGTTATGAAAATATGACATTATGAAAATATTATGTTATGAAAATATGACATTATGAAAATATAACGCTATGAAAATATGATATGAAAATATGACGTTATGAAAATATTATATGAAAAAATATGACGTTATAAAAATATAATATGAAAATATGACGTTATGAAAATATAATATGAAAATATGACGTTATGAAAATATGACATTATGAAAATACGACGTTATAAAAATATGATATGAAAATATGACGTTATAAAAATATAATATGAAAATATGACGTTATGAAAATTAGGAGTAAACTCAGAAAAAACATCATTGTCATCGTCATCGTTGCCGGATAAAATTTATTGAAATTCTGATACTTTAGTCCGCAATCAAATTATTTGTATGAGCTTTAATTTTTAACATTGAAAATGTTTTTTCGTTTGCTCCGGTAGGGCCCCATTTTCGCTGAAAGTGCGACATCCCTGTGGAACTTCGCACGTTTTAAGATACGAGGATCTATTAGGACTCAAAAGACGCGGAATTTTAAGGGCTTTAAGATGGTATACATTCTTTTTGGAAAAGTCGAAAACTTGTTTCGAAAATTGAAAAAATAACTCAAAAAAATCTACGCTTTTTTAATAGCGACGCATCTTCTAACCTAACCTAAATTTAAATCTTAAGATTTAGGTCATCAAACTTAGCCTACAGTCCGCGCGCGAGCTCCGAGGAATCGGTGTTTGTGGAAATTAATTTATTATAGAATTTGTATAGAATTTTAATATTATACATTTGTATAATATTACTCGCCTAGTAATATAACACAAAATGTGAATCTCCATAAAAATTCTATACAAATTCTATAATAAATATAAAAATATAATAAATTAATTTCCACAAATACCGATTCCTCGGAGCTCGCGCGCGGACTGTAAATCTAAATCTTTTTCGGTCTAAATTTTAGTTTAGATTTTTTAAACAGTTTTATTTTTGTTTTGAAAAAAAATATTTTGGAAATTTAATAAAATTTAAAATTTTCGATCGAAAAGTTACGCGTTCTTACAGGGCTTTAAGATGGTACGACGCCTTAGGTTGTAGAGGTACCTAGGCGGCGCACATGCGCCGCCTAGGTACCTCTACAACCTATGGCGTCGCAGGTTCGAGGTACGAGGGCCCACTAGGGCTCTAAAGACGGTGGAATTCGAAGGGCTACAAGATTCCGTAAAAATATTACAAACATATTATTTTTTTTATATTACAAAAATTTTTTTTTAATCAATTATTCGTAGCGGATAATCTAATAATAGCTAGGTTCATTTTCAATGTCCCTTCAAGTCGTGGTTGCACGGGATCTGTGATTTTTTTTAAAAAGCAATCTTTTTAGGGTTCTTTACCTCAAAAGAGGAAAACAACGGAACCCTTATAGGATCAGTCTTGTGTCTGTCTGTCTGTATGTCCATCTGTTAATTCCGACATGAGCAAGGTTTGATGGGCTGCTATCACGGTAGTAGTGGGTGATATTGCCAATCGTGTCAGGATCTATGAAAAAGTCACATTGAAAATTGAACTGAAATAAAAAAAAATTAACCTCGGACACCCTTACATTCAAGTCATCCTCAGGTACATCTATGAATAGTGGATTTGAGCGGGTCCTTGGCTCGAGATGACAAGTCGATAATGATTAATGGCTCTTAGCATCTGGAAGGGTTATTTTAAACGTTGACTGCGCATAGAATGGAATTTAGTATCGCCATTATTCGTTTAATATTATCGCATTTGTAAGGAGGACTCACGATGGTTACATTTTCATTTACACCTACAAGATTTTAAGGATTGAATAACTCATACATACATGCATACCACACGCTGTATCCCGACAATCGGGGTAGGATTTAAAAGCGGTGGGTGGCTGAGTAGTTTGGGCATCGGCTTCTCATGAGAGAGGTCCGAGGTTCGAGTCCGGTCGGCCGAACATTTACGTGCATCCCTGCACCTGCTGCTTCACCGTTCGGAACCGGTGTAAAACTGTAGGTGCCTTCCCTTGCCCCTTACTAGGTGGTAGGCTCAAATTGTAGTCGACTGGGTTGGTACCACCGTACTGGATGTAAGATGGCGCATAGCAGCCTCGGTTGTGTTCTCCTCTATAGTCCAGTGAGGTGATATTGGCTGTTCGGAGCATGTGCTTTGGCCCCTTCGACTCCCTTTGGATTGTTGGCTATACTGGATTACAGGAGAACACAGCCGAGGCTGCTATGCGGCTATCTTACATCCATTACGACAGTACCAACCCAGTCGGCTACAATTTGAGTATAGTAAAGGGCAAGGGAAGGAACCTACAGTTTTACACCGGTCTCGAATAGTGTAGCAGCAGGTGTAGGTATGCACGTAAGTGTTTCCATCATAAAAACCAGCTAAGTGCGAGTCGAACTCGCGCATGGTCAGCGCCACTCACGCCATCTATGACGTGTTTCATGAAATGCTTCATATTAGTTAAAATGCTTCATACTGTTTTCGGTAGATGGCGCGCATACACTTTTTAGTTTCTTGTACGGGGACCCGTGAGTTTTTTACATTTTCTTATTTTTCTTATGTGTTGTTATATCAGCCATAATAACACATTCTGTGAAAATTTCAACGGGCTACCTATTGCCACAGATTACTAAATAGTTACTTCGTAACAGATAAATCACTCCATAGAAAAAGTTCCTACCTTCGGGTTTTAATAGCCTACTGCTTCACGGCGCCAATCGCTGCGTGCGAAAATGTACCTTAACAATCGAGTGTAAAGTGATTATTGCTTTGCAGCTTCGCCTGTTTATATTCTTCGGCTGTTTATATTCTTTGGGCAGCCCATAGAAATTCACCGCCGGCGGTGCGCCGGGCGGTAGGTAGTTATCGCGCGCAAGTACATAGAGTGCGTGAGGCCTGCTATTGCGGTTCAAGAGATACAGCCCTCGGACAGACAGACAGACAGACAGACGGCGTAGGCTTAGTAATAGGGTCCCGTACGCGAATACGCAACCCTAAAAAAGTCATTGGCACGCGCCGGCCGGATTCGAACCACGGACCTCTCGCGAGAGAAACCGACGACGTGCTGACCACTCGGCCACCGACCGCTTGTTGGTGACTTTGTATTTTCTGATATCTTCACTTTCAACGTTTCAGACGAAAGGTACAGGCGGAATAGTGGGGTAGGGTGAGAATGCTGCAGATACAACTCACTGGATCCGGAAGGATGCGGTCCGAACTACGAACTGAAGCGACGATAGCTTACATACGGTCTTGCTACGGCAAATATGAAATGAAATGAAAAACTTTATTGCACAAAAAGTTATAAAAGGCGGACTTAAAGCCTAAAGGCATTATCTGCCAGTCATGCCTGGGATTGTGAGTAGGTTAGATGGGTAGTGCGAAAAATTAAATGAGAGAAACTTTTTTTAAGAGTATACAAATAAACAATACACATAGATAATAATAATGACATACAACTAAATACATTCGTGACATACATACATATAGGTTTACATTTACGTACCTAGAGACAAATAATCTCATCAGCGACCGGCAATACGGCTTCCGGCCAAACCGATCAGATGGTGATCTCCTAGCGTACGTCACTCACCTTTGGGGGAAAGCGCTTGAAGGGTACGGTGAATCCTTGGCAATTGGACTCGATATTGCCAAGGCATTTGACCGGGTCTGGCATAAAGCGCTTCTGGGCAAGCTGCCGGCGTACGGAATCCCCTCTGGCCTTTGTGACTGGGTCACCGACTTCCTACATGGGCGTAGCATACAGGTCCTCGTGGACGGCTGCTCGTCGTACGCCATGTCAGTGAATGCCGGTGTACCGCAGGGTTCTGTGTTGTCTCCCACGCTGTTTCTTCTGCATATCAATGATATGCTGTCACTTGGCAACATACATTGTTATGCAGACGACAGTACGGTACACGGATCCTACACCAGTCACCCTTCAGCCGGACGGAACGTTGTGGACGAGAAGAGGCTAGCACTTGTGTCTGAACTCGAGCAAACCCTCCAGTCTATTGCCGAATGGGGCCGGAGCAACTTGGTCGTGTTCAACGCATCGAAGACACAAGTGTGTGCGTTCAGTGCGAAGAGAACGGCGTTCACGCCAGCTCCTTCCTTCCAAAACACGTCGCTGAAATTAAGCGACCACCTCGGGGTCCTCGGTGTCGAACTGTCGCACGACTTGAACTTCCGGCGCCATATTGAGGGCAAAGCCAAGCTGGCCTCAAAAAAGCTGGGCGTACTGAACAAGGTGCGACGGTACTTCACGCCGGGCCAAAAATTACGTTGTACAAAACACAGGTTAGGTCCTGCTTGGAGTACTGCTCGCACTTGTGGGATGGCTCAGCTAAATACCAGCTTGCGCCGCTAGACTCAATCCAGCGTCGTGCCGTGCGACTGGTGGTTGAACCCGTGGTGTCCCGCGACTTAGAACCACTGCAACTCCGTAGAGACGTCGGCTCCCTGAGTGTGTTCTATCGTTTATTTCATGGGGAGTGTTCGGAGGAGCTGTTTAACGCGATTCCGTCGTCCTCATTCCACCTCCGCACTACGCGTACTGGGCAGGGGATGCACCCCTATTCAATCGACCTACCACGGATGCCCACCAACCGGTTCTGTAGGTTTTTTATTCACAGAACCGGGAAAATGTGGAATGCTCTCCCTGCCCATCTATTTCCTCCCAAGTACAGCCTGGGGTTTTTCAAAAGGGGCGTGAAAAGGCTCCTGTCAGGCCGGCATGACATTCGCAATCCCCGTGCATCACACAATGTCCATGGGCATCGTTAGACACCTACTTGTAGGTGAAACGATGCCATATGTCGCGCTATCGATAAAAAAAAAGTATGTCCACATATAAACAAATGCATACATTCCCATAAAACTCTCTGTTTTCGGTACATATCCTCTATTCATATTCACTCAAATATCCATTTTTACATAGGTGGTAGATAAAATAGATATAGTATAAGAGACATGAACACCTTGCCATTTTGCTCTGAACTAAAAACTCTAGATGTACCATTAAAACATTAATAGGTAAAAATAAAAGTAGGTACATAAAATAAAATAAAAATTTAAGTAACAATAAGTTTTATTATAAATTTCATAAAAATATGATTAAAATGAAAATAACACATTTAAATTAAGTATGTTTAAATTTTTTACCTAAATTTATTTATTTATTTATTTATTTCTTCATCATCTGTAGGTACACAAGATACACTTAGATTCGTCATTTAAGTTTTAAGCAAAAAATAGGCCATCGTCAACAATTTAATACACAACACAGAATTAATTAATTAATATAACGCACCTATAACTCTATAAATATCAAAATGTCAAGAAAATAAAAATAAAAAAATAATAATAAAAAATAAAAAATAAATCGTCAAAAGAATGTACGAACTAAATAACAATTGTCAAAAAATGTCAATTGTTATTTAGTTATTTAACTAACCTTTGTATTGCATAACTATGCAATACTGCAGTACACTACAATACTACTATTAAAGTTTCAAATACCATCAGTAAGTCGTGAAAGTACACGAGGTTTATTTAAACTTTTCGGGTGCCCCATTACGACTGCGGCGCGGTGAGAATGGCGGGGATAGCCCGTCCACCCTTTGCCTCATACTTTACCCCCAATACGACCTAATTTACGTTTCTGCGCAGCCGTTCGGTCCCGCTGATTATACCAAACGTCGTATTACAAATTCGACATGCATAAGCTGCACCTTTGTGTCGGACGAACGGCACCGGATGTGCACCGGAAGTGGCCCAACATGATAGAGAGGCTGTGCGTAACTTTATATAGTTTGTATTGACACATTCTGTTACTAGTGCCAAAGCAACACGTAGGGTTTCTTTTCTGTTGAAGGGTCGGATAGGGTGAGCTTCGCTTAGTATGTAAAACAATGCACGAAAATAAAAATAAAAAGTAAAAAGTAAAAGTAGTCAGCCTCGGTAACTCCGTGGTGCGAATGGTCGACTGCCGTTCGTAATCATAAGCACACCTGAGCGCCTTGGAATGGCTGACCGTTCGAGGTTGACCGTGGTTCGGACTCCACGTAAAACTGCAGGTCCCTTCCCTTCTCACCATAGCCACATGTTGCGTTTTCTATAAAAACTTACAAACATACAATGTAATACGTATCAGTAAAAAGTACTCACAGTACAGTATAATAATAGATAGCAGGTATATAGGCCTACCCATGTGTATACCTGTGGCTACCTACATATATGTATAAATTGTCACACACACACACACGCACACACTCAACCGATACGTACAAGACGTTTGATTTAGGGCCGATTGCCACAGCACAGACTTAAATATCTCAAAAGACCCGTTAACGACAGCTTGAATCCGTAACTCGATAAGTTAGTGAAACCACGACTTACGCCAAAATTACTCGACTTTAGCTAAATGGTCGTTATCTCTAGAGTGCGTTCTTCTGTCTTCAATTCATACAATTCAACGTTATGACAAGACAGCATGATTTAGTGCTATCTCTATCTATCAACGTTAAGCTGACAGAGATGGCTCTATATTTTGTCCCTTAAAGAAACTGTTTGACGGACAGTTCATTCGCTCGCTATGCATGACTTGACTTTTGATGATGATGATGTTGACTTTTCCTTAGCGCCTGTTAGAAAGTTAAATGGCGGAACACCCAGATTTAACTTTAAGTCAGTTTTCGATTCAAATGACAGCATTTTACATTTGGCGCAACTCTCTTTTTCTGAATGGTCTTTAAGATACATAGGTCTTTAAGATACATAAGAACATAAGTGGACTTAATATTGTTAAGTATGTATTGGCGCAATCGCGCTCTATGAATTGGAGAAAGTTAGCAAGGTGACTTTTTCGAAGTTGTCTAAGGTTATATCTCTTTCACAATTTTACTTTCTTTTCCAATTTATTGTCAGAGCTCGAACCTTTTTGTTATAAAACTCTCTGAAATTCCAATTCAGTCGGTCGTAAAATTGTTTTGATGTAAAAATATGTTTGTGTCATTCGCTTATTTATGTTCCGATCTAGAGCTTCAATGTTTTACTAGCATTTTACTACTTTCTCACTTCAGTATTTGAAAAATTGTTAAGGATATATTGTTTAAATTGTACAATGAAACACAAAACCGGCCAAGTGCGAGTCGGACTCGCGCACCGAGGGTTCTGTACCAAAATGTAACTGGCGGATTTTTATTATTTGTTGTTTTATTTAAAAGTTTTCACTATAATTAGAACCAGACCAAGTTTGACGCTTGTACGTATTACAGTTTTTACGATAGCGCAAAAACAAAATACCTAATTCATTTTTTTTTCATCCCGTACATTCGGAGAAAATAAACTGTGATAGACGGACACACAGATAGTGCTGTTTTGAACAGTGCCGTTTTTTTTCCTCTTTTTGAGTTACGGAACCCTAAAACCGTTTAAAAACACGTTTCTTGGGTAGGGTAGGGACCCCTTATTTTTTTTTACTTTATGTTTTTGTTTTATTATTTGTTGGGATAAATGTTATAGGAAAATTAGATATTCTATGAAAAATAGGAACCGGCTACACTATTGCGGTACGGTTCAAAAGATACAGCCCAATAAAGGTAGGGTAGGACAAATGGACGGACGGACAGACGGCGTAGTAATAGGGTCCCGTACGATTTTTTTTTTTTTTTTTTTATGGATACTGACACGGTTGGCTACATCACCTACAACATCCGTGATGTCAGCCCATAACACCGGGTGAACTTGGTGCCACGTCAGTGCTTCCCTTCGGTCGTGCCGGCTACACTGAACTGGACGGAAAACACAAACTATTTACATAGCCGTTTCGACCGACCTTTCATTCAGTGCGGTGGTACCAACCCGGGCGGGTTAAACCCTACCACCTAGTAATATAACAAGGGAGTCATATCCCTTAGTCGCCTTTTACGACATACACGGGGAGAGATGCAGTGGGGCTATTCTTTTAAAGTACCGGCCCCACACCGGTACAACACAGTACGATACAGAACCCTAAAAATAATGAGTTAAATTCTTGAGTATTTTTGAAGCTTCCGTAATTGGCGTATATTGTGGGGCCGGTACTTAAAAATAATAGTCCCGCTGCATCTCTCTGCATGCACACCGTAAAAGGCGAGGGATAAGGACAAGATGCCGCGCCAAAGGGCGACAGGTTGGCCACCTTTCATATTGGCACGGTCCTTCCACCGAGTCATGCAGCAGGTGGGTCTTCATGTCTTACTTGCTGTTTGATATTTATCTTGTCCGAATACTTTGCTAAAAGTGATGGTCGTTGTTGTGCAGCAATTTACCAGAGTTCTTGCAGCACAACACTGATTACTCTGCTTATCCCGATTGTCGGGATAAAGCGTGTGGTAGGTATGTAGGGTACTTTAGCAGCCAGACACAGTAACGTCGGGTAGGTGTGCATTTCATGAATTTTATAATGACGTCATAAATTTCGGTGTTTACATTGCGGGTGGAGCGGTTGCCCGATATTGTAATAGAACACACGAGTCTATCCACAATATCGATTCGTATTTTCAATTGTTCAGTTCTTCAGTGAATAATATGTAAGTGATCATTTAGAATCTAACGAATACATCAAATAGACATTTGAATACTAGAAGATTACAACGAGTATTTAAGAGCCATAAAAAATATGACGTTTTATTTTATAGTCAAGAGAAATATCACGTCGTGCTGTTTTAAAGTCAGCTAAATACTTCGAGAAAAACTTATTGGTTTCTCCTGTAGAGTTCTCCTGTAGAGTCTCACGGTAGAGTTGGAATTTTAAAATTAAATTTAAATAAAATAACACATTGTTGGAAAACATTTTTCATTTAAAATTAATCAGCATTAATGCGGATTTTATTTTTTGAAGATTACAACTTCCATTTCGTTGCACACACTCGTGGAATCTGTCCATCGCATTTTGCATAACACGCCGGAGCATAGCAGTTTGCAATATGGCATAGCATAGCAACTTGGCTTATTTCACAATGGATATTTTCTTTGAGCTCAGCGATATTTCTTGGGGTATTGATGTAAAATTTGCTGATACCCCCACAGGAAAATGTCAATGGGGGTCAAACCTGGTGACCGTGGAGGCTAGGGGATCCCCAAAGCGGGATATTAAATTTTTGAGGAAACAGCTCACGAAGTTGGTCCTTAGTCTTTCTTGCAAATCCAAACGGTCTTTTTAAATATTTAAATTTAGAATCCTAATCCGCACGAAATATGATTCTGCTGCGCCCCTCTCCCCGCGCTCAATTCAAACGGTTTTTTTAAATATTTAAATTTGGTTAAGGCTTGGTGAGTGCACCCTCCATCGAAGATGCCTCGATTATATAGCTTAAGACATCCTGGAGTTGTGACAAGAAGTTCAACAACCCAGCTATATAATCGAGGCATCTTGGATGGAGTGTGCACTCACCAAGCCTTAACCATTTCACACACCTGCTTATAGTCTAGAGACTGATCGCAGATAGTCAAAATAAAAAAAAAAAAAATAATTAAATTAAATTTAGAATCCTAACTCTGCCGTGAGACAACCTGTATTTGTCCATAAAGCAAACAATACCTGGAACATTTCATTGCACTCCATATTTACAGTATATTTTGAGAAAGTGTTGTGATTCTCTCCACGGACTGTAATGTTGTCTGCGCCCCGCCGAGGTTGATCGTAAATTGGACTGCATCCGAGTAAGTGGTTTGGCTAACGGTGGTGAAATGGCGCGCGTTTCGCGCCCAAAGTGGTATTTATTTTTTACTATTACATTGAACTAGCGGTGTGTCGTTATAAACATTACAATGTCTAATGTGCGATCTGGAGAATTACTCCGGAAAATTCTTAGCCTTGGTATAATTGAGTATATTTCCGTACTCAGCAATGTGTGGAATTAGTTTAGTTTAGAACAAATTAGTCAGTGCACAGCTTATGTTCTGTAAAGATACAATATAAATAATGGTACGTAAACTCTTGAATATTTATATTTTTACTTTATTTTATTTCCTTTATTTCACGTTTCTTTTAAATTTTACATTAATTTTACATAAGTAATAAAAATATACAAAATCAATATAAAAATTAAATAAAAACGGCAATACCGCCGGCGGCGGGAGACAAACCTCCAAGCACGCCGGCGGGTGCAGGCCGTGGCTACGGAGCTCTCCGGGACGACGCGAGGCAAGCTACGAGCGATAGGTGGTGGTACTAGACACGTAGGCCGCCACCACCACCCCCATCTCGGAGAGCTCCGTATCCACTTACTGCAGAGCGACGACACGCAGCACTTTATTATTATTTTATTTTTCTTTATTTCACGTTCTTTTATTTTATTATTACCGTGTGGGGTAGGTACTTAAAATAAATAGCCCCACTGCATTTCTCCCCGTGCATGTGGTAAAAGGCGACTAAGGGATAAGCCAGCCTCGATAGCTCAGTGGTGCAGACATAAAAAAAATTGGTTAGGTTAGGTTAGGTTAAGTATGCCTTCGCACTGTGGACCTATCACCGGAGCATTTCCCAGGTTGCCCAGATTTTGAGGCAAAATTATTTACGTAAAAATGTATGAAGAAATTCCATATTATGGTCTAATAATATTTTTCTTGTACGCAGGCGCGGAACAAACCAGCGGATGGAGGGGGGCACGTCAATCAGAAGAACGCAGCCGGGCAGAAGGCCGCACAGCCTTGTCAGAAAGGTACCTATAATATATTTTAATTTGTTTTTAGAAATTCTTGCATTTTAAATTTTTCACAAGTTCATGTGAAAAAATCTTTTTTTAAGTCAATGGAAAATGTAAATGCAAAAATTCTCTAAAAGATCAGGTCATACTAATTTGGTGAATGTGTGTGCATGTATATAAAATGAGGGAAATATATTTTTTTATTACAAATAAAAAACAAAAAATTCATTATGCATAAGGCGTAAATTAATTAAATTAAATTTTACTCTTTTTAGTTAAACTTCAACACTGAATTACCAGTAGTAAAAAATATATAATAAAAATAATCATCGAAATCGGTTGTCATGTGATGAGATGCCGTGCTAAAGGGCGACAGGATGACTAGACTACCTTCCACGACTCACCTTGATAGTTATCTAATCTGGTGGTCGGTGTTATGCGGTAATTTACCAGAGTTCTTGCAGCACAACACCGAATACTCCGCTTACTCCGATTAACAGGATGGGTGCGTGTGCGGTATGTGTAAGTATGTAAATAATATGTGAATACTTATACATACCGCACACTCATAGGGGTGAGCTGGACGAGATTTCCATACGGCAATAACCTATAACCAATAACTGCATCTCTCCCCGTGCATGTCGTAAGAGGCGACTAAGGGATAAGGACAAGATACTGCGCTAAAGGGCGACAGGCTAGCCACTTCTCACCTTGGCGCAGTCCTTCCACCTAGTCATGCAGCAGGTGGGTTCTTCTTGCTGCTTGATAGTTGTCTTGTCCGTATACCGTGCTAAACGTGGTGGTCGGTGTTGTGCTGTAATTTACCAGAGTCCTTATTACACCGATTACTCTGCTTACCCTGATTGTCGGGATACAGCGTGTGTTATGTATGTATGTATGTATAACCTGACCCATTGGATGAAAGAAAGCAAAAAGAAAGTATTTACTTTTTTTTTTTTTTTTTTATTGATCCCGAACTGGGTGGCTCTTCCCGAGGTCGAAGCCTCAGGCGCAGCCAATTTCACCGCCGAGGAGGTGCCAGTCCGGCCAGGAGGCGGACTAATGTTGCTGGGGAAAGGCTATTAACCCGCGATTTGAAGATCCGTGGATTATAGGAGTGGGGAAAGATGTTTATTGGGAGCCCGTTCCACACCTTTGCAGTGCGGCACAAGAACGATCTAGAGAATCGTGCAGTTCGAAGAACTCTTCGGTCGACTACAAAGGGGTGTTCCGCGAGAGTATGGCAGGTTTGGCGAAGGCGAACAGGAGGAGGGGGGATAAGGGAAGCAAGTTCGTCAGAGCAGCGGGCATAGTAGTACCGATAAAACAGGCTCAATGAACCAACGATACGTCTGTGCTTTAGAGGTTGAAGGTCCTTTGTGAGTGCAGGGTCACCAATGAGGCGAATGGCTCGTCGCTGAATAGAATCCAAGGCTGAGAGAAGGTACTCAGGGGAACCCTCCCAAAGATGACTGCAATATTCCATCACCGGTCTTACTTGTGCTTTGTAGAGTGTAAGTAGTTGGACCGGCGTGAAAAAACGCCGACATCGGTAAAGGATCCCTAATTTTCGAGACGCCAGTTTCGCCTTGGACTCTATGAACGATCGAAACCCAACGTCCCTGGACACCTCCATACCCAGGACGCCCAGACTACCATCGTTGGGGACTTGGCTGCCCTGGAAAGTGGCTTGGAGAGGAAACGGATCAGCCTTAGTAGAGAAGGCACAAGCTTGCGTCTTGGCTACGTTGAAGTTGACCAAGTTCTCCTCCCCCCAAGAGGATACTTTTTCGAGAACCTGGGACAACCCGAGCAACAGTTTCGCGTCTCGCGTTTGCTGCTGAGGCCTCTCTACCGTTCCAGTCCTTGATGAACCCTGAGTGCACCGCGCTGTCGTCCGCGTAGCAATGTATTTCGCCGAGCGAGAGCATGTCGTTGATAAACAATAGAAACAGTCAAATAGAACTTGCCATATATTTCACATTCACATTTATTTTAGCCTGATACTTCTGTATTAATGGTCTCATTCATTTTATTTGGTTTGGCGGCGCCAACCTCGCCAACTGAGAGGAGTCGCCGCTGCTAAGCATAGCACCATAGAGGAAATTCCTCTAATAGGAATTCGAGAAACCTCGAGGAACTTCCTCTATAGTATAGCACAATCGAGGAAGTTCCTCTATTCATGGCACTATCGAGGAACTTTCTCTATGCATAGCACTATCGAGGAACTTTCTCTATGCATAGCACCATCGAGGAACTTCCTCTATTCATGGCACTATCGAGGAACTTCCTCTATGCATAGTACTATCGAGGAACTTTCGCTATGCATAGCACTATCGAGGAACTTTCTCTATGCATAGCACTATCGAGGAACTTTCTCTTTGCATAGCACTATCGAGGAACTTTCTCTATGCATAGCACTATCGAGGAACTTTCTCTATGCATAGCACTATCGAGGAACATATGTTACATATGTTAGCAATATTTTTTTTTTATTGTTATTTATTTAGTATTGTTTGTTAGTTATTATCTAGTTTTAATTTTACTGTTACTGTCGAGTGTGTTTTGTAATATAGTTTTTAAGTCTTTATTTTTTCATCCATTAAACGGTTACATTTATTATTATTATAAATTTTTCAAACATTTCTTTTTCTTTTGTTAGATAGGTAAGTTATGCTTTAGGTTAGTTTTAGTTATTAGTTTTAGATCTTTATTAATTGTTTTGATTACTTAATTACTTGATTAAATAAAGTAATGTAAACATGGCTGTATAGTTAAACGAACATTTCTTTTTGTATAAATTTTAATTGTTTACAAAATTTATACAAAACAAAATTGGGTTCCCACCACCGCCTCGCGGCGGCGGCGGCGGCGCGGGGCGAACCCAGGCTACCGATGGTCGGGTGCCAAAGATAGAAACCTCCGGACTATGCGCGCAGTGTCGAGTAAGGCATTATTATTAAATACTTATTTGCAGGCGGTCAATCCAAGGGCGGACCGAAGACACCCGTGAAGTCATCCGCCCAGAAGGGCCAAGCGAAGACCGCGCCGCCCAAGGCTGCCGCCGCGGCAGCCGCCGCCGTCAAGACCCCGGCCGGTAAGAAGAAGAAGGGGCACAAACATCAGCAGTACGAGCTCATCGTCACCATCAACCTGGTCAGTGTTCACGTTCTACTTATATCTCATATGTGTATTCCTTTGCTTATATGATATTTCCATACATATGACTTTTTTAGGGTTAACTTTGAAGGGTACAACCCTTTTGACCCGTAATAATTACCTACCCGGTTTAAATTTTTAACCCCCGACGAAAAAAACGGAGGGGTGTTATAAGTTTGACGTGTGTGTGTGTGATAGTGTGTGCGAGGGTGTGTGAGGGTGTGTCTGTCTGTGGCATCGTAGCTCCCAAATGGATGGTGTATGTCAACAAATAATAAAAAAAAGCAAACATAAAAAAATTAAGGGCAGTCCCCATACGGGTATCATAATATGCAGAAGAGCGCCATCTACCGAATTATCCAAAAAATTTAACTACAAAAGAATGATCGGTCACCGATAGATGGCGTGACTCGCGAGTTACTTGCTAGCGCGATCGCATGATTGTGTGCGCACTCGCTGTACGTGCAGGAAGGAACATTATGGCTACGGAATCCTCTGTGTGTGAACAACGTTCTCAATTAATATGTTTTTTTGTGTACATCTTAGCTCCTTGGTATAGGCAGTAATTTTTGTAAATGAAGCGGAAAGGCGTTAAGAAAGTGACGTTATTTGTAGTGCATAGCGACATCTATTAAAGATTGGTTTATAAACCGTTTTAGCGCGCCACCTATTGATGCATAATTTAACTTGTTACACATCATTGGCCACTACACTGTAAGGCTAGTTAATTTTTAGCCACTCATGCCATCTATGGCGTGTTATGAATGCGTAGGCTTAGTAATAGGATCCCGTACCGGATACGGAACCCTCTACGCCGTCTGTCTGTCTGTCTGCTATCTGTCTGTCTATCTGTCCGAGGGCTATATTTCTTGAAATGTAATAGGTAGCCCGTTGAAATTTTCACAGAAAATGTGTTATTATGGCCGATATAACAAGAAATAATAATAAAAATTTGAAAAATTCAAAAGATCACGGGGTTTCCATAGAAGAAACTAAAATGTGTATGCGGGCGCGCCATCTACCGAACAGAGTATGAAGCATTTTCACTAATGAATTATATGAAGCATTTCATAAACACGCCATAGATGCATGAGTGGCGCTGACCACGATATGGCGATACGGAACCCTAGGTGCGCGAGTTCGACTCGCACTTGGCCGGTTTTTTTAATGGAAACTTACACGATTGGCTACATTAGTGTTAGGTTAGGCTGTTAGCCGATATAGGAACGAATTGTCTTGTTGTAATAAGACAGAGGACATTTTTGACTACACAGAATAAGGTCAAGACGCGACTATTACGATTGTGTAAGCTCTTTTATTGGGTCATAAACCTAAGATTTTAACACGGTCGCTTCCGTCCCTCGATTTCGAGTAAACAGAATAAGACTGAACGAGGGAATTTAAATGATAGAAGGGTTTAATTAACTTCTCGAGCATGTGAAAAGTTATCAACTCTGTGCATAAAGACTAAGTTGTCATCATCAATCAATCATAATTCATCAATATTCCTATAATAACTTTGTAAAACAGCGGCGACTCCTGGTCCTGAATATTGGGTTGGCTCTGGCTAAGGATTTTTTTTTCATAATTTCATAACTTAGGTACCTACGCGTTAATTTATTTCTACCACAATGAGTTCAAAAACTGAAAGACGATTACGATATAGATAGTTTATAATATTTAGTTTAAATGATTTATTTTGCTCACTTACGATTAATTTGTCTGTAGATAGGTACCTACTGGTTGTGTCAAAGCTGTCGAGTTGCAGCCGACAACAGCGACGTCTCCTCTGGCACGACGACGACGACGAGACAGGCATATAAGCTTGAATTGTTACATTTTATTTGTACATGAAGTCCACTCTTCGTTCCACAGACAAGAAATTTTCGATGACTCGATCGTGAAAATCTTCTTTCTTCCTCAATTTTGTTAGCAACTCCTTTTCCACAGATATGTAAGAGTGCCAAATTACTGAGTCTCTCTTGTCCTTGAGTGCTCCGTAGATAGCTCGGTAGGAGTTTGCCATTATAATTACCAATAAATCACTTTAAATTTAACAACACTGCACAGGATTCATCCATATAAAGTCCATACCTACATAACGGAATATATTATGCAGCTATCAACTCGCGAGCCAATGCGCACACACACGCGCACACAACACACCTAGCCTAGCTCGCTAGTCGCATCGCATCGCACGTCGCACAGCACAAGAATACTCGTCGTGTGGGTAGACGCAGCGCGCACACACCCGCACACGCAACACACACACCTAGCTCGCTCGCTAGCTCGCTCTACTCGCTACCGCGTCACTAAATGCACTCCCCGCTGCGCCAACTCGAAAGGCTGATCAGCGGGTCCGCGCGGGACAGGGGGGACATCGGTCGCTTCCGCCTTGTATGGAATACGATGGCGCTTCAAAATGTAGCCCACCGGCCAATGAATGCCTTGATGTGTCGTCATTCGTCGTCGCCCGCGTTTGACGCGCGCGAAATTTCAAATTATGTAACGGGTACGGGATTGACGTTTTATCTTATTAATCGTGGATTATATGACATAAATAATATAACTCCGAAATTTTTTCACATTTATTTTAGCCTGATACTTCTGTATTAATGGTGTCATTCATTTTATTTGGTTTGGCGGCGCCAACCTCGCCAACTGAGAGGAGTCGCCGCTGTTGTAAAATGTTAGTGTACATCCTTATATATAATTCTTCTGTACGTGTGTTTGTCACAAAACTCCTACTAAATTGCTGGACCGATTTGTATGAAATTTTGTGTGTATATTTAAGTGGGTCCCTGTATAGTTTTAAAATACAATTGAACCCGGTAGATGCCGTCGTGATAAGTCCACGCGGACGAAATCGCGGGCACAGCTAGTTACATAAATTTATTTGCAAAAAAATTTATTTGGGCGACAAGTAATAGAATTCATTGAGATCATTTTTAGGTTTCCGAGATCGTCTGTCTGTCTGTCCGTACGCTCATCAGTCCAATAGCTGTATCTTTGGAACCGTAATAGCTAGCGGGATGAAATTTTCACAGAATATTTATTATTTTGGCGGATGGAACAACAAATAATTCAAAATTTAAAAATTGAAAAATTAAGAAGTTACCCATGCATACCTACTGTTATCATAATAATTATGTGGAACAGCCAGTGCCATCTACCGAATTATCATTTAACTAACATTTTAAGTACAAATGTATGAACCGAAAGGTATGAAAGTGGCCACCGATAGATGGCGTGAGCGAGTTTACCAAGGACACAATATTTTTACTCTATTTTAAAAACGGTAATATCAAATCAAATCAAATCAAAAAACGATTATTGCACATAAAGTTGTACAGAAGGTAGCACTTAATGCCTATGGCATTTTCCGCCAGCCTACCCTTTTTTACATATAAAAATCAAAATTACAAAATTGTATGTATTACTTATAATACATACAAGCGTGCGTTAAATTTAGTGTAATTGTAGTGCAAACTCCAAAGTAAAAACCGACCAATTACGTGATGGCACGGAATCCTCGGCGCACTTGGCCGGTTGTTTTTACGGATAAAAATGTCTCACCCCGCTTCTATCTTTTTGAAATCTTTGCAGGAAATGGAGAATGGAATGAGACGGGAGAAATGATATTTATATCTTTAAAATGGGTAGATACGTTGTCTATGCGACATCCGATGTTTAAAAATGACAACCAAAATGCCACGAGATAATTTTTAACCCCCGATGCATAAAACGGAAGGGTGCTATAAGTTTGACGTGTGTGTGTATGTGAGGGTGTTTGTGTGTGTTTGTGTGTGTGTGTGTCTGTGTGGCATCGTAGCTCCCAAACTGATGGACCGATTTGGATGCGGTATTTTTTTATTAGGAAGCTTTCTTGTTTTTTTTATTTTTTTTTATGGAAACTGACACGGTTGACTACATCACCTACAAAGTCCGTGATGTCAGCCCATAACACCGGGTGAACTAGGTGCCATGTCAGTGCTTCCCCCTTTGATCGTGCCGGCTACACTGAACTGGTCGGCAAACACAAACTATTTACATAGCCGTTTTGACCGACGTTTCATTTAGTTAATCAAGCTTGTTTAATCGGGATGGTTCTTAGCTATGTTTGTAATAAATTAAGTAATTAAGTAATAAAAAAATTAAATATCTTAAAATGTGGACCGATTCGCATGCGGATGTTTTTTAAATGCTTAAAATAAACGTTTATTTACAAATTAGATTTTTTTTAAATAACCGCTAAGTAATTAATATATAAAAACTCAGAGCTGCGCGGAAATTTACTTAGCGGTCCACCGTCTCCTTTAAGTAAGTCAACGGAAATTATTTTTGACTTTTTAAGGGTCGGGGGTTTTTTAATGTGACAATATTACAAGAAAAAATAGGGCGGCATGTCTGTTGTTGAGAGCAAAAGTATATGTTGCTCTGCATCGTCCAAACATATCTGCTGAGTACGTGTGTCGTTGGTGCTAGACTGTCGTCAGGTAGTACAAGCAATCCCAGATTATCCATATAGGCAATGCAGGCAACTGCCTGTGCCTGCGCCGCCTAGGCACCCTGCGGCCGTGAGAAAAATAAGTCAAAGTAGCTTTAATTTGATGCTTTTTTAAATTTTACATAGGTTTTATAGGACAATTTCACCAAAACAAGTTTACATTAATTACTTGTTATAAGCATCCTTATAAGCATTGTTATAAGCAACATTACTAAATAGTTACTTCGTAACAGATAAATCGCTCCATAGAAAAAGTTCCATACCTTCGGCTTTAATAGCCTACTGCTTCACGTCGCCAATCGCTGCGTGCGAAATTGTACCTAAAAGATCGAGTGTAAAGTGCATTATTGCTTTGCAGCTTCGCGCATTTGCGTGGGCGAGCGTGTAGGCATGTTTCGCGCGGCTGACGAATTTCTACTATTACACCGCCGCCGGCGGTACACCGGGCGGTAGGTAGTTAGCGCGCGCAAGTACGTGAGGCCTTATTTAAGGCACATACTTATTTCTTTAACCCGTTGACTGTGGAGCGGTCGATATCGACCGCTAGAGCACTATAATTCAACTCATTGACTTTTACTACTCATATTATCGCCATCCAAAAGTAATGCATACAATTACATTACACCTATAAATAGTTTTGTATTAATTAATAATGACAATTCTTTAAAATTTGGTGTTGGTATAAGGTTTAAATACTACCTACCTACCTAGAGACCTACATGCCTAAGGCGAGAGGGGCTCCGAGACTTGCTCTGCCCAGGGGCAGGCCTCACGCACTCTATGTACTTGCGCGAGCTAACTACCTACCGCCAGACGGGCCGCCGGCGGTCTATTTCAGTGAAAATTCGTCAGCTGCGCGAAGTATACATAGACGCTCGCCCACGCAACTGGGCGCAGCTGCAAAGCAATAACCACTTTACACTCGATCGTTAAGGTACATTTTCACACGCAGCGATTGGCGACGTGAACCAGTAGGCTATTAAAGCCCGAAGGTAGCAACATTTTCTATGGAGTGATTTATCTGTTACGAAGTAACTATTAAGTAATCTGTGCCAGGGGCTTATATGTGGCTTAATCCGGCCCTGAGCACAAGTGTCCTGATTTTAAAGTGCCACTTGCGGAGCTCGGATAATACATCTACCTATTTATAATGTATATCATTGTACGGGTACATTTAAATAACGCCGTCTTTGTGCGGCGCGGTGGGTTAACGACGCGATTAAGTAAATAGTCAAACCGATCAAAATACTGCCCGTCCTTACAGCCGATTATAAACTATTTCTAGTTCGTTGACTTAGCGCTTCTTGGAGGAGTCGATTGTCAACTATCTCGAGCATTATTCATTTAATTACAGTTCATCAAAGTTCAGTGCCTTATATATAACATCCATATGTTGTTGACACCCAATATCTAAGAACACATCGTTTTTCGAAATCTTTCCTGTGTCGAATGGCGAAAATATGGAACGGTCTTCCGGTGAGTTGTTCCCCACCACCTATAACCTGGGAATCTTCAAAAGGCGTGTCATTAAATTAGACGACAACCTTTTTGTCCGCCTCATAGCCGGCATGGCGCCTCTCTGAGCGTGTTTTCGTGAGAATGGTGTTATTGGCTGTGTCTGATCTTCAGTTGAAGCATTGGGCAGAAAGACGCGCGGGCGGTCTATAAAAAAAAATTCAACAGATTAAAATAGAATATACTCCTATATAAACATCATAAACATATAGTATGTAAGTATGTATGTTTATGATGTTTATATTGTATTTATTTGTAAAAAATATTTATAAAAATGAATAAAACAAAAACATTTAAACCTAAACTACTCTTAGTCAAAGTTATATATTTTATGGATATAATAGTCGTAGATATTTTAACGAAAAATGCAAACATAATAACAAAATTAATAAATTAAAACCATAAAACTTAATTATAAATTATTAAACTTTTTATTTCTAAATTGAATTAAAACATTCGTAACAATAAAGGTAGCAGAGCAAATAAAGCATTAAATAATAAATATATACAGGCCAATAGAATATAATATATCTTGTTATATAGACATAAAAATGGCACATTACTTTATCCCTAATTCACAATATAATTTTCCACTCCAACACCTTTCTGAACAAAACTCCCTACTCTTTTCAAACCGATTCCCCCGCCACAACATCTGGCCTCGTTTCGTGCACGTGCACACGCCAAACGTAGAAATATACTTCTAGAACTCTGTGTAAGTAACTAGCTTACAGCTCGCCTTAATAAATACTCTGAGCCTTGATCTAATATCTCCACGACAAGGTTCCAGAAGCGATCGTCATTTCTGTAAAATCAGAGACTTACCAAGAGCTTTGGTGTATCTTTGAAGTTCTCTCCTTTAACTCCACGGACCTTGCTTGCATGAAACTTAGAGAAGACGCTTGAGTTAAAATCGTACGCTGTTAATATCGTGACTGTGGTAGTTTTTTTGGAACATCGTTTTTTTTTTGTATGAAAACCAGTATGTTTTGCTGTGCCGAAGGAGCAGGGGTATATGAAACAGATAAATGCACAGCTAAAATACACTTAACGAGACAGCATACCAGCAGATTTGCCGGACTATAAGGGTTTTCAAAGGCCCAATGGCAACTAAAAGGTCTTCGGTTTCAGATTATAGAATGCCATCGGTAAGTGCCCTACCACCTTACTAGGTGGTAGGCTCAAATTATAGCCGACTGTGTTGGGACCACCGTACTAGATGTAAGATGGCCGCATAGCAGCCTCGGCTGTGTTCTCCTCAAGTACAGTAATAGCCAGCAATTCAAAGGGAATACTCCGTATGGCAACTATCTTCTCGGAGATGATATTGGCTTATCGGAGCATGTGCTTTGGCCCCTCCAACTCAGCCACCCATACTCGATTACATAAAAAAAATACAAGGTAAGCAATCACGGTGCAAAATCCGTGGGTGCTAGCGACAAACCTCTTTTTCGGGTTGTAGTAGGATGCCAATTTCGAAAATTGTTAGCGTAAGCGAAAATTACAAATGGCCCACTCTATTTCTTCTTTCTTTCTCATCGTGCCGTTTTCTTCAAAGCGATAGTGTTGGGGAGAGAATGCAAACACCAAGGTGGTAATAGACAATTCGAACGCTTGCGGGGTGAGAACTTCGAGAATGCATTGAGTAAGGGTATCTAGGTCGGGGGTAGAGCCAAGGCTTGCACGGTCGCGGCCTGCCCAGAGTGACGTCTCTATGCAGACCTCTAAAATGACGCTTGTGATGGATGAACCGCTGTTCTGTGTTGTTGTGAATGATGAATGAACGATCGGTATGTGTTCGTAAGCTTGATAAATTGGCGTATTTGGAGATGAGAACTGGGATGCTATTTGTGAAAGAGGGGTATGTTTGTGGTAGTAATTTTGTTTGAGGATGTACATAGGAATTGATAGGAAATCATCAAGGCAGCTTTATGTAATTAAGACTGACTCATATGACTGTCTTCCTCTGTCTGTCTCCATCTATCTTCTTCCTATACATGTCTCTTCTTTTTTCTCTCCCCCCCCCCCTCTCTTTCTCTTGTTCTTTTTTCCACTCTCTATCTTTCTCCATCTCCCTTCTTCTCCTTCTCACTCTCCCTCATCTCTGTTCCTCTCTCCCCTCTCTCTCCCCTCTCTCTCTCTCTCTATCGCTCTCTCTCTCTCTCTCTCTCTCTCTCTCTCTCTCTCTCTCTCTCTCTCTCTCTCTCTCTCTCTCTCTCTCTCTCTCTCTCTAGCCTTACATGGTTGACTACAATGATCTATTTGGTAGACATGTGATGTCAGGCTATTCACCACATAGATAGCAGTGAGAATTAGGTGCCATGCCAGAGCTAGCAAAGGGCGATTAGGTTCTAAAAGCAATTATAAATATTTACCCACTCAAAATAATCTTTGCCGAAAGTGCTTGCCCAGAAAAAAATCGTTAATTTATAGGTAGAAAGCATTTTTCATTCCAGCTGTTCAGATAGGCTGGTGACTTGGTCCGTTGGTCCCCAGCCCCACGGCCTTGTATTATATGTGACGCGAGGTTAAAAACGGAAATTTTCTCGTTAAAAAGTGTACGTAAAGCCATAAAGACGTCAGTCATACACACCGAGCTGTTCGTGACATAAAACAGATCTTAGGCCGAGAGCTGGGCAGTTTGTTCTCATGTGATCGATCTATATTATTAAACGATGTAGGTAGGTACATCCGTTAATTATAATAATATAACGATAATATTATATAGCAGTTAATATATAATAACGAAAAGCAAGCCAGTTAATTACTAAAAACCGGTTAAGGGTCTACCTCCCTAAATTGTGCCTCTCACTCTAACAATGCGCGTTTTTCATACATTTTATTTTATTATGAAGAAATTATACAACTTATAAAAAAATCCTCTGGCAGAAACATGCATGATAAAATTATTAATGGTTTAAAAAAAAATTTGGTACTCCAAATGTAATAATTGAAAAAAAACAAAGTTTATTAAGTTTTAGTTTTTTTTTTATTATTATATATGTGAAGTACCAAACATTTTTATTGAAAAACATTAATAATTGTATCATGCATGTTTCTCCCAGAGGATTTTTTATAAGTTGTATAATTTCTTCATTATAAAATAAAATGCGCATTATTAGAGTGAGAGGCACCAATTTAGGGAGCTTTAATCGCGCACGCACGGCAGATCCGCTACACTATACCTGTAAAAAACCTTATTCGTCTATAGTTTGTCTTTCTTTAATGCAAAATATAAATACTTGTGGCGCCATCTATTATTCAGTAGCGTGAACTTGTACTAATGTCGGCCTCGGTAGCTCAGTGGTGCGGTCGGTCGATTGTTGTTAAGCAACCCTGAGCGCGGTCAGTACTTGGATGGGTGACCGCTCGACCGTATTAGAAATGATTATAAAAGTATTATAATAAAATCTCTCTCTCTCCCGTCCATACTTTTATTTCTTTGAAACTGCTCAGCCCTAAGGCTATTTAGCGTGATGTTATAGTAGCCTATAGTGAGCCTCAAGCACTACTCTTTGCATTGGTGCAAACCGCATCAAAATCTTTTCGGTGGTTCCGGAGTTTACTTCAAACATAGGTACATACATACAGACAGACGTTCCCCTTTATTAAAAGTCAGTCAGTCAGTCAGCGTGTAAGCGTCCACTGCTGGACATACGCCTCTCCAATTTTCCTGCAGTCCTCCCGGCCTTCAGCGGTACGGAACCACTGCTTTCCGCGTACGTACTTGATGTCGTCGTCCCACCTGGCGGGTGGTCTTCCCACACTTCGTTTTCCTGTCCACAGCCGCCAGTGTAGGACACGGTTACTCCAACGGTCGTCGTCTCTTCGGCTGACGTACCCAGTCCACTGCTAAGAAGTAGAGATGGGCAAAGTATGTCCGGAAATTTGAATGATATAAGCAATTTGTACCCGGCTCCCGGCTCGTGGAAACAGCTACAAAACCTATAAATGAAATGAAACTAGCAACGACGAAACCATTCATAAAACGGAATTTACGATTGCACTCTTTTTGTCTTTGGGTTTTATGAGATTTTTGTGTAACATAGACAAGAGCAGGTCGGTGAGACGGTTCATCTGGATTTATCTGTGTCCACTCTGGATATCAATTAAATTGAGTAAAACTAATTAAATAAAATTAACCTAATTATCAATTATCATGGTATCTGGATCTGCAGCACGAAGTAACCAAAATGTGGCCCGTCGACTCGACGATCGTTGTGCCCATAGTCTTATCAGCGTATGGGCTGAAAGCGAAGACCCTCGACGACCACCTTAAGAGGCTCTCGCTGAGTGGTTGGGTCAAATGCCAGATCCAGAAGGCAGCCCTGCTCGACACCGCACGCATCGTCCGGAGGTTTCTCTCTTTGGGACCCGACCAACGGTAGCCTGGGTTCGCCCCGCCGCCGCCGGTGGTGGAAACTCCATTTTTTTAAGGTTAATTTTGTATATGTTGTATATGTTTTTAATATTAGGTTTTTAATATGTACAAAATTAGTTTTAAGAAGATGTGTAAATACAGAAATAAAAAATCTGTAAGGTATGGTCATGGAGTAAGTAAATTGTTTGAATTTGTTGTGTGTGCGATGAGACAAGTGAAACAACCTGAACAAATTAACGATTTGATTTTGATTTTGATTTGATTTGATGTTACTTTGTTTTATAAGATACAGAGTTTGTAGACTCTATGTATGATACTAAAACAAAATTGACGATTTTTAGAAATATTTTCTGTATGTATGTATGTATGTATGTTCCTCCATAACTCTTAAACCGTTCATCCGAATTCGCTGACACATAGTACAAGCATATTTAATATGTGACACAGGATAGGCTAAATTAAATTCAGTTTCGGTTACGTTAAGACGTGCCTCTCATACGAACCGAAATGTTCCGCGCGCCGAAATAAACTTTAATACGAATTTCTAGCGAGCGAAGCCGCGGGCAAAAGCTAGTAAATAAATAAAAACTAAATAATTACATAATAATTAATAATAATAAAGTCTTACTTTAAGTAAAAAAATTCGTCCAACTCAGCCGACTGCGCCACAATGTCCAATACCCTGGCTGCGTTGCCCCTGAAAGAAGACAGACTTGGCACGTCGGTCACCAGACTTATCAATAAAATTGTCAATGGAATACACGCTTTATTGCAATACCTATTAATGCATGAAAGATCTATTAATGTATGAAACATAATCTACATAAAATTGCAAGAAAATTTCTTAAAAATAAGAGAGTTAACTGTGTTATTTGAAAAATAAAAGACCATTTTAACAAATAAAAATCAGAATCAGTTTACAGTTTCAGAAAAATCTGAATCCGTTTCAGTCTTGTTTCAGAATTAGTTTTTTTATGGAAACTGACACGGTTGGCTACATTTTCCACACATCCGTGATATCAGCCCATAATCCCTTGGTGAACTAGTTGCCATGTCAGTGCTTCCCTTCGGTCGTGCCGGCTACACTGAACTGGACGGAAAACACGAACTATTTACATAGCCGTTTCGACCGACCTTTCATTCAGTTCGGTGGTCACCTAATAGTAAGGTAAGAAGGGACCTACAGAACTATTAAGTAATCTGTGCCTACAGTTTTACGTAGAATCCGAACCACGGTTAGCCTGCAAAGGTCAAGCGGTCGCCCATCCATCCACTGACCGCGCCCAGGTGTGCTTATGATCTTCGACAGTCGAACGACCGCACCACTATTCTACCGAGGCGGACAAAATCAGAATCAGTTTTCAATTTCTGAAAAATCGGAATGGTGGTTTCAGAATGATCAAATAAGTTGGCAGTGCCAATGAATTTGACCTGCTTTGCGGCCGTTTGGGGGTTTTTTTTCTACTTTTTCGTTAAAATTACTTTAAAAGCATGTTTTAATTGGATGGTCGTAAAAGACGATGAACTTGGTCGTACATCCGATATCACTACTTTGTACTAGCAAGTAACTCGAACTTGGCCTTTTTACCCGACTTAAAGAAAGAAGCCTATTACTAAGCCTACGTCGTCTGTCTGTCTGTCTGTCGGTCTGTCTTTACGTGCGAGTGCTGTATCTTTAATTAAGTTCCAGCTTGAGCTAATAAAATCGTTTTAAGAATCATTTTTTTTGCTACGAAATCCTAATGTCTCATGTTCATGTCAAACGTCAAGATCACGACCGACCACGTGACCGCGAATTCATACATCGAATCGCTTCGCGCCGGCGCCACCGCTGCTCTCTTTCCCGCTTTTTTGCCGTCAGTGTGGCCAGCCTGCGCCAATAAGCAGCAGTTACCGCGAGATATGTCCCATTTTAAATATAGAATTCTAAATTTAAGCATAACTAGTCGTCGTAACTGCTCCTGTCATTGAGGAGACATTTTGATAGCCGGTTTAATTGTTTTTGTTGTGTTGTATGTTATGAGTGATTTTTTATTTTAATTTCTTTTAAAATTATGCACGTAGGAATACGTGATGTAAGCTGTGATTATAAGTGAAGTTGGCTGTGAACTGGTGTGAAGTGTGTGACAATTGATAGGTTTCCGGAGGTCTATATATTTTTGCGTAGAAAATGATGGCAACGGATGCGAAATACAACAAGGAATATCGGCGGTTGAGAAGCCTAACAAAAGATTTATCGATACGACAAGTTTCAGTAGGTATTATTAAGTTTTTAATTTGTTTTTTCTTAGTAATTGCACAACATATATAGCAATAGGTAATGATAATTTATGTTTACGTTTTAAAATAATCCTACTTTAAGTGAGCTAAACTTGTATGCATACAGGACGTTTCAGGATAGGCTTGAGAAACTTCAGAAATGGAAAGTACTCTTTATTAGAAGAAAAAAATCCTTATCACTGAATCGAAATTCCGTATTTTTTTTTCATACAAAAATTCAAAATAGTAATAAAAACTCGATGGACAGTGAGTATGAGGAGATTTGTCAACAGTACTGTCTAGGTCTAGGGAGTGCAATGACCTAGTCCAGTCCCGTTTTTGTTTTGATGTCATTCAAATTTAAGTGTTTGGAATTTACCTACATGCAGTTCAATTTCTACTAGTTAAAGATTGTAAGCAGTAATTTTATTGTTCTTTAATAAAGGCGGACGTTAACCGTCCACCAAAGCTGAATGAAACGATTTTAACCAAAAAGTACTATAAAATGACCAATTCTGGGAAAACGTTTCAGAGCTGTTCGTCTTCAAATATGGACCCCTTTCGAACCCTGAAGTTACGAAACCCTATCCTGAAACACTCTGTATAATTTGGCTTCTCGGAATGGCTCTAACGATTTGGAAGAAATTTTGTATTCAGATAATGTTCTATTTTTTTATTTCATCTGGATGGGTGTAGACGACGAGCGAAGCTCGCTCGTTCAGGTTACCATTCGTAAAAGCACACCATAAATAATATGCCAAATAATGGGCCTATTTGAAGAGTAAAACGCACTAGGTAGGTATGTATGTACAAACGTAAAAATGGGTTAAATATTTTTTCTTCTTGTTTCAGTCTGAATATGGCCTCACGGAAGAACAAGTCGCAGGTAAGTCTATAAAGTATTGATAAACCAGTCACCTGCCAAATTACCAAATTACTAAATGTTTTAATTTATTAAAAAAGTTACAAGGAGCTTTCAATGTCTTTGTACCATTGTACCATCATCCCTTGTCCCTCACTAGGCGGTAGGCTTAAATTGTAGCCAACTGGGTTGGTACCACCGTACTAGATGTAAGATGACCGCATAGCAGCATCGACTGTGTTTTCCTCTAGTCCAGTATAGCCAGCAATCCAAAGGGAAGTCTCCGACATGGCACCTACCTTCTCGGAGGTGATATTGGCTAGTCGGAGCATATACTTTGACCCCTCTGACTCAGCCACTTGTGTAAACTTTCTTTTAGTCGGCAGAAGGTTTAGTAATATGAAACCGAACGAATATTGTTACAGATACAAATGTTCATTATGAGATCGTCATTTTCCACCGTATTGCCTGAGAAGTATTTTTTTTTATGGAAAAGTGATGTCAGCCCATAACACCGGGTGAACTAGGTGCCATGTCAGTGCTTCCCTTCATTTCATGTCGGCTACACTGAACTGGACGGAAAAATTACATAGCAACCCGGCCGGGATAAACCCAAGGTTACCTAGTAAGTTAAAAAGGGAAAGGACCTACAGTTTAACGTGGAATCCGAACCACGGTCAGCCTCCAACGGTCGAGCAAGTACTGACCGCGCCAAGGGTTGCTTAATAACAGTCGACCGATCGCACCACTAAGCTACCGAGGCTGACAATAATTTAAGTACTACTAAACACTTTTCAACATCTGTCTCCCTTGCACGAGTACAGATGAGCTCTCGATGCTCACTCAAGACGTCTGAAACTTTGTCCGTTGCAGAGTTCAAGGAGGCGTTTATGCTGTTCGACAAGGACGAAGACGGGACCATCACTATGGCCGAGCTGGGGGTCGTCATGCGCTCTCTGGGACAACGGCCCACCGGTAAGATGAGTTTTTGATTTTTTCATAGTAAGCGCGAAATGTGGCGCCGAACCACCCATAAGGTGTCTAGCGACGCACATGGACATTCGGTCATAGGCGGGGCTTGCGAATGCCACGCCGGCCTGACAGTTGCCCATTCACGCCTCTCTTGAAGGACCCGAGACTATACTACTGGGGGGAAATATGTGGGCAGGAAGCGAGCGTTCAGAGCGTTCCAGAGTTTACCGGTTCTGTGGAGAAAGGATTTGCAGAACCGATTGGTACGTATCCGCGGTAAGTCCTGCGTATAGGGATGCAATCCCTGCCCAGATCAATGTAGTAGTCTACTAAACGCCCAATAAATAACCTTAATTTTTTTTCTTTATTAAATAACGCCAGCCCCATCGTAACTACTAAACAATCCACCATCTCTAGCCTCTGAGGGTTAGAGATGCTTGGAAAAATTTTGTGAGCATTGTGCATTTTTCCGTCAGGTGTGCACCCAATGGCCTTTGGTGTGGATAGCAAAAAATAAATAATTTAATCGGTGCGTCCTTAAATCTTTGATACGAGCATTTCTTAAATTAGTATTCATAGTATTCCGTTCACACTCCAATAAAACATGGAATTGTCGACTTTAGTGCAAAGGTTACAATTTGGTGAATCCCTCATTTAAATCACAACTGATTAATTTCTTTTCTACCAATAGAAAGGGATACACAATTTCAGTAGAAACGGAGGTAGGTACCTACGTTCGAATAGCAAGCTTCGTTATTTGAAAATGTTAAATGCGTTTCCCGCTCGCTCCGATAATCCAGCCAGCTTATCAGCTTATTGTTCAGTATAAACGGATGGCGAGGGACGAAAGTGAGGCGCTTGTTTAACCAACCAGATGAAATTTAATGAATTTATAATTCCTACAAGGGACATTTTAATTTGGAAAAGATTGCGCTTCTATACGTACATTGATTTACGCAGCGGTAATAAAAAAGCCTTTATGGACGAGCCCTCGTCATGAAAGAAAAAAATTACAAATTAAAAAAAAAATGGGTTTTTTATCCCTTAACAAGTCAGAAATAATTTCCGTTTACTTACTTAAAGGAGTCGGGGGACCGCTAAGTAAACACCCGCGCAGCTCTGAGTTTTTATATTTTATTTACTTAGCGGTCACGGGACTCCTTTAAGAGCGTGTCGTGCAAAATGACAGCCGACGGTGCTGCCACTCAAGTAAATAATATATAATATCTCTTAAACAAAGCCATAACTGGAAAAAACAACACATGAAACTGTAGTTGATTTTGATTATGATATTCTATGATACTGGAAACAGTTTTGTATTGCTCAGTTTATGCACAATCATTATAACGGATTACGGTGGCCACCGTAACAAGGAATGCTCAATTTTTTTGTATATTTTCTTTAATATCTTTTAAACTATGCATTTTAAAATAATAAAAAATATATTCACTATAACAAGTCTTCAACGCCCTTTTCATTGACATGTCACCATGATGTACTTGATTTTTTTTTTATTTTTTTTTTTCTAATAATTTGTCCCCCACAATCTAAATTCACGAAATCGACAGACACAAGAGTCAACCTATAAGAGTACCTTTTTTTCCTCTTTTGAGTTACGGAACCCTAAAAAGAAATGCTAACATGTTTCCCGGTTTACCGTGTTACCCGTTACACAAGGGCTTGTAAACTTTATACATGGATCGCGTGAAGCTTTACTCAACTTTAGACAACTTTTACATTAGTATATAGAGAAGACGTATATAATGTACTTACGTGAATACCCGGCGAGCGTGCCTCGAGTTCATTTTCATTTTAATTCAAGTAAGTAGATAATTTGTTATAATTCTTGAAATCATAATGAAAAAATTTACTGCTCCACCTTTCGGAACGGTGTAAAACTGTAGGTCCCTTCCCTTGCCCCTTACTAGGTGGTAGGCTCTAATTGTAGCCGACTGGGTTGGTACCACCGTACTGGATGCAAGATGGCCGCATAGCAGCCTCGGCTGTTTTCTCCTCTAGTCCAGTATAGCTAGCAATCCAGGGAAGTCTCCGGTATGGCACCTACCTTCTCGGAGGTGATATTGGCTGGTCAGAGCATGTGCTTTGGCTCCTCTGACTCAGCCAACAATACCGGATTACATAAAAAAACATCACAATTGAATTCACCAAAAAGTAAACACTTTTTTTATTCGTTTGCAAGTTGTTCTTTCTATTTCTTCGCACATCTAAAGAATTACGAGCTCACTGAGAAAAAGCGAAACACAAAAAGAGAGAATATTGAACACGTGCTCCCGGGGAGATAGGCCGTCTTAAGCTGGCTTCACACGGCGCGTGATATTGCGGACAGACGCGGACGCACCATGGGAAGAGTGTCGACTGTGAAAGCGCAGACACGTCTCGGTAGCGGTGGCCCGGATCCGACGCGAGTCGGTAACTTCGAAGGTGCGGTGCGTGCTCGCGCGGTGCGTTCTCGTGCGGTCGGCAGTCATCCGTATAAACACATAATATTCTCTATAATTGTGCATTTTGGAATCACAACATGTGAAATGAAATAAAATGAAAATATTTATTTCTCCTAATAGGTAACCATATAAAAGGAAAACAAGAAAAACAATAAACAGAAAGAAACCTGAAGGAGAAAAAGAAAACAACTCAACATTTTTGCTGTAGGAACGTTCCCTACAGCGCGGTTTTTCTGTTGGCCCCTTTTAACATTTTTTCTGGTAAAGTGAACTAAATACATAGTCAACAAGATAAATGCAAAACACATAAAAACCACACCCAATATATATATATTAAGTGTGCTATTCCATGCTCCGCACCCATGCTACCGCCCATGCATCTATTCACTTAAACACACAAAGAATTTGATTAAAAGATCGAAAACAAAACAAAACAAAGACACAAAACAACAGAAAAGACAAGTAAGTAAAAGTAAAAAAAACTATTCACATTTGATGATGTGCGGTGCATGGCTATCTGTGGTCGTCGGCCGTGCGTGGCAATCCGTAAGATCACGCACCGTGGGAAGAGCCTTGGTGCGCGGTGCGTGGCTGTCCGTGGTCGTCGGCCGTGCGTGATGATCCGCAGAATCACGCACCGTTGGGAAGAGCCTTGGTGCGCGGTGCGTGGCTGTCCGTGGTTGTCGGCCGTGCGTGATAATCCGCAGAATCACGCACCGTGGGAAGCCAGCTTAAGATCACGCACCGTGGGAAGCCAGCTTTTTATATATACGTCTCCTCGGCGAGACTTTAGCTGTTAATGTGGACGACAATTCCATTATCATATCTCCTGGACTGAATTGAAAGAGCCCGGGCGCAGGAGACGGAGGCTCGGGGACTAACGAGTAGGGGCGACAGAACAAGTTTAGCAGTAGTAGCAAAATATAAATGTGAAGTGATAAAGATAAAGAAAAAAATAAAAATAGAAACTTATTTTTCAATTCACATAGTTTAGTTTTAATATAAATTTCTTCTTTTGTTTATTAACTATATTATATAATAATTGGGTAATTAATTGTAATTTTAATGTAAATACAGTTGTTTGAAACCGCAAAAAAAATATTGAAAAAAAATATTCACGTACTACATTTTTTTTTTCGGCGAAATAAAAAAAAAAATCGGCCAAGTGCGAATCGAAATCGCGTACCGAGGGTTCCGTACCGCCACGTGATTCGCCGGATTTGGTTAGATGTTTTTCTTTGGCGTTTGCTTTGCACTATAATTTCACTAAGTTTTACGCCTGTATTACCGTTTTTATAATATACTTAGTAAAAATATTGAGTCCTTCATATCCTCCCTCACGCCATCTATCGGTGACCATTTCTACCACGTAATATTAATTATTATAAATTATAAAACCCGGCTAAGAAAATGCTGTATTCGGACTAGTCAATGTCTATTCAAGTCCTTCGCGTCACCATACAAAACATATTGCAACTGGAGCTCTGTTCATGTGTCTCGAACTTACTATCATCAACATAATATCATCAATCAATCATCAATCAATATCAATCAGTACTTATAATAAATCTGTAAGGGATGGTTATGGAGTAAGTTACTTTGTTTTATGAGATACTGAGTTTGTAGACTCTATGTATGATACTAAAACTAAATTGACGACGTTTAGAAATATTTTCTGTATGTATGTATGTTCCTCAATAACTCTTAAAGCGATTATCCGAATTCGATGAATACACACACATACACAGGATAGGATAAATAAAACTCAGTCCGGTTACGCTACGATGTTGCTCTGATACAAACCGAATTGTTCCGCGCGCCGATATAAAGGTACGCTAGCGGGCTTACATACTTTCTTATTTTTAAATCCGAATTTCACTTGAGCGAAGCCGCGGGCAAAAGCTAGCTAGTACTATATAAGGTTCGTATCTTCATTGTCGCATTAACGCACTAACAATTTATCATACAAGAAAGGTCACTAGAATCCACTGCCGACCGTATGCGGAGAAATAATGCCATTATTATATGAGACCTCTATTACCCGAGGGGTCTTCGCCTAATGCCCATAAATATGTCAGTGGAAGCGGCCTGTTATTTTTCGAAAATGGAAAAACAACGTACGAGCGATTAGGCCACGCCCGAGTTGAATATTCTATCTTTGGGAGATTGCACCTTTCCTGGGAACGTAGATCAGATCAACTAGGTTTTTAGCATACTTAAGAGCAGAGATAGATAGATAGATAGATAGAAAATTCTTTATTGCTCCAGTAAACATTAAACAGTAACAAATACATTAGAAAATTTGCATAAGGTGCAAAGGCGGACTTATCCCTTACAGAGATTTCTTACAGTCAACCTTTGGATGTTTGAGATTCGATATGATAGTGGAATGTAAGTAGGTAGTAGCAAAAGAGTTGAGCGTGAGAATTGAAGATAAAATAAAAATAAGAATACTTATTAACAATACATATAAGTGCATGCTAGTAAAATATAAGCCATACATGCAGAGTTTAGTCACGTGACAATTTTTCTCTGTAAATTTTTTTTTATGGAAACTGACACGGTTGGCAACACAGTTCAGTGTAGCCACATGAAATAAAGGGAAGCAATGACGTGGCACCAAGTTCACCCGGTGTTATGGGCTGACATCACGGATGTTGTAGTTGTAGGTGATGTAGCCAACCGTATCAGTTTCCATAAAGAAAAAAAAAATTGCGCTATCTATGGTTCCGCTAATGTTAGCATTTCATCGCGGATACGTTGCCCCCGTAATATTTTTAACTGACATAAGGGGGTTATTCTATAAGTATGTGAAACTAAACAGCTTCTGCGACGAAAAAATTAAAAAAAAATGTTTTCCATACAAATTTTAATTTCCTGTGTCGAACGGCGAAAATATGGAACGGTCTTCCGGTGAGTGTGTTCCCCACCACCTATAACCTGGGAATCTTCAAAAGGCGTGTCAATAAATTAGACGACAACCTCTTTGTCCGCCTCATAGCCGGCATGGCGCCTCTCTGAGCGTGGTTTCGCGAGGAATGGTGTTATTGGCTGTGTCTGATCTTCCGTTGAAGTATTGGGCACAGAAACCCGCGCCGGCTGTCTATAAAAAAAAAATACCTATTCTCAAAATCTATAGAGAAAAAAAATTGTTTTTCCTCAAAAGTTGTAGAACAAAAGTTGTTCTATTTCACGTACAGAATCACCCTCTTTTGGGTTTGGGTCGGTTGGGGTTGCAAATACAAAAGTAGGCATAGTTACTGGCAGCAAAAATGCGTGTCGAGCTATTGGAAAGAGTCAATCGGATTGTAGAGCGTCGTCCCTGTCGCACAGAGACGTGCGAGTTCGCGCGACAGGGACGACGCTCTACAACCGGATTGTCTCTTTCTAAAGCTCGACACGCATTATTTGGTGCCGGGAAGTGTACATTCATTCTGATACAAACTAAAAAACCGGCCAAGTGCTAGTCGAACTCGTGCACCGAGCGGGTTCCTTATCGCCATGTCATGGTTAGCGCCACTCACGCCATCTATGGCGTGTTATGAAATGCTTCATAGTTAAAATGCTTCACACTCTATTCGGTAGATGGCGCGCGCGCATACACTTTTTGGTTTCTTCTATGGGAGCCTCTGTGAAATTTCTACTTTTTATTCTTATTTTTATTATTTGTTGTTGTATCGGCCATAATAACACATATTCTGTGAAAATTTCAACCGGCTACCTATTACGGTTCAAGAGATACAGCCCTCGGACAGACGGACGGACGGACGGACGGACAGACATATAGGCAGACAGACGGCGTAGGCTTAGTAATAGGGTCCCGTAACGGATACGGAACCCTAAAAATAAAAAAATTGATGCGAAATGGTGGAATACCTTTGCAAGCAGCGCACGTTGTAAGACGGATGTAGGAAATCGGACTATTTATTAGGGAGCCATTGAGAATTTTCACGCGCCCTTGGCGGGCAAGCATGCGATGGTAGCTGGTAAGATAGAAGAAATGAAAGGAAGGAAGAGAGAACAATTCTCCAATAAGGGTTCCGTTTTACCCTCTTTTGCGGTACGGAACCCTAAAATCGTTTCATACTTTTGAATGAAAAATTATGTAATAAAAACATTTATGGATAACTTTAAAATGAAAGAAATAATGCAAATAATATGGCACAAAACGCGTACTTAATGATGTTTTTGTTATGAAAAAAAATTGTACTTTTAGACCTAAAATTATGTGATTTTAATAATTCCAATGATTAGTTTAAATGTTTTTTAATAATAAAAATAGCTGTAATATTATTTGTTCGAGGTCGATTACAATTTCGTCTGTGTATTTATCGATTCAAATACCTACCGATAATTTTTCATCGATACTATCAACGTTTCGACACATTGCATCCCTAGACTTCAGCATTCTTAAGAGAGATGTTTTTGCCAAAAACTCTTCGCTTTATTGATACGGAATGTCGGCTATTGTGCTTGCGGTATTAGATGGTTGACAGTTGAAGTCTTATTTTACTTGATTTAAGAGCTACTGTCGAATTGAGCAGATAAATTGTTTACCACAGGTATTATCTGTTAGTAATAGATCGGTAATAGCTGTGATTTCGCCCCGTCTGTTGAGAAGCCAATTTTGCTAAACAAAAGGTTTAAATGTTTAAAACTTCGACGTAGGTTTATAAAAAAAAAAAAAATTGAAAATCAAATGTTATTATTTATTTGTTAAACACATTTTTAATCAAATTAACAAATAACTAAGATGACAATTTAATAAAAACTACATAAATAAAATTATAAACTTTACCTACTACAAATCCACTTACAAAAATCCATAAAACCCGTCTGGAGTTTGCCGCGTCTAAATAAATTTTGTATCTAATATTTATTTTATTGCGGAATCGTACCAAATGTTCTTTTATGAAAACTATTTGTTTTGTGTAACAGTTAATTTACGTTATACCATTGAAATAATATTATAGTTTGGCCTAACAGCGTGCATTGGCTGAGTCAGAGTTCCATGTTTGTGCATATTATGTCCGAATTTACTTGAAAATAGACAAAATTATAAAAAAACTTGAAAAAAAAGTTATTCTTGTGAAATATTTATGGAGCAATAAAGAATTTTCTATCTATCTATACATATATAAGGTGCTTCGCAGTCATGTCAAAAATTGAGGGAGGGTTACATACACACTCAAATAAACACTTTACATAAAAAACACATGTTTATAGAAGCATTTTTTCTCCTAACAAAAAAATAAAATGAAATAAGTAGCTGTAAAAACCAATCATAGTGACCTTGTGACTTACTTACAACAAACAGCTGTTCTGCGCATGAACATAGTACGGTCATTGAACCCGTACAATGCAAGTTACCTACTGTTACACACAGGTTAATGTTTAGGTAGCAACATGTTTCGTTAAATTTCTCGAAAAGTAATGCTAAAAACGTTGCGTAACGTGTTTATTTGAGTGTATGTAACCCTCCCGAAAATTTTGACATGACTAACGAAGCACCTTATATAATGTCTGTATGTATATGTACTCGTATGTATGTATGTAATATTTTTAATTAATAGAAAATAACAAATACAATTTCCCTGCCCGAGTTGCCCCGGCAGTCCGCAGACAGAGTTAAAAATAATTTTAATGTGCGTTACAATGACTTGTCTCGTTGTCTGAATTGTTTATTTTTCTGCAATGCTCGCTCGTGTTCGCTCACATGAACCGCTAAATATGTGCTTCAAAGAGGTACCTACTGCATGGTGCGCTTACCAATTTTTTTATTTTGACATTGAAAATGTCTTTCCGATCGCTTCAGTATAGTCCCCGATTTCCAACGAGAGTGCGAATTTTTTTATTTTTTTTATTTATTTATTAAGACCAACCAACAGTGAAATTAATTACATTACAGTAATACTTATGATTAAACACATACACCGGTGAAGGTTGATACAGATAAGAAAAAAAAAACATAAAACAGATGGATGACTACAAACCATGTAGATAACTTAGAATGTGATGTAATAGATTAAAAACTAAATAATAAACTAATGATTAAAGTAAAAATGTAACCATGAATGAATATGAGTGAAAACAAAAATAACTGAAATAAGCAAAAAATCACCGAAGAAGAAATTACAATAAAACATGTGAATTTGATACGCAAGCCAATATAAAAGTTACTACGAAGAACTATGGACCTACTGAATAGTAGGACCTACTGACCTACCTACTGAATTCGGTCTACTGTCGTAAGGTTTAAGGCTACGTAAATATTTAGGGTGTCAATAATTTTAATTAAGGGGTCCTAGAAAATGGGTCAGAACCTTCCGAGACCGTATCGACGAGGGCTACAAGATTTAAAAAGTTTGAGAGTTTTTGAGAAAAAAAGCAAAAAGCCGGTTAAAATAGCCCCTTTTAGGGGGCTTAAAAAGGTAACCTTTAAACATAACCTTTTGTCAGCCTCGATAGCTCAGTGGTGCAGACAGTCAACTGTTGCTATTGAATGTTAAGCAACGCTGGGTGCGGTCAGTACTTGGATGGGTGACCGCTGACCGTTGGAGGCTGACCGAGGTTCGGATTCCTCGTAAAACTGTAGGTCCCTTCCCTCCTAATCTTATTTGGTGGTAGGGTTTAACCCGCCCGGGTTGGTACCACCGCACTGAATGAAACGTCGGTCTAAACGGCTATGTAAATAGTTTGTGTTTTCCGACCAGTTCAGTGTAGCCGGCACGATCAAAGGGGGAAGCACTGACATGGCACCTAGTTCACCCGGTGTTATGGGCTGACATCACGGACGTTGTAGGTGATGTAGCCAACCATATCAGTTTCCATAAAAAAAAAAAAAATATTTCTAAATTTACATTTTAAACTTTTCTATTTTTATATTGTAATATTTGGGAATTTATTTTTTATTGTTTGAAAAAAGTGAAACATTTTGGAGATATGATTTTTTTTTATTTTCCGTTACGCGAGTTACGAGTCCTCTTTATGTTGCAGTGTGAGTAGTTAAAATGGTTTTCGTGTATGCATTTACTTGAAAATTAAGAATTTTAATTGTTTAATTGATTTTTTTTTTATTTTTGACAATTTTTGTAAATTTATCAAAATTGACATAAATTTCAGTATGAAAAAGCAAGTAAATTATAATCAAATTTTTAAATATGAATACATGTTAGTATTTAGAGGAGTAAAAGTAATTACATATATAGTGAACAGGTGCGCGCTGTTAGAATGTGGAGTGCGTTTGCTCGTCGAGTTCGTCGCTTCAGCCAAACCAGGATATTTTCACGCTCACAGTGGGCGACTCGCTAAATGCTTATATTTTAATATGTTCTAAAAGTAATTTTCAATGTACCCGAAGGTCATGTAAAGCTTGAGATCTGTGAATTTTTTGTTTCATTTAAGTTCCTTAGACAGTAGCCGAAAATGAGTTATATAGCCTAAAATGAGTTATTTTCCTTTCTGGTTGGATCAATCGTCGAAAACAAGAAAACACTTCCAACAGTTTGGGATCGGTACTTAAAAAGAATAGCCCAACTGAATCGCTCCCCGTGCATTTCGTAAAAGGGCACAAGTGATAAGGACAAGATGCCTTGCATCTATTGCATTTGAGAACCTCCTCCTTTTTGGAAGTCGGTTGAAATATGCCGTGTAACGTTGCAGAGACGGAGCTACGCGACATGGTGAAGGAGGTCGACCAGGACGGCAACGGTACTATCGAGTTCAACGAGTTCCTTCAGATGATGTCCAAGAAGATGCGCGGAGCCGACGGCGAAGACGAACTGCGGGAAGCCTTCAGGTCTGTATACAATGTTGTTTACATTACAATGATTTATTGTTGTTTAACTTGCTTATGCCTGCAAATCCTTCCCTTTTTTTTGATGTGATAACGTCACGTCTTATAAATTGATGAACACCGGCTGCACACACGAAAAAGTGTCACGTTCCATCTGAGCCTGTGTGTGCAAGCGAGAACGCGTAACAAGCGATAGAGAGGCACAATCGGCCCAAGCGTCGGCTTGTAAAATTACCAGGGCAGCAGAAATTAAAAGGAGGTTACTCGTACCATAATATATTAAGCGCATCTGGCCGGTCGGAAAAGATTTCAAATTTAGAATATTCATGAAACAAGGGTTGTATGACGTTATCACGTAAAACTATCGTCCGTAAACCGACTTTACAGACAACCAATTTTTTTTTTGTAATCCGGTATGGGTGGCGTAGTTGGAGGGGCCGAAGCGCATGCTCTGACCAGCCAATATCACCTCCGAGAAGGTAGGTGCCATACCGGAGACTTCCCTGGATTGCTGGCTATACTGGACCAGAGGAGAACACAACCGAGGCTGCTATGCGGCCATATTACATCCAGTACGGTGGTACCAACCCAGTCGGCTACAATTTGAGCCTACAACCTTGTAAGGGGCAAGGGAAGGGACCTACAGTTTTACACCGGTTCCGAACGG
Source organism: Nematopogon swammerdamellus (assembly GCA_946902875.1). Lineage (NCBI taxonomy): Eukaryota > Metazoa > Arthropoda > Insecta > Lepidoptera > Adelidae > Nematopogon > Nematopogon swammerdamellus. Next base: position 19,067,465 of record OX336347.1, read on the forward strand.
TGAAGCAGCAGGTGTAGGTATGCACATAAATTTTTTCGTCAGAAAAAACTCATTCTCTATTCTTCTATATATCACTCTTATATCTCTCTTTCTCTCTCCCCCTCCCTCCCTCCCTCCCTCCCTCCCTCGCGCCCCCTCCCCTCCGCCCTTCTCAGCCCTATTCATCTGGCACTACTATTCGAAACGAAATTCCGTTCATACTATACTTTCTTTGATACTGTTCAGCACTATTGCTATTTAGCTTTCTATAGCCTCAAGAACTACTCTTTACATTCGTGAAAACCGCATTAAAATATATTCAGTGGTTCCGGAGTTTAACTCAAACAAACATACACAGAGACAGTCGTAGGCAAATACATTTTGCTCTTGAATTCGCCATCTTACATTCAGAATAGCAACTATATGCATATCAACAACAATGACCTACCAAGCAATGAAAAAATAATTAAAAACATTGACAAGGGCTGCACAAAACTAAGAGAAAAGACAAAACTAATGAAATTGCATATTAGCAGTATAAACTACTTTAATATTTATAGTGCCTTCCTTGCTGCTTGATAGTTATCTTTCCATAATGCATTGTATGTATGTATGATAGAGATTTCCACCACAGTTACGCAGAAATTAAAGCTGTATAAAAAAATTTCACTTGTCCCTGTTTGTTATATTTCAAGCTATAGAATTTTCGCCGTACGCTACGTATGTGTATCGCCTCACATATCTTGGCACAATTGCAACTAAAATAATTATAATTAAAAGCAACCCAGTTGTCTTCGCTGGACTTAGTTCTGTGCCAAGATATATACGCCACACTCTTTCTCTTCTCCTAGTACTGCTGCTACTAAAGATGATCTCATACCTAGTCGCGATAAAACCGTAATCTTATTAATCTGATGACGTGTGAAGCGAATTCGTGAATTCTTTTAGAAATTTGCAAATCAGTTTGTTGCAGTCGCGTATCATGGGTGTCAAATGATATGTGTCTACGATTTAGTTTTTTCCATTTCACATTTTTAACTTATTATTTATCTGGCTCTGGGCAAGTGATGTTTACTGGGGGGGGGGGGGGGGGGGGGTATATGGGGCAGGGAGAGCGTTCCACAGTTTACCGGTTTTGTAGAGGAAAGATCTGTATAAACGATTGGTACGCATCCATGAGATTCCACTATTTGCTATTCCTACGTATCCTTAGAACTCGAATCTGTACTCTGTAGTTAACTATTGCCGTACTGTTCACATTGCAGAGTATTCGACAAAAACAACGACGGGCTGATATCGTCCGTGGAGCTGCGTCACGTGATGACCAATCTTGGCGAGAGACTCAGCGAGGAGGAGGTCGACGACATGATCCGCGAGGCAGACCTCGACGGCGACGGCATGGTCAACTATGACGGTGGGTCCACACACGTAATATGCATTATGATTACACCCTCCTGTGGAGCTACGTCTCATGACCGATCTCGGGGAGAGAGACTCAGCGAGGGGAGGTCGATGACATGTTTCGCGAGGCAGACCTCGACGGCGACGGCATGGTCGACTATGACGGTGGGTCCACACACTTACTATGCATTATGATTACACCCTCCTGTGGAGCTACGTCTCATGACCGATCTCGTAGATAGACTTAGCGAGGAGAGGTCGATGACATGTTTCGCGAGGCAGACCTCGACGGCGACGGCATGGTCGACTATGACGGTGGGTCCACACACTTACTATGCATTATGATTACACCCTCCTGTGGAGCTACGTCTCATGACCGATCTCGTAGATAGACTTAGCGAGGAGAGGTCGATGACATGTTTCGCGAGGCAGACCTCGACGGCGACGGCATGATCATCTATGCCGGTGGGTCCACAACTCCACACACGTACTATGTTATGATTATATCCTCCTGTGGAGCTACGTCTCATGCATGACCGATCTTCGCGAGGGACTCAGGGAGGAGGAGGTCGACAACATGATCCGCGAGGCAGACCTCAACGTCGACGCCATGATCAGCTGTGCCGGTGGGTCCACACACGTACTATGTTATGATTATATCCTCCTGTGGAGCTACGTCACATGACCGATCTGGGCGAGAGACTCAGCGAAGAGGAGGTCGACAACATGATCCGCGAGGCAGACCTCGACGGCGACGGCATGATCAACTATGCGGGTGGGTCCACACACGTACTATGTTATGATTATGTCCTCCTGTGGAGCTACGTCACATGACCGATCTGGGCGAGAGACTCAGCGAGGAGGATGTCGACAATATGATCCGCGAGGCAGACCTCGACGTCGACGCCATGATCAACTATGCCGCTGGGTCCACACACGTACTATGTTATGATTATGTCCTCCTGTGGAGTTACGTCACATGACCGATCTGGGCGAGGAGGTCGACAACATGATCCGCGAGGCAGACCTCGACGGCTACGGCATGGTCAACTATGACGGTGGGTCTACACTCGAACTATAAATTATGATTACATCCTCCTATGGAGCTACGGCACATGGCCGACCTCAAAGAGAGACTCGGCGAGGGGAGGTAGATGATATGATCCGCATGACAAACCTCGACGGCGACGGCATGGTCAACTATGACGGTGGGTCTACACTCGAACTATAAATTATGATTACCTACATCCTCCTATGGAGCTACGTCACATGGCCGACCTCAAAGAGAGACTCGGCGAGGGGAGGTAGATGATATGATCCGCATGACAAACCTCGACGGCGACGGCATGGTCAACTATGACGGTGGGTCTACACTCGAACTATAAATTATGATTACCTACATCCTCCTATGGAGCTACGTCACATGGCCGACCTCAAAGAGAGACTCGGCGAGGGGAGGTAGATGATATGATCCGCATGACAAACCTCGACGGCGACGGCATGGTCAACTATGACGGTGGGTCTACACTCGAACTATAAATTATGATTATATCCTCCTATGGAGCTACGTCACATGTCCGACCTCAAAGAGAGACTCGGCGAGGGGAGGTATCCAATATGATCCGCATGACAAACCTCGACGGCGACGGCATGATCAACTATGACGGTGGGTCTACACTCGAACTATAAATTATGATTACATCCTCCTATGATGGAGCTACGTCACATGGCCGACCTCAAAGAGAGACTCAGCGAGGGGAGGTAGTTGATATGATCCGCATGACAAACCTCGACTGCGACGGCATGGTCAATTATGACGGTGGGTCTACACTCGAACTATAAATTATGATTACATCCTCCTATGGAGCTACGGCACATGGCCGACCTCAAAGAGAGACTCGGGCAAGGGAGGTAGATGATATGATCCGCATGACATACCTCGACGGCGACGGCATGGTCAACTATGACGGTGGGTCTACACTCGAACTATAAATTATGATTACATCCTCCTATGATGGAGCTACGTCACATGGCCGACCTCAAAGAGAGACTCAGCGAGGGGAGGTAGTTGATATGATCCGCATGACAAACCTCGACGGCGACGGCGTGGTCAATTATGACGGTGGGTCTACACTCGAACTATAAATTATGATTACATCCTCCTATGGAGCTACGTCACATGGCCGACCTCAAAGAGAGACTCGGCGAAGGGAGGTAGATGATAAGATCCGCATGACATACCTCGACGGCGACGGCATGGTCAACTATGACGGTGGGTCTACACTCGAACTATATATTATGATTATAACCTCCTGTGGAGCTACGTCACATGACCGAACTCGGAGAGAGACCCAGCGAGGCGGACGTAGATGCGGACATGATTCGCGCGCGAAGCAGACCTCGACCATTTGAAAGAGTGCGCCTTTTGTAAAAAGTTTATTGAAGTGCAATAAAGGATATATCTATTCTATTTTATTGTAATTGTGCGAGCCTGACACGCTCTTGACCGGTTTGTTTTTAGGTTTCCGTATCCCGTACGGAAGCCTATTACTAAGCCTCCGCCGTCCGTCCGTCTGTCCGAGGGCTGTATCTCTTGAACCGTAATAGGTAGCCCGTTGAAATTTTCACATAATATGTGTTACTATGGCGGATATAACAACAAATAAGAAAATGTTAAAAATTTAGGGGGCTACCATACAACAAACGTCCGAAAAATCTATTAGTCACACTATTGAATAATAGATGGCGCCACAGACATTGCAATGTTAAAAGACAAAACATAGGCGGATAATAGCGGATAGATACGGAAACCTCCGTGCGCGAGTAAAACTCGCACTTAACAGATTTTTTATATTTTATTTTGATATGTTTCAGAGTTCGTCACAATCCTGACTTCTAAGAACTAGTGCGACACACGAAAACGGCTCGGCGTGTCCAATGCAACCAAGTGCGCCGCTCGCCAGCCGAGACGACGCGTGCACACGACCGGGCGCCCGAGGACTGCGAAACAATTTGGATTACATGCGCCATTTTGGGCCGAATCGGCCGATATAGGCCTTCCGGCGCGCGATGGAGTAATGCAGGAGGCGGCGAACAAAAGCGGACTTGTCCCACAAATAGAATTTTACAGGAGAGCTCAAAAACTAAATGAAGCAGATAGGGGCTAGCTATAGCTCTACATTTTTGTACATAAAAGCTTTATCAAAATACAAACGTGTAACCGTCGATTATTTTATCAGAACACTGAGTGGTTGTCTTATTTTTTTTATTTAAAAATGGACAAGTACAGTTTCATTTGAAAACATATCACACGAAAAAACATTCTATTAGTTTCATCCGGTTTTAATTGAAAATGAAAGTGCAATCATAATGTCTTCAAACTTTAATAGGACAAGTCCGTTTTTGATTGAAAAGGCAACTTTGAGAATAATTTTGTATAGGTTAGAAGCGGTTTTGAATGAAAATACTTCAGGGACGACATAGATATGAGCTCAGAGAACCAAAAAAAAAAAAAGATATGGGTGGACATGTCCGGTTTTGTTCGCCGCCTCCTCAATGTATTGACAGAAAACTACTTATATAATCCGCTATTTACCCCCAGGAATGTATGTGTTGGAGGTGTATACGTGTTTAGATGACACACCAATAAACCAAGTCCAATTTGTAACTTTATACTGCATGTACATCCAAGTTTCGGTTTTAATCAATTTTAACGCGATTTCATCTGACATTGAAATAATTATTAGAGGTGTCTATTTGTAGATGTGTTCATCATTATTGTGTTACGTAATCTTAAAACTACAGGCTGGTTGTTGAATTTGAGTTATTCAGGGGATGTATGTGAAAGGTTTTGTACAAATGCATTCAACTTTTGAAATAAAAAAAAACCACCACATTAATATTTTTCGGTACCGAATTATTACATTTTCTTTGAATTATTATAACATGTTATAAAATATGTTACATTGTCAAAATGTTTATGGAATTTTCACAAAAGTCAAGCCAAATGTTACATGCATTTGGCTTCACTCTTGTCAGGTCAAGAGGATTAAAATAAAACCGTCTAAAATAAAAATATTTTTAAACGTTTTTACCCTATTCAAGAACGAGGAATCCTTTTTAAACCAACAATGTTCAACAATTTATACAATTTTCAAAGTTCAAAGTACTGCAGGTCTATTCTTGTAAATTCTGACAGCGGAATCAGCGCTGTTGTGGCGCTGAGAGCCACTTTGGTAAGTGGCTCTCAGCGCCACAACAGCGCTGATTCCGCTGTCAGAATTTACAAGAATAGACCTGCTGTTCTATGGTCAAGTGAAGTTCTTGACCGCTGCCCAAAAGTCGTATCGACAAAGCTTATGTGCATTCCCTGGCCTTCGCAGATTTGATTATCATCCTGTAATATCTGTCAAGGTTGTGCATAATGATACTTCATTGTTTTTAATCTTAATCACACAATTTTAACATTGTACTACACGTATACATGTATAGGTTTGAAGCGAACGCACGACTTCAGTCATGAAAAGTTGTAAACGCGCCATCTGATCGCTGTCTCAAAAAGCACTTAAGTGCCTTATGCGCTGTTCCGTTTACCTCTTCATCAGTTAGGTGAGACCTCAATATCCTGGCTCTGCACTGCATCGGAGCGGCGCGGCGCGGTAAGCAATTCGTATGAACAAATAGGCGCCTGCGCATGTGGGGTCTCACCTTAAGGCGCAGCAATATCAAAAATCGGTTCCCGCCGATATATTTTTCTCGTACACCACTGCGACTGTGTTGTTAGAAAATGCAGTTGGGTCTATTTAACTCGATAGAAAAAAGAATAATTTTTCATCATAGACAAAAAATACAATCAATACTTCTTTCCGACCAACATAATTGTATCGCTTTTATTAAATACTAGCTTCGCCTGTGGTTCCGCTCACGCCAACTTTCCAATAAATTTTTTCCTAATACCTTATTCGGATTATTAATTTTTTTTTTTTTAAATTTGTCCAGCCGTTCTCAAGTGATGCGCTTATCAACAAGCACCATTAAATTTTTATTTATATACTAGTAGAAGGTAATGTATAAAAAACCCACCAAGTGCGAGTCGAACTCGCGCACCGAGGGTTCCTTATCGCCATGCCATGATTGGGCTACCTATTACGGTTCAAGAGATACAGCCCTCAGACAGACAGACAGACGGCGTAGGCTTAGTAATAGGGTCCCGTACCGGATACGGAACCCTATAAATTACGCCTACAATGAAATATTTATTGATTCTGCACTTTCTGTCCTCCAAACTCACAGTGGTTAACGAGAAACATCTGTCGGGAGAAAGCGATTTTTTTTTTTGTATTTCTGGTTCATAACAACGCATTCAAGCTTTTCGTTGGCTCCAGTCGTACGTTCAAAGTTAGGCAACTCTGAACTATGTTGCGTGACGTTGCGGGGACAATCTATATTGGAACGATTTGTAAACTGGCTAACGTGCAAGTCTTCCACGCGACCAGGAGGTTGAGGGTTAACTGAAAAAAAAAATGCTAAGTTTTTTCAGCCAAATGTTAGCAAGTATGTGAAATATTTACATTACGTATATATTTCGAACAATAAGAAGGGTTGTCACAAGGAGACTACTATTATATAGTTATATATAATATAATATATATATATTATATATATATTATATATATATTAAGTATATAGGAGAGCGAAGGAAACGAGTTTTGTTATTTACATAGACACTTAAAAGAAGGGTAAATCTTGTATAATGATATTTATATATATATTTTGCTAAATTTACGAAAAATTTATTTTTAATCCAGCACATCTAATTTGCACTCGCTTACGAAACTTATTTCTAAATATCATAATGTTAATTTTATTTTTCACTAAAATATTTATCTATCACTTACATGCACTTTTTTTCTACGTGCAAAAACGCTAAGTGTGTAAGATAATTTTAATGAAATTAAATATAAATTGCGAATTAATTAAGCCAATTACGGCCTATGCTCCCTTTGGCTTCCATTGGAAATAACTCTACGCATTCTGAATGTTCCAAAATAATTACGTGTGGTGTCTAAATTCATTAATGGACATAAAATATTTAAAGTTATATTATGTGAATCTTACATCTGGTACATCACTATTTACCGAAATGAAAGAATTGATAATCAAAATAATAGTTGTATCGTTCATTCAATATTTCGTCAAGATGTAACAAGGTCCAAGCAATTTAAGGTTTGCGAAAAACACAAAATCGGCCAAGTTAACAATACTTACACGCCGAGAATACTATCCTGAAGTTAATTCTATAAAAAAAATCTACGTCTAAACACGCCGAACATTTCCTGGAAAGGTTCAGGATTTTCCGAATGAACGACAAGCTATAGCAGAATTTAATTGAAATCATATTTATTCATTACAGGAAAATCCCTAAGTGTCCGTAATTTTTTTTTCAAAAGATTAAACAATATTGTATTACGATATAAAATATTATATACATGCAGAGAAGTAATAATACCTATTTACATATTATATGATCTGGAAGTTTTCCATACTAACTGCAAATAGGTATTTTGGGAGGGACCATACACATCACTTTAAAAACGTTAAGCAAAAAAAAAAATTTTTTTGCCTTAGTTTTCGCGAATTTTACCAAAACAAGTTTAATTATGTTGAAAACGTGCCACAAAGTACCTAAATAGATCATTATTTGAGGTAATTGACGCCTATGGCGCGCTCAAGGTAATTGACTCAAATAATCAGCTGCTTAGGTACCTAGTGGCACGCATCGCTAGAATATAGAAATGCTTTGTTGAATTTCTCGAAAACGAATGCTGAAAATTATTTATTTTTGTTTAAAGCCTTTATTTTGATGGGTATTTGTCTCTCCCAAAACATTTGTAGTTGGTATGGAAACACCTTATGTATAGTATGAAGTCCACAAGGATAAAAAAAGTGTTTTATTTAACCAAAATATCATATCAAAATCACATTTCATATTTTAATAGCTGCTGGACAATAAATAAATACAAAATAATTTTTTTGGCACAAATAATACATTGTTTATCAACTCAATATGATACTAATATTTAGTTTATTTTATAATAAACACAAAATATTTTTGTAACTAATGAAACTTTATTAGTCAAATCATACTACAACATAACAATATCTAAAAAAAAATTATTTACCTACATTATTTATTCACATTTAGGTAGGTAGCAATTTAAAGAAATATACGTATTAATTAGTTTCAAGGTAATACAATTATTCATATTGATAAATTACATTTCATGTTACAAACAAAGATCGTTTAAAATTAATTGATTTTAATTATGTAATTGAGGAGTACGGATATTCATTAATATTTTTAAAAATTGCGTATTTAACAACGAAAAATGATTTATTATTTAAAAATGAATAAACATTCACTCAATTTCTGAATAAGAATATGACTACGATTAGAGCTTGGAAATACTTTCTATAACACACTCAAATATGTATTCACACGCATACATATAGGTACAGGAATAAACAAATTGACGCACATCTCCCTGCAGCAAATAATGCATGCCGAACTTTAGAAAGAGACAATCCGGTTGTAGAGCGTCGTCCCTGTCGCACAGAGACGTGCGAGTTCGTGCGACAGAGACGGCGCTCTACAATCGGGTTGTCTCTTTCTAAAGCTCGACACGCGTCACTTGCTGCCGCGAACTGTATGAGAACATTGCAATCACAGGCCACGTTACTCGCCGCAAGCATCCCCCAAGTGCTCCCAAGGGTGAAGTTCGATTAATATCGAAAAAAATATATATTAAAGGTTAAGAAAAGACGGAAGTGAACTTCTCTATACAAAATCGCCTTTCGCGGTTTATGTTTTTTACCCCCCTAAACCTTATCCGATTTTTTGTTGTTGCAGTCGAATCTACGTTCCTGTCTTTTTATTTTTTGAATATCTTAAGCAGTGTTTTTCAATCTTTTTGAATACGCGACCCCTTTACAGGTTGAAAAATTCTCGCGACCCCCCCAGCGGTCGCGACCCACAGATTGAAAAACATTGATCTAAAGTGATGACTCAATAAAGCTTTATTGCAGGTTCATGACATCAAAAAATAAAAAATTAAAGTTTTTTTCGGTCGAAATACAAATGTTAAGCTCCGGTGTTGTACATTTCATTTCAACCGACAAAGGCAAAAACGTAGATTGCATAGTCCATAAGACAAGAAAAATTATTGTAAAAATTGGATAAGGTTTAGGGGGGTGAAGAACATAAATGCCGAAAGACGATTTTGCATGGAGAAAGTAAACTTTCGTCTCGTATTAAGGCTACCGACATAGATATTTATCGAATGGCGCACTCACACTATTTCGTGGTCCCAACAATACTCTGAAAATGCGAAAATAAACATAGATCGAAATATTTACCGTATGAAGAAGAAGAAAAAACAAAAGGGTTTAGTACTGAACTGTATGTACAACTACAGTACTGACCCGGCAGTATTTTAGTTCGTCTCAGTAGCACGAACTTACACGTCTCTGTGCGACAGAGACGACGCTCTACAACCTCGATTGTCTCTTTCCAAAGCTCGATGTACATTATTTACTCGCGGGTAATGTACTCATAGTACGAACACAGTTTTATACAATACAGGTAGAATATAATATTTACCATATTATTGTGTAATTATACTATAATCGAATTCAGAACATCAAACCCAGAAAGCAGAGTAGAAGTTTTATTGTCTCCCGTAATAAATAGACTTAGATGAAGTAAATGTATGGGATTTTTTATCTACGATGATTTCGGTAGTCTAAAAAAGGCTTATGTATGCTTCGTCAGTGTTAGATAATATCCAGTAGGAGCTTATAAATAAAGTTGATATTGGTTTGGTCTATGGTCCCTTATGATATGAACGATTAGTAAACGGCGCCATCTTGTAAATCTCATTAGCACTTAAGGGGGCGGAAACTGGCTTACTCGTCTATATAAAACAGCAAATTAATTTATTTAAAAAATGAATAATATAGAAACACCGCTCTTTGAGATTGCATCCTGATCGCCTAGCTGTGTTTAAGGTACTCACTATATACGTCTATGACTTTCCAGCGAACAAAATTTTTCAAAACGTGTGTTTGGACAAGTGTTTTGGAATGCATTGTGAAATGGCATAGGTGTATATTGAGTATCTTAAAACACAGCTAGGCTACCAGCATACAATCTAAAACAGTGATTTTTCAATATTCCTTTGGGTTGTGTTTTTTTTTTCTAATAAATAAATTTGCGGTTCTACATTCCCTCTCCCAGAAGTAAGGAGCTCGAGGCAGTAATCCGACTCTTAAGCTGTTTAAGCATAGAAGCAAAGACGCTAAGTGCGCCTGAGATACTAACGAAGGGTGCACTTATTGTACTGTTTCGTGCTTGTAAAATGGGGATCTTTATATGTATTATATACAGGTTGGCCCAGTTATAGTGGTCCAAAATTTTTTTTTAAATGGAGGACATCATGTTGACTCATTTAAGAAAAACTTTAGTTCCGCAAAAATCAATAGTTTAGAAGTTATGATTTTTTAAAACTTTTTTTGAAATTTCTCTATTTTAGTCACATAAACCGCTCTAGTTGGAAATCTATTCCACAAAATCGAATAAATTTTGGTATGGAAGTAGAAGAGACATGTAGCTAGTACGTAATGAATAGTTTTTAGGTTTACTCCTAGACTGTACTGAGGCTATAGCCCTTTCAGTGATTTTTTGTTCAGTTTACATTAAAAGTGATAAATTTTTGAAAAATCACTGTGAAAAAAAAATATAGTACCGGAGATTTGCCCATACCCTTAAAAACTACCTATACATATCACAATTCTCGAGACCAAAAATTGTAGTGGTGTTACAATTGTAACATATTCAAAATTAACATCATTTGTACGAAGTCACTACAATAAAAAGTGAAGATTACCTTAATTTTTAAAATCTTATTTTTTAAAAACATTACTAAACAGTTTTTTATGTGTAGATTAGCGCTGTTAGAGACAGCTTTGTGAATAATGTGAAATTGTAGTTGAACTAACGTTGTGAAAAAAAAATTGATTTTAAATATTAAGGTAATCGTCACTTTTTATTGTAGTGACTTTGTACAAATGATGTTAAATTTTAACATGTTACAATTGTAACACCACTACAATTTTTGGTCTGGAGAATTGTGATATGTATAGGTAGTTTTTAAGGGCATAGGCAAATCTCCGGTAGTAAATTTTTTTTTCACAGTAATTTTTCAAAAATTGATCACTTTTAATGTAAACTGAACAAAAATTCACTGAAAGGGCTATAGCAACAGTACAGTCTAGGGGTAAACCTAAAAACTATTCATTACGTACTAGCTACATGTATCCTCTACTTCCATACCAAAATTTATTCGATTTTGTGGAATAGATTTCCAACTAGAGCGGTTTATGTGACTAAAATAGAGAAATTTCAAAAAAAGTTTAAAAAAATCATAACTTCTAAACTATAGGTTTTCGCGGAACTTATGTTTTTTTAAATGAGTCCACATGATGTCCTCCATCTAAAAAAAATTTTTGGACCACTATAACTGGGCCACCCGTATAATATATAATATCAGACATTATTGTATTAATTTTTCCTTGCCTAGTAATCATAGTTTAGATTCATATCGCGATTCAGGCGTCATCTCTCAGTGTTACATTATAGTATATTGATGTTTTGATTTGCGATACTTACTAGTATACTTACTTACTAGAAATCTGTGCTAGAATATAATAATTTATATTATCATACTTTTCAGAAATGCGGCATACCTAATTGGACCTAGGTAGACTACAGTAATATTAAATAATTAAAATGCATAATTGTTTCAAGTGTTTTTGAAAGGAGCCCCGCAGAGTGCATGCGAAAAAACTTACATAGCTATCTGCCAATTTGAAAAAAAAAATCTCGTTTAACTAATTTGTATATTTTTTTTCTGTGTAACTCATTACTTAGTTTATATATATAATTTTATAATCTGTACATAAGAGTATACGGTTAAAAATGTTTCGTTAAAAGTTTATTATCTAGTAAAAATAAAATAGGTATTAATTAATTGTTGCAAAGATAACTAACGAGTTTTATAGTGAATGCCTCCATAACTCTGTGGGGGTTAAAATGGTTTTAATACCATGATCACTTCTCATCCTTTAATATAGAATATGACTTGGTTAAATGTTATGTAGGTAAGTGAATATTCCATGTACAACTAAAATGCTCAGGAATTCATTTTATTGCATAATTTGAGAAAAGAAAATATATTGTGTAATTATTTTTGTTTTCTTTTTGTAAATAATATGACGAATTGTGAGAAAATTCCTTTCAACAACCCGTTCCAATTCTAAAGACATGTTATTTATAAATTTTTATACTTTATAATGAACAAAAATGAAATTAATTCGTTTTTGGTTCTCATTTTTAGATTTTATTAAAAGAGCTTTACTTAAAATATGATGTGACAATTTATTAATAGGTGTAACTCCTAAAATCATGAATACGTCACTAAATGCTTAATGAAAAAAATAAAAACAAAATGATTTTAATAAAATTGGTATGTGAATGGTACACGATGTTTTATTTTGTATTTTGTTATTTTTAGGGTTCCGTACGGAATCCTATTAGTAAGCCTACGCTGTCTGTCCGTCCGTCTGTCCTAGCTTTAATGATAAATCGCCTAGCGTTCTGCTAGCAGGACTTTCAGTCCTTCCAGTAGGACGTGACTTGGTCGCGATTTCAGTCCTTCCAGTAGGACGTGACTTTGTCGCGATTTCAGTCCTTCCAGTAGGACGTGACTTTGTCGCGATTTCAGTCCTTCCAGTAGGACGTGACTTTGTCGCGATTTCAGTCCTCCCAGTAGGACGTGACTTTGTCGCGATTTCAGTCCTTCCAGTAGGACGTGACTTTGTCGCGATTTCAGTCCTTCCAGTAGGACGTGACTTTGTCGCGATTTCAGTCCTCCCAGTAGGACGTGACTTTGTCGCGATTTCAGTCCTTCCAGTAGGACGTGACTTTGTCGCGATTTCAGTCCTTCCAGTAGGACGTGACTTTGTCGCGATTTCAGTCCTTCCAGTAGGACGTGACTTTGTCGCGATTTCAGTCCTTCCAGTAGGACGTGACTTTGTCGCGATTTCAGTCCTTCCAGTAGGACGTGACTTTGTCGCGATTTCAGTCCTTCCAGTAGGACGTGACTTTGTCGCGATTTCAGTCCTCCCAGTAGGACGTGACTTTGTCGCGATTTTGTAGATTCTAAAGTTTTGCTAGCGGGACGCAAGTTAGACCATTATAAAGTTTTTTATTAGGTTTAACCAAGGGTTTAACCACACAGAAGCATTCTGTAAATACAAATCTTAAAAATATATTACATTACATGGCTAGAACTATCTGTACTTAAGGCTAAACACAACATGAACAATCTGTCAGCCTCGATAGCTCAGTGGTGCAGACAGTCGACTGTCGCTATTGATTGTTAAGCAACGCTGGGTGCGGTCAGTACTTGGATGGGTGACCGCTCGACCGTTGGAGGCCGACCGTGGTTCGGATTCCACGTAAAACTGTAGGTCCCTTCCCTTCTTATCTTATTAGGTGGCCCTACCACCCCGACCGAATAAAACGTCGAATACAACGAATAAAACGTCGGTCGAAACTGCTATGTAAATAGTTTGTGTTTTCCGTCCAGTTCAGTGTAGACGGCACGACCGAAGGGAAGCATTAACATGGCACCTAGTTCACCCGGTGTTATGCGCTGACATCACGGATATTGTAGGCGACGTAGTCAACCGTGTCAGTTTCCATAAAAAAAAAAATTAAGATACTAACTCTTTCTCGGGGTGTGCGAACCAAGTCGCTGCAGTCAGTACGAGCGAGATGGCTGCTAGGTTGCTAGACGTGGCGCGCGCATGCGCTCCTGCGCCACAAATTTTGACCGACCGGGATCAAACACTGAGTGAAGCCTTCTGAATTAAAGTTCGTCCTGCTAGTAGGATGCACGTAATGGTTCAATACAAAACTTCTTCCTGCGAGCAGGACTCCCAGCAGTCCTTCCGGAAGCGCTTCCAGCAGGGCAGACATCTAGGCGATCAATCGTTAAAGCGCAGTAAGGAACAGTAACGAAGAGAGTAAGGAATCCTCCGGGACATGAACATGTACCGTGTGGGGCCGGTACTGTACCGTGTGGGGCCGGTACTTTAAAAGAATAGCCCCACTGCATCTCTCCCCGTGTATGTCGTAAAAGGCGACTAAGGGATAACTATGACTCCCTTCTTATATTACTAGGTGGTAGGGTTTAACCCGCCCGGGTTGGTACCACCGCACTGAATGATAGGTCGGTCGAAACGGCTATGTAAATAGTTTGTGTTTTCCGTCCAGTTCAGTGTAGCCGGCACGACCGAAGGGAAGCACTGACGTGGCACCAAGTTCACCCGGTGTTATGGGCTGACATCACGGATGTTGTAGGTGATGTAGCCAACCGTGTCAGTTTCCATAAAAAAAAAAAAAATCCTTCGGTGCTTCGGTCTTGTTGGATGAATGGATGATAGGAGACTAACGAAAGAAATTTATGAATCAAATGTGAGTGGAAGAGTCGGGAAGGGTCGCCCTAGACGCACGTACCTGGACCAGATCGGGCAAGCACTCAAAAAGGGTCAAGTGCGTATACCCGTAAACGACGTGCATGCATGAAGAACATTATGGGAGTGGAAAAGGCGGCAGAGGTGTGTCAGGATCGTGGCACGTGGAGATCCGTTGTCTCTGCCTACCCCACTGGGAAACAGGCGTGACGCTATGTATGTATGTAATACTGAGTAGAATAGAATATAATATAATATACTTTTTAATTTTTTTCATCATCAGCCTGTATCGGTCCACTGCTGGACATAGGCCTCTCCCAAGGCACGCCACCACACGCGGTCTTCCGCTCTTCTCATCCATCCACTCCCGGCTACCTTTTTTAGGTCATCTGTCCACCTAGCCGGGAGGCGTCCCACGCTACGTTTGCTTGTACGTGGCCTCCATTCGAGCACCCGTCTACCCCATCGGTTGTCGGGTCTGCGACAGATGTGCCCAGCCCACTGCCACTTCAGCTTGCTTATTTTCTTAGCAATGTCGACTACCTTAGTTCTTTGACGTATCACGTCGTTACGGAATTTATCGGTCAAAGAAATGCCGAGCATTGCTCTTTCCATAGCTCGCTGAGCGACTTTGTGAATCAGGCCCATCGTCAGGGTCCACGTTTCCGCTCCGTACGCCATTACTGGCAGAACGCACTGATTGAAAACCTTCGTCTTCAATGACTGGGATGGAGGATGAAAAGATGTGGCGGAGTTTCCCAAATACCGCACAGCCTAGCTGAATCCTTCTGTTGGCCTCCTTGCCAAAGTTGTGCTTCCCTAGCTGGATGGTTTGTCCAAGATGGACATCATCATCAGCCTGTGTCGGTCCACTGCTGGACATAGGCCTCTCCCAAGGCACGCCACCACACGCGGTCTTCCGGACATAATAAGATGGACATAATCCTGCACAACTTCGAGTATACTTTATTGATTTTCAATACAAAATTGTACAAAAGGCGGACTTATTACATAAGGCAATCTCTGCCAATCAACCTGACTTAATTAGAGAATGGGACGACGACATCAAGTACGTCGGCGGAAAGCAGTGGTCCCGTATCGCTGAAGGCCGGGAGGACTGGAGGAAAATTGAAGAGGCGTATGTCCAGCAGTTGGCGTTTACACGCTGACTGACTAACTGACGACTGATTATCTCTAGTCTATACAAATTTTTTTCATCAGTCTTTTAAATCCTTTTTTTTTTATTGAAAGCGCGACATATGGCGCCCAGCCACCCATAAGGTGTCTAACGACGCCCATAGACATTCGGTCGTATGCGGGGGTTGCGAATGCCATGCCGGCCTGACAGGTGCCCATTCACGCCCCTCTTGAAGGACCCGAGACTGTACTTGGGGGGAAATATATGAGCATCCTTCCTTCCTTACCTTTAATACAATCCAACGTCTGCTTTCTGTATGTATGTCTGTCTGTCCGCTTATAACTCGAGAACCACTGAACCGATTTTAATAAAAAATTCTACGGATAGCTTGATTCTTCCCATCAAATATAGGCTACTTACTATCACGCTAAATGGCTTATGAGGTTAACAGTGAAGTCAAATATGAGAGCGGGCGGAGCCGCGGGCACAGCTAGTATCTAGATAAAACTCTTTCCTTAATGTGTTTTTTTTTTTTTTTTATGGAAACTGACACGGTTGGCTACATCACCTACAACGTCCGTGATGTGAGCCCATAACACCGGGTGAACTAGGTGCCATGTCAGTGCTTCCCCCTTTGATCGTGCCGGCTACACTGAACTGGTCGGAAAACACAAACTATTTACATAGCCGTTTTAACCGACGTTTCATTCAGTGCGGTGGTACCAACCCTGGCCGGGTTAAACCCTACCACCAAGTAAGATTAGGAGGGAAGGGACCTACAGTTTTACGAGGAATCCGAACCTCGGTCAGCCTCCAACGGTCAGCGGTCACCCATCCAAGTACTGACCGCATCCAGCGTTGCTTAACATTCAATAGTGACAGTTGACTGTCTGCACCACTGAGCTATCGAGGCTGACAAGGTGTACTGAACTTTTAAACCGCACCAACAAATCCAATCTGATGCGTGGGAAATTAATTTTCCGAAACATTTCCCTTGACTTAGCTGAATCGAGCATGATCGCATTCCGATCCCACCCACAGGCTTTTAGGGATTACGGAAATTCGAAGAAGCCAACGATTATTAAAGGGCACATTATTCTTAATGTCGTGGATCAGTAAGCACGTGATGTTTAAAGTTCAGCGAATGTTAGAGTGGCAAATATTCTATTTTATCGGTACAGTACCTACATATTTACTTCAATCTATCTTCGCAGCACTCGCCGCAGAGAATGTTAAGCAACGCTGGGCGCGGTCAGTACTTGGATGGGTGACCGCTGACCGTTGGAGGCTGACCGAGGTTCGGATTCCTCGTAAAACTGTAGGTCCCTTCCCTCTTAATCTTACTCGGTGGTAGGGTTTAACCCGCCCGGGTTGGTACCACCGCACTGAATGAAACGTCGGTCCAAACGGCTATAATTAGTCTGTGTTTTCCGACCAGTTCAGTGTAGCCGGCACGATCAAAGGGGGAAGCACTGACATGGCACCTAGTTCACCCGGTGTTATGGGCTGACATCACGGACGTTGTAGGTGATGTAGCCAACCGTGTCAGTTTCCATAAAAAATTAAAAAAAATAAAAAATAAAAGAAACTATCCCTTTCGTTGTTGACGTTGGGCTTTTGAGAAAAGGGTTGACTCTAAGAAATCTCTGTGAGGGATAAGTCCGCCTTTGCACCTTATGTAAATTTTCTAAAGTGCTTGTTACTGTTTAATGTTTACTGGAGCCAATAAAGCATTTTCTATCTATCTAACCCATCGGTTCTCAAAATCGTTTATTTGTCGCACCGCTAGGGTGTGGAACTGTCTTCGGGCGAGTGTGTTTCCCGAATGCTTTAACCTTGCGGTCTTCAAAAGTCGCATCAACTGGCTAGACAGCCTAGCAACAGTCCGCAAATCTGCTGGCATGGCGCCTTTCTGAGCTTGGTTTCGCGAGTACCTTAAAAAAACCGGCCAAGTGCGAGTCGGAGTCGCGCCCAGAGGTTTCGGCACCAAAACAAAAAAAAATGAAAAAAAAACTACTCCCCAATGGCCTTCGAAGCTCCAAGTGAAAGAGAAAGTGTACAGAGCATATAAGTAGTCTGATCTTGTGTAAATTAACTTAGCTCAGAGCAAAGCCATCTCCATAATCTCATAAATGTACCCGCAGCTCGATTCCAAGCTTAGTGCGAACGCAACGCGCGGATGCTCAAATGTAATTTCATCTAAATCTGTAAATTTAATTGTTTCAATTAAAACGTTTATTTGAAAATCAAAAGGCGGTCCATTGATAGTTCACTTAGTTGGAATAACAATTTGAAAATACGAATATAGGTGTAGTGCCCACCCCCACGATATTAAAAGGATGTGGCACAGCATGTTACTCTATAGTAGAGAGTAACATGCTGTTTCACATCCTTTTAATAACTGTACAGAGTCTATACATCTAACGAGCAACATGTATTTAACTAAATAATACTTTTATAATAATACTGAAATAAAATACTTAATATATAATATCTACATTACTCAGGTAACAACACAACGAGATATTTATTATTTTCGTTTGACCATAGGAAACAAAGTCCTGACCGCCCTGCTAAAATGCAATGCTTTGCGGTCACAGCGTAAGAGATCTGCCTGTATGTAGCAGCAGTCTAAAGTGAGTGCTCTAAGTTCTTCGTTTGTATGCATGGTCCTTGCAGGCGTTTTTTTTTTCTAAAAAAATTTAGGGACCTCTCTACTGAGGTATTGCGTCTAGATATCACCTCCTACATGGCACCATCATCGGAGACTCCCCTTTAGATTGCTGGTTATACCGAACTAGAGAACACAGCTTAGGCTGCTATGCGGCCACACTACTTTCAATGCGGTGGCAACAACTTGGTCGGCTGCAATTTGAGCTTACAAGAGACATCTAAAATACAATGCTCTGTTATATCGCATATGTTCGGTACGCTGGTTTCCATAGTCCCCGTAAGCTTCGCGTTCACCTTGGAATAGAGCCACAACACACACGGAATCGCCTCATGATCTCTGAATGCCCCCACAGCGGCTGAGCATGATCTCTGTCACAAAACACGATGCTACAAAGTCTTGCGGATCATGTCCCGTCTTATCACAACGTATTGTTTGATTTAGAGTAAACTCCTTTGTCTTGGGTCTTTGTCTCTTAGGTTTGTGAGTAATAAAGGAGGTTGTGTTAGAAACATAGTTTTAGGGTTCTGTATCAGTCTTACGGGACCCTATTACTAAACCTACGCCGTCTGTCTGTCTGTCTGTCTGTCCGTCTGTCCGTCCGAGGGCTGTATCTCTTGAACCTTAATAGGTAGCCCGTTGAAAATTTCACAGAATATGTATTATTATGGCCAATATAGCAACAAATAATAAAAATAAGAAAAAGTTAAAAATTAACAAGTAACTTAAAAGTGTATGCGCGCCATTTACCAAAAACAGTATGAAGTAGCGCTGGCCATGACATGGCGATACGGTACCCTCGGTACGCGAGTTAGACTCGCACTTGGCCGGTTTTTTGTAAGAACTGTAATTATAGTTTTAAAAAAAAATTGCCGACTGGTCCGGTACCACCGTACTGAACGTAAGATGGCCGCATAGCAGCCTCGTCTCTGTTCTCCTCTAGTCAGGTATTCATGTTTGCCCGGTATGCTGGCCGGTGGCGGTAATTTTTATTTTTTTTATGGATACTGACACGGTTGGCTACATCACCTAAAACATCCGTGATGTCAGCCCATAACACCGGGTGAACTACGTGCCGTGTCAGTGCTTCCCTTCGGTCGTGCCGGCTACACTGAACTGGACGGAAAACAAACTATTTACATAGCCGTTTCGAGCGACGTTTCATTCAGTGCGGTGGTACCAGCTCGGGGAGGTTGAACCCTACCACCGAGTAAGGTAAGAAGTGAAGGGACCTACAGTTTTACGTGGAATCCGAACCACGGTCAGCCTCCAACGGTCGAGCGGTCACCCATCCAAGTACTGACTGCGCCCAGCGTTGCTTAACATTCAATAGCGACGGTCGACTGTCTGCACCACTGAGCTATCGAGGCTTACTGTAATGTCTCGGATATTGGCTTGTCGGACGCCCCGTCAGTCCCGATTAGCGAATAAATTTATTTCAAAGTACCGTGTGGGTTCGGTAATTAAAAAGAATATCCCCACTGCATCTCTCTCCATGCTTGGAGCAAAAGACGACTAAGGGATAAGGACAATGTGCCTTACTAAAGGGCGACAGGCCACCTCTCACCTTGGCTCGGTCCTTCCACCAAGTCATGCAGCAGGTAGGTCTTCGTTCCTTACTTGCTGCTTGATTGTTATCTTGTCCTAATACATAGCTAAACGTGGTGGTGGGTGTTTTTAACCCCCGACGAAAAAAAGGAGTGGTGTTATAAGTTTGACGTGTGTGTGTGTGTGTGTGTGTGTGTGTGTGTGTGTGTGTGTGTGTGTGTGTGTGTGTGTGTGTGTCTGTCTGTGGCATCGTAGCTCCCAAACGGATGGACCGATTTGGATGTGTTTTTTTTATTAGGAAGCTTGTTTGGGATGGTTCTTAGCTATGTTTGTAATCAAGTAATCAAGTAATTAAGTAATAAAAAGAAATTTTATCTCAAAAAGTGGACCGATTTTCATGCGGTTTTTTTTAAAAAAGCTTAAAATAAAAGTTAAATTAGAAATTTAAAAAACCCCCGACCCTTAAAAAGTCAAAAATAATTTCCGTTTACTTAATTAAAGGAGTCGGAGTAAAGGAGGGAAGTAAATAAAATATAAAAACTCAGAGCTGCGCGGGAATTTACTTAGCGGTCTCCCGACTCCTTTAATTAAGTAAAAGGAAATTATTTTTGACTTTTTAAGGGTCGGGGGTTTTTTTTACAGGAATACTTGCAGCACAACACTGATTATTCTGCATTACCCCGATTGTCGGAAAACGTGTATTCATTGTGTATTCATTTTAAACCCTAGTTTTCATGCAAAAACCAAATAAAAAATGTATAGTATGAGACTAGCTGCTGTACCCGCGCCTCCGCTGTAAGGATATCGTGATTTTATGTAGGCTATAACATTCGAAGGTATTGGTGAAGATTGCATTGGGTAAAATCTAAATCGGTTCAGCCGGTTTCGAGTTATAAGCGAACTTTTTTATGGTAACGACACGATTTGCTAAACTCGGCTGACAGACCTCCCTCCTTTTTAAGATAGTTTAAGATTGTTTCTTAGTTCAATATAATAGGTTTACATATTATTTTATTTAATATTAGGTTTTTTTAAACTGTAAATTGTAAAATCTTTTATGCCTACAACCTCATATAACTTTACATTTCCGAAAAGCACGCCCCGCTAAATCTGCGCACGCGACGAGATAACCCTCGCTCGTGACGTCACTTGTTTACACGTGCTCGACCCTGCTCGCTCGACCAATAGAATGCCGTTCAGGAGCCACCTCCGCTCTCCGCCCCCAGTGCCGCCAGCGCATGCGACGCCGAAACAAGGCGTGCCACGCGTGCGTACCACGCGTCACGCGCGCGGTGACTGCGCGAGCGAGCGCATGGCTATGCGAGTATGGAGAGAGTTTGACAGCGCTATCACACTAGTTCGTCATCACGTCATAATTCGGTTAAATAAATTAAAAAATAGTGGGAGAAAATTGGAGAGTATGTCCAGCAGTGGACGCATACAAGCTGACTGGCTGAATGGCTGATAAAAACAATTTTTTTTATGTAAATCAACTCTCTCGGCACAGCCACCCAGGCTATGCCGAGAGACCAATGGTTCAGTCGACAGGGCCAAAATCACCTCTCCTCGCGAAACCACGCTCAGTTAGGCGCCATACCAGCAGATTTTCGGACTGTTGCTAGGCTATCTAGCCTGTTAATACGACATTTGAAGACACAAAATGAAACTTAAAGGAAGCTTAAAGGAAACGGCAAGCACATTCGTCGGACCACAGTTAAACTTATACCTAACACTGTTTCGAGAATTCGTCCTGAAAACATTAGTTTCGGCGGTTTTGAAAACCTTTTTTTAGAACGTAGACGGCTTTGTCTAAACGACAGTGGTGGCGCGAATAACAGGTTTGCGTTTGTCATCCCTCTCACTCACTGAAGACAACCCGAGTGCGTTTAGTTTTGGTTTTAGCCGGATGCAGTAAAGTATGTCGCCCAGGTGGAGAAAAATACATTTTCTCCATACTTTTCAAATGATGTAAGATGGATGGCCCCTTTGACTTTAAAATTCATTGAGAATAAAATCAAATAAAAAGCTCTCTAAAATGTTGAAAAATCAATGGTGTAAGCAGTAACCCGGGATTTGAATCGCCTTTCACTCGCATGAAAGGCCGGCATCCTGCGAACCTTGCGAAGTTTCTTGCCGGTTCTTTTTCATGGGTGTGATCGAACTGGATAGGACGTATTGTGACAGGTTCGAGTGCAATTTTACTGCCATATGAATGATCATTAAACAATAAACTGTAATATATTCTATTATTTTAACTCTATAGATTATGCCTGGCGTTTGAAAATTTATTTTTATTATTAAATTAACTTTTTTTATGGAAACTGACACCGTTGGCTACATCACCTACAACATCCGCGATGTCAGTCCATAACAATGGGTGAACTAGGTGCCATGTCAGTGCTTCTCTTCATTTTCATCTCGGCTACATTGAACTGGACGGAAAACTCGAACTATTTACATAGCCGTTTCGAGCAAAAACTTTCGTTAGTATTGTCTTTCATTCTTCTTCTTTTGTTGCTACATGATATATGTTTATAATTAAGACAGGTTGACTGGCAGATATTGCGATAGGTAATAAGTTCGCCGTTTGTAAAACTTATATTTAAATGCAATAAAGGGTATTACTTATATTCTATTCTATAAACAATTAGGAATTTGAATTTTTTAAAACACTTTTGAATTCAAAATCTGCATAATATCCTTCGCCGCAGCCCACGCTCTCTCCGTCTTTTCTTAGCTTCCCGGTTATCAGTTCTAAAGACTCGTACGACATCTAGCAAACGTGTTTGTTATCGGCCCTCAATAAACGAGCACCTATGATGTCTATCCATACTTTGTTTAAATACTTACTGTGTTTAATAATGAGTGTGCTCGGATTCTGGAGTTGTGTCATTCACTCGTTTGTGCAAGATTTGCTGTTAGACTTTTAGTATTAATTATATAATGAACGTGATAAGGTTGGAAACATCACGTACACCCGCGATGTCAACTCATAAACTGAACCAGGGTTTTTTTTAAATGTAATCCGGTATGGGTATACCAATTACGCAAAAAATTGTATCATTCAGCGCAGCTGTGAAATGTATGACGAACACTTCAACTCCATTGATATTTTCGGTCTTTCACTAAACACATTCAAGACAAAATGTTTGGAAACTTCGAGGAATCGGAAACTTGTTAACTTGTAAAGATGTTACCTCAAGTAGGTATACCTCCCTTAAATTTGGTGTAATAGGGTGTATAGGTACACAATGAATACATTTTTAGTAAATAATTTTCTTAGCGGTGTTTTAAAATATTTTAATACATTCATTTTTTTCTCTTCCTTTATAAATTTTGTGATTAGCTTTAGAATAGGTAGGTTAATATTAACTTCTCCTACGGAGCGGCCGATATCGGCCGCTATATACATTATGTAGCATATTATGCCGAAATTCCATATGTGGAGACTTCACTGGTTTCGGTATCTTTTAGATTAGATTATCCTTAATGTTATCTTGTAAAACTGTTTGTTGCCCCAAAAATAAATAAATAAATAAATAAACGGGTGGCTGAGTCGGAGGGGCCAAAGCACATGCTCCGACCAGCCCATATCACAACCCGAGGACTGGACTAGAGGCGAGCACAACCGAGGCTACTATGCGGCCGTCTTACATCCAGTACGGCGGTATCAACCCAGTCGGCTACAATTTGAGCCTACCGCCTAGAAAGGGGCAAGGGAAGGGTCCTACAGTTTTACACCGGTTCCGAATGGTGAAACAGCAAGTGTGTAGGTATGCACGTACATTTTTTCGTTAGAAAAAACTTGCCATGTCTGTCGAACGTCGAATAGGAAGGAAAACAGCCTAATATTTTTTACACATCCGCTTCGGCCAACCTTTCGTTCAGTTCGTCGGACGTTCCACCTCTGCGTCGGCAATTTATTTGGCTAGCGGCAAGGTCGCCGTAGGAGCAGCGCGGCTATTGTGTATTAGCAATTCATCGCTACTAGAAATAGTACCACTGATTAATGTACATAATATGTAGGTAAGTCTATTATATACGCATGCGCATTGAAGTATTTATGTAGTATTCGTTGGTAGTTTATCATATTGCTTTAATTGGCGTTATTTGGTTCGGATTCCACGTAAAACTGTAGGTCCCTTCCCTTCTTACCTTACTCGGTGGTGGGGTTCAACCCGCCCGGGTTGGTACCACCGCACTGAATGAAACGTCGGTCGAAACGGCTATGTAAATAGTTTGTGTTTTCCGTCCAGTTCAGTGTAGCCGGCACGATCGAAGGGAAGCACTGACATGGCGCCTAGTTCACCCGGTGTTATGGGCTGATATCACGGATGTTGTAGGTGGTGTAGCCAACCGTATCAGTTTCCATAAAAAAAAAACTTCTTAATACATTGCCACAAACTATTCTTGTTCGCCTGCATATACTTCTCCCACATCCCAAAGGCTAGTTAGAATAGAATGCCTTGCGGCATTAAGCTCGTCTATTGTGCTTGATTTGTATACATTGGTGTTCAATATAGAAGATATACAATTTGTCATGATGCGTCTCATTCGTTCGAACGGGTTTCTCAATGCGTCTAGTGAGACAGAGTTAACAGTCAGCTGCCGCTATTTTTGCAATAATCTCTATAAGAGGCAGGCAGGTCACGTGACTTTTGACTCACCTTACTACTACGGGCAAAGTTCACTATATTTGCGACGTCACGAAATCCCCGTTTCAGTTTGCGGTTTTCTTGCCACAGGATAATGTAAATTGTTGTTATTTTTATATGACATTTTAATTCCTAATACATACTTACATACATTTCTAGTATAGATACGGAACCCTCTTACTAAGTCTACGCCGTCTATCTGTCCGTCTGTGCTACCTTTAAATGGTTGTATCTTTTTAACAATAATAGTTAGCAGGTTGAAATTTTCACAATTCACAATATTCTAAGAAATAATAAATAAAAAAAAAACGTACAAAATTGAGGAGGGTCCCTACACAAGAAACGTGTTTTCAGCCTTTTTTTCTCTATCGTAAAAACGGTAATAATAATAGTCAACCTTGAAACATATTCTTTAAACATATTATTCTGACGTATTGTAAATTTTCATGACATTATACATTCTGCTATTCAAACTTACATTATTGTAGATATTTGGACAAAAACTCTTTAGCTCCAAAAATAATTCACAGAAACAACCACGATATAGCAAAGGCGGAATTATCCATTGTAGATATTTCTATCAATCAACCCATTTTGCACGTTGTATGGATTGCCTAGAAATCGCTTAGGGCCGTATACATGAAGAATTCTGAATCTTAGCTAGTCAAAAAGTCGGCCTCAAGTCGCAATTTGGCATACATAGACAATGCTTGAGATTAAACTTCACACAAACACAATTTCTAGTCATAATAATCTCGGGTCAGCCGAGTCTTAACTAAGTCACGAATATTACATAAGAAATATCACGACATAGCAAAATCCTACGGCTCGAAGTGAACTTTGCGTTCCAAGTTCGCATCATTTGCTATGTCTAGAGTACTGAGTACCAGAGTACTGTCACGACCGAAGGGAAGCACTGACATGGCACTTAGTTCACCCGGTGTTATGGGCTGACATCACGGATGTTGTTGGTGACGTAGCCAACCGTGTCAGTTTTCATAAAAAAAAAATTTGCATTTAGGTCATCAATGTGTACGATTGAAAAAAAAATTAATAAATAGAATGAAAAAGGCGTGCGTGCGTAACTGACATGGCACTTAGTTCACCCGGTGTTATGGGCTGACATCACGGATGTTGTTGGTGACGTAGCCAACCGTGTCAGTTTTCATAAAAAAAAAATTTGCATTTAGGTCATCAATGTGTACGATTGAAAAAAAAATTAATAAATAGAACGCAGGCAGCAAGAGGACGTTGCCAACATTTGGCTCGTCCGAGTAAGATACGAGAATAACTTTACTGAGTTGGCCTTAAGAAGCAACGTGAGTACGCTCTATGTATGCGGACCTTAGAGTCTAAAATATTTACAGGAAAATAATGACACCTCTTCTGGTTGAATAAAAATTAAAATGTTACCATGACGTTTTAGGTTTTCATGACGTTACCATGAACGACATGACCGTTCCCCAAGAGTGCATACGTGCATACGTCAGACAACATTGTCCTATTGTAGGCAAAACACTGTGCGGCATTACCCTCAATTTGACGCACATATTTTCACATTTTGTGATGACAAGGGACCAGGGATTCAGTGCAGCACTTATGTATATGGTGTCCTTTTTTTCAACGTATTTTTCGCAGATTTTTTTTAATGAATACTGACACGGTTGGCTACATCACCAGCACCACAACATCCGTGATGACAGATCCCTTAACGACTTGGTCAACTAGTTACCATGCCATGGCATGCCGTTCCACGTTTGGTCGTGCCGGCTACACTGAACTGGACTGGAAACATTAACTATCTACACAGCCTGCCATTCCAGTCTCCTAAGAATAAGCCATTTAGTTCCAACGTGGACCAGATCTTTGGATCGAACCCATCGCACCTCCCACCTAATATAACTCATGCTTATTATATGTGCATGTCGTAAAAGGCGACTAAGGGATAAGGACACTATGCCGCGCTAAAGGGCGATAGGCTAGCCACCTCTCACCTTGGCACTTTCCTTCCACCCAGTCATGCAGCAGGTGGGTCGGTGTTGTGCTGTAATTTACCAGAGTACTTGCAGCACAACACCGATATTTTTTCATACTAAGCGCCACATGTGGCACTGAGCCACCCATAATGTGTCTAGCGATGCCCATGGACATTCGGTCGCATGCGGGGGCTACGAATGCCATGCCGGCCTGACAGGTGTTCATTCACGTCTCTCTTGAAGGACCCGAGACTGTACTTGGGAGGAAATATTGGGATAACTCTGATAACCCCGATTACGCTGATGAGAAGAGCGGAAGACCGCGTGTGGTGTGGCGTGCCGTGGGAGAGGGCTATGTCCAGCAGTGGACTGATACAGACTGATGATGATGATGATGATGAATGAAAAAGTGTTCATAAAATACATTTATAAGCACGTTTCGAATGTCATATGAACCTATTTCTTTGCGTTGTTATGCAGACATGTTGTAGTAGATATAACGAAAAATCTAATCAGATAGACCAATTTTCGCGATTTGTTTCTATCGAGCAAAGTTTTAAATTCCAACAAAAAATACAAATGTAGTGTGGGCACATCTGAAATTTCGTATCCACGAACATTATCAATTGCCCAGCATATTGGGATATGTGGCGTAGTCGGCTGAGTTTGCAGTAGGTTTACTGTAAGCAAAATATTTAAATAGTTATTGTAGACTTTATATAATCAACGTTTCATTATTTTAATTTATTTTAATCGCTGGTTGAACTAAAATACAATTTCTTTAAATATCAATATTATGCTAATACATAAGTATATTAAAACTGTAATAATATTTGAAAACTTGAATTTAAATTTACAGTTGTAGGTTAATTTAATAATTTTAATTCATTTAGGTACTTTAAAAGAATAGCCCCACAGCATCTCTCCCCTCGTATGTCGTAAAAGGCGACTAAGGGATATGAATCACTTCTTATACTACTAGGTGGTAGAGTTTAACCCGCCCGGGTTGGTACCACCGCACTGAATGAAAGGTCGGTCGAAACGGCTATGTAAATAGTTTGTGTTTTTAGTCCAGCTCAGTGTACCGCCGCCCGTACTTACTTACTTTAACCATCATTTAAGCCATTGTTGTTGGGTTGGTACCACCGTACTTACATTATTACTGAAGCCATGAAATGCATGAAGGGAAAATGGACGGCGAACATGAAGAACAGAAGAATACATAAATTCTCGCGAGTAAGTATGTGGAAAACAATAATTGGCATTACTCCGAAATTGTTGTAGATAAGAGAGAATCGTAAAATAATCGTAAAAAAGACATGATGTGTTGCCGCTGGGGTAGTGCATCGCTTTAAGGTCTTTGCTTACGGTGACGCTTGGTCCGGGTCGCCTCTCACCCTCAAATATGGTTGAGGGAGGCGATTGCTGGCCCTGGCGTGATGCTCGTGAACGGGTGCTGTTTGTGGAGACTGGTCTGCTCCAATTGGCTCCGACATGTTATATGAATGGTGTACGCTTATAGAAAAAAAAAATGTGTTTGTGATAAATTTTTAGAAATAATGGCTCGTACCGTACGGAATAGCTCCCAGCCCCAGGGAATTTCTTTCCCCACTCCTACAATCCACGGTTCTTCAAATCGCGGGTTAATAGCCTTTCCCCAGCGACATTAGTCCACCTCCAAGCCGGACTGGCACCTCCTCGGGTGTGAAATTGCCTGCGCCGGAATGTTCGACCTCGGGCAGAGCCACCCAGTTCGGAAGCAATAAAAAAAAGCCCCAGTTGCACTCCGGGAGTGCCGGCAGAAGTGAAAACTTTTTGTATTTCCGAAAATAATTCATAGGTGGCTATAAAAAAAACTAAACACCCTAAAAAAATTAAACACCGTAACATTGCTTAAAAAAATAAAACAAAAGAAAAAAAACTAAAAAAATTGAGGGATTCGAACCTATATGGTCAAAAAATGCAAATCCTACACTCTTACCATTGAGCCACGAAATCACATAAACGACCGAACGAATATCGGATTCCCTTGATTCGCTTTCGGCTTTACTGTCACTGAGAGACGAACAGAATTGATCCCGAGCCACTCGTAACTTAACCCTTAATGCAATGACTTAAGGTTACATTTGAAATAATAAAAATAAATCTGACGCTTTTCGAGATCTGACGCGAGTTTAACATTTTTTACCCACCTAAAAAAGTGCCAAGCGCCGCTAAAGAAGTTTTCACTTCAAAAATCTAAAAATTTATTAGCATGAGTGGAAGTCGACAAGGAGCACCCTATATATACTGTACATACATTCGCAGAGCTATATAGGGCAGATGCGTTGTCGACACTGCAGTCACAGCTAGGCCGACATCGACCCCGCTACGCCGACAGTACGCCGACATTACGCCGAAGGAACGCCGGAGATGTCACGTGTGCAGTGGTTGATTTTTGCGGCAGTTCTTGCAGTAGCGACTGCTGCGTTACTTCCGAATGGTATGTAACTTGTTTGATGTATGTGATATCGGGACCGCGAGATTTTTCGGGGCTAGAGTGAATTGCGATTTGGTAGGAGAAACATTGGTAACAGTCAGGCTTCAGTCAGTCAGTCAGTCAGTCAGCGTGTAAGCGTCCACTGCTGGACATACGCCTCTCCAATTTTCCTCCAGTCCTCCCGGTCTTCAGCGATACGGAACCACTGCTTTCCGCCGACGTACTTGATGGCGTCGTCCCACCTGGCGGGCGGTCTTCCCACACTCCGTTTTCCTGTCCACGGCCGCCAGTGTAGGACATGGTTACTCCAACGGTCATCGTCTCTTCGGCTAACGTGCCCAGCCCACTGCCACTTGAGAGCTTAGCCACCCGGTGTCCAATATCAACTACTTTGCGACCACGTGCGACTACTTTACAATATCGACAGTGAGGCTTGCGACTGAGTTATCGCTGATGTTTTATACAACCTCAGGCTGGCATATTATGAGACTTTTTTTGAAATCGGTTGACGTCGTTCGCGTTCAGAAGCACACCTGGGCGGATTCCAAGTAAAGGTCCCTTTCCCTTCTTACCTTACTAGGTGGTAGGGTTTAACCCACACGGATTCGTACCACCGCACTGAAATGAGAGGTCGGTCGAAAAGGCAATTCCTGTAAATATTTTGTATTTTTCATCCAGGCGACGAAAGGGAAGCATTGACATGTCACCTAGTTCACCAAGGTGTTATGGGCTGCCATAAAAAAAAACCAAAGTAAATATTTGTATGCAGAAAAGATGCAGCGCCTCTAGCGGGCCACTTGGTACTTAAATTGCCATACAAATAATGTTTAACAAAATAAAATAAAAAATCTCAAAATCGAGCCTCTGATATGGGCGGCTTCATCACCAGCTAGACTCATGATAACTCATGTTCACCATTGTGCAACCATGTTCCTTTGGGAATTAGGTGCCATACCAGTCATATCCGACAACTTGACAGCTTGAATCAGAAATTACCTACCTATGTAAAAAAAAAATCGGTCAAGTGCGAGTTTTAGTCACGCACGGAGAGTTCCGTAGATCCGCTATACCATACTTTTCAAAAAAACATAAACGTCTATTGTCTGTTTGCGATGCAAAATACATGTGGCGCCATCAATTTTTTAATAGCGTGAATTAATTTGATACTGTGAACGTGAGTTACTAATCGATTCTTAGCACTTTTCATGTATGGGGATCCCTTAATCTTTTACTTTTTGCTTTTTAGGTTTCCGTACCCCGTACGGAAGCCTATTACTAAGCCTACATCGTCTGTCTGTCCGTTCGTCCGTGCGTCCGATAGCTGTATCTTAGGAACCGTAATAGCTTGCCGGTTGAAATTTTCACAGAATATGCGTTATTTTGGTGGATATAACAAACAAATAATAAAAAGGAGTGAACTATTAAGAATACACAAGAAACGTGTTTTTTCAACTTCTTTTTTTGTGGTGCGGAAATCTCGATGCGCGAGTCCGGATCGCACTTGGCTAGTTTTTTTTAAATTATTTGTTTACATATCCGACATAGTATACTAACACATATTCAGTGAACATTTTAACCGGCTACCTATTACGGTTCAAAAGATAGAACACTCGGATGGACAGACGGACAGAGAGACAAACGACGTGGGCGTGGATACGGAACCCTAAAAATTGATACATACTGTTAATATGTTAAGTCGAGTGCCAGCTGCAAGTACACAAGTGCAATATGTCGACATTGCACTTTTCAGGCGCTACTTTCATGAAAATTAGGTCATATCTGAAGTGACAATCTTCAGTCAAGCACGACCTTGTCGGGAGCCCTTAAGGTTTCATACAATGTAAAATTCAGCGATTTGATTAACGTCGTTAGATAGAAATAAACCGGCCAAGTGCGAGTTGGACTCGCACACCGAGCACAAGACAAAAAAAAGTTGAAAAAAAAACAGGTTACTTGTCGTACCCAAAGGTCGTACCATTAATTTTTCACTTTTAATTTTTTTACAAAATACTAATTTGTCGAAGTGGCTATGAAAATAGTTCGTGGTTTCCGCCCAGTTCTGTGTACCCAGCATGGCACCTAGTTCCCCACATCACGGAAATTTTTTTCTTATAAATGTAACTTTGGATTTTATCTGTGCTTGTTAAAATAAATAATAATTAAAAAACGCACATGGAAAAAAATACGTTAAACATTATGACAGGCCGCTGTCTTGTCACAGACAAGTTTGCTTGAAATGTGAGTATAATGTAACATGTTACACATTATGACAGACTCAAACATGTTGTGAGACGAAGAATGTTTTATATAAAAAGATTTACGTAATATATAACTAAATATCGTCGCTTCGGAATAATATTACTCTTAAAAAAATCCGTAGATACTAACAATCAATATTGAGGGTAATAAATATTCTTTTCTTGTCCTTTTGGCCAACATTTACTTTAGCCAATTTACCAAAAATATTAATATAAATGCTGGACTGAAAAAAAACCAACGCTTTTCTGAATTTGACAAACAATGATTCTGCATCTTTACAATTTTGTAGTTTAGTTTAGTCTTGAATTGATCATGATCAATCGGTACATTATTTGAAAAAACGTTGAATAATGCTTGAATAAACGTTACTGATAGTGATCACTGATCAATCACAAACTAATCTTGATTCCAAAGAGTTTGTGTTACGTCGCTGCGTAATACAAACTCTTTGCTTCATTCATTTAAAAAACAGCAATTTACATAAACAGGGTGTTAATTTAATTTTTACAGTACATTAATTTTGCCAGCGCAATCCTCATGTTTTTCCGAGAGAAAAAAGTACGTAAAGTATTTCTCTAAAGTGTCTAGTTTTGGAGATATTAATTTTTGAAATTTATGTTTTCGTCTAGTCTAGTGTCATTTTCCGCGCGCGGGCGGAGGGTGTTAACGCGGGAACGGTCGGCTCTCTGCGCAGCGCACTGAGCGCACTCGTCCTTGCTCGCTCACTCACCGCGCGCCTTTTATTCCCACTTTCGTGCGGAATATTTAGATCCTTATATACTAAATAAATCAATTAGTTTGTATGAAAACTGTAACTTTTTATTTAAAGAGAATTCTGAAAAAAGTTTGTTACTATTGATCGCAATAATCATTTCCTAAATTTAATATAGTGGCCGTTACAACATCCTGTATACTTATTACCTATCATTTCTAGTTAAAAAGTTAGGTTCAGTACCTGTTCAGCGAATTTTCAGTTTGTATTATGTAAAAAAAATTGTTTAGACATTTCCAGTGTGTAAACGATCTAATTTCTCATTACCTGCAACAAGTCTGTATAAACATAAGTCCCACACAGACAAGACAACAAAATCCCTTCCCAGCTTTCCTCGGCTATTTAAATATTTACTCATATTTTAACTGTTTTCTTATCACAAATGACCGCTATTATCATAGCGACAGAGCTGTCAAGATGACAGTTGATGAAACTCAACTTTGAATAAAAAGGCGTTCGCAGGTTGCGCTCACGCAGTATGCTTGGGAAAATGGCGGCTGTCGGTGTCTCGTTGTGTGTAGTCATTGTACTAATCGGTGTGGCGTTCGGTCTGCAAGTTGTCACGCGGCCAGGTACGATTTAAATTTGGAAGGCGTGTTCGTTGGTGATTATTTCGGAGGGCGACGACGACGTTCGTTGGTGATATTTTAAAATTCGAACAAGGGATGAACGTTTATAGATGCGTTTGAATTTGTCGTGAAGGTTTGTTTTGTAATTGATTTTTGTTTTAAATTTCGAATGGAGGACGGTTGATAATAAGTACTAATGGACTGTTTTATTTTAGCAACAATAAATTGCAAAAAATAAGTACCTATGTATCTACATACTTGTATAAATTCTTCATTTGATTTGAAAACTTGTTTATTTTATTTTTATAAGTAAATCAATATAAATACTTAATAATTTATTATTTATTATCTAAATTAAAATTCAGTAAACATATTTCCCGTGTGCGTCGGTACTTAAAAAGAATAGCTCCGCTGCATCTCTCCCCGCTTATGTCGTAAAATGTGAATAAGGGATAAGTAAGGGCGAGGTGCCGTGCTAAAAGGCGACAGGCAAGCCTCCTCTCTCCTTGGCACAGACCTTCCCCCGAATCATGCGGCAGGTGGGTCTTCGTGCAATACTTACTGCTTGATAGTTATCTTGTCCTAATGCTTGGCTGAACGTGGCGGTCGGCGTTGTGCTGTAATTTACCGTAAGTTCTTGCAGCACAACACCGACTGTCGAGATACATCGTGTGGTATGTATGTATGTAAAGTTATTTATTTAGTCTCCTAGGTTTAACTTCTTACAAGTAGGCACTACGAACCAAGCAAAAATAAGACCATCGTAAAAATATTTTAAATAAATATCGAACTAAAAATAACCTTTTATATATTAAGTTTGAGTTTATCACTAATATAACTAATTATTACTAATAGGCCACGTCGTTTTCTTCGAAATTCTTTATTTGTCCTACTTATCTAGAATTACTATTATGTCTGTGATTAGGTCGCTCCTCGAAAATGCGTCGACAGAAAAACGTTATAACATTTATTTGTTAAGTGAATCAGTGTTGTCTTATGCCGATAGAACGATCTACCTTTGATTTTTTAACTAGATCGTACGCGTAGGTACTAGGTACATTAATCGGAACTACAGAAGGTTTTTTATAGAAAACGCAACATGTTGCGCCGAGCTATACCCCCGTCTAACGACGCCCATGGAAATTCGGTCGTACGCGGTGGTTGCGAATGTCATGCCGGCCTGACAGGTGCCTATTCACCCCTCTCTTGAAGGGCCCGAGACTATACTTGGAGGGAGATATGGTGGCAGGGCGTATGAAATAAATAAAGCAAAAAACTTTACAAGGGAATGTATTTTATGGAAAATATTTTTAAAAAACAAGGTTATAAAATTTCTAGAAAATGAATTAACTAAATTAAAATAATAATGTACCTAATATTATAATTTACCCATTTTTGCCCACTGATCCATATATGGGACACTAGAATACAGTTTACGCGGAAATTTCTAGTCAAGCAGCG
The DNA here is from genome assembly GCA_946902875.1 of Nematopogon swammerdamellus. Classification (NCBI taxonomy): domain Eukaryota; kingdom Metazoa; phylum Arthropoda; class Insecta; order Lepidoptera; family Adelidae; genus Nematopogon; species Nematopogon swammerdamellus. The sequence goes on from OX336347.1 coordinate 19,101,969, forward strand.
TGTGTGATAGACAGATGTACAGACGCCTAATCGATTTATATGGGTCCCTGCCAGCGTCTCACAGGCTTCAGAACTCGTGCGTAAAAGTGTATTTATGTATATATTCTTTATTGAACACCAATTTATAAAAAAATGGTACAACAGGCGAGCTTAATGCCGCGAAGTATTCTATTCTAACTAACCTTTGGGATGTAGGAGAAGTACATGCAGGCGAACAAGAACAGTTTCTGGCAATGTGTTATACTGTAAAGAAATATGTATGATAAACTACATACGAATACTACATAAATACTTCAATAAGCATATAATATATGTATATAATAAACTTACATATTATGTACATCGATCGGTGGCACCGTTGTGCAACACAATCGACTGAATGACAGGAGAGTAAGAGAAGGGGAGTAAAGATATGTATGTAATATAAATTGCATTTACTTCGGTAAGGAAAGGAGAAGTTTGTTTAAATTAATCATAAATACATTCATAGATGTAGAGGAGCGTAAATGCACGCCTCGTAAATCCAGAGGCGAGCTGTTTGTACTCTGAAAGAGTCCGTGTAGAACGAGCTTGAGTGAGCCGGTATTGCCAAGAGTAAGTTGTCAGCAGATCGTGAGAAGAAATAAATTCAAACCGTTCACTCAAATATTGAGCTGAATTCGCGAATTGTGAATATCGCAACTCACGTTTATTCGTACCTACTATTAGATTAATATGCTAACTGACCGTTCATGCCTTATAATTTGTCACAGCTGTGCCCACACGGTAATTTACTTATAGTGCTCGTTATAGATCTACATCAGATTACACTGTACCTAATATTTTTTTAATCAAAACCGACATGGTCGGCTACACCGCCGCGCCTGCTAAGCACGCGATATCTGATCATCACCCTTGTTCCGGTCGGTCCATATCAGTGCTTCGATTCCTCGCAGTCGTCTGTTCGGAGCGGCTACACTGAACTGAGCAGGAAACACGAATTATTTTCACAGCCGCTCCGACCGGCCTTCATTCAGTGTAATGGTGCCATCCGGGCGCGTTTAACCTGCACCGTGTGGGGCAGGTACTTAAAAAGAATAGCCCCACTGCATCTCTCCCCGTGCATGTCGTAAAACGCGACTAAAGGATAAGGACAAGGTGCCGTGCTATAGGGTGACAGGCTAGCCACCTCTCACCTCGGCACGGTCCTTCCATCAAGTCATGCAGCAGGTGGGTCTTCGTGCCTTACTTGCTGATTGATAGTTATCTTGTCCTAATACATTGCTAAATCTTGCGGCCGGGGTTTGTGCTGTAATTTACAAAAGTACTTGCAGCACAACACCGATTTTGTATGTTTATTTAATCCGGTATTGTAACACTATGAACAGATAAAGGCACGCTGAGCTACTTTAAATAATATTATAATCATACAAGCTGTGCCCGCGGCTCCGCCCGCTCTCATATTTCACTTCACTGCTAACCTCATAAGCCATTTAGCGTGATAGTAAGTAGCCTATAGGTGATGGGAAGAATCAAGCTATCCGTAGAATTTTGTTTTATTAAAATCGGTCCAGTGGTTCTCGAGTTATAAGCGGACAGACAGACATACACTCAGACACTCAGACAGAAAGCAGACGTTGGATTTTATTATAGGTAAGGAAGGATATAAGGATGAGGCTGATGTGATTGGTGTGATGACGCTTGGTGTACGTACATTCGTTCCACTGATTTCTTTCGCCTATAACTCTGCACCTCAAGATAGCATGAAGGTTATTTTTTTTTTTGTAATCCGGTATGTGTGGCCAAGTCGGAGGGGACAAAGCACATGCTCCGACCAGCCAATATCACCTGCGAGGTGCCATACCGGAGACTTTTGTGGATTGCTGGCTATACTGGACTAGACGAGAACACAACCGAGGCTGATATGCGGCCATCTTACATCCAGTACGGTGGTACAAACCCAGACGGCTACAATTTGAGCCTACCACCTATTAAAGGGCAAGGGAAGGGATCTACAGTTTTACACCGGTTCCGAACGGTGAAGCAGCAGGTGTAGGTATGCACCACAGAGGAAAAAGGTATGCACGTAATTTTTTTCGTCAGAAAAAACTTATTGGTACACGCCGACCGAATTCGAACCTCGGACCTCTCGCATGAGAAGCCGATGCGTAAACCACTCGGCCACCCGCCGCTTTCGGTTTAAAAAAAGACGTTTATCACGTCCGTGAACAGTGTCTGCTTACAATCAGGTGGCAATTTTATCCTACTTGTTGACATATTTAATCAGCTCATAAAAAGGTGGTGTTTAGTCAGGAGTGTCTGTCGCTTCCCAGTTTCCTCAACTGCCTTCATAATTTATCATGTGTGAGTACTGGTGTGTGTACCAAGAGAATAACAATTTTAAATCCCAAGATTACATTTGACTCATTTAGTAATAACAAATAGAAGATTGCTACACCGACGTCCGGAGAACGAAATGTGTTTTTCTGATGCACAGAAGTGAAAAAAAGTGAAAAAATCGGGGTGTGGCTGTGTCGTGGACACGGACGCGTGTTTTACGTGAATACGTGTACGTATTCTTTGATCCTTTACCTATCGAGTGGTGTAATTAGATTTTTGATGTAGATGACAGATATAAAGCTGCAACACCAAACTGTAACCCCCGATTATGTTATCATCAGTTTTCTGGATTGGCTCCCACTATGGAAGCAAATTTAAAGACGTATATTCACGTCAAAAAAATATATATATAAATCTCTCAAGCCGCAGTTCCAGTTTCGAATTCTGGACGGGACGTATTCGTTCTCTTCATTTTCGGATTTGTTTTTTTTATCTACTGAAGAAATATAAAGCGAGTGCATGCTTAGTACTAACATGTAAAAAACCGGCCAAGTGCGAGTCGGACTCGCGAACCGAGGTTTCCGCACCACAAAAAAATACATTGAAAAAAAAACATGTTTCTTGCATGGGAACTCCCTTTAAATTTTTACTTTTTCGTTTTTGTATTATTTGTTTTTATAACCGCCATAATAACACATATTCTGTGAAAATTTCAACGGGCTACACGGTTCAAGAGATACAGCCCTCGGACAGACGGACGGACAGACAGACAGACGGCGTAGGCTTAGTAATAGGCTTCCGTACGGGATACGGAAACCTAAAAATATACTGCAACATTCATTCTGTAAAAAATATATGATAAAGTTGAGCGGGTACTACTGCTAGCTCTGACTGCTAGGTAATCCTTCCTTCCTTCCTTATCCTTCCTTACCTATAATAAAATCCAACGTCTGCTTTCTGTCTGTCTGTCTGTCCGCTTATAACTCGAGAACCACTGAACCGATTTTAATAAAACAAAATTCTACGGATAGCTTGATTCTTCCCATCAACTATAGGCTACTTACTATCACGCTTTACCTATAATAAAATCCAACGTCTGCTTTCTGTCTGTCTGTCTGTCCGCTTATAACTCGAGAACCACTGAACCGATTTTAATAAAACAAAATTCTACGGATAGCTTGATTTTTCCCATCAACTATAGGCTACTTACTATCACGCTAAATAGCTTATGAGGTTAGCAGTGAAGTGAAATATGAGCCGCGGGCACAGCTTGTTAATAATGTTTGGTGAAAACGTGATTCCATAAAATTTTCTCGATAGGAAAAAAATTTGCAAAGTTACCTCCAACCGCGTACGTTGAAACCGCGAGTGTTCAATAAATACTTTTAATAAGATCATGAATATTTTCGCATAATTTAATAACTGATGATAATATAAAACATGTACTAAATCATGTATCATGTCCTACACCCGCTGTTTCACCGTTCGGAACCGGTGTAAAACTGTAGGTCCCTTCCCTTGCCCCTTACTAGGTGATAGGCTCAAATTGTAGCCGACTGGGTTGGTACCACCGTACTGGATGTAAGATGGCCGCAAGCAACCTTGGTTGTGTTCTCCTCTAATCCAGTATAGCCAGCAATCCAGGGAAGTCTCCGGTATGGCACCTACCTTCTCGGAGGTGATATTGGCTGGTTAGAGCATGTGCTTTGGCCCCTCCGACTCAGACACCTATACCGGTTTACATAAAAAAAAAAACCCGCGGCTTCGCTCGAGTGAAATTCTTAGTAAGAAGAAAGTAAGTAAGACGCACTGAGAGCACAGAATAGAAAAGAGTACTCCGTACAGAAGCTGCTCTGTACAAACACTCACAAAGAAATAGCTACTCTGCGACGACGCGATAAAGTACAAATTGACTCGCACAGAGCTGCATGCCTAAACACGATAACTGCCTACATTTCGCTTCTCTTTCTGTCGTGTAACTCTATCTCGAAAGCGCGTCGTTCAGCGCGTCTAAGGGCTGTGTCTTTGTGCTGTCTTATTGTGAGGAATAAAATGAAGATGATACCTACCAACTTTTATCGTTCTAGCTACCAACGATACGATATTTAGGTACGGCAAATTCATGCGAACAAATTCATGCATGCGTTAGCGTCACAATTAGTTTCTCACATCGAAGCGTGCATTGCGTGCAACCTTCCAGTGATAGTTTTGTTTGATCAATAAATTTAATGATCAATGATCATCTACAATGTACCTATTATCCTTATACAAATTAGGCCATACATACCACGCTGTTCGGCGTCATCTAACTAATGTTATTGGCAATATGATATTATTTTTAAATCTATGACCTCCTACTATTATGAATAAATAAATTACTAGAAATAAATCAAAATGCTACTAAACAAAACACTTACCTTTCTTCGTCTCTCGGCAATGAAAAAAAAGACAAGTTTTCATTTGTCTTTTGACTTTTGCACCCGTCCACTGCACAATAATTACGTGATTTCGACATTTTCTAAATTCGAAAGCGCCACGCGCCCGGTCTGGCTGGATAGCAGCAGCCCACTGTTAAATTGTAGATTAGTCGGTACGCCAAGCGGTAGGCATTTAACTCGCGACCTTGAGCGAGTGACGAAGGCCTGCTGAGAGCCACATCTTAGCGTAACCGGAACTGAATTTTATTTAGCCTATCCTGTGTCACTTCGCGCATAGTGAAATGTGTTTGTATTAAGTTTAATCGAATTCGAAAGAACGGTTTAAGAGTAATGGAGGAACATACATACATGCAGAAAATATTTCTAAAAAAAAAATCAATTTAGTTTTAGTATCATACATAGAGTCTACCAACGCAGTATCTCATAAAACAAAGTAACTTCCTCCATGACCATCCCTTACTTGAAAATATTGAATATCCCTTAATTGAAAATAAACTAGTCACAGATTTTACTAATTCTTAAAAAAATACACTTGGCAGGTTCATGCCATAAAGATACGCAGACATGTAAATGAGCCCTTAACCCTCGAAACGGTTGCATACAAATTAGGCAAACTCGACCGTGAGTTTATCACAAGGCGATAAGGTAAATAAATGCAGTTCCTGTGTTCTTTACTTTATCTGAAGCACACTCGTATTATACGCACGCGTCTATAGTCACCTTCAAATATTCAAGACCTATGACTGACTATCGACTGACAAAAATATTAATATTTATTATACTTAGACTAGCTTTTGCCCGCCGCCTCGCTAGCGTTAGACTCGGTTTGATAGCAAATCCGATTTAAACGCAAATATGAAAATAAAAGATCGCTTCTCTTATACTCTCATCACTCTCTCTCTTTCTATCTCTCTCTCTCTCTCTCCCAACCCACTAATTTATCATACACCAACGTAAAATACGCACAACATGGTAAACTCATACATAAAGCAAATCTTCTTTGGGCGACCGGCGGCGACCGTGTAACGTACGTCAATATAATATGAATATCCTTATAACTCGAGAACCAATTTATCGATTTACAAACAGTTCAGTTTTCGCTGTTACATTATGTCACTTCTGAAGATGGTTTTAGGCTATAAATCATAACGCTACGTCATCGATGGCCTGAGCTGTGAGCAAAAAGTCACACGAAGCGAAGACATGGGCAAAAGATAATTATAACATAAACGCTATGAAATTACTATTAAAATCACTAAGCTGATTACAATTCTAATAAGAGCAACAGAATCCTTCACGCTGGCTGGCAACAGGCGAAAAATCTCTCGAAACTGACGAAGCGACGTTTTGGTCTTGTCTCCATGGACGCGCATGGAGACAAGTCTGATTTTGTCTACCGTAGTTTGATAGACCATATTGTGGATGGATTGGTGCTCTTTGTGACGATGTCGTATAAAATCAAACAAATGAACAAGCGATTTGCTAGCCAGTCACTTTTGAGGCCAATGGTGCGCGAGTGAATAAAAACAAAACAAAAATCACTAACACCATGATCACCAAAACACGACAGCCTTCGCTTAGGTATTGGTGGCATCGTTGGGTGTACCTCCAAAAGGCCCAACCATATATCTGTTTACTGTTTACTTTCAGATGACTCATCAACCACCGCAAAGCCAAAGAAGGTCCTCGACGCGCCCATGTCACCTCAAAACATCCCAGAGCGGGAGTACGACGCAGAATTCTGGAGAAGATCAGCCCTGAACACCATCAGAGAAAAGTTGGAGACCAAATTCAACCTGAACCGGGCGAAAAATGGTATCTTCTTCATCGGAGACGGCATGTCACTGGCCACTGTCATGGCGGCGAGGACATTCGCTGGACAAATGGAGAAAAGACCAGGGGAAGAGACGAGATTGGCCTTTGAGAGATTCCCGATTAGTGGACTGGCAAAGGTAAGGAAGGACATGTTTTTGAACAGTTTTTAGGGTTCCGTATCTGGTAAAAAGGTAACCGAGAGTGGATGGGTGAGAAGAGCGGAAGACCGCGTGTGGTGGCGCGCCTTGGGAAAGGCCTATGCCCAGCAGTGGACCGATACAGGCTGATGATGATGATGATGATGATCTGGTACGGGACCCTATTACTAAGCATACGCCGTCTGTCTGTCTTTCTGTTTGTCCGTCCTTCCGTCCGCCCGTCTGTCTGTCCGAGGGCTGTATCTCTTGAACCGTAATAGGTAGCCCGTTGAAATTTTCACATAATATGTGTTATTATGGCCGATATACCTAACAACATATATTAAAAATAAGAAAAAGTAAAAAAACATCATGGGGATTCCCATAGAAGAAACCAAAAATTGTATGCGCGCGCGCCATCTACCGAATAGAGTATGAAGCATTTTAACTAACCATGAATTTGAACTAATATGAAGCATTTCATAAGACGCCATAGATGGCCTGAGTGGTGCTAACCCATGACATGGCGATACGGAACCCTCGCGGTGCGCGAGTTCGACTCGCACTTGGCCGTTTTTTATTTTATTTAATCCAGTATGGACGGTTGAGTCAGAGGGGCCAGAGTACACGCTCCGACGAGTTAATGTCATCTCCGAAAAGGTGCCAAATCGGAGACTTCAATTTCGAATGCTGACTAATTACTGAATTAGTGAAGAATACATCATATACATCATGCGGCCATTCTACGTCCAGTACGGTGGTACTAACCCAGTAGGCTACAATTTCAGTGTACAACCTAGTAAGGGGCCCCGGTAGCGCAGTGGTGTGGTCGGTCGACTATCGGTCGTGATCTGACGAGATCTGATCGTGATCGTGACATACCTGAGCGCGGTCAGTACTTGGATGGGTGACCGCTCGACTGTTGGACGCTGACCGTGGTTCATACATAAGATACCTACATGAAAATTTGTCAGCCTCGATAGCTCAGTGATGCAGACAGTCGACTGTCGCTATTGATGGTTAAGCAACGCTGGGCCGGTCTGTTCTTGGATGGGTGACCGCTCGACCGTTGGAGGCAGACCATGGTTGGGGCACAGAATAGAAAAGAGTGTTGGGGTTCCACGTAAAACTGTAGGTCCCTTCCCTTCTTACCTTACTAGGTGGAGGGTGAAACACGCCCGGTTTGGTAACACCGCACTGAATGAAAGGTCGATTTAAACGGCTATGTAAATAGTTCGTATTTTCCGTCCAGATCGGGGTAGCCGGCACGACCGAAGGGAAGCACTGACATAGCACCTAGTTCACCAAGGTGTTATGGGCTAACATCACGGATGTAGTAGATGTTGTAGCCAACCGTGTCAGTTTCCATAAAAAAAAAACGATGTGACCATTGGTTGCGTCCGGCTGGGAGAACACGGCCGCTGATCGCTGTTCTATGGTTAGGCCTCACGCACTCTATGTACTTGCGCGCGCTAACTACTTACCTACCGCCCGACGGGCCACCGCCCCGGCGGTCTATTTCAGTGGAAATTCGTCAGCCGCGCGAAGTATACATACTTAGACGCACGCCCACGCAACTGCGCGCAGCTGCAAAGCAATAACCACTTTAAACTCGATCGTTAGGGTACCTACATTTTAGCACGCAGCGATTGGCGACGTGAAACAGTAGGCTATTAAAGCCCGAAGGTAGGAACATTTTCTATGGAGTGATTTATCTGTTACGAAGTAACTATTAAGTAATCTGTGCTATGGTGTCTGCGTATTTGGCTTTTACTACATTCAATCAACTCTTTTAGTTTTATCCACTACGAAAGAGATCTTCGCAAAGTTCTTATTTTCTGATGATTCATCAGATCCGTGTCGAAACGTCTCACCATCGGCGTCAGTTCGTCGCGGTCCACTTGCGGCCATTATGTATTGTTTTGTTTCTTCTGTAAGAAACAGATAACGTAAGCGTTATGCCAATTCTTCGTCGTAATGATTCTTTCCGTGATTACAGGTTGTGAAATTAAAATTAAGAACAATAAAATCATTCATACAAGTGGTATTCGTATAGATATTGGTATTGTCAGCCTCGATAGCTCAGTGGTGCAGACAGTCAACTGTCGCTATTGAATGTTAAGCAACGCTGGGTGCGGTCAGTACTTGGATGGGTGACCGCTGACCGTTGGAGGCTGACCGAGGTTCGGATTCCTCGTAAAACTGTAGGTCCCTTCTCTCCTAATCTTACTTGGTGGTAGGGTTTAACCCGCCCGGGTTGATACCACCGCACTGAATGAAACGTCGGTCTAAACGGCTATGTAAATAGTTTGTGTTTTCCGACCAGTTCAGTGTAGCCGGCACGATCAAAGGGGGAAGCACTGACATGGCACCTAGTTCACCCGGTGTTATGGGCTGACATCACGGACGTTGTAGGTGATGTAGCCAACCATGTCAGTTTCCATAAAAAAAAAAAAAAAAAAAGATAACCGGGAAATCCACTTTTCTCATACACCAGGGGAAGTCCCTTTCCAAAGAGTAAATCTTGCACTCCCATTTTAAAAAAAATCTGTGCAAAAGATATCAATACCTATGTTCCTATCATGTCCTTTTTTCGTTATTTCATTTGAAATATATTTTGATTATAAAAATGTGAAAAGCGGCCGCAGCACAAGCGGCTCAAAAAAAAAATACAAAGTATGAGTCCCTAAAAACTCTGAGTTTCTAGGTTTTGCGGTGGAAACCCTTGGTGCGTGGTCACCAGACGCACTGGCTTTTGCCGAAACCATCGGGAAATTGCTAGTGGATAAGTCCGGTGACGTGCGTGCCAAGGCTTACTTCATACGCCGCATAAGCCTAGAAATTCAAAGAGGGAATGCTATTAGCGTCCTAGGGACTATGGCTGCCTCGGCCGAACTAGAAGATTTTTTTTATTTATAGGTTCTTGTTAGTTTTTCTTTTGTTAGATAGGTAAGTTATGCTTTAGGTTAGTTTTAGTTATTAGTTTTAGATCTTTATTAATTGTTTTCATTAATAATATATTTTTTTATGGAAAACTACAACAACAACAAAATTAAAATTAAGACATAGCGACATCCAGTAGGCTTTTGTAGATACCAAAAAATATACATCACTTAAATTGAGGAAGAATAAAGACATGAAAAAAGACTTCGCCTGAATGATGAATGATTCACAAATAATTTTGTAGGCAGTTTGCTTCTGAGCTGCAGTTGTCCTTTGCCACTGCAGATGAAGGAATTTCGAAATTTAAAAACGGTCAAGTGACAATTTTTCTCAATACGAAATCGTCTTTCGGGGCTTATAACCAGCCTCTAAACGTTGACCGATTTTTATAATTAATTTTTCTTGTAAGTAATAATGATAGTCTAACGTACCTTAGTTTTTGTTTAGATTAAATATACGACGTTAGTACGAGTTAAGAATTATATTGTTTATTAAACGAAAAAATAATTCATTTTTAATTTATTTATGTCACGAAGTTCATTGAACTTATTGAATAATTTCTTTGGATATATAAAAAAATAAAAGGTAATTTAGAATAGCCCCACTGCATCTCTCCCCGTGTAGGTCGTAAAAGGCGACTAAGGGATATGACTCCCTTCTTATATTACTAGGTGGTAGGGTTTAACCCGCCCGGGTTGGTAACACCGCACTAAATGAAAGGTCGGTCGAAACGGCTATGTAAATAGTTTGTGTTTTCTGTCCAGTTCAGTGTAGCCGGCACGACCGAAGGGAAGCACTGACGTGGCACCAAGTTCATCCGGTGTTATGGGCTGACATCACGGATGTTGTAGGTGATGTAGCCAACCGTGTCAGTATCCATAAAAAAAAAAAAAAAAAACTTGCACTGAGTGACTTTGGTAGAACCGTGCCAAGGTAACCCTTCAGCATCTTGTCCTTATTCATTACTCTCTTTTACGACATACACGGGAAGAGATGCAGTGGGACTATTATTTTTAAGTACCGGTCCTCACACGGTTCCACTTTTTTTTTTTCAATACTAAATTAGTGATTCCTTTTCTGTCTTCTTTGTATTAATAGCTAGAAGCTCGGTTTGAAAAATAGCCATATCATCGCTTAGCCGATTTTTCTACAAACACAGATCTTGGGTAGGAAAGTCGATATAAAAATGTTTACCCTATGCTAAACGCCAATTACTTTCCAACCAATCGTTCTATTACCTTAGTATGCAAGCCGAGATGCACGCACATCATGCCCTTGAGAGCACTGAACTAAACACTCTAGAAGAGGCAAAGAACGATGAAACATGTTACCTGCCGGTAAACATATTGTGTGCATGCCTTCACATGTAATTTTCATCCATCGCGATTTCAGTTCCACGCTCTAGCGGTGCGGCAAAGAAACGATTTAGAGAACCGATGGGTTCTCGAAAGCCCAAAGTCAACAACAAAAGGGTGTTGAGTCTCTCTGCGACGAGTCATGCGGAGATAGATCGGGTGGCGATTGAAAGGATCACATTAAAAGCCATCTCATGCTATGAATGCTCTAAGGCTGACATTGATTTGCGGACATAAGACTATTAGATGAGCCATACACAACAAACATCAATCATTGTGAGCTCAGCTTCTAATGTACAGTCTGGGGTCCTCCAAACATTATGTGAAGATGCACCTAGAAGACCGACATGGTATTCGCAGCGCCCGTAAATATCCGAATGCCCGTGGGCGCCGTCGGACTATACCTCTGCGTTAATCGGGCGCGCGCCATATGTTGTGCTAACCGCACAAAAAAAACTTATAAACTGATTTCGGATGATGAGATCTTAAATTTAATTTTTTAAGTTCTTGTTTGTTTTATTTTTGGTTTTTTTTTGTTTTTCTCTCTGTTTTTAGTATTTATTAGTAACATTTATTGCTAATATTGTTGTATTTTGTGCAATTAACATGTTGTGTACTTTAAATTTTTTTAGATTTGACTGATCTTGAAATGTGGTAGAAAAGTCGCGTGTCGTGTCAACTTCTCTCTCTATGATAAGTTTCTCTCTAAGAGAAGATTCTCTCTAAGAGAAGTGTTTTTTCTTCATTCAATAAAAGTTCTTTATTATAAAAAAAAGATATATATAAATAGATTTGGTAGGAGACATGTTTTTTTTTTGAGTCTTATGAGAATGGCTCATCTAGCGCTTGAGAGTAGCAAACGGACATCAAACCAAGTGCGACAACTATTGATCTAATCAAAGCTATTGAGATAATCAAGCATCAAGATTTATCGAAGCCAGTGACCGCTCTATTAGGAATCCCCTGGTAGCGATTGTCACGCACGGCTACGACAGCGAGCGAGTCATGTTGTAAGAAGTAGAGAGGGTCAATTCACTACGCCACCCAAGTCGTGTCCCGCAATCGAACGATTCTACTGTAGGTTCCTTTCGTCTTACTATACTAGGTGGTAGGGTTTATCCCGCCCGCGTTGGTACCAACGCACTGAATGAAACGTCTCGGTCGAAATAATTCGTGTTTTCCGTCCAGTTCAGTGTAGCCGACATGAAATGAAGGGAAGCACTGACATGGCACCTAGTTCACCCGGTGTTATGGGCTGACATCACGCATGTTGTAGGTGATGTAGCCAGCCGTGTCAGTTTCCATAAATAAATAAATAAATAAAATTCTACATATTCCTTCTAAAGCGATAATAGTAGAAGAAGTTTCAAGCAATAAAAACCCATATAAATATGAAAATTTTAGATAGATGTTTTATATTTTTGTGAAAAAGGTAGAAGACATTGTATTTAAGAAAAAATAGGTAAAATTCTTTTTGCTTATTTTTATTTGTATAAATGTCAACAATGTGTTAACTTAGTTAACACATTCAACAAGTCAGTAGGTACCTACTTTTTTATAAAATTTTATAGTCAACTCATTTAAAAAAATATATAAATACCTATCTCAGAATTTATTCGCATTTGCATAATGTAATATTATAATTCAAATTGAAATTTCAACATTTCTATTCGTTGAAAAAAAAAACATGCCGTACGTGGTATTACAGAGCCGACTGTCATTGTCTCCCTCTACGGAGACAAGCCATGCTGCATCGTCATAGCCCCAGTGCGACGTTGCTATCGCATTCTCGCTCTCGCTTGCCTACCGATGGCAGGAGTGAGAGAGAAACACGAAGATTGCGACGGTCACCCGATGAAGGGTGAGCGATTTCATGTTTCTCTCTCGCTCCTGTTCAGTTCAACAAATAATAAAAATAACTCGACGATCGTTGTGCCCATAGTCGTTTCGGCGCATGCGCTGATAGCGAAGAGTCTCGACGATCACCTTGAGAGGCTTTCGCTGAGTGGTTGGGTCAAGGGCCAGATCCAGAAGGCAGCCCTGCTCGACACTGCGCGTATAGTCCGGAGGTTTCTCTCTTTGGGACCCGACCATCGGTAGCCTGGGCTCGCCCCGCCACCGCCGGTGGTGGAAACTCTTGTTTTTATATTAATTTTAGGTTTTAATTTATAAAAAATGTTAAATTTATATAAAAAGAAATGTGGAAATAAATGGATGAAAAAAAAATACAATTATAATGTAATATGTAAAGTGAGTTAAATGAATTGTCGATGACAAGGTATGAATTGAGTTAGAAGGAATATGTCAAATTAACAGCCTGTAACTGTATACATTTTCCTCATACGTACGTACTCGATTCTCGACTTCCGCCTACTGAATTCCTCTGCAATCACTTCTCAGCAGTTGCTCATGAAGTGTAGCGGAGAAGACAATAGGAGGAAGGAAAAAATAGCGAAGACTGGAAGAGGAAATGACCGGGCACCGTCATAGTGACCAATTGAGGATACGCCCAGTTTAGAGGCTAGATGCAATTTCTGACAAAAGTAGCAATTTCCTCGCTGATTTGAGATTTTTAGAGATTTCCAAAATGACTAGACCCTAATTAAATTGCAATATTTCTTGTAAATAAACCTAACCTAACCCCCGACGCAAAAAATATTAAATCAAGGATATATTCATTAAAAATCTTTCAAGTGCGAGTTTTACTCGCGCACGGAGGTTTCCGTATCTATCCGCTATAAATAATATCCGACTATCTTTTGTCTTTCAACAATGCAATGTATAAAAGCCTGTGGCGCCATCTATTATTCAGTAGCGTCACTAATCGATTTTTCGCACGTTTGTTGTATGGGAGCCCCCGTTAATTTAAAAAAAAAAAATTTTATTATTATTTGATGTTTTATCCCTCATAGTGACACATATTCTGTGAACATTTCAACGGGCTACCTATTACGGTTCAAGAGATACAGCCCTCGGACGGACAGACGGACGGACGGACGGCGCGGCGGAGGCTTAGTAATAGGCTTCCGTACGGGATACGGAAACCTAAAAAGATAATAAAAAAAAAAATAGGTTACAGTCAAGTCATTAATAAAAATTGAGTTTATACATATAAACTTAGTAAATACCAGCTTTTGGCCGCGGCTTCGCTCGCATTAGCCTATGTCCATCCCGAAGGTCCATTCTAAATATTGGTCAAAGAATTTTAAAAATCGGATGAGTATTTTCGGAGATTACCTCCTACATACAAACTTACAAACTTTACCACTTATTAATATCGAGTAATCCTTTTTAAATTACTAAGGTAGTTTAAAGAGAACATTTAACATAACATAATATCTTAAAATAATTAAAATATTAAAAAATCACGCATTCCCCATATAAATCATCTAAAATTCTAAATGCCCGATGACGGGAATGTGCCCATAACGCTCACGGCATTAATAATATTATTTATTACATATTATATCAAACATTTAACGTATCTTTCCACTCTGATAGACTACAATGCCCTATGTTGAAGTGTCCTCGCACTTGCAGAGTCATTGTCACCAGTACACGCAATGTACATTGTCAGTATTCTTCTTATTAACCTTCGGTTGGTATTACTTTACCTTACTTACAATATTGTTAGGGTTCCGTATCCGTCGCACGGGACCCTATTACTAATAGGCCTACGCCTACGCGTCTGTATGTCTGTCCTTCTGTCTGTTCGAGGGCTGTATCTCTTGAACTGAAATAGGTAGCCCGTTGAAATTTTCACAGAATATGTGTTATTATATTATGGCCGATATAACAAAAAATAATAAAAATAAGAAAAAGCAAAAAATTCACGAGCGTCCCCATACAAGAAACTCAAAAGTGTATGCGCGCCATCTACCGAAAAGAGTTTGAAGCATTTTAACTAATCCATAGATGGCGTGAGTGGCGCTGACCATGACATGGCGATACGGAACACTCGGTGCGCGAGTTCGACTCTCACTTGGCCGGTTTTTTATGCAATGGTTTTGCTCTTTGGCGAATTCAATAGCAATTTTAGAGGTCAATATTACAAATTATCTCTTTAGGTAGTGCGGATTGGAGCGATAAAAAACATTCATTTTTTATTTTTATTTTTATGGAAACTTACACAGTTGGCTACATCACCTTCACCTACTACAACGTCCGTGATGGTAAACTGCGTTCTATGTCAGTGCTTCGCTTTGGACGCGCCGGCTACACTAAACTGGACGAAGAACGTTTAAATAGCCGTTTCGACCGATATTTCATTTAGTGCGGTGGTATTAACCCTGGCGGACCGCACCACTGAGGTAACGAGGCTGACGAATGTTTGATGATGTGGGTTATAAAAGTAGGTACTCTAAATTGGAAAAACACTGGAGTCAAGTCTATGTCAGTTTACTGAAGAGAAAAATCTAAATTAAAAAATACCATTGTTTTATTGGTACTACTATGGCCGCTGCGCTGCTCTGACGAAATTGCTTCTCTTATACCTCCTCCTCCTCCTGTTCGCCTTCGCCAAACCCGCCATACTCTCGCGGAACACCCTTTTGTAGTAGACGGAAGAGTTCTTCGAACTGCACGATTCTCTAAATCGCTCTTGATGAAGACCCGACACTGGAGGAGATGACGGTTAGAGCCATCGAAAATTTGTCATACCATAATCCACATGGATATTTCCTCTTTGTTGAAGGTAAGGTTACCTATTCAGTATTTCGAGTTGGGAATTGGGCTAGGCAAGCTTCGAAGTTTATGTAAATCGCATAAAATAATATTGGTAAGTAGGGTGTGGATATATCCAATCCACTACAATCTACGGATCTTCAAATCGCGGGTTAATAGCCTTTCCCCAGCGACATTAGTCTGCCTCCAAGCCGGACTGGCACCTCCTCGGGGATGGACTTGGCTGTGCCTGAGGCTTCGACCTCGGGCACAGCCACCTAGTTCGGAAGCAATAAAAAGAAGCCATCTTTAACTTCCAGACCTACTGCATCGACGCGCAAGTAGCTGATTCCGCATGCACCGCCACCGCTTACCTCACGGGTGTGAAGACCAAGTACGGAACTATCGGCATGGACGGCAACGTGACCCGGGCCCACTGCGCCTCCCAGCTCCACAAGGGCAACTGGGTCGACTCGATACTCGTGTGGGCGTTGGAGAAGGGATTGGACGTTGGTGAGTAATAGTAACACTTTAAGGGTCAGTATCCTTATCGCGAGATTTAACCCACACCACCGCGTACTACTGGATACTTAATACTGGATACTTTTTTTTTACGCACACTTAGTCTACGTTTACAAAAGTTTTTGCCACGTTCGTACATATTGCGAGTCAACACTATTTCATAAAATTGATCACAAATAGAATTTTTTTTCTATAAGCGTAAACCATTCATAATACAACATGTTGGAGCCAATTGGAGCAGGCCAGTCTCCACAAACAGCAACCGTTCACGAGCATCACGCCAGGGCCAGCCATCGCCTCCCTCAACAATATTTGAGGGTGAGAGGCGACCCGGACCAAGCGTCACCGTAAGCAAAGACCTTAAAGCGATGCACTACCCCAGCGGCAACACGACATGCCTTTTTTTACGATTATTTTACGATTCTCTCTTATCTACAACAATTTCGAAGTAATGCCAATTATTGTTTTCCACATACTCGCGATAATTATATGTTCTCTTCTTTTCTTTGTGTTCATCGTCCATTTTCCCCTTCATGCATTCCATTGCTTCAGTAATAAAGTGGCTACTTTAATGAGATAATCGTGAAACACGTGCTAGAACGGTGTAAGTATGAGAAGGTACAATTATATGATGTAGGTACCTTGAGCTGGAAGCTGGTACAATAATTATTACTGTCAGCCGGTGCTGTCTTCATTTTCAATGGATCACGCCGCCACAGTGAATAGAACATTGAAATCGGTATAAATAATAGGTTTTATTGTATTGTTTATTTCGTTCTATAGGTAGGCAAGCTACCCTCAGACATTTCCATATATTTTGGAATTCACAACGTAGAACAAACAAATGGAAGCAAAAAAAATTTTAGTACCAATAGATGGCGTTACAATTTTTTTTAATTCTATCGCAGTGCTACTAGGATGGAGCCATTAGTTTCAATGATTTTTTTAAATTTTATTTTAGTGCTACTAGATGGCGCCATTCATCCAAATTACAAAAATCTTGAAAAATTGTGATTTTCAAGTTAAAACATAAAATAAAATAATGTTTAAATGATACAATGGTAATTCCATTAAGAATTATTGTTTAATTAACAGAATTTTTTTTTAATAAATTAAAATTTCAAATAATGCATTCATTCAATACTGGTAACGCCATCTTTTGATTATATTGTAAACAATAATTGTTGCTTTCATTTTTTTGTTCTACCATGTGAATCTGTCCTTCCAAAATCTATGGACATGTCACATCTAAATAATGTTTATATTTTTATATGTTTATACTAAGCACGTACTCGCTTTATATTATATCTCTTCATTAGATAAATGCAAAGACGAAAATAAAGAGAAAAAATACGTCCCGACCAGGATTCGAACCTGGAACTCCGGCTTGAGCCGCCAGCGCCATCTATCGAAAAGAGCATGAAGCATTTTAACTAGTACATAGACGGCGTGAGTGGCGCTGACCATGACATGGCGATACGGAACCCTCGATGCGCGAGTTCGACTCGCACTTGGCCGGTTTTTTTAATTTAATTATTAACAATGATTTTATTTAGTTTCTTTTTATTTTACATCTGATTAGTTACCTAATGTCTTGTAAAATCGAATGCTTTTCGAAGTCTTGGCTAATCTACATTATTTTGGTACTGCGTGCGTATATCATTCGTATAGTCTTTGTCTTTGCACAAAAGGAAGGTCGCAGAATATTGCCTTTTGTTTCTATGCTTCGATCATTCTATGTACCTATCTCGTGTGTGATGTGATGTCTTCTTGCCGAACGTTTTCGTGAATCTGTGATTTGTTCTTGTCTTTTATTTATGGAAACTGACACTGTTGTTGGCTACATCACCTACAACGTCCGTTATGTTAAACCCATAACACCTTGGTGAACTAGGTGCCATGTCAGTGCTTCCCTTCGGTCGTGCCAGCTACACTGAACTAGACGGAAAACTGTTTACATGGCCATTTCAACCGACCTTTCATTCAGTGCGGTGGTATCAACCCTACCAACTAGTAAGGGACCTACAGTTTTACGTGTAACCCGAACCACGGCCAGCCTCCAACGGTAGAGCGGGCACCCATTCAAGTACTGATCGCGCCCAGGCGTGCTTATGATCCGACCGGCAGTCGCCCGACCGCACCACTGCGCTAACGAGGCTGACAACATTTGTTTTGCTGTATCCCATGCCTCGTGCCAACAAGTGTACAGCCAGCATTAGTCGCTCGGCGGTGCTGTGAATCGATGAACGATCGTGAATTAAGCGCACCCGGGAGCGGTCAGAACTCGGATGAGTGGCCGGTCGACTGTTGATGCTAACCATAGTTCGGGTTCCACGTAAAAATGTAGGTCCCTTCCATTTACCTTATTAGGTGGTAGGGTTTCACCAATCCGGTTTGCAACTAATATGAAAGTCAGTCGAAACGGAATGTAGCCGGCAAGACTTAAGAGAAGCAGTTGCAGCTCGAATCACGTAAACGGCACGATCAAAGGGGGAAGCACTGACATGGCACCTAGTTCACCCGGTGTTATGGGCTGGCATCACGGACGTTGTAGGTGATGTAGCCAACCGTGTCAGTTTCCATAAAAAAAAAATGGAGTTTCGTCGCCATATATTTTGTATGGCGGAGAGAGCTGTATTTGCGTGTCTCGAACTATACATGCCACCTACCTAGGTGTTATGAGCTGGCATCAGGGGTATAGTCTGTGGTGTAGCCAATGTCAGGTTATATAAAAAAAGAGAGTGAGAGCGATGTAAACGTTAAAGGTTGGACTTTTTGGGCCAGTACTTCGTGCAGGCATAATTTGCCACGTAATAGATAATTACCTACTACTGCTGGGCACACCCGGACTTCAAACCCCCAATCTGGCATGAGAAGTCGGAGCTAACGCTCATAAGGGTTATGTATGACCTAAGGGCCATAACCACCAACAGCTGCTGTGCACATCCGGAATTGTAACCCCAATCTGGAATGAGAAGTCGGAACCTTAGGGCATTAACCACTAACGACTGCTGTGCACAATGCACATCCGGAATTGTAACCCCAATCTAGAATGAGAAGTCGGTGCCTTAGGCCTTAACCGCAATCGACTGGTGTGCACATCCTGAATTTTAACCTCCAATCTGGAATAAGAAGTCGGAACCTTAGGGCATTAACCACTAACGACTGCTGTGCACAATGCACATCCGGAATTGTAACCCCAATCTAGAATGAGAAGTCGGAGCCTTAGGCCTTCACCACTAACAACTGCTGTGCACATCCGGAATTCAAACCCCTAATCTGGAATGAGAAGTCGGTGCCTTAGGCCTTAACCGCAATCGCCTGCTGTGCACATCCTGAAGTTTAACCTCCAATCTGGAATAAGAAGTCGGAACCTTAGGGCATTAACCACTATCGACTGCTGTGCACATCCGGAATTTAAACCCCAAATCTGGAATGAGAAGTCGGTGCCTTAGGCCTTAACCACTAACGAACGACTGCTGTGCACACTCGGAATTTAAACTCCGATCTGTCAAAAGAATTTGGTGACTTAGACCTAAACCATTAACGCTACGTCCGCTGCTGAATCAGAAAATCAAGAAAAAGAATCTTTAGCTATGTCTGAAGAAAAAGCTAATGCAATGATCTCTCACTTGTTCCGCTCGTTTTGTGCGAGGTATTCTGTTCAAGTGTTGAGAAAAAATCGAGGGAGTCTGCATGTACACATGCAGCCGTCAAACTTCACCCGTGCCCAAAGACATTTCATCAAATTCACGTCAAAAACTTACACTGCTGCTGTCCTCAGGGTTCGTGACTACAACGCGCGTGACCCACGCCTCCCCCGCCGGCACGTACGCGCACGCGGCCGAGCGCGACTGGGAGAGCGACGCCGACCTGTCGAGCGAGGCTGCTGAGCTGGGCTGCAGGGACATAGCGACGCAGCTGGTGCGGGATGCGCCGGGGAGACTGTTCAAGGTGACCAAAGGTGTCTAGGCACTACCTCTCTCTTATGGGCGTTTTCACCAATTCCGATTAAGTCTAGTTCAACAGTTATTTGTCGGTTGAAGTGGCAAATCTCATACATTTTGCAGGGTTTAACTGCAGCAGCCACATTTTAGCCGGAGGTTTTTTTTTTATGGAAACTGACATTGTTGGCTCCATCACCTACAACATCCGTGATGTCGGCCCATAGCACCGGGTGAACTAGGTGCCACGTCAGTGCTTCCCTTCATTTCGCGCCGGCTACATTGACTGGACGGAAAACACGAACTATTTACATTATTTCGACCGACGTTTCGCTCAATGCGGTGGTTCCAACCCGGCCGGAATAAGCCATACCACCTAGTAAGGTAAGAAGGGAAGGGACCTACAGTTTAACGTGGAATCCGAACCACGGTCAGCCTCCAACGGTCGAGCGGTCACCCATCCCAGTACTGATCGCGCTCAGCGTTGCTCAGTGGCGCAGTCGACTGACTGCGCCACTGAGCTACCGAGGCTGACGGATTCTCTTATCCCTTAGGTGGTTTAATCTGCAGTATGTCTAATGAGGCCGATGTGTTTCTGTTAGAATTTCTTGATAATGAATGAGCAGTGGGTGCTAAAGTAGGCACTATCTCGACCAAAACATTAACGTTGTGATGTCCTAACTTTTTACGGGATTTAGGGCAAGAAGCTTTCGGGTCTCCAGCACAGAAGTCAGAGGGTTGTCATGCCCAGGGCACCTGGCGATTAATAGCCTCTACATTACCTATTCATTGGAACTTTACCCATTGAGAAACAGGCATGACGCTTTGTATGTATAAATTCATTCATTGGATCAGAAAATATTTCTGATCAGCTCTTTCCCTTCTTCTTACATACATACACACCACACGCTCTATCCCGACAATCGGGGTAAGCAGAGTATCCGGTGTTGTAGTGCAAGGACTCTGGTAGATACAGCACAACACCGACCGCCACGTCTGGCAAAGTATTCGGACAAGATAACTATGAAGCAGCAAGTAAGGCACGAAGACCCACCTGCTGCATGACTCGTGGAAGGACCGCGCCAAGGTGAGAGGTGGCTACCCTGTCGCCCTTTAGCACGGCATCTTGTCCTCATCCCTTAGTCGCTTTTTACGACGTGCACGTGGAGAGATGCAGTAGGGCTATTCTTTTTCTCAGTGTATTTTCTAATTTCACCTTGTGGGGCCGGTACTGTACCGTGAGGGGCCGGTACTTAAAAAGAATAGCCCCACTGCATCTCTCCCCATGCATGTCGTAAAGGCGACTAAGGGATAAGGCCAAGATGCCGTGCTAAAGGGCGACATGCTCGCCACCTCTCACCTTGGCGCGGTACTTCCACCGGGCCATGCAGCAGGTGGGTCTTCGTGCCTTACTTGCTGCTTGATCGATTGAATCTTCTTCGAATAATTTGCGAAACGTGGTGGTCGGTGTTGTGCTATAATTTACCAGAGTACTTGCAGCACAACACTGATTACTCTGCTTACCCCGATTGTCGGGATTCGGCGTGTGTGATATGTATGTATGTATGTATGTATGTATTTTCTAATTTGTCTTTGATTGATGATGATTCCTCCTTATCTTCAACAATACGGAACAATTTCAATTAATTATTTAATCTGTAAACGCGCAGGTGATCATGGGCGGTGGTCGTCGGGAGTTCATCCGCAACCTTACCAGGCGCGAGGACTCGCCGGGCAGAAGGCTGGATGGAGTGGATCTGACCGAAGTGTGGCGAACGGACAAGGCAGAGAACAACCTCACACATCAATACGTCACCGATAGAGATGATCTGATGAAGGTAACTTGAGGCAGCAGCATTTTCCAAGACAATAGATACTTTAGTTCAGTCTTTCGTTTAAAATTCAGAGTGCACGCTCGTTATTACGTTGCAGGAAAATATTGAACCGCTGCTGGTCGGTTCTTCTTTAAATGAAACCACTTTGGTCGATGCCAGGAAGAAGATGTATTCGAAGATAGACAAATTCGTATTTACATGTTATAATTTTCACGTATCGGCCTAAACTGAAACCGTATTCTTCAAACTACAATGACAAAACAAAAACAAGCGCATTCGAAACACTTGACGAATACCTTTCAAAATTCAAATACCAGACTATAATAGACAGACAGAATGACAAAAAGTATAAAATCTTGTACTGGCCAACGTGCAATATCTCCAGGAAACCGCAATGAATAGACTATTCATTCTGGTACAAAACAAATGCACACGCACAACACACATATGTAAGTCATAGGCCACGCCCACAGGCTTCAACGGCGTTGTAGAGAAATCGCGCTCACGGCGCCTCTAGTAGGGGCGGGCGCGCGCATTTCATGCTCTGTGATACATACATACATTGATACATACCACGTATCACGACAATCTCCTGACAGCACAACAACGATCATCACGTTTAGCAATATATTAGGACAAGATAACTGTATCAAACAGCAAGTAAGGCACGAAGACCCACCTGCTGCACGACTCGGTCGAAGTACCGTGCCAAGGTGAGAGGTGGCTAGCCTGTCGCACTTTAGAACGGTACCTTGTCCTTATCCATTCGTCGCCTTTTATGAAATGCAATGGAGAGATGCAGCCGGGGGCCTTCGTGCTTACTTACATGATAGCTATCTCATCCTAACACTTTGCTGAACGTGGTGGTCGGTGTTGTGCTGTAATTTGCATTTGAGTTCTTGCAACAGAAGACCGATTACTCTGCTTACCCCGATGGTCGAGCCGAATACACTGAACTGGACGGAAAACACAAACTATATACATAGCTGTTTCGACCGACCTTTCATTCAGTGCGGTGGTACCAACCCGGGCGGGTTGAACCGTACCACCAAGTAATATAAGAAGGGAGTCATATTCCTTAGTCGCCTTTTACGACATACACGAGGAGAGATGCAGTGGGGTTATTCTTTTAAAGTACCGGCTCCACACGGTACAAGTATGTATATAAAATCACATTAAAATTGTGACGCGCCTTCCAGGTTCACAACATGAGTCAGGACGAGATGCCGGAGTATCTCCTGGGGCTGTTCCACGAGGACCACATGGACTACCATCTGAGGAGTAAGCCCAGCCAGCCCACTCTGGAGGAGATGACAGAAGTCGCCATCAAGATGCTGAGGAGGAACCATAAGGGATACTTCTTGTTTGTTGAAGGTATGTACATACATACATAGCGTCACGCCTGTTTCCCGGTGGGGTAGGCAGAAACAACGGATCTCCACGTGCCACGATCCTGACACACCTCTGCCGCCTCTTCCACTCCCATAATGTTCTTCATGCATGCTCGCCGGTTACGGGTACTTACTACGCACTTGACCCTTTTTGAGCACATGCCCGATCTGGTCCAGGTCGACTGTCGCTATTGATTGTTAAGCAACGCTGGGCCGGTCAGTACTTGGATGGGTGACCGCTCGACCGTTGGAAGCTGACCGTGGTTCGGATTCCACGTAAAACTGTAGGTCCCTTTCCTTCTTCCCTTCTTAGGTGGTATCAACCCGCCCGGGTTGTTACCACCGCACTGAACGAAACGTCGGTCGAAACGGCTATGTAAATAGTTTGTGTTTTCCGTCCGGTTCACTGTAGCCGGCACGACCTAAGGGAAACACTGACATGGCGCCTAGTTCACCCGGTGTTATGGGCTGACATCACGGATGTTGTAGGTGATGTAGCCAACCGTGTCAGTTTCCATAATAAAAAAAACATTAAAAGCGACCCTGCAATAACCCAAATCTCCCATCGCAGGCGGCAGAATAGACCACGCACATCACGACAACTACGCTCATCTCGCGATGGACGAGACCGTCGAATACTCCAAGGCCGTCCACGTGGCTAACAGGCTCACAAGCGACGAGGACACCCTCATCGTGGTCAGCTCCGATCACGCGCACACCATGACCGTGGCCGGATATCCCTCCAGAGGGAACGACATCCTGGGAACTGTCGACACGGCCACGGGGGACGATGGCGTACCATACACCACATTGAGCTACGCCAATGGGATTGGATACAGAACGTCTGCGGATGGTTCCAGATTCGACGTTACGACGGAAAAGAACTTTACTGAACGTAAGTATCATTTATATGAGTTAGGAGACTATAAGAGTACACTGTTTACGGCAGCGAATATTGCGGCGGGTGGCCGAGTGGTTTGGGCATCGGCTTCTCATGCGAGAGGTCCGAGGTTCGAATCAGGCCGGCGGAGTATACCAATGCGTTTTTTCTGACGAAAAAATTTACGTTACACCTGCTGCTTCACCGTTCGGAACCGGTGTAAAACTGTAGGTCCCTTCCCTTGCCCCTTACTGTATGGTAGGCTTAAATTGTAGCCGACTGGGTTAGTACCACCGTACTGGATGTAAGATGGCCGCATAGCAGCCTCGGTTGTGTTCTCATCTAGTCCAGTACAGCCTGCAATCCAGGAAAGTCTCCGGTATGGCACCTACCTGCTCGGAGATGATATTGGCTGGTCGGAGCATGTGCTTTGGCCCCTCCTACTCAGCGACCCAGACGGAATTACATAAAAAAAAATTGTACGTACCTAATTTAAATTTTTCGTCTCTTTTCACCGTACGTTTAAAAATGCATCTCTCACTTGCAGGTCACGTCAAGTACCGATACCCGGCCCCCGTGATCCTCGATTCGGAGACGCACGGCGGGGAAGACGTGGCGGTCTGGGCCCGAGGCCCATGGCAGCACCTCTTCACCGCCACTTATGAGCAGAACGTCATTCCTCACCTCATGGCGTTCGCCATGTGCATAGCGGAGAGCAAGCACGACGCCTGCCATCGTCCGGCCAGGCTTTACATCAGCTCCTCGAGCGTTTCGAGGCCTAGTGTTGTAACTTTAAGTATAGTCATAATAGCTGTGATAATTGCCAGTAGTTGGCGGAGGGCCTAGCTTGTTCCGTATGGCATTGTGATAATACGTTAATTTATTTGTGTAAGTACAACTTTGGTATTAAAGTATTTATTTTTAACGGTTTTATATTTGACTTGTTTCATTTTTCATTGGATTCCTTGGGTAAAACTGTTCATGGGTCATGTCATGAAATGACAGATTGAATCGGACCATTTTTTATTTTTTTTTTGTAGAAACCTTTGGTATGTGGGAGAAGTTGTAGGTATAGGCGAACATAAATATTTTATGCCAATGTTCTAAGTTTAATTTTTTTTATGGAACCATCCATGATGTCACCTTCTATTACCTTGATGATCTGGGTGCCATATCATTGCTTATATTCAGTGGTGCCGGCTACACTGAACTGGACGGAAAACACGAATTACGTTTCAACCGACCATTCATTCAGTGCGGTGGTAGCAACGGCGCGTTAAACCGAACCTAAACTGATATAACCTAACCTAACCTAACCTAACCAAACCTAACCTAACCTAACCTAACCTAACCTAACCTAACCTAACCTAACCTAACCTAACCTAACCTAACCTAACCTAACCTAACCTAACCTAACCTAACCTAACCTAACCTAACCTAACCTAACCTAACCTAACCTAACCTAACCTAACCTAACCTAACCTAACCTAACCTAACCT
This sequence comes from Nematopogon swammerdamellus, assembly GCA_946902875.1. Lineage (NCBI taxonomy): Eukaryota > Metazoa > Arthropoda > Insecta > Lepidoptera > Adelidae > Nematopogon > Nematopogon swammerdamellus. The sequence continues at coordinate 19,127,709 of OX336347.1, forward strand.
AACCTAACCTAACCTAACCTAACCTAACCTAACCTAACCTAACCTAACCTAACCTAAACTTACCACGGGGAGTGAAACCGTGACGCTTATCTCCATGTACATGGAGCCAAGGATAGAGCAGGCCGAACGCATCAGGCTGCTGTCGGGACTGGATGAGGCTGTGGAGGGCTGTGGAAAGGAGTCCGTGATCCTGGGTGGAGACTTTAACTCCAAGTCGACTTGGTGGGGCAGTGATTACACAGATGAAGAGGGAGAGACACTCACCGACCTATTCGCTGAACATGACCTTACTATACTAAATCAAGGGAGAATACCGACATTCGAGGTCATCAGGGGCGGCAGACTATTGACCAGCTATGTGGACGTCACGGTGTGTGGGCCCAAAGTGTTGGACAAGATCAGGAAATGGGAAGTACAGAGGAACCTGGTTACACTGTCAGACCACAACGCCATAACATTCGAACTTCATGAATTCCCACTATTTAGGAACTCAAAACAGACTACTAGAATCTTTAATACAACCAAAGCCGACTGGACCATTTTTTCCATGGAACTGACAACCAAGTTTACCAGGGAATCACTAAATGCCGACTCATTCCATAGTATTAACATACACGACATCTGCACTCTGGAGGAACTTTCAAAGAAGTATACTGACGCCATAACAGCGGCCGCTGAAGTGGCCATTCCAAAACCGAAAGCAAAAAAGGCAAAAGGATTCATATGGTGGAATGATGAGGTTAAGCAAGCAAGAGCTGAGGTGACCCGTTTGAGGAGGCGCATCCGAGTGGCAACCGCTTCTAGGCGTCCCCTAGTCGTAGAAGAATACCTCATCTCCCTGGAAAAATACAAGGACATAATACTAAAGGCCCAAACATCAAGTTGGAAGGACTTCTGTACAAACCAAGACAAGGAGAAAATATGGGATGGGGTGTACAGGGTACTGAGACTTAAGGGCTCTAAGGAGGACGAACTGCTCAAGGGCCCGAACGACGTTGTCCTGGACGCAGCCAGATCGGCCGAGCTACTAACCAAGACATTCTATCCATCGGATGATGTCTCTGGGGAAACGCTGCAACAGTCGCGGATTAGAGGAATTCCCGAATCATACCACCTGGAGTCGAACTCTAACGATCCACCGTTCACGCCAACTGAGGTAACCGGAATCCTCAGAGACATGAGCCCTAAAAAAGCCCCTGGATCGGACGGCCTGACTGCGGACATTTGCCACAGAGCCATCGCCACGGACCCTGAGCTGTTCCTAGCACTCGCAAACTCTTGCCTAAGAATGGGCCACTTCCCGGTAATATGGAAAAACGCCACTATTCGAGTCATCCCTAAACCTGGAAAAGAGGACTATGGACACCCTAAGTCCTACCGACCGATAGGGCTTCTGCCGGTTTTGGGAAAAATCTTAGAAAAGTTATTTACCAAGAGACTCTTATGGACACTGGGCACCAGAGACCAGCTCAGCAGCAACCAATACGGATTTATGCCCCAACGCTCAACTGAGGACGCTCTCTACAGAGCACTTGGGATAGTGCAAGCGGGAATTCAAAAAAAGCAGATTATAGTCATGGTCTCGCTGGACATAGAAGGCGCGTTTGATAACGCCTGGTGGCCAGCCATTAAGGCCGAACTAATAGCCAAGAAATGCCCAACAAATTTATACTACCTCATAGATAGTTACCTAAAAAATAGATCCATCACATTACAATATGCGGGCGAAGAGGTATCCAAAACAACTGACAAGGGCTGCATACAGGGATCTACATGTGGACCGCTCCTGTGGAACATTGTGCTCGACTCTCTGCTAACTATGATGACACAGCAGGATGTGCACCTCCAGGCGTTTGCAGACGATGTCTTGCTAATTGTAACGGATACCGACGGGCATAAGCTGGAGGACAGAACCAACAATGCACTATCAATCATACATACTTGGGGTAAATTAAACAAACTAAATTTTGGGCCTCACAAGACTCAGGCACTACTCTTCACCCGGAAACTAAAATATCACACACCAGAACTTCAAATGGATGGCACTGACATTCCATTCAAACCATGTATTAAAGTACTGGGATTAACCATTGACTGCAATCTCACCTGGAAAGCCCATATAAACTCGACTTGCAATAAAGCTCAAAACATATACAAGAATATAAGTAGGGCAGTGCGCTCAACCTGGGGTCTTAATACTAAATTACTCGACAACTATACCTGGCGGTGGTCGAGCCGGTTATTCTCTACGGATGCGGGGTTTGGGGCGAGGCCGCTAACAAAAGATATGTCCGTGAACACCTCAAGGCGGTACTCAGGCCTTTCGCCATTCGGATTGCAAGAGCGCATCGAACGACCTCATACGAGTCCGCTGTACTCATTGCAAGGGTGCTGCCTCTCCACCTAAGGGTCCTCGAAGCTAACACCTACTATCAGGCGAGAATAGGAAATAGTCCGGATTTTCTCCCAGGAAGACCAATGGAACTTCGAAGGAGCCCCTTCGATCTGGTCCACCCGGCTGAAAGGATCCCCCTCGATTATAAATGCCTGGAGAACGATGTCGAGGTGGAATGGGGGGATGACGAAATGAGAATCTATACGGACGGCAGTAAGCTGGAGGGTGGAGTTGGCGCCGCTTA